>CM024635.1:15506720-16759220 GCA_014182715.1 Eucalyptus cloeziana | reverse complement strand
TAAATACCAAAAAAAAAAAAAAAAATTCCGGTCGTCAAAATTTTTTTCTAACTTTTCCATAATTTAGATCACATTTTTCAAAGTATCTTTGCAAAAAATCTCATCAAAATTCAATTTCTACAATTTTTTAGAGGGGCGGTGCCTACTTAAACATGGTGAATGTCTCCTCCTGCTAGGGGCAAAAATGCTCCTAAAGCTCTTTAGGGGGTAGTGGTGCTTGCAGGCCATGGGCAGCTTATGGGCGATCATTGGGCGATGCATGACCCATGTCACGGGCACGGGAATGAGTCAATAATGAGTCATAATAACGTTTAATGATCCTTGAAATAGGTCTCGGTCGATCGAAAAGAGTGCTCCTAGACAAAGATGGATGCATCACGTGGCTCCCCTCACGCAGGCATCATGGCCAAGCGCATGGGTCATTTTCGAGCTAAGCGGCTATAGAGGATGAATTGGTGACCGAGTTAATTGGGAATTGACGAATCTATGAGTTCTTTTGGTAAGACGAGACCATGCCTTGTGCATGAATGAACTAGCCACGCGCTATCAGTCCACGACCCAAACAAGACATTAGTGTTCTCGCGTCTAGCGGTGCGGATGTGACCTTGTTCAATGACTCCATGTGTTCCTCGAGTTCTCATGCTTGAGGAGCTACGTATGAGTCGGCTTGGTTTGTTTCTAGTGTATGCAATGGCATGTGAGAGACGATAAGAATGTATGCGTAGGCAGGCTTCGTGCTGGTGCATCGAACTGCTTCCCTCACTTTCGATCAATTGTTGCTCCACGAGCTGAACGTTGGATGCAAGACTTGGGTTCCTATGTTGCATACTTACTGCGACGGAAATGTGTGCCTTCGATTGTCCCTTCCATCACGGCGTCCTCTCGGATGCTCGGTTGGACTGGATAGTGGGGCTCGTGTTCCACGAACATTGTCTCATTCGATCATTCGGATGGCCACGAGTGCCTACTCATTCTCTCGGATGCGGAACTCTCTTAATGGGTGTGGGCTCATTGGCCTTTGTTCCTTAATCGTTAAGCGTTTATCGCTTCACCGGAATGACGATCTTGCCTTATCCTTGATCACGTGAAGCCCTCGGGCATCGCGATGGATCATGCTCGGCGGATGTTGTGAAGGAATGCTGCCTGGTTGATCCTGCCAGTAATCATATGCTTGTCTCAAAGATTAAGCCATGCATGTGTAAGTATGAACTAATTCAGACTGTGAAATTGCGAATGGCTCATTAAATCAGTTATAGTTTATTTGATGGTATTTGCTACTCGGATAACCGTAGTAATTCTAGAGCTAATACATGCAACAAACCCCGACTTTTGGAAGGGATGCATTTATTAGATAAAAGGTCGACGCAGGCTTTGCCCATTGCTCTGATGATTCATGATAACTTGACGAATCGCACGACCATCTTGCCGGTAGGATAGTGGCCTACTATGGTGGTGACGGGTGACGGAGAATTAGGGTTCGATTATGAAGAGGGAGCTTGAGAAACGGCTACCACATCCAAGGAAGGTAGTAGGTGCGCAAATTATCCAATCCTGACACGGAGGTAGTGATAATAAATAACAATATCAGGCTCTTTGAGTTTGGTAATTGGAATGAGTACAATTTAAATCCCTTAACGAGGATCCATTGGAGGGCAAGTTTGGTGCCAACAGCCGTGGTAATTCCAGCTCCAATAGCGTATATTTAAGTTGTTGTAGTTAAACAGCTCGTAGTTGGACCTTGGGTTGGGTCGATCGGTTCGCCTCATGGTGTGCACCGATTGGCTTATTACTTCTATCGGCGATACGCTCTTGGCCTTAACTGGCCGGGTTGTGCCTCCGGTGCTGTTACTTTGAAGAAATTAGAGTGCTCAAAGTAAGCTTACGCTCTGTATACATTAGCATGTGATAACATCAAAGGATTCCGGTCCTATTGTTGGCCTTCGGGATCGGAGTAATTATTAACAAAGACAGTCGGGGGCATTCGTATTTCATAATCAGAGGTGAAATTCTTGGATTTATGAAAGACGAACAATTGCGAAAGCAAACCACCCATTTGGGTGGCGCCGCTGGAGCGAGCACTCTTCCTCTCGCAAAAGGTTGAGTGTTTGAATCCCGGGCGTCGCAGGGTGACTTAACCGGAGGCCGTGTGTGGTGGCTAGCACGTGTCGCCCCCAAGGTTTACCCCCCTGTTACCCCAGGGCCCGTCGGGCCGTCCGCGTTGGTACGGTGCGGGGGTTCCCTAGGTCACCAAAAAAAAAAAAAAAACAATTGCGAAAGCAATATACTTTTGCCATTTTCGGACCTCCCCGAGTTACTATTCATCGAATGCTCTCAAGTTGGAATTCGCAAGTATTGTTCACTGGCCTGCGTTGCTGCTCCCACGGTCAATCTAGCCATCCGTTGGCTCTGATTTTCGGAGGCGACCTTCCCCTTGACTTAATCTACGCTTTCACCGAAGGATTTTTCCTGGGATGTCTTCTTCAAGCGGGAATCTGTGTCTGCGTTTTTAGGGTTTCTTCTTCTCGGATTCTGCTGGTGCGATGGTTGCTTCCAGCTCGATTCAAGACAGGGATCTGGGTAAGACGGCCCAAGTGGCTATCAATGATGCCTCCGCTGCTACCCTACACTGGTCGACTTGTCCCTCCTACGTATTCTTCAGTGGTGCGGGATGGGCATGCCCAATTCGGACGATCCCGAAGTCGCGGAAGAAGCAGAGCCCGTAGAGCTCGGGCTCGTGGGGGCCCTCCTCGTCCCTCCAGAGAGACAAGTACTCCTAATGACTCTTTATCTCGCCAGATTCATAAAGGCAAAGGGAACTTAGATGCTGGGTTGCTTGGTGAGGGCCCTTCTCGAACTAATCGAGGGGAGAATATCCCCAAAACCGATACTGTGTTGAATGTTGATTCTGCTATAGGCCGTGTAGCCTCTACCCCAACGAAGGGTGTAAGTCATCCCCCTCCTAGAACTTGGGTTGCTGTGACTAGCGTAGCTACTAAAGGTTATAGCCTGAACTATATGCCCCCTGCGTGTGTTGAAAACAAAAAACTGGTGCAAATTCCAGAGGAGATCTTACAAGCAGCCCATCCTAAATGGGAAGAATGCTTAGTTGGGTACTATGTGGGTAAGCGTATCCCATATCAAGCAACGACGGATGCTTTAAAGAAAGCTTGGGGTCATCATCTACACCAAGTTATTGTTGCTGACCTGGGTTTCTATTATTTCCACATCCCGGATAGTGATTTCAGAAGGAGAGTGCTGGAAGGTGCTCCAATAACTGTTGCGAAAATCCACCTCATCCTTCAACAATGGCACCCCAAGATGGAGTTGAAGAAGGCTTCTCACAGATCAGTTCCCATCTAGGTTCGCCTAAGGAATGTCCCGGTTTCGCTGTGGTCTGCCCCTGGTATCAGTGCCCTTGCTAATGCCATTGGCAAACCTCTTTTTGTGGATAGCCGCACAGAACAGATGGCTATGGTAGCCTTTGCTCGGGTCTATATCGAAATTGATGCCTCCGACTCTCTTCCGGACTCTATTGATTTTATGATAGGTGATTTACGGTCGGTTGCTATGATTTATGAGTGGGTGCCCTCTTATTGCAATTCTTGTTCTACTTTTGGCCATCGGTGCCGGACCAAACAGCCTATGCCTCCTAAGTTTGATGGTGTTGCTGCGAGGCCTTCTTCCTCTGAATGGAGAGAAGTTAGAAGTAAAAGGGCAGAGAAAATTACTAATCCTCCTAGCACTTCTGCTGGTGAAACAGGGGACGTTCCTCTTTTGGTGCATGCCACTGATGCTTGTATGGCTCTCCCCCCCAATATCACGCAGAGAAAGGAAAGGGATGAAGGTCCTATGCCTAGCTTTGAGCTTATCCCTGGAACTTCCCTTCCTCCTACTGATATGGTCCAACCTCGGATGCCACCTTCGCTTATCTCTGATGATTCATCCTCCTCTGAGGAAGAGCCTGAAGATGAAATTGTAGCTGATGGTAGTGATTCTGATTCCCCTGAACGGGCAGTCTTTGATTCCCCTGATATGGTTGCATCGTCTCTCCCTGCTAGTGAGCCTTTTCGATCGCATCCTGGCCCTGTTGTAAGTGTGCCTGCCCCCCAGAAAGGCTCGCTCCTTAAAGGCTCCCTGAGATCGGCTCCCACTGATCTGAATGCCCCTGTTAGTCCGAAACGTGTGCCTCCCTCGATGAAGAAGCGAGGGGAAAACGGTAATTCTTCTTCTTCTTTATCTCTATGTTTTTTGGTGTATGGAATATAAGGGGACTTGGCATCTCCCTCAAGCAAGCTGAAATCTGTAATTTTGTAAGGACCAACTCCCTTGTATGTGTTGGAATTTTGGAGACTAAGATCTTGCATGCTGCTTTTACTCTTATTTCGGATGCTCTTATTCCTGGCTGGAGTTGTGCCAATTATACCCACTCGGTTAGGGGCCGTATTTGGATTGGATGGAATCCTTTTGTTGCTTCTTTTGATGTTGCCTCTAGCTCGGCACAGGCTATTCATGGCTGCCTTGATTGTTTTGCTCACTTGGAATTAAGTTTAATTTATTGGTTATCTATGCGGAACACTCCTTTGTGCTAAGAAGACCTCTTTGGGAAGACTTGATATTCAGGAGCTCTCTTTATTCAGACCTCCCCTGGATTGTTACGGGTGACTTTAACTCGATCTGATTTGCCTCAGACAAAGCTGATAGGTCCACCTATTGGATTCCGGCATTTGAGGAATTCGGCAATTGTGTGATTCAAGCTGGTCTTGATGATCTTCGTTATGTTGGTCATAGATTTACTTGGTCGGCCTTTTCCGGTCCTGCTCGAAGGCAAAGAAAGATTGACAGGGTGCTCACTAATTTTGTTTGGAACAATGCCTTCTCCTTCTCAGAAGCTAATTTCTTACCGCTGGGGATTTCAGACCACTCTCCAATGGTTATCAGGATTATGCCTCCTCCGAACTCCCGTAAGCCTTTCAAATTTTTTAATTTCTGGATGTCTCACCCCAGCTTCCGTGACTTGGTTGAGCAGGTTTGGAATTCTCCTTTCAATGATACACCTATGTATGTGCTTTGCTGCAAACTTCGGGCTCTCAAGTGCAGGCTTAAGGTGCTAAACAGAGAGGCTTTCTCGGATACTCCTCTAGAATGGCTGATGCTCGAAGGCTTTTGAATGAGACCCAATCGGCTATTCAACTTGACCCACTCAATCATTCTCTCATAGAATTAGAGAAGGATCGACTTCTTGTTTTCTCGGACTTGCGACTCAAAGAAGAAGCCTTTTATAAGTAGAAATCTCGGATAAGATGGCTTAAGGAAGGGGATCTAAACACAAGCTTCTTCCATCAATCGGTGAAGCGAAGCCATACTCGTAACAGAATCATGTCCATCCACGATGGAGATATGCCTATCTCGCCCTGCAGATGTGCATAATATTCTCTTATCTCACTTTCAGAACCTCCTCAAGGCTTCCCCTCCCTCGGCCATCCCTGCACAGGAGGAAATTCATTCGGTCCTGCACCGAACTCTTGATGATGAGCAATGCCGATCTATCTCCCGACCCATTACCGATGAGGAGATCCGGTTAACCTTTTTCTCTCTTGCTTCAGGAAAAGCCCTTGGTCCCGACGGATTTAATGTGGACTTCTTCAAACGGAATTGGGACTGTGTAGGCCCCTCGGTAATTCGGGCTGTGCATGACTTCTTCGAATCGGGACAACTCTTGCGGGAAATCAATGCTACTATCCTGTCTTTGGTCCCCAAAGTCCCTAATGCTTCCACAGTTAATGATTTCCGTCCCATTGCCTGCTGTAATTCCGTTTACAAATGCATCACCAAGATCATGGCTAACAGGTTAGCTGCTATTCTTCCTTCTATTATTAGTCGTCCTCAAAGTGCCTTTATTAAAGGAAGACGTATTGGTGACAATATTATGCTAGCTTAGGAGTTATTTTGTGACTTTCATCATAAGCCTTATAAACCGAAGTGTATAGTTAAAGTTGATTTCTGCAAAGCTTATGACTTGGTTGATTGGACCTTTCTTGAGAGGACTTTACTTGCATTTGGGCTCCCGAGTACTTTCGTAGACCGTATCATGGTTTGTATCCGCACCTTAAAATTCTCCATTGCACTAAATGGGGAGTTGCATGGATTTTTTCCAAGCGGTAGAGGGATACGCCAGGGAGACCCGATTTCACCTTATATATTCACGCTTGTCATGGAAGTCTTTACTGGTATCTTGGATAAGCGAACTGATCATCCACACTTTGATTTTATTGGCGTTGTAAAGCTACTAAGCTTTCTCACCTCTTTTTTGCGAATGATGTCTTACTCTTCTCCGAAGGCAATTTATCCTCTTTGAATCTCTTATTGGATGGTGTGAATCGTTTTGCCTCTTGGTCTGGACTTACCCCCAACCTCAACAAAAGTGAAATTTACATTTCTGGCGGGTCTGACTCTCTTAAGGAGGAAATGGTAAGGATTTCGGGATTCCAGCTTGGTTCCTTGCCTTTTAGATATCTGGGCATACCTATTATTTCTTCTAGGCTCGGTAAGGAAGACTGCGTAGCTCTGGTGGATGCTATAATGAAAAGGGTACAATCTTGGACTAATAGATTCTTATCTCTGGCCGGGAGACTTCAATTAATCAAATCGGTACTTCATTCCATTCAGGTATACTGGTCTAGTGTATTTATACTCCCCTCCTTGGTTATTAATCGGATTGAGCAAATTTTCCGCCAATTCCTTTGGTGTGGACCGGATCTTGGCTCGGGAGGAGCGAGAGTAGCTTGGGAGGAGGTATGTCTACCTAAGGAGGAAGGTGGGTTGGGGATTCGATCCCTTCAATCGTGTAATATGGCGGTTATGATCAAACATATTTGGCTCCTCTTTACGGACAAAGAATCGCTCTGGTGTAAATGGATTCATGCTAATTTTATTAAGCGAAAGAGTTTCTGGATTGTTACAAAGCCCACGTTCTGCCCTTGGGCTTGGAAAAAATTGTTGCGGCTTCAAGTGACTGCACAACCCTTCTTCAAATGGACCATTGGTAATAGATTGGCCACATCTTTTTGGTTTGATTGGTGGCATACTCGGGGACCGCTTTATAAGATTTTCTCTGACTATGATATCTATTGCTCTTGGATCCCTCGTTATGCGACTGTGGCTAAGGGTCTGAAGGCTCTTTCTCTTCCTTCGAATGTAGCTACCGCCATAGCCACTTGGAATGATGGTCTCCCCTTGCTTGATGGGGGAAATGACTGCCTTATATGGACTGCACACCCATCGGGTAACTTCTCTTCTGCATTGGCGTGGAACGTGCTGAGAAGTGCGCACGTGACTTGGGCTACGTTTATTTGGAGCTCTTCCCTACCTCCTCGGTACCAAACGCATCTTTGGTTGATTACTCGTAATCGCCTCCCTACTCAGGTACTTTTGCTAGCCTATGAGAGAATTCCCAATGTAGTATGTGCCTTTTGTTCTAGCAGCCGGACTCAATTGATCACCTTTATTTTGCTTGCCCAACTACTGCTCGGCTAGCCTCTTTTTGGGCGGCAAAATGTAATATTCCTTGGCGGAACCAATCTTGGAGAGACAACATGGCATGGATTGGGAAACACTTATCTGATTCGAGCTTTCATCACTCTCTTGCTCGTTTTGCCTTTGGTGCATTATGTTATCTTATATGGAAGGAACGTAACAATATCATCTTTCGCAATCAAAATATCTTCTTTCCGGCCCTTAAAGAACACTTGCTCAAAACTGTCAAGGACAAAGCTTCCACTTTCTCAAGGGTTCCTGATACTGCATGCAACCGTAGATTACAACAAAGTTGGGGACTCCACTCCTCCATTTTTGATTGAAGCTGCTGCCTGCTTGGTCTGATCTTTAACTTTCTTGAGGACACCCCTCTTTTCCTGCTTCCCTTTGGAGGTTCGGCCTTACTATGTCTGCCGTTGGGACTCTTCTTCTCCTCGTAGCCTTAGTTCCTCCTAAGGCTGTTGTTCCTGCTCCTCCGCGATTGCTGCCTCGGTGTTCTCCTATTTTTATTTGGCCAGGTGTGGCCTTCTTTCTTTTCTCTGTAGCTTTCTTGCCATTGTTTGGCTTCTTTGTTGCTGTTCTTGCCCGACACCCTTACACTCGATTTGACGCCTGTGTCTTATTGAGTGTAAGGTTTTGGTGCCGGCCGTTGCTCTACCGTTGTATAGCTCTTTTGCAAAAGTTAATACATGCTTACCTTTTACTAAAAAAAAAAAAACAATTGCGAAAGCATAACTTTTGCCATTTTTGGAGTCCCCGGATTACTGTTCATCTTCTTGCTCTCTAGGTGATTTCGCGGGTTACTTTTCACTGTAGTTTGCAGCTGTTGGTTTGGACCCTTCGGGACATCCGTTTGGGCTAATTTTCGGAGACGATCCTCCTTAGGATCCCTTCTACCGTCCCTCCGAATGATTTCCCCTGGTATGGCCTCTTTTATCCGGAATCTTGCTTGAAACTTTTAGGGTTTTTCTTCGGATTCCGCCTGGTGCGAAATGGCTCCATCTCCCATGATGGTTGCTAGAATTATGGGTAAAGCCCCTCTTGAGGTATCCTTGGACGCCTCTGTCCCTCCCCCACCCTCTCTACCTCCTCTTGATTGCTCTTGTCCTCCGGTTGATGCTCGTGCTCAGCGAGGACGTTCGCGCAGCAGAGGCCGAAGTCGGGCCAAACGAACCCGGTTCCATTTTGGGGCTTCCCCCCCTCATTAGCTTAATGATGCGGCTTCTTCGATGGTTCCTCCTTCTGCTAGTCGGGGCAAAGGTGTTGATATTGAAGTTCCTCCCTCTACTGGAATTCGTCCATCCCCTGCTCCTCCTTCTGAAGCGTAGGCGGGTGGTCCTCCAGCTACAGCTCGAGCTTCAGCTCCCTCTGCGAATGCCCACCAGAACACTCCTCGTTCCTGGGCAGCGATAACTCGTTCGGCAGCCAAAGGGTATGGTTTATCCTTCAGACCCCCTGCCGTTGTTGATACTAAGAAAGTTGTGCATATTTCCCATGATTTACTGCAGGATGCCCATCATAAATGGGAGGAATGTTTAGTAGGTTATTTCATCGGTAGGAAGTTGCCTTATAAAATGATTGTGGATGCTCTTAAATATATTTGGGGACACCAATTAACGGAAGTCATAGCTGCGGATTTGGGCTTCTATTTCTTTCGAATTCCTGATGCTGAGTTTAGAAGAACTATTTTGGAGGAGGGTCCGGTTACAGTTGCCAAGCTTCCCCTTATTCTCCACCAATGGCACCCTCTTATGGAACTTAAGAAGTATGCTCATAATTCTGTTCCAGTTTGGGTTCGGTTTAGAAACCTCCCTGTATCTCTTTGGTCGGCCTCGGGTATTAGTGCCTTAGCAAGTGCCATCGGCAAGCCGCTCTTTGTTGATAGCTGAACTGAACGGATGTCCATGGTTGCATTTGCTCGTGTTTGTATTGAGATTGATGCTTCTTGTTCCTTTCCTGAGGAAGTTGAGTATATAATGAATGGGGAATCTCGTTTTGTCACAATCCAATTTGAATGGGTGCCAGCTCTATGCCCCTTCTGCAAATCATTTGGTCATAGATGCCCTGACCCGAATCGACCTGCCCCTTCTAAAGGCGGTCCTTCTCGGTCGAAGACCCCTACTGGTCGCAGTGAATGGTAGGTTGTGAAGGGCAAGAAGAATGCCAGGGTCTCCCCTGCAGCAGCCCCCCCTCTGAACCCCCAGCGATGGTTCCTTCTAATCTGGAGCAGTGCCCTCCTCCTGCTCCTGCAGAACCGCCTATTGTCCCTGCTCAGTTGAAGATGAAGGAAATTGAAATCCCATCTTTCGATCTACTTGCTAGCTCCTCCAAGGACCCCCATCAGCTGGGTCCAGCCCTTGCGGACAACATTGCGATCCCAGAGTCCTCTTCCTCGTTTGAAAACGATATTCCCGATGACATCAGTTCGGACTCCAGTGATCCTGATACTGCAATGGTTCCTTCTTCTATCCCAGAAGAGCCCTTACCTCCTAAGGATTCGGAGCCTATCCCACCTGAAATTGTTCAGCCTACAGGTGGTCCTGTTGGTGCTAAGGCTGGTGGGGCATCTGTTCTACTTGCCAAAAAGGCTCCTTGCGTTCTTCAGCTGTGGAGGCTAACTGCCTAGATAGCCCCAAACCGATGCCACCCTCGGTGAAGAAATGGGGTGGTAAAAAGAGGTAACTTTGCTTCCCGCCTCTTGTTTTTTGATATGTTTTTTGGTGTATGGAATATTAGAGGACTTGGTGTCCCTATTAAGCAAGCTGAAATCAGATCTTTTGTGAGGATCAATCATCTCTGTTGTATTGGTATTTTGGAGACTAAGATTACACCTGCTGCCTTTTCTGTGGTCTCGGATGCCCTCATTCCGGCTGGCATTGGTGCTCTAATTATGCCCACTCTCCTAGGGGCAAAGTGTGGGTGGGGTGGAATCCCCTCGAGGCTTCTTTTACTGTGACTTCCTCTTCTTCCCAGGTGATTCATGGGCGGTTGATCTTTCTGACGTCTGGAATCTCGGTTAGTCTTTCGGTAGTCTATGCGGAGCATTCCTTTGTCTTGCGTAGACCGCTTTAGGATGACTTGCTCCGGATGAGCCACCTCTTGAGCGATACTCCCTGGATTATAGTTGGTGATTTCAATGCCATTCGTTTTGCCTTTGATAGAGCAGATAGATCATCTTACTGGATTCCCGCTTTCAATGAATTTGGTGATTGTCTCATCGAAGCTGGGATGGATGATCTAAACTATGTGGGACATAGATTCACTTGGGTGGCTTCTTCGAGATCATCCCGTAAACAACGTAAAATTGATCGGGTGCTCATCAACTCTGCGTGGACGTCTGCCTTCTCGTACTCGCAAGCCTCCTTTTTGCCCCCTGGTATATCGGACCATTCGCCTATGGTTGTAAGGATCTTTCCGGTCCCAACACCCGTAAGCCATTTAAATTCTTCAACTTTTGGATGTTGCATCCTACCTTCTTTGACATTGTGGCTGCTGTTTGGAATTCTCCGTTTTCGGGATCTCCTATGTTTGTGCTTTGCAGAAAGCTGAGGGCTCTTAAATGCAGACTCAAAGTATTGAACAAACAAGCTTTTGCTAATATCTCCGCCAAGACTAGTGAGGCTAGGAAGTTGCTCTCTGATGCGCAATCTGCTTTGCAACTTGATCCTCTTAACCAGGAGCTTGCTGATTCTGAACAGGTTCACTTAAGGAAGTTTGCCGACCTTCACCTCCAAGAGGAATCCTTTCTCAGGCAAAAATCTAGGCTGCGCTGGCTTAAAGAAGGAGATCGTAACACGAAATACTTTCATCACTCGATCAAGCGCAATCATCTTCGGAATAGGATTCTCACTATTTCTCATGAAGATACGATTGTATCAAGCCCCTATGATGTTCAGCGACTCTTTATCTCGCATTTTCAGAACCTCCTTGCCGTGAACCCTCCCCAAGGCATCCCCTCAGTGCAGGACATTCGCGCGAAGCTACTGCATACCTTGGATGCGAATCAAATCCAGGTTCTCTCTTGCCCCTTCTCGGATGATGAAATTAAGGCTGCTCTTTTTTCGCTTGCTAGTGGTATAGCTTCGGGACCCGACGAATTTAATGTTGATTTTTTTAAGCGGTCTTGGGATATTGTTGGCCACTCGGTTCTTTTGGCTATCAAGGACTTCTTTGCCTTGGGCCAACTCCTTAAGGAAATTAATTCAACAATCTTGATTTTTGTCCCGAAAGTGCCGAATGCTTCCACTGTTAATGATTTTCGCCCCATAGCGTGTTGCAACACAATCTATAAATGCATTACCAAGCTTATTGCTAATAGATTGGCGGTAGTCTTGCCGTCCCTTATTAGCCCCTCCCAGAGTGCGTTTGTTAAGGGTAGGCGTATTAGTGACAACATCCTCTTAGCCCAAGAATTATTTTGCGACTTCCATCATGATCCTTACCTTCCCAAGTGTATTATCAAAGTGGATTTTCGCAAAGCTTACAACTCTGTCGATTGGACTTTCATTGAGCGCACGCTCCTTGCATTTGGGTTTCCCCCCTTCTTTGTACTGTGTATTATGGAATGCATCAGGACTCCTAAGTTTTCGATATCTCTTCATGGTGAATTACATGGGTTCTTCCCTAGTGGTAGGGGGATCCGTCAAGGAGACCCGATGTCGCCTTATATTTTTACATTGATTATGGAAGTCTTCTCTGGTATTCTCAACGTCCAAACAAACTTGCCGGATTTCCAATTCTTCTGGCGTTGCAAGCAGACTAGGCTCTCTCATTTGTTCTTTGCAGATGATGTTCTTCTTTTCTCTGAAGCCAATTTGACGTCCCTGCATTTGTTACTAAATGGGATTCATGACTTTGCAAGTTGGTCTGGCCTTTCCCCTAATCACAATAAAAGTGAGATTTTTATTTTGGGTGGCTCTGATGATTTGAAGAGGGCCCTTGTAAATGCCTCTGGCTTTCAGCTGGGATCTCTTCCATTTAGGTACTTGGGTGTACCTATTATTTCTTCCGGACTCAGTAAGGAGGATTGCCTTTCTTTGGTGAATTCGATTACCTCAAGAGTCCAATCCTGGACAAACCGGTTCTTATCATTAGTAGGCAGGCTACAATTAATCAAATCGGTCCTACATGCTATCCAGGTTTATTGGTCTAATGTTTTTATCCTTCCCACTTCTGTCCTTAATCGTATTGAGCAGATTTTTAGTAATTCCTGTGGCGAGGCCCTACGATGGGTCCTGGGGGTGCGAAGGTTGCTTGGGAAGACATCTGTCTACCTAAAGAGGAAGGTGGCTTAGGTATTAGGTCCCTTCGAGTGAGCAACATGGCTTCCATGTTGAAACACATTTGGTTCTTATTCTCGGATAAGGAATCGCTTTGGTATAAATGAATCCACTCGGTTTTTCTAAAGCGAAAGAATTTTTGGGTTGTTCCGGCTCCTACCTTTGCTTCTTTGTCTTGGAAGAAATTGCTAGGCCTTAGGTCCTTGGTACAGGACTACTTTAAATGGCGCATAGGCAATGGACAGCAAGTCTCCTTTTGGTTCGATCATTGGCATGCCAAGGGGCCGCTCTATAAGCTTTTCTCCGATCGTGATATTTATTGTTTGGCTATTCCCCGAATTGCCTCTGTTGCTGATGTTATTACAAACTTGCCTCTTCCACCGTCCAATGTGTCCACGGCCATGGCGAGTTGGACTGATGCTTTGCCCCTTCTCGTTGACTCTCCAGATCGCTTTCTTTGGTGACCACAGCCCTCTGGAACCTTCTCCTCAGCGGCTGCCTGGAACCTCTTCAGACCGAGAGGCTTGGTCACCCCTTGGGCGAATTTCATTTGGGACTCTGGTTTGCCCCCTCGGTATCAGACCCATTTATGGCTCATTGCTCGTAATCGACTACCAACCTAGGTATTTTTATTAGCCTACAATCGTATTGAGGATTCAACCTGTGCGTTCTGCTCCTTGAGGCCAGATTCCATTGATCACCTTGAATGGTTCCAATACTCTATTGGTAGCTATTGTTGTATGTGAACTCGACCGGGTGTAGTTGATCTTCCCATCCTCCTTTGAAATCCATGATGCAAGTGTGACGGCCTGAAGGAAGAGACGATCCAAGAGGATTTTGAATGATGGCCGTGACCTATCCTTGGAACGGGCGACCCTCGAACCGGTGTCCCTAAGTCCTAGGGTTTTCTTGAGTGGTCTAGAATACTCCTAGAGGCGGTGATACGGTAAATGTACAATTATGTAATAAATATGGGTAGATGGTAGTTGGGAAGATACGATCTCCATCATTAGATTGATGAGAGATGTACGGATATGGTTTGTACTGTACTTGTATATATAGGAGTCTCATCCCCTTCATTGTATCAACTCATTCACAAGTGAAATACAAATCCAGAGCTTCTCTAGAGTTTCTCTCTCTAAAGATCCTTGTGAATAAAGTATGAGAAAGGCTACTTGGGAGAAATCCTAAGACCGCATGAGTTAGGGAATGCTAGATCGATCAACCCGTGACAAGTGGTATCGGAGCAAGCTCATTCCAAGCACGATGGCTGATCCACGACTAATAAGGCGCTCGTCATGGGTGGCAATCGTGATGATCATGGAAGGAACACCGAGAAAGGCATTACCAAGGGAAAGAAGAACGGTGGTGCTTTGAGTTCGAAGGATCATATGGGGGATATGGAGCATCGAAAGACAAAGCTAGAGTTGTTCGCCACTAAAGTCTAAGGATCGGTCGATGACTTGACCCAGACCGTGGATGGAGTGGACGCCGAGAAGGAGGAGCTCGTGGCCAAGGTGCAAGAGCTTAAGGCTGGCATGAGAGAACTTTGACACGAGTTACTAGGGACCCTAAGGGGAGAACTTGCACAATGGGACGAGTTCTTGGAGGGCATGACAACGGCGATGCACGCTGAAATAGCAGAGCTAAAGGGGAAGCTTGTTGAATCAGAAGCGGCACGTGTGAATGGGGTGATCACCGTGCAAGGTCCACAAATGAATGCACCTAAGCTGAAGGAGTTCAAGGGCTCGCTAGTGGCAAAAGACGTGGACAACTTCTTATAGTACATGGAACGGTACTTCCAAGTCATGGGGATCAACGACGACCAATTACAAGTAAACACTGCATCTATGTACTTAGCCGATAATGCATTATTGTGGTGGCATCGTTGGTCGGATGATAGGTGTGGGGATCCTATTACGACTTGGGGTAGATTCGTTGAGGAGTTCTGACGGAACTACTATCCCGCTTATGCGGAGGAAGAAGCTTGCAAAGCGTATTGAGCAAAAGGGCGCGATGCATGATTACATCAAGCGGTTTTTGGAGTTACTACTCCAAATCCTTTCGATGAACGAAACCGAGATGTACTATCAATCTATGAGTGGTCTCAAGCCATGGACCAAACAAGAGTTGAAACGATTCAATGTGGGAGACCTCACAACGGCCATAACCGTGGCCAAATCCGTTGTGGAGTACAAGGTGCCTTCCACATCTAGGTTGGACTCTCATTCAAAGGATAAAGCTAATGATAGGGGAGAACGGGGAAGATTTAATCGCCTAACAGGAGGTGTACCGTCGGCTGTTCTTCTTAAAACTCATGCGGAGTCAAGCGGCGGAGGGCAAAGGAAGGTACGTACTTACAAGTGTTTCTTTTGTGATGGTTTGCATATGGCGTGAGATTGCCCGAACAAGGCCAAGTTGGCTGTCCTTTACAAAAAAGATGAGCCAAAAGAGGAGTCACGATTGGGTTCATTGTGGATCCTCAACACGATCAAGTCCAAGAAGGTGAAGGAGCTTAACATATTGATGTTCGCGGACTTAAGGATCAAAGAGACCGTGATGAGTGTGCTCGTGGACATTGGAGCATATGATCTTTTTATATCGCAAGAAGCCATGAAGAAACTCAATTTGCGGGTTGAGAAAGGAGCCGGGTGGCTCAAAGCTGTGAACACCAAAGAGGTCCCTGCCATTGGTGTTGTGAGGGACGTAGAGCTTTGAATTGGGCAATGGAAAAGTAAGGAGACTCTAGAGGTAATTCCCCTTGATGACTACAACTTTGTCATTAGGATAAAATTCCTAGATAGAATCCATGCAGTTATATTGCCCTTCGCTGAGTGCATATGTGTGTTGGATAAACGGTATCAATGCGTGATCTCGCTCCATCATGAGTCGGACCGTGATTGAAAGATAATCTTAGTGATGCAACTCACCAATGGAGCATGGAAGGGTGAAGTGACATACAACAATAGCTACTAATAGAGTATTGGAACCATTCAAGGTGCTATATGGACATGCCTGCAGGATGGAATTTGATGAATATTAGCCTACAATCGTATTGAGGATTCAACTGGATCCCTTATTTTGATGAATTTGCAACCTGCTTAGCTCATTCTGAATTAGAGGATCTCAGGTATGTTGGCCTTCGATTCACTTGGTCGACTTCTTCTGGTTTGGCTAGGAAGATGAGGAAAATCAATCGGGTCTTGGTCAACTCCAAATGGAATATGGAGTTCTCATTCTCGGAGGCCTCGCTCCTAAACTCGGGCATTTCTGATCAATCACCCATAGTCGTCAGAGTTCTCAATCCGGTATTCAAGAGAAGACCATTTAAATACTTTGATTTTTGGTCGAAGCATCCGAATTTCTCCTCCATCGTTCAACAGGTTTGGGATTCACCTCTTGAGGGGTACTCTATGCATAGGCTTGTCTCCAAATTGAAAGCACTCAAAGGTAGGCTCAAGCTACTAAATAGAGAGGCATTCTCCAATATTTCTGTAAGGGTAGAGGAAACTAGAGAAGCCCTTCGGCTTGTGTAGACTGACCTTCATCTTCATCCGCTGGACTCTGAGCTAGTTGATCTTGAGAAGACGCAGCGTCGGCTCTTCGTGGACCTGCGCCGGGATGAGGAATAGTTCTACAGACAAAAATCTAGAATCCGTTGGCTTAAAGAAGGCAATCGCAACTCTAGATTCTTTCACCTTTCGGTCAAGAAAAGACAACTTCGTAATAGAATCCTCTCGGTTAAAAACAATTCGGGTGAGTTGATCACAGACGCTGATATGGTTCCGCAGGTCTTTATTTCCTTCTTTTCTGATTTGCTTGCTCCTCACTCATCCCTCTCCAAGCCTTCCTTACAAGAGGTTAAAGACTATGTTCGGAGGCCTCTGTCTAGGAACCAGGTTAGTACTCTTTCTAGCTCGGTTATTGACACTGAAATTCGGGATACGCTATTCTCTCTCCCAAGAGGCAAAGCTCTGGGTCCAGATGGGTTCACGGTGGAATTCTTTAAGAGCAATTGGGATATTGTGGGCCCGTCGGTATTGGATGCGGTCAGGGAATTCTTTTCTTCAGGTTGTCTTTTGCGAGAGGTAAATAATACTATCCTCACCCTAGTTCTTAAAGTGCCTAATGCGTGTGTGGTTACTGACTTCAGACCCATAGCATGCTGTAATCAAAGATCTTATCTAATCACCTTGCTTTTGTCTTGAGTGATGTGATCGATCCCTCCCAGAATACTTTTGTAAAAGGTAGAAGGATTATGGATAATATTATGTTAGCCCAGGAACTATTTGCTAGCTTTCACCTTGACCCGTACCTCCCTAAATGTGCTGTCAAAGTGAATTTTCAAAAGGCTTACGACACTGTTGACTGGGATTTCCTTCAGCTAACGCTAGTAGCCTTTGGCTTCCTTGATTTTCTGATTCGGTTGATCATGGTTTGCGCTCAGATTTCGAAATACTCTATTTTAATCAATGGAGAGCTCCACGGTTTCTTCTCCGGTGGGCGGGGCCTTCGCCAGGGCGACCCTTTGTCCCCTTATTTGTTTACCCTTGTGATGGAGGTGTTCTCAGGAATTTTGAGTGCTCGCACTTCCCTCAAGGATTTCAAATATTTTTGGCAGTGCAAGTCGGTCAAGCTCTCTCACCTCTTCTTCACTGATGATGTCTTCCTTTTTAGCCAGGCTGACTTGAGCTCCATTACCTTACTAAAAAAAGGCTTGGACTTGTTCTCCTCTTGGAGTGGCTTAATTCCAAATAAGAGCAAGAGCAAGTTTTCATTTCGGGCGGATCTCCGGCTCTTTCACAACTACATCTTATTAGCCTTTGAATTTATAGAAGGATCACTTTCGATGCATTATCTTGGAGTGCCTATCATTTCATCCAGGCTTGGGAAATCTGATTGTATCACCTTGATTGAGCGGATTACTGCTAGTGCCAAATCCTGGGCTCATCGTTTGCTCTCTTTTGCTGGAAGGCTTCAGTTAATCAGGTCAATTCTGCATTCAATTCAAGCCTTTTGGTTGAGTGTTTTTACCTTGCCGGTCTCGGTCATTAATAGTATTGAACAAATATTGCGGCAATTCTTATGGAAAGGAGCTGCCCTCGGTAATGGCGGGGCGAAGATGTCATGGGATGATATATGCCTGCCAAAACTGGAGGGAGGACTCGATATTTGCAAATTGAAAGACTGCAACTTAGTGGTTATGATGAAGTACATTTGGATTCTCTTCACGGACAAGGTAAATTTTAGATGGAACTTCTACGAAACCCGGAACTGTTTATCCTTATGAATGAGGGAAAATTACCAAAATAGTCCTAAACCTATTACAATTTTCTCAATTCAATTTTAAACCTTTTTTTTTCCAATTTCAATTTTAAACTTTTTGCATTTATGTAAATTTAGCTCATCCAGTAAAATTTAGCAAGCTAACGCCGACATGGATGTTGGTTAGTGCCAACCATTCGACCAACATTAATGTGACAATTTCTTTAAATATATTTTTATTTTTTTACCTTTTTTTCTTTTCCTTCTTCCTTTGGTAGGTTCGGCGGTCGGCCAGAGGCTAGGGTTAGCAAGGTTGACCTCATTGGCCACTAGGGAGGCTCATCTTCACCAGCATTGGCAAAGATGAGGGTGACACCTTACTAATGAACCTTGCCCACAACCATGGCAAGGCTTGCCCTTAGCCCTAGCCCAATGACGGTGAGGGCGACGCCTCGCCAGGAGTGGCCGAGGCTCACCCTCCTTAGCTCTAGCCTCTCGCTAGAGGAAGAAGAAAAGGAAAAATAAAAAGAAAGAAAAAGAAAAAAAGGAAAAAATATACAATATTAAAAATTTGCCATGTTAGCTTTGGAAAAAAAAATGTTTAGGAATGAATTAGAAAAATTATAATAGATTTATGATTATTTTGGCAATTTTCCTCTATGAGTGAGGTCCTTGACACAGGAGATGCATTTTGAAGTGTATGGCTATGTTCACAAGCTTGGGGGGTGCATGACAAACCGGAATTTTTGTTCCAGAAACAATTTTTCTATTCCAAATGTGTTTTAGAATAGAAATCCGTTTGATAAACTTATTCCGTTTTTCTATTTCTAGAATAGATTTTTATTCTAGAAATAGGTTCGGAATAGAAATCGAAATATAAATTTTCTACTTTTTATTTCTAGAATAGAAATAAGAAATAAAATTTTTCTTATCGTTCGTCAATCAGTCCTTCATCCATTGCCGCCAACCACCGTCCGTCGGTTGTCGGCCGCCCACCGCCCCCGCCGCCGCCGCCGCCGCCACCGATCGCCAAATAAATTATTTTTATAAATATCATTTTAAAATGAAATTTATTCGAATAAATAAAATGATATATTTATTTTTACGAATAAATATTTATTTTATGAATAAATTAAAAAAATCCTTAAAAATAAAATCTTTTTAAAATAAAAATTTATTTAATAAATAAATATCATTTTATTTTTAAAAATTATTATAAAAATATAATTATTTTTTATTTTTATTTTTTATTATAAAAAGTATTTTTATTTTTAATAAATAAATCAATTAAATAAATTTAATCGAAATAAATTTAATTAAATATCATTTTATTAAAAATAAAAATAAATAAAAATAAATATATTCATTTTATTCATTTAAAAATAAATTAAAAATAAATTTATTTAAAATAAATTAAAAATAAATTTATTAAAAATAAATGAATTATTTTTATTTATCATTTTATGTTTAGTTTATTAAAAATAAATTCATTAAATTCATTAAAAATAATTTATTTATGATAAATAAAATAAATTATTTTTATTAAAAAAAATTTAATAAATTTGTTTTTATTTGTCTTGAGTGTTTTGCCAAATAAATTTATTTTTATTTTTATTTTTTATTCATTTTAAAATAAATTTATTCGTAAAAATAAAATAGAATAAATAAAATTAATTTATTTTTATGGATATTTTTATTTTAAAATAAAATGATATTTTTTATGATTTATTTTATTTTATTTTTCTTTATTTTTTTGTTAATAAATCATTTTTATTTTTATTTTTTATATTAAAGGTTGCCGATCATTACCGCCGCCATCCAAAAGGAAGAAATTTTGTGTCGTTATCAAACGAATTTCTATTTTTAGAGTAGAAATTTTGTGTCATTATCAAACGGTTATTTTTGCTTAGAAACTCTTCTAGAAATAGAAATAGAAAAATCTATTTTTGTTCCAGAAACTATTTCTGTAACAGAATGATTGTCATGTGCGCCATTGATTTGTGGTTGTCTACTTGATTAGATGTTGAAGAGTAGAAGAAAAGAAAGATCTTTTTGAATGCATTTGTTTCACGAAAAATCGATAATTTGAAAACTACTTTAAAAATTTTTTTAAAAATGATTGTTGATATCCCTTAAAGAAAAAAAAAATTAACAGAAAACCTTTTCCTCTAGTTAATAATGAAAATAGGCCAATTCTTTTGAAAAACACAAATTTTAGTTTGAGTTCACCCGGTATTAATTTCATCTCGTAAAAATACATCAATTTTAAGTTCATTCTCAATTTTGGCCTAAACTTTTTTATCTTCTGAAAAAGCAACAACTTCAACTTCCGGTCCTAATTCTCACTTGAATCTAGCCCCCTTAAGTTTCAGTGAAATATTTGGCCTAGTACGCATGTGGAGTCGTACATTGAATCTTTTTCTGAAAAAATATGTTTTTTTTTTTTTTTTTTTATGCTTTAGAAATCAACATGTAATTGATCCTAATATTGCTTTTTTATAATGTGCAAAAGAAAACAAAAAAACAATTACTCTAGGAAGACTTAATATTATTTTTTGATTAATTTAGAAACAGTTGCACTTGAAAAGTACTCAAAGTGTATAGAGATTGTGCTCGTGACAGACAAAGTGGACCAGGTCGCATGATAATAAGGGGTCCACGGGAGACGTCAAGCTTAGATCCATGGCGTGCTGGTGATTAGATTGCATGTGTTGCATGTTGGTACAAATTATTTGACAAAATCACAATTCTTGATTTGACCCGTGATTTGATCGATGCACGCACCTACCACTTTAATTAGAAAATTGAATCATCCTTTATTAGGAATCCGAAAAGAGACTATTTTAAAAAATATTCCAAAAAAAGTAATTGATTTTTAAAAATAGCAAAGTGTATTTCTCAATTTCTTTTGCCTGCAATTTTTACATCAGGGATTATGCTGATTTTTTTAAAACGAAGGTTATTTTACAATTCAAACATAAATTGTGCACGTAGGCCCTAGGGGCAGTATTCTCTACACACTCAATCACATACGTTAGTGTACTTAGAATGTTTTGTCATTTTCATAGCACCGCCAAATAATGTAAGCTTGTACAACCAAGTGGGTAGTAGTGGACTAGACCCACCAAAGACCTAAGAGTCCGAGCTGTTCGTACTAGCGTTGCATGCCGCTTTCCCCAGGTTAATAGGGATCAAGCTAATGATTGGTTGGATTTAATTATGAAAAAAAAAGCTATAAAAAACCCCATATTTTACCCGGACATAATTATCATAATTTTTTTTTTTTGACATCACAAATTCCGAACTTTACGCATTGTGACACATTTATTTTAAAATTTTTATACGACACAAAAAACCCCAAACTTTTAGTTGTGTGACACACTTATCCCAATTTTTTTTTTGATAACACAAAAAATCCTAAACTTTTTTTTGTGGTTAAATTTGTCATGCAAATACAAGTTTGTGATTTTTTGGTACTTTTTATGGTTTTTGGTGTTACAAAAAACAAGTTTGGGGTAAATGTATTAAGCTATATGAGTTCGGGATTTTTTGTGTTATAAAAAAAAATTTGGGATAAATATATCACGATGGGCAAAGTTTGGGGTTTTTGGTGACTTTTACCCTTTAATTATTCCAATATCTTATTGCGCCTAATTTGGTCTTTTTGAGAAGTATTGAGCAAGGATCAAATAGGGTATATAAAGATTTAAACTCATAGCTCCTGGCTTTGATATTTTGTAAGATTTTGTGCAACAATTGCTAACTGTCTTAAAAGTTTAAGCTGCTAGATAAAAATGTGGTTTAATAACTATTATTTGAACAATTATTATTTATTATTTTGTAATACCTACAATAGAAGAGAAAACGAACTATGTATAATTATTTCAACAATTCTTATGTGTTATCTAGTCTTTTACATTAAAGTAACTCATAAGACTTTTTAGCTCAAGTTTGTATTAATAACATCTGACTTTTTTCCTTTGTTTCTTTTTTATGTTGAGAACATGAGGAGTTTCGGGGTTGATACCAAACTGAAAAGTTGATTTTATCTTTATTTAATACTAAAATGATTTAACTTTCAGTAATACTATATGTATCCCAGTAATCTAACATATATACAAGTCGACAGTTGGTATCATAGAAGATCATGTCAAAGATAATTTATTATTTGGGCCCCGGATAGGTCACGAATGGGCACCACACGACTGGATACACGAAAGCGGTTTTCTTTTATTGCCTGAACGGAGAGGAAAAGGAAAACGGAGGAGAAACAAAACTTAGAGGAAAAGGTCAGACCCGAACCGACCATTTTATACGTGATGCTAAAAAATTTAGTGATATGTACCCGACTTGATCCAGACTCAGTCCGGGCTTCAATACTTAGCATTTTTCTTCCTTAGATTCTTGCTTATGAAGAATGATCAATTCCATGGACCCGCTTGCCAAGCCAATGATGTGACACGCCCAATAACAGTTTATCACATCAGTTTCATTAACAGTGTTAGTACATTGCCAAGAAGAAGGGGGTAATTACACAAACAATTTTGAATTTTGGCTCAATATATAATGTTATCCCTTTACTTTTAATTTGTTCAATATGATATCTAAATTTTAATTCAATATGTAATGTTTTCCTTGAATTTTTAATTTGTTCAATGTGAGTTTCTAAATTTTTGGTAAATTTTAATCTTACATGAGACATGCCGTGAAGAAACAAAGTGCAGGCCGGCAAAAAGGCCAATATGATAGAGCACAACAACACCATCCTAGCATGATTTTGGATCAGCAACTGCAATCATGGATGGTGCTGAAATCTCGTGACTGATCAGTGATCAATCTCAATCTCATGTTTGGGATCATGGACTTTCTAATCCTAGGGCTCGAACACCTCTCTTTCTGAACACACTGACTATCAGCAAGGCGCTCGATCAAATGGCCTTGAACGAAGCAACAGCACAGGGTTTCTGCTAAAGTCTTCCGAGTCATGTCCTTTTCTTGACAACCCTGCACAGGCTAAGAGCACGAGAAATGGTTTCTCATGCACATCTTCTAAAATCCAAAAAAACGACAGCCAAGGAATGATCATGACTCTGGCCTTGTCCAATGTGATAAATCTAACCTGAATTACCGTCTCGGATGCTGCATGTGGGGGACCGTAGTGTTTATTTCCACGGATGTCAGGGAAAAAAATTGTGGTCGAGAAATATCTTATGGTCCTTTTTTTTTTTTAATGTTTAATATATATACATTTTAGAGGAATTTCTGTCCGAAGCAAAAGTTCTCACTAGGCGCGATGCTATGTTGCCAGATAATGTCGATAGAGGCAATGGTCATCTTTGCTTCCTCAACGAGCTTCTCTTATCTTATGCTCGACACCGACCTTTTTCGGACACGCATTGGATCCCAACTCGAAGCACTTGAGATGGTCGAATCTTACTCGACAAAAGAAATTATTGGTTGAATTTGAACAAGTGTATTCGATATTTGGCTAGCTACGAAAAATTGCCCATCACTGTTCTATCCATGTGGTACCACGCAACAAGAATTATGCCAAAAACAATACCCAAAGAAATGAAAAAGGATATTCTGTTCAACTTGCATTTTGTACTAGAATCACCCTGGGAAAAATTCGCTGAAAAAAAAATCACCTTCATTATTTTATTCAAAAAATGAAATGAAACCTACATATATGTTCAAGGGTTTCTTGGGCTGCCCAGCTAATTACGACGAAGTTTGTCTCTGACGAGTCAACATGCAAAGTCTGCAATTCCACGTAACTGCGCACGCATGCCTTCACGCATGCGAAAAGGAAAAAAGAGAATTAGAAAAGGAAAAAGAATTTTATATATATATGTTTCTGTAAGCTCTAGGCTTCTAAAATAATATGGTTTATAGAAAGAAATCATTGTCAGTCGACGCTATTCTACTACTAACCCAAAAAAAGAAAAAGAAAGGAAAAAAATGGGAAAAAAGAAGAAGATAGTAATAGGAATGCCCTAGCTATGAGGACCCAATCGAGTCAACCAAGACATGCATGATGACATCATTATATCGTAATTTCAGCGTCGAAGGTTGAACCTTGTCTCGTGACTGAATCGGCAGTGCATGTCGAATCTTGTCTCGTGACGAAAAAAAAAATCCAACATTTTTAAAAAAACATTAAAAAGAAAAGAATGAAAAAGGTTGGGCTATGTCGAATTATTAGAAGAATTGACTGATTATGGAGTGGCAATGCGGCACGAGCACTGACCAGTGCCCTTCCGGGCAATTTCTTCACGAGGCCTGCGCAAGAAAACGTAATCACCCAGCTCACCCCACTCTAAGAAATTCTTCTATTACAGTACACCTAAATTCTTGATTATGAAGGCAATTATTGTCGAGAATTATTTCTGGATCTCTTAGGAAAGTGATTGGCTATCAAAATTTGACACCGATTAGACCTTGAAAAGTAGGGCAATGAAGACAAAACAAATTGAACTATTTTACTGACATGGCCGACATTTTCGATCGTTTCTTATCCTAGCCCTCATCCAAAACCTCCTCTTCAACGCTCTGTTAAACTTACTAGTTTGAGGTTGCATGGCACCAATCTAGCTGCACATTATTGAAAGAGAAATGATTGGATAACACTTTATAATTTACTGTAAGAATAATTATCTATTTTTGACCACAAAAAAACTAAATAATAAATAATTATAAATTATTGTATGGTCCACTTTTAAGAATTTGTGAGTCAAAATAAACTGTCATTCTTACAATAATTTAAAAACCGTTATCCTATCAAAACCTTAATCGAGAACATATTTGACTCCATATAATTTTGATGCAATACATTGTCTTGTTGGTAGGGCTGCGAAAAAGAAAGGAGCGTGCGAGACATCGAAAGTTCGGATCTGTCACGATCAAACCTGTCTGACCAAACTCACTCAAACTTTTTGAGTCCTGATTTGATTAGGCCATCCCTCGAGCCTAATACAAAATTAGCTTTTGGACCGTCACATTTGCTATTTCTTAACATCGTTTTCTAACCAATTTTATAGATGTGTCTTTGCATTCCGACGTTACTCTAATTTGTATCGTACATTAAGCTTCAATGACTCAAAGGGCCATGCGTCGCAGAGAATATGTTCATTAACTAGACGCCATCCTAACAAATCAAAATTAATCTTTACTACGGCGATTAACTCTATCTACCACTCAAGATCGATGGGACAATTCTTTTTCCCTTTTTAGGGTGTTAGTGAAGAGAATGATCTCCCTTGTAATTTTTCCTTCCAAAGCTTTCCTTTCATCAATGGAGGCAACGGTCAGAACATTGTCGTGTAGCAGCAAAACAGAGAGGGACCGGCTTGGCCTTTGGAATTTCCCGGGAAACAGTCACGAGGGAAAGTGCGATGCAACCACAAACAATGTTACAACACTCTCTGCAAGAAGCTCCATAACATCACTCCCCTTCCTCTCCTTCTCTCTCTCTCTCTCTCTCTCTCTCTCTCTCTTATCCTCGTGCTACAACCATGTCTCTCCCTTCGCCTCCGCCACCCCACGATCACGACCGGCCCAACCTCGAGTCGATCCGCGCGGTTGTCATCTTGGTGAACAAATTCGTCCGGCAATTCCTGGCCGACGGCGGCCGTTCTTGGAACGTCATCAAGTCGGCTAGCATTTCAATGCTCCAGGCCCAGAAGCATGAGTTCTTCGAGTTCTCAGAGCATTCGGTGCTGTCTAATCTCTACTGGGGCATCGACAACATTGAGGCGGCGATCTGGGCAGCGTGGCCCGGGGAGCGCGAGTCCCGGCTGGGGAGCTCGGAGGGGATGCTGCAGGTCCCGGCGTTGCTGGACGAGGGAGGCATGACGTCTGGGATAGCGAACCGTGATTTGATTGCCATCTCGTACTTTTACCTATGTGTGGTCAAGAGGCTTCAGGGGGAAGACTGGCAGGTCGCTTTGCATTTTCTTCAGGCGCTCTCGGTGTGTCCCGAGCTTGTCAGGGATGTGATCGCGCCGGAACTCTGCGAATTGCTCTTCCTGTCCGGGGCTGCACGGTCCAAAAGCAAGAGGATGGGCGGACATAGAAGTTCCGAGTCAGTTCACCCTATCGACTCGAACGGAGAAGAAGCTCTCGAGCTGATGAAACAGATGGCCAGGGAGTTCAAAGGTTGGTTGATGTACTATCAGGTCATGCTCTATGGTGAGACCCCTCAGTGGAATTGTGGCTCCAGAGAACTCCCGTCCCTTCAGAATAACACAGACTGTTTGTTGTAAGTTCTCTTTTTCTTCCTCTCTTCAAATTCAATAGCAGATTGGGGTCTTTCAATTAGTTGAAGATGCTGTGTCTGCAATTTGAGGATTAATTGAAACAGATATATAGTGCATTCACCCAAAAAAATTAGTGTTACATGTCACCCTGAACATGGAATTCTTTGTATCATCGTCTGTTTGTCAATTTCCAGTAAGAATCAGGACAAGTTTGATCAGAAAATGTGTGATTCTCGCTGATTGTCGTTAATGGGATGTTAATCTTAAACAGGGATGAGCATTCTGCAAGCATTGAATGTTCGTTCTCAATTGGAAGTGGACACGATTGGCTACATGACAGTGAGGTAAGCCCTGGAAAAGCCTCTGTCCATGTCCAATTAGTTTCTATCTGATTCTGCTGGGTCATTGGGGATAAGAAAACCGTGTCATCGATCATTATGCAACAAACACAATGTCGGACATTAAGCATGATCTAAAGAAAATACATGTTCAGTTAGTTCTTTTAACTTCATGCTTCCGGATCATACCTTTCTCATGTGACAAAATCAATGCAGTTTCAGAAAGTGCATCCACTTTATCCCGAGAAAGACTCTAGGGATAACACGATGTGCAGCAATGGTGCAGCATTTGCGAATTGTGTGGAAGACTGTAAGCATTTAGGAAAAGCACCAAAGTCTCACGTCTCCAATGGAGAAATAAAAGAAAACGGAAGCACCAGATGTCTTCAGGACATGCTGGAGGAACCCCAGTCAGATTCATCAACTTCTGTGAACTCGATACAAGGTGATTCCGCCGAAGAAGGTGACACGGAGGTAATTCGAAGGTTCATATTCAGTACCGTTATATTCTGCTAAATGGTTTTATTCATGTGACTGAAAATGGGAGAAACTCACAGCGAAACCGTCATCATTGATCAGGAAGCTAATGAGGATATTGAAAGCTCAATTAGAAGGATGAGAATGGATGTGGAACTCCAAGAAATGGACACTTATTGTAGGTCAGTTTCTCACACAGCCAAGTTTTAACCTGAACTATCAGTGTTCGTTACCAAAGTCTTTTAACTCTTTTTTCACGAAATATGAATGGCATGTGTGTTGAATAGGAAGCAGCAAGGTCCATGCTGTACTTCAGAGCCTGAAGGCAAAGCAATATGCACGGCAGGTCTTCCCCGTTCTCCCCAGCATCGATGCCGGGGGGCTGCAGAAGTGAACATCGCTAGGATCTTCGCCGAAACATTACCCGATTCCTTTGGTGACTTTAATGAATCCATCTTGGAGCTCAGAGACAGAAAGCAAAACGGTAATGCCAGTTGGAATCGTCATATGGATGAGTTGGAGACATCTGAGCAACACAATCGACAGCTCTTCAATCAAATAGCTGCTATATCGCGGAGGAATCATAGGGCTGCACGCAAGAGTCCCCGGAAGTCTCTTGCTCGGAAACATAACAAATTGTGTGTGCAGAATAAGTTGACAGGAGAAGGTTTGTATTCAGAGAAACCTTCCCATCATGACCTGATGGGGATATTTGAGAAGGCAGTTTCGCAACTATGTTTCTCCGAAGGATTGAGGAAACTCAATGAAGAAAACATCGTCGAGATCACAGCAATATACGAGACTCTGAACAACAAGAATGGAGTTAAGCATGCAGCGCTGAAGGACGTGCTTCTGGATCAGCTGCTAAAAGCTATCTCGACTTCCAAAGAGGAAAGGGTGATTCGAATGTCGGTTTCTATCTTGACCACTATCGCTTTAACCAACCAGTCAGTTTTAGGCGACATAAGAAACAAGGGTCTTCAATTGTGTGACTTGGCGAGTGCTCTGAAAAGAAATGTGCATGAGGCAGCGATTCTGATTTATCTGATCAATCCATCTCCTACAGAAATCAAGACTCTGGAATTGCTGCCTAATCTCGTGGAGATAGTATGCACTTGGAGCAGTTATAAGCTCAAGCGGACATCTGTCTTCTTGACGCCTCCAATGGCATCACTGATGATCATTGAAATATTGGTCACCGCATTTGACAATGCCACCAACAGCACACACCTCGCAGCACTCAACTCTCCCAAAGTCCTTCACGGGCTACTAGATGTGGCAAGAGACTCAGGTGCTGAAGAATCCATCTCTCTGGCTAGAATCATTGTGAAGTGCATGCAGTTTGATGGGCAATGCAGAGTCTACGTCTCCCAATCTACACCTATTTCTCCATTTATTAGCCTTCTTCAGAACAACAAGAGGCATGCCAAGTTCATCGCGTTGGAATTCTTCCATGAAATCCTTTGCATGCCAAGGTATGAATGAAACATATTGATTGTACCAAACCAAGGAAACTGCATAAATGGCAGTGTCAATAATCCAGTAAGAAAAATATTAATGATAAAAACTCTTGCCATCCAATGTTTGGGAAACCATACAAGAGATCAAACCGGTCAAGTACAATACAAGAAGCTGCACCCAAACCCCGTTCAACAGTACCAGAAAGTTCCATAATCACATTCTTCCTTCTGGCAGGTCAGCAGCTAACAGTCTACTGCAACGGATAAGGAATGAAGGAGGTGCCGACATCATGAACATGCTGATGCTCTGTGTCCAAGACTTGCAGTCTCATCATCAGCTCTTCGCTGTGAATTTGTTGCTTCAATTGGACACATTGGTAAGAGTTTCGATCTTGAAGTCGATAAGTCTGCACAGCATTTCTCGAGGAACTATGTCAGCCCAACATTTTCTTCCTTTAGATAATTGATCAAACACAATTACTGATCATGCAGCTAACATAAATATCAGGGCACTAGCTCTCTAATGAAGCTTTTGGTGTGATGAACTTGTGCAGGAGAACCAATCTGGCAGTAGCATGTTCGTTGAAGTGGCCATGAAGGTCCTCCTTGAGTCGCTGACACCCAAAGAAGACCTTAAGATGCATCAACTATCGGCATTCATCCTAGCGAACCTCGGAGGAACTTATTCTTGGACCGGGGAACCATACACAGTGGCTTGGTTGGTAAGAAAGGCTGGGTTGACCTCGGTGTGCCACCGAAATATGATCAAGGAGTTCGATTGGGAAGATCAAAGCCTACTGGTATAGCAAAATAAAATTTTCTTAACATTCTGTCATTTCCAAGCAATTCCAATTGTTATGTTGTATTTTCATTCTAACTATTGCAATGCAGGATTCAGAAACTGACTCATGGTGTGGCAAAATTGCGAGAAACATAATCAAGATTGGGAATCCTGTCTTCCGAGCTCTCGAAATGGGCTTGAAGAGCAAGACAAAGAGGGTGTCTCGAGACTGTCTTACTGCGATTGCGTGGCTCGGGTGCGAAATCGCCAAGAGTGCAAATACTCAGAGATACTCCGCGTGCGAGATCTTGCTGGGTGGGCTAGAGCAATTCCTGCATCCTGGGGTGGACCTTGAAGAGAGGCTTCTAGCTTGCTTTTCCATATACAACTATGCCTCCGGTAAAGGTAATAGGGGACAACACATTGTGGTTTATAATCTATTTCTGATGTGATTCAACCGATTCATATGATTTGAGCTAAATGACTTCATAATTTGTCTTATTTCATAATTCTGATTGTAGTCCTCGAACTCTTTATCCCCTGCTGCATGAAAAACACGTGCCGAGCTTGTATGAGACATGAACTCAAGAGTGCAATTTAGTACTCCTGCACTTAAATGAATTATCATGCAGGAATGCAGAAACTCATCCATTTCTCGGAAGGGGTGCGGGAATCGCTGAGGCGCTTTTCAAACATCACTTGGATGGCAGAGGAACTGCATAGAGTAGCCGATTTCTATCTACCGAACAAATCGGTCAGTAGCTTATCATATCATACTCCAAAACAATTCGAATACATCGCATCTACTTGGCTCTCTAAAATAGCCGTTATGCTGATGAAAGCAGCGCATATCCTGCGTTCACACACAAATTCTTGAGGCTGGTGATAGCAGTAGTGGAGCTGTAAATGCTCTTATTTACTACAAGGGACTTCTCTGCAGCGGACATTCGGACGGGTCGATAAAGGTTATCTTTTTCCCCTTAAAACAGAGTACCAGCAGTGTCAGTCCTTTGCAAACGTGTTGTTTCATAAGAATTATCCCAAAGTTGTCGAAACCTCATACTGTCAATAAATAAAGCATGGCGGGAATTTCATGAACCAAGGTCCTAAAAAATTTAAACTGAATAAGACATTTCAGTAATGAGAAACTAATTAAGGCAGGTCACTGCATACAACAGATGTGGGACGTCAAGGGGCAATTCGCGACACTTGTGTGGGACAAGAAGGAGCACAAGAAGGAAGTCACCTGTTTTTCACTCCTCGAGCAAGGGGAAAGCCTTTTGAGTGGATCTGCTGACAAGACCATCAGGGTATAACGCAGTGAATCTTCTCAATATAATACCAACCTCTTTCATCCCATGTACAAAATCTATGTCGGTTTCAGTCACTCAAAACCTATGTCATGTTGGCAGGTCTGGAAACTTGTCCAAAGGAGACTGGAATGCTCGGAAGTGATATCCTTAAAGGACCGCATTCGGAAAATAGACACGCTTGGGGATGCAATTGTCGCAATCATACTGGGCCATGGGATTAAGGTGCCATTCAATCTTTCATCATTTATATATTATAACCACAGAGAGAAGCCATTTAGCAGAAGGCAAACATTGACGCATTTGCTGCTTTAGGGAGGAGCGTATTTAATGCGAGAACTTATTTTCCAGGTTATTGATGCATCTAGAACAGTCAAGGATATTTGCAAGAGTAAAAATGTAAAGTCCATATGTGTAATTCAGGGAAAGATATATGCCGGATGCAAGGACTCGAGTGTACAGGTCAGTTTCCCTGGATCTGGGCATAATTTTGAAACAACTCCTAGTGATAAAACTGTGCGAATTGATGTTGTTCGTGTTGTACTCTCAGGAAATAAGTCTAGCGAACAACAGAGAGCGAGAGATCAAAGCACCGTCGAAGAGCTGGATGATGCAAAAGCGGCCCATAAATTCAATTGTCAGCTACAAAGACTGGATGTACACTGCGAGTATGGTGGTCCATGGGTCCAATGTAAAGGTGAGGACATAAGTGCAATTTGTGTGTTTGTGCTCGAAAAACCTTGGAATGACTTGAGAAAAACCATGCCAGGAATGGAGAAGAAACTGTGAAGCCGAGATGAGAATAGCGGTGCAGAAAGGAGCAAATGTGCTCGCCATGGGAGTGGTTGAAGACTTCATATATCTTAATTGCAGCTCATCAGCCAGTACCCTCCAGGTTGATCCAATCTTCCCCCATTAAAAGTGAAAAAGGGAAGGAGTAATACCGATTCATCCAAGAATAAATGCAATGACCACATGCACTATCTAGCAAGTTCCCTATATTTCATAATTAAAATTAAGCACATCAGAAGTACAAACTTTCACTGATTGAATAAACTATGAGACTAATACAAATGAATGTGTCGTCGCATATTCTCTGCTCTCTGCTTTCTGTTTAAGATTGACTGATTAGGCAAACTAATGAAAACAGATATGGTTGAGAGGGACAGCGCAGAAAGTGGGGAGGATTTCGGCTGGGGGGAAGATAACAAGCTTTTTGACTGCGAATGACATCGTCATCTGCGGTACAGAGGCGGGGCTTATTAAGGTCAGTGTGCACTGAATTCTTCTTCATGACTACAATCGGAGTTCAAACATTCTAGTTCACGGTATGGTACGTTGACTGATGTGATGACACATGAACAGGGATGGATACCTTTGTGATTGCTGCAGCAATTTGGCTGGCGTTGTCCTTCTTTTTTGGTGTAGTGCCTGGCAGAGGGTCACCGGCAATGGTAAATGATTATTTGCGCAGCGGATTCTCTTCGTGGTGTAAAAAGCAATGTGTACAAAGTCAAAAGGAGGAAAGTACATACCATACAGATAGATTACCATTAGTAGTTTTCTGTACCTTTAAAAGAATTTCATTGTGATGATGATGAACTCTATGATGCCAAGATGGTCCTTTTTTTTTTCTTTGATTCAGTTGAGCAACTGAGGAGATCATGTTCTGCAAGAAATGAAATGTAAAACTTCTCTCATATTCTGAAGAAAGAAACATGTTATATGTGAAACTAGCGACGCAAATTAGTAAAAAATGGAGAATGGATGTTGACCATTGATGGCATAATGGTTTGAATTATACGTAATCCATTGGTAAAAGTAGCCAAAAAATGTTCTTGAAGTTTAGGTGGAGTGCGAGAATAGCGACTTTACTGCAACGAGAAACGAAGACATGAACGATGAGTAACGCTCTCTCTCTCTCTCTCTACCCACCACGGAGGTAGCTCATCTCAACTCTTTAAACCCTACTCACCCCCCATAAACCCTGATGCTCTCAGCTCTCCAATGCCCTCTCTCGTTTCTTTTCTAATTGCCTCCTCTACGAATCCTACCCAGTCTTTTCTCTCCTTCAATTTCCCTCTGCAGCCTCACCTTCTGCCTTCCATTGGTCATTTCTCAAAATGGCGGATGATTAATCCACGCGAGACCGTGTGTGGCATTGCTGTGCCGAACACTGGGTTGGCATTGGTCCAAAGATGACCTTGCAGTGATGGAAGGTGCAGCTTCTACGTACAAAATCAGAAAATGCAAATCCATGGACTTCTGTTCGAATGGATTTACATGGATTTCTGATAAAGCAGTAGCCACCAAAGCAGGAGAAATTCTGATCTGAGAATTGAATAAGAATCTCTATTTTCAAACAGACATGGCAAGGCTCTACACTGATAATTTGGATCTTGTGAGGCTCCTTAAGGCAGGTTGGCCTGCTAGCAAAGAAGAAAAAGTATTGGGGGTGGATTTTAAGTACTGAGTGTCTGCCCCGTTTTTGTTATTGCTTCAGAAAAATTGGTCACTATGTTATATATTGCGAAGACATTGCCTTCAATGAAGCCCATTTCTGAGAATGGGGGTTGATCTGGGCATTAGCTAAAGGCAGTAGTCCCAGCTCGAAGCCCTTCCTGGCTGCTAATCCATGAGAAAGGAGCCGGCTTGGTTGTGGAAGAAGAACCGGTTCCAGGAACTCCTAATGCAATGCACACCATCCCTTTTGGTCTTGAGTAGCCAGATGGTGTGAGGGAATGAAAGACAGATTCGAAAAGGAAAATCTGATGAGCAGAGAGGAAAAGCAGCTGTTGAATTGGTTCTGATGAATGTAGTAGACCATTCCTGCTGATGTTTCATAGAACAGTGTCACGACCAACTCTAATAAAAACCTAGAGTTAGTAACAATTTTTCCTAAAAAGATATGGTTTAATATGGGATATGTTTAGTAGAAGTCCTAAAATATGTCAGAAAAGTGTAATTGAATCTTAAAATTTGCAAAAAATGCAATCAAGTCCTCAAACATATCAAGTTAGTTCAATTAAGTTCTTCCGTTAACACCGTCAATTTATACTAACGGAAAATGTTGACGTAACTTATTTTAATCATTTCTCTCTCCTATGTGGCAACTAGGGCAAGGAAAATTGTCCAAGTTAGCAAAACAATGTAGTTTTGGATATTGTTTACTTATCCAAATCGATAGCATCTCTTCTCTCCTATTTTCACGTTCCAAAACGTTTTTCTTCTGTTGAACCCTTCCCCATGCGTTTTCCTTCGATCCCTTCTTCCCGTCCCAAATTAATCCTTCCTTTGTATGAACCCTAAGTCTTAAATCTAGATGCAGATCATGATCTGGTGCCTCGTGAGTTGGAGTTCTTTGTCAAATGCAAGTACGTGCGAAAATTGTCCCGCAAGAGCCTTGGTGGCGAATCGAGTGGCGTTGACGATGGAGGCGGCCACTATGACTGAGCCACTCTCCTCCTCACTCATTTGAGCTAGATTTGTATCTTCGTTGTCAATTTCACTGTAACTTGTTGATTATGAGATTTTGGGTTTTTAGTTTTCAAAATTTAAGCCCTAAATTTGATATGTGTGCCAACTTTCCCCAAAATTCCATTTTGAAATTCTTGATTCGAAAGGGATTGGTGAAGAAGATCAGCAATCTTGCAAGAAACGAGCACAACCCCAAAATTTGTGTTAATTGTTGTTTGTCCTGCTGTTTTTTTTTTTTTCGCTTTGTCGGGTTGGTTTCTGGCATCAAATTTTCTTGGTTCTCTTCATTTTTTTACCCAAATTCTATACAAAAATCTTTCAAGGGCCCTTCCTTATGGTTGAAATAATTTGGAGATAGGAAAAACTTTTATTTGTAGATATTGTGGTTTTTGTAACTTTTCATTTTTATGAGAAGGATTTTAATATGAAGTTGGTCTTCCTACGAAGCTTTTTTGTTTTTTTTTTTTTGTTTTTAAACGATTGTTAATAGCCCTCCAATTTGCACAAGTGGAAATTTCAGAATCGTTAGCCTTGAGATTTTCTTTTTGGAGATTGGTAAACTTTTTTTGTGCTGTGAAGATTGGTAGAGTTTATTGGACTTAACTTGGATCAAATTCTTTTGCTGGTATGCCATATACGGCCGTGCGCTCATATATAAATATTTTACAAAATGTTTATTCAATATATTAATATGTTTGAGCAACGAGGTAAATTATGTTTTGTTAGCTTTTTTTACTACATTTAAAGACTTATTTTTGGTTAACATATCATATACATGAGGACTATTAATATGCACTACGGGAAACAATTCTAGAGCTTTTGAGAGTTGGATGGCCTTTCCAATATTTGGCTCTAAGTTGCAGAGGGTGTACTATGGCTTAGAATTATTGTTGGTTGTTTACAAGTTTTGCATTGGTCAATCATTCAGAAGGGTAAACAACCTAAAGATGTTTGTAATTGAAGTAGTTTATATGGCTTAATCAATCTCCATATATTTACTCATTTAGTGTCTTGCGAAATGAGTTATTACCTGAATGAAAACATGTTCTTTTTTGTGATTCAAGATGTGACATGAAGTTGAGGATTGGAAAAGAAAATGACAAAATGTCAGGTTGATAAAAGATGTAGAAGAAGAAAATGGCAAAATGTCCTTACCCCATACTTAGCATGATTAAGAGCTTGGGCCATAGTGATGAGAGCTAATCTTGCACCAACTTTCTCATACACACTAGTCAAGTAATTATGCTGAATTGACTTCCTAAATGGATTGTGCCGCAGTAGATTCTGAATTAGTAATAAATTGAATGTTGTTGGTGCTTAATGTATTCAAACAATTTCTCTCATTACTTAAGATACTTTTCAATGAATTAACTTGCCTTTATTCTCTTGCGATGTAGGTTTTGCTAGTTTGTAGTTGTGATATACTTTTTTAATATGGTGACAAGAAGAATGAGGGCACCAACTTCTAAATCAAGTGGTGTAACTCCTAATGAGGTTGAGTTAGAGCTAACTTGCTATTGTGGTATTCGATCACCATTTCTTATTGCAAAAACAAAGAAAAACATAGGAAGAAGGTTTTATGGATGTGCTAAGTTTGATGGTCTAGGTTGTTGCAATTTCTTCATGTTCGTTGACCCAAAAATACTAGATCAAGTAAGGGACATGATAGTTGATCTCATTGAAAGAAATCAAGCACTATTGGAGTCAAGCCAATCGAGATGCAACGACGATTATCTAAGCTCACTAATAGCTAAAATGAAGGCGTAAAAATGCGAAAAATAGACTTTTAAAGAAGGAGCTTGCACAAGTAAGAAATGACGCTCTATCAATTGCCATTTTTTCTATGCATGTGTTGTATTATTATGGGGGTTATATTTAATGTGAAAGCTAGCGAGAAGTTTCTAAGAGTCTTCCATAGTATCTTATTTCTAAGTTTGTATTTAATTGCTTTATACCGATCCTCTTCTGTTCTGTAAAATTGGGAAACTCATGTTGCGTGGAAATGTAAAGAAGCTTAATTCATTTCGTGTGTTCTTTTACATCTAGTACAAGAGCACAAACTAGAAACTTTCATTTAGTGAATACATATCTGGATGAAGATGTTTAAATGTTCCGTCAAAGGAAATTTATTACTTTAGATTGTTTCTGTTAGAGCCTTGTTTGTTAGACACATTCTCACTAAGCCGTGAGCCATCATTTTTTGAAGATTTAGAGGCTTGTTTGCGTTCTTTCACTAGCTTCCACTCAATGGGAAGAGCACCAGTAGTGGCCAAAGTATGAAAATTTGAGTCATTTATTAACATTGACAAAAAGTTAAATGTACAATCTCAGTGATGGAAGCTCTAGTAGAAACAAAATGTTTGAGGATGATCAACAAACATGTCGAATCATTCCATGCTCTGAAAAGGAATTGGAAGAAGTATTACATGGATGTTATAGTATTATATAATCGTTGCTATTCTAAACCCAAAAAAAAAAAAAAAACACTATTGTTATCAACAACGTTAATCTAATTGATAACATAGAGAGTAGCAAATAGAGGACTTGAGAGTTAAGGGAGTGAGGGAAATCCTAGGTGTATAGGAGGTGCGTTAGGAATTTATGAGGAGTATGGTCATCATTACAAAATCTAGAAAAGTTTTGGGGTCAAGATGTACATGAATAGTACACCATTCCATGGCAAAGCATTAAGCTTTTGATTCTTGAAGTATCGGATCAAGCGAGTGACTCCAACTCAATCGGTCACTTGTGTTTTGCCTCTCATGTAATGCAATAGCTCTAATCCCTTAGAAGCCGAGGAATTCTACTGAACTAATGGACTTGTGAGAAACTTATTGTGGGGATTAATTGAAAAAGAACATGACACAACAATTGAAAAATAGATGGGGCATAAAATCTAAGAAAGCAAAATTTTGTACTAGCTTCGCTTGATCTTGATCAAAATGGCAATTCATCAAACAACCTTTGAAAACTTGGTGTCGGTTTGCTTAATGCTAAAAACATCACTAAAACTAAACTGTAGGTCTTTCTGTGTTGCGTTTGGTTCAACTTGTTGTACCATTTTGAAATCTAGAAGTGCATATTAGTTTCTTTGAAAACCTAAGTACCTCCACCACATCACACAAATGGCCTTGACCCTATCAACTAAAAAAATTTCTTAATCCATGCAACTAGTAACATCAAATAGTTGCAACTCATATCGTTTCAAATGAAATGTCCTCAAGAAAAATGATTTGAGACTAAATTGATTATTGGAGAGAATTGCTGAACAAGGCAATCAAGAATGCAAGAGTCATGTTCAATTTCTCTCTTGATACAAAAGTGCAGAATTGAAATAGCTTTTAGCCAAAATCCTGAATCCATTTGGTTTTATGGCCTATTTTGGAATCCAATCTATCACACTAGAATGGACAAGAGAGATGACTAAAAGTTTAACTTCATCATGCTAGACAAGGCAAAAAGCTCACAATAAACTTCTAATGTATCAACAAGTACATCAATCCAAGTCTATTGTCTTGTGTCGTCTAGTAGGTTCGGCGTGCACTTGATTAATAAGTCTTGAGCTTTGCATTGTATATGGGCACCATTGGACCTACAAAGGAAGAAAAACAATCCATAATCAAAAAAGTGTTTGTGATTGTTCCAGAAGAAATGAAAATAGCACTTTCAATCGTATAATTTCAATTAAAAACTACTAATGACTTCACCTATAAAGAGAAATGGGTAGGGTAAACATACCCATGTTGACGGATGACCTTGAGAGTAGTCAGTCCTCCAATAAATTCATTCCAAAGACAAGCAATTGAAATCATTAAGAAAAATCGTATTAAGAGGGCAAAGCGAACACCGTATAAATTGCATATATTAGAGATCAAGCTTTGTCTAAAACTAATGCACAACGTGATCATTTTGATAGGTTAATGAAGGACGGAACAAGAGGATTAACACAATTGGCACATGAAACTTCATTGTAAGACAAGGGAAAATTGAGTGCATCTACTTTTAGTGGATAAGTACTCCGTGGATGATATGAACTACTTCAATTACAAACATCTTTGGGTTGTTTAGCCTTCCAAATGATTAACCAATAGAAAATTTGTAAACAACCAACAATAATTCTAAGCCATAGAACACCCTCTACAACTCAGAATCAGACATTGGAAAGGCCATCCAACTCCCAAAAGCTCTAGAATTGTTTCCCGTATTGTATATTACTAGTCCCCATGTATAGGATATAACCAAAAAATAAGTCTTTAAATGCAATCAAAGAAGCTAACAAAACATAATTTACCTCATTGCTCAAGCATATTAATAAATTGAATAAACATTTTACAATATATATATATATATATATGGCAGCAAATGGTACACCAACAAAAGATTTTGATCCAAGCTAAGTCCAATAAACTCAACCAATCTTCACAATGCAAAAAAGGTCTACCAATCTCCCAAAAGAAAATCTCAAGGCTAAGGATTCTGAAATTTCCACTTGTGCAAACTGAGGGCTATTAATAGTCATTAAAAAAAAAAAAAAAAGCTTTGTAGGAAGACCAACTTCACATTAGAATCCTTCTCATAAAGAAGGAAATGTTCCGAAAACCACAATATCTATAAATAAAAGCCTTTTCATGTCTCCAGATTATTTCAATCGTAAGGAAGAGCCCTTGAAAGATTTTTGTAATAGAATTTGGATAAAGAAGTGGAGAACGAAGAAAATTTGACGCCAGAAACCGACCCGATAGAGTAAAAAAAAACAGTAGGACAGACAACAATTAACACAAATATTAGGGTTGTGCTCCTTTCTTGTAAGATTGCTCATCTTCATCACCAACCCCTTCCAAATCAAGAATTTCAAAATGGAATTTTGGGGAAAGTCATCACATAAATCATATTAAGGGCTTAGATTTCAAAAACTAAAAATGTAGAATCTCGGAATCAACAAGTTATGATGAAATCGACAACGAAGATATAAACCTAGCTCAGACGAATGAGGAGGAGAGTGGCTTGGAACTAGTGGCCGCCTCCATTTCGACGCCACTTGATTTGCCACCGAGGCTCTTGTGGGATGAGTGTTGCACATACTTGCGTTTGATGAAGAACTCCAACTTGTGAGGTATCAAATTGTGATTTGCGTCTAGATTTAAGGCTTAGGGTTCATACAAAGGAAGGGTTAACTCGGGATGGGGAAGAAGGGACCAAAGGAAAATGCAAGGGGAAGGGTTCAATGGAAGGAAAATGTTTTGGAACATGAAAATAGGAGAGAAGAGATGCCGTGTTTTGGATAAGTAAATAGTATCCAAAATTACATCGTTTTGCTGACATGGACAATTTTCCTTGCCCTTGTTGCCACGTAGGAGAGATAAATGATTAAAATAAGCCACATCGGCATTTTCTGTTAGTATAAATTGATGGTATTAATGAAATGATTCAATTGAATTAACTTGATAAGTTTTAAGATTTGATTACACTTTTTGCAAGTTTTAGGACTCAATTGCATTTTCTTGATAAGTTTTAAGCCTTCTACTAAACATATTCCTTCATTTAATATTACAATACACAGTCCTTTCCCAACGGGCGATTCTTTTTTAACATGTGACTTCCCTTGCTCACTCAAGTACACTTATCGTCGCAAGGGATGCAAGATCCATATTTGTGTGCAGACAAAAATGAACATAAAAAAATCTTAGTTGAAAAAGAAAAAAAATGACAATATTTATATTGAATTAGAGATTTTGTCTAGATTTAGAATTTTTTTTTTTTTAAAGCACAAAAGATGTTGAACATTTTAGTATAATTCAAACATGTAGTAAAATCGAGATAAAGTTGAAGAATGATATTGTATTTTGAATGAAGTAATGGAAAGTTTAGGATCGTAGGTCACCATTATTTTCAATCAAGTCTAGTTAGGGCATGCATGATGAGGATCTCACTCCCTCTAGAAGGTCGTGAGTTGTGACATGGGTTGCAAATGAGTCTATTCCGCTTGTAGCATGTCGTGTTGCGGGCCGTGTCGGCCACTTGATTTGTCAAGTTATGCTTGTGATGGGTAGTATGGCGCCTAAGTGCTCCCAAAAATCTTTTTTTTTTTTTTTTCGTCAACTCATAATTAGTCGTAAGGATGATCAGCTTTAGGGTGGGTAGGTTTCACAGTTAGAACTCAAAACTTATCTTGTTTTAAGCGGTTCCTAGTTTGTGGATCCTAGAACCTTTCTTGTTTGCCTAGAATCGATTCCATTAACCTACTTTGTTTTTTTTCGGTTCGGTTCCAAGGTCTACCCAAGAATCTTTTTTTTTTTTTGGTTAATTTTTTACGAACAAATTATATGAGGTTATGAACAATAAAACAATTCAAACTAAAAAGTGATCAACAAAAATCCCTATTCGCCAAAACAACAATCCATGAAATGAACACGTAATTACATACAATTATGAATGATAAAAAGTATAAACACATAACATAGAACATAAATTATAAAACTCATTCCCCATTCATCCATAAAAATTTAGGGGAAGAGAAAAAATTGACAAGGAGTTCCGAAGAAAGACAAAGAACGAAGGAGTGTTAAGATTAAAATTTAGGAGAAAACAAAATTAGGATTTTAGCTTTTAAGCTTATAAAATTGATTTAAAAATCAGTTCCAAAATAAGGTCAGGTTTTTTAGTGGGTATTCACTCAAACTTGTTCCCGTACATATTTTTCAAATAGTCCATTTTGGTTGACTCCTTAGGGTGCGCATGATAACTATTTTATTTATGTTCCAAAATTATTTTTCTATTCAAGACTTGTTTTTGAAATAGAAATCTGTTTGTTAAATTATTTCATTTTTCTATTTCTAGAATAGATTTCTATTCTAGAAATAGATTTGGAACAAAAATCGAAGTAATTTTTTTTTCTTTTTTATTTTAGGATAGAAATGAGAAATAAAAATTCTTCTCAATATTTGTCCTCTGTATTAGTCGGTTGCTCATCCGTCATCACCGACTACCGTTCAACATCTGTTGTCGCCACTCCTAGTCGTCGGCCACCGCTATCGATTGCTGGTCACCGACTACCATCACTAGTCGCCAATCGTCATCATTGGCCGCTGCTTGTTGCCAACCACCATCGTCGTCGATGGTCGTCGGCTGCCGCTAGTTGTCGGCCGCCGCCGCCTGTTGCCATCCGCTAGCCACCACCACTGGAAATAGAGAAATTTTAGGTTGTTATCAACCAAATTTTTATCCCGAAAATAGAAATTTTGTGTCGTTATCAAATGCATATTGTTTTTAAAAACTCATCTATGAATAGAAATAAAAAAATTATTTCACTTCCAAAAATCAATTTTTGAACAGAATGATTACCATTCGGTTCTTATTAGCTAGACAATTACTAAATGCTGGGTCATGGACCCAGGCCCAAAGAAAATAAAAATGGCCCGACCCGGTCCATGTATTCCTGGGCCGTGTCACTTCTCGGCCCGTTCGGCGTGCGGACCGTCGCGGCCGAATTCACGCTAGTCCGGACACGTCTCGTCGCGCGCTCACCTCCTTTCTCTCCCTCTCTCTTTCTCTCTCTCACTGTAAGCCGTCTCCTCTCTCGACACGACACGCATCGACGCGGCGAGAGCGAGCGAGCGAGCGAGCAGCGGAGGACGCAACAATGGCGGACGCCAAGGGCACTTTGGACTCCCTGAGGGAATGGATCGTCGAGCACAAGCTCCGCGCCGTCGGTAAACTCTCCGGTCCCTTCGTTTCCTTCGCCCTTTCTTTTCGCTTCCTCTCCTCGAATCTGGAGCTGTTCCTTGCGCCGGAGCCGGATTCGTTTTCGCTCTCTTCTGTTTTTCCGATTTCTTCTCTTTTTTGATGAATTCTTCTTGGGGGGTGGGATTCGAAGGTTCTCTGTGGCTGAGCGGGATCGCGGGCTCGATCGCCTACAACTGGTCGCAGCCCAACATGAAGACCAGCGTCAAGATCATTCACGCCAGGTACATACCCTTATCTTTCGTGACGTTCTGTTGGTCTGGATACGGATTTCGGAACCCATTTTCCCTGTAATTTTTAGCTTCTTACTGATTGGATTGCTCGTCTCTGGTTGGAGAAATTTGTGCCCTTTGTTTATTTTTGGTATGAATTCTAGGTAGGGCTTGAGAATATTACTTTGGCTTTTGCGAAAATTTAATGCGTAGATGCTGAAATAGGGGAGAAACGCGGCTTGGGTTGCTGAGTTTCCGGAATGTGCTGAAGTGATATGATTCTGATTGCTGGCCCATGTACCTGGGGGAGTTCTCTCTGAGCTCGCTCTTCGTGTGTGGAATGGAGGTGTACGGCTTCTTTCGAGGTTGTCGACCTTGATTACTTATCTTATGCCCTGTTCTGGAAGTACCACGTCCACAATCACAATGTACCCACGATTTGCACTACGGTTTTCTTGCCTTTTTCTTACCTTGGTTGGTGATCTTTTTTCTGGGATTTATTTATGGTCTTAAGAGAATGAATGGCAGTGCACAATGAGTGTCAAACTTTGAGTCAATTCTTCATAGTTTCCTTTGTGAAGAGGACAGTGAGTTAGGTAGGTTGCATCTGGACATATGATGGGTTCATTAATTTGTCTGTAGAATCCTCAAGGCATCGAATCATGTCCTTTAATTTCTTATTTCAGGAAGTTTTGTGATTGTTTCCTCCAGATGAAATTCATTGATTGACAGTATCAACCTTTATGCGATCCAGATATTGGATTTCACTTTTTCGTTTAGATTTCTTCAGTTATTCACTACAGAAGCTATGTATAGTTTTTGTTGGAAAGATACCCATTGACCCTTGGCCTGAAACCCATATTTTGTTAATTGTTCACTGCCAAAGTCAATGTAACATTATGGGCTAAGACAATTACAATAACATGGTGCTGAATTGTTGGCTAGTTAAGTTTATGTTGTGGCCCATCAATAACAAAAGGTGGTAATCAAAGAATTAGAGGAGAGAGAGACAGAGAAGATGAGAGAATCAGAGAGACTGGATAAGAAGCTAAAGGAGAGAATCAGTAGTGGGAAAGGGGAGAAGAAGGAGAGGAAAGAGTTTAGTTGAATAATTCATAGTTGAATCACAATGAAAACGAAGAGGTGCTTTTGTGCTCTGCAATTCAGTATACCTCACGTGCCCCTCTTGCAGCAATTGCATAACAGGAATCATCCAATTGATACAAAATATCCTAACCATCTAAAACTTCAATAATATCTCCTCTTAATGGTGTTCACTGCAATGCCATCACATACAACACCATCAGTTGTGACAATTCTTTAGTGTTTGCATTGAAATTGAAAATGAAGCAGATCTGTTCAACCTCTGGATTTATCTTTTCTGGAAGGTTTTGTAGAGAGTATGTGAAATACATACATACATAAATATATAGATCATTGCTTGGCATTTTGCATGGAGTACACAAATAACTAGCTAGCACCTGAGGTTTTGAATTTGGTCATCCACTGTTTTGTTTGATCTTATCTAGCAACAGAACTTAATTTATCTCAATTTGATCAGCCAACTTTTTGAGGTGTATCAATGTGGTACCTGACAGTATATTCCTTCTCAGATAGTAAGGATGAGATGGATGAATGACTAGAGGGCATTAGAAGGCTCGAGTTGCAAAACTTTAATCTAATTACCACATAGGAGGTGATCATTTGTTAAATGAACTCCAACCCGTGAGATGGCCTTTCCACAACACCTGGCAATGGAGTGGTTATAATAGAAATGTCTTCATTATTGTGTGACATTGCATCAAATGTGGACAAAGAGGTGATGATTGTTTACTCTTTGTAAGAAATTGGTAACCAACCCCTTATCCAAAGGAAGAAAATGAATTGATATTTAACCCTTTCTAGCTCTGAATATTCTTTAAAGTTTGAATATATCTATTTGTATCTCACTTTGTTGTCTAGTGAGGAGGACTTCAAGATGTTGTGAGTGCTGATGTATCTCAAACATGCAGGCTGCATGCTCAGGCACTCACACTTGCTGCTTTGGCGGGCGCTGCGGTTGTGGAGTACTATGACCATCAGACAGGAAAGAAGGCTGACCGCTATGCCAAGTTCCTCAACTTTGATGAACACAAACAGAAAGATTGAAGTTAAGGTACAGGAAAGAAGGCTGACCACAACGCCAAATTCCTCAACTTTGATGAACACCAACAGAAAGATCAAACTATAGGTTCTACTAGCCACGACATTTATACAGTACTAGGTCATTTTGTCATAATCCCCCTCGAGATTGGGAGCCATGTTTCTCTGAGGCATCATTGCTAAAACATTGATCTAAATAGAAGCATTTATGCATCTTTTCTATCCATAAATGATGTATGGTTGTATCAAATTGTTCTCTTACCTCTTGTTATTTTTTGGTTCTTTCTGTATAATCCTATTGAATCAGACTTTAGGAGGACCAGGGTAATATTTTGAAACCTCTGATATTATTCTAGCTTGAGCGAGGATCTTGTGTGAGGACTTACAGAGTATGGGGACCTTTACTAGGGAGTAATTGATTACAAATTGTAGATAAAACTCTAGATGAACTGAACTAAACTAATAGGCAGTTTTCTCGGAACGTGGCTATTTACTTGATTTCCCAATTTCTGTGTTTTTTTCCTTTTTGTCCCAAGGTGTGGACATACTTATTTGAAATATCAGATGTCAGATGGCCATGGGCTTTGTCCATTTTCTTTACCTTCTCTTGGGGACTCTAGAACCTTATCGAGGTAGTTTGGGAATTTTATTTTTGGTCGGAGGCTAGTTTGGGGATTCACACGCTTGTATGCTAGAAACTGTCCACTGCTCCACCCTTGGCTTGGATTGTAAATCATCGGTCGTAAAGAGAGGGATGATGTATAAGGATGCATTCTTCCTGATTTGCATCCATTCAAGTATTGAGCAATACAAGCATCTTTGAGAATTTATCTCCTTAAATACTCTCACCCTAAAATTCTCTTTCTTAAGTGAATCGGCGTGAATGAGATTTTTTCATTTTTTTGAAAAAAAGGACAACTATCGTCTGAAGACGAAACGAGGGCAGTTCAACTCCGAGATGGCTCTAGACCTCCTTAGCTGCATTGATTGTTTGAGGAGCAGTGCTCCGTTTTATGTACATACAACTTCTTTTTCACTGCAACCAGGCTTTAGCAGCATGGAATCCGTCTTTTCATGCCAAAATCCTTAAATCTAAATCCAAATACCTTGGTCACATCATTCACACCATTCAATTACCTCTGATACCCAAAATCTCATTTGCTGTTCTCTGTTCAAAATAAGGCTAGGCAACATAATTCAATCAACTCCTAGGATGTGATTGTTTTGTAGAAAATATTCTCCTTGTTTTTTGGTGTTTTATTTTCTTAAAAAATGAGTCAACAGAAAATATTTTTCCACCAAAATTTAAATTCAGAAAAATAATTTCCCCTTTGAAAAGACTAGAAAATGTTTTGTCAAATATTTCCTAGTCTATAAGTCCTTGGTTAATGAAAATTTTATACTTACAACGACAATATTTAAAAGAAATTCAGATTTTTTAATTATTTTTTAATTTATTATTATTAATTTTCTTTTCTTCTTTTCCTTTCTCGTTCTTCCTTCACCGGCCGCATGCCTTGGCAGGACTAGTAGCCCAGTGATGGCCATGATGCAGGCTGGTGAGCTTGAGGCTCAGTCGATCCAAGTGATCTAGGTGAGCTCACATCTTGGTTGAGGCTACCGAGCTTAGAGCACACCAAATCCAAGTTTCTTGCCTATCCCTATCATTGACCGATTGTGGCGGAGGAAGTTAGAAAAAGAAAAGAAAAGAAAAGAAAAGAAAATAAAATTAATAAATAATAAAATTTGTTTTTAAAGAAAAAAAGTAAAAATAATTCAAAATTCAAAATTTTAAAATAAAAAACTCAAAAATTCGATTTTTTTCCTCAAATAAAGTCATAAGATTGAAATCATTTTCCAATGAAGTTCAAACATTAGAAAATGTTATCGATTATATGTCATCAAACAAAGGAAAATGTCTTGTTTTTTTTTTTTTTTTCTAGAAAGCCATTCTCTAGAAAAATAATAATATTTTTCGGTGTTAAGCTGAAATTTGAAAATAAACTAGAAAATATTTTCTGTCACTCAATATGAAAAGTTCGATTTGATTTCCTCTATGCACTCCTTTAAGTAATTTTTTTTTTTTTTCGAATTTTTATTTTTACTTTTTTATTTTTTTATTTTCCTCCTCCTTCTTCTCCAATCGGTTGTTGGCCACGCCGTGGTTGGCGATCAGTTGAAGGCAAGTTTGAGCTCACTTGTGGCCAACGATTAGCTGAGAAAGAAGGAAAAAAAGAAAGAAAGAAAAAAAAAAACTAATAGGGGCTAATGGGGATGCGAGATAAGAGAGAATGAGTGACGAAAATATTTTTCCCTACTTGAAAAATGTAACACATTTTCCCCTATTTTAAAAAACTTTTTCCCATTGAAGTAAAATGTTTTCTCCAACCAATTTATTTTTTGCAAAACGAATGTCTAAAATTTTCTTGGAAATTGTTTTCTATGAAACAAATAGATTAGCTAAGTATGCATATTTTGTAAGGGTGATTAGGTCTTGGGTAGGTAGGTTCCAAACATGGATTCTAAAATCGACCCTATTATAATCGGTTCCCATTTTCTAAACCTATATTTGACCCTGTTTGTATTGGATCCTATACCCAACCCATCCTATTTTTTTTCGGTTTGGTTCTAGGGTTAACCCTATTTCCACTAGAACCTATTTTGCAACCGTTTGATATTCTATTCGACTTCCAATTTTACATTAGTACATGAGAAAACAACGTAATCCTCCTAATTTTTATTGAAACATTAAACACTTGCAATCAATAAGTACATAAACTTTTTGATTAAATGATAAAGTAGCAAAAGTTACAATATCCAATTGATGGCTTTTAATGATGTTTGCAATTTCCTCATTTTGGCAATACGCATAAGCAGGTAACTTGAGGAAAAAGGGTAATAAACAAAGAAAATAATAAAACATACGAATCATCAAGTGTGAACTCAATTGATTTGATTTTGAGATCTTTTTACCCAATAGAGCCGGACGATTATAACATAGATACATAAGAAAATGCATGAGAACACCTTGTACCTTCAGTAATCATGTTCATTTTGGGTTTTGGACTTTTGGGGTTGGGCTTACAAAACCAATTCCCAAATTGGTTTAGTCGATCTAGTTCCTTGGTGGGTATTCACTCAGAATCGGCTCCTAGACCGATTCAAACTGGTTCCAGATTTTAGGAATCGCTTCTCGGATCAATTTCAATTGGAATCGGTTCCCAACCCTATTTTTCGAGTGGGCTGGTCCAATTTCCGGGGATACCCGGTTTGGTTGCACACCCCTACTATTTTGTAAAAATAAAATAATAAATAATGTAAAAATAATATAAAATAATAAATAAAAGGCAGAATGAATAATAGAAATAGAAATTTGTGCATTGGAAATTATAAAACTTATTATATAAATGCAATTGACTTCTAAAACTTATAAAAAGTGTGATTAATTCTTAAATTTTTGAATTGGTATAATTAAGTATTTTTGTTAATTTCATCCATTTAGACTAATGAAAGCTAACATGATTTTTTTCTTTTTTAAATATTTTCTCCCTCCTATGTGGCTGAAACATGAAACACAAGGCTAAAATGGCATAGTTTTGGATTAAATTTTGATTTTTTTAACTAAATTCTTAATTAAATAAAATAAAATATTTTAAAAAACACAAGAAAGGAGTAAGGGCAAGGGCAACAGGACCTTGCCGATGTTGTCCTCATTGTGGGAAAGGGTTGGCGAGGTTTGCTGAGTCCTTTACTAAGGTTGGTTGCCCTCACCAACCATGGGTGAGGGGTTGGCTGGGTGAGGGTCGCCGGGCCTTCGCCCAATTGTGGTGGCCCTTACTTAGGGTTGCCATATAGTGCCAAGGGCTAGCAACCCTCGTCAAGGGTCACCATGGTTGGGTGAGGGCTTGGCAAGGGTTGCTAGCCTTGTCAATGCCCATTGGCCCTTTCCAATGACGGGGGCAACAGGCTCCTTGCCTTTACTCCTCCCCTTCCTTTGTTTTTTTTTGTTTTGTTTTTTTAAATTAATATTTTGGTTAAAGAAAATAGAATTTAATCCACATCATCATCACGTTGGGAGAGAAAATATTTAAAAAAGTCACGATAACATATTTCATTAATCTAAATAGATGGAATTAATGGAAGGACTCGATTATATTAATTTAAAAAGTTTTTGCACTTTTTGTAAGTTTTAAGATTTAATTACATTTTTGTAATAAGTTTTAGGGCTTTTAGTGGACCTATCTCATAGCAATATTAATAAAGAAAAAAGAGAAAAAGAAAGAAAGAAAGAAAGAAAAGGCAAAAGATAAAAAAAGCCTTGGCCCCATCTAATGATGCATTTACTTAAGCCAATCGCTAGGTCTAGCCCATTTTAATTTGGTTCAAGAGCCCTGTGGACTTCAGCCCATAGCACCTTCGATGATACTTCGCCAGCGCCTATCTTCATCGCTGGCGCCTCTAGGACCATAAGGACCAGCACTTGAGAATTCCTCCCTCCAGGACAATCCAAACGTTGAAATTTCTCATCTTTCTTGTCAATGAAAGCTAGACATAATGTATGTACTTGTGGATGGACACTAATAGCTTAAACAGAAGGCAAATGACTGATGACTGATGGCACATCAACAGGACAAAAGGCAAAACCTAAACATTAGTAAAGTACAATAACCAAAATTATATATTAGTAAAGTGCAATGGTGCTTTACTTTTTTGACAATAGAACAAAAAAATTATCCAACAAGTGCTACACCAATTATAATTTTATCAATTCAGTCATAAATCTTTTAATTGTGTCAATTAAATTTTAAAATTTTTTACTTTTTGTCAGTTAAGTTTATCTAATCAATTATGATTGAATCTTGCCGATGTGGATAATTTTTAATAATATTTTAATATTTATAATAATTTTTTTATATTTATTTTCTTCTTTTTTTTTTCTTGTGCCAACGAGGTTGTGATGGCTTCACCTAGGGCCTTCGCAGCCCTGTTGGCCATGAGAGAGGCTATCGTGGCTAGCAAGGTTTGTTAGTGACCCTCACCAACATATAAAAAAAGCCAAAGAAAATAAAAGGAAACTAAAATAAAAATAAAAATTTTAAAATTCGAATATTGTTAAAATTGTTCACATTAATGCGGTCATATCACGTAAAAAGGCCAATCTCCACGTTAGCAAATTCTAGCCAAAATTGGTTAATTGGATTCGATTGGTAAAAAGTGAAAAGTTGAAGTTGAAAGATTTAAGATTTAATTAATAAAAGTATAATAGGTTTATAATTTTTTTGAATAATTTTCCAGCAATAAAACCCATATCATGGACAAATTTTACCAGTCAATGAAACAGATTTTATACATGAAGATCAATCAATGAATGATTGAGCATGTGCAAATGATTCACAATGCGTGGGTGTCGATTGGGACATTAGTTATCAGTTTGTTTTGAAAAGGGAAAAGACCACAAAAAATCCCAAATTTTGCCAAAAATGACAAATTTACCCTTTTTTTCCCATAGTGATATGAAAACCCTAAACTTTTCAAACTATGATACATTTACTTCATTAAGGGCATTTTATCTTTTTTTTTTCTTTTTTTCTGATTTTCCTCTTTATTTATTTTATTTATTTTTTTCTTCTTCTTCCCTCCGCCGGCCATGGCAAAGCTAGCGGAGGGAAGTCGGCGTCCGGCGAGGGCTACTCTTGGCTAGGTTGGCCCGACGCCGGTGAGGGCCTCCCTCGCTAGATCTGGGCAAGGGTGCGAGGGAGGCCCTCACTTCCCTCCACCATGGCTGGCAAAGGGAAGAGAGAAGAAAAAAAAAAAAAAAAAATTAAAAGTAAAAAAGACCAAAAGCCCTTTAATTTAGGATAAATGTGTCACGCGATAGAAGTTCGGGGTTTTTTGTGTTACAAAAAAGTTTGGGATAAATGTGTTACGGTTGGTAAAATTCAGGATTTTTTACGTCACAAAAAAAAGTTTGGAGTAAATCTGTCATTTTGGGCAAAGTTTAGGGTTTTTCGTGATTTTTTCCTTTTTAAAAACATATTCTTAATAGATCAATGGACAGGTAATGGTGGCTATACTTCTGCACTCAAACCTTTGAATTTTTTTCATCGACCATGTGGTGCAATTGAGGTAGGGCAGGGAATTCAGACCCAACTTGTTCGCACAACATGAGTACGGTGTGAAGCAAATTACCAAATCCAGCGAGAAAATGTGACCACGACACGACGATATACGTTAAATTTACGCATTAACATGAATTAAAAATCTTTCATCATTATAATTATATAACTTACAGAATCGACACAAACTACAAGTGCAATTATGATATGGTACTATGAACAATTAAAGGCCTATCCGTTTCGTGAGTCCGGTGCTTAAGGAATCAAATTGGTTATTCATGAAAACCTTAGTATGAACTATCATATAAAGTTTGTGGCAACCTTCAGTTGTGATGTGGCAATAAGAAGTTGTGTTTGAGAAGTAACTTTGGGAGTTACATTTCTAGAAAGCATCCTATTGATCAAGGCCTTTTCAGAAATTATTTAAGCGCAGTGGTATCTTAATTTAGTTCTGGACTATTTGAGCTTGCGGTTCGGTTGCTTCACCTTACCATTTGCTAGCTCCCCCAGATGCAAATCCTCGTGAGTCACCATGGACTTGAATGTCGGCGAAATTACCAAAAAATTCTTATTATTTATTATATTTGTATCGATTCGGTTCTAAATCTTTCAATTTTTCAATTGAGTCTTAAAACCTTTTGACATATAGTCATTCCGATTGATTTTCGTCAAAAAATAATGACATGAACACCGATCGTCCTATGTGGCATGACAATTGTCAAAATTAAAAGTTTTATAATTGAACCGACAAAAGTACATTAGATTTAAGACTTCTTTTGTAATTTTCTAGGATAATGACAAAAATAGTCTTCGAACTTTAGCCCAACATGTAATATAATCCATGAACTTTAAATTTATTTAATGTGATCTTTGGATTTTTTATACATGTTTAATTTAGTCATTGGACTGTATTAAAATGTTAAATGTTGTCCTTGAACTAAATTAGTCTTGTACTAAAATTTTAGGGTTCACATTAAACAAATTAAAAATTCAATGACGATATTGCATATCGAATTAAAGTTTGAAGACCATATTGAACAAATTTAAAGTTTAAGGACCACATTACATATTGGACCAAGTTCAAGAACCACTTACATCATTCATCCTAATTTTCTCCTTAAACGCTAAATGGTTCACAAGCGCTCTCTTGTTGAGCGTTATGAAGCCAAAACTGCAAATGCGCATCCAAGAATTAAGCTTGAATAGCCAACTCAATTGGCTCTCATTAAAATCAAAGGTTAATGCCACGAAATACCCTAGATTGGTGCAGTTAAAACAAACTTACTCCAAGCTAAGTTTTGTACTACAAAAACCTCAAAGTGATGTACTCATGACAAATTTACTTTTCGTTAATTTTCATTAAATTTTATTATCAAATTACTGAGTTAGATAATACGTGATAGTTGACAGGTATATTAGTTTGAAGTTTATCCTTTGATTGTTACAAATGTACTAAGTTGTGGTTTTTGGTGGTATTAATAAAACTAATGAAAGGTAAATTTACTACATATGTAACAATTTGAGGGTTTTGGTGATCAAAAAATTAATTTAGGTTAAATTTGTCGCATGTGAGCTAGTTTAGAGTTTTTGGTATTCAAAAAATTAATTTAGAATAAATTTATCGTATGAATATTAATTTATATTTTTTTGTGTAATTAATCCTTAAATCAAATTATAGATTACTGACTTTGGACTTTTCAATTGATTTTCGAACGTTTGACTGTTGAAACACCTTTGTTTTTAAGTAAAACAAGATTTGAGGTTACAACAGTCACGTCGGATGCCGAAGTTACGTTTAATAGCCACATAGGAGGTGGAAAATTTAAATTAAAGTCACGTTCGATATTTCCGTTATTCAAAATGGAGGAAGCCGATCGCACGTTTTGGATGTATTTCACAAGTAGCATTATTTGAAAGATTTAAAATGTAACTGCACTTTTATTACATATTTTAGGAAGAAAAGTACAAAAAAAAGTCATAAATTTATTACATTGGTGCTAATTCAATTTTCAATATTTTAATTGAACCAATTTAATTTTATATATTTTACATTTGTGTCAATTGAGTATATTTGGCTAATATTATTGGAAATCACTAATAAAACATGTTTTTTTTTTCTGATGGATGGCCGATGTCTTGGTGGACGTGATGTGATTGGGACTAATGTGGACAAAATTAAAATTTTACGTGATTGGGGCTAATGTGGACAAAATTAAATTTTTTTATTACTTTTTTCTATTTTTTTCCTTTGTGGCTGGTAGTGAGGGTGGCCCTCACTCGACTGCGAAGGTCAAGCTCTCGCCATCTTCAGGAGGGCAGCCCTTGCCAAAGGCCATAAAGTTTGGCCAATGGTTGTCCTCGTTGGATTTGGTGAGGGCGTGACCCTTGCCGGCCACATTGAAACAAAAGAAAAATAGTAAAATATTACAAAATTTGTTGACGTCAGCGTCAGTTGTGTTATATAAAATGGCTAGCATTCACCTCAGTAATTTCTAATGAAAATTGGTCAAGTAGACTGAATTGACACAAATGTAATAATTTTCAAACTAAATTAGTTTAATTGAAAAGTCAAGTATTGAATTGGTACCAATGGAACAGACTTATGATTATTTAGATATTTTCCCCATTTTAGGACGTCTGATGCACTTATTCTAACAAAAAAGAAAGTTAAGATGACTGCTCATCTAATAAATTTACTCAAGATATTAGGATAAGCACATCTGACGGGTCAATTAAGAGTTCCAAAATCTCTTCTTGCACAAAGCAAATTGTTTGAGTCTCCCCGCTCCCAATCGATCATTATTTTAGACCCTCAATAATCGAATGTTAAAGCGCCATAGATGCGTCCATAGTTCCCCCATTCATTGCATCGGAATCCCCTCCAGCGAACAAAAGTAGACAGTGACGCCCCCAGTCTGTAAAGAATAAAAAGAACGGCGTTTTGAAATTTTCGACGACCTCGTTCGCCAGGATGATGTGCCAAGAGCCAGAAGGGAGATGAGCGTGCGCCAGCTTCGCATGAAAGCAACCTTTGACTATGGCGAGACTCATGTTTTGTCTGGACTCCTCCCGATTTGAAAACTCTTTCTTCAGATCAGTACGAAAACCCAAGTTGCTCGGATGTCTATCGGCAAGGATACGTCATGCCTCGAGGCTGGCATGCATTAAGGATTAGCAGGCCAACTAGCCATCAACCCAATCATCCACGCCCGCTTCTTGGATGGTATCACAACAATTATCATGAACGTGTTAAATAATATATATATATATATATATATATATAATCTATTATAGTGTACGGAGCCATCTTTTAAATTTGGGATCCATCCTTTAAATGAGTATGATTAAGAATAAATGGTAATGGAAATTGATTATCTATGAGGTGCTACCTAAAAGATCTCTTATTTTTATGTAGTGGATATTCGATTTTTGAAGTTCATATCTCTATCCTTGGCATGCGTTTAGTGTGTGTGAAGGATTTAGTTCCTTTTATATTACGGGCAAATATTAAGGAATGCCTCGTGATTACCTATTATGTAAGATTTCATAGTAAGCCGATGATCAATTAATAGGAGCTGAAAAATTAGTAGGGCTAAATTGAGTGGCCGTGCTAGAGTTGAACTCTTAATCATGCTTCGATATCATGTTAGAGTATTTCGTTTGTCAATAAAATTTATCTGCAAGGAAAGAGGCCAATAATGTACTTATTACATATTTCTTGACATGCCAAAAATATGTTTCGGTACGCAATAGTTTAATTTGTGATGAGAAAGCAGGTCAATAAAGCAGGTATTTTCTATGGAGACCACGTAATTGACCAAGTCATATCGACTGTTAATGTGATTGAGGACAGGACAGCTTATCTAGTTGTATGAATTGTTATGTCCTTAATTTAGATGAGCTATCTAATTAAAATATAATATTCCTTAAATTAACATTTGGATGAGCTTATAGCAGTAGTTGTTTCAGATAATGGGCCTCCTATCTTGTCACACCAAAGTAGCGCACTAAATCAAGAAGGAAAAAAAAAAAAACTTCATTTTATATTGAAAAAGTTACAGATTTTGTCCCCCAATGTTTCATTATTTATGAATTACACCCTCTAAATACACAGCTCTTACTAATTTTCCGGCTCCTATTACCTTCTATTACGGACGGGGACGAACTTGTCGAGTTTCAAGCAAAAAAATTCACCCAAGACTTGAGTTGGTTTATCTCACAACTGGTTTGGAATAGAACCGAGATTTTGGTCGATCTTCGAGGTTTGATGCGCTTGACTGCACATCCGTAATGACCCTTTTGCCCCCCTCCTCCTCCCAAACATGGTCGAAAAAGTGCAATCGGCGAGAAACGGCGGAATCGAAAGAGCAAAGCACACTGTGGTTTAGTGGTCAAGGCACAGAGCAGGCACAAAGTGAAAAATAAGTAATGCTCGAATGCTATGCATGAATTTCTGCATATTCTTACGTCCCCTATTGCAAATGGAAGAAAATTGAGGGGCCAATAAATAAATGAAGTAAACTTTTTTGTCTAGAAAAGGATGTCGGAGGGCGGTGAATCCAATCTATTGACGTCAAGCCAACCCTAAAATGAGGAGGCCCAAGACAGCTGTGAATCTCTTCCTACCTTCTTCCTCTCCCTTCTCCTTAGCTGTCCCTGGTCCCCTCGCTCCGCTCTCACCAAATCCAGGTCAACCCCTTTCCCCTATACGCATCCACTTTTTCTTCCCCAACCACTTCCACTTGCAGGGGCGAGCACCGCCTCCCATTCCATCGGGAAATCGAAACGAACCGGCCGGTTCAAGTAAGAACTGATTCCACCGATTCAGTTCTAGGTTGATCAAGAAAATTTGTCTTACGCATATGAAAAATCGGAATATAAAAGAGTAATACTATGATCACTTAACCCAACATATGTTTTTGTAGTGAAACGGTGCAATATTAATGTCTTAATTTAAAATTTTGAATTTTTTCAAACAAAACTCGAACTTGTTATTGGGCAGAACTAGAAACCGAACCGGTTTTGCTCTTGATTCTAGGCTAGAAACCGACACATTCGGGAGCCAATTTGCCCTTACCGTTCCGTACAATGCATTGCCTTTTGTGTGGCCTTGTCCATGTCCCCCGCTCACATTTCCTTCAAGAGAAAAGGCACAACTTGACTTTAGTATCATATTGTAAGATACAGCTTAAAAGCTTTAACTTGATTGAAGGCTTGACTTGACATTAATGTACTTGCGAATGGAGTGTTGAAGGGGAACTACTATGGTGGCTTCTTGATGGCCTCGAGATAGCTAAGGAGCATAAGTTTTTGAAAGTTAGATGTTGAAGTCGTCGTACATTGCCTAAGTCAATTATTCCATCAGTATATCGAACTGATTTACGATCGCAGGTCAATTATGGAGGATGGTTTGGAGTCACGAACTGCATAGATACCCCAAGGACAATCATTGCGTAGATAGACTCGCCATGAGCGACTTCGCCATAAGCCTTTCACTTCCATTTGCTTTTGTTCCATCGATTAGGTCGGCTATTTCTACTATGGAGACTTTACTGTTGCGGGAGCTTGTTTTCCTCGTGCAATTAGTTCTACGTAATATCACACTTTTAGACATTTGGCTTTTAGCATATGCTTTCAGAGTAAAACATCCAGTAGCAAAAACTCGATTGCCGTAACATCAATGTCGCCATAAGCTCTAGTGACAATCATAGCAATCACCAGTAAAGAGTATTGTAATCGCCACCGACAATCTAAAAATACAGCAGCGATTATCACAGCAATCGCAATCACCACTAATCATCCTCTAATCATTGTTTTGATTATCGTTGTTGTTGGCGTTGGTGTTGATGCTGCTGTTGCTATACACCCATAAAATAATCTTATACACCAAAAATATTGGCTAGAAATATATTCCTTTTGTTATTCAATAACATCTCAAACTTGAAGTACCAACAACTGCAGAATTTCCTCTTATACGCATAATCTGAGAGCCACAAAAATCAATTAGCATTCTAGGTATGGCGATTGAATAGCAAAGAAGTTTCTAATCTCGATGTTCTTGCCAAAAATGTTAAAATAGAATCAAGAAACCGATCCATAATCTCTCTCATAAGTGTCGCGAGCTTTTAACATCCATGTCTCCATAATAACCTCGAGTAACTAGAAACGACAACGAATTGGATTAGTTTTATTCCAGATCAAAAGTCACCTCCACCAACAATTCTTTGCATTAGCATCGAGTTTCTTCGTAGCCAAGCTGTATCGTGAAGCTTGTTGGATATATTGTTAATATAGTCCTAAATAATATGTTCACATACAAGCCCAATAGGTGAAAGCACGGTTATTTGGGTCTATATGGGCCAGAGCCTAATAACTTGCATATAAACTCTAAGGTTCTTATACGCTGGAGGTAACATTGTTGATCGTTTCAAATTTGACGTTTTTTGGTGTGATACTTTAAGCAACCGCTTCTTCTCTTTCAAACCTATAACCTCCAACAAAGCTTTAAGAAAGTATTGATTAAGCCTCTATAGTGACAAGACCGACGATTGTTTTATGGCCAACCTAGTTTCAGGCCAAGTAAAATGCAAGATCTACAAAACTGCAGAAACTAGAATCAGTCACGTAGTGCATGGTTTATATATCAGCTTAATAACTTGCTTTGAAAAACCAAGAGTTTACAACACCGTTTTTCTCCTATGATGCACAATCACATTCACTCCCTCCCCTGGAAATGGATTTAAAGAGCAGAAGAGGAAGAGAACAGTGTGTCCCTAAGCATGCATGATTCCATTTTCATGTGGAATAGGGCAACTCGTATCACAAGATAAAGCGGCTCCCATGGCCCTGAAGAAGTTCGTTGTCACCTCAGCTTTGTCAATTACAGAAAACAAAGAAAGCATGCAGTAGTCTGGACTTACAAGCATGTATGGCACGTGCCGATGTTACATGCCACAAAATACAAAACTCCGAGATGACACTGATAAGTTCGACTGGCTTCTTACGTTGCCCTATGAGATTGTTGGATATGAAATATACGCTTAAATTATTAGGTGGATGATGTGATGGTACTGAAATAATCTATTTAATATATTTGCGGGTTTCAATTGAAAGCACGCCCCATTCACATAATGGTCCTCAAATGTTTGTTTTCCTTTGGACAGACAAAAATCAAAACCCCCTCAATAATACATAGGAGATGGACCCTGTGATGCTACCGACTTTCTATCCTCTCGATTCCACTATAAATATGCGTCCCTCCCCATCATTTCCATGCAGCCCAGCGGCACACCCAATTGGCCAATTCCTCTCCTTAATTTCAAAAAGCCATGACTTTTCAAGGCGTCCTTTCGAATAAGATGGCCATGGCACTGGTTGCCCTTGGCCTCTTTGTGGCGGCCGCGGCGGCCTCCGGCGACTTCAACAAGGACTTCGACATCACGTGGGGTGACGGCCGTGCGCAGATACCCAGCGGTGGCCAGCTCCTCACGCTGTCCCTGGACAAGACGTCGGGGTCGGGCTTCCGGTCCAAGAAGCAGTACTTGTTCGGGAAGATCGACATGCAGCTCAAACTCGTGCGTGGGAACTCCGCCGGCACCGTCACCGCTTATTACGTAAGCCCATGAATCCTATGCCTCTCGATTTTGCAAGTTCGTGTCTTGTTTACATAATTTGAACAATTTTACTTGGCTAATCTCCGTGGTCAATTTACGCAAGTTGTTCCACCCACATGCATCGAATAGGACATCGTTCCAAGGGCGACGGATGTGATCTCTAAACCTTTTTTTTCCTTTTTGCAGCTTTCTTCTTTGGGTTCTGCGCACGACGAAATCGACTTCGAGTTTCTCGGTAACCTGAGCGGCGACCCGTACATCCTCCACACGAACGTGTTCACGCAAGGAAAAGGAAACAGAGAACAACAGTTCTATCTCTGGTTCGACCCCACCAAGGACTTCCACACCTACTCCATCCTGTGGAACCCTCAAAGCATCATGTAGCCAACACAGTTCTCGCCCTTTATCAAAATGAAACTAATTACGGATGAGCTTCCGTTCCTAATCTGTTGATTATTCTCGTGCAGCTTCTCTGTCGATGGAACGCCCATAAGAGAGTTCAAGAACCTCGAGTCGAAGGGTGTCGCGTTTCCGAAGAGCCAGGCGATGTGGATATACTCGAGCCTGTGGAACGCCGACGACTGGGCCACGAGGGGCGGGCTGGTGAAGACGGACTGGACGCAGGCCCCGTTCACGGCCTCCTACCGGGGCTTCAATGATGAGCAGGCCTGCGTGGGGTCGTCGGGATCCTCCTCGTGTTCCTCCTCCTCCGGCGACAAGTCTTGGCTATCACAGTCACTCGACGCCACAGGCCAACAGAGAATCAAGTGGGCGCAGAAGAATTACATGATATACAACTACTGCGCCGACACCAAGCGCTTCCCGCAAGGATTCCCTCCCGAATGCTCTCTTTCTTAGAAGAAGGAAAAGAACACATGCAATATGATCGCCAACTTTTTTCGTTTTTCTTAGGAACTTAGCCCTTTCTTTCGTTTATGTCGAAATAGTCCCTCTTCAAATTAGCTTGAACTGTTGAATAATATAAAAAAAGAAAAGAAAAGAAACTAGGCGTGAATCGTTCTTTCTCTCGTTGTCTTTGCCAAGCAAGTGCTTTGTCAGTGAGCTTGTACCTTGTGACTTCTTCAATAATAGCGAAAAGTATGGATTTCGTGCACATTTCTCGTATTCTAGTGAAATTCAATGGATATTTTATACTTTTCAACATCTTTCCTGCCTGTTGTGTGTGGATTTGCTTTAACAAATAAGAGATAAGTACATTGAAATACTAAAACCTATCACGAAAATGCAATTAAGTCCTAAAACTTATTAAAATGGTTCAATTAATTCCTTATGTTGATTAGACTCAATTATACTTTCGTAACAAATTTTAGAACTTAATTTCATTTTTTGAGAATTAAAACTTAATTACATTTTTGTAGTAAGTTTTAGAGCTTCCGTGTACTTATCTTACGTAGAAAGTAATGGAAGGTGAAGAAGGTGGGAAGAAAGGATTTTATCTTAGCGTAAGGGCAACGACAGAGAATTTCTCACGAGGCTGTTGAGACCACACACATCATTTGTCAAAATGGGCAATCGGAAGCATCTTTCAATTGGTCAAGGGGGCACGACTTTTCCTTCCTTTCGAATCATCGTTTCTCTTTGTCCTATCACGTCCTTCTTTAATGTTCCAGCTTGATGAAAGATATTTTCTACATCAAATGCAAAATATATTCAGTTGGGAACAAACACCATGACTTGTTGTAAAGCATAATAAAGTCATTATAAAATAGATAGCTTGATGTAGCATCTAATTATGGCAACCACTATCCAAGATGCATCCTCATTTATATCTTCTGATATTTCAGCCGGCTAAGAAACCCAAACTAGACACGATTAATAGACAAGTCGTGTATTGATCTAAAAGCTCTTGTTTAGAATTGCAATTAATATTAAACTTCCCTTCCTAGAAATAATCGGGCATGAGGGAGCCTAACCAGACGAAACCTGAAAAACCTGTTTATGTATATTACCCATTTGTGCTTTGGACCTGATGCTTAGCTGAACTCATGATTAGGTTGTAATCCAGACACAAGATAACGCAAAATTTATCTTATCCCGCTTCATGCCTTGTGTAAATAATTGCATGAAACCATACGATATTTAATATGATTGTAAAGTGAAATACTTTGTTTATGCAAGTCGAGACTCTACAGTATTAGTTAATCCACCAGCGACATTATTTTTTTTAGTTTTACTTAGGTTGCGCTTTTTCAATCCTCAATTCGTTTGAATACTCCTTTTAACAATATTGTGACCATATTACCCCTCTTGTGACCTATGTTTAGCATGCTTCAATAGTCAAAGGGACGTACCTCTTTTTTATTTTATTTTTTCTTTCCTTGAGGTCCCACTTTGTTTATCTTCTCCCTTGTAGCAATTCTCTTCTTTCCACACCTTTGTCTACCAACAAAGATGCTCTTGATGTCCAATTTACTAAATTGAGAATAATTCAGGACAAAGCGTAACCTATTCTTCCAGCAAAACCATAGACTGATACCAATGGCTTGTCCTACAGTGATGAGTGGGCTTAATGATCCAGTGACGATGAAGGTGGCAGCCATGGTACTACAAATTGGTAACATCAGTAACTTGTCTTTAAACCGTGAAATGTGACAACTTAACATGCTTATGGCTCGATTCAAACTAACCCATGAAACTCTAGAATAGACAACATGTGAGAGGAAAAATATGAACTGACCAACAACTCAAAAAATCAATAAGAATAGAAATGACCTGCCGGTGGCTTTTGTGGATTGAAGATGGTGATAAAAAAAAAAAAAAATCTAAGTAGATGCTTTCTGGTGGTGAGTGTCTCTTGTGCGTGTGCCTAGAATTTCTTTTTTGGCTAGTATTCTATATCCTCGGTGAATTCTCTCCGTTGTCCTCTTGTGGCCCGTTGTCCATCTGAACATCATCCGTATCATCCTCCCAATACCCTTTTTCGGGTCAAAAGATCAAACGTGTGTTCCCTTGCATAGTGATTAGGTTTCACCCACCAAACACAATTTCTTCTCCCTCGTCTTCCTTAGCATTACGACCACACCAAAATGAGAAAATCTTTAACCAGCTCCTTGATTGATATGCTATACCAAACAACATTATTGTCAGTAGACATCAAAGGCTTGAAAAGAAGAGCATTTAATGCAAGAGAGAGAATAGAAAAAAATGAATAAGAAGAAGGAAAGTGGGAGCCACAAAAAATGAAACAAAATACAACAAGTGGGGAACCACATTTTTTTTCTTTTGTAGAATTTAATTGAAACATGCAAAACAGTGGGCCATACAAGGGGTAATATGGTCAAAACACTTGTAAAAGTGAGTGTTTAAGCCAAAAGAGTGGAATAAGTGTGATCCTTTTACGCTTCTTGTTACTAAATATGCAACAAATCCCACCAATTGGGATTTTGGATTTCACAAATTTGTCTGATACCCTTGGGAAAATATGCATGGTAGACTTCACCTATAGCGAAAAATTACTAAATGATCATAAGCTTATTATATAAATATAGATTTAGTCTAACTATGTCAATTTGACCAATTTAGTCTAAACCTTCTGACCAATTTGTTAATGTAATCCTTCTGATAAATTTTGACAAGAAATCCTTGACATGGACATTGGCTGCCCTACATGACATAGCCAATTGCCTTTGATGTAGACATTTTTTGTAATTCTTTTTGTTTCCTTTGTGTTTGTTTCTAGTTTCTCTTGACTAGTCCAAAGCCTTGGTGGTATCCACATTAACGATTCCTGCCCAATTTTGACTAGAAGGATTATATTAGTAAATCATCAAAAATTTTAAAATTAAATTGGTCAAATTAAAATATTTAGAATTGAATTAGCATCCATATAATAATTTTTTTTTTTTGCAATTATCCTGATTACACCGTCACTCTTTCAAGAGCAACAGTTATATCAGCTTCTCAATTTCCAATATATTAATAATACACCAAATATATCAAAAGCTTCTCTATAGATAGAAGGGATACTATCGGATGGAAAGTATCACCATTGGAAATTGTCCCATAAATCTTTTATACATAGGTGGGAAGAGAAGGCCAGTACGCAAGCCGTTCAACGACAGATGACGTTAACGCGTTGAGCTTGAGCTTGGGAGCAACACCAATACGCAAGGCGATTCAGTATTATTCCTAAAATGGGATAAAAAAAAACCTACACGCAATTTCGAGCAACGTCATAAATTTCGCCATTACATTTGCTTGATAAAGTAGTTGGAAACTAGAGAGTCCCGTCAGGAAAGAAAACACCGAATTTCAACAAGGTCAATTCATGAAAATCTTTGAAAAAGATTGTGCAAAATAATATTGAGAGAAAAAAAAATATGAAAACCACTTTCACATTTCACAATTCATCCTCCGCCTTTAAAGATATGCAATTTGCGTTTTTGACCTGTTGTCTTCGTGGAAAACCTAAAACATTTTCCACTAATGAAAATAATTAAAAAAACGTTAAACTCTAATATCTAGAAGCCCGTGTCATAGTCTCTCTCCGCTCAACAACACTCACCATCGCCGGCCACCGCCACCGCCACCCTCCACCGCCACCGCCACCACCGTCCCCGCAATTGACCACTGTTGAAAGAGTTGGCACCACGGCTCCTCTTTCTCCCTCCCCTGATCTTGGGGACAACGGTAGTGCAGTTATCATCAATGACATTGGTTTGAGGTTGATCATTGTGTAAGTATCCAACATCTCTTATCTATGAGGTTTATATGCTATTTATATACATGTGGCCTCCCTCCATCTAATAGCTAACTTAAATTTGATTTCTAATATGATATCGAAACAATATCAAACCTAGGTTTTTTCCCTAGTTTTTTTTTTTGCCTGTACGGTTCCCATTGATCAAATTGCACTTGTCGTTCCTAATAATATATATATATGCTCTTCATATGGGAAAATTATTCTAAAAGTTTTAAACCTACTTTATTTTTGTCAATTCAATCCTAAAACTTTCAATTTTACTAATTGAGCATTAATCATTTTCACTTTTTATTAATTGAGTCTATTTAGGTTAATTTTGGCCAGAATACACTAACATGGATGTTGGTTATCTTGCGTGATACGGCCGACATTGACATTGACAATTTTTATTAATATTTTAATATTTTGGAATTTTAAAAATTTTAATTTTAATTTTAATTTTTGTTCGTATCTTCTTCCTTTTGTCAGTGGCTAGCCATAGTGATGGCTTGGCCGAGTGCAGGCGAGCCCCTACGAGGGGAGCCCTCACCCACCACAGGCAAGGTTTGGCTGGGTGAGGGTGAGCTCCAACAAGGGGAGCCCTTGCCAATGCTACGTCGACCTCGCTCAGGCGTGGCTGACCCAACCTAAGGGTCAGGCAAACCTACTAAATCTGGCGAGGGGATCCCTTGCCAAGCTAGATTTCCCCCCAACAAACGCCTAGCGAGGCCACCTTGGTTTGGGCAAGGGTTGGCCTTGCTAGATTTGGCTTGGGTAGGCTGACTCTCATTGGGTCTTGCCTTGGCGAGGCGAGCCAACCATAGCTTGTGGCAATTGGCAAAAATAAAGAGAAGAAAAAAGATATTAAAATATTATTAAAAATTATTTATGTCAACGTCGACATTTTACGTGAATCACTGCAGCCTAAATTCCAGCGTCGTGTCGGTGAATTAGGTTAAAATTAACTTGATAAACCTAAATGGTAAAAGGTAAAAAGTTTTATGACTCAATTAATAAAATTAAAAGATTTATGATTAAATTAATAAAAAGTGTAATAAATTTAAAAATTTTTGAATAATTTTCCTTACTTCATATACATATATATACATGATCTGGATGGGAGAAAAGGAGAGAGAGAAGCAGTAGATTGCGACTGGTGGTCAGGGAGCTTTATTGGGACCGCAATGTCCCCACAAAAAGTCGACGGAACGTTTTCCTCTTCAAGTCAAAAGGCGACAGGGATTTCTCCTTACGTTCGTCACCATTGCCTTCAGCGACTTCCGTGGCAATATTCACCTCTATCGCATCGAAATAATTTTGTCACATTTGGCTGTCATGCGATGTGACTAATCGGTAGCATCGGAACATAATTTCGTCGTCGTACACGACCCTTGGGCAACGAAAACTCTGTCACGTAGGTTTCCTAGTTTTTGTTGCAATAGATGAGCACGCTAGAAACGACGTTGCCTTACGTAGTAGAACTAAGGCGATAATGTTGCATAGGTTTCGTCGCCAGGGCTTTCATCTAGATTGACGAAAGTGGCGTGTTTTCGTCACGCTTGCTCCAGCTAAGGCGACGGAAACACCAAAGCTAATGCCACAAAAGCGGCAGATGCAATGTATTTTCTTGGGAAAAATTTATCCAAAACATCTTAAATTATTACACTTTTGCGAATTGAATTCTAAATCTTCTATTAATTGAGCTTATCCGATCAATTTTGATAAGAAATTATGGACGTGGACGCTGATCATCTTACATAACACAATTCTTTATTGATTTAGTTATTTTTAAAAAAATATTTTAATAATTTTAATAATTTTTCATTTCTCTTTCTATACTTTTTTTTGGCTATTCTGAATTAAGGGCCGACAAGGACATGCAAGCCCTTTCTTAGACCTGGTGAGGGCTCGTGTGCCCTTGATTTGGCCAGCAATGGTGCCACGACCCTCGCCTAGGCCTGGCGAGGGCTGTGATGCCCTTGTTGTGGCCGATTAGGGCATTGAATGAGGGCCGCCAAGCCCTCCCCTAGTAGCCAACAAGGGCGTCACGACCCTTGCCTAGTGTTGGCGAGGGTCAGTGAGTCAGCTAGTGGCTCTTGCTAGTCCTCAATCTTTTTTTTTTTTTTTTTAAGATAAGATAAAGAAAAGGAAAGGCAAAAATAGAAATAATTCAAAAAATTATTTAAAAATGTCAATGTCAACGCCGATCATACCATATAAGATAGTCAGCGTCAGGTGTTAGAATCTCCGATCAAAACTAATCGGATGTACTTAATTGGTAAATTATCAAAATGTTTAAGACTCAATTATCAAAATTGAAAAATTTAAGACTAAATTGATAAAATTTAATAAATTGAGAGTTTTTTTGAATAATTTCTTATTTTCGTTGCAATATGTTATCCTAAGGTGACAAAAAGTTATATGTTTCGTTGCCTAAGGTGCACTGAAGAGAGCGAAAGCAAAAGGTTGTCAAGTATGCACCTCTACGAGAAAATCGACATTTTAGAAATGAAAATTTTAAGCTATGAAAGAAATTTCGACGCTAAAAGTCAACCTTTTGGCCACCAACTTTTATTTATTGGCCGAAGTATTGGAAAATAGCCACGAAAATTCAATTTGAAGGCTGAATGTCTTTGCCAGTTGCCATGGAAAACAACGTCGTGGCGACAGGTCTCACCTTCGCCCACGAAAATTATTTTTACGGTAGAAGATTAGACTTGTTACCACGAACAAAGAAGTGGCGGCCATAGATTTGACTTCTTCGCGACTAATCATTATGTTTCGAAGCCGAAGGAATAAATTTGCATTGACTTTTTGTTACGGATAGTCGTTTCCTGGTAAATTATCTGACTTTCTACCAAAAAAAAAAAAAAATCCTGGCCAAATATATAAATTAGATGATTGGAAAGTTCTAAATTCACCAAACTCAAGCATTTGACTTTAATTGTGGCCAATTTTTCTTAGAATTTGAATGTTCTTCCTAAATAGTGAACTATGACCCTCAATCGTATTTAGAACTTTGTGAAGTTCTTGAAATTAAATGATATAATCTAAAAACCTCAAAAGATCATCCTTCGTGAAGTTCTTTTACGATTAAAATGAAAAAAAAAAAATTATAAGTAAATTAGATAATTTTAAATTTTAAATTTTACAAGACCAGTCATCCAACTCATTCTGAATCTTTTGTCCCAAAAAAACCTCAATTCGAAGCTAAATTTTTTTAGAATTGAAAATTCTTCTATTTAAATGAATTATGACCTTGAATTTGTGTCCCAAATTTTGTGAAGTTTTTTTAGATTAAAAATAAACATAATAATTCGACCAAAAAAAAAAAAAAACACAATTAAAAGTAAGTTTAGTGATTAGAAAAAACTCTAAATTTTCCAAAGTGAAATATTTAAACCTCGTAAATAGTTTGGGACTAAAATAAGGTATGTCGCAAGGAGCCAATTTTTCCTGGGGAAAGATCTCTTCATTTGGCATGAATTGTGGCCACATTCTCGTGGCGACAAGCTAGATCATTAGCGACAAAATAATTTTCATGGCTAAAGACGAGACTCCAACACGAAACATACTTTCATGTTAATATAAAGCATTTATGGCCACAAAATACTGTTCATCCAAAAGTTTTTTGCAAAATATTGTACTATATTTAATGGTGGAAAAAAATAATTCGTGGCTAAAAAATGAAATCTATGGCCACAAAATCTGCTTTCTTGGCCATAGATTATACATTTTGCAACAAAAATATAGTTGTGGCCAACTTTGTGTGGCACTAAGTAAGACCTTTAGCAGCAAAAGGCGGTTTGTGGTAAAAGAGAGAAATTATCGCCATGAAAATACATGTTTCATAACCATGGTTATGATCTTTAGCCACGAATTTCATTCCATGGTCAAAATTTTGTGGCCATAGGTCCGAGTGATCGCCACAACTTATTTTTCTTCGTGCAAACAGATGAAATTTGTAGAAATAAAATAAGGTTTTATCATTAAACTATTTATGTAGCAATAGAATAAATCGGTCACATTTCATCTTTTTAGGTCGCAAATGAGTAATGATAGCAAATTGTGGAAGGTGCAATGGTACCTGATTTTGGTTATGTTGTAGGTACAAACAAAGCACTATATGATAAGGCTAACGAAACAATTTAGAGGGGTGAATTGATTGCTTAAAGAGAAACAAAACTTTTTGGCCGAAGACTCGCCATTCATGATGAAAAACTGTTGTGCAGATGCAGATACTTCTAACGGTTGATGAAAGAGTTCAAAAAATTTGAAGAAATTGCAAGCAAATGTATAGTAGTTCAGCCTTTCACTTGCCCTACTTTCACTCTCTTAAATTAATAGTCATAACAAGGCTAGAATCCACTCGTAATCTCATAAAAACTACACTCTCCAGACGAATTTGCTTCAACATGGAAGCTTGTTAGATAGCACTACAACAACAAGCACCTCTTACACTAACCACTCTCTCTTCACAAATTACAAGAAAGCACAACCCTCTCACAAAATAACAATCATAAAAGAAGCGGATTTTCACAAGCGTTAGCACGAGAGTATCCAAAGATAGAGAGAATACAAGTTCTGATTTTTGCCCAAGTCCTCGGCCATCCTTGATCCCTTTAAATTGCCTTCCAATCTTCAATCCAACCGTTGAAGGCCATCCCTTGGTCAAAGGAGCCGTTGGATCAGCTTCTCTGCTCAACAGACCTACAGATTGCACCTCCGGTCTTGCTGTTCCTGAGCAAAGCAGAAGATTTCTAGAAATGTAGGCTTTTCATCTTATGCTTCTACGAGCTGTCTGACTCGCTGACTGCTTGCAACAAAAGAGAAAATGCTGCTTTAATCTTCTCCGGGTTGCTTTTTGCGGGATCCAGACCTTGAAAGTTGCTCCGTGATGCCCATTTGAATTCAAATCAACTTGGAGGAAGACGTAGGCATCCTTATCCAGGATTGTAGAAGCATGCGACAAGTCCTTTTTTCCATCTTCACCAAGAGCTGCTTTTAGTCTTTTCAAGCTTCATCCTGAATTTACATCTCTCCTTTCATATTAAATACATGACGTGGCAATGACATATGGATTGAAGGGTGCGTTTGAAAAAGCTTTTGAGAAAAACCTTTAAGGAAATGCAAAGGTCTTTGGTATAAAGGGTTTTGATGAAATGCAAAAACTGTTTGGTAAACACATATTTGGGAAGTTCTTTAGCTCAACCAATTTAATTTTTTTTAATTTTAATTTTTTTAAAATTGAAAATAAAAATAATGACTTTTTTATATATATATATTTTCGCACTAAGATGTAATGTAAAAGAGATATATTAACAAATTCATAAGTTGAAAAATACATCAAAGTGGACTTTTTCTCAATTGAAAAAATATGAGTAGATTTGTTTTTTTTTTTAGAAGACATTTATGCTATCTACTACAGCAGTATCAATGTGCGTAACCCTGTTTAGATTATCTTCTCTGTTTGCATTAACTGAAGTAGAGTTTTCATCAAGAGACTCAGGACATGTAATTGCAAATTCAGGTCTTAAAACCCAAAACTTAAACCAGAAAAACTAGCGATACAAGACGAACCACAGTGCACCACTAAAACGTTCATCAACCATTTTCCATATTCGCAGTGTTTTTCCAGAAATGATAATTTGGGTTTAAGCTCAGGTGAAAAGGCATACTACATCCACAAGATCCATATATCAAAACAGACGACATGCGGAGCAGAATGAAAAACTAGGCTTCTGCAAATTGTTTGGCCGCATTTGACTGGATAGGTATCTCTATAACGATGGTCTCATCCATTTTTGTCATTTGTGCGAAAATATTAAATTTTATAAGATAGCAGAACAGAATTTATCTCATCTGTACAACACATAGCAGAATCTCTGGTGCAGATAAGCATAGTAATGGTATTCTTCTCTTGTTCAAGCCAATATGAAATACGCTCACATTAGCCTGTCCTGCAGCGAGATGCAACAGGGAACCAAGGAAATCCCTCCTTGCTTAAAGGCAGCAGGATGGATCTGCAAGGATAGTGGGCATCAAACAAATCATACTCTACTTATAACCATGCAGTTTAGTCCATCCCCTAAACACTAAGTACAAATTTGCCTGTATCCGCAGATACAAGATCATCCAGACCCACAGTGTCTCCAACAAACATTCTGAAATGGAAGGTGTTTTTTGAGCATCGCTCATGGCCATTGACAGTGCTTGATACAGTTGATGAATGTCTAAGCACAAGATAAGGTTCAAATTCAAAATGAATGGTCTCGACATAAGGAATGCCATTAAAGAAAAAGCAGATGGAAAGACAAGGCCAAGAGGGAGTGTCTGTTTTGCAATCTTGAAAGAGCTATAATAGATTGTCATTTACAAGTTCAACAACTCATTCATCAGAAATTGTTCCAAACCAGCAGATGGAACCAATGCACAATAACTTTGTCTGGACTATCCATCTCAAAAATTTAGAGTGGATATTACTGTTCAATTTTTTTGTCACGCTCCTCACTAGTTGTACCAAACACATGCCTCCCTTCAGCCTGAAGACAGCACCTCCCTGGGCTAGTGACACCTTGAATGTCTCCTCCAATTGTGTAAGAGCTGAAACACAAGCGACGACTTTGGTTGCTCTACCAACTGCACTAGAAGCACTTGCATTGGAATAACAAGCTTCAGGAGACAACTAATGTTGTTTTCATAAGGACTTGCCAAGATTGAAAGCTCCAGCAAGAGTAGAAGGCACTTCTGTGCAAGATCTATCTCAAATACTCAGTTCTAAAGCTCGCCAAGAACTTTCCAAAAGAGGCACAGTCATGTTATACTGACGAGCAAAATTTGCCTTGCAATATTCCATGGACTTGGAGAAGAGGGAGAGTTTGTCTAGGAACCAGCTGCTGTAAGATCAGGCATTTTGGCTGGAGTTGGCCTGGGTAATTTTCCCTGGGTATGCTGCTGATAGCTTTTTCCTAGCTTTGAACACCCAATTCGATTTGATTATGGATATGATCTTTTTTCCTTAGAAAAAAAAAAGTAACAACTTATTAAATATGACACAAGATACACAATAAGAAAATCAAAACTCGCAACAAAAGAGATCCCATCAAGCCTCACTTGGCTAGCATATTGAAAACTCATTAAATAAGTGGACCTCTCTTATGAAGTAGGGAAACGAAGAATTTCTATTGTATTTCCATCTCAGCCAACAAGGGGAATAATCTTCTGGAAGAACTAACCCTATTCAACGGTCTAGATTTTCCTTTTAACGACCAAAAAAGTAATCCTTTCAAGTGGTTATCTCCGTTTCTTCTTCATTGTTAAGGAGACGGGTGGAGTAATTGGTCTCTTCTTCGCAAAAGCACTCGCTCTACTTTCTAACTCATCATCAATATCAGTATCACCACCTGGATCCCTTGCAGTTAGGCCGAACTCCTCAGCTTCTTTCGCAGCTTTTCTCTTTCCAGACTGCAAGTTGGCATACAATTTCCTTTCCACAGGGTCATTTGAAAATCCAGGTCTCGTTTGACGTGAAAACTTTGCACCAAGACCAAGTCTATAGAAAGATTTGAGTTCCACTTAACAATCACAACTAGAAAAAGCATAATAAGAAGGAATTGAATCAAAAGAACCTGAATTTAGGGCGAGATGAGCAAGTAGGTTCTCAGGGAAGAGGGAGGCGAACACGAGAAAGCCCAGCGACTTGATTTAGCAAAGAAAGTACACACCAAGAGAGAGGCGAGCACTGGGAACTGATGAGCGAAGACGGAAGATGACCAAGCGATGACCAAATATTCGAGCAATAAAGAGCAGCGACACCAAAGGCACAGCGAAACTAGAGGCGCAATGAAACGAGAGGCGAATTCTAGAGGAGCGTAATGAGAAGATGGCTTTCGGGTTGTGTGGGGGAGCTCGGTTTGATGACGATTCTTGGTACGTGCTCGTGGATTTGAGAGAGAAGAAGAAGAAGACGAGAACTTTGGGATAGCTGGGTGGGTCAAGAAGGGAAGAGGTGAAAGCGTGTGCTCTAGGGTTTTCATCTAAAAGGTTAAACTTGGAATTTCATTAAGTTATGAGGGCAACAATGACAATTAAACAAAATTCATTAATGGCCAGCCAGCTTACCGAGAATGCTGAACCTGCCTTGGGCTTTCAGCCTTCAAAAGGCAAACTTTTAGCTAAGGGTGTTTACAAAAAAAATTGCCAAAACACTCATTTTTAGCCCAAAAGGGCTTTGGAGACCTAAAGTGGCTTGGAAATGCCACATCCAAATGCAGTCGAAGTACCACATGACCTACAGACAGGATGACAAACACTATTACCACCTCCCAGCATCACGAACCAAAGACTCAATCTCCACTATCGGACTCAATCTCCACTATCGGATTTGTATGATAATGATTAATGCTCTCAACTGTTGGATAGAGTTGATCTCCATCATTGGATTAAACTAACAATGATCAATATCCTTTACTATTATAACAAGTGAATCTTTAATGTCAATCGATCAGATGAGGAATAACATCACCTACCATTAGATCGCGTAGAATATCCAACGGTTGTAATTAAAGGGACTTTTGTATAAATAGAAGAGCTCTACCTCTCATTTGTATTATCCACTTCATTTGAATAATATAAGCATTCTCTAGAGCTTATCTCTCTACTTTCTCTCTCTAAGAATTCCCTTATTTGAGAGTGAGAATGAGAGAGGCTTATTTAATCCAAACAAAGTGATTTAAGGTTTTAGGGCCGCACGGTTCCTGATCAAAAGAATCATCCCGTGACACTATTCCCATGTATTGTTACCACTTCTTGACACTTAAACAGGGAATACAATCCACACGATACTCTAACAAAAAAAAAAAAAAAAACGGGCTTTTCCCACCCTCTCTCCTTCTCCTCTGCCCAGTGGGCGGGCGCGATGAAGGAAAACGCTGTGGAGTCTGTGGGTGTGAGAGGTAAAGTAAGAAACATGGGAAAAATTAGGGTTCTGGACTTTTGAGTTGGCTTACAAACCGATTCTCAAATCGGTTCCTGAACCGGTCCGGTCGATCCGGTTCCTGGGTAGGTAATCCCTCAGAACCAGTTCCCGAACTGATTCAAACCGGTTCTGAATTTTAGGAACCGGATCCCGGACCAGTTTCAATGGGAACTGGTTCCCGACCCTGTTTTCTGGGTGGGTCGGTCCGAGAACCGAGTTTATCCGGTCTGGTTGCACACCCTTACTGCTCACGGTAGTCGATTGTCACACTCATCACACATGACACAACCCTCGTCGTACCCATGCCGACACTGACGCCACCACCAGCATCTACTGCCTACCTTTTGCCAAATCGAAACCACTCTATCGTTACCCCTCTGACCTTCCCCTCCCACATCACGACTATAATTTGGGGGAAGCAAGACACGCTTGAGCCAAGATCGAGGCTCGAATTGAGTGTGAGCCTCGGATCTCAGGCTTGGCAACACTCGACTCCAGATTTGTGACATAGGCTCGACTGCGCCGGCCAAGCTCAAGCTCGTCGATAACGAGGATGAACCTTAGCCACACGAATGGAGAGCAGAAGTGAATAGACCGAGACCTAAGGCGTCAGTGACGGAGGTTGGTGTCGAGGGGTGGTGCAAAGCAAAGGCCACCATGATGGTTACCCCTACTCTAGTTTTAACTATTTGTATTGTATTTTACTGTTATAGAAGATATTTCTAAATTAATTTGTTTTATTTTATTCTTTTCTGGATAAATTTTGTTGAATTAAACAATCTTTATATATAAAACATTATGTGCAAAATAAACTATCTATCATGAATTGTGAATAACTTTGAGAATGCTCAAAATAATCTATATCATTTGAAGATATATATTTGAAAATATCTTCTCTTTAGTTATTTTTTTATATTCAAACCCAATAAGACATTGAAGTTTGGAGATGACAGATCAATAAGATAATGGCCATTTGATCAAAAGCATGCCACGTGACAAAATCATACCATGTGTTCTGCCACATGGCGATCGTGGAGCCAAAGTGGACTGTCCCATACGTACGTGGGGAGCCCGTAGAGTTCACATTTTCTCAGCTCCAGCCGTAACTATAGACGAAAGATTGGTAGACTATTTCTGTATATAAATTTGCATTCAACCGACATTGTCTTACATAATTTCGTTTGTTTTTCTCTACTATCTTGACCTGAGGTCTTTCAGGGATTGGGCTTTTCCAGTGCCATGATGCCATGGGCCTTGTTTTGTTTTGGGCCTTTTGACCTTCCAATCTCTTGAAGCAACAACGAGCCTCTTCATGAAAAATAATCATTACTTCAGCTTAGCCAAAAAAAAAGAAAAATACGTTTTTTTTTTTTTTTTTTTTTTCGATCCTACTCTATTTCTATTCTAACTCTTATTCTTATACTTTTGCCTTGCTTAACTTTTATTCTCAGACTTTTGCCTTGCCTAATTCTCATTCTCAGACTTTTGCCTTGACTCCTTGCAGGACGTGGGAATCGAAACCCACACCTTAAACTATATCGTCCCCACCCCAATCACCCCCTGAGAAGGTGGGGATTTGAACCACCCCCACTTCCCCCTTTCATGTTAGAAAAGTGGATACTGGGGCAAATCTCAATGGTTAGAAAAAGACACTTGATAATTAGGTTTCGCGGGATGTTTTTAGTTCTATGTCCCCATACAATAAGCCAAAAACATGAGTTTGTCTAGCTTTTGGGTCCATTCGAACTTTATCTCTAAAAGAAAATTTCTTCTACTTACACAATAAATGGCAAAAAATTTTAAGTCCCATTTTGTAGAGCACTTTCGATCTAAGCAATTCGCCCCGCACCTTTGGAAGTTACATAAGATCCTCCTCCTTAACTCCTCGTATTATCTCCACTTCTTGTCATCATTCTCTTATTATTAATCTTAACATTACAATTAAATAGATAATTACGAATAAAACTTATGCTAAGTCACAAAATTCACATTGAAATATGCATAACGTTAATTGAGCCTACGCATGACATGTGCATATAAAGTCTAGTTTTATTCATGCGTAAACCCTCGGAGCCCTCGCTCGACTTCCGATAACTACCGCCGAATGCCAGGACTTGGTAGAACACACAGAAAAGGTCTTCGGGCATCACGATAGGGGTTTTGTTTATATCGACTTCTAAGAAGTTGAGACTTTCTTTTTCACTTTTCCGTCGAATTCTAAAGTATTATCTAGATGGAGAAATTATATGTGTATCTATTGTTATAATATGTAATATATTTTTATTATTTTAAATATGATCCCAATATTATATTCTCAATAAATTCCGATTTATTGTCCAATTTATTACCCATGTGTATTATGTTATATTTGCCCGTTAATATATTACCATAATGGTTTTGATGAAAGATATCGGTAACGTAATAAATGGAATAAAAACGTCAAATTATCTAGTTCAAACCCTATCACTACAGAAAAACACACAATTAGGTTTGAGCGGTATTGGCTAGTAAAACAGAACGTATAGATGTGGTGTTCCCATATTGCAGATCAATTGTGCTACGTGGATCTATCGAAGGTTTTGGGGTCTTCTGCTTTTGCAAATTTCATCAATGGCTGGAGGTATGTTGATCTTTACGTTTCTGCAAACCGATCCCGAATTTTGTATGAATTTATCTGTGATCGCTAAATCGGGATCGTCAGGTTTTAATTTATATTTAGTCTTACAGTTGGTATCATAGCATGTTTATCTCTACCTTGGTGAAATTTTGGAATTTATTTTCATTGAATTATGTGTGGGTAAATTCGGATTTCTATATGGCTTGGATCGGAATTTAGAATTCTGGCCAAATTTGGGTGACCCACCACGTGATAATGGATTTGCATGATCACATCGCCATTAGGAAGGAAAACCCTTCAATTTTTCGGCATATTACTCATCGTTGGAGGTTAATCGAGTGGTGAAATTTTGGTTGTTAGGGTTTTAGGGCAGATCATTTTAGGCTTAATTTCAGTCAATACGTTGGTCGTTTTTGTTGGTTCTTGAGATTATTCGTTCGTCCCAACATTCTCTTCGAAACCCATAAATCAATTTGGTCAGATATGGGATGTGGGAGGAGACCCAGGTGGCAGAACGGAGCTAGTCGCGATGAAAGGACGGCGGAAAAAGAGGCCCAAAAGAAGACCTCGACCGAGGGTTGCAGCAGGCGCATGCAAAGCACAAGCTCGAGGAGCTGAAGCGGGCACATGCGAGGAAAAGCGCGCATGCAACGATTCCTCAATTCTGCCCCTCTGCTTTATGAAAATTGCAATTCTACCCCTTTGCATTTAGGAAAATTGCAATTCTGCCCTTGCCTGCATAAAATTCCGATTCCCCCCAAAGGCGTGTAAACTTACGATTTTGCCCTTTTTGGCGTAAAATTCATGTTTTACCCCTTAAAAGTAAAATTGCATTTCTGGCCTTGCATGCAAAATTCTAGTTTACCACTTTTGCATGTGATTTTACTGTTCTACCCTTATGTGCAATTTTATGAATATTTTTTCATAAAATTAAATGTCTAGTGATCCGTATATATTTAATTAATTAAGGATTAGCCACAGCATCTTTGATTATATTAAATTATATACATTAAGAGCCTTTGAATCACATATAGTCAAAGACAATAATTGTAATTATTCACATTAATATTATAAATTTTATCCCACAGGAATTTTCAATATATTAATGTGATTAATTAGGATGAAATATTATTTTATCTTTCTTAATTTACCCACAGGGATTAAGGAATGTAATATAATTTGATAGTTTCATCATGAAATAATTATGAATCAATTTAAATTAGAAACTTAGCTCACTGACAGTTTTTGATGTTATGTGATTCATATTTTATAACATGTTTTACATTGGTAAGATATGATTTAAATTTATTTGCCTCAAATATATTGATACATAAGTTTTCTTTGATTATGATGCAATCTTACCACCTACGAATAGTTTTGGTATAATTGTTTACGAGCTTAATGGAAATAATTTTAAAGAATGGAGGGAATAAGTTCTTCTTTAATTGGAGTGCATGGATCTTGATTATGCTCTAAGGTCAGACGAACCACCTGAACCTACTGAGAATAGTACTCATGTTGAACATACTCGTTATGCTCAATGGGAGCAGTCCAACCGTCTTAGTGTGATATACATAAAGACAAAACTCTCTGCTAGCATTCGTGGTTTAGTCATTCAGCATAACAATGCCAAGGAATTGCTGGAGGCTATTAATGCACAATTTGAGTCTTTAGAGAAGGCGCATGCCATGACCCTAATTATGAAGTTCTCATCATTGAAGCTTACCAGTGTAAGAGGTGTGCGTGAACACATCATGAAGATGATGGACATTGCAACTCAGCTAAAGAATCTTGAGGTTGGGATATCAGAATCCTTTCTTGTATACTATATCATAAATACTCTCTCACAAGGGCATGCCCCTTTCAAGATCTCTTACAACACACATAACACTAAATGGTCAATTAATGAACTCATGACCATGTGTGTTCAAGAGGAAGAGGGGCTAATAATGGAGAAAGGAAAAAGTGTTCATACGGCAACACAGGATAAGTATAAAGGGCAAGGCAAGCATAAGGGAAATGTAAGATGCCTCTACCTCCCCAAGCTGGTATTAAAAAGGAATTTAAGTGTTTCTTCTGTAAAAAGAAGGGACACATGAAGAAGGATTGCGCCAAATTTAAGGCTTGGCTCAAAAAAAAAAAAAAAACCAACTCGCACGTGTTTGTTATGAAACTAATATGGTTGATGTGAGTCACAACACTTGGTGGATTGATTCTGGCTTTATAATCTACATTTCAAATTCCTTACAGGGTTTTCAGAACCAGCGGAAACCGGTGGAAAATGAACAATGCATCTATTCGAGAAACAAGATGCGCTTGCATGTGGAAGCTATTGGGACATGCAAATTAGTTCTCAGCAGTGGTTTTGTTTTAATTTTAGAAATGACCTTTTATATTCCTAGTTTTTCTAGAAATTTAATTCCACTTTCAAAACTTGTACCTTTAGGATACTCCTTTGAATTTTCAGATTCAACATTTAATTTATCGTATAAATTCGAAATTGTTGGGAGTGGTATTTTGTCTGACGGTCTCTTTCGAATTAATTTACAAGACAATGCCATTAATAATGCGATGCACGTTCATGATAATGCTTGTATAAAACGATGTGTTGTGAATGAGGATTCCTCTATGTTGTGGCACTGGAGGTTGGGACATCTCTCCATTGATAGAATTAAGAGACTAGTAAATGATGGAGTACTTAATACTCTAGATTTTACTGATTATGACACTTGTGTGGATTGTATAAAAGGAAAACAAACCAACAAGTCAAATGAATGTGCTAAGAGGAGTATAGAAATATTAGAAATCATACATACAGATATTTGTAGTCCGGATATGAACTCAAATGGTCCGAGATATTTCATTTCTTTTATAGATGATTATTCACGATTCATGTGTCTCTACTTACTTCGTAATAAGCACGAAGCACTATATGCCTTTAAGGTATTTAAAACAGAAGTAGAGAAATAATACAACAAGCAAATTAATATCGTGAGATCAGATAGAGGTGGAGAATACTATGGTAAATACATTGAAGATGAACAAGCACCTGGTCCATTTGCGAAGTTTCTTGAAGAGCATGTGATTATTGCCCAATACATTATGCCTGGTTCACCGGACCAAAATGGTGTCACAGAAAGAAGAAACCGAACATTATTGGACATGGTACGAAGTATGCTCAGCAACTCCAAACTTCTTAAGTTTTTGTGGACTGAAGCTCTTAAAACGACTATGTACATATTAAACCGAGTTCCAACCAAGGTTGTTCCAAGGATGTCTTTTGAGTTATTCAAAGGTTGGAAATCGAGTTTGCGACATGTACGAGTTTGGAGATGCCCATCTTAAGTAAGAGCCTACAATCCACAAGAAAAGAAGTTAGATCCAAGGACTATAAGTGGGTATTTCGTTGGATATGCTGAAAAGTCCAAATGATACATATTTTATTGTCCATCTCACACCACTAGGTTTGTGGAATCAAGAAATGCTAATTTTTTTTAGAATGATCTGATTAGTAGGAGTGATCAATTCAGGGATTCTGTTCCCGAAGAAGATCATTCAGATACTCAACTTTCCACCTTAAGTACTGGATTGGTTGTTGCTTGCAACGCCCCTTCAGTTCAACCGGTCGTTGAGCAACCAATCATTAAAGATCCACAACCTGCTAATATTGATCCGGTAGACCTAACTGTTCAGCAATTACCAGATACTGTTGAGCTTCCAGTTGAACAACAAACTCTTCAGGAGGATTTTGATGCAACATTAAGAAAGTCAATTAGAATAAAGAAATCAACAATTCCTAATGACTACATTGTGTATCTACAGAAATCTGACTATAATGTTGGAGCTGAAAGTGATTCGGAGACGTTTTCAAAAGCCATGAATTGTGATAAATCCAATTTATGGTACAATGCCATGAAGGAATAGATTAATTCTATGGTATCAAACAAAGTCTGGGATTTAGTTGAGTTGCTTGATGGTGCGAAAGTTATTGGTTGTAAATGGGTCTTCAAAACTAAGAAGGATTCATTAGGCAATATAGAAAGATTCAAAGCCAGACTCGTTACCAAGGGATTTACTCAAAATGAGGGAATTGATTACACAGAGACGTTTTCTTCTGTATCCAAGAAAGATTCTCTTTGTACTATTTTGACATTGGTTGCTCATTTTGATATGAAATTACATCAAATAGATGTGAAAATGACGTTCCTCAATGGAAAATTGGAAGAAGTGGTTTACATGAAACAACTAGAAGGATTCTTCTCTAGTGCTGGTGAGCATTTGGTATGCAAGTTTAAAGATCTCTATATGACTTGAAACAAACATCCCGCTAATGATACTTAAGATTCCATGAGGTCATCTCTTCATTTGGTTTTATAGAAAATGTCATGGATCAATGTATATACCAGAAGGTTAGTGGGAGCAAAATTTGTTTCCTTGTCCTATATGTAAATGATATCTTACTTGCAACCAATGACAAAGGGTTGTTATATGAAGTAAACAATTTCCCTCTAAGAGTTTTGATATGAAGGAAATGGGTGAAGCGTCTTATGTCATTAGCATTAAGATCCATAGAGATAGACCTCGAGGTATATTAAAACTATCTCAAGAAACCTATATCAATAAGGTCTTAGAGAGGTTTCGGATGAAAGATTGTTCACCAAGTATAGCACCCATTGTGAATAGTGATAGGTTTAATTTAAACCAATACTCAAAGAACGATTTTGAAAGGGAACAAATGAATAACATCCCATATGCTTCTACTGTCGGAAGCTTGATGTATGCTTAGGTTTGCACTTGACCTAACATAGCATTTGCTGTAAGAATGTTGGGAAGATACCAAAGTAATCCAGGTATGGATCATTGGAGAGCTGCAAATAAGGTGATGAGATACTTTCAAGGAACAAAGGGACACATGCTTATGTATAGACGGACGGATAACTTGGAAATAGTTGGTTACTCAGACTTAGACTTTGCTGGCTTTATTGATTCCCGTAAATCAACATCGGGATATATTTTTATGTTTGCTGGCGGAGCTGTATCCTGGAGGAGTGCAAAACAGACCTTGGTTTCCACTTCCACTATGGAGGCAAAGTTCGTTTCCTGTTTTGAGGCCACCTCACATGGTATGTGGTTGAAAGTTTCATATCAAGGTTTAAAGTTATGGATTCCATTACTAGGCCATTAAGAATATTTTGCGATAATTTAGCTACAATTTTTATGGCTAAGAACCACAAAAGTGGTAGTCGAAGCAAGCACATTGACATCAAGTATTTCGTCATCAAAGAATGTGTTAAAAAGAAGAAAGTGGTCATAGAACACGTAAGCACTAGATGATGATAACTGATTCTTTAACTAAAGGCATGCCACCAATAAGTTATAAGGATCATGTTTCTAGAATGGGCATTAGTCCAATAATGTAAAATTTTCTTTATATGGAAGAATTTGAGAGACTTTTATTCATTTATAATGTTTTTCTTAATACAGTTGTATACATTCAGTTTTTATGAGAAAAATAATTACATTTGACCTGGAGTAAACATAAAGTTTTTATTCATTAAGTTATTTGATCACATATGGTTGATGAAATACATTGTGATACACAGAAGATAATACTCGCTCTAAGAGGACTCATCGCCGTGATTCATGTGTTTTATTTCATTATGATGTTTATGTGGGTTTGGGTTAATAATTCATTTGATGGAATATTTGGATCAAGTGGGAGAATGTTATAATATGTAATATATTTTTATTATTCTAAATATGATCCCAATATTATATTCCCAATAAATTCCAATTTATTGCCCAATTTATTAGCCATGTGTATTACGTGATATTTGCCCGTTAATATATTACCATAATGATCCTGATGGAAGATATCGGTAACGTTTCACCAAAAAAAAAAAAAGATATCGGTAATGTAATAAACAGAATGAAAACATCAGGTCGACTAATTCAAACCCTATCACTATAGAAAAACACACCATTAGATTTGAGAGGTATTGGCTAGTAGAACAAGGACGTACAGATCTGGTGTTCCCATATTGCAGATCGATTGTACTACGTGGATCTGTTGAAGGTTTTGAGGTCTTCTGCTTTTGCAAATTTCATCAATGGCTGAAAGTATGTTGATCTTTACGTTTTCGCAAACCGATCTCGAATTTTACATGAATTTATTTGTGATCGATAAATCGGAATCATCAGGTTTTAGTTTATATTTAGTCTTACATCTACAAGTTTATATAAGACAATTTTTAAATGTTATAAGCATTTGAAAGTCATTCCCAATCGGTTGGGCTTAGCAAAATCCCATGAGAGCTGGGGGGGGATAAAGATTGATGTCTGAAACTTCAAGAGAGAACCCGTTTTGCCAAAATTTTCCCGTGACAAAATGTTTTTCATCAAGAGTCGTTCTTCAGTGTTTTTTAGGAAACCAGGGTCTTCCGCCAATTCCAAACTAGAAATATCACAAGCAAACAAAAATCAACTTCTTCAATCCAAATAGCACTGTATAATCTCAAATCAAGTCGGAATTTAATCAATGATAAAGTCTGAAAATTGCAAACTTGATAACTTGACAAGGTGTAAACAAATTATGACGGAACTTAATTTACGTAGCTTGAAATCTTAAAGATACTTCATCGGAATTTAATCAATGACTGTTGACACCTAAATTTTTGGACAACCCATTTAGTCATTTATCGCATAGAAAATTAGGGATTAATTTTTAAGCCCTAAATATATATATATATATATATATATATATATTAATTGCATAGCATATAATTTTAGGTGCATTCATTTTTATTTTACATTCACATTGGATTGTCGATGGTGGATGGACTCGAACAAATGGTTTTAAGCTTAATAGATATGAAGGCATTCTATTCTCCGATGTGATATTTCTTTATTTCAAACAAGAAATGAATGTCTTTGTCAAATATTTGGAGGAAAAATCACAATCGGAACAAGACCAAAAGAAATATTGTGTTGATATTCATTCAAGAACATAAAAGGAAAATTTGACCAATGAAAAGGAATAAAAAGAAAGGACGATATGATAGTCGACGTTTTATATATTCATGCAATATATCAGCAAGGAGCGTAAATGGCGTGATATATTCTTTGTTTGAAAACATGAAAGCCGCAGATTTTGAGCGCACCACAAAGAGGAAAGAAAAACAAAAGCGGAGATTTTATAATATTTTACCACATTTTCTTTCCTTGGTGGGGGGCTTTGTGCATGTATATAAAAGAGAGGCTACACGCGTTGAATATACGGCATAACAGAGTGATACACGTAAGGGGAGAGAAGAGAAAGAGAGGAGTCTCTTGTCCAAGCCTTGACCAAGACCCTCATCGTGCCATTGAGCAAAACTACTATTGCGTTGCTGCCACTACGCCACACCGTCTTATCCTCACTGCTAGTTACGCGATCCCATGCTACCTCTCCCTCTTGCTGCATTGACGCCGCTGGTCCTCGCATTGTCATAAAAAATCGTTGTAGCTATTTATGTTTTTGGTGGATATCTCGAGGCATCCTACCAACAACGAAGATCCAAGCACTACGACTCCTTGCTACATCTATCTCGTCCATCATTCACCCCAGCATCATCGTGCATAGTCATCAAAGGCCACGCAAGGAAGGTCAAATCTTTAGTCAAAAGAAAAATCCAAGCGGTGGTCAAAGAGCCTTGGTGTAGATTTGAAACAAGAAGAGAGGGGCTAAAGCGATGGTGGTTTTCCTTTAGCGGTCAAAGGGAGATTTGGCTAAAATTTCTCTGTCCAGTGCACATTGAGGAAAGAAGAATCTTTGGTCTATTCTCGTGGAATTTAGGGACCATCAAAGAAAGTCCGTCAACTTCAAAGTTTTGTTTTGTTTGTGCCTTGCAGTCCACTTTGTTCTTTCTTGCAGATTCATGGACGTTCGTGAAGCGCCGCTGGCATTATCGCCCATCATCATCCAAGCTCGTTGTTTGCATATTCTAATTTGGGAAACTTATCCTCGCAATAATCTGAATTAGGTAATTATCTTGTTTGCCATCAATTTGAATATTCTGTGATTCAATTTGATTGAGAATATTACTTGATTCCTAAATTTGAGCGATAAGTGCACTCCCAACTAGGATCTATTGCCTAATCTGCAACCGCACGTCAATTTTTTATTCCATATATAAGGTTTTAGATGGAATATTTAATCACGCTGGAATAAAATTGATATCTTGATCTTTAAGGCTTAAGATCAATTTATTGATTTTATTAGCGAAATAATCAAGCTTGATTAGATATCGTTTCCAAATTCGAACGATGGATAATATCTCTGATGACCATGGATGATTTGGTGTTTATCTTTAGATTGTTTTGTTTATCCCAAAAATACAAAAAAAATTACATTTGCATATCATGTAGATTATGGTTGTTTTCCTAGATAAGGTTGCATGATGGAATAGTTTTTTTTTTTTAAATGCATGGTTAGGATCTATTTGGATAGATAATATTTCACTCTAGTTTTACTTTAGTTAGATTTTATTTTTAGTAATTTAATTACAAATTTTCATAAAAAATACCAAAAAAAAAAAAAAAATCATGTGCATGTCATCTAGGATTAGATTCATGAAATGCACGTCATCTAGTGATTGTTGTTAGGTTCATTTAGTTAGAAATTGCTCGTGATTAGAATTAGGTCATTTGATTAATTTAGATTGCATGTTTAATTGTTGCATTTCTTTAATTTCAAATTTCATGGAAAATACAAAAAAAAATTAGAATAAATTCATTTCATGCTTTAGGATAGATTGCATGCTTATTCATGTCATATAGTTTAGGTCAGATTGCCATGTCATATCATTTCATATTAAATTAGTAGCATGCATTGCATGATTCTCATTAAATAAAGTGAAAACAAGAATTGATAAATTACGTGTTAATTAGAAATCATATCTAGGACTGTCAATATAAATTTTGATCTAATAACGCAGATACTTTCATTGTTATGAGGTAAGTTTTACAATTTATTTATTGCTTTATCTGGGTGTTAAATTGGTAGTTTGCACACCCGCATGATAACCCCATATGTTAGGGAAATAAGTTAAAATAAATTAAGATGTTTGCCAAACATTTTTCAAAATAAAAGAGAAAAGTACCGAAAGGGCATTAGAAAATATAGTGTAATCAAGTCCCCGAACTCACAATCTCTGGTTCGTAGGAATAAAGTAGATCTCCCATTACTTTACTTGGGTTTCTAATCCACCCACCAAAAATAGATTAGTAGCGACTTTTAATTTAAAATCAATTGCATGATTAAGAACTTGAACATAAGTTGCGAATTGATATGCGTTTGGGAAAGCCCGAGTTAAGTCTAGGCTTAACAATCCATTAGCCAAACCTTAGGTGGTTCAAACCCGAAAAATTTGGTCGCGACAACGACGTGGTACCCGAGATAAATATATATGCCGGAATATAATCAACGACGTAGATCTAGAAGCTACAATTAAGAAAAATGAAGTGCAATTAAATAAAAATAAATAGTAAATTTGCTTGATGTGTGCGGGGGTTCTCCAATGGACAACTAGCGGTGTATAAGTAGAAATATTTATGAAACCACTGGGGGTTCGCCCCAGTGGCCACCCTTCCAACATGGAAGGGGGAGATGAGGGGTTCAAATCTCCACCTTTTCAGGGGGGATGGGGTGGGGACGCGTAAGTTTCAAGAGTGGGTTTCGACTCCCACGCCCTGCAAAAGGCGTGGCAAAAGTCTGAGAGAAAGTGTAGAATAGGAATATAGTAGAACTGACAAAAAAAAAAAAAAAAAAGTAGCAATATTTATGATGGTTTGTGATAATTACCTTTGGACAGTTCCCGATGGTTATATTTTCCTTTAGCCACTTCCGCTAGTTACTTCCACATCTTGATAACTCTACATGCCTCTTGCATAAACCCTAACAATGGGTGTTCCACGATCTTATTGTCTGATTGTAACTATTCCATCCAAAAATGAGCATTTAATCTCAATTACTCCATGGATTTTAAACTCCAATTTAGCTAGCTAATGTCCCTTCAATAAACATTTATTACGCCGGCCTATATCATTCGCTACCAACTACCTGCCGCCATATTTCGAAAACTGAGTGCATGGCATTAATGAAGATCATCATTAATCAATATGTACATGTCAATCCTTGTACTTATCGATGAGATGACGTAGCTCTGATGATATCCACATGATCCGCACGTGATTGCCCATTTTCGAGTGCCACCCCCACGTGTTTGTCTTATCCACATACCAAGCAAATTATTCTTGGGGTCAACAGAATCGTACATTTGTACTGAAGATGGTCACATGGTGGGGGATAACTCGAGCTCTCGAGAAGGAGAAACAATAAACGTGTTTGGTTAATCTCATGTTGCATGTCGTGGAATTCTGATACTAAAAGTTGGGTTCGATACGAAGACGCGTTCGCCACGCGAAGGGGAACCGGCGAGGGAAGCCTCTGCCCAATTTCCAAGCAGCTTCGTCCATGGTGGTCAAATGAGAATCTAAAGACTGTCTAGGGGTATAATTGCAAAAGAAGTTCATTGTTAGTTTTGCTTCCCCATTCATTTGACTTGTGGTCAACCCTTATAGTTCCCCCCTGACCATTTCAATCATTAAAAGATTTAGGAATATCAAAAGAAAGCCCACCAAACTATTAATAACAATACCAATAATTGAGGGTCCGCAGCCCACGGGAAGCGAACATCGATTTTCACCATCCTAATCAAGTGCTGCAACACTTGTTACATTTCGGGTGAGTTTCATTAGGGACCACTAAACTTTGATAATTTTTTTGGTGTCAGGTCCCCATGCTTTGATTTCCACGTTTTTATGGACTCGACTTTGCAATCGACTTACATTGATCTGAACACGGTACAATTTTCCAGCGAGATGTCGACGTGGCAGGAAATTGGTCAGGTGTCATCATTGAAACAAAAGAGCAAAGATATATTTATTTATTTATTTGGATAAATGATAGTTATGACTTTAAAAATAGGCTAACCTCATGAATATTCTAACCCTTTAGCTTGGTGGTCTGCTTAGAAGCGGCATAAAGGCGATGTAGTGAATAAAGTATACGATAATGGTGCAAAAAAAAAAGTATACGATACACGCAAATCGTAACACGTCCAAAAAGAGACGATGCTGTAAAGCAAAATATGCGTCGCATTTGATATTCTCCAAAAGCTAATCAAAATGAATATGTTTTTTTTTTTTTTTTTATCTAAATCAGAATGAGCATGTTAAAGCTTACTATTAGATTGTATATAAGAAAAATATTTGAGTTTAAGGCCCCCTCTGTTGTGTAGAAAATAAATTATTTTGAAAATACTTTCTAATAAATGATTGCTTGTATTACCTACAAAAATAAATGAACAAAGAATATTTATCATTCTTGAAAATGTTTAAAAGTACATTGCTATTAATAATGAAAACATATTTAGTGGCTAATTATTAAAGGCAATACAAGTGATTGTTTAAAATAAAAAAAATCCAAGCCATTCAATTTCTGCGAAACAAACAAAATAATATGTTTACTTCGGAGAAAATCTCATTATAAAGAGGTTAGAAAACATTTTCCCTTTCTTGATTAGGAAATTCATTTTCCTAATTTGAATCATGCATATTTTTTTAATCGTAAATAGTTTACTGTGAACTAATAATTTATAGCAAAACGAACACGTGAGAACCTGAAAAAATTATTGGTAGAAAAAAATTCACCCAAACAAAAATTTGGAAAATTTAGTAGGATGCTTGATGAAATTGGCCAACACCCAAAATCATGAAAAGGGAAAAAAAAAAAAAAACAAGAAGAGGAGATGTTCTGTCCGATAATTGCAATAAAATCTCTCGTTGCCATGAAACAGAAATTCCATTTTTTTTTCTAAATATGATATTTTCATCCATCCTAATTTATCATCTTACATTAAAAAAAAAAAATGCGAAACACCAATTTTTCATGCCTCAAGTAAAAAATAAAAATAAAAAAATAAGAAAAAGAAAAACCTGGGGAAACCAAAAAGTCTGGGTGGCCAAGCGCGTCCCACCCGCATTTAAAAAGCGGCGTTCTCCTTGACAAGTACGCCCCCCTCATTTACTCCTCTCCACAAAACCCTGCCAACAGCCAAAAAGCAAAACACAGCACACACAAAAATCAAAATCAAAAATCAAAATCAAATCCCGCGATGATCGAAGAGCGGCGCGGCGGATCCCGGCCGCCCCACGGCATCCTCCTGGCGGTCGTGGTCGGCATTGTGGTGGCCGTCCCCTTCCTCGTCGGCGACGGCGGCGAGGCCGTGACGGGGGCGATCTCCGAGGCGCTCACCCCGGTGGGCCTCCTCCTCCTCCCCATCGCCCTCCTCCTCACCATCCAGTTCCTCTCCTCCGACCGCGGCTCCTTCGTGTCCGCCATCTTCTCCAGCTCCGGCGAGCCCGACAGCATCCACCGGGCCAGCGGCTCCCCGGTCGGCGTCGCCCTCGTCCTCGCCCTCCTCCTCTTCCTGCTGTACAGCCGCGTCTCGATCTTCGGCGGCGGCGACGACTCCGAGTGACCGAGATCCCCCGCCGGAGCCGACCGGATCTTCGGATCTCCGCCGATCTTCTTCTCATTTCAGTACGCATTTCGATGTTTCTTTTTGTTTTTTTTTTCCGAATTTCACTTTTAGCGTGTGGTATACACTATAGCCGTAGAGAGAGGCGGCGGGCAGTTCTGTAATTACGGGGAAGTACGGAGGGTGTTAATGGTATTTCGGGTGGATGGCGGTTGACTGTTGACCGGCGAGTTTGCGCTTTGGTCGCTGCTCGGTTCCGATCAATGCTTTTAAATTTTCAAATCTTTTGGTAGAAGAATCGATGCTTCGTAGAAGATTGAAATTAATTGCATTTCGGCTCGAATTATTGCTGGTTAGGAAAGAAATTCGCTGGAAATGACGCTTAGAAGTCGCGATCATGTGCCACGTCGAATGGATCGTCACGAGATATGTTGGCTTTTTTCCGTTGTCGGTCGTACCGGGAATATAATGTCACCCCAAGAAATTATATAAAGGGTGTTGGACACGTGGCGATGCCCGCATGTGAATATTCTCACTCCCAATGACATCCGGGTCGAATGAACTTCATGCCCAAAAAATTTAAATTATCCAAGATGAATTTTAAACTCGAAAATGGAAAGAAACCAATGAAAATGTATCCAAGTGCGACACATCCGACTTGAGTAAAAGTGGCCGGTCTCCTCCTCACATAATTATGAGATTAAAGGAATGTTCGGAATTTTTCCCACATCATCAAACATGAGTTAATATCGGGTTATTGTCTTTTCCAATATATTTGAAATATATTATATCATAAGTTTATGTGGTTATTAGCTTATGGCACATTTGTTTAACTGAAAACTTAGTGATAAAGTAAAATATATTCCATAAGAAATCATTTTAAAAAATGGGATAATTCTCATTTGTTTAGTAATTTAGGGAAAATGATTTCTAACTTATTAAAAGGGTAAGTCATTTTTCCCTGATCTAAATTTGTTATTTTCACTTTATGGAAAACATTTTTGGTTGATTGATTAGTTTTTCCTCACCCAAATATCTAAAAGTCGAAAAATAATCTTTTGGAAATAATTCATGGGCTGGTGGATATAATTTGTTTTGGTGTTTTGCGAACTAGTTAGCGTGTTAAGTAATGAAGATCGTAAACCGTAATGCTGGGATTTTCTATGCTTCCATATAGCCTTCACCTTGAACTTGTGTATTTTAATCATGAAAATCCTAGCATAGGGATTCTCTTTCTACAAGGCTTCCTATAATAAAATGAACATAATAAGGCCTAACTCTAGGGAATATAGCTCATTGAAAGTTTTAAAATCTTTTAAAAAGTGCAATCTAATCCATCTTATCGTCAATATTGGTAATTATCAACATGTCAAATGTATATCATCTAGAGAAAAGTACCAAAAAGTCTTAAACTTATTGCATTTGTATCAATTTAGTCCTAAAACTTTTAATAAGCATCTTCATATTAGTACCAATTTATTTAATTTGACCAATTTAGGCCGAAAATTGCTAACGTGAATGACAGCGATCCTATATGGTACGACAAGCTAATATAAACAAAATTTATAATTTTTTTCAATTTTTTTCTTTTTTTCTCTTTTCTCTTTTCTTTTATTTCTTTTTTTTCTATACATTGTTGGCCATGACCGACCATTGTTGACCACAAATGAGGGATGGTGACCTTGCTTGGTCTAGGCAAAGGCTAGGACCTTACTTGTTGGCCGACAAGGGCATCAGGATCTCACCCAGATCCAAGCGAGGATCGTGACACCCTTGCCTCGTCTAAGTAAGGCATCGTGGCCCTTGCCTGCCACAAGTGAGGGTCTTCGCACCCTCACTTGTGGCCGACGAGGGAGAGAAGGTCCTCGCTAACCAATAGGCAAGTGGGACTGTGTCACACAAGATTGTTGAAATCCATATAAGTAATTTTTTATATAAATTTGGTCGGATGGATTGAATTGCTACCAATACGAAAAGATTTAGGACTAAATTGACTAAATTGAAAAGTTTAAGACTGAATTAGTATCAATGCCATAAATCGATAACTTTTTTTGTACTTTTCCCTATTCTCTGTCTAGAGGCACTTTTGTAGTCTGGTATATATATAAGATCTTATTTTAAATTAAGTCTAAGGAATTTATTGCACAAATTACAAAATTCCAAACTCAGAATTTATTTTGTATACTATTTTCACTTCCCACGCTTTTGTACCGATTTGTTTTCCTCTTCATTTGTTATATGCTTAGGGAAAAAAGCGATGGTTTTACATTAGCTTTTTTTTAATAAAAGTCTCTCTACTAATAAGGATTAATTGAGTACATGGTACATCATGAGGAGAAAAGGATATGCATTGCTGATGATATTCATGAATTAGCATCTATATAATTAAATAAGAGTTTATAACTCATCAAAGTTATAATAGAAAGAAAAGAGCTAGAGTTATTTTCTCATTCCAGTGTAATTTTCTATTATAACACAATGGTAGAGTTATTTCTCTGAAGACGTTGTTTTGGAGAAAGAGTTGAGACATTTGCAAACTGATGCCGTAATAAGATTCTAGGGAAAAGCTTGGAGATTTATCTTTTGACTACTAATGGGAGTTCTGCAATAAAATTTGCCTGAAGAAGCTCCCAAGATGATGGGTCATAATTGAAACGCCATGTCAGTGATTTTGGGCGAAAATTAACCGGAAGGATTATGTAGGAATTTCGCACAAAAGTTTAAGACTAGTATTAATGAGATTAAAATGTTTAAAATTAAGTGAACTTGATTGGATAATTTTTCCAGACCATAGGCGTCTAAGGAGGGGGACAAGAACCGACAAAAAAAAAAAAGGAAGGGGGACAAGCGTGGTGCAGGACCTGTTGATAAAGAACGAAATAGGAAAAAAAAAAAAAAAGATTACTTTTACGTGTCATTATCATTGGGAGTGCATATGACATGAGGACACCATGAATGAAGCCCCAACCTTTCCCTATCAAAATTAACCGGGGGCAACAGCAATATACAAAAGCAAAAAAATTCCCAGTTAATAATTGACCCGAAACAACCATGGAGTAATTGCACAATAAAACAATTGTGAAAGTCTGAGAGAGCTTCAATGAAATGAAGAGATACACTTATTTAGATTTAGATTATAAAATACACTTTTAAGATTACAAAAAGAAATTGAGTTCCTTACTACACATCATTAATGAACAAAAACCCAGTTTATTAATAATAATAATAATAATAATAATAATAATAATAATAATAATAATAATAATAATAATAATAATAATAATAATAATAATAATACTTGGAAATTACTTTAATGAAGAGCACCAATTACAAAACTGCTCACATCATTAATATAAATTTAAACAGTTTATTTCCTAAAACAACGTGAACTTTTTTAGTAGTAAATCGTGGAATAGCAAAAAAAAAATTGTTTAGTTTCAGCATTGGCCTAAATCAAGTTTCCATTGGGAGAAAGGTCTTTTTTTTTATTATAATATTTTTCTATTGTAAAACTATTAGGGATGTGTAAAACGGATCGTCTAAACCATGAATCACCTGGACATGACCGAACCGGTTGGTTGGGTCCGGTTCTTGAGAGTATTGGTTTGATTCCGATTCATTAAAGTGGAATTATGGTCCCTGGTAGTAGGTTCAACCGGACCAAACTAAGTACATATACCTTTTTTTTTTAGTTCTTAAAAAAAAAGTGACCATTTTTTTTTCACAATAGAAAGTTTCAAGTAGTGGGAAAAAAAAAAGTGGCTGGTTCCATTGGACTGAACTAAAATCAAATTGGCCCGCTCCTAGGACCAACCATTTTGGTCCTTGGTCCCCAATTTTGGGAACCAGATTGGAAACCGATCACCCAAAATTACTAGCTTCGTGTTAATGGTAAAAAGTAGATACATCAAGGTGTTCTCATATGCACATAAACTTCTAACAAGGTAAACACGGTAGGTGGGGTATGACCACCCTAGCACAAGGACGAAAATATTCATCATGAAAAGTTCATCACGTTAGCCTATGCCAATGAAAACATAAACATCGAGAAAATATTAGACCTATGGGTCTAACTTTCTACGCAATAATGAGACGGTCCAAACACTTCTTATAGGGTGGTGCCAGGAGAGGGATGGAGAGATAGAGCAAAGTGGAGAAGGAGCGAGAGAGTAGAATGTGGAACCCTTTGGTCGTGAAGATGGACAGAGGGAGAAGAGAGAGAAAGAGTAAAGCGAAGAAGGGATGGATAAAGCAAAGTGGTGTGAAGAGGAGGGACGGTGAGAGAGAGCGGAGTAGGACAGATTTTGTCAATAAAACCGGAGAGTAAATGGTGATGAGAGAGAGAGAGAGAGAGAGGGTAGGTCTACCTAGCCACATGGTACACAATGAATAGATTGTCTCATTGATAACGTGGAAAGTTATATTCATTTAATATCTTCTCATTCTACTACTCGATAGGCACGAAGTCCCTTCAATCCTCATCCCCTTCATATTAGGGGTGTGCAATCGAATCGATTATATCCGGGAACCAAACCGGCCCACCCAGAAAACATGGTTGAGAATCGATTTCCATTAAAACTGGTCTAGAAACCGGTTCCCAAAATTCGGAACGGGTTTAAATCGGTCCGAGAATCGGATTCGATTGATTACCCACCCAAGAACCGGTTCCCGGACTAATTTTGAAACCGGTTTGGGAACCAGTTTTATAAGTATAAAGTCAAAAACCCTATTTTTTCCCTTTACTTCTATTCTTACTCTCCCAATTACATGACTTTTTCCTCTTGGTTTTCTCAAACATGCACGACAATCCTCCTTCGTCGTTCCTCTTCCTTAGTTGCTTCCCCCCCTCATCGGCTCCCTCTCGCACCATTCGACAGACAAACGGTGTTGCCGCCGCCAAATTCTTGTATACCACATGGATTGGCTCGCCTAATTTCTCTTTTGTAGGAAGATTTATGCTTACATAAATAAGTAGCTTCATGTAGTAGTCGTGGGAATAAGACTAATATTATACCAATGTTTGTTGCTAATTCTTTGCCTTATAATTTTTTTTTTTTATTATAATTAGTCATGTGGATCCTTACTTTTTCGTTTAGTCAAAAAGTTCATGTATTTATTTATTACAAGTGCTTAATGTTTCGATACAAATTAAGAGGATTATGTTATTTTCTCGCGTGTTAATATAAAATTCAAAGTCGTATATGATATCAACAGATTGCAAAACAAGTTTCAATGGAAATAGAGTTAACCCTAGAACCGACTGAAAAAACAAGATGAATTGGGTACAGGGTCCAAAAAATGGAAACTGGTTATAATAGGGTTGGGTACAAGGTCTAGGTTTAGACCCTATCCATCGTGGACCCAATCACCCCTACTTCATATTATATTTCCTTGTTAATAGATTTAGAAATATTTTTCGATTCTCATGGGAAAATAAAGTTTTGGAGAGAGAAAATGGTACTCAACAAACTCATATATATGCTATCTAAAATTAACTAGTCTCGTAGCAGTGTTGTTGCGAGAATTAAATTATTATTTTTGTTTCTTTCTTTGAACTTATTTGCAAATATTTGTAATATTCCAATAATAAAAATTATCTATTTATCATTCTCATATTTTTAACTAAAATTCAGATACCATAATAATTTGATTTTTATTTGTATTGAAAGCGCTTGATGAGGAAAACCATGTATGAGTAGCCAATGCTGATTCAACGATTAAGTTGAAATAGTGGACGATTTTTCTTTTTCTTTTTGTTTTTCTTTTTTGGTAGAAATGCAGATATTCATTGCTAGATTGAAGATAAAGGATTACAAAAAATCAACCAAAGGGAATGAGGAGAATTAGGTGCTGCATGGTAACCTTCCCCAGCCCAAAAATTTCTATTCTTTTGTTCCCCGAAACAAAAAAAGAATAGAAACTTGTTTGATAACGGCAAGTTAGTTTTTTGTTCCCGGGAACAAAAAGTTAGCCCAGGAATGGTTTTGGAATAGAAATGAGAAGTAAAACTTGTTTCCGGGAATAAGTTTCAGAAATAAGTGAATTTTTTTTTTTATTCATCTCTTCTTTGCCGCCGACCACCGCCCCGCCACCGCCACCCGGTGCCCGCCGCCGCCGCCGCCGTGCCGCCGGCAATGGCGGCGGCAGCGGCGACCGCGATCCAGCGGCAAGAATAAAAATTGAATAAATACAAAAGAGAAATTATTGCATTACCAAACACATTTCTATTCTTTTTCTATTCCAAGAGTAGAAATTTTGTGTAGTTATCAAACATGTTCTTTTACTCAGAAATTGTTTATCGGAATAGAAATAGAAAAGAACTATTTCTGAAAAAAAAACTCTTCCCCAGCCGAGAAGTGTTATCATGCGTAGCCTTAATAACCCAGTTCATCGGGACAGAATCGGCTTAATGGGCCTTTGTGACCCATCAACTGCTTGGTTATAGTACCTCAATTCAAATTGGATAACAACTCCATTTAGCTGGCCCAACAAGTTGATGCAATCTTGAGTAATGGACCGCGAAGCCCATGATATTTCCGATCGGCCTAAGGTGCAATTAACTACCGTAAGCTATCACTTGAGCATGCTTAGATTAGTGGGAAGTACACCCCATCTTCATGCACTTGGCTTCTCCCTTCGTGGGTTTTTTAGCTCTTTCAACCACTTCAGAGCTTCCTTAATTGCTGGGGCTTCAGTAATAATGGCAGAAGGGGCGAAGATCGACCTTAGAACCCATCGACGAGCACTCCATCAGCGTTCCTGTGCAAAATCGCTGTTGATTCTTCCATGATGGAGTCGTTCTAGGAGTAGTCCACGCTTATTTTGCTGTAGATCTAATTCGGCGAGGAGCTTTCCTTTGTTGCGGGCGGGTCTCTTTTTTGCGATGAGCTGTGTTGTAATGATAGCCTCTTCAATCAAAGAGCTCGGATATGGTTTTTTGCTTGAAAGATTAGATGGTTCCTCACCTTCCATATCCTCCAAATCAGCTCCGTGAAGATAGCTTTGTTTTGCTTGGTAATCTCACGGTAAGATTCTCCCAAATCCATCTATCCATCCTATTGCAAATCTCTAGGGATAAGTTGGCTCCGATTTGCTGATCTGACCAAATTTGCTTTGTCCAAGGGCATAAAATGAATATGTGCTCTGTAGTTTCAAGAACTTGGCCACAAAAGGGACACTTTGATTCAGGTAGCAGATTTCACTTAGATAAGTTTTCCCTCATCGGCAAAGCGTTGTTACTTGCACTCCATAGTAGAAATCTAACTTTGGGGTAGGATTTTAGTTTCCAAATTTTGGTCCATAATATCTTGGGTAGCTAATACGGAGTAGAAAATTGGTCTGTCATTTGAAGTTTATTGGAGTTTTTTTTTTTTGGTAAAAGTTTATCGGAGTTTCATAGCTTGTTATATCCACTTTTTACCGTATAAGAACTAGAGTTGTTTGTTGTCCATATCATCTTATCTGATCCAAATGTAATGTTTAAGGGCGTGGCTAATATTTCTTTATTGACTCTTTCGTCAAAAGTCTTTGGTAGTAATGGAAAATTCCACCCTTCCTCATTTAGGTTCATTAATTCAGCTACCAAGTAAGGGTCGTTTCTATTTGATGGACCTCCTATCTTACCTGAAAGTACCTATCTATCTTCTATGATTTTGATCTTCTTGCCGTCCCCCACTTCCCATTTGATCTCTAGCTCAATCGTGTCTCTCCCTATTAGTATGCTTTGCCATCCCTAAGAGGGTCGGGGGCCTTTGTTTGCTGTCCAAAAGTCTCATTTGGGAAAATAGATTGCTTTAAGCAATCTGCTCCATATGGCATTCGTGTCTTTAGTAAATCTCCAATCTTGTTTCCCCACAATCACTTTGTTGAAATGAACTAGGTCTTTAAAGCCTAGCCTCCCACAATCTTTCCTAGTCTTCAAAGTATCCCATCTTTTCAATGTATATTTTTTCTAGTACCATTTTTTTCCACTCGAAAGAGAATACTCTCTTTTCAATGGCTCTACAAATCGATATGGGTACTTTAAAAATGGACATGATGAACTGAGGTAATGCTTGGACTACCGTTTTGATTAAAATCTCTTTACCCGCCTTCGACATTAGCTTCTTTTTCCATCCATTCAACTTCCTATCAACTTTTGCAAAAACTCGAGAACATTTGTTGTTTTGTTTGTCCCCATTTGAAGGTACACCTAGATATTTCCTTATTTTTTCAATGATTGGTACTCTCAACTCAATTGCTAAATTCTGATTTACCCCTTGAGGACAATTTTCCCTGACCTTTAGTAATGTTACCATCAAGGAAGAATATAGCATCATCCATGAATAAAAGATGTGATAATGCAGGACAATATAGATTCAATTGGATGCCCTTTAAGTTACCATCTGTTATAGTCTTGGAAATCGATGAAGATAGAACATTGGCCATAATAATAAAGAGATAGGGAGATAATGGGTCTCATTGTCTAATCCCTCTAGTTGTTGTGAAGTAATCACAAGACTCTCCATTAACTCTAATACTAAAGGAGATCGAGGAAATGCATTTTTTAACCAATAAGACCCATTTATCACTGAAACCCATTCTTAGCATACAATCACCTAGAAAGTCTCATAGGTTTTTTGCATATCAAGTTTGAGGACCACTTGAAATTTTCACTTCCGTTTTAGTAATTTAAGCTGATGTAGGATCTCCTGGATAATAAAAATGTTACCATGAATTTGTCTTCCCTTGACAAAAGCACTTTATTCCTGAGATATTATTTCTTGGAGCCAGGTTTCAATCTATTTGCCATGACTTTTGTGATGATTTTGTGGTTAAAATTGCACAAGCTGATTGGCCTAAATTGAGTGATATTTTCTAGATTTGAGACTTTAGGGATAAGAGTGATATGAGTTTTATTGATATCAGGATCAAAGGTACCTTGGCTAAAGAAGTTGTTAACCATTCTAAATATGTCTTATTGGATTTCCGACCAATTGCTTTGATAAAATAAGTGATTAAGTCCGTCTGATCTCGAAGCCTTTGTAGCGCCCATCATAAAACTTGTTGGTTTCACTTCTTCCCTTATAACATTCCTTGTTAAGGCTTCATTTATTGTATTCACGATCACTTATAAGCTTTGATCTAAAACAAGCCGATATTCTCTACTTCCCACTATGGTATATAAAAATTGATAAAAACCCGTTATATGTTCCCTGAGGATGGAAGGGTCTCTACTCCAATTTTGATCATCAATTTGGGGCATAGAAATCTTGTTGCGTTGTCTTCTCCGAACTGTGGTTACATGGAAATATTTTGTATCCCCCCCCCCCCCCATTTTATCCAATTAATTCTAGATTTGATGTCCAAGTACATTTTTTCTTGTCTCCATAGGTCTTCAATTTGCTTAACAATTCAACGGTATTCTTCCTGGTTTGGCTGCCTTGTGGTTCTGTTCGTCATTTCAGTAAGTGTTCCCCCAAGTGATTGAATCTGACGGTGTGCATTTTTAAATTTTTAAATTTTTTGCTGCTTTATTTCCTCAATTCATCTACTATCTTCATTGTTTTGCTGACTATATCTAGAGAGTTGTGCTCTTCAGCTCTCCAAGCTCTTTGAATCACTCATTTGAATTCTAGGTTTTCTATCCAATATGGCTCAAATATGAAAATATTCATTTTTTTAACCTCTGCCGAGTCTAAAATTAAGAGAATCGGACTATGGTTTGATCCAATTGCAGGAAGAGCAAACCCCTCCGCATTTGGGAATAAAACTAACCACTTTAGATTTCAAAGCACCATATTAAGTCTTTTTTTCACAATTTCCATCCCTTCTCACTTGTTAGACCATGTATACGTGAATCCCTCACGCTCTATGTCCATTAATGAGCATAAATTTACAAAATCCCTAGATGCCATCGTTCTATATTGGTCTACTTCACGTTTTCCGACTTTTTCCCATTAGTATAAGACTTCGTTAAAATCACCAATACACGGTCATGGGAGGCTATTTGAGATATGAATAGTGTGCAATGCTTGCCATAATTGTAATTTCTCTTGATAATTTGTAGATGCATGAAGGAATGATATCCGCATGATAAAACCACTTATGAAGTCTTTACATATAACATCTAAAGACTCCTCTATGCTGAAAGCCACTCCCACATGAACTTCCTATTCCACATATGTACCAATCCACCCCAATTCCAATCGAGTTAATGATGGCTGTAACGCTTTTTAACTCTTTCTATGACAGATTCTTTGTTCTTGGTTTTCGTGAGGAAGACCAAGTTGGGCCTCTCTCAAGCCACTAGGGCTCGAAGATGCTAGATTGTTAAGGGAGTGTCCAACAAGGGCTATTATATCTCACTTCAAGCTTCAACCATGATTCATGCCTACCAGGTTTGTCTTGAGCCAATCCCGTCTCCTCATATGGGAACTTAGGACAAAAGTTTGGATAATGTCCAATACAACCACAAGAGTAACAAAAATGAGGGAGATTCTCATATTTGAAATCAACTCACCATTTTTGACTTCCCAACTCAACTAAAGATCCTATTTTCAGGGGACTTTGCAAGTTTAGTGTAACTTTGACTTTACCTATCTTGCGCGAGCTGTTATTTTTTCCTTCAATTTTGACTTCCTCTACTTTTCCTAGCTTTAAAGTTATATTACACAGCATTTTTTTGACATCCCAGCTCATTGGAGACCCAAAATATGTATGCAAAAGGCATAATGTTTAAACTCGTAGTAGTGTTCAGAACATTTGTGTCTCCTTGTTGCAATACAAGAAGGTTGCTGGCAAAGGATCAAGGACCTGAATGCAACATTCGGTTCTTCTCCTCAACCAAGTCAAATGTAAATAAAAAAAATATCCAGGTTCAATGATCTCACATTTCACCAACTCTAACTTCCATGCATTCTTCATCATACTTAAAAAGGCTTGAAAATTAACATTATGTTTAGAAAAGAGTTTCCCACTGAGAATAAGTTCACTTTCCTGTTTTTCTTTATCAAGCGTTTCATTGGCCAATTCTATAATGTCCTCTTCTAACCACAAGTCACCCATTCTTTTGTGTAACACCACTATTATGAGATGATTTTCATGTGTTCCTTCTATGTTGTATAAGCTTAAGATCGTAAGTACATTTCTGGGGTAGTAAATTGTGCCGAATCAAACCTGGTAGTCTTATGGGTGATTCTGGAGTGAAGGGAGTCCAAGATGAGCTGGGACCACCGCAATTAGCTTACACCGAGGCGGATCTTCAGATTTAAAGTCCGAGTTGTTTAGGTGGATAGTTTTCTGTTCCGAGATGGGAATTAGCGCCAATGTTGGTCGGGGGAAGCTAAATCGGGGAAGAATCCACAAAGTTGCTACGTGTCGCTTTGAGGGGTTATGATTCCCGTATGGGAAAAACTTTGTGAAGAAGAAGACTGGGGTAAAAGTTTAGTCCGGATTGAAAGGAATCGAAGCCTCCATGGAAGATTAGAGCAGGAAGCCCAAGATTGAGGATTTAAGGGGAGACACTACCGCCAGAGGGGTAGAGAGGAATCTCACACAGGTTGAGAGGAGAATCAGCGTCGCTCTAAAATTGATAATAACAAAATCGTCGACAGAGAATGACAAATAAAAACTATATGGAACAAAGTGAATTTTCCAAAAAGTAAAGGGACCAAAAGTATAATTTTTTCCTGAAGTGACGTTCAAGAATGACTTGCGTTTGTATATTTGAGAAAAATAAAGTCTAATTAGATTTTATAAAATTGATTGAGTAGCGGCATGTTATAGAACCGCGATTTCCTTGGCTGCTGGACTAGGCAACAGAGAATCCTATAACATAATAAAAAATTTGTGAATAAATGGTGCATGATACCTCTTTTGCACTCATCCATGGGTAGAGCAGTTGGTTGAGAATCCCTTCCTCATCGCTGTAGTCGAGAATTTGAAACTCTGCGTTGCTAGTGATTTAAGTGAGGAGCCATGGCGGTGGGTTGTTGTGCTAGTCTTCCCCGAGGTATAGGGGCCCGGCCCTCAGGAGCCTTTCGGGCATAGGGGGCATGTGGCGAAGTCATCGATCACCAAAAAAAAAAAATACCTCTTTTGCGCACGAATAACTACACTAAGGCTGAAGTAAACCATGACACCCCAAGTCGTACATCAAAAAGCCGAGACCTTATGATGTTATTTATAAGTAAAATCTACTCTCAAATATGGGTACATGACCTACGTTAATTTGGTTGATTCTTTATCGAGTATATTGGCCTTGGGTCGTTTCTAGCATGTGTATATAGACGGACTAGGCCCATAGCAGATCTAACAAGGGTCGTGATTGTCGAGCCAAAGATGTTAAACCAAGGCGCATCTCTTGAGACGATGAAAAGGGTTGTGATAAATCAAATCAATATTCCCCCAGTAATGCGTGGCTCTTAGTAGGCTTCTAACACGATAGCAATGGTAGTAACAAACCAAATCAACACTGTATTTGGAAAATATCGTTGGACAATATGAACCACCATGGACGGGACGGCACTTCCCTAAATTGGAGAGTTTGTGGACATCACAAAGCTAGGGACAGGCCGTGAATTATACTCATGTCGGCCGAGGATGGAAAGCGCAAGTGGGGGCATGCTTAGACAAGGTTTTGGCTGAGATAGTTGGCTTGATCATGACCCGAGTTGGATCGAGCATGGCTGAGAGCGGGGGACGCTGCACCGGCCAATGTGTGTGTGTGTGCATGTGTGAATAATTGCCACGAAAAAGACGCTGGACTCGTTGTCCTCCTTCGGAAATACTGTTTTTTGTATTACAATTACTTGTGCATTCTTATGAACACCTTGCGTGCATCCCTAATTCGTTGTGTGTGGCCTCAATGAGCGATTGCCTGACCTCCAGCCGGGGTGTTTTGTGACCTATTGCTTGTGTGCAAACCTCAGTTCATGATGGTAACGCGTGGGAACTTCGCTTTAAAGGTGTTGTCTCAGTTTGTACCAAGCTTGTGCCCAAGTGCTAGTGCACTATGCAAGCATTTGCTTGGTCAAGGATCGTGCGCTCCTCGACCACATGGGTTAAAAAGCTGTGCTTAAAAATTGACGATCCACCCACTTGGAGCCGCCCCAGATCTAAGCCCTTTTGCCCCAGTGATTACGCCCACCCTCATCGAACTAGGGTATGGGCATAGTTCGTCTAACACTAGACAACGATTAGAGGTGGTCATAAAGAAATATCATCTTTACCGACCCATCCTTTTGCAACTCTGTCAAGTCCTTAAATGGTATACTCAAGTGTTCACACCAAAGTGGTGACATTTAGACTAGATCTTACTTATATTCAATAGGGCATCTAGACACCGATTAGAGGTGGTCATAAAGTAATACCATCTTTACCGACCCGTCCTTTTCCAACTCTGTCAAGTCCTTAAATGGTATACTCAAGTGTTCACACCAAAGCGGTGACATTTAGACTAGATCTTACTTATAAACCATTCAATAGGGCATCTAGACACCGATTAGAGGTGGTCATAAAGTAATACCATCTTTACCGACCCGTCCTTTTCCAACTCGGTCAAGTCCTTAAATGGTATACTCAAGTGTTCACATCAAAGCGGTGACATTTAGACTAGATCTTACTTATAAACCATTCAATAGGGCATCTCCCATTCACAGACTTAGGGATGGTTCCGAACTTTCTGACTTAGAAAAAGCTGTGTTCTCATTAGAGTCGGCCCGTATTGCCAAGCGATAGGGAGTTGCACCTTATCCAACCACTCTGGCCATCCTAGAAGCTAGTTAGGAGTCATATCTTATGCAATATCGCTCAAGCAATGCTCTCAAGTCTGAACCTATTCCATCCACAAAACATACAGCCACTGGAAAGAGTGTTGCGCTAATATCATCAGTAACGATCCAGCCCAATCCACGAGGGCAAAGTATCCACAAGGAGTACTTAAGTTTTCACATGAGATAATGACCATGTGTGAGTGGATTTTACTTATAAATAACATCATAAGTCTCGCCCATTTTGTTAATGACTTAAAGCGTCGCAGTTTGCTTCCAACGTCAAATTATTTGCCTTAGGTAACCACACACCCAGAGACAAGGTATCGTGCCCAAATCTTCTATTCCCCAAATCTTCTATTCCCCAAATCTTGTATTTCTTTCGTGAATTCTTGAGTATATCATAGGGGTTCTTTGTGCCCGGTCAGAAGCCAAAGAAATTGCCGTTCAATAACTAGAAGGTCAGAAATATCCAAATTACAGACTCACCTCACTTATAAATGACCTAGCGGCAACTTTCCTGCATCAAGAACAAACTGCAGGACGATGACAGGAGAAACAACCGCATTACAGGAGATACAATTTGCTTATCCGGGCTTCATTCATAGAAGAAATTTCATTTACAGGGGACGATTCTACATCACACATAAAAGTTACTATTGGCACTTAAGATGTCAAAAACTTTGGCAACTATTCCCAATGGATCAACATTTTTGCAGGCCACAAGAAGCATTATCAAATTCTATTGGAGTATAACAAAGTATCAAGAACCTTGCAACCCTTCTCCTGTTGCAACTTCCCTGGATGGATATGGCAAGATTATGGGTGAGGACTCTTGAAACTTGGAGTTACTTTAAGCAGCTGCAATATCCAGTCCAGGTTCATGTTCATTTCATCCCATTTAATCTCATACTCTGTCCATTAACTTAGCTCAGTGAGAATGACTATGTAGCTGCTTGGTGTTCAACAAATAACAGAAATGGACTCCATTGAAAAGCAAATATGCCATCAACATGTACACAAGATACTAACAATGCAATACTAGACACACACATACAAGGTTGGCCATATAGCTAATAACCAATGGCGATATCATGATGGAAACTAAACTCACCCACAGAGTCATACAATTACCACCAAAAAAGCATATCACAAATCAGCACAGGAAATCCATTCTCTCATTGGTCTTCAGGACTTAACCTCAAGCGTTCACACTTCATTGAAAATTTGCATCTATAACTTACCACAATCATTATCAAAGATACATGGGAAGCAGGCAAACAGACAGTAAATATTTTATAGTTCCCAAAGCTGAACGTACATGTGCACAGTTCATAATTCTTCAAATAATTGCACACAACTACCACCAGACAAGCCACGAAGGCTAAAAGCAAGAAAAACCAGCACAGAAAACCCATAATGCTTAGTTTAGTTTTCAGGACTTCCAACCATGTGTTTTCTAACTCTATTACAACCGACATGTTCACTATTCATTACCTCTATATGCAAACATGCACTGGAAGCAAACCAAACATCAGTAAACACAATTAATTTCCAAATTCATTGAGAAAAATGGTTGCTGCATAGCTCTTATTAGCTATAGCATGGGACATTTACATAACTTGTACCATTCAGAAGGGCTCTTCCTTTGAGCATGCTGGGCTGACTTCCTATGATTGCTGATTGCAAGATTTGCTGGAAATTTTAATCCTGATGTGTGGCATTTACACAACCAGTCTTTTTTTTTTTCTTTTTTTAATATAATGATGAGTCCTGTAAAAGACTTGATGACATAACAAACCCAGTATTGAAAATACTTAGCAATAAGAGCCAATATCAGAGCACATCATGCATGGTAATGTGAAGGTGTGAAAATGAATATAGTTGACCAAATTCAAACATATAAGTTGGACATTAAAGAGGCACTAGACAGTCATATGGTGGATCTATTGCAGGGATGAAGACAGCACATTATCTTACCTTCATGCTATGCCAAAGTTATGCAGCTTCTTGCAATTAGGAGTCGGCAGATTCTTATTCCATTGACGTCTTTGCATTTCTACATGACAGTAACGCCAAAGCATATTTTTATAATCCTTGATCACGTTGTCCTCAATGTTAGCTCGAGCAGGACTTCCTGGTGGATAATTATTATCGAATGCAGATGATTTCACAAAAAATTCCACTCCGTGTTTTTCAGTTGCCTTGGAGACCTCATAAGAGTAATTCTTGAACAATGAGTACTCAGGCTCTGTGAAGGGCATATATGCAAGCAGAAGGATGATCAAGAATGGTAAAATTTGCAAAAGAACCATTAGGCTAAATCCTCCTACATCGGAGTCCTCTCTCCGGTGACCACCCACTCCTCCCGTCCTATAAACATGAGATGTCCTAAAAGGGTCCCTCTCGCGGAAGAAGGCTCTGAATATCTCATCCGGGTCGAAATCATCATCAAACAAGTCATTTCCAGTTCTCCTCCTCCTCCGCCTAGCATTATGCCGCCGATTATACTCAAATTCCTCGACAAAACCAGTCTGATCATACTGCCTCCTGGAACCATCGTCACTCAAGCACTTAAACGCTTTGGACACTTTCTTGAATGCCTCCTCCGCACCCGGTGCCTTGTTCTTGTCGGGATGCACTTTCAGCGACAATTTCCTATAAGCCCTCTTAATCTCCTCTGAGGAGCAGGCTTTCTCCAACCCCAGAAGCGCATAATAATCCCCCGTCCTCTTAATCTGCCCAATTAGCTGAACATGCTCTTCCTCATATTTCTTTTTCCCTGCATCTGAACCTTCCTCGCATTTCACAGAACCCGGCTCCTTATTGCTCTCATCATCAAGAGACATCTTCTCAGCAGGAGTCTCCTCCGACCCGAAATCGAGCTTGTCGCACCGGTCCAACAGCGCGGCAACGGGCAAATTCCGGTCCAGGCGCCGCGCGATCTTGATGAATCTAAGCGCGCGCTCTTTGTTGCCCGCGGCGATCGCCTCCTCGGCGAATGCCACGCACCTCAACGCCTCGTCCTTGTTACCGTCCATCCCCAAAAAAACCCAGCTCACGAATTTCGAATTCCAGCCGAAACGAAGATCGCCCAGATGAAGTAGCAGTCGAAACCTGAAATCTACCAATCCCTAATCGAAATTCGAACTTCACGGTCGCGACCTGATCCGAGGGAACCGAAACTACTGATCAGAAACGAAGACTCAAAACGGTGAATTTGAACGGAAGACGAGTGGAGCTGTTCAACATTCCATTTGGGAGAATCAGTAGGAGAGGGTGTAGGAATTTTACCTGAATCGCAAACAAGAAATTGCAGAGAGAGGCAGATAGATTTCGAGTTCGAGGAAGACGAGGGAACATTTAGCGCAGCATCATGGTGGTCGTCGAATGAAATTGCGCCACTTCATGCAATTTTCTTTCTTTGCCGTGGGGGCCCCCTTTCTTTTTCTTATTCTCGAATTTTATCCGTAAAGTTCTGTTTGTTTTCAGAAAAAGTATATGATTTAAAAACATTGTTCAAAAATATAATTATATATATATATATATCGCTTATAAATATGAATTAACGGAAAATATTTTTCATGATTAAGGAAAATATTTAGACATGCACTGTTTTTAATAATGAAAACATTTACTATTAAGTAATTGTTCCAAGCGATTCAAACGACCATTTAAAAAAAATACTTTTAAAAATATTTATGTTTCAGAAAATAAATGGAGCCGAAGATAAAAAAATTTCGTTTAATTATATTCACCAACAATGGAAACTTTGCTTTCATGCTAAATATGATCTCTCGCAAATTTCATGTTCGTTTGCTTTGGCCCAAACTATTTTATTGCATTTCGACTTTTCGCCTTTTGATTGTTCGATTTGACCTTCAATAAACATTAATTGGAGTTTTAATGATATGGATATTTGTTTTGGCTAAGAGAAAAGATCACTTCGCTACATCATTGCCACATCAATCATTTGAGAGAGATCTATAAAAAGAAATTAGAGTGCTCAGAGGGGATTTGTGATATATTTGTGGCAAATATATTGCACCGATATCGTGTTGCTATATAGCTTTAATGTGGGAAAAGTGTTAAAAAAGTCCTAAATTTTGACTTGGTGCCAACTTAGTCATTCCGATTAATTTTGACTGGATATTACTAACATAAACACTTACTCTCTTATGTGGCATTGCCTACGTTGGCATGGATAATTTTTAATAATTTTTGGATTTTTCTTTTCTTTTTTTCTCTCCTTTCTTCTTCTTCTTTATTTTGTCGGTGACCGACCACCAACTGCCAACCATGGTCAGCTTGGCCTAGCCTTGGCCATGGCAAGGCTAAGCCCCGTTGAGGGTTAGCCTCGTCAGATCTAGCCTAGGCAAGGCTATGAGGGCAACCCCGGCGAAGGCTCCCCTGGCCAAATTCGGTGAGGCCAGCCTCACTAAACATCGATTTGACTTTCAATAAACATTAATTGGAGTTTAACTACATGGATATTTATTTCGGCTCAAAGACAAGATCACATGGCTACGTAATTGCCACGTCAATCATTCGAGAGATTTACAAAAAGAAATTAGAGTGATCAGATTGAAATGGAGGATTCGTAATACTTTTGTGACAAATGGATCACACCGACGTTGTGGATCTAATTGCTATATAGTTTTAATGTTGTGGATTTGGTTGTCAATCAAATCCACCATCGCGGCAAAATTGGTTATTCTCCGCGTGCGACTTCTTTGCCGATGAAACCTAATTGATCACGGGACTCGACCGGATGATGAGAGAAAGGGTCGAGACGAGATATGAGTTTGAGGTCGGGTCTACGGTCTAAAAGTTGAATTACCAAGAAACAATACTCTACCAGCTCGAATACTCACAGCAGCACGACAATGGACGCCATAAAATAGTTTTGGAACCGAATTGATCAGAGTAAAGTATAAGACAAACTCTAGATTGAAGCCAAAGTTGACAGGTGAATTCTGTAAACATTCCTAGAATCACGCCGATCATTTGATTTTATCAAACTTCATTATGCGAACACGCGCCCTTCGGTACAGTCTATCAGCAACAAATGGATATACATCTAGATAGTTTTTTTTTTTGTCAGTAGATATACATCTAGATAGTTAAATAGTCTAGTAATGATTTAAAGAAGATGTGGGAAAATCGTAATTGGGTTTAATTAAAAAAAAATTAGTGAAACACAAAAAGTTCGGGAAATATTTGGGCCAAGCCCGGCCAGTAGATCGGGCCTATCGTATTGCCCGAGACCATCTATTTTATATGTTTTACATAAAATATTTGGGCCCCACCAGGCCCAGGCCAAGATGGGTGGGCTAGACTTCCTCACATAAGCCCATTGCCCAAGCCTGCCTATTAACCTATAACACACCCGTCCGTTGATCACCTCTACTGTCAATTTAGTTCACCGCACTTGCCTGTGGGATCAGATCCTAGAAAATGAAGTTGCTCGTCGAGTCGGCCTAACCGAGCGGCCATGCCAACCACAGCGTGACCCAACTCCGCGTTGGCAGGGTTGCAAAAGTCTGCGAGGTTAGCTGGTCTTTGAGCTCAACCTAATAGATCAAGCGTCGATTGAATGAGCAGAGAATACAGCCATTTGATAACATAATTGAATGTTGAACATTAAAAATTCAGTACGATCATCGACCTTTTTTTTTTGTCGTAATATAAAAAATTCCATTCAAGATAAAGGAACAGAACAACCCGCTACAATAGCGTCTGAGTAAAGAAGATCCAACAAAAATGGGGGATAGGAAACAACCCAGTTAGGAAATAAAGTGCCACTACCATGGGCCTTTGCGGCCCAATCAGCCACAAAATTCGCTTCACGTCTGCAATGCCTAAAGCGAAGGTGAGGGAAACAGGGGAGTAGTGTGGCGGCTTCAGCGAACAACGCTCGAACCTCCCATGGCGTCGATCTGGGATCATACACAACTTCAACCAAAACAAGGCAGTCATATTCAATCGGGAGTGGATTGTTGGCTTGCCCGTGCTGCAACAGATGGTGGAGGGTGAGATTAAGCGCCTGTATCTCAACCTGTAGGGCTGAGGAAGCCACGAAACCTATGGTAAAACCATCAATCAGCTTTCCAGTATCATCTCGGCAAATGCACGCCATAGTACGATCATCGACTTAAATTACTAAATTTTGTAAAATTAAATCACGTGATTGGCATGACCTAAATAAACCTATCGAAATAACCATTGATCTATCTTTAATAATCAATTCTTCAGATTCAGATGTCAATTGTCAATTACCATTGGATGCGTGTTTCAATTTTTAATTTTAGCATTGAAGTTTATCAATACTTACAAATTAAGTACGTAGATTTTCAGCACTTCAATCTCAGCTTTACCGTCTTTGAGGCTAAAAAATCTTCCTCGCCAAGGGGCAATGCAATCAGATCGATTGTGTACCTTCATTATTTGGTCATTGTGTAAATAACTTGAAAAAGCTCCGCCATTTGAAAATCGTTTACATCATGAGCTATGTAACACATGGACTGATCTCATTGCGAGATTATTCGCCATCTCATTTGTATCCATTCAAGAATTTAAACTGTACATCCTTAAAAATTTCTCTCTTAAATTCCCTTTATTAAATACGAGACTGTGAGTCATAAAAATGTAAAACCTTAAAGGAAATCAAGATTCATGGTTGCACGATTTAAAATATCGGCCCGTGGCACGGTGGCACACCAACTTTATGCGACTAAAACAAGCCCAGCATTTTCTTTCCTACTTCAGCCAATGGAAAAAAATTGCTAGTTATGAATTAGTCAAAAAAATATTTAAAAAATTATAAATCGGATTGTAGCGAAGTCTCCAACGAATGAAAGAATTTGATCGATTCAGAAAGTCAAGTACACGTCAACATCATGATATAAGTAAGATAGAAGTGAAAGATAAACTGGGAGGCTCAAATATATTTTATAGAACATGAGACATCTAATTGATTTATAACATTGCTAAATGATAGTTATTCCATTAAGGAGTAATTATCAGATAAATTTGTTCAACGCACTAAAATAAATGTGCATCGTCAAATCCCATCAGATGCAATTCCTAATATTTCCAAATTTCTATAATGCACTCGACTATCTCTCAAGAGAGAGGCTAAAATAAGATTTCGAAAGATGTGAACCATCTAAAGTCAACTGAAAAATTATGTTAACGTGTTGAGATTAATTAGATACTTTGAAAATTTAAATTAGCAAATAATTTTATTGAAATACGTTATTTCTTAAATTTCAAAGTATCCCCACTACTTTTGGCGGCTTCGTACACCGATCTATTCTTTTAAAACTCATATATGGAACGTAGCTTTGTTTTTTTAATTTGCTTGTCGTTGATGTGCTTAGATATGAAACAGTAACATTATTAAGCTAAAAATATATATATATATATTTTTCAGAAAATTTGAATCCTTGAAATAAAAATTTGGCTGCCATCAATGAAGTTGAATATGATCGCACAGACTAACCACAAGACATTAATAAATTAATGAATTCCACTACAAATAGACCAAATCAACCAATACATCGTTCGACCGAAAAAAAAAAAAAAAAAAAAAAAAAAAAAAAAAAAAAAAAAAAATTGTAAGACCTATGGCAACAAATACGTACAATTGTAATTATGTGCTCATCCTAGAGCACGAGTCTAACATGAGAAACCCTTGATGCATTTATTTTGAAATATGCATGCGGTTGCATTTGTATCGTGCGTATGTGCTTCTGTGTATCATCAAACTTTCTCGGCATTGCTCTCCGAGGTAGTGCTGCTGGTCGTTGAGGTGGTACTAGTTGAAGAATACCCGACTCCGCTGCGCGTGCTTGGGAACAACGTGAACAGCGTGCTCGAGATCGAGCCGATCACGGTTGGCAGAACCATGATCACCGTCTTCTCTGTGTTCTCGAAAGACGGATAGAAGCACTTCACTGTGTTCGTGTCCAACAACGCCAGACCTAAGAAAATGATCACACACAAGAAAGCATGGACGAAATCCGAAAACCGAAGCTTATACCCCGACAAGCTCGTGGAGCTGCCAGAGCTTGAGCTAGGCCAGATGCCCTTGGCCGTGGCGAACCCGTAGTGGGTCGACCCGTCACTTCCCTTGTAGCTATCGGTGAAGCAAGAGATAATACACGAAATGCCGCAAACTGCAATCAAAATGGCGCTTAGGTACTTGTTGTAAGTGTGGCACTCGCCGTTGTTGGTCAAAAGAGGGTTGAGGAATTGGAACAGGAAGACAGTCCCGCTCGGAAGGAGCTTAATGATGTTGGCTAGTCCGGTGTATGCGCTGCTGCTGGTGCTGCTGCTGCTGCTGCCGCTGCTGCTCGTGCCAGTAGTGGTGGTGGTACCGGTGGTGGTGCCAGTGCTGGTGGTGGTGGTGCTTTTTTGCTGAGAACTGGTTTTGGAGACGAGGGAAGAGATCTTGCTGCCCATTTTTTTGACAGTGCTGACTACGTTATGAAGAATGAGCAAGCTGCCTAGGATTGGGGGAGGCATTTGAGGTTGTGTTTTGTGTCCTGAAATTGGGTGGGAGGAATTTGAGGTTGTGTTTTGTGTCCCAAATTAGGGTTATTTATAGGCGGAGCGAAGCTGGGTGGGAGGAAGTTGCTTGTACGGCGAATCGTATGGATCGCCACTGTTTCAAAGTTGGAAGGTCTGGGCAGTTCCACTCTTGAGGACTTGACCGGTTTCAGCACAACCCTTCAAACGGTTGAATCTTATGATGAGCTAACAGTTCTTAAACACGTTTTGAGAGATTGGCCAGTGTGGGAAGAGAGGAGGCTATTAGAGGTAGGCGAAGTGATAATCCATCACTAGGGAACGATAGTTTTAGCTTGCCACAAGGAACAATGATCGGACTTAAAAGGCCATGCTAGTCATTTCAACTCTACTTTTGTTCGATATCATTTTTTAGTTGCGAATATTTCCTAACACTATGTATAGAAAACAATTGTGAAAAGGACGCAAAGTATTTATATAAATGTGTAGAGGAAATTGCCTTCAACCATATCTTTGATTGGTGGGTTATAAATATAGATATCGCTTATTTAAATTTAAATTTAAATTTGCATGTGAGTAATATCAGTAATCTATAAATACCAATTGTAATGAGCATGGTTTGAGAAAATTTCATCCAATCAGCAACAAAGGATGATATAGCTTGAGAAAAACATTGCCACGATAGGCTTCCATGAGGTAAATTACTAAATTGATTGAACCCATTTAAATTTTCCTAAACCCTCCCATGTGAGCCTTAGTACAGGGGATGTGCGTCTCCTCAAATGTATTCTAGTTCAGGCTATATTCCTTGTTTTAGGTCGGTGAAAACTTTGTCTAATCATACTTTTAACCAGTAGATTACCAATCGTGGATATTATCCACGTGCAAACTTAATTGAATATAAATGTAGGACGATATCCTTATTTATAACCTACCAATAAAATAAAATAAAAATAGTCTGAAAATGCATGACACTTTTAGCTTTTATCGATCGTAGTGTTTCCTATTGTGCCACCAAGCAAGGTTAGTCCAGTGCTTCTTGCACTCACTATTTTTCACAAAGCCACAACCATTTGATACAATGAATTCTGCAAGGAGACATGTCTATTCTCATGTGGATAGAATAGCAATCTACCAATATGCTCTAGCTCAATATTTAGCTCATTAACCTCGAACCGTGAGATTGAGAGAAATAATTGTGCCTTAAATCGAAAATTTCACGGGATTGCTAAGGTCTCTTGCTGCTCATCCTTTAACAAGGACAAAAGGAGAAGGCCAAAAAAGAACCTTTTCTTATGTCCCATAGTGGACTTGTGGCATGATCTCTTTCGTTCAAGTGGAATTGTGACATAATCCTCTCGTTCAATTGATTAACATTGTTATATCTTATCCCTGACCAAGAAGGAAAGAGAAACGGGTTTGCTTTTATGAAGTATGACGGCAAAGCCCTCGAGGAAGGTAAGGAAATCGTCTTATCGACTCTTTCAAGGGCTTTTCTAGCCTGTTGTCTACATATAAATCTACGACAAAATCATGAAATTTGTCAGTCCATTAGGCTCAATGCATGATGACGACGACGACATGGTGAACAGATCACATAATAAGCTGCAACGCACGCATGGACGTAGAGATTACGATACGAGCGCAGTCAACTCAAGTACCTTTCAGTTAAGATCTGCCAATGGACAGCACATTTTCTCGTCACGAACTTCGCCAGCGCGTAATCGAGATGAATAAAAAACGCAGGTTATCATTTGAATGTTCAAGTCCGGTGCCTGCGCGTCAAAGATTAAGAACGCTTTATGCCGAAATTGGACTCAGCTTGTATCATTAGGCCATCAAATAGAGGTGAAAGCCATTTGGAAAATTCAGCACGTGGGATTGGAATGGACCTAAACCTACCAGTTTAAGGAAGTAGGGGGAACATTTCAAAGGCTTGAGGAGTAGGTTTCTTGTCTCGTTTGAGGGGGACTTAGACTTATTGGTGTGACCTTTGACCTGGCCATTGATTCGCAGATTCAAACCTTGACAATTCGAAGATGAGGTCCTTTTTTTTTAATTTAGGGTACTTCCGAGAACAGATTTGATGGAGAAAGGCGGCGCCTATAACTTAGACGATTAGAGCACATGGCTCCAAACACGGTGTCGAGATTTTGAATCCATCCTCGCCCACAACCGGCCTAAAAGGCAAAGAACCTTTAGCACAACCATGTTATTATTGAAAATTCTCTTATTTGTCAGGCCATGTACTTTCTCAATACTTTGAAAGTAAAATTTATCATTTAGAATGGTTTTATGTTTAAACCAAAATGCAAAGTTAATTAAAATTCAAATAACATGGACATAATGATTGGCTCGTTACATCATGTCCATCAATTGACGCATGAATGATTTATGGTATGATGACAAGGGTGGCTATGTGCTTTTCTTCAGGGTCTGAGACAGGATCTAAACTTTTTAGCTCAATCTAATGCTTGAACTTCAAAAATCTGATAAATGCATTTCTTTCATTAAAATTTTCTAACATTATTAGCTAACTTGGCCATAATTTATGTTGAGTTCATGAAGTTTTGCTGATTTGGAAAATGACTCATTATTTTGGCCTTATAAACACTAAACATGAGTTAGACCAAAAAAAAAAAACACTAAACATGACAATCCACATAAAAAAAAGAAAAAAACACATAATGTGGCAATATACCTAATAGAATGACCACGTTGAGCAAATTTGTGGATGTTCGGGGCCTAAATTAATTAACAGAAAAGTTTAGGGATTACATTAAATATCAAAACTTTCCTTGAAAGCCCTTTTGGTGGCACGATTAAGGTAGGAAAGTTCAAAAACCATCCATTCGATTAACCATAACCTATCCTACATTAACAAGGAGGTGGAATAGTAATTTGAAATTGATACTTGGTCGTGGCTTTAGTCTGGTTAAGATTGTAACCACAAGTTAAATCCTTTTCACTCCATGGTTGATGTTGACACCTAAATTTTGGCGACCCGTTTAGTCATTTATCGCATTAAAAATTATGGGGTAATTTTATCCCTAAAAAAATATTAATTGCATAGCATATAGATTTGGGTGCATTTATTTTTAATTTATATTTTTTGCATTTATTTATTGGACCGGTGGCGGATGAGTTCGAATTGGTGGTTCTGAGCTTTAACTTAGCAAGCTAGGCTAAACCCATGAAGTGAGCAAATTAGCCCAAGCCTTTTTTTTTATGATCGAAGATTATTTCGTGAAAAATAGAGATTTGACTTTTTTCTGGGATATGTTCGGATAGGACAAGTGTGAGCAACTATTGCGTTCGGAAAAGCAAATATTGCGTTCGGGAAAAATCTTTGTGGACGTCAATTTGAAGAATGAAATAAAACCTTAGTTCATTCACCTATAAAGGGGTTGCTACACTAAAGAAAAAAGGGGGCCACACAATTCAATACAAGGCCACACATATTGATACATACGGCTACACGGCGGTTTTTTTTTTTTTTTTTTTATCACTTCATAAGGGGGAGGTTCCTCTTTGTTTTTGAACAAAGGGATTTCTTTTTCACTTGAAGGGTCAAGGTCATCAAAAGTGGGATTTCACGGTCAGAATAGTCGAAAGAGAGGGGCTGCTGTCCTTCGAAAAAAAAGCAAAAGAGAGGATTTTACTTCCCAGGGGAATTCACAATTCACAACTAAGAAGCCCAACACATTCAAGAGTCATGATGAGCTTTTCTCGACCACTGAAGATCCACGTTCATGGACGCCTCATCTGCACGTCCTGCAAATAACAAAGAAAAAGCCAAAGGAGGAAAACGTGGAGAAAGAGGAGAGCTGCACCACAACCTCGCCGACGATTTCCACGTGCAGAAAACGCCAAAAGGAGAAGACGTGCGCGAAAACTACTTCACCCAATGCCAGTAGCAAACTCTCAGGTTGCTCTTAGTTTTCTTCCGCGAAAGGAAGCCACCGAGACGACCAGCAGCCTGTCATTGAGCCACCGCCGGTGAGCCCAGCGTGTTGCTGCGCTGCCCCCTAGCCCGACGACCTGCTGTTGTGCTGCCCACAGTCTGCTCCCCGCTGCCCAAGCCAAAAGGGGTGAAAAACGTAGCAGCCGTGTTACTCCCCGATTCAGATTCCAATCCGATTGCGCAAAGTCCAAATTTGGAGCCAATATTCGGATTAGATAAAAAATTTGTCTAATTTGATTTCCGAATATTCCATTTCCTTATTTAAAATATTTCAATAATGATCGAAGTTCATGATATATTGTCCAATCCACAATCTCGAATAGCCGTCACCACGTGCATAGATTGATAGTCCGATTTCGTGCCCGAAATCCGACTTGTAATCGCGTGGAAAATCGTCAATTCGATCTCACGCTCGAAATTCGATTCACAGTCTATTTGAAATTAACTAATTCGATCCCATGCGCGGGATATGATTCGTGAATTTATGGATATCGATCTTATCTTACCTGATTTGCTATCATGTCGTTTGATCGATTTTATTTTCGTAAAAGAAAATCCAAAAAATCTAAGTTAGATTAGGTTCTTTTATTGTTTTAGGATTATCTTGCATATTTAGGGTAGGAATTATATTTCGAATTTTTGAAAAAATAAAAACCCAAAAAAATGCATTCATTTAGGATGTTAGGTTTTTTTAAATTTAAATTGCACGTTTAATTATATGTCAATTTTAATTTCGAATTTCATAGAAAATAAAAAAAAAAAATAGAATTAAGGCATCATTTGCATGTCATTGCATATTAAGATAAGATTGTATGTTTAATTTTAAGTTTAGATAAATCTTTTAGATAGATTGCATTTTAGGTTAGAGATTACCAAGTTAAGATAATATCCTAGTTTAAATTAAGATTTGGCCTAACACAATTCTTAATATAAGTTGGATAGAATCTTAATCTAGCTAGATAATTTCTGTATATTTCTTAATTTCGAATTTCATGAAAAATACCAAAAAAATTGTGTGAGAGTAAATTCATTTCATTCTCTAGGATAGATTGCATGCTTTTTAGGAGAATAGAAAAATCATGTGCATGTCATATAGAATTGGATTCATGAAATGCATGTCATTTAACTATTGTTGTTAGGTCCATTCAATTAGAAATTGTCCGTCATTAGAATTAATTCATTTGATCAGATTGCATTGCATATTAGCTTAGATTTCATTAAACAAGAAAAAATCCTAAAAAAATTGACTGACTGCATGTTAATTAGAAATCATATCTAGGGCTATTGATATGAATTTCAAGCTAACACTGCAGATACTTTCGTTGCCATGAGGTAAATCCTATAATTTATTCATTCTTTTTGGAGTATTAAATTAGTGGTTTGTGCACTCGCATGATCACCTCACATGTTAAAGAAATATAATGTGATCAAGTCCCCGAACTCACAATTTCTGATTCGTAGAAGTAAAGTAAATCTCCGTTACTTTACTTGGGTTTCTAATCGACCTATCGAAAATAGAATAGTGGCTACTCTTAGTAAAAAATCAATAACATGCTAAGAACTTAAATCTAAGTCACGAATTGGTATGAGCTTGGGAGAGCCCAAGCTAAATTTAGGCTTAGTAACCATTAGCCAAATCCTAGGTAGTGCACCCCAAAATTTGATCGCGACAGTTGACAAAATGGCCAAAGCGACCGTCCGGAATCTAATATATTTCTAATCGATCTATATGTATAGCTAGACCAAATGTGATTTTGTCGAAGTACTAAGAAGGCTACTAAAAACAAAAACCCAAGGCAGGAAAAGCGTGTGTGAAGGAGAGATAGAGAGGACTGCAAGCAGAAATCAGCTATCACCTAGATCTTAACAAGGATCACCAATCCTACGCCATCACACTTGAGCAAGGGTTCATGATCATAGCCATTGGGAATGTGAGGGCAACCACTCCACACCACCTCGCTCCGGCAAGAGTCCACGACGAAAGCGTAGCCACCACCGTTGCTTGATTTCCAAATAAGGGTTATGACCGGCCTTAGAGCTAGAGATCTCTAAAAAAGGGAATTTCGACTGATATTCGTTATTAGTATCAATTAGGGGAGAATACCATATAATAAATCATAATACAAAAAAAAAAAAAAAAAAAAAGTGTAGCAAAAAGCATTTTTGTTTTTGACTGAAAGTAAAATACCAAAGAGCATTACTCAAATATTCTTGATTAGTGAACTTTTTTAAGTTCATTTTATGAAGTTTCATCTTGTTCAGAAAGAATGTCTGAACAAGAAAACGTAATTCAACAAATGTCTGAGTTGTTGCATCAAACTATAAATGATCAATAAATGTAATCTTATCTCATCATTTATCACGAAAAAGTATTGAAAGAAGCTTTTACATTAAAAAGAGTGAAATTCAAAGTGGTGAGCTTAGTAAAACCCTTTGAATTTTTTTTTTTTTTCATTTTTCTGTTAGTAGAGAGAGAGGATTAAACTATTGACCTTTTGGACCTACTGTGATAAAGTTCCATGTCATCATATTTGGTCTTTAGTTAGCACATAATCACAATCAACGTCAGTATTCTATCCTTTTTTCAGATAATGGTACGAATAACATAAATAGAGGGAGCAATGATACCTTTACTCCCATAAGCACCCATAGGCAAACATGCTAAATGTTTATTTCGCTGAAAATTTCATAATAAAGAAAAATTTTTCATATATTTGCATTTGTTCAATACTTTGAGAAAAGTAATTTTCTTTTTTGTCAAAAGAAGAAGTCATTTTTCCTCCCAACCTAAGCTTATTATTTTTGGTCCATAAAAAATATTTTCCATAAATCAATTAGATTTCCATTATTCAATTATCAAAAATTTTAAAAATAATAATAATTTCAAAACAGTTTTTTTCTCTTTTTTCAAACAGACGGACCCTATACTTCGTTTCCAGCTCTTGGCTAAACCCTACCTCGAGCAAGAACCAGACAGAAGATGTCTTTTGGGCCCGCGATACATAGACTGGTCCAATTTGGGGCCACCCGGGTTTCCAGCTTCAGTTCTAGCCTGGAAAGCCCAAAACGGCCCATAAGCCATGCGCAGATCTCTTGCAAACCCAAGTCACACACACAAACCCCAAAACAACATAGAATTAGCGAAGTGAATAACCAATCCCCGAAATCAACGAGCTCTAGCAAGTCGAAGTCAGAAGTCGATTTAGAAGCCAGAAATGAAACTTGTTCATATTCGATCAGGGCTTTGAATAAGATTTTCGATGACTTTGCCTAAGCTATAGGAGTGATCGGGTCCAGGTGAAGTAGGGTCTAGACTTAGACCCTATACCCGATCCTATTATAACTAGTTCCTCTTTTTTTGACCTTACACTCAATCCTATTATAACCAATTCCCCTTTTTGGACCATATACCTTACTCTGTTTGTATTAGATCTTGTACCTAACCCATCCTTTTTTTTTTTTTTTTATCCAGTTCCAGGATCTACCATATTTCCACTGGAATCTATTTTGCAACCGCCCGATATTCTATACGACTTCGAATTTCACATTAATACGCGAGAAAATAACATAATCTTTCTAATTTGTATTGAAACATTAAGCATTTATAATGCATAAGTACATGAACTTTTTGACTAAACGAAAAATTAAAGATCCACAAAACTAATTATCATAAATAAAATCATAAGGCAAAGCAAAAATCATAACATTGTATAAATATTAGCGATGAACATGGATCTAATATTAGGGTCCGTTCGTTTCACGGAAAATATCACATTTCCGAAAACATTTTCCCTGAAGTCATTTTCTAGGAAAATGACTCTATTTTCCTATGTTACTAAAACCTAAAATTTGAGTAGAAAATATTTTCCACCGTTCGTTAGCTCATTTAATTGTTTGAGAAAAATTATCAAAATTTGAATTTTAAAATTTTTAATTGAACAAAAAAATAATTTTATTTTTTATATTTTTTTAAAAAATGAATTTTTAATTACTTATATTTTTTAAAATCGAAATTTTTATTTTTTTTTTTTTCTTTTTCTTTTTCTTTTTCTTTTTCTTTTTCTTTTTTTTTTTCTTCTCCTTCCTCCTTCCTCCTCCTCCTTCCTCCGCCGCCGCCTCCTTCCTCCTCCTTCCGCCGCTACCGCCTCCTTCCCGCCTGACGATGGCCGACACTTGGTGGCCGGATCCGGCGAGCTCGAGGCTCGGCCTCGCCGATCTCGCCCGATCTGGCGGCAGCTCGCGGCTCGCCGGAGCCCGAGCTCCGCCGCTGATGAAGCTCGCGGCGAGCTCGGGCGAGGCCCGAGCCCCGCCCGCTCGCCGGATCTAGCGAGCCACGAGCTCCGCCCCAGGCCGGCGAGCTCCGCCTCGCCCGATCCGGCGAGGCTCGATCTCGGCCGCCGGATCGGGCTAGGCGAAGCCTCGCCGGCCTAGGGGCGAGGCCGGCGAGGTCGTCGGCCGCTAGCTTGCGGCCGATCGTCGATCGGCCGGGCTTGCGGTCGGTCGCCGGCCGCGGCCGGTCGCCGGACGCCGCCATGGCCGGTCGGGCCAAAGAAGAAGAAGATGAATAGGAAAGAAATAAAAGAAAAAGAAAAGAAAAGAAATTAAAAACTCAATTTAAAAAAAAAAGCAAAAAAAAAATGAAAATACAAATAAAATGAAAATGATTAATAAAAAAAGTAAGAGGGAAGAAGTCATGGAAAACGTTTTCCACTTTTCAAAAGTGGAAAACATTTTCCTCACTTTAAAGGTTGTTTTTTCCAATGATGGAAAACATTTTCCTTGACTAGTTCATTTTCCGTGAAACGAACACCGGAAAATCCAGAAAACATTTTCCCGGAAGTCATTTTCCGCGAAACGAACGGACGCTTAGTCTCATTCTCACAATTACTACAGCTGTTTATTTATCTAAAACGGTTAACAAATCTCTGCTTCAAGCATAACTCCTAATCCAAAAGAAAAATTAGGTAAGCCAATTCACGTGGTACACAATAATTTGGCGGTGACGGACGCCGTCTGTCCATCAAACGGTGCGAGAGGGAGCCAATGAGAGAGGGAAGCGAGCGAGGAAGAGGAATGACGAAGGAGCAGTGTTGTGCATGTCTGAGAGAGCCAAGAGGAAAAACGTCATGCAATTGCAAGAATAAGATTAGAAATCAGGGGAAAAATAAGGTTTTTGACCTCTACTTACAAAACCGATTCCTAAATCGGTCCGAGAACTGGTTTTCAGGTGGGCAATCACTTGGAACCAATTCCCGAACCAATTCAAACCAGTTATGAATTTTAAGAACCTATTCCTAGACTAGTTTCAACAGTAATTGGTTCCTGACCCTGTTTTACGGGTAAACCGGTCCGACTCTCGTTTTTATCCGATTTAGTTGCACACCCCTACTGAGCTGTGTAATTTCGCGACTACCGTATGTGGGCCTCACAACTTGGTGGCAACTAAATTTATAACCCCGTCAATTGAGGTCTGGATGCATAAAGTTTTGACTGAAACGTGTACGGACTTTTTTTTTTAACAATCAGGTTAATGATTTGGTAACTACACATATTTAAATCTTGCAATTCAATGCATAGAAAAAAAAAATGAAACAAAGAGAACTTTTTGATAAACAAGCCAAGCCCAAAATGGATTGGTCCGTTTGAACTATCAACCCAATTCGTTGGACTTGGAAAGCTCAGGCCGGGCCGGGGCACAGTTGGTGTAAAGGATCCACAAGTGCCAAGGCCGCATTCATTTTTCCCAGAAATTTTTCTAGCATTTAACATCACACATATAAGCCAAATCTCCTTAGAGAGCCCAAAAATTTTCTCTTTCTTCTCTCTCTTTTCCCATGTTTTTTTCAACCTTCAGCCATGGGGAAGGGTTTGAGCTAGTCTCACCCTCCCCTCTTTTGTAGATTTTGTTTACGTTTTATTGTTTTTATTGTTTTTATTTTTGCTTTTTCTTCTCTACCGATTTAGATTTGGGAGCTCTCTTTTAGTTTAGTTCTCGATTTGAGAGTTTGAACTTTCCTGATCTAGTTCTAAATATAGGTGTTATCCTTTCTCGATTTAGATCTAAGAGTTTAATAAATATGTTTTTAGGGATTCAATGCCTCTCTACCATGTTTGTGTATAGGTTCTCCACATCTAGTTTCAATTATGATCTCAAAAGTTTTGGCGTCACATTAAATTACGAAGATTTGCTCATTCACATGTTACATTCTAGATTTGTTCTCCATACAACAATGATATAGAGGAAGCCAAACCTAAGCATGCACCACCAATTGGTAACGTTGTAATTATTGAAAAAGGAATTTTTATCGTATACTCATCATTGACAAAGGCACGAAATCCACTAATTGTTTGTGTTGTTTTTGTGAAACAAATTTGTGCTAACCTTGTCGGTGCTCCATTGAACATCCTTATTTTCTGGATTATGCTTTGTTTTTCAATATTTATGCTCTGTTTCAATGTAATTTGTTATGAAGGCTATGTGCTTCTGTATCCTTTTGAATAATCAATATAATTTTTTTCGAAAAAGAAAATATGCATGATAAGAGCTTTTTTGTTCTTTTCTAAATTTAAAATTTTCTAGGTTTGAACCGGTCAAACCGACATTTAATAACTTGTGCATGGGATTGTAGGTCCAAAGTGTGAAATAGTTGGGTCCATTCAAAAATTGAAGCGCACATTGACCTCATTAGCTATAGTAAGATACACACTAACAAATCAAATACATTTATCGAGCGTCGGACTCTCTTACTTGGATAACTAATTGATTTAGATAAATTCGCTATTGATAACTATTCCGTCAAGGAGTAATTATTAGATAAATTTATTCAATGTGCAAAGACGCCGTGGATCATTAGATCCGATGGAAAATAATTTTCAACCATTTCAAATTTGTATAACACTCAACAATTTCTCGCTAGGGGCCAAAAATAAATGCCGAAAGATGTAATACTATTTAAATTTCACACAAAAAAATCCGTGAAATTCTTGAGATTTATTGAGTACTTCAAAATTTAAATAAGCAAATGGTTTTCTGAAAATACGTTATTTCGCAATTCCCAAGATATCTCCCCAACTTTCGGCGGCCTTAGACACCGATTAATTTCTTCTGAAATTTACACATGCTCCGCAGCTTTCTCCTAATAAAGAAGTATATATTTTCTTTTTTTTATGAAAAATAAAAAACACAATAAATTCATCTGTTAAAAAACCTTCTTTTTTTTTTTTTTTAAGTTAAAAAATCATTTAACAGATTTATGATCTTAAATATCAATTTACATGCTTTAAATAATTTCATATTCAAAGTTAAGAATTTAAACATTTTTCCCATTCAACAATTTATGCGTTTTGATTTTTTCATTGGCACCTAATTCAACCAAAAAAAAAAACTCATAGGCACCTAAAACTTCCGCAATTATTATTCGTGATTCTTAAAATTTCATTACTATTTAAAAAAATTAAAATCCAGAAATGACAAAAAAAATAATAATAGGGTTTCACTTTATATGAGTGTAAGCATATAAATCCCCAAATTTCCTTTTTTTTTTAATCTAAATTAATCCTCAATTTCGGCCGTTAAGAAAAGTTTCAAAAAAGCAAAAGCAATCGGTCTCATTACCTCCTTGATTTAATCATAAAAACTATCAAAAGCCGTTTTTTTTCATCGGCACCCAATTGGGACCCACTAGCACTAAAAAAATCACGAACTCGAATTGACCAGATTGACCTTCCCCTCCAAAAGGCCTTACAAAGAGAAAAGGGAAAATTCCAATTAAGGATTTGAAGTGTGGCCATTTTCTTTAAAAAAAAAAAACCTAAAGTGGACTTTGTATCAAATAAGATGCTAAAGTGATCAAGGAAGTCTCAAATAAGAGCCTAAACTTGACAGCCGGCCAAATGTTTGTTGGAGCGCTTTTTATGACGAGTAATTTTGTTCAAAATTTCAAATTGATTTAAGATAAAGTTCTTCTTTGAATTTTTCACGTTTTCTTTGTCCTCTCTCGCTACTCCACAAGTAAATCGTTCTCCCACCATCCTCAGCCACTCCACACCCAATCCTTGTTGCTTCTCACTTCCTCCTCGCGAGCTCTAGTGAGTCATTAGTCATTGTCTCTTCTTTCTCAAGTAGGGTGTTCAAACTTGGGTTTGAGACAGATTTGTTCTTCACCAATGCCTTGATTCACTTGTTTTAGCTTTCAGACGATCCGAAGTGCCCACTTGGTGTTTGACACCGGGTTTGTTCTAGATTCCTTTTGTTGGAATGCTTTGATGGATGGCTGCGTGATGAATGCAGAGGTTGATTCCGCACGTAAACTATATGATGAAATGACTGACAGGGATGCACTTGTACATCGATGATAGGGAGTTACATTGCGAGAGGGGAGAGGGAAGATTTTAGATGGTTTTTTGATGGGATGCCACTCAGAGATACCCTTTGTGGAACTATATGATCAATGGATATGCAATGATTGGTTTCTTTTAAGTGACTCTTGAGTTGTTTAATTCAATGTCTTCCCGTAATGGTTCAAGATACAAAAATGCTAGAATCATGATCACTCAATTCCTGTTGAAATTGGACAAGTGCATAAATTTGTTCGACAGTTGCGCTTATAAATACATATTTTAAACACACACTATGTGACCGGAGTTTCTCTAGGACTTATGACTATTAAGTTTTGTGTCTTGATTGCATACAATAATAAGGTTATTCACTACCATATCATTAACTAATATTTTTGTCACTAATTTTCTCCTCTGTCACTATAATTATACTGGTTCCATCATACTCTACATCATTGTTTGTATAAGGGCACTTCATGTTGTGCTTTTTCCTACCTTTTAGTACGCCTGACAAGTTGAGGTTTCTCTAGATATCTTAACTTTAATTCCCAAGGAGCTTGCTAATCTCCTAAACTTCTATATCTCTATTTGCAAGAGAACTATTTGATAGGATAAATTCTGCTTGAATTGTGCAAGCTGCCAAATCTCCGTTTTCCTACTTATTGGGTAACTTTTTAATGGAACACTCATCTCCTTCTTACTAGTTCTAAATTGCATTGCTATGTTGTGCTTCCTTAGGGAAATTAGCAACAAACATTTGGTTGGTACTTTGAGGAACTTGTATGTACAATTGCTAGCAAGTATAACTTTAACGAACTCATTCCATCTATAAAATCTATTGCACTAGAACCTTGTGCTAAATGAATAATTGAAGTAAAACCAATTCTACAACCAATGAACATTTCCTCTTCATTTGTGGTCAACTTCTTGGTCTTCTACTATAAACAACATTTATGTTGTTTTTAGTATGCCAAATATATCGATCCTTATCTTTGCTATTTTCCAACTATATTCATAAATTATCTTCTAATGCCTCTCTCTAACATTGTAATTAGAGAATTGTGACTTCTTCAACGGGATTGATCCTCCCATTGATGATGAGAACTCCTGGTGAATCTTCTCTAAGCTCTTGCAAAGAACAAGATCAATTGAAACTTACCTTCAACAAAGCAAAAGTAGAGAGAAGATTCTATCAGGTGCCTTGATAAGTTCATGATAATAATGTACTACCTTTAGGAAGATGTGAGAGGGTTGTAGTTGGTTGTTGGAGGTGTCTTTTTGAGCTTAGATTGGTTGTAGTAAGATGGGCGATGATCATTGCATGTTAGTAGTGGGAGGTTTATTATTTTGTAAATTCATTCATTATCCTCTCTTTCATGTAGTGTTGTGCACAAATATTAAAGTCGTGTACTTTGAACAGAAGATCAATGAATGGAGGAATGTACTTTGAACTTATGTATTTTGATACTACAACCACCTCACTACAACGTAGTGCTTGGACATTCTAAGATAGCACACAATTTCTCTCATTTAGGAGGCATGCTTTCTCTCCATGTTGATTTGCAATGGTCATTGAGGCAAGTGACCAAGCTCCCCAAAATCAAATGCATACATCGAAAATGATAAAAACAATCTCCTCTTCTTTTGCAACGTAAAATGTTTAATCATGAAGATGCCATCTCAACAAAAGCATGCCATAAAGTCCTTCGGCAATCTCATAATTATTTTAGCTACAATTGAGCCAAGGGCGAGTTCCCCATTATCTTGCATAACACTAAGAAGCATGCATTGTAAATACACCAAATGATCAAGTGATAGAAAGAAAATAAAAATTTTGGTTTAGATAGATTGCACTCATTTACAACATAGAAGCATCCAATACACTACTGATGATAACCGATGGCTGATTGCATGTAAATGAAAATAATTTTAACTACCAAAACAATTAAATAACTACTAAGATTGTATAAATCAGTGCAATCAATCAATGAAACCATTAGTAAAGTTGACATTTATTAATCCATATAATCATTTGACAACATCAATTTACGTCACTCCTATAAAAAAAATAACAACAAAATAGAAAGCAACAATTGCGCATCAATGAAATATTGTTGTTGGTCCCGTTGCACATCAAGCGCCACTCGAAAACAACCAATCCTTACATATCTATCAATCATACAATTCCGTGAATGGTGGTTTTGAATGGCATCCTATAAAACAACCATCTCGTCTCCTCCATCTCCCTTCTGAACCCTTGTCATTGAGGTCTAGGTGCATCCCTCTCAGTCATTTTATCGAACAATTTACACACTAAATCAACTTCTGCATTCATTACGTAGCCATCCATCAAAGCATTCTAGCAAAAGGAATCTAGAGCAAACCCGGTGTTAAGCACCAAGCAAGCACTCTAGGTCTTCTGAACTAGTGAATCAAGGTGTTGGTGAAGAACAAATCCAGCTCAAACCCAAGTTTGAACACCCTACTTGGGAAAAAAAGAGACAACGACTAATGACTAATTGGAGCTCATGAGGAGCAATGAGAATTAGGCGCGGAACGATGATTGCGAATGGGGCAAGAACAATTTACTTGAGGAACATCAAGAGCAAGAGAAGAAGAAGAAAATATGAAAAATTGAAAGAACTTGATCTTTGTTGTAAAATATTGCGTTGCGAATTTATAATAGATAAGAGATTAAGAAGAGAAAGCAAGAGAACACCAGAGATAGTAGAAAAAACCAGAGAAGAGAGTTTTATTTCCGGTATTTCACCGTTGTTCTCTGTTGTGATTGTTGTTTTAATTGTACATAAAAACTAAACTCCTATTTATAGGAGAACAAGAATGCACTTATCATTAATATCAATGTATCAAATTATACATGTACTAGATAGGGGAGATGAACGTTCATTGTATAGGGAGATATACTTAGAATATATAATATAAATGTACTATAATAAGTACATTAGATAAGATGAATATAATGAATATTCATTCATGTATTTCATAACACTCCCCCTTAAATATTTATTGTATTCATTACGAATGTGCATCGAATGATACAGCCTCATTAAAAACCTTAAGCCAGAAAAACCCAGTGGGACAAAAACCAGATAAAAGGGAAAAAGAGTGCAGAGCACAAATGTTATTATCTCTCCATTTTATGGATGCATTAATTGTCTCGTTAAAAACTTTAAGTCAGAAACACCCTGTGGGAAAAAACCGAACAGAACGAAAAAAGAGTGTAATGCATATATAGCCACTGCATGGGCTAATCAATCTCGCATCTTGTGAACTCGCTGTATATTAATGCTGCAATGCATAGTTCATAATATCTCTCCCTCAATTGAGCCATATAGCCACTTTTGAGGTTAATCAATCTTGCATCTTGTGAACTCGCCGCATACAAATGCCATATACTAATTTCTCAAAACTTGATGTTGGCAATGATTTGATAAAAAAATCTTCAATATTATTTATGGATTGAATTTGTTTAACATCAATTTGTCAACTTTCTTGGAGTTCATGTGTAAAAAAATATTTCGGCAAGATATCCCCCTGACTTGTACAATACAAGCAACATTATCTTCATAAATTATAGTGGGAGAATTTATAACTGATATTAAGTAACAAGAATTATGAATATGTGTTATAACGGATCTTAACCAAACACTCTTTTCCAACTTCATATAAAACAATAATCTCAGAGTGATTAGAAGATGTAGCTACTAGCGATTGCTTCGTAGAACGCCAAGAAATAGTGGTGCCGTTATAACAAAATAAATACCCGGTTTGAGAGTGAACCTTATGTGGATCGAATCTATATATAACATTAGCATATCCAACTAAACTAGAGTTAGTGGAATTCTTGGAATAATATAATCACAAATCTATGATTCCTCGGAGATAACGGAAAATATGTTTAATTCCATTACAATGTCTCCGAATTGGCTCAGAACTAAATCGTGCCAATAAATTTACCGCAAAAGTGATATCTGGTCTCGTACATTGTGCAAAGTACATCAAAGCCTCAATTGCATTGAAATATGTTACTTCAGGATTAAGTATCTCTTCATTTGATTTTCTAAGACGAAATGGGTCCTTTTGAGGATCTAGAGACCTTACAACCATAGAGGTGCTCAATGGGTAAGCTTTGTCCATGTTGAAGCGTTTAAGCAATATTTCAACATATGATGATTAATGAACAATTATTCTATTTGCTTTATGTTCAAGCTCTAGATTAAGACAAAGTTTGGTTTTACCCAAATCTTTAACTTCAAACTCCATTTTCAAATATTTAGCAATTTCAACTAACTCTTCTAGAGTTCCAATTAAATTTATATCGTCAACATAAACTGCTACAATAGCAAATACGATTTTTGATTTGTTAATAAACACGCATGGGCAGATAGGATTATTCTTGTACATTTCCTTAATTAGATACTCACTTAGGCGTTGATACCACATGCGACCGGATTGCTTTAACCCGTACAAGGATCTTTGCAATATTATTGAGAATAAATTGCGGGGAGTGCATGCTTTAGGCATTCTGAATCCCTCATGAATTTTCATAAAAATATCAGAGTCTACTGAGCCATATAGATATGCCGTCACAACGTCCATAAGACGCATTTCCAATCTTTCAAAGATTGCTAGGCTAATGAGAAAACGAAATGTAATAATATCCATTACAGGTGAATATGTCTCATTATAATCAATCACAAGTCTCTAGGAGAATCCTTGGGCAATAAGTCGGGCTTTATACTTGACAACCTCGTTTTTCTCATTTCGTTTTCGGATAAATACATATTTATATCCAACGAGCTTTACATTATCGGGGATACGAGTCACAGGTCCAAAAACCTCTCGTTTAGTTAGGGAAGCTAATTCAACTTTAATTGCTTTCTCCCACTTATGTCAATCTTGCCTTTGATGACATTCAATAATAGATTGCAGCTCACAATCATCATCTATAATTTTATAAGCAACTGAGAATGCAAAAGCATCATCAATGATAATTTCATTTCGATCCCAAATTTTCATTATAATATGTAACAGAATTCTCAGTATTTCAGGGATTGGTATTCCTTTCATGGGTTTGCGCCTCTTCAAGGGTAATAAGCTCTTTAAGAGCAAGCACAACGCCAAGCTCTTCTGGAGCGAATTCCTGATTCTTTCCCCTTCGTTTTCAATGAGCAGTATCTTTTGATCCTATTGGTCTACCACGCTTCAAGTGCATGGGATTTTAATCCATTTTAGCTTGTATTTCGGGAACAGCTATCCTAGCTGGAGCATTTGTAGCTGGAATATGAGATTTCGTTACCTTAGTAGCATCATTAAATGCGTCAAGAAGTCTATTGGCCATAGCTTGTAAATGGATTATGCGATGCACCTCATTTTCACATTCAAGAATCTTTGGGTCTAATTGAGATAAATTTTTCTCATTTTAGGAGAAAACCTTAACTGATTCTTGTTTTGTAGTAATTGAAGTTGTAGGTATCCCAATTGATAGAAACCTAATCTCATCAAAATGACAATCTGCAAATCTAGCAGTAAAAAGATCACCAGTAGTTGGTTCCAAGAACCTAATGATAGATGGTAAATTAAACCCAACATAAATGCCCAAACGACGTTAGGGACCCATTTTCGTCCTTTTTAGCAGTGCTACAGGCACCCGTACTGCACAACCAAAGGTGCGTAAATGTGAAATATCTAGTTCATAACCAAGCACCATTTGAAGGGAGGATTGTAAAAGACTAGTAATGGGGTGTAATCTTATTAAAGTCACCGCATGCAAAACTGCATGACCCCATGCTGTATCATTGAAATTTGTTCTCAATAATAAAGTCCGGGCAATAATTTGGATATGTTTAATCAAGGATTCTGCCAATCCATTTTGAGTATGAACATATGCAACCGGGTGCTCAACCTCGATTCCGAGTGAAGCACAATGTGTATCAAAACTCTTTGATGTAAATTCATCAACATTATCTATCCTTATGCTCTTAATTGGATAATCGGGGAATTGTGCCCAGAGCTTTATAATTTGCGCAAGTAAATGTGCAAATGCGACATTGCGCGTAAATAATAGACAAACATGAGACCATCTACAAGATATGTCCACTAGTACCATAAAATATCAAAATGGTTCACTTGGTGATTGTATTAGTCTACAAATATTACCATGAATTCTTTGCAAGAATAAAGGATATTCAAGATTAACATTTGTTATAGAAAGTTTGATAATGAGATTTTCTTATAAGCAAACCTCACAATTATAATCTTTAGACAACAATACATTTATTTCTTTTAAATGGTGCCCTTTTGTATTTTGAATTATCCTACGCATCATTGAAACACCAGGATGACCAATGCGATCATACCACAGTCCAAACTGATCAAGGCTTACCAATCTCCAAGATGTGGTAGCGTAGGTTTCAACAGTCTTAATTATGACACAATACAAACCCATAGAAGAAGCTTCTAGCTTCTCATAGATGATCTTCAAACCCATCTTATAAGAGGAAATGCCAATATATTACTTATCTTGCTCATAAATAGTCTCAATATGGTACCCATTACGGTGTACATCTTTGAAACTGAGCAGATTTCTTTTTGATTTAATGCTTAGAAACGCATTTTCAATATGCAGGACTGTGCCGTTTGGCAAAATAATTGTGGCATTCCCAAAACCATCAATAATCTAAATAGGACCTGATATTGTATGAATCTGTGCTTCTGCAATGTCATACTCAAGAAAAAGTCTACTACAAAATATAGTATGTGTTGTTGCACTATCAAGCAAACAAACATCTTCATTTTTCTCGGTATTTTCTATTTGCATTTATGTTGACGACTTTAGGTGTCAAGTATTATAAAATTTACATATAATCCTTACAAAATCAAATCCTTAAATTAATTTAAAAGATTTCGAAATATCCACTGCCACTTCAGGAGCAGATAGATACTTTTAGATTGAAAATTTGGCTTCGGGCCAAGAAAAATAAAAATGAAAAATTGATAGAATAAGATGAAGTATAAGTTGATTAATAAACAAAATACCCACCTTGCAAAAATTACTTACTCAGTCGGTAGATTCTCGTGTTTGCAAAAATTATTTACTCAGTCGATAGATGCTCGTACTGATAACGTGTTATAAAATATTGCGTTACGAATATATAATAGAGAAGAGATTGAAAAAAGAAAGCAAGAGAACACCAGAGATAGTAGAGAAAGTTAGAGAAGAGTCTTATTTCCATATTTCACTGTTGTTCTCTGTTGTGGTTGTTGTTCTAATTGTACATAAAAACTAAACTCTTATTTATAGAAAAACAATAATGCATTTATCATTAATATCAATGTATCAAATGATACATGTACTAGATAGGGGAGATGAACGTTCATTATATAAGGAGATATACTTAGAATATATGATACAAATATATCATAATAAGTACATTAGATAAGATGAATATAATGAATATTTATTGATGTATTTCATAACAATCTTAAATCAATTTGGATTTTCAGACAACCCTTGTTTTGTACGCCGAAAAAAGTTCTCCCGCAAACGTTTAGCCAATTGTCAAGTTTGGGCCTTTGAGACTTCCTTGACCACTTCAGATCCTCATTTAATATAAAGTTCACTTTAAAAAAAAAAAAAAAAACCCCACTTTAGCTCCTTATTTGGAATTTTCCCAAAAAACATTATTACTACTCTCGATAGTGTACATCAAAATATTAGTACTTCCATGTATTTTATATCACAGCTGACACTTTCAAATAACAGGCAGCTCTTCCTTCCAATTCAATCCCGACTCAAGATAGGCAAATATATAGCCAACATTCCCACAAACTTTTCTAAGGAAAACTCATTCAGTACCTTTCTACACTTCCAGAGGTAAATCTACAAAAAAGGACAAGAACAAGCACAAGATGAAGCGAGAGCACTTCAAAACTGAGATGCCTATTGACCTTTGCACGCTGCAACTCATTGTTCATGGGGCAGTGCTCCATTCTGTGTATTTACAAATTCCCTTTTCAGGGTAAACCACATGCTTTAACAGCGTTATTGACAGCATCGGCTTCAAGACATAGAAATGTATGAAAATTTCCATTAGGCTTTTGCCCGGGGCTATCGACCAAAAGGAATTCATCTTTTAATACCTAAATCTTCAAATTTGAATCCAAATGCATTTGCAACATCTTCAATCAGCTCTTTGTCTCAAAATCTCCTTTGCTGTTCTCCGCCGAAAATAGGGCATATGATCCTGTGACAAAAAGTTCAATACAATACATAAGGGAAAAGATTTCTTCAAGTCTCGTTCAAATATCTAAGCAGAAGAGCCATTCAAGATGTGCATAAACAGTATCCATATGACCATGACGTGTCAAAATTTACACCAAATTGTATTTTTTAGGACACTAGAAACAAAAATAAAGCTAGAAGAGTAAAAAGCAGAGCCAATGCAAGTCTCCATCCGTCTTTTCAAGAACTTAACAACTGAGTCGAAATAACATATCAAGTCATTCGATTAAAGCCCTAAATACTACATAAAGTACACAAAATGGTGAGGATGGGAACCTCCACCATCAAAGCCTTCCAACAAGCATACTCATTTCCCTCCATCTTCCATAACACTTAAATCTATCAGCTATACTCACTTTATAAGCTAGTCTTTGCTTGAACCTCTAGCAATCCATACCATATGGCCTAGTGCATATCATTACAAGCATATACAATCTTGCCTCTAGCATATGTGGCATCATCTAGTCTCAGTTCTTGTTGATAAGGGACATAACCAATAGTAGAATAAGCATACGACTTATCTCCCCATTAAGGTTTGTGCTGACACTAACAGGCATATATAAGCAAATTTACAGATCATCAAAAGATTAACAGGGTGATAAAGGAAAACAATTCAAAATGCACTAAGGAGAAGCAGGCATTTATAGATGCATAACTAGTCCATCCCTAACTTCATGCCTCACCTGGTCGAAACAAAGCCCAAACCCTCTGCTATAGAAATCAGCATACTTGATCATAAACATTCCACAGTCAAACCTGCTCGTAGAATATAGGTGAATTTGTAAAGATAAGTCCTCCTCCAACACAATAAAAAGGAAACCTAAACAAATTGCTCCAGATAAAAGATTTCAGCAAAGCAAGCAAAAGCAACTGAGAAACCAGCGCAAAAAAGATAACCAACTACCTTAGGTAATCTTTTGGCTTACAAAGTTCATTTCCAACTCTCTGCTCATAATAAGATCTGAAGCACACTCAATCTAACTGAGACTTTCAGTTTATACTCCTGAAATCTTGAATAAAGACGAATTTTACACATTTATATATATGCCCTCACATTTCTGACGATGTTCAGAAGCTCACCACATGGGAATACTAACTCCTCTGCCTCCACTTTCCAGAAACGTTGGTTATCTCAGCCATCATTTTATTTCATCCATTACACATACAGTTCGTTATCTATAGACTTCTTGATGCAAGAGCAAAATTATTTATAGTACTTCAAGCAATTTTCTTCTTTATTTAGTCTTTTCTTGTGTTATTAGGATTAATAAGTGGTATGTATTAGTAGGGTGACTTTTAATGAGGTTGAATGGTTGAGAATAGAATTTGTTTATATTTCATTAAGGGTTGAGATCATCTCACATATGTAACCACAGTATAGATAGGTCTCAAAAAGTGACTTTTCATTTCTCCATTCAGTTAAAAATGTTGGTTTCTCTAAACCCTAGAATATCTATTTCCTGTTCCAACTTCAATTCTTCTCAATTCTAGCATTGCTTTAGGCTCTTTTTGCTGTTCTTTAACATCCAAATGCCGTAACTTCTCCTAACAGTCAGTACATAAAAAACAAAAATGTAAGGCTAGAGGAAAATAAATGGAGAAAGGAGTTTACTCATAGGCACATTAAAATAAAGAAATCAAATGAGTACCCACCCATTTTCCTGTGCAGGCAAGTCTGAGACATATTCTTGCTCCCACGAGCTTACATCTATGACTTTTCCGCACTTGTCCTTCACTTCATCCACAATGTATCTGGCCTGAGACATTAGTTAAGATTACCGTAAGCTATGATTGGCAAAAAAGAAGTGGTCTCTTCATCATTTTCCCTGTCCCAACCTCTCACCTTCCCCCCAACCCTCTTTTCTCCACTACATCTCTTACCCATTTCCTCCTCCCTGTCGCTCTCTCTTCAAAATAACACAAACAGCTCAAATTAAAGTCAAATCTTAACCGACACAAAGCATACCAGCGCATTCAGCACTCGAGAATCCCTTCCTCCAAGGGAATCCAAATATTGAAATTTCTCATCTTTCTTGTTAATGATGGCTAGACACCAGTGTATCTCTTGGTGGATGGGCACAAATATCTAAAACAGAAGGCAAAATTAATAATGAACCATCAAGAGGACAAAATGTAAAAACTAAAATTAGTGAAATGCTGTAACAGGAAAATTTAAAATAAAATAAAATAAAATAAATTAGTAAAGTGCAGCAGGGCTTTACTTTATCGCAATCGATTAGGCTATAACCCAGCTTTTTCTGGGTAGTCCACCTTCTGACAGCTTTATAGTCATACCCGCTCCTGCCACTGATTAACTGGAACTCAACATGTAAATTAAAAATCTGTCAATAAAATCCCAAAGTATTGACAAGTTTTTCCAGTCAATGAACCAGAATTCTATAAACAAAGAGCACTCTGCAAATCCATGATGATAAAGATGATTGGAAATGTGATTAATCAATATTGGAAGCCTAAGAAGAAACTGTATACTTGGATAGCAGAAAATGCAGGTTTCTCCAAAAGCAACACAACAAGTGACCTTTGGCCTTTGCATGCCACAAAATTTTTTGGGGAAAACCAAAGTTTAAACATCCATTGACATGCTTAATCCTGCCCTAGAAACCTCCTAACTAAGCACCCGAGAAAATCCTAAAGCCGAAACCTTTTGATGTACATACAGCACACAATGACGGCTGAGAGATGATAAGGGGAGAAATCAGGACTGAGACTAAAGAAGAAACTTAGCTAGTTTGGACAGAATTAAATAGCAACAGTAAGGAATCAACCCTTTTGTAGAAAAATGTGTTGAAAAAGTGACACTTCAAGAACTTCCGTGGATCTCTTTTCTCCCTTTCCTTCAATAACTCCAGATATAAGTTTATGACCTGTGAAGGGAGGATGTAAGAACAAATAAAGAGCTTGGTACATTCCAACACAGCATTCACTCATCAAAGGGCGAAGTCTGATGAAACAATACAAGATCAACCTTCTTCCCAAGTAGCATAAACCCTAACTACAATAAGCTTTACTTCTCAAAGTATAAATGAAAATTCTATCTAAAAGAGGATGCAGTAAATGAGAAATTACCTCATCATTTAACCAGGCACCAGGTCTAAGGCACAACAGAGTTTCTCCTGTGATCTCAATGCCAGAGCCCTCATGATTCACAAGAACCCTCCTCCTGGCACATGCCCATTCCAATATTATCATATAAAATATATTGGTAACCAATTAGAGCAAACGATCTTTCTATACTCATACCGGTTGCCTGAAAGTGCACGTTGAACCTCTGCCTCCTCCTCATCCGTAAGAGGAATGAAGGGTTCACTAGGTACTTTCTGAGATCAGAAAATGAAAACAATAAGCTTAAAGAAGCTAGGAGGTAATCTATTCCTAAACTTGCCAAGTGTTATGCAATATATGGCATCAGAACCAAGTATCCTGTAATCCTTCTTCCTGCTTTCTACGAGCTAGAACCAAGCAATCTGGTGAATATAACTCACCTATCACGAAATAAAAAGTAAAAAATCAATGAAGGAAATTACCTCATCGGGTTTTTTGGCTGGACGCAACTCTTGAAGCAAGGACCTTTTTTCCTCATGTAATCTTATCTCAAAATCCAAACTTCCAAGTTTAGCATCCCGCCTCTTCGCATTTTCAAGCAACTGCTGGTAGGCCGACTTGCTCAGAATCTCGGGATCATCGGCATTTAAGGACAACCTGTACATCATCTTCTCAGGAGTCTCCACCCCCGTATTCCCATTACTCAGCTCTGACACGATGGATTCCTGCGCATTCGCGGCGACCTGATTTCCATCCTTTGACCTGCTACCCGACGCAACAGATGTCTCTCTCCCATCTTCTAAGCCATCTATTTCCTCTACACTCGAATCCAGGGACACAATCTCTTTCCTAGGCTCGTCATCCACCAAGTCAATCACTTCCTTCTCTCTCGTGAAATATCTCAGCGACCCCAACGCACCTGCCTTCGCCTTCTGGTACTTGTACATAATATTACCCATATAATCACTACTGTAATCTCCTTTACCGAAAGAAATCCTACCTAATGCAGACGCAGAAGACCCGAATTTGCTCGTCCTAACAGGGGCATGGACCTCGCGGCGCAACTTGCTCGCGGCTTCCGGGTATCTGGCGATCCTGGAGACGGCACTCTTCGAAGGAACGGCCCGCCCAGGCGATTGCTGCATGGGGGAGAACAGCCTCGGCCTCTTCGAGGCGTGAGAGCCCGGCGAACCGTGCAGCCTCGGCTCCCTGTTGCTCAAGCTCGAGAACTCATCTCCGCGCTTCCGGTTGCCCGTCAACGCACCCATTAGACTCCAGACCCTAAGAAGAAGAACCACCCCTCACCCATCTAAGGAAACCCATCTCTCGACCAAGCCATCGAGTCGAAGCTCGAAACTAGGGTTTCCGAACACGGCGCGGCGGGCGGGAGGCTCGAATCGAAGCTCCAGACGAAAGCGGAACGCGAATTCGAAGGCTGAACGGCCGGAGTTGCAGGCGCAGCAGCCCTAGCGAAGGGGCTGAGAATTAGGGCAATCGGAGAGGAAAACCTAGCGAACCGGGCGGCGAGGAGGGAAACGAATCGGGAGGATTCGGAGAATCCTTTCCCGCAAGAGGTTTAACGGTCGAATTGAAGTCGTAAAGCGGCGGCAGCGGCGTTCGGCGGCGGCGGCGGTTTGATCTGCGAAAGCGGCGGCGGTGCTCAGTTCCGGCGGGCACCAGGCAAAATTTGAAGGTATTCGTGTCGTCCGGTCGCGACTTTCTTGCGGTGTGCCCCCCGAGCTTAGCGTTCTTACCAATACTGTTTTCTTCGGGGAATTACATTTTGGACCCCCGACTTTTCAATATTATTGTAAATTCCCCCACCCCACTTCCTCTCACGACGTTCTGAATTTAGTAATTTATGACGCGTTTGGTAATTTACTTTAAATTTTTCTATTCTTTTTTTTCCTTGAAAGTAATTTTTCTACTGCCATACTTTTCTCCGGCAAATTTCAGTTGACTTGATGGAAGGAATTAATTCCTTCACGATGTAAAAAGGGGCAACAAATGTGGCATTAATCGAAGAGGGAACAAAGGAGATTGTCTCCATTTTATTTTGGCAATAAATTGAAAAGGGAAATTGATCATGAGGGAAAAAGCATCAAAGAGGAATATTCTCTTTGGAATAAAATGGGAAGGGTCAGTCAACAGGGGAGGAATGAAAAGGAAGAGGGTGAGAGATTTAGACTGCGCATGATAAAGTTTTTTGGCTAGGAAATAGTTTTTTTTCTTTTATATTTTTATTCCGGTAATAATTTCGAGAAAATAACGCGTTTGCTCACTACACAAAATTTCTACTCTTGGAATAGAAAAAAAATATAAATGCGTTTGGTAACAAAATAGTTCATTTTTTGTATTTATTTATTTTTTATTCTTGCCCACGGATTGCCGACGATCAACGACTAACCGCCGTCGCCCGCTGCCACCGCACGACCGCCGACCACCCGTCCGTCACCACCGACCGTCGGCCCACAGCTCATCGGCCGCCCCCACCCACGACCGTCGGCCGACAGCAATCAGCGGGCAAGCGGCCGGCCGGCGGCCAACGGCGGTCGGCGGTGGCTCCGGCGGTTGGAGGTGGCTACGACAAGAGAAAGGAACAAAAGAAAAAAAAAATGACTTATTTTTAAAAATTGTTTCTAGGAATAAGAAATAACTTTTTTTTTTTTTTCTCATTTCGCTCAAAATCTATTCCCACGCTAACTTTCTATTCCAAGGAACAGAAGAATGACTTGGCATTACCAAACGGATTTCTATCCAACTCATTAAATGCTCACAATAAATAACAACGAAGGTAAAACTTATGCCGACATGGTAAGTAGACTTGGCCAGATCACTTAGGAGTTTGTGCAGAACCATTACAAATTTATGGCTCTATTCTTCGGATGAAGTGAGTTGGTCTTTCTGGGAAGACAGCTATACAGTGGTGGATGTAAAACGTCAAGACTTCATATATTAATGACAATCTCGTGTTCCCATACTGATTACTGACGAATTTAGCTTAAGATATTCGTTAGAAATTCATATATCTCACAAATACTTCGCATCTCCATGCATCGGAGATGCGAAGTACTCCACAACCGTCGGATCATTTCCTCCTTGGCATTGCCCGCAGTAACTGCGACAACAGCAGCATGAACCGCCTACAAACTATTTGCATCATCATATATCAACCGACTAAAAAGTGAAGTGCGGGTGGCTACTAGCCACGATGGCAGCTCAGACAACGGCAGGGACCGGTCCCTTCAGTACTAACTTGATGGGAATAAATGGACCCTTAGAATTCGACTGATCAAGCATGCGTTGAAGCTAAATCCACTCAAAGTAATCAACAGAATAAAGATTAGTTCCATCATGGAAACAATTAACAGGCTAATTTGTACATCTATGCATGAGGGAGCCCATAGATATATAATAACTTCTAAGGACTCCGATTATGCCATCGGAGATGTTTCTGTTTTCTCTTAAGCTAATTACAATTCCGAGATCTTCAAGAGATACACCAAAACCTACCACAAGTTTTCAAGGGGCGTATTCTCTGAATTTTACTCCTCAACTCAAAGATGACAGGACTTATCATGTAATACAAGGCCGGGAAGTACCGGCATGACCTGGCTAAATTTTAGCATTCTTAACTATACATCCGTAGCTTATTATGATCATCGCTATCTACAAAGGATTGAGGTAAGCTACCTTGTGTCGTTTCACACAAGCTGCACGACAGCAGCGACCCGCAAGGCACCATTTTGAAGGAGATCAGGGAGCTCATCAAATAAGAGAGCTGATCGCCAACCCCATCCTTTAGGAGCTTTTGGCAAAAGAGTACCCCTCTGTTTAAAACTTCCAAAGACCATGACTTCTCTTTTCGATGGACAGATCAGCTGAATTACACGGACATAGTGACACAGAAGTTAGCAAGCTATACAGTGACCACATAATCTATTCAAATGATATTTGACCTTCTAAATAGCAGTTTTTGTATTAATCCTACCTGATACCGAGCGGTAATCTTTTCACGAGTGTCTACATAGACGTGAACCTGCCAGAGGGAAGTTGTAAAGGCAAAATGAGTTTGAATTGAGAATTCAATGACAGTCAGTTGCAACTTTGCATTAATTTCCCTTCCTTTCAAATGAACTTTAGAGAGTATCATGCATATGGACTGCACATCCAGCTACTATGAAAAATCATCCATCCACATTGAAACATAAGAAAATGTTCTCATGCTCAAATGAAGCATTGAAAAAACCGACCTTTCTAAGGGAATCAGGGTATTCGGCCTTCCGTCGATGAAGAAATAATCCTGTTACAATTGGGAACCAGTAGATTCAGCATATTGTCTTAGGGTTTACGCCTGATTCTAAAAATTTTGATCTTAAAAGTGGCTTGACGAAGGAAATACATACCAAGTGTTCTGCGTCCTTGAGGGTCTTCATCATTAAAAGCCTGGACACTCACCTATATATTCAAGAGTTGTTACAGATACCATTTTACATCAGAACATTTAAAAACAAAGACATCTAATTTGGTAAACTCAGAAACAGATGACTATGATCTACCTTCCATAATGAACCTGCATAAAATACTTCAGCCGAGTGCTTGACTTGGCCATCGCTGAGCCTGTGAACATCCACAAATTCGACCCTATACAACAAAATTAGACCCAACACATGGATGAGATAGAATTTCAAATTGCCGTTCAGGAATGAAAACATACTTCCAGAAAATTACAAAGCAATAAGGATTGACAGAAGACAAAACCAAGCAATAGTCTGCAAAAACCAACTTCCACCAGAAACTGTTTGAAAATAAGTATATGTTACATGAATTCATCCATGAATTAAATCCTAAGCTTGGCCCAGATAAACTGCAGTCTCATGGGGCAAAAAACTGATGAAACGTCCAACTAAAAGAAAAGCCAATCTCACCCCTGTAAGATTATATATAGAGAACTGGTAATGGATTTAAGTAATAGTATCAGCTAAGTACCTAGCCAAAGAAATTCTGAAACCAAAACAGGAAAGCCTACAGCATTCTTCCGGTCCATCTTTTAAACAGTTTGTACAATAAAAAAAGCAGTAGCTTACCCAAAACGGAAAGGAGGAAAATGACTAAGGGGGTCTTCATATCCAAAGAGATGGAGGAACCGCTAGTACTATCCCATTGAATGCCACTGTCGTCACTGGTATGATCAAGCATTTGCATAGGGACTGCATTTCCACTTGGTCCCCCAGCAGAAGTTCCAGACAATCTGCTCTGAAGATCTGTCTCATAACCTCTTGCAGCTAGATCTCCATGGATATTAGCTGCATTACTTCCTCCCTGGCTTAGCCCAACCAGCGCTGTCAACCCATCTCCTGACAAATCGCCACCCTGGTCACCTCTGGCTTCTGAATCATCATTAGCAAGAGCTTGCGGGCAATTTCTGTTGCCGACACCAAAAGGCATGCGCGAAAAGACATAGCGTGTTGGTGGCCAAGCAGCTGTTGGCACAAAAGTATTTCCACGTCCAATACCAGCCAACCCATCAACAGGTCCCCTGACATGCACTCGTACTGGCCTAAATAAACCATTACCATCACCTTGAGCAGGTTCAGTGACATATACACTTCCTATGTTGTTTGAATTGCTCTGATCTTGTTCATGGATGCAGTAACCAGTTGCAGATACCCCATGAGAATATCCAAATGGCTGTCTACAGGCACACAAACTATTCAAAAGACAGCAGTTCTTGCAAGTATCAGCAACGATTTCTTGTACCCGTTGGCTTAGAAGCATCTAGATAATAGCCATTAATCAGTCATCTCAAATAACCAGGGAAGCAATCAATAAAAGGCAACACTTTTAAAAAATACGATAACAAAATTTGCTCCCACAAAGCTCTATTCTAGTATTCAGCATCGCACCTACACTTCGGCGCGCCTGAACATATTTTTAAATCATTAATTGAAAGATTTAATTTCATTCAAGCAAGCATTCTAGGTATGATGGTAGAAGTGCATGACCCAACATTTGCATATTCATCTAGGAAAGTATTAATGCTAATTTTATCAAAATAATTACTGTAAAGGTAAGCTTGAGTACATTTTAAAAATTCTGGGGTGTGATTAAAGGTTGCCCATTTGGCACAGGCCACTTAATAATTGAAAGATTGATTTTCAATTCGGCATGCATTCTAGCTATTACATGACGGCAGAAGTGCACGACACATCATTTGCATGTTCATCAAAGAAAGCATTAGTGCAAACTCTATCAAGTTAAGAACTGCAAAGATAAACTTGAGTACATTAAAAAGTTTCGGGTGTGATTAAAGGTTTGCCCATTTGGCACAGGCCACCCTTCCTGGGCATTTGGCTTTAGTTGAAGTTTCCTTGTCACTCATCAACCCGGCCAGTGTGTCTCCAAGCAGAAGTTAGAAAGAACCTTGGGAGTCTATGCATTATATGATCACTACAGTGATGTGCCATAATTTCCCCCTCAAAACATGTTTGCATTGTGGATGGAGAAAGGCTATATTCATTCTTTGCATCTATCCCAAGTAAATAAAACCAAATAATATCTAGAAGTTACACTGCAGGATGAAGCTACGTAACGAACAAACATGGCATACTGAAATTCCTGAAACTTGAAATGAAGCCTAAAAAGTTCATCATCAACTTTTAGTTACAAACTGCAGCAACATGCAAGAATGGAAGAGATCAGAGCAAAGAACCTGCAACCATAGACTATCGTTCACAGCTTTGCACGGAAAACCCAGTTCTTCTAGCTGCTTTCTCACGTTAATGAGAACTTCAAAAGACATGTTGCTATATAAAAGAGAACCGCCTTCAAATATATCAACGAATGTATCATAATCCTCCCCACTAATTCCACAGTTCTCCGCAGCACAATTTTTAATCTGCCGTCTTCCCACAACCCTACCTCCCCATGAAAGAGTAGGCATGCCAGATTTTCCCCAATCATTTGGCATGATCCCATAACAGGAAGAGCTCATCATAGAAGAACCATGCCTCAATTGGTCCCTAGTAAGCCAGTTATTATCCAAGCGATAGAACGAATTGTCTTCAGATGGCCCCTCCATAGCCAATCCACCATTCACTGACCCACTTGTCCTCGTGCCTATAGATGCTGCCACATAAGCACATGAGGTGTTACTCGCATCAGTGTCTGTAGATGACTTCAATGTCTTGGAGCCTTCCAAGCCACTTGAGAATGTGGGCTCCAAGTTTGACTGAGCATATGCTGTTTGCTGTGCTGATTGTCTAGAATCAGTATCTCCTGTTCCGCAATCAACAACTCCTGCAAGCTCAACCAGAAGATTGTGTGCAGTACTGCATCCCTCTGATCCAGCTTTTGAACTTGAGTTTCCTACTTCAGATTCCAATTTCAAGTGCGAGAAGCTATTCATCAAATTTTTTCCTTTCCCTTGGGAAGAACTAGATAGACTAGGCAATCCAGCCTCAGAATCAGAACTACCCTGCTCAGAAAGCTCTGCCCTGTGAAGTGCACCTTTTGCGAGCAGTGTAAACACCGCCAGTTCAAACCTTTAAGGAGAGGAGCTTTCAATGTGCCATTCCATTTAATTTTTTAAGAAGAAATATAAGCCGTCAAGAAAGAAAAGAACCTCAAAAGTCCTAGATTCCTTACCGCTTCTCCTCGCTAGGCACCCAGAGTTCATCTGAGGTTAGCAGCGCATGTAGAGTTTGAGGAGACAATTTTGAAAGCACCTTAATGCAAACCAAGAAACAACAGCGTGTAAATAACCAAAAATAGGAATAAGAAGGTTAAGTATCACAACCCAGGAAATATTCAAGATAGAAAGAACCAAATATAATATGAATTTTACCAACAAGGAGGTAAAATTAGTAAGTTCTATCATACAAAGGACACTTCATGTTCAATTAAGTCACGGCATATTATATTGATGCATTGCAAATCAACATACTGCAACAGGGAAGTAAGCCCTCTTGTTAATGGAATCAAATGTCAAGCATTTAGAATAGAGGCAGAGTAAAGTCTGAGAGAGTGAGGGGAGAAGTAGGACAGACCAAAAGAGCAAAAAAAAGAATAAGCGAGAAAAGAGAAATTACTCCAATTTCTAATTTGAATGGAGACTTTCTGAACTACATCTCAGGGGCAAGGATTTTTTTTCTTTTTTTTTTTATAAGAGAGAGGAGGTATGCTAGAAGCTTGCTCCTTTTATTGGCTAGATCATTTGATCATATCGTCCTTTTACCTCTTTCAACTCCAAGGCACCACTTTGACAAAGGTAGCCCCAACAAGCGTTCCTAACACGCTCTCCATGTATGCCATAATCCTGGCTCTCTGCAAAAACCTGATTGACGTGTTTATAGGGTCAATTATCTATCAAGAAAATTATAGCTCCACACTAAATGGGAAGCAAAAGCATGTCTTTTATACCTGATAGGCTAAGAAGTTTGAGGTCCACAGTTCAGATATAATGAAGTCCGTGCATATAGCACATAGGTCCTGCAGAGCATCATGATGTTATCACTTATATGCAAAGTGAACCCAACAAAAGCATATACGTGAAGATAAAATACATTCCCAGAAATATATGAAGAAAGCAGAAAGCCCGTAACACCAACCCTTGAAACAAGGTGATAATTTTAATTACATGGAAACCCCTTGAATGTTGAAAATTTACGCTAGCCTTGACTTTTAATAGTTAATTACAAATTTCTTCATAACGACAATCTCAAAACAGACATTGGGCAAATCAGGATCATTTAGATAGCATCAGAGGAACAACATGTCTAGCACTTGGTGTAACCAAAGTGTGCAACATACGAAGAACAGTAGGCACCGAGGTAAATTACAATTGCAGATTGACATGTAAAAAAGCAAAATGAAATCTACAAAAATGATGAAGAACAATAGGTTCCGCACACTTATAGCAATTACCTGAAGATCAAGAAAGGAAGCGGCGGCAAGAACACGGAAGGCATTATTAACATTAAGCTTGGGATGGTGCCCATACAAATAAGCAAATGACATTGTAATGGCCTCGGGGTTAACATTCTTGTCATCGACTTGCAAGGTCACGACTGGGGCGCCAGCTTCTTTCCAAGGACCGTGGAGCATGTTTCTGAGAAGAGTAAAGCAAGATAAAGCTGAGCACCAAATCAACCACTAATTACAATTAAAACTTAAGTAAAATACCACTTGGGTTCAGTTACTCAGCATAAGAAATACAACAAACGCTGCATTCTCTGTTAATTCTATGCATCTCCTTTGGCTGCTAAGTCATTATCTTATAAAGCTCAAATTCTAGACGGGACCGCAACTTTTCCACATCAACTTTACAGGAGAAAAAGAACCGCCGACAAAGGGCCAAAAAGCTAAGGAGACCAAAGTGTAATCAGCTACACAGCACGAACTGTATGGATAATGGACAGCACGACACGAATGGAGGCACAAAGCAACTCGACCGACCAACAAGTCTCATCTACGTAACGCAAGGCGAACGGAAGACGTATTGAATTCGCCCATTTCAGGGCACAAGCAGGCACGCTACAAAATTCAAGGAAGGTTCCGCAAAATTTAAGGAAGGTTCCCTGGGCAAACATACAAGAAATCAAATTCAAAAGTACGATAGAACGAGACAGCCGAAGTGGCGAAACCTCGGAACCAATTTCCACACCCTCAAAACCCGAAGACCGAGAAAATGCGAATCAATTCGTGGGGAAGAAGGGGGGGGCGGCACCTGAAGTAGGAGCTGCGGGAGAGGATGAGGCGGTGGAGGTGGAAGGTGGAGCCCATGGCGTGGACGGCGATGTCGGAGAAGGCGCCGGAGTTGAAGCCCTCGATCTGGATGTGGTCGCACAGGGCGGAGAGGTTGCAGTCGAGGGCGCGCAGCTCGCCGCTGCTCCGGTCATTGTCGGAGTGCTGCGGCGGCGGTGGATGCGGCGGAGGATCGGCGGCGGTCCTCGGGTGGGGCCCGTAGGATCGGGGCTTCGGGAAGGGCGGATCCATTGCTGGGATTGCTTACGGAGGCGGCATTGGAGAGAGCGGGAGTGGGAAGGAGGAGGAGAGTCTCGGTGAGGGAAGGAGGAGAGGAGCGTCGGTGGGTAAAATGGTGACGGAAGGCTTTTTCTAATGTTTTTTACGGCGAGGGACGAGGGCGGCCCTCGCCCGATGCCGGCCGGCGGGGGCGGCCCTCGCCTGAGTCCGGCGACCTCCGCCGTGGGCGGCGGAGGGAGGGGGAAAAAGAAAAGAGAAAAAACAGAAAAAGGGAAAGAAAAAGAAATAAACATAAATTAAAAAATTAAAATGTGAAGGCCTAAAATAACATTCGAAACTGATATGAGAGGTTATGTTCTTTTTTTGGGAAAATTTCAAAAAAAGAACTCGAAATGCTATTATTTTCTTAAATAAATACTTGAAGTTGACTTTATTTTAAATAAAATCCTGAAATGGCCTTAGTTGTTTTAAATAAGAGTTTGAAGTGGCTTTAATTGTTTCAAATAAGAACCTAACCTCGCTAGTTACTGACCGATTAAATTTTTCGATTAATTAAGGGTATTTTCGTTATTTGTCATTTTCCTTTAATTTCTTCCCCTTTTTTTTTTTTTTTCTGGTTCTTCTTCTTTCGGCCATCGGCGATGCCCACAAAACCTAGGCAAGGGTGGCCCTCGCCTATCCTCGCCAAATCTAGCAAGGGTCAACCTCGCTCGCCCCAGACAAGGGCTTGACCACCCTTTCTAGCGGGCGACGACCCTCGTTGGCCCTTACCAGCGGTCGATCTAGCAAGGGCTGACATCATGAATGGCCCCTAGGCGAGGCCTAACCTAGGCAAGGTCGTCCCTCCCTTGTGGCCGGGGTGGGCGGCCCTTGCCCAACCTTTTGTGGGTATTGTCGATGGCTGGCTAGCCACCAACAAAGAGGAAGAAGAAGAACTAGAAAAAATAGAAAGAAAAAAAGAAGTAAAAAATGGTAAATGATGAAAATACCCTTGATTGTTGAAAAGTTTAAGTCCTCATTTGAAATAGATATAGTCACTTCAGGTCCTCATTTGAAACAGATATATCGTCATTTGAAACAATATTTACTTCAGGTCCTTATTTGAAAAAATGATATCACTTCAGGTCATTATTTAAAATAATGTCCACTTCAAATCCTTATATAAGAAAATAATTATACTTCGGGTCTCTTTTGGAATTTTCTCTCTTTTTTTTTAAATTAATACAACCATTTCATGTCATTATTTAAAATGATTTGATCATTTAAAAAATAAAGTTCATTTCGAATTCTTATTTAAAAAATGATGAGACTTCAAATCCTTATTCGAAATTTTCCTAAAGATGATTAATTAAAAATCTTCTTTTTAAGAGTAATGGCCATGAAATAGTAGGGTTTTTTTGCGGCCAAAGCTAGGAGTTTCACCGAAGAGTACATTTATTGGATGAAAAATTACATGCTTGTCGGTGCTTTAACGGAGCAATTATCAAAAAATTCATATACTCATTGCATTTATGGTAGTTCAATAGGGGAAATTATATATAAAAAAAAAAAAAAAAAAACTCATTATATTTGTTTCAATTACCTTTCATTTCGACTAATTTAGTCTTAAATATTTTGACAATTTGCCAGTATAATCCAACTAATTTCGGTGGAAATTGCTAATGTGAATATTAGCCATCTTATGTAAGACGACTAATGTTGACGTAGACAAATTTTCAAATTTTTAATTTATTTTTTTGAAATATTTTATTTTAATTAGTTTTTTTATTATAAAGATCGACAAAGAGCTAATCACCAATCGAGGCCCGGTGATCGGCGAGGGTCATAGCCCTTGCCTAGTGGCCGACTGCCAGGCCTTGAGTCCTTAACAATAAAAGAAAAGGAAAGAAAAAGAAAAGAAAAGAAACGAATTAATAGAAAAAACTTAGAAATTCAAAAAAAAAAAATCCACTTTAGCGTCAGATGTGTCATAAAACGGCTAGCGTCCACATCATCTATATTGGTAGATTATAAAATTCTTTAAGATTAAATTGACCAAATTGAATATTTATAACTGAATTGGCACTATGGGTAAACATAATCCGAGTAAGGGATTCCCGTCCTAAAATTGAGAACCGCTCACTAACAATCAGTTTCGAAAAATTGGAAAAGAGAATCATTCATTGATGACCCACTAGTTAATTTAAGCACAATGAGACCCGTCAAAAAAAGTCAAAAAAGGGGACAAAGCGAAGGAGATGGCTTGCTAGTTTCAACGTTTCATTGCCATGGAGGTTCTAGTGCTTGCTGCGTTATCATGGACTCCAGCTTCGTGGAGCAAATGAAGTTAAAAAATCAAACTGCTAGCTGCTCATAACACCCAAAATCTCATATTAGTAAATGGCCACTGTATGCAAATTAAGTTCTAATGACACTCGAAATTAACCATGCTACCACGTACTTGTCATGGGAGGAAATGTGACAAAGGACAGACTGAAATCACATGCATGTCACATGGGTAGTGTTGTTACATGCTTGACCATTGACAAGCATAGGACTAAATACCTAAGATCAATGACGAGGTAGGGGATTGTTATGTGTCCAATTATTGAAATACAATGATAGACGTTTGGTGGCCACTTGAATGGGTTATTATTGGATGTATGCCCTAAAGCTACCAAGTAATTATTACATATTAGGGATTTTAGTTGTACTATCATTATTATTATTTAATTAATAGCAATAACATATTTATTCATTTGTCCAATTATTTTATATTTACAAATGATTCAATAAGATCAGTTGCAACTAGACTCTTTCTTAAGACGTTAAGAATATATGTGACGAGTTTATAGTTAGACTAAATTTTTAAATCGTTCCCGATCGATAGATTATTGAGTAGATATTAATAATCCTGTTGAGACCGATGTGTTTTTAACTTCACCATTAAGTATTTTAATACTTAAGGGAATGATGAATCGCAAGTCATTAGATATTGTGATGACTGAGTTAGAACAAGAGCGTTTTTTTTTTTTTTTTTTTTTTTTTTTGTAAAGGTAAGAATTTATATAGCTTTGGACAAATATACAACAAACGGCGCCAGAAACTTAGACTCCAAAAGCAAATAGCAGAAAAAGTGGAAGGAAGCCAAAGCAAAAAGCCACTAGGGCAACAACAAGAAACAACAACAAAAACAGACTACGGGACACTAAGCCTAATAGGACACAAAAGCGAAAAGCCACAACTACCAGGCAGCCTAGCGAAGTACCTCGACCAGCATCCAGGGGAACGGATGAAGAACGAAGAGCCGAAGGAGGTTGAAGCTGAATCGCGAACCAGAACACCAACCACAAGCGAAGCTAGGGACGTAGGGCATTCGAATAAGACGGAGGGGTCAAGGCCCCAACTTCTCTGGAGTCTCCTATTCCTCGGAGTATCCGGTACATCACTGAAAGTGATCGCTTTGTCCTTGACAACCTTGATAAGATGGTTTTTCATCGTTGAAACCACCAAGGCTTCCCCCCGGAAGATGATACCGTTCCTTTTCTTCCAAATGAAGTGGCACAACGCACCAAAAGAGAAGCGTGTAATACAATGGTAAAAGTCCTTACCGGATAAGAATTTAATAGCCCAACGAAGATTCTCCACCCAAGGCCTATTACGCCAAGAGATATTGTAGCCCAGAACTAAGTAAGAGACCTTGAAAATGTGACGGTCAAAAAATAGGTGGTCGATGGAGTCCTGGGTTGCATTACAGAAAGCACATACTGCATAGTCGATCCTTCCATAAGAAAGGAAGAACTCTTGAGTAGGTAACCAATTCTTAGTAATCAATCAGAGATTAAATTGGAATCTAGGAGCAATATCGTTATTCCAGATAAGCTTAGCCCAGTGGACACAATTGTTCTTGGTCCTAATGAAATCCCAGGCAGATGCCACCGAGAAGGATTCGGAAGAGTGCTGACGCCAAGTAAACTGGTCTAGGGCAAGGGATAGAATCAAAAGGGAGAAACCCCAACAATCCAAAAGAGTTTTGAACGAATAGCCCAATGGGGAAAGAAGATCCACCATCACTGCATGTCCAGGAAGGCCAGAGCTCTCGATGAGAGAAATCGGAACCAATAAGTCTAAAGGGCCTTCCGAATGCCAATGATCAAACCATAAGTACGCTAAAAGTCCATTGCCAATTTTCCATAGGAATGACAAACGAAATTCTCTTCTTAGCCGAGCACATAGTCAATCTTGAGGAGATCAAGAAATTATCCCTTTTTAAAAAATTGGAATGAATCCAATGACACCATAAAGATTCTTTGTCTGTGAATAGAATCCATATGTACTTAAGCATTGCTGCTTTATTACAATCTTTCAACTTGCAAATACCCAACCCTCGCTCCACCATTGGGAGGCAAATTTCATCCCAAGAGACTTTAACCCCACCCCTTCCAAGAGTAGTGCTTTTCCATAGAAATTGTCTCAAAATTATTTTAATGCTAAGTAGAACCAAGGACGGTAAAGTAAATACACTAGTCCAGAACGCTTGGATGGAATGTAAGACTAACTTGATCAGCTGAAGTCTCCCTACGAAAGATAAGAATTGTTGAGCCCAAGATTGGACCCTGGCAGTGATACGGTTAATCAAGGCAATGCAGTCTGCTTTCCCAAGCCTGGAAGAAATGATAAGCACACTCAAGTATCGCACCGGAAGTTTTCCTTCCTGGAAACCAAAAGCCATAAGGATATAGTTATGCAAGGAAGGAGACCCACCCGAAAGAAAGATTTCACTTTTATTCTTGTTCGGTAGCAACCCACTCCAGGAGGAGAATAAATCTAGGCTTCTTTTTAACAAGGATACAGATGCCCAATCAGCCTGACTGAAAAGAAAGACATTATCAGAGAAGAAAATGTGAGAAAGCTTGACCACTTTACACCTCCAATAGTACTTGAATTCCTTAAGAGAAGTGCGGGCACTCAAAATTCCAGAGAACACCTTTATCACCAGAGTAAAAAGATAGGGTGACATCAGGTAAAGGGCCTCATCCAGGCGGACTGTTGTAGCGCTCCACAAGGGCGGCCCCACCCAAATGGCAAGGGGCCTCATCCAGGCGAGGCCAGCCCTTGCCAACCTTTAGCAAGGGCTGGGTGAGGGTCCCCTTGCCAGCCCTCACCAAAGATCGACAGGGCGTCCCAGCCCTCGCCCTCACCCTTGCCAGCAGCTGGCAACCTCCAAGACACCCTTGCCAACAGCTGGTGACCTAGGCTAGCCGGAGACAGGTGGAGGAAGGTAAGAAAAAAGAAGAAAAAAGAAGAGATGAAAAAGAGAGAAAGAACAAGGAGAAAATTGATAAAAAAAAAAAAAAAAAAAGATTTGAAAAAATAATTAAAAATATTATAAATATGTCACATAAGCTCAAGTCATATCACGACCAATATCCATGTCAGAATTTCTAACATAAATTGACTAGATAGACTCAATTAGTATCAATATAAAAGATTTAGAATTAAATTGATTCAATTAAAAAATTTAAAACTAAATTGATACAAATATAATAAATTTAAGACTTTTTTTTGTACTTTTTCCTTTATCTTGACTACTTTGTGGTAGTGTGCTTAGATACTGTGATCTACAGTGAATTGTCCGATTATCGCTCGTTGCATTCGTGGTTGCTTTATGATTTAGTTGAGCATTTTGTGTGTATGAAGAAAAAGGAAGTGAGACTAAGGGGGTGCATGACAACCACCAAAATCTGTTCAAAACAATTTTTCTATTCCGACTAATTTACGGAATGTAAACCGTTTGATAAACTTATTTCGTTTTTCTATTTCTAGAATAGATTTCTATTTCAAATAGGTTTGGAATAGAAATCGAAGTTGAGGGGGTGCGTGACAAAATTTCTATTCCATAAATAAATTTTTATATTTCTATTTTTTAGAAGAGTTTCTAGCAAAAATAACCGTTTGATAACGACACAAAAATTCTACTTTAAAAATAAAATTTGTTTGATAACACACAAAATTTCTTCCTTTCGGACGGCGGTGGCGACGACCGGCGACCTTTAATATAAAAATAAAAATAAAAATGATTTATTAACAAAAATAAATAAATAAATAAATCATAAAAATAAAATAAGAATATCATTTTATTTTAAAATTAAAATATCCTTAAAAATAAATTTATTTTATTTATTCTATTTTATTGTATTTTACGAATAAATGTATTTTAAAATGAATAAAAAAATAAAAATAAATTTATTTGGCAAAACACTCAAGACAAATAAAAATAATTTATTTTAATAAAAATAATTTATTTTTATTTATCATAAATAAATTATTTTTAATAAATTTAATAAATATATTTTTAATAAACTAAAAATAAAATGATAAATAAAAATAGTTTATTTATTTTTAATAAATTTATTTTTAATTTATTTTAATAAATTTATTTTTATTTTTAAATGAATAAAATGAATATTTTTATTTTTAATAAAATGATATTTAATTAAATTTATTTTTAATAACTAAATTTATTTCGATTAAATTTATTTATTAAAAATAAAAATAATATTTATGATAAAAATAAAAAATGAATAAATGAATAAATGATATTTTTATAATAAATTTTATTTTTAAAATGAAATTTATTTATTTTTAAGGATTTTTTTAATTTATACGTAAAAATAAAAATAAATATCATTTTATTTATTCGAATAAATTTCATTTTAAAATGATATTTATAAAAATAATTTATTTGGCGACCGGCGACGGCGGCGGCGATAGGGGGCCGGCGGGCGGTCGGTGACTAACGGACGGTGGTCGGCGGCAACTGAAGGGCCAGGTTGACGAACGATGAGAAAATTTTTTATTTCGATTAGAAAATCGTAAAAATTCAATTTCGATTTCTATTCCAAACCTATTTTGAAATAGAAATCTATTCCGAAAATGAAAAATAGAATAAGTTTATCAAACGGTTTTCTATTCCGAAATTGGCCTGCAGAATAGAAAAATTGTTTTGGAAGAGAAATTTGTGGTTGTCATCGTTTGTCAACCGTCCTTCATCCGTTGCGCGCCAACCATCGTCCGTCAATCGCTGACCACCCGCCGGCCCCCGCCGTCGCCGCCACCTCCGCCGGCCGCCAAATAAATTATTTTTATAAATATCATTTTAAAATGAAATTTATTCGAATAAATAAAATGATATTTATTTTTATTTTTACGAATAAATATTTATTTTACGAATAAATTTAAAAATCCTTCAAAATAAATAAATATCATTTTAAAAATAAAAATTATTATAAAAATATCATTTATTCATTTTTATTTTTAATTTTTAATTTTTATTATAAATATTATTTTTATTTTTAATAAATAAATTTAATCGAAATAAATTTATTTATTAAAAATAAATTTAATTAAATATCATTTTATTAAAAATAAAAATAAATATATTCATTTTATTCATTTAAAAATAAAATTAAATTTATTAAAATAAATTAAAAATAAATAAATTATTTTATTTATCATTTTATTTTTAGTTTATTAAAAATAAATTTATTAAATTTATTAAGAATAATTTATTTATGATAAATAAAAATAAATTATTTTTATTAAAATAAATTTATTTTTATTTGTCTTGAGTGTTTTGCCAAATAAATTTATTTTTATTTTTTATTCATTTTAAAATAAATTTATTCGTAAAAAATAAAAATAAAATAGAATAAATAAAATAAATTTATTTTTACGGATATTTTTATTTTAAAATAAAATGATATTCTTATTTTATTTTTTATGATTTTATTTATTTATTTATTTTTGTTATAAATCATTTTTATTTTTATTTTTATTTTTTATATTAAAGGTGTCGCTAGGTCGTTCCGCCGCCGCCGTCCGAAAGGAAGAAATTTTGTGTCGTTATCAAACGAATTTCTATTTTTAGAATAAATTTTGACGTTATCAAACGGTTTTTTTTTAAACTCTTCTAAATAAAAATAAAATCTATTTCTATTCCATAAACTATTTCTGAACAGAAATTTTGTTATGCACCCCTGAAAGAGTGCAAGTTCCTCAGTCATACGGTAGGCAGCGACTATCTAAAGATAGATGAGCGAAAGGTTGAGGAGGCTCTTCGGCCGAAGCCGAGCAAAGCCAGTGAGCCACGACGATGACGCGCGGTTAACATCCGAACTCCGTGATTATTCCGGTACAACTGCTAACATGCAAATTCTGGTGAAGGAATATATTCTTCTAAGGCGAATCCAAATCGATCTCTCCACTCAGTCGCCCGCTTGTCAAACTCGGTACGCACAGCCTGTTAGACAACCTACGTAGTTGCATCGCAGGCGTGCGTCGCATATTGAGTTAGATATCATGCAAAATTGTGGAATATGCATGGAGGGAGAGCACAATGGTAACACAATATACTTTTTCACTCTTACAGGAGGTATCAATCTGGCTTTGAATACTATGTTGGTAATTGAATCTTTTAAGAGGAATCAACAGACTAATGTGGATACTTATCATTTCACTGATATTAGTAACTCAAGGAGCAAAGCAGGAAAGTTCACACGCATTCCCATGGGAACTTGAATTAGGCATTCTCATAGGTTTCTACCTGATTTCAGTCATGCAAAGGTTTTCAACTAATCCAAACCCAACCGTGACTTAACACAGCGTCTGCTAGATTCCAACAGTACTAAGTTTTAGAAACTTTCCTTTGTTTTTGGACAATTCAAGCAATTTTGTAATGCAAAACATCAATAGATTTGATTTGACGAAGAATTGCTGCTCAACTGAATTTGTTGAATTCCAACTGGTGTACACGCAAAACCCAAAACCCAAAATATCTAGTGACTAGAACCAGGCCATACCTATGAGACCATATAGCATGCCAATGCTGCAAGCCACCTTGCCATATGTAATTGGACATGGCGATTTTCTCAATCTATCATTGAACATTGCCGAACCGGAGTGAATCTGCAGATGGCTGAGATCTCCTTGCCCAATAATCTCCCCCTCGCTGAGATGTGCTTTTGAATATTCAAAATCAAGTTGCCCAAGACAAGGCTCACCCTGTGCTTGGACCCTTCAGATTTCCAAAATTCAAAAGCACAATCAGCTGAAGGAGAAATTATTGGTGAAGGAGAGCTCGGCCATCTTGCAAATTCACAATCAGCAGAAGAGAAAAAAATCCCAGAATTGGAAGCTCTGTTTCAGCAACGTTCCATGATAAATTGGGAAAATCATTGTGTCCAATTGTTTATGTACATAGATTTACTCCGACAAGCTTTCTTCAACCAAAGACTGCAAGGCCAGCTCAACATCAGAAAACGGCTGTCCAGCGTAAAGCTTAAGCTGCCCCTTCCTTACAACCACTATTTTCATGGTCTTTTGTTTCACGGCCTCTTGAAGATCCTGCAGATGTTCAAAATTCCAATCCTCAAGTTTACAAAGATCAATTTTTATACTCAGCACACTCAAGAAAGGTAGCAGAGACTTTTTTATCATTCAGAAGGATAGCTAGCTCAGTTCAAAGATACCGACATAAGAGAATCTATATGATATGAGAGGGGATTCAATCTCCCACAAACTTATTCTGAACCTCATATAGTTGTATTGAAGCAAAAAATTCTTGCCAATCACGTACAAAAGCATCAATACTTTTCTGCAAAGTTGGGTTCTTACTTTTCTCAATAGAGGTACAATGTCAGCACTGAAATCACCCAGCCCCTCGAAGAAGGAGTCCAGCAAAAAGCAGAAATTGTTGGCATCAGCACGGTCCTCGAAAGCAACTATGTAGGAAGAAGCATCACTGTCCTCTGGATCAGTGTTTAACGTAAAAAATCCACCTGATTCTTCCAAATCAGAGCCTCTACGCATAAGAATAGCCTGAAATTATATGTGCATTAGTCAGAGAGTGCTAGAAGTTAAAACGCCAAAAAAAAAAAAAAATGCTGTCAAGTTATTCAAAAAACGGAAACCATATCAAGACCAGCAAATAAATGTATACAAAGAGCACCTGTACCAGAAGAAATGTTTTGCAACGTAAATTTACCTTCAATCTATAAAGCCATTATTTCTGAAATGTCAATCATTCATGATTAAAAAATACTCTGAGAAAAGTATGTTTTCTTCAACACCACATTTTAAATGAACAAATTGCATGTCAGGAGCACAAATGGAAACCTAACAAAACTTTTGGTAGGGAAAATGCATTAAATCGTAATAAAAGCTAAGTACCTGACAATTAAGATGATGTCAGAAGGGGAAATTAAGGTATATCTATGTCTATATTATTTAAGAGGCAGTAAACAAGCTAAAACCACATAGCCCAACATAATCAAGAATGACCGAAAATGACTATCGATTCTTCACATATCAGGTATCATTCAGGACAAGTATCATAACAAAGAGCTGAAGGTATAATAAAACTTAACAGTATTTCACATTATAGAAAATCTTCATGGAAATATCTATAGTGCTGTGCAAGCTAATAGGTAGGTCAATCTGTTTAAGAAAGTGAAAAAACCCATGGTGATTGTAAATGAGTATGGAATGATGGTAAGATTAATGAAAAGCAGGAAGCAAAGTTGCTGGTATCAAACAGGTAAGCCAGGATAGTCAGCAACTCTTCAGCATGCTACGACTGCAAGAATAGCAAGCAATCACCTAGCTATACTAGTCAACAGCTGCAGGTCCCGAAGTAGCCACTACAATATCGAAGTCAATGACAGTGGCAGGCAAATGTTAAGAAGAACGTACAAATACACAAGGAAGCTTCAACCACCAAAACTCTTCAATTTTATCTGATTGCTTATCCTCAACTCTCTTGCTCATTGATGTGGCTTTAATTTCTTCACGCTTCAACGTGCCATTGACACTTCTTATGTCTCGACCGGCCAATCTTTTTGTAGCCTCCTGGTTTTCATCCCCAAAGCTTCGAGAACTCTTCAAACTGGAATTTCCAGTTGTTCTCAAGTTTGCTCCTCCAACTGAATCCCTTTTCCCACTAGCCTCCTCGACAATGCCTAAAAATGTATAAATAACTTCTAATCATATGGGACAGACTGGAATATTACGTTGGTCATTCAAACTAATATTACTGCACCTTCTAAACTCCCCATTTCAGAAAGTCGGGATACATATATGATTAAGGCAAACTACCTAATATAGCACATTTCTTCCGCATTGAGCAAGCCATATTGAACACAAATCTTATGAAAACCGAAAAAAGTTACCTTACCAGTTTTGCCTCGAGTATCTCCAACTTCTTCATCCTCTTGATGAAAAGATTGCCCTTCACCTACCCCATCATCATGCAAATCATCCTGCATCTCTGTGAAAACCATCGTTTCATCACCTTCTCGTTTAATATCATCAGTAAGACCGTGATGTCCCTTACCATCCACTGATTCCTCCCATTTCTCCCCAATTGATGATTTCATAACGCTATGATCAAGACCTCCATTTTGCCCTTCCCCATTGACTTCATTTTTGCTTTTCTTCTTTGTTTTACCATTATCTTGTAAACGCTGAAACCCCTTCGGAGCAGTACTGGTTTCTCCACCAAAGGGCTTCTAAACTTCAACTTCTTCTTGAACATCAAACTACTAGGTCCCTCGAGCGGCACATTTTCACTTAGACCGGACGATTTCCGAACAGGTCTCAATTTCTTTTGCAGCTTATCCAACCGAGAACCAATCTCCTTCTCGATGGCAATCCTGCTGTCGGGAATTGCCTCCCCATCATCATCGTCATCGCCATCATCGCCTTCAGCATCCCTGGCATCATCCCTCTTCAGCCCCCTCTTCTCGCTCCTCCTCACCTCCCTGGCCATCGACCTTATCTCCTCAATCCTCCTCTCCAAGTCGGACTCATCAAGGTAAACCACATTCCTCGATCTCGACAAGAACTTCTTTCCCGCCACCGCCCTCCCCTCCCCGTTCACCGAAGTTCTCTCCTCGCTTTCACCATTAGAATCGGAGCCGTTGCTGCCGAACACCCACACAGCACAAATCGTCTGGAACAGGAAAACCACAGCCAAATAAGCGCCGAACTTTATCACGGACTTGGCCGACAATCTCCCGGCGACGCCGCCGTGCTCGGGGCCGACGCCTACGCTCTCCGAGGCCCGGGAAGCCTCTTCTGCCGGAGGCTCCGCTTCGAAGAGGTCGCTTAGGGTTTCGGAGGACGGGGCCGGGACGACGGCGTCCGACGGGGGTTCCTCGGGAGTTCGGACGGGGGCGTAGGGTTTAGGGAGGGTTTTGAGGATTTTGGGGCGGAGGTGGTTCCTTCGCTTCGCGAGCCTCGAGGGTTTGCGAGCGGCGGCGGCGGCGGCGGCGAGAGGAGGCTGCGGCGGCGATGGCTGCGACGGAGACGCGGTGGCTGTGGCGAAGCGAGGAGGGCGAGAGAAGACGGCGCAGCGGATGAGAACGCCCGCCATCAGCGATGGAGGGAATTCTCAGCTCAGCCGCGAGCGGAGGCTTTGGGTACTTGGAGTTGCGAAAAAAGGGACGAAAGATTGGAGGTGGAGAAGAAGGATCGAGCCCAGTGGGCTTTATCATGTTGGGCCTCGGGCTCAAATTATGCGGGGAGAGGAAAAAGGATTGAGCTCAATGGGCTTTTTAGTCGGCCCATAAACATTTTTCTGCAAATAATTTACTTATATTGCTTAAAAAAATGAATAAAAGAAAAATATCATCATCGTTCGGGAAAATGTTTAAATATAAATTATTTTTCGATCATGAATTTTTTTTTTAGCGATACATGTAGTTAATTTCAAATTATTCATTTTTTAGTGAAGCAAAAGGAGTTTATTGATAATAATAATAAAAAAAGTAAGTCGGGATCGGTCGGATCCCCGAAATCGGATTCGGCACCTAAACCGAACCCCTAAATCATATGCGGAAGATAAGCCCGGGAATCTAACGTATCACCGATCAAAAGACACCACGATTCGAGCGACTCTTGTTGGCCACGATTAGACACCGATGCCAGACAGTATTGAGGAAGTGATTTCAGTCCCGTTCGATCCAATGTCGAAGATTCGCCGTGAAATGGAAATGGCGTCGCTTCTTGGCTTTTGGAGAGAGAGAACTTGAAGAGAATGAACAATGTTCTTGCACAAATGCCAAGAGGTGCGTTCCTCTCTCTCTCTATTTCCTTAAATAGGTTGCCCTTTCCACGGGCCTAATTCCCGTGGGCCGGGCCCTTAGGCCCATCGTGGCCGGGCCAGCTTAGGCCCATTTATTAAATCCATCATCTCCCACTCGCACATGGTGGACCAAAACCAACATGGGCGGATAGGCCCAACTTAGGCCCATCAACCGAAAATCCTCTTTTCCTCTTTCAACATTCATACCGCGTGAATAATCCGCGCGGCCAAGATACTTTGAGAGCTCGTTCTATACATCTCGTTAGGAATATATAGCAGCTCATAATGGGCATCATTTTCCGAGTAAAAAATAGTATGCGACCCTAGATCGATCGATCACATTTATATCTCTCTTAATCTCATTTAAACAATGATATATATATATTGTATTCACAATTATGATTATCCCAAAGACAGTCATAATTGGTCGACCTGTGAATACAAAACCACAATGTGATTCCACAAAACCGATCTTCCTCTTTCCTTCAAACTCTCGATTTCGGTTCAACTTGCTTTTCTAGAAATGTCCCATTAGATCGAATCATCTCATGACCATTGGCAACATTCTAAGATAGCAAACACTAAATAGAAATCTTGAGAATAAGTAAGAGTCATGAGGGCACTAAAAATTGAGGAACTCTATTCCTCAAGAGTCTCACACGTCATAAAAGTTGAGATCAAACTTTGTCACTCTTATAGGTCGTCTCATGCATACGTAGTATGAAATACGTATTACAGTATTAACTCATTTCCCATGGAGCGTATGTCTTCACCATTAATACCGTACAGATGATAGTTCGACATACTCAATGTCTAACTTGAGTTCACGTATTGACTCATTCATAAAATTCATCGAACTCGCATCTCGGCATCTTAGACAGATAAAGTAAAATGTGTGGGTTATTTTACTTTCGGACATCGTGTGTACTATGTCCTCATCTTAACACTCGATTAAGGCGACATACGTATTTTAAGCTTGAGCTCTCGATTATCACCTAGATAATAAGCTTAAAAACAGTCTCATCTCTATCTATCACATAGTAAATAGAGGCGATCACCCGTGTGAGTGGGCTAATCTCTTATCTGTCCGACATACTTTCTCAACATAATATAATGCACTAAGCATTAAGATGCATAAAGATCAAACAAAAGATTCATAGGCATTAATAATGAAACAACACTAGTTCATACATGTGAACAACTCAGGGAAAAAACAATCCAGTACATCGACTCTACGCAATCTTAGAGATTTTACATGACCACAAATCACATCTCTAGGTATTGGCTTTGTCATAGGATCTGCTACCATTCAATGCGTAGATATGTACTTGTAAGTTCACATTCTTTCGTGCAACCATATCTTTTGACAAAGTTATACTTAGTATCTATATGTTTGGTCTTGCCATGATATTTTGGATCTTTGGTGTACGCTATAATTGCTTGGCTATCTCAATTAACTAATAATGGATTTGCAGCTTTCTCGATAACACCTAAATGATCTAAAAAATCTCTTAAGCCAAACTACTTCTTATATTACTCACTGATAATGCCACGAACTCATCTTCCATCGTGGACAAGGCTATACACGTTTGTTTCTTACTTTTGCTCCAACATATGGTGCCGGTATTCATTAAGAAACAAACCTAGAGGTAGATCTCCTTTTGTCTAAACCTCCTCCCTAAACAGTTTCAGATAGCCTTCGAGTCGCGGATCCTTTCTTTGATAACTAATCGTATAATCGGCAGTTCCTTTAGATACCTCGGTATTCTCTTAACAGCTTTCCAATGTGCTGAACCTGGATTGGATTGGTATCTACTCACCATTCCAACTGCAAAACATATGTCGGGTCTTGTACACATCATAGCGTACATTAAGCTCCCAACTGCACTAGCATAAGGAACATGTTTCATTTGTTCCTTTTCTTGTGGAGTCCTCGGACACGATCTATGGCTCAATCCTTCACCTTTCGCAATAGGAGTGTCTATGGGTTTACTATCTTGCATACGAAATCGTTCAAGAACTTTATTTATATATGTTTCTTGCGAAAGAGACAACGATCTCTTCGAACGATCTCTTGAAATCTTAACTCCAAGAATGTATGCAGCCTCACCCATATCCTTCATCTCAAAGTTGGAAGACAACCAACTCTTGACAAGTATGAACAAACTCCATATTGCTTCCTAAGCAATCGGTATATCATCAACATATAATGATATGATCACAAATTGATCCTTGGATCTTTTGATATATACACAATGATCCTCATCAATCATTGTAAAATCATATGCCATTATGGCATTATGAAAACGTATATACCATTGTCTCGATGATCGCTTAAGGCCGTATATCGACCTCAAAAGTCGACACACACTTTCTTCTTAGCCTTTCAATATGAAACCGGTAGGTTGTTCCATGTATATTTCTTCCTCTAATTCTCTATTGAGGAAAGCGGTCTTACATCCATCGATGTAACTCAAGATCCATACTAGATACTATTGCCGAATAATGTGAAACGAGGTAAATCTTACTACGGGAAAACGTATCTTCATAATCAATCCCTTCCTCGTTGATTATACCCCTTCGCTACAAGGCGAGCCTTATGCCTTTCTATCGAGCCATCGCCTTTCGCTTTACTTTGAGAACCCATTTGTTCTCAATAGCTCTGCGTCCTTTTGGAAGATCAACCGGTTCCCGGACTTGGTTTGATTTCATTGACTCCATTTCCTCTTCCATTGCATTAATCCATTTTTCCTTACTAGGGTAATTCGAGCCTCATTAATATTTCTAGGCTCATCCTCATCTTGTGGAGCAACCATAAAAGTTTCCCCTTCAATGTCAAAACGTCGACGGGGAATACTTTGGCGACTTGTTCGCCGTATGGGAGTTTGTACACTTTGCACATCATTCCCCATTATGCTCCCACTGGGATTAGATAATGATGTCGTCTCATCATGTGGTTGCAATTGAGAATGAGTCGAATTCAATTCATCACTTCTCATATTACTCCCACTTGGACGAACTCCACTAAGATCATTATCTTGATCCGAGGTTTCAAATAGGGTGTTGTCTTCCCCTATTTCGCCCTTCTTAGGAAAATTCATCCTCTAAGAATGTGACATCTCGTGATTCAAATTCAGTTATACTCTCACTTTCCTGCTCACCTATAAACACATACCCTTTTGAGTGTTCAGAGTATCTTATGAAAATACTCTTTTTGCCTCTGGGACCTAATTTCCCAAACTTGTGAGAGGATTCAAGTGTATAGGCAGCACACCCCATGGCTTAAGAAAACTTAAGTTCTGGTTTTCTACCTGTCCATAACTCATATGGAGTGGAAGCAATCGATTTGGAAGGCACACGGTTAAGTAAATAGGCAGCGAGATAACAACGCATCACTCCAAAAGTGATAGGTAAGTTAGCATGTGCCATCATAGACCTAACCATTTCTAGTAGGGTTCTGTTTCTTCTCTCTCGCAACACCATTTTGTTGAGGAGTAAATGGAATAGATAACTGTCTTTCTATTCCTTTTTCATCACATAATTTTCTGAACTCATCAGATAAATATTCTCGACCTCGATCGGATCTCAATGCTTTTATTTTCTTGTCTAATCGATTCTCTACCAGGTTCATAAACCTTTTGAAACAACTTATTGCTTCAGATTTGTGAGAAATTAAATAGACATATCCGAATCGAGTATAATCATTATAAAAGTGATGAAATAAACAGCCCCATGCCTTCCTCTCACATTCATTTGGACCACGGACATCGAATGGATTAAATACGAGAGGAAATTCAGCTCTTTTACCTTTTCCAAATGGTTTCCTTGTCGTTTTCCCTTCTAGGCAATGCTTACAGATAGGCAAATCGACTTTTTCAATATTGCCCAACAAGCCCTCTTTGGCTAGTCTGTTCATATGCTGTTGGCCAATATGACCAAGTCTAGCATGCCATACATTCACATCATTATCATATGTATTGTGAGACGTGAGAAGGGAATAACAAACATTTGCATTAACATAGTCAATATCTAATACAATGAAACCATCCGAAAAGTAACCATGACCATAGTAGTTTGTATTCAAATACAAATCTACACTTCTATTATGGAAGTTCACATTAAAACCTAATTTAACCAACACTAAGACGGACACTAAATTCCGACGAATCTCGGAGCATACAACACATCATGAAGGAACAAAGTGCGTCCATCACGCATATTCGGTTGGCATGTGCCAATTCCTTTCACTTCAGCTCTCGAGTTGTTTCCCACATAGATCCACTTAGTTCCGGTAGGTACTCATCGAATTCCACGAAGGATCCTCTATCCTTCGCTACATGGTCTGTCGCTCCCGAATCAACATCCACGAGGATTAGATTCGAGTCAAGAATACGTAACTTGACACATATGCAAAGTTCCCAATTGTACAAAGGGTGTGTACCTTCTTTGGCTCGCAACAATTGCGGGCATAGTGACCCTTCCGGTCACGGTTGTAACATTTCACCCTTGAGATATTTTTCACATTAGGACGTTTTCCTCTCTTTTTGTTGGCTAATTCTTGGTTTCTTGCAAGGAGGACTTGATCCCTTGCATTTCCACATATTGAACGAATCAATGCGCTTGCGCTTAGAGCATGAAGCCCCTTCGAGCTTAAAGCGACACGAAAATATCTGTTTCTGCTCTAATGCCTCGAGGCGATGATCTCGCTAGCTCAAGGTGACGCACAAAGCATCCTCTAGATCTTCCAAAACATGATCAAGAGCTTTTAGTGCCTTTTGCTTTTCCATCACACATTGAATTTTCATTTGCCAAATTTCATAGTTGTCATCATTGAGCTTTTCACCTTTGTTCGGCTCGGCAACTATGCTCTTTGTGGTCAAGCCATTGATCCGAACACATCGGACATACATGCACGAGTTATTAATGCCTATCACTTATGCATCTATTTCGCACAAACCCATCATATTAATTAACAATTTTAAGTAAGGTTTCGAGAATCAAAAGGTCACTATGTTTCCAATCATCCTCCAAAAATCCTAACTTAAAACTATCATTAATATGATTGTCATATGCAAAATCAATTCTATGAAGCTACAAAAACTTTTATTACTACCCACACTAACTACCCACAACAACCAAAGCAATCACGAAGCGACGGATAATTGACATACAATATAACAATAAAGCTTTCACACAATATTGCTAACAAATAGGTTGTTATATCAACAACAATCGGGTAGTTAACTTTACATAAGATGTCCACCAAGAACTTTAAATAAAGACAAGCCATAACATCTATAAACGAGGCATCATACAACTAATAGGGAAAGCGGCTACATGGTCCAATTTCTTTTTCTTTTTCTCTCGTAAAATTTTCGGCATTCTTGACAGCCATGGGAAAACAGACGGATATCCCTTAGGATTTCTCCTACGCACATTTAGTCCCGGCCCAATCGAAGTCATTCCTTGGGTCGCAGTCTTTGTGGCTCCTACCCGATGATATTCATCTACGAATGCCATTACTAGCTCCTTATAGCTAGTAAATCTTTTGACCTCCCGTAGGCGATTCAACACTCCTTGCCATCCTTGTGGAAGAGTGTTCATAAAGAATCGCATCATCGAATATCTCGCATGGGATAATCGTTCCAAATGACTTCCTGAATTTTGTTGTTGACCTCTATGACATGATCAATTATGTCGTCACTCTCCCATCGATAACCATTCAAATCGGCTATCAACCTTGTAAGCCTTTCCTTTGTTCATCGACATTGTGCGCGCGAGATGCGCGCGGCTTACGGGAGGCATTGTTCCCGCAACAAATGCAGAACAAAATTGGATTACATATAATCCATATAGACATAATTGAAAAAAAGGAACAAATTCCTCTTCTTCTTCTTTTTTTTTTTTTTTTTTTTTTTTTTTGGGGTCAACGGTCAACGGTCAACGGTCAACGCCGGTCAACGGTCAACGGTCGGTCAACGGTCGTCAACGGTCAACGGTCGTCAACGGTCAACGGAAGTCAACGGTCGTCGGTCAACGGTCAACGGCAATCGGCGGGTCGTCGGACCGGTCGGACCCGTGCCGTCGGGCCGGCGGGCGGCCCCGGACCCGCACGTGCCGCGCGTGCGCGGGATGACGTCACGCAGACGTCAGCCGGCACGTGCCGCACGCGTGCCAGGCGTCCGCGGCCGGTCGCCGATAAGTCGCCGGCCGTGACCGTCCGGCCAACGGACGTCAGCTGACAGCGTCAGCGATAGCGTCACCCGGCGATTTACCGGGCCGTTAGGTGACGTCATCTTGGCGTCAAGACCGCTGCGTCGGTCCGTGGACCGGCGCGTGCGGTTCGCCGGCCGGCGCGCCCGTGCGCCCGGTTCGTCACCGGCGCGTGTCCGCCTGCGCTGGACGAACCCGGCCCAGTCTGGCGCGTCGCGCCCACGCGTTAGCCGGCGCGCGCGTGTGGGCGCGTGCGGCGTCCCCCGGCGGCTCGCGACATGTCGCGGACTCGTCTCGACGTCGCCTTCGCCCCTGTGCAATCAGATTTTGGTTTCGACTTACGAAAAATCGAAAAATTAGTCGAACATTCTCGGGTGTCGGGATTCCTTGCCCCGATCCGTACGGCCGAAGATCAATTGCGAAAAAATCAATCAAGAAACTTCATGCAACATGATACAAGTCGGGAAAACGCTAACACGGGCTCTGATACCAATGTCGGGATCGGTCGGATCCCCGAAATCGGATTCGGCACCTAAACCGAACCCCTAAATCATATGCGGAAGATAAGCCCGGGAATCTAACGTATCACCGATCAAAAGCACACCACGGATTCGAGCGTACCTTGTTGGCCACAGATTAGACACCGATGCCGTATTGAGGAAGTGATTTCAGTCCCGTTCGATCCAATGTCGAAGATTCGCCGTGAAACGGAAATGGCGTCGCTTCTTGGCTTTTGGAGAGAGAACTTGAAGAGAATGAACAATGTTCTTGCACAAATGCCAAGAGGTGCGTTCCTCTCTCTCTATTTCCTTAAATAGGTTGCCCTTTCCACGGGCCTAATTCCCGTGGGCCGGGCCCTTAGGCCCATCGTGGCCGGGCCAGCTTAGGCCCATTTATTAAATCCATCAAAAAGAATAAATGAAATAAGGTGAATTTAACCCAGAGCGTCATTACTGAATAGAAAATATCGTCCGACCACAAAGGGAGGATCCAATGCTAGCACACCTTCGGTGCGAAATGACACGACTCATTCAGTGCATGAACTGATGCATGCCTACACTCATAATTTTTCTTTGGTGTATGCAGTGAATGCATGACTGACTGATTACAAGAACCGAACACAAAGTGAAACTGGGAAAATCTGCTGCACAGGCTTTTACGATTGAAGAAAATGACCGACTCCATCTGCGCTCTCTCCCCTCTTCGCCCACCTCATTCAGCCCTTTAAATCGAAGGAAAGAGACTGGTTTGTTTTGGAGAGCCGGAAGACGCAGTGGTGCTGCAAGGAATAGACCATCATGAATCGAAAGCACGTACGAACACGAAGCTCTTCATCTCTCTTCATTTTTCCTTCCCCGGCTTGGGATTTGGCGAACAAACAGCCTGTTCTTGGTGTTCGCAGTGGTGTAGGTACGTCTGAGCATGCCTTGAACTTATGACTTGATCGTCTTCGAAAGAATCACTTTCGACTTGCTATCAACTGCATTAGATCCTCTGTTATTCGAACGGGTAGAAACATGCGTACCTTGAAAATCTGAATACGGAAAAAGGCATACCATGCGTGGATCGAATGGCAGCACGTGCTGCCGACTGTTCAGCCTGCCTCCTTCTTGCCTCGTCCGACCTCTCCATTGTAAGTCACACCATGTAACACGAAGAAGATACAAAAATGGAAGCTGCCCCTCGCGACTGAGGAGTGGTGTAATTGGCCATCTCCAAATACTTCTTCAAGTACATTCTAATGAGGATGCAACCAAGATGAACTCAGAGATGCCCAAGTACAACACCATGGCAAGGGGTAATTTTAGTTGTTGTATCTTCTGTAGCATTCAATGGTGCAATTATTGGATAAATATGTCGAATCAATAAAGCAATCAAATTAGACTTTGAAGCGTAATATCATTTTCTTAAAGAATTAATTTGCCCCCCAATATTAATAATGGTTATCGACAAATATCATCCAAGATATAACAAAGTCTTAAATGAAAATACTAAATAGCAATTCTAGTATGTCTCCAGGGTCTCTCATGGGAAACAATTAAGAAAGATAATTGTATTTTCTTATGAAAGAAAATTAAAATGAAGAAGAATGTTATTATTGAATAGACACGTTTAGCAATTTATAGTAAAAACAAGAAATTATATCCAAATAGACACAACCTTCAAAGATTAAGAAGTTATGTCTAAATAGAGATGAACTCTAAGATAACCGTTGGAAGAAATTATAAAATTCTGACTTAAATAAATAATAAATAACTGTAACTCTTTTTGAAAAGTCGCACCGTTTCAACAAAACGTTATAGTTAATTTTTTATAAAATAAATCCGAATTTTCCATTAAATAAGAAAAAATTATCATTGATTAATGTCAAATCTCGTTTACATACTCACATCCTTTCGATATGGGACAAGACACCTCTTAGTTTGTTTTACAAATAAACTACTAGCAATCCCTCAAAATACAAAATAAAACATTAAAAATGTACAACCAAAATTTTCGTGAGATTAATATAGGTCTCTTTCGAGTTAAACATATATTTAGTGCAAGTATCTCAAAACTCTATCAAAGTGACTAGCAGCTCAACTTTAAACTTGTACTTTTAAATAATAGAATTGGAATTACCACACATATACTAACCTCTTGTTTGAACAAGAAGTTCTATATTACTCTACACTATTATAACATTATGCTTGCTCATATTTCATGAACGCTCTAGAAAGCAACATTAACTTTTGTAAAAAGCAGCACCACCTTTAAGCTCAGATAGGTGAAGTATTTATCATGTGTTTTTATTACTATTAATACATTATAAATTTGTAATAGACTTCATTAAGAATTCAATTCAACCTATAAAACGTAACAGACGATATTGATTTATCATATCAAATCTAGCATCGGTATGAAACAATCACATTCAAAAACTTGTTTTTATCTATTAAACCTTCTAATTAGCAATGTTCTAGAAAAATGTCAAGTTACCATTACTAGTGATTTTAATTAAAGGGTTTCAGCTCCATTTCTTGTGAGGTCATCTTTACCACATCTCCTAGTAAAGCCTTTGTCAAGGGATTAGCAAGATTATTGCTTGACCTCACATACACAAGATTATTGCTTCACTTTACGTAGACAATTATTATGATATCATCTTTAATAAATCGTCTCACATATTTATGTCTTAGACCAATATATCTAGACTTACTATTGTAGGTGCTATTATAAGCTCTTGTCAAAGTGACCTAACTATCACAATGCAAAGAAGTAGGAAGCATAGGACTAGATCATAAATTGATATCCAACAATAAATTCCTAATTCATTTAGTTTATTTCCTAGTTGCTACTAACGTAATGATTCAAATTCCATAGTTCAGTGAGTCATGCACATTTGTTTTATGAAAGTGAAACCATCCATTCTTTGGTTCTTGTATTCACTAGAAACCAAGAAATTCTCAAGAATATCAAGAGTTTGTTGAGCCCACTTCTCCAATATCATCATTCATTCTCTATTATTCTCTCTTTTCCTTTCTTTCTTTGACCAATGAGACTATCAACTTTTCCGATAGAGGGAAGGCACAACTCTCATCCGGTGTCGTGGAATTATCCACAGTTTTAGTGACTTCCCATGCTACTTCACAACCCACTGACAATACAATTATGTCATTATCACTATCTTATTTTCCGAGGGTCGTCGGATCCACACTGTCCTCATCATCAATGATTAATAATCTGGTTAGCGCAAAGAAACTTTGGGAAACGTTGCTTGTGAAGGTAAGCAACGGGGATGAGACTTCGGATTCAAAAAACTTGCTTTAAGTCTCTGAGACCAAGGGCAAGACCGAACAAGGTATTCCTTGTGACGGACGAGTGAACAGAGACGACATGCACTTCAATGAAGGGGCAATGAGAGGTAGGAGGGAGTTTGGCGGAAATCACTGAGAAAGCCACTTCAATACGCTCCAAAGTTCCATCTATTTATGCCACCAATGCCCTCTACCCTGGTTCTCTCCCAATGTATATAGGCTTACCGACACGGGGTGATGGTAAATCAGTAGCGTTCAATGGTCGATTTTGAGAGTGACCCCAAAAGAAAAACTTTGAGCATTGCCTCTGGAATCCCATCTCTCTCCTTTCAATGAACAAACCTTCCTTTTATCCATGCTTACATACGTCACACGAAGGAAAAAAAAATAATCCGCTGGGTAGTTCCTTCAACGCTTCTTTTGCAGGTCACGCTCGACTTCTCTACATCTCGCTATGAATCTCGTGTCTTGATTCATAACTTTGATCCACTTGACTCTATTGTTGCAAAATAAACCCTTCAAATTGTTGAAGAAATACGGCTTCAAATCATTAGAGCAATCAAGTTGAATTTTAAAACATGATATTACTTTTTTTAAGGATTTATTTGCCCTACAATGTTGTTAATGATCACTAGCAAATATCTTCCACGATATAACAAAGTCTCAAATGAGAATATTATACAGCAATTCTGGTATACCTCTCATGGGAAACAATTGGAACAAAATGATGGTTGTATTTTCTTTCAAAAGAAAACGAAAATGAACAAGAATATTATTGAATAAACATGTTCAGGACATTTCAAGGATTAAGAAGTTATGTCTGAATAGGTACGAACTCCTTTGAAAAAAAAATAAAATTCGGAATTAAATAAATAAATAATAAAAATAATTGTAACTCTTTCTAAATAGTCACACTATTTCAACAAAACACTATCGTTAAAAAAAGTTCTTTTAATAAATAAAAAATTTTAAAAAAATAAATCAGAGTTCTTTTAATAAATAAAAAATTTTAAAAAAATAAATCAGAGTTCTTTTAATAAATAAAAAATAGCGATCATTGGTTGGTGCCAAAATTTCTTTCATGTGCGAACTCACATCTTTTCAACGTGGGATAAGGCATCTCTTAGTTTGTTTTACAACCAAACTACTGACAATAACTTGCACTGGGGAGAGGTTGGTCGAAGCAAAAAGAGGCCGAACAATTAGCAGCACATGCTGCCATTCAATTTATGTATGCACGGCATGCTATTTGCCATACTCGAGTTTCAAGATTTGCACATTGCACGTTCATACCTTGATATCGCCGAAGCTAACACGTGAGGACACAGCAACAGCGCTGGTTCAGCCGAGAAAGGAGCGCATCAATATTTGGAAATATATCGGCTTCGCTCACTTCTCCAGATTCTTCCTCTCTTTCTTTGTGTTATAGACTGTGGAGTCTATATTTATAGATAAAGTTCAAGTTCCTTCGCAGAGATATCAACCGGTTTTGAAGTAGTCTTTCTTATCAAAGCTGTTGCAACGATAGCCTCTTGTGTTGAGTCTGTCGCCGTTTCCTTTTTATCCAGAATCAACCTCTTTCAGATATATTCTGCTTCCAAGCTTATCTTCCTCTTTGATCTCAATCAAACCTTGAAGATCGGATATCATAACTACCCGACCAAAACCCTAGCTACTAAAGGTTGAGCTCAAAATTTGAACATCGCATCTTCAAGAAGCTCTTTGGATCACTCGTGCGAAGGTCCATATGGTAATATAAATATGAACTGAGCTAATGATATTTTTGTTTAGGGGTCGGGTTGATTCCTAATTTTCTTTATGTAATGGTAACCAAAATTTTGACAAGATTAAAACTCTAGAGAGAATTCATCTTTGACTTATGCTCGAATCATGTCAAGTACCAAATAAATTTTACCCATATATAACATTATGGTATAATCTCATAAAACTTATGAACTTATAAAAGTGAAACTTGACATCCATCTAAGATTATTTAGATTTTTTGTTCCCCATTGTCATAGTATCTTTGTCATCACCATCTTTCATTAAATAATTTATCTCAACATATCTTGCATTATTTTTTTCTTCTATCTATCGTTGTAAAAAGGAACTCCATTCAAGTACAAGCTAGGCAAAAATGGTTAAAGCATATTCGTTTAAAACAAATAAATATTTTGATAAATAACAACTAAAACAAGGTATTCAAGTAGCATCTCTTTGTGTGTGATTAAAGTTAATAAATGAGTAGTTATATACTTTTCTTATTTATGAATTCTCAAATTATTTTTTGTCTTTTCTTCTTTACATCTCACCTAAAATTTACTATAATATTTCCAATCGATTTTTTTCCTCAAATAATGTATCCGGGTTATGTTTCTCTCATTGTAAAAAAAAAAAAAAACTATATAAAATCCGCATAGATAAGAGTTCTTTTAATTCTAATGCTCCGGTTATCCATCATATGCAAAAGAGAGCATATAATGTTAAGTGTAATTATTACTATTATTATTTTACACATATAGCCTAATGTATCTTTGATTGTGGAATAAAATTTTACTGAATTTTTTTATTGAAATTTTACTGTGTAGAATTTGTGAAAGGTTAAAGTTAATATGAAAGGGGAAAATTTTGCATATGGTCCATCATAAACCACATTAATTACATGGGCCAGGCACGCACACTAGATGGACATAAAGGCATTAACGAATTATCCCGCACTAAATTAAAAACTGTCACTTAATCATTTCCTAATATAAAATGCACTAAGCGAACAATAAGAACCCCTAGACTGACAAAAAAAAAAATAAGAACCCCTAGCGACTCTCCATTTTCTTCTCTTCTAGACCAATGCGTCTTCGAGGGTCACTGTTGGAAAGAAACGAGAACTGGAAGCAATGGACACCAAGGATGTCCTTCCTTCCACGGCACGAAGCACCTCCCTTTCCGCCTCGTCTTCCACCGGTTCGCTTCTTGTACGAGCTCCTCCTACGCGCGACAACGACCGCTCTGATTTCGAACCAAAAGCTCTGGAAATCAACATTCATTATGGCGCTAGTTGCATCGACGAAAGCAGTGAGAGAGGCTCTGACTGAGCGCTTGCCCGCTAGCGGGGATGACTTCGAATCGGTGTCGGAGAGGCCATTTGTTGCAGACCCGGATGAGAAAACATTGGAAGGAGGTGGTGGAATTGCAAAAGATCGAATTTTGGGACTCTTTATTCAATGGCTTTGAGCGATCCGACATCCTCGCTCGGCAAGTGTCAACGTTTGCTATCCATTTATGCTGATATAAGCGCAAATGCATGTGACGCATGCCTTCCTGCAAGAATCGCTCACAATCGAAATTGTTTAGCAGAATTTGTATAATACAACAAGCTCTTAAAAGGAGTCCAACAAACAGAGGATGCTACAGCCTATGTTCTTGGCGTACGAGGTGGTGTAGGTACGTCCGAGCATGCCTCCAGCTGGACATGAATACTTGGTCGCACGACATGCAGCAATAACAGTTCGAACTTAGACTTGATCGTCTCTTCCAAAGAACCTCTGTTAGTCGCATGGATAGAGACGTGCATATCGTGAAAATCAAGTATGGAAAATGGCATACCATACCATGGGCCGATTGTTCGGCCTCCCTTATTGCTTCGACCAACCTCTCCCGCGCGAGTTATGTCATTGAATACCAAAGACGATACAAACACTGAAACTGCCCCACGACCGAGTAGTTGTGTAATTGGACATCTCCAAATTCATCTTGCTGCATATTCATTTAGAATCGATTCTAAATGAATATGCAGCCAAGATGAACTTGTTGGTGTCGAACCATCTAAGTCAGGATCCGCATCGAACGTCCGTACCCGTAGGAGGAGCTCCAGGTCCGGCTTTGGATCTCTGCAATTTGCTGGGCTTGGCCGGGCATCTCTGCAATTTAAAAAAAAAAAAAAAATTAATGAAATTAAATTAAAATTTTAAATTTTTACTTTAAAAAAAAATTAATTATTTTTTCTTTTGTCCTTTTCCTGTTTTGTCCTATTCACTGCACTCCCCCCGCCCCCCTTTTCAGCGACTCCTCTTCCCGAAGCCACTTTCTCTCTTTTTTTTTATTATTTCTTTTCTTTTCCTTTTATTTTTCTTTTGCCTTTTGGCCTCCTTCTTCGCGCGTTCTCTGCACGCCCGAACACTCCTTCTTCCCGAAGACCCCTTCACCGCACCAACACATTCGACCGAGGTTTGCCGCCGCCGGCCCCTCCGTCTCTCCCGAGCGCCTCCTTCACACCGCCATCCGCCCTCACTCCCCGCGAGAGTCGCGATCCGCCACCGTCCATCGCCGGAACGGAGGACACAAAACACACCGCGTACGCGCAAGCGACCGCGACGAAGGAAAGGAAGCGAGGAACAGCGACGGTAACGTATAAAAACCAACGGAATATGAACGAAGGGATCTACGATTTCGGGGAGACGAACTCGCATGGGATCGCAGAGACAAACAATAACTCGACGGTACCTCAAAACGCGACTGAGATAAACGTAGACAAACAAGCAGGGTCCAGAGGCAACGACGCGCAGCACCGCCGGCGTCGGGACTCGAGCGGACGGAAGAAAAAGGAAAAAGACTTACCGGAAATATGGACGTCGGGAAGCCGGGTCCGGAGCGCGGCCAAGCTTCTCTCTTGCTTTCCACTCTTGATTTCTCTCTGCCTTACCCCAATTCTCCCCCTCGGTTCCCGCTGCCCACCGTTCCTTTCTGTCCTTTTCTGCCTTTTATTTTCTCTGCTCTGCTCTGCCCCCCTGTCCCCTGCTGTTGCTGCTTTTGCTTTCTGCAGGTTTTTTGGGCGCGAAGATGGCTGGAGGAGGGAGAAGGCTGGTTGGGACGTGGGCTGGGCCGAAGGGAGAGAGCTTGGGCCGGGCCAAGGCCCGATCCGGCTCGACCCGACCCCTAAGCGTTTTTTTTTTTTTTTTGCTTTTTTGTTCTTTTTTTTTTCTTTAAAAAAAATAGGTGTCAACAAGAATGACGGTGCCTTGTGCACCACTAATTTCCCTTGAGGCAAAGTTTAATTGATTCCCAAGCGTTAAGGCGAAAGATACATCCGGTTTAAGTACCATAAGTCATTCTAAAGTTCTTATTCTCTCACTTTAAGTCGCTTTGTTTCATCAAATATTGGACATTGCTAGAAAGTTTACTTTTTATTTTTTAAATTATTTTAAGAAGAGATGATATAAATTTTCCTATGTTGTCAACCTTCATTGGGACCTTTGAATTTCGAAATTTTGGAGCTTAGTGCTACGCTTGAAATATGGCCTGTGGCTAGCGAGATTCATAGCGCCTTCATCTAAATCAAGTGAAGCTTGGCCGGTGACCTTAGTTTCCAGGCTTGAAATCTCAATGCACGGAAATTACATGGTTGCTTAGTTAACTCGCTTTCTTTAGGAAATTTAGAATCTCACTTGATGGGATATTTCGTTTGGGCAATTCCCACTAAGTTCTATGTTTTAATTTATTTATTTTTTATTTGGAAAAGGTTGGCCACAATGAAAACAAGGAAAAAGAAAAGAAAGAAAACAACCACAATGTAGATGCTTAGAAGCACAAGGTGATTTATTTATTCAGATTCAGCATCGTAGATCAACTTGATTACTTTTTATACTATCAATCCAATTGAATTTGAATCTAGATAATAAGAAATTGCAAAATAAGCATGATCAAAAGCTACATTTGATTTTTTGGTGTGATGAACTTAATTTATTGTGATTTTATACCTATGATTTCAAGAAAGAGCCATACAAAAAATTTCTTAGCTATTTTTCTTTATGAGTTCAAAATTCTCAGGCCATCTTGGAGATTACTCTAATAAAACATTTTAAATCTCATTATATAAGTTAATGAACTCTACAACAAATGTAAAGTGGACACATATTCGATGTGTCTTCATATCACAATCACCTTCATAAATTACTAGTATCTATCATTAAACTGTTGTCGGACAAATTCCTTAATTTGAAAAATATTTAAAAAGATCAATTTAATCAACTTTATTTCAAAATGAAATAAACATGTCGATAGATTACAACAAAAATTCTATGCTAGATACCTCTTATTTTTGTTCAAGAAAATTAAGAGAGATTCCACATTTCTTTTTAAAAAGAAAGAAAATTTTCAATTAAAATATGTATAAAAGAATTTTTGTTTTTGTGTATACAATGTTATAAGATTAAAATGACCATATGATTGTACAAGCAACGTCAAATATTTGATGAAACAAAGCAACTTAAAGTGAGAGAATAAGCTTTAGAATGACTTATTGTGCTTAAACCGGATAAAATGTGTCCATTTTTTCTTGTATCTCCTGCCTTAATGCTTGGTAAATGATTAAACTTGTTAACCAGTTGCCTCAAGAGAAATTAGTGGTGCAGAAGAAGGCACCATCATTCTTTAAAAAAGTAACGGACCGTCACCTAAGCATTATTCATTCAAAAGAAATCAACTCCCTCGTGAGAATCTTTGACTTCTCCTCAAATCACGACAGGTACCAAATTAAGTTTACCTTGGTCTAACTTTCTCATGTAGATCTCCTGAAGTGTATGAACTTATCAAAGTGAAACTTTACATCCATTTAAGACAACGCAGATCCCTTGTTCGTTATTGTCACGGTATCTTTATCATTAACATTTTTAATTAGTAAAATATGTCTCAACCAATCTTGTAATATTTTGTCTTCAATCCCATTATTGTAAAAAAAAAAAAAAATCCACTCAAATACAAATTAGGCAAAAATGGTTTAAGCATATTCATTTAAAAAAAATAGATTTTTTTGATAAATAACAACTAAAATACGATATTTAACACCTAAAATATGATATTCAAGTACCATCTCCTTTTGTGTGATTACAGTTAATAAGGGGAGTAATTATTTTCTTTTTCGAAAAGAAAGACTAAACTTGTTTTGTTGTATTAATAAAAGTGCTTAATCACTGTGTACGTAACTAAAGCACGATATAAGAATTGAAAGTTCACCATTTACATCTTTCGTATACTTCATATATATATATATATACTTCTCTCAGTTATCAATCCTCAAATGTTATTTTTCTTTTTCACCGTTTTTTCTTTACAATGTTCACCTAATAATTACTACATTACTTCCAAACGAGTGCCTTTTTCTTTTTTTTGCTTAAATAATGTTAGCAGGTTATGCTTCTCTCATAAAAAAAGAAAAAGAAAAGCTGTATAAAATCTACGTAGATAAAAGTTTTTTGAACTAATGCTCTACTTGTCCATCATATGCAAGATATGGCATATAAAGTTAAGTATATTTTTCTTTTTACACAGCCTAATATATCTTTGATTGGAGAATCAAATTTTACTGATTATTTTTTTTATTGAAACTTTATTTTTTGGGAAATTTGTGAAAGGGTGAGTAAATACGGAAGATGAAATTTTTGCATCTCGGTCCATGATAAATCGGACTAATTACAGCCGTTGATCCTTTGAACATGCATAATTCGATGGCTATGATTACCCCTGATTTCAAGTAATCAGCAGGGCCCCTGAAAAGACAACCTCGGAAACTGTCGGAAAGACGGACGCGAAAGGCACCGACGAATATAAAAATGGCATAGAGCGAGCAAACCTACTCCGTGGATTCTACCAAGAAGAAGAATCGCCCAACGACTCTCTCTGTTTTCTTCTCTTCAAGACCAATGCGTCTTTGAGGGTTAGCTGTTGGGAAAGAAACGAGAACCGGAAGCAATGGACACCAAGAACGTCCTTCCTTCCGCAGCACGAAGCGCCTCCCTCTCCGCTTCGTCTTCCGCAGGTTCGCTCCTTATACGAGCTCCTCCTACTCTCGACGACGACGGCGGCGGCGGCGGCGGCGGCGGCGACGAGGGCGACTCTGATTTCGAGCCGGAAGCTCCGGGAGACGACATTCAGTATGGCGCTAGTTGCAGCGAGGAAAGCAGCGAGAGAGGCGGCTCTGACTGCGAGCACTTGTTCGCTGGCGGGGATGACTTCGAAACGGCGTCCGTGAGGCCGTTCGTTGCGGACCCAGATGAGGAAACGTTGGAAGGAGGTGAGGGAATCGTGGAAGATCGAATCTTTAGGCCCTTTGTGGCATACTCAGGTGCAAACTTACTGGGAAATTGCTTTGGGGAGGAGATGGGTAGTGATGTTGATGAGTACCATTCTGTGGCAGAGACTGCAGTAGTGTATGGCCGTGACCCCATTGTTGACCAGGTTATGCCTATTGCAAGGCTGTCCATAGATTTTGACGATGAGGAGGGCTTGATGGGCAGTGAAGAAAGTGGGGATGAGGAGGGCTTGATGGGCAGTGAAGAAAGTGGGGATAAGGAGATCGTGAGAGCTGTGAGAGTTCCGGGTTTCGACGAGTCTGAGATGGCGGGGAGTGCACCTAGAATTAGGGTGGCGGTGGACGAAGAGGAGAGAGATGTGGGTGAGATAAGTTCGATCGTAGGGGATGGAATTGAGATACATAGCACTTCTGGTGAGTATATAAGTGAGAACGGTGGCCTTGCTTCTACGGGGCATGCATGGGTTATGCCTCTGCAGGGTGAGGAAAGAATTTTCATTGAGGAGAATTCCCAAATGCTAGCAAGTTTCGAATATCTAAGTAGCGAGGGTGGAAGAACTGAGGGTGCGGATAGCCATCAATCAAATGATGAGAGGTTATGGGAGCTGAAGAATGGAAAATTGAGTGATGCTGATCTTGTGGAAAAATGTGAAACAAATATAGCTTCCGAGGCAATGCAACTGAATTTCGAGGAATTAGTTTTCAGTAGGAGCAAGATAGTGAAGCCAAGCTTTAATTGTACAGTTGAAGAACCTTTGGCGGGGAAAGTTGGTACTTATGGTGCAGGTCTCACTCTTGAAGACCACTTGAACGACGAGACACCTCATTTGCAAATAGTTTCGGAGGGCCCTGAAGTTGCGGGGGAAGTTAAGCACTCAGATGACGCTTCTTACAAAAACAGTACCAATGCAAATCAGGAGGCTACTGCAATGAATATAGAGGTTGCTGAAGCTAATGATGAAATGGGTTCGTCAGATCAGGCATTGCATGATCCTCGTAATCTCCTTCACTCTGTGTTTTCAGTTTCCCCTTCAGATGATGAACCAGAATTGGAAGGAACAGATATGGAAAATGAAGCATTAAATAAAACAAGAGGAGTTGAAAAGAGCTTGCTAGACAATGGAGGGGTCAACAATTTGATATCTGGTTACTCTGAAATCACTCACCTGGTAATGAGTGATCTAGAAGACGAATCCGCATCCTGTATCCTCTCGAATCCAGTGATTTCGCAAGTTTATCCAGCAATGAATGATGGCCATATTGTCTCTGAATCCAGGGAAGAAGACGGATCCTATGTTTATGGGGGACAGAATCTGTTAGTTGACGTGGACATCTTGGGAGATCTTCTCAAAGCATCTTCTTGTACTGAATCAGAGGAGAATCTTAGGAAAGAGGAAAATAAGCGCCTTGAGGATGTGCATCTGTTAAAGGAAAAACTCTTAAGACTTGTCCACAGACTAGGCAATTCTCCTGAAAATTCCATAGCTACACAGGAATTGTACCGTAATGCCCTAACCATAGGCGGCCACTCTAGTCAAGCATCTCGCCTCAAATCAGCCAAAAAGTTGGCAATACAGCTTGAAGCTGAAGCTGGTAGTATAGACTTGTCATTGAACATCCTGGTCATCGGAAAAACAGGCATTGGAAAGAGTGCGACTATTAATTCCATTTTGGGAGAAAAGAAAGCCAAGGTCAATGCATTTGAGCCCACGACTGTCACTGTGAAAGAGGTTCTCGGAAATAAGGATGGTGTGAAATATAGGTTTATTGATACACCAGGTCTTAGATCTTCTGGTACTGAGCAATCTGTCAACCAGAGAATACTATCATCTATTAAGAAGTTCACCAAAAGCTTTCCACCCGATGTTGTTATGTATGTCGACCGTCTGGATTGCCCAACAAGTGATCTTGTCGATCTGCCAGTTCTGCGATTTATCACCAGTTCGCTTGGTTCAATAATATGGCATAATGCCATTATCGTGCTCACCCATGCCTCATCTACTCCCCCGGATGGACCAACTGGATTACCTTTCAGCTATGAAGACCTTGTAGCTCAGCGATCCCATGTCATTAGGCAATGCGTCGGCTATGCAATTGGTGATACGCATGCAGTTAATCCAAAGCCTCCAGTTTTTCTAATCGAGAACCATTTTTCTGAAAAGAATGAGCCGGGACGTGCAGATCTTCCCATTGGACAATGTTGGAGAACGCAGTTGCTGATCTTATGCTATTCACTGAAAATTTCAAGCGAAGCTTCGTCTCTGTCAAAACCTCAAGAATCATTAGATCTCCGTAAAATTTATGACTTCTGCATCCAGTCATTTGCCTTACTTGTTGTCTTCTCTATTGCAACGTCGCATTCACCCAGGACACTCCACTGATGAGGGTGAGAATGACCAGAACTTTGAGCTCAATGATTTGTCCGATTTGGATGAAGGCAACAGATGACTATGATCAATCGAAGCCCTTCGGGAGGTCTCAGATGGTGACACTCATAAAAGAATGGATGGACATTTATTTTGTGGAGTACATCTTCGTGTGCCATTCAGATTATCCTCTTCGATTCCTCTAATTGTTCAGAGAGCAGTGAGAAAATGGACAAGCATGCATGAGCTGACACGCGAACACCGGGAAGCCGCATCTTCTGAAACTGTCGAGGGAGAGCACAAAGTGAAAAGCTTGGAGAATGATATAGAACAGTTGCAGGATGTCTGGAACTTTATCAGACGGAATGTAGCTGCTGGTCTCTATTATGATGATCCAATGAGATCGGATCAGATACAGAAGCTCCTTTGATTTTATTAGGAGTGCAGGTTTTCATGACAAGATGGCAAAGGGTCTTTTTTTTAAGGAAATTATCGAACACGATCCAAGTGCATAGTGATCAGTCAAAATCCCTAGTCAAATGTGAATGGAGTTTCGATTTGGGGGGGAGAATCTTCATCATCTGGGGAGCATCTGTTAGCTTGTTCAAGACCCATCGTGTGGTGCTGATCTGGGCCGGCGGTCTGACCCATACCCGGTCGAGCCGATTGAACCGGCCAGGCCGGTTTTGAAAAGACTCAGTCGTGGCCAAATACTTGTTCCAAAAGAATAGTAAGAAATGTTCCACGACGTTGTAAAGAGGACTGAGGCAGCTTTCTTAAACAAGCAACTTGATGATTATACAGGATCAATTTCTAAGTCATAGAATATAGTCTCTTACATACATAATATAATATAATCTGGAATCTAGACAATATAAACACAGAGAGTAAAATTAAACTAAGGTTCATTCCTATCACAATGCGCAAGGACCTTTCCAAAAGAGAGATATCACGGTAGTCAACATAGTGATCTACAAATAGAAGGAATTAGTCTGTAATGAAAGTTTGGTCGTGCCATGAAGATAATGTTAGCTCTGTCTATGACGACAGTTTTGGTCATTCCATGAAGATAACGTTAGCTCTGCTCCCACCAACACCTCGATGAGGCATTGTGACAGGCTCAGCCAATTTGAATACTAGCTAGAACTCAGAGCAATTATTCGGTCACGGGTGTAAAGCTCCTTTCCTAACATTCATAGAGGATCGTTGATGCTGGTTGTCCCCTCCCACCTTTCTACTAAATGAAAGAATATAACGTGTAAGCTCACGGTCTTACAGAGAAACGTGTGTTCATCTACGATCAGCAAGTGCTGCGAGACCAAAAGGTCTGAATAGAATTTTCACCAGACAAATGATTATTTGAAAGAAATGATATGGAGTCTGTCGCTAAGGTAAAATCTGCCAAATAGCTCAATCGAATTATTTCCGACCAGGGCAACACAAACCTGCAAAACATACTCCAAACTTGAGATAGGCCCGTTTGGTTCAACTTTGGGGAAATAACTTCGCATTTCCCAAAGTATCTTTAACTGAATGGGCATTTTGTAAATGTTAGTGTGTTTGCACACTCAAAAATGTGTATATTTCGCAAAGTAGCTTTAGGTTAAAAAGAAAAAGGAAAAAAAGAGAAGAAAAGAAAAAAGGGAGGAGATGGGTGGAGAAGGGAAAATTGTGGGGGGAGGTGGCTCTACAAAGTGGTGTCGGTGGTGGTGGGGAGGCGGCCGGCAATGGCGGCGGCGGCAACGGCGGTTTGGGGGGGGGTGTTCACGCCCGAGGCCGCGCGTCCTCCGGTGAGATCGGGTGTCGCCTGGGTTGCGCGATCTCAGGCGACATCGCCGAAGGCCGCGTGACCCAGGCAACGTCGCCCGAGGCCGCGCAACCTTGGGTAGCGTTGCCTAGGTCGCTCGACCTAGGCAACGCGACCTAGGCGACGGCGCCTCAATCACGCGACCTAGGCGACGCCCAAGGTCGCCAACCTCCAGCACCTCGCTCAAGGTCGCACGACCTCAGGCAAGGCTTCCCGGCAGCCAGATCTAGCCGCTCGTGGCTGAGCATCGCCCACCGTACCCATCAGCTAAGCTTTGTGGCAGAGTAGCAAGGCCGAAGAAGACGATGAACAATGTCTTATGAGGGCAAAAGCGGAAAACATTATTATAATGAGGGCAATATTGAAAAGAAAAAAAAACTCATTAAATCTTATATCAGCATTCCAAATGCTAGCATTTGACTAATGACATCTCCAAATACTGAATCAAATGTCTAAAATTTTTCTCAAAGGACTTTCGAGGCTAAAAGCCCCTTGGGCCAAAACCGTTTCGGATCGAACCAACTTCACTATCAATTGGCATGGTGATCTACATAGCACGGACACGCCAGCAGCGGAATGGGAATGGATCGAACAGAATTTCTACATGGAATTAGGGTATAATCGCATGGAAATATAATCAGGGGCAAAGAGAATGTGGATCAGATTCAAGGTCTGTAGAGATATGAACAACCGAATGAAGGACTATAAAAAAAGGGGCAAAGTCCGACAACGATCCGACACCATTGATTTAACGATAAAGTAAAAAATTTTAACGTGTAAAATTGTGCGAAAATTCGTCCTCACCGTGGCAATTCGCAAGGGCCTATCAGAGATTGCAATTGCATTTCTTAGAATAATGAAACGAAGCCGATAAACGAATAGGATTTGCTTAAGGTCTTGCGAAATTACGTGAGCACCATGATGTATGGAAACCGTAACAAGTTTCTATAAACAACAAGCGAGACCACGAACAAAAGCCGACCTGTCACCTGACGTAAATATATTTGAAAGAAAGAAAGGCAGATGGACTTGTCACCTGAATGAAGCAACAATCTGCGAAATAGCTCAATAGAATATTCTCAGCCAGTACAATTTAAACCTGTGAAACATGCTCGAAACTTGCAATCAATTCGAACCATTTTGAGCCGAACCGAACCAGGTTTATTATCAACTGGCTAAGTGAATCACGATTGAAGTTGCGCATGTTTCATGTTTACAGAGCACAACCACACGGGCAGTGAAATGAATTGCACAAAATTTTACAAGGAATCGGCACATGAGATGGCTGAGGGAATACAAATGAACTGGGAGGAGAAGGACAAGCAAAGGCAGCGATAAGGCTATTTGGTAATCCAGAGAATGGACGCTTAATGCCCTGCTAGCAAATTGTAAGATACCATCAGTGCCCAACTTAACCGCATGATGTGCAATTCATCGCCTAGAAAACAAGTGCTCCTGTTAACCGAAATGAGCACCCGAATTTTGTGCCGGTTGCTCCAATAGATCTGCTTCTTCTATGTCCTGTGTTTGGACGTTTAATTCCTACTCAAGCAAAACCACGCCATTCGGTTTAACTAACAATTGAAATGATCGCTTGAAACGCTCAATATAGCATCTAAACAGTACTTTAGTATATAATAAGGGCTAAAGAGAGAGAACCTGTGATTGAAGCAGCTGATGTGGTTGCTGATCTTGTGCTACTGTGTAAGATTGGGGCTGAGACATTCTATAGTATGGCTCCTTTAAATCAAGCTTGCTGGATGATGTTTGAAGTATTCGGCCTTGTTCGGCCCCTGGGCCCCACATCATAGCTGGTAACAGATTTGAAAAAGTTCGTTAGCAAACACAAGTAACCATCATCATTTATCACTACAAATAGAAGAGATTAATGAGGAACTTACTTGACAACGTCAAATTTATGGTGTAACTCTGGGATTTGTGAGCAACCAGGTGAAGTCGACCAGTGATCTCTTGTCCAGCCATGACATAGAGGGGTTGAGAAAGAACACAGCGCAGTTGGTACCAATGAGTTGTTGGAGATCCAGGAGCAGTTGTCAACCACCTTGGCACAGTACTGTGGATCAAGAGATTTAACTAGCTATGACAATAAGCAAGATTGGGATGAAATTTAGAATACCAAGTCATATGATGCACTGAAAAGCTTGATTGGGGGGAGGAAAGACGAAGAGTTACCTCCCATTGAATAGCACATCAAACCAGCAGGCCAACCCATGCACTCTGGTACCAACGGCTGCTGTAAATCTCAACGGAACATCAATCTCGTATAAATCTTCTTCCTATCAAACACAACCATTATGAAGCCGCAATAAGTAACAAATTCCTTTTTCAATGATGTTACAAGCCCTTAGGTGGGAAATATTTTGATCAAAGGAACACTACCCTGAATGCTGTAGGTAGGAGTAAAGGTTGGAATTTTAAATAACTTTTCCAGTGTAGTGAAAAATTACTAATAGCAGCCTTAAAAACCTATAAAGTACATGTTATCATCAGGTAGAGGAACACAGAAGGCAACATGAGCAAACTAATAATACTGATAGACTATAGACGGGCATGATGAATCAATAAAATGTGCAGTTTTGCTGTGGCAAGAGTCATGTTTCATATCCATGCACCAGAAAAGTAACAAAAGCTTGTCTTGATAATCAAGTGAACTGGGTCGGTACCTTCACTTTCGTAAAATCTATCACATGAAATATTGGGGGCGCCACCAACAACCTTGGATCAAAGGCATCTACAACAGGCTGCATGTAGAAGAAATGACCTCGTTAAGATAGTTTAGTTGCCAAGACAAAACCCTAAACAAATAAAAAACCAGACAAGCTAGCAGAGCACAGCAAGCCAAAAAACATTAACCGTGAAAAAACAGAGCATAGCAAGCGAGCAGGCAGATCGGTGATGAGAGATGCGGAAACTCTGTTGCCACTTGCCATGGTCAAGTACCAACAGCAATAAGTCACAAATCTCAACTGTAATAATCATTGAACAAAAAAGAGATGACCAGAATTGTGCAACTTAAGACTAGACACAGTTAGACGCCACAAAAAATAAATAAGTATCAGAAAAAACAAGATTTTCAAGGCTCCGGATTTATCTAATTTTTCCTTTATTAGAATAGATATTAAAAGGTTACTCCATTGTGACCAGGGTCCCAGGTTCAACCATGGAAACTCTCCAGGAAACCAGAGATAAAGCTACATGCATCAACCCCTGCCGACCCTGCTTGGATTTCCTTTTAAGAGTCATACATTGCAGTGCAATGCAAGACCAGGAAAGCTGGTAGTTCTTGCAGTTAACTTCTCTCATTAGTTTTGGAATCAAATTAGAAACATCTCAAATTTATCCTACCACCCTCGTATACCAACAAATCAAATAACGTGGTACGAAAAACTTATCATATTATTAATGCTCTAAACAAATTACGAAATATGAGAGAAAGTATGTAATATCAAGTATAATATTCATTATTCAGTTCCACATAAGATTTTTAATGTGAAATGCAGACAGGCAGAGGGGAAAGCTCGACGCGAAATCCATCCACAACTGCCATTTATTCTTGAAAAAGAAACTTCGGATAGTGATTAACTAGGGCATCCAACCATGATCACACATCCCTTGTGTACAAAACACAGAAAACTTAAAAATGCGGCGAAGCCCCGAAAGAAGCTTGGGTTCTCTGATGCAACTGATGCTACAAAATCATCAATAACATGATCCATGAGTGCTACTACATCATTCAAGCCTACATTTGATCCAGTCAAGATAGCATATGTCCAAAAACCAGGAACCTGCCACATTCTTACCTGAGATTAGATCCAACACATCAGACACCAAATCTCATCCCACAACCCCTAAACTAGCTGCAGTGCCTAAATCTCATCATTACCTGCTTGTTCCAAGCATCATGGAAGTTAACTTTTCAACTACATATTTTAAGAAAGTTAGTTGGTCTCTACACCAAGCATTAGCCCAGGGATAAAACAAGTACACCACTTCAAACAAGCAGAAAGCCCTTCAGTAGGAAAATACATGAAAAAGTTTGAAACCCTAACTTCCCTTGCATATCCTTCTGAATCTTCTCCAAATTCACACTAAAAAATCCAACTTGAAGAAACTAATCGATCATTAATCGGAAATGCATAAGAAACTTAATGCAACAATAGAAAAATGCATGCAAAACTCAACATCAAATGCCATATTTGCCGTGTCCTATTTAGAAGAAATACAGCATCCACTATTCCCAAAATATGCAGAGACTAGAAACCTGAGAGAAGTAGCCTTGAAACGCAGTGTTATACAAGGGTGTCAAGTCGACATCATAATAGCTCTGTTGTTGCCAAAAGAGAGCCTACATTAACATATAAAAGGTCAATAAAAAAAGTTGATCAAACAGAAATGGCAAGAAAAATGGATAAGAAAACTGAAAACTAATAGAAACTTCCAAGTAAATGGACATCACAAAAATAGCACAATGAGGCATACATCCAGAAACAATCAGAAGAGATTACTGTGAATGACCAAAAATGAGAACAAAATCAAAATCCTTAGGACTGCAGCTCAGTGACTCCAGGGAAAATTCATGGTCAACAGTGAATTCTTTGCTTTACAATGAATAATAGTCTCTCACTACTGGCCAATGTAACAGCAATTTCTCTTGGTATGCATAGTGTAAGTGAAAATGCTAAACAGCTATCTACATTGGGGGGGGGGGGGAGTACCATTGAAACATAGCAAGTAAATCTCATGTGAAAGTTGTAGGATGCTAATTAAAAGAAATTTAAGCAACACTACTAACGGATTTCTCCTATGTCATATAACTGGTTTCTTCATCTTCAAACGAGTTCAGTTTGCAATTACATCAATCTTATTGTAATTATGCAGAGCTGACCACGAAATAAACAATTTCATCTATACCATGAGTAAGTACCTTATTTGCAATTTCAACAAATAAATACTCATCACTGAAAGGGGCCATGTGTATCCTACAGGAGCAATAATCAGAAACATCAGAGAGATAAGGTTGATATACGTATCCAATCTACATAACAATCACATATATCATCTCAAAGACATATTACCAAAAGAGAGACAAGATGTCCTGATTTTAATTGCAGATATCAGGAAGCACCAAGCAAGTGAAAAAAAAAAATAGCCTTCAACAACTTCTAGTGAAGAGGGGCACAAGCTAAGAATAAAGAATAAATGCCCACTTTGAGTGAACATGGTCACAAGCTAAGAATAAAGAACAAATGCCCAACAACTCCAAATGATGATATTCCTAATACAGCTAATCAAATTATCGACAATAATAGAATCATTGAGGAAAACAAGTTATAAAACAATATCCACTTTAATCCAAGTCAGCACCTGAAAGAGCCCTTAGAAGCTCACAACTACAGAGAGATGGGAAAACATGGCCCATTTTACCATCTCTTACGATCTCTATGCACAGGGCGTGTTTTCTTTTGCTGTTCTATTTTTAAGTAAAAAGTTACTGACTTTCCTTTTAAAACTTCAAAAATATAGAATTTTCAAACGTTGTAAAAAAGGTCTGAAAGGTCAATAGTTGTCCATTCTGAAAGGTCTTAGGTGTCTTGTGTCAAAAACAAAATCAAAGTAGCAAGATTTGGAAAAGGGAAAAAAAAAAAAATATTCCTCCAAACAAACATTAATTCAAAAGAAACACGTAAAGCAAGTTTCAGAGATGGAGAAACAAAATCAAAACTCTACTAAACACTGCCCTGAAACATCTTTCCAGATAGAGCTCCTCAACTCATTAACCACAGCTTTAAATTCAAAGAACAAGTAACGTGAAGTGAGAAATATACCATCCTCATCAGATAAAAAATTGGAAGGTAAAAACATGAAAAACCATAAATAGAAGAGGGAAACAGTTAATCACCTTCCAACAGTAGGAAACATCTTTCCATCTGGAACTAGAAATCGGTCTCTAGCAATTACGTAAGATTCCAGCATCCTTTCATTTACCAACAAAGTGCCTAGGGCAGAAACAATTGTAAGCACTTTGAGCACTTCACAAATGTCACTCTACTAGTATCCATAAACTTCAATATCCAAAACCAATTCAACATCAACCATTAAAAAGAAAAGGAGGGGAGAGGAATGGTCAAGATACTGTAAGCTATTAATGAAGATGAGTTCATATACTCAACTATAGAAGCGAGGTTAAACTGATGAATAAGCATGCCATACCATTAAATCCCACAAGAGATGCCTTAAAAAGTAGAGTATACTTTATTACACCTTTTGCTCAAAGCGGTTTGTAAACTTAAAAGTTTTTTAAGGGCTCACTAGGAAAATGACTCCGAAAATCAGCAATTTTAACAGACACAGAAGTAAAGATAAATACCCATTGGCTCAGAAATCAGAATGTCGGCTTTCTCCGGCAATTCAACTTCTTCAACTTTGCCTTTAATTACCTGCATTTTTTTTGAGATACATGAATGGCTCCTGAGAACAATGAGATAAAGACCCTCAGATATCAGACTGAACAAATGAAACCTCACCGTAATTCGTTGGCTGAGTGCTGGGTTTCCATCAATAAGCTTGCGAGCATATTCAGCCATTTCAGATGCTTCCACAGCATAAACATGTTTTGCCCCAGCCTAAGGGTTTTGAAAACAGCACAAGAATTAACACTGTGCTGATGCATGCAACAGATGAAAAGGAAGCATCAATCATGGTCTACAGAAAAAAGAAATGCTCAGAGAACATTTGTACCTGAGCAGCAAATAATGAGAGGATACCACTACCAGCACCGACATCAACAACCACTCGATCAGTGAAATCTGCACGGTTCCCAATGACAGCAGCATAATAGGTTCCTGGACAAGAATTACATCACAATAAGATAACTGTGTGCGTGTCTGGTGGTATAATTGAGGATTAAAAAGTGTTCTCAAGACATAACAAGAAAAAAAACTTTTAATGTTCTTAAAAACAAGGAACTGACAATAGGTTCCAGAAGAAAGGAATATTTAACAGTAAGATGCTTAAGTGCCTGTAATGCCCTTGAAATTAATCTTAGAAACTTTATTTTGAAATTGATGGCAAAACAACTCTGTGTTGTTCTTATCTTGGAAGAAAAGGGTCTGACAAGTTCTCATAGAAGAAAAACCTAAGTTCCCTTTCATACAGTTCGAATTGAAAAATGATATATATAGCTAGAAATTTGGCATCTAATTCTTTCAATATTTCATTGGCCTGCTTTCATCTATTTGTAGTTATGCTTGTGAGAGAAAGAAGACAGCTCAAATTCAAGTGTGCCTCTAGCCCCTGAATTCTTCCTATTAGGTTGGATATAAATTGCATGTTTCTTCCTCAATATAGAACGTACTTTTTCCTATTGACCACATGTCACAGAAGCCTTCGCCAAAACTGCCATAAACTTTATTAGGGCGACCTATTCAACTCTGTCCTAACACATGGTAAGGGGCTGAGAGATGTACATGAACAAGCACCAATATAGAAGGGACGCATGTCTCCAATATTTCCTGATCCTGTAAACTACTGTTGCTGTGACAATTGGCAAGTGATTTGGTTGCATGCCAATTTATCCAGTATTGATACAAGGAATAATTTCTCACACTTTCTGCTGAACAACTTATAAATATCCATCAGAACTGTTGCATTCACATGGTATATTTTGTTCCTTGTTAAATTGACTATATCATTTTTAACTGGAAGGGCCCGTTTGGTTAAATGCCCTTGGGAGAATGTAAATAACTTTTGAGGTAAAGGGGTTTTCCAAAATGCTAGACTGTTTGGTAAACTATATAACTGAAATTTGCTTTAAGGAAATACAAAACTGTTTGGTAAACATATATTTGAAAAGCCTTTTAGTGTGACCAAATTAAGTTTTTTAGTTTTAGTATTTTTAAAATTGCAAAAAAGAAACAATGACTATATAACCTTTTACATTTTCATGTTGAGGGTAATGTAAAAGATATATATTAGTAAATTTATTGAAAATTATATTAAAAGAATTTGATTATGGATTAGATACAAAGCTCAACTTTTGGCCTAGGGTTCTTTTAGGTTTGTTTTCAACTTTGAATAATTTTTTTTTAATTATTGTAGTATTAATCATCTTCGTAAATTAATGATCATTCTAGTGTATTGATAAAAAGTTGGGCTATTGATTGTCAAAAGATAAAAATGACAAAAAAAGGTGAACCTATTCGATAGATGGTGAAGTAACCGATTGTGAATGCTAATTTTTTTGAGTAAGTATCGCATATAAATAGGGAGGTCCTCGTTAAGAAAAATAAAACCAAGTTCCTCTCATACAAATTTGACTAGAAAGATTCATTTCATGATAGTAAACATGGTCATATATGTCCGGAAAAAAGAAATTCATTAATAAGAGAACTAGCATTCCGCAAATGCTAAATGCCCAAAGCAAGTCTCCACCTGCTTTGGGCTTTCAGCATTTGGCCAAGGACACCTCCAAATGCTGAACCAAACACCAAAACTTTTTCCCAAGGGGCTTTCAGGGCTAAAAGCCCCTTGGGAATGCTGAACCAAACGGGGCTGAAATCCGCAAGTTTTACATGTAAGCATTCTCATTTCAAAGAATAAAGGAAAATTTATCCTACATAACAGAAAGGCAAAACAGGAAAGCTCAGAAGTAGAACCTGTCCTCACATAATCCTGTAGCATATTTTGCTGATGCAGAAGCTGTCCATAATAATGAAAATACATTTTGGCAGAAGATGCCTCTATTTTCTCATCAAATTTGCTTTTAGAAGTTGAAAGAGCTCCATTTGGTAAGTGCGTCCCTATATGGAGTAGTAATAAAAGGCTGAATTAGTAAGAATGACAGGCAAAAGCTGCACAGCCCACAGTCAAAAAGCTAAAAATAACAACAAAGGTATAAGAAGGAAAAAAACACTAAGAAACTTCTTGCAACAACAGAAGTTAAATATTAAATTGCAGGGGATCTAGTAAAACTAAGGTTGCTCCCTGCACCTTGATGGCACATAACTAATGCAAACAACTTCCAAGGGTATGTCCTGTGTTTTCTCCGATAAGCATCGGTTTTTCTTTCTTTTAATCTCTTTTCTTAGGGATGTATAGATATCACAATTTTCATGAACACCTGAACGATGATGAAGGCTGGTTCTAATCAATTCTAGAAAATGGCTTAGACAAAGATAAATTGCTCAATAATGAAAAAGTCAATGCAAGAGTTAAGAAGGCTTCTTCCTGTTTTAATAAACAAAGCTGCTCAAGACAAGCTTAGCTTAGATGAAAATTTAAGCAAAACTTTCACACTTCAGCAAATCTGAATCAGAGATTGATGATTAAACTCCTTGTATGCAGGGGAGGCATGCAACGGCATCGGTGCAAGGCAACGCAGACCCAGGTCTCATGGCTAATGCTTGGAGAGTGGTAGATTTAGCTACTTCAGACTTCCCCTGAACTCAAATGCACCCGAAACAGGGCCACTCCTTCATTGCATAATCCAAACCATAGATGCCAATGAGTAATCTTATTTGACTAACAACGGCCTTCTTTGTCTAGGAAGGTAAGGATACTAAAATCTGCAATTACATGAAGAACAAAGCGAGCCTTGTCTCTAAGTTGGCAGGGTCCACAGCCAAGGCATACTAAACCACAAATTAATCTAATTCCCTGTGGACCTCCAAATACAAGTTTCATGATGCACTTAAATACATCTAATTGCAAATTAAAGCTATAACCATGGAGACAATTAGCTCAGAAGCATTATTTTCAGGGTATAATGGATCCTAATCTAGACATGTAAGAAGAAACGAGAATAAAATAAGTCAATCTCCATGACATATCACAGGTCGCAATTATCACATCAAAAAGTGGCACCTTTAATACTGCCTTCCTTCTTCAATTGCTCAAACGTACAATGGAAGGCCTCGCTCTCCTCTTCCGTTTTAAAATGAATATTAAACCCTTTTGAATATGACTTCTGGAACAAAGTCATATAGCATTAGAAGGGACCAGCATCAGCCAGTACTTCACAAAAATTAAACCACTTTGTGCAGGAGAGTAATATTCAAAATGAACCAGAAGAAAACTAGAAAGTATAGACATGCAAAAACATTGAGAAACCTTTCCACCCAAGAGTTCAACACGATTTTTGCAGTATAGTAAAGATACAAGCATTTCAGATAATCCTCGTTACACATACCTCTTTATCGGTTTCAGAGCCTTCGGACATGCAAATTGACTGGACGGGCCTAGCTTAAAAATCTGGGAACACAGAACACAGAATAAGCAATGATATAAGCATCTTCAGGCTGAAATTCATCTAGCACTCAAGATTTTACCAAAAATCTAAATCACCACTGCAAAGCCAAAACCAATGCTAGCTTAGTTGTCATTAGCAATCCTCCTTGTTATATTCAAGCTGGCCAATGAGAACAGTCCAGCACGGAGATTGAATAAAAAGAAATTTGCAAGATATACTTCAACACGCAGCTTCAGAGAACCGAAACAGTCATGATCCGCTTAAAACAGAATGCAAACACAATGCGGTGCGGCAATTCACCATTTTCTCCTCATAGCCGAACAGCCGCTCCGCAAGCAAACGCAGACAAGACAAGAAACAACGGAATCAAATGAATACCGAAAAGAAAAGAGAAGAAAAAGCAATAAAACAGACGAACCTGAGCGTTGGCGAGCTCAACGCCGCCGACGACATCGCCCGCTCCATTCTCCCGGTAAAACCGGAGCTCGACGGCGCCGGAATCGCCGCCGCCGAACCGAGCCACGGCGGGCGACGACGCCGCCGCCGCCGCCGCCGCCGAGGCGGCGGGAGCGGAGGAAGGAGGAGAGAGGTCGGAGACGGAAACCAGGGGGAACTCGAGGCGCCTCTGCTCCTGACCCGACGGAGCCTCCATCGCTGAGCCGGTGCGCGAGCTCAGGCAGGCGAGCGGGGCCGAGCCGAGCCGAGCCGCACGCGCGTATGGCGTACGAGTCGTCGTCGGCGACGCCGCCGGCGTCCGGGATCGAGCGAGGACGGTGCTGCTGTGGCTACTGTGGTGGAGAGAAGGAGAAGAGAGAGAGTACGTGAAAGGGAGGAATTAGGGTTTAACTTTTATGGCCAGGAGGAGAGAGAAAGAGAGAAAGAGAGAGAAGCAGCTTCCAAGTCGCGAGCGCGGTTCCAGGAAGACGACGAGGGCAGAGTACGGTTGCGTTTATAATAAGCGCGTGCGCCCCACGCGCCGGGGTACGTCGCGCGTGGGGGTGGGGGTGGCGCGATCGGGAGGGAACACGAATTTTCGACACGCGTCTCGCTTTCGCCCTTCTTTTTGATATTTTAATTCTTTTTATCTCTCCTTCTTTTTCCTTTTTCGGGGTTCCGCCTATTTGTGGGGCCCGCCTGGATGACGTGGCGAGATCTGGGCGGGTGTCGCGCCCGGCGTGATGCGATGTGGTCCGTCCATCTCGATGGGGATTGGATTCGAACCCCCCGAATGTGGTGACCTTGACGTGATTACGCCGCAATCATTCCCGCTCAATTGAGGGTTTCTCAGCAGCATACTTCCAAAAATTTTCTGTGCCCTGAAAGGAGAAAAAAAAAATCATTTCAAATGCAACAAAAACAGAAGGTCATTCTCACCCTAATTTAATATATTAATTATAACGAAAATTATTATACATATAATTAATATCATAAAAATTCAAAACCAATATACTCATGATAAATTTACCAAAAACTATAAAAAATTCAATGTTTTATGAAAATTTTAACCATTTTGAATTTTAAAAAAAATAACAATCAATCCAAATAGATCCTCAATCTTCTAATTATATTTTTCCCTAATGACATATTAGCTCATGCTAACAAAATCTCTAATAAATAAAGTAAGTCATTCGATAAATTTAACAAATGACAAGTTTTCTTAAGATAATATTGATGATAGATTGTGTGAATAACCCATATACACTTGACAATGTAACTTTTTTCTTTTTTCATATGTCATGAATTTTTCCAACATAAAAACTATTGAAGTGTCTTTTTCTATTTTAGAATTTCGGATACGAGCTAAAGATAAAAGGAGTATTGCACAAAACCGAACCAATATCTATTCGAACGTAGCTCTTTATTATCTTGATTCATATTAATTGGTCATCTAATAGTCTAGACAACTTTATTTAGTGTTTGGACAAAAAAAAAAAAAAGTTTGGTCGGACGAGAGAAAATTGGAAGTGAAGGAAGAGAAAGGGGAATGACAAAAAGTCTTTATATGGAAAGAGGGAAGAAGTAATGATGAGGGGAAGGTGGAAGAAAGTGGGCGGCCCACATTCGGAAACGAAGGAATAGCGGGAAGATTGCTTGGAATTTACTATAATGTCCTCAACTATCCACCCTCTTTCCGGCTTCTAATCTTTATCTTTTAGCTTATATCCAGCTTCTATCTTTAGCTTATATCAGAAATTAGTTCGGGGCCAAAATGAGGGACGAAAAGGGAATTACGCATGCCCCTTCCTACACGGCTAAGAAAAGGTAGAAGCGGCCGCGGGCCCCGGCCCAAATCACATGTTTTCCCACCTCCAAAATCGGAGAAAAACGTGTTTTTGGTCTAATCGGGTAAAAGCTAATGTGGGGAAGGAAGAAGGCGCTCTCTCGAACCTAGTTTTTTTTTTTTTTTGGGTGCTGAGTTGGAATCCATTATTGCGTGCGGCGCTTCGAACTCGCCCGGGCGTAGTAGGGGCCGGGTCGAGTTCAAATCCATCGCTGCTTGCATGCATTAGACTTACCCTGAGTGTCGTGGGGAAGGGTCCTATTGCACCCTCTGGGGGATTTTGCTTACCTCGGTGAGATCAATCAAGGACGACGTGAGTTCTTCCTATGGTCACATGAACAGAACAAATTAGTAAGGCTTCAAATAGAAGCTAGCATAGCTGTAAATAAAAAAAACGGGTCGAGATAGGTATTATCTAACTTTGAGTTTATATTACCTATTTCATCAAGCAAAGACAAAAAGGAGGTTTGGTTACACGTCCTTTCTAATCAATTCTTTGACCTTCAAATTCATCTAATTTGATGTGTCGAACCTAGTCAGTTTAACTTTTGTCATTGTGGATTCTACCGTGGACAGATTGCTGAAAAGTAATAACAAACAAAGAAAACTTACCATCATTGCGTGTGGCGCTTTGAACTTGCTCGGGTAAAGTAGGGGCCAATCAAGTTTGAATCCATCGTTGCTTGCATGCTTTATACTTACTTGAGTGTCATAGGGAAGGTCTTATTGCTAGGGGTGAGCAGCGGTCTAGGGTCAACCTTGGACCGGCCCAACCCTACTGGTCCTGGTCCGGTTCTCAAGGAGACTGGGTCGATCCTTAGTCCTGAAATTCCAAGATCGATACTGTGCAGGTTGGTCATCGGTTCTAAGAGTTTTGAGTCGGTCCAACCCCGAACCAACCTTGTATATATATATTATATTACATTATATTATTTATAATTCTTTTATATATTCAAACCTAAGTAAAATGTTTGTTATAAAACCTAAGAGTTATGGTGAAATGTTCTATCAATAGCACTAATAGTAATTTCAATTTAAAACTTTTGTTGAGTATTAATTATGTGTCATTTGTTTTGTTTTCAGGTGTTTAGAAGTTCGAGTGAATTAACAAGATGTGAAGTTGTATATTCATGGTTTATATTAAGTATTTTGAACTTTTTATGGTTTAATTGTATTTTACTAATGAATTTCAGCTGCACTTTGCTTTTCAATTTGTGTCAAATGGTAGAAGTTTTTGAAAAGTAGAGTAGTACTGCAGTTGCTACGATGATTTGCTAATCAAGTGATGTGAAGCTCATTTTTTGGTTGAGTGGACTCTACATGATCAAATGCCGGAAAACGCTTTTGCATATGGTGTTATGAATATTAAAAATAGATGATTACAAGAACTTTCCATCTTGTCCATATCTCGATAAGCGGTTAGTAAGTACAAAATTTCTATTATTGTGTCATCTTAAATTTGTTGAATATGTATTGATATTTATAGTTTAGTTGCACAATGTCGCATTGTCAATGGATGTGTAATTTGAATTTGTAGGTTTGCTTTTTTAAGGAGTATAAAAACAAGACAAAAAAATTATCGATCGGCCCCGGTTGACAGAGAACCGGACCGAACCCATTGGGTCTGGCCCGGTCCTTGGTCCCAGCTCAATAGGGTCGGTCATCGATCCTAAAATCGAGAATCGACACCGTACGGCCGGTTTAAGGGTTAGGGGTGGCCTGGACCAACCCGGACCATACTCACCCCTACCTATTGCACCCTCTCGGGGATTTTGCTTGCCTCGGCGAGATCAATCAAGGACGACGTGACTTCTTCCTATGGTCACATGAACAAAACAAATTAGTAAGGCTTCGGATAGAAGCTAGCATAGCTGTAAATAAGAAAAACGGGTCGAGATAGGTATCATCTAACTTTGAGTTTATATTACCTATTTCGTCAAGCAAAGACAAAAAGGAAATGATTGTGTGAGGCGGCTCCAGGGGATCCATCCCACTAAAAGCAGAGAACAAACTCGGCATCATCCATGTGCAAGAAAGGGACCGATAGAATTAGATTCCCCCTCGTTGAGGCCTTTGCTCTTTTGCGCTTTCCCCTGTCGGCCGACACTGGATTAGCAAAAACATCAGGCGCGGAGGATCGTGGAAATGGGCTCATGTTCTCTGGCCATATTTCCCTTTGGTGCAATTCAGAGGACGCCGGGAGAGGCCTTGAACATTCGTACCCTCCATTTTGTGGTACCAAAATAATTGCAACTTCAATGTTCTCATGCGAACAAACACATGGGTTAAAATTATGAAAAATTCCAAATTTATATACCCATAATAAATGTACCCTAAACTTATTCCGCAAAATAGTACACATGTGATAAATTTACCATTTTTTTAGTTTCCATTAAATTTTACTCTCAAATTACTTAGTTATATGATACATGGCTGTTAACAGGTGTATCAATTTGGGCTTTTACCCTCCGTCAATTTATGATTTTTTGTGGTATTAATCCACTTTAATGGAAACTAATTGAGAGTAAAATTGTCACAAATGTATAAACTTGGAGTTTTTTGTGATTAAAAAATTAGCATGTGATAAATTTATCACAGATATACTAGTTTTAGGATTTTTGTGGTCAAAAAGTTAGTTTAAAATTTCCAGGTGTATGATATTGAGATTTTCGATGGTCAAAAAATTAATTTATGATAAATTTATTACAGATGTATCAATATGGTTTTTTTGTAATAGTAATCTCAAACAAATTAAGATTTCAATGGAAGACTTTTATGCTTCATAGACAGGAAGTATGGAGCAAAACTTGCAACTTTCCTCTTTCTTTTTTGGATAAAGTAAATGTTTTTGTGAAGCACAACTTGCAACATTCTTGATGCTAATCTCACATGATATAATTAATTTGTAGAAAGGCATGGGAAAGCTAAAGAGTATTTGATAAAAAAAGAAAGAAAAAACTGTTTCTAGGAAATTATTTTTCAACTTTCCGGCGTTTGGCGTTTGGATAGTTGAAAAACTAATCGATGTACGGAAAATGTTTTCCTTAAACCAATAACAAGTCTAAATGGGAGAAAATAGTTTCTCCCTCTAATAAGAAGGAAATCATTTTTTCTAAACCATCAAACGAGTGAAAACTAACCGTTTTCCTTGAAAATGGTTTTTATAGAAAATAATTTTCCTCCGTTGTGAAGTTTTCAGTGAAACAAACACAACTTTAGGGTCACTTCATTTCGCGGAAAATAATTTTCGGGAAAACGTTTTCCAGATCTTCCGTCTAACCTTATGATGGCATTGCCTATCTTGAAATCAAAGAATCTAGCTAGCCAAATATGTGAAACAAACTTGTACCATAAAAGATTCGCCATATAATTATTTAAAAAAGTGAGGAAGGAAAAAGTGCTTTGGACGTTGTTGCATGGCATCATGATTTTTCTACTTTTTGTCGATGGACTTTCACGTCTTTTCTAATGATATATTTAATCTTCTAATTATATAATCAAGTCCTTGAAAAGGAAAAATTCACCCCAAAATAGAGGCCTTTGAAGTTTTTTCATATTTAATGATCGAGCACCGATTAAGGGACTTTTCTAGTTCCCTCTTCCATATCAAATTCTTCGACCTGGACTGCTTCAGCTTATAGACGACGTGAATTCGATTTGCTTGGCTAACCCGGTAGTTGCAGCTCCTACATCTTCATATTCTTTTGGAATATTCGGTTTCGTTTGGTAACGTTTCTGTTTCTTCAAATTTCTATTCTTTTATTCCCCGAAATAAAAAAAAGAACAAAAATTCATTTGGTAACGTCAATTCATTTTTCTATTCCCCGAATAGAAAAGTGATCGGGAAATAAATTTGGAATTGAAATAAAAAGTAAAAAAAAAGTAGCTTATTGTTCCCGAGAACAATTTGTAGAAATAAGTTATTTTCTATTTCTTCTTCTTTGCTAGCCGCCACCCCCAACTGCCATTGACTGCTTGCTGCTTGCCGCCGATCGTCGTTGTTGATGAACGCGTGACCGTCGCCGGCGTCGATGATAGCCAACATCGTCACCGGCCGCCATCAACAAAGGTGGTCAGTGGCGACGGGCGGCAATGTCAACGGTCATCGTTGGCGGTCGGCGGCGACAGTAAGGAAGAATAAGAAAAAAAAAAAAAATTCTACATTACAAAAAGTTTTGTAATTTGTATCAAACACATTCCTATTCATTTTCTATTTCGAGAATAGGAATTTTGTATAGTTATCAAACGTGCTCTTTTACTTAGAAATCATTTGGGGAATAGAAATAGAAAAAGACTATTTCTGAAAAAAAATTATTTCTTGAATAAGAAGCGTTAGCAAACGAACCCTTCTTCTCTCGTTTCTCTCCGATAGCAAACCATTGCCCCTTGATAGGTCGCGTGGATCTTTCACTGTGTATCGATAAGAAATTAAGAATATTCAGGCACATGTCAGGGCAAAATGTCATCATCATCAAACTCTTCGCCCCATTCCGTGGCCACAATATCCTTGAACTAATTGAATTTGAAATATTGACAAGATAACCAAATTTGCCACTTGATTCTCCAAACATACCAGTTTCAGGATCTCCCTCTTCGTATCATTCTTTAAACAACTTCTTTTTGGTTTCTTATAAAAAATATCAACCCTCTCATGCACAATTGGTCGAGGAACCTGGACCATCCACGGTGGAACATACCTTGCACGCCTCTCCAATTTGTGGGACCCAAACCACTTGAAGTGGCATGTCATTCAGGATGGTTTGACCCTCACTTAGTGTTATTAGATTATCTTCTAAAAGTAAGTCGAATGTCTCATTCAACCTACACACATCAAATTAATATCTTTGGTTATCTTTTGCCTTGACCATTATAGTTTCCTTGACGGGGCAAGTTTTAAGGTTTGACAAACATAAAGTTTATCGAGCATTATTATAGCCACGTCTATTTCTAGTCAAACTCATTATCAGAATCATCTTCACAATCAAGTCACACTATGTTTATAACCTTTATAGGACTTCTTGTCCTTTTTTATTATAAGGTTCTTATATTTTGCCACCATTGTAGTCGACGGGAACAAGTTGTTAAAGTGTTGGCCTTCAAGTCGCTCTCTTTGGTGAGTTGTCTGAAAGATTCTTCCCTCTGTCCTTGGGATGTTGAGCCACTTATCATTGAACGTATTGGCCTCTTGGCCCTTTTTGAGAGCTTAGAATCGATCATTTACCCCCGCAATTCAAATAGATTGGTAGATTTTTTTTTTTTATAAAGACCTTTAGATGTAGAACCTTCCCCTAAACTCGCTTGCTAAACCCCCTTCTCGTCTTTGGGAGATCCTGTCTTTTGATGTCCCTTATTCTTGTGGGTGGGCTTGGGTTTAATGAGATGATATCTCCGTTTTGACCACACAAAAAAATAAATAAAGAAGTCGCTCTCTTGCAGCAAACTTTAACCCATTGAAAGACAACACAGTAAACTTTCTTCCATCAAGTGAGAACAAACATTGATTTCTTATTGTTACTCTTGCTAATATTTGTTCTCCAAGTTGTTTTCTTTACCAAAAAAAAAAAATCGATTTCTTATTTTTTTAATCGAGCAATTTATTGGTCTATAGAGATTCATTGTTGTACTGCCTGAACTAGCCAATTTGCTACCGTCACTTTAGAGATTATTCTATAGAAATTGGGCATGAGATGGGCTTTTCATCTTATCCAATTATGAATTGAGTTAGGAGGCAAGTTAGAGGGAGTAACCTTAACTTCATGCAACCATCATGATTAGCATCACCACATTGAGCAAGAAACTTGCTAATGTGCTCTACTGTTGATTAATTGTCTTCACCAATAAACACATTAAAGTCAGGTATCTTATAACCTCCTGGGTACTGGACAATGTCAACCTAATATGGGTTTGGTTTTTGGTACATAGGCCTGATAACACCTCCATCAAGGCCCATACGTTGCATTACCGTACCGGCCTTTGAGGATCTTGGGCTTGCAAAGCCTGACCATCCTGCCCACTAAGCAGAGAAGGTGGTCTTGCCTGATTATCAACCGACAATTGAGGCCTACGTGGTATGGTCCCAAATTCTATGGAATTGCTACACCACCAGGTGGTAGAATTGTATTACCAAATGGTCTCACGTTGTTGTCGTTAGGTACCGGTCCTACTAGCCTTTGATTTTCAGCATTTGGCAAAGGCACATTTTTTTTAAATGTTCCGGTTTGCCGAATTGTTATTACTTCCACTTGTGTTAGCCTGAACAAGGTTACTTTAATCGTTCCCATTAACATGGCCAACTATATTGGAGTTTTAGCCGTTGGTGACCTAAGGCCTCTGCTAGATTCTCACCGCTGGTGGTGGAACCATTTGACCTAAACTTCCAACGTTATTTAATTGGGTAGAAGTTGAAGGAACAAACCCCATCATCGCCCGACTCTATTGCATTGGAAACGGTTGACTTGATGGCCCTGGCCTTGAAGTTATTTCATTCATCACATTAACAATTATAGGCCTAATCACTCCGTCATGGTGATTTACCGCATAGTTGACTATGTCATTCTGTGGTTCCTCGACTACGTCACGTAGTTGACTATCGAATTTGGTTCCAACTCCCTCCTCTTTTCATAGGTGAGATTTCTCGAAATGTCAACAATATTCTCCCCTTGGTTTTGCTTTGCTGCTGCTTGAACGGCTGATAACTCCAATTAAGCAAACCTCTAATTGTTGCATTGTAGGGACTGATTATCATCACCAATGAAATTTCTAGGCTCTTGACTCCTAGACCATGCCATTGGACTTACTCAAATCGAACCACTATGGCCCTACCAACCATGTCAAAAAGATATTACATCGCAATTGTATCGTCAACGAATACATTTCTCCAAAGGTTGGATTTCTAGTTTTTTCAATGAATCGGATTCTATGGTGATTCAGACAGGAACTAATTTGCGTAACGATGATCATTAACTCTAAATAAAGGTAAATCGAAAGAATTTGAGGATAAAATTTATATATCAATGAACTAAAATTGAAAAATTCTGTAAGTGTATTGATTGTTGATCCTTATACATATTTCAATTGTCCCTGAAATTCTTGGTTATCTTCAACTGCACAACCTTCTCCATAAGCAGTTACGATCCCTTGAATATCATCCAGCTCAACCATCAAGATAATATTCTTATACAGTCCTCACTTCACATCTTTTATGGTATGATTGACCATTTACCATCATATATCAACAATCGTTTTTATCAATCATCGCCTATATGATAGTGTCGATGGTAACATAACACAAAAGATTTGTAGTTTATCAATTTGCAACTATACTTATCGATTGCTTTATCAACAAGCCAATTACGAACACCACATCGATCTACAAGGACTTGAATTATTTTCTAGTTCTGTTAATTATTATAATCTGTGCTGGTCAAAGAGCACAAAGACCAGCATAAGCAAATATATCGATCGAGGAACTGAACCAGACATAGCTTAATATATTCTAATGCAACATTTTACGGACTCATTTTTTTCTCAATTCGAACTCTAGAAAAGAAAAGGGGCCCTCAGGCCAGAGAAGAGCAATGGTCAAATGTAAACACCCACTTCAAATTGCACACAGAGCAGATTCGCAGATGTCTAATGCTCCCCAAAACCATCACATTGGCAACGGATTGACCAACAGAGAAGTCACATGCTCTTTCATCTTGGTTCCAGCATTGGTGTAGTGATCTGTTTCACCAGTATACATCATGTGCAGGGCTTGTGTAAGATTGAGAATTCGCACGAGGATCGGCATGGGGACAACAGTTGGACGGCGCAGTTCTTCATTAATGTCCTTCCATGCATTGATGACTTGTTTACGGAGTTCCTCCTTAGCCTCTTCCTTGGTAACTCTATATTGTTTCATGAAACACTCCACCGCAGATGCCACATGACCTCTCTCTTGCTCAAACTGTGGAGAAAATTAATTAGATAAAATTTGGAAAAACTAATGTTGTTTGCTGGTATATCTTTTACAAACCTTGTGTCCGGCAATGTCATTCAAGAGCCGACCGATTATTGACGAAGCCTTCACCATCTTGGGGTCGTTGAATAAAAGCCAATCAAAAACATCTTGTTACAATATCTCCCATTCCCAGAAATGACCATGCCAATGTCGATACAATACCAGAGCTGGGTAATGCAATGGACATGTACCCCTCCATTGTCGGCACGTGGTTTTGGTGGAACTGTTTGGCTTCGACGAAATATGCTCTCGCTTGATTTTTCATCTGAGAATTCATCCTCGAATGTAAATCTACGTCAATATTTGAATGCTAAAGTGTTTGGTGGACTAAGACATATGATAGTCTCTCATCCTTATCTAGAAACCCAATATTTTGTTAGAAGTGAACAAAATAAAAATTGTATTTGATTGATGTAGCATAAAATGGCTTACCACTTCTTTCGCATAGAAGAGGCGATATGAACATCCTTTTTGGGAGAATTCATAGTCAATTTCATCATACAAATCAAGAACTATCTTGTAACACTCTTGCATGTACTCTGGCAATCCATCTTTGGCATCCACATGCCACCTAAGTTCAAGTTGTGACCAAAGTTGACAATCAATCAAATTAGAATAAACAAGTTTAGAATTGGTAAATTGAGAAAAGCATCCAAGCGTAAATTGTACCTTTCAATTGCTTCCGTGAATAGTTCTATTTCTTCCCATGTTCCGTAGACATCATAGATGTCATCAATAATGGAACTAACGCGGGACAATTTGGTTAGTATTTCCCTCGCGGCTTCATGCTCTGGCTCGTAATATTCTCCTAACCACCAGACATACATCTCCACGAGCCTATCTCTAGCAAATGGAAACTTGCTTTGTACATCTAAACCCTTCCACCACCTACAGCATACCAACAAATCCTATTTAAGGCAAACATAGCATTGACAAAATTTTGAGTTTATATATAAAAAGAACTTTAGACCGATGATCCAAAGAGATTAATGCTCCTTGTCACTTACAAACGATTTTTTGTTGATGATAAATTCAAATTGCATGAATCAGTCTATGGAAAGTTTGTTTTCTTAGAATATATAGCTACTTTAGTTGTTTTCTTAGAATATATAGCTACTTTAGACATGTCATCATGGAATTAACCTTGTAAGGTTGCCGAGTTCCTTTCGGTGTTGCTCTTGCACAAAGTTGAAATCAAACTTAGCCAATGACAATAGAACTTCATTATGCGAAGGCTCTTCTTGGTAGAGTGGAATGTAACGCCTTGCCTCTAGCCTTGACATTCCCTTATGGATTGGCTGATTTAGGGCATGACTTACTTTTTTTTCCAGATGAAGGCTTGCTTTCCTTTTGTCAACCGATTCAAGGTGAGTTGTAGTAAAGGCAAGTGCATCCTCCAAATTATCATCGCCATGATACCTCAGATGGCAAGCTTCAAATAGACTTAGTAATCCCTGCACGTCGGCAATGAGCGATTTCCCAAAATTCCCATCACCGTCCTTGAACTTGTTAAAGATTTCTGTATGGCCAAATGGGGCGTGGGAAAAGATGCTATCATAAAATGCTATGAAAAACATCTTGTTCAATATTTAGATCAACTAGAAATGATGAAAAATTTACATACTAAACCAAATTAGAAGGAGGGATTATTCACCTTTTAAAGCAAAATTGAAGAACTCGAGATATGAGAATCATAGAGATAATATGAGAATCATTGAGAGATAAAGGTTAACAAATGAACAAATCAAAATTAGAGTAAACTAAAAATGTTAATGATGTTTGTTTTTTTAAATATGATCAATAAAATAAATCGTTAAACTTTTGTCCGCAATATAATTTTGCCAATTGATCGATCAATGAGAATTGAGCATCACATACCACATGAAACATGGTAACCACGTTGTCTCAACAATCGAAAGAGAAGAGCGACCATGTCTAGGTCATTGTCGTTATCATCGCAGGGAAACTCAAAATAACCTCTGCGGATTTGTTCCAGCTCCTTATCTTTCTCAAGTTCAAAATGGTAGGCGATTCCTAGGCGTTGGATCTGATCAATCAAGTTCAACTTCTGCAGGCTTATACATTGTACTTGTCAACATCTTCCTCACTTCTCCTTTCAATCTCTCGATTCGTTCCTCTGCTATGCCATGAGAATGCTACAGCAAATATAAAATTGTAAGTTCAAAACAAATGAGAGGATCGTCACTTAAATTTAGTTCAACGGGAACTTCTTCTGTTTCTTTATCAGATGTGGTAGGATGGTGCAAAATAATTCAAACTAATTGCTATCTATTCTCTTAGTAATTAGAAAACATAATGATCGAAAACTTTTCAAAATATAAACCAAGAAAAAGAATAATTTAAATGCTACCGTTGAGTTGGAGTCGGAAGCATATTTGAGAAAGTAATCTCCCCATATGCTTGGATGAAAATTTGCCGATCGGCGTCCTTCAACGCAGCCTATTTCTTGAGGAAGAGAAGAAGATGGGATTACTGAAAATCGAGCAGACATTTACGTTTCACTATTTTCTAAATGTAGGTGCCTGACGAAATACAGAGGAAGAACACAAGAGGAGAGGATAGAGGCTTTTCTGTGAGGGTCGCAACCTTATTGATGGGGGTATTTATAGGCTCTATGTAATCCTGCGTTTGAGAGAATAAGGAACAGAAAAGGCAAAAGTCTATTTTATTAAAGCACGCTGTTCCCCCGTTATTCACGGGTAGGCCGCCACGGTTGAAATAACTCGTGCCGTCAGAGCTAATGCATGTGTCTGATTATGCACGAACTGAGGCTGGCACCGGCTTCAAATAGCACAAAACACGTGAAGTTCACTTCGGTAAGAAACTTAGCGATACTAGTGCCGCCTAAATTAGCTCAATATTTTTAAGAGATATGTGAAATAAAAGTCCTGAAACTTATTACAAAGGTACATGAAGTCCTAAAATTTGCAAAATGTGCAATCAAATCATAAAATTTATCAAATTGGTGTAATCAAATCATTTCGTTAATTTTGTCTAACTTGACTAACGGAAAATGCAAATGTTATTTTCTCTATCCTACGTGACGATGACGTGGCTAAAACACAAAACATAAGACTAAAATGACGTCGTTTTGATATGAATATGATTTTTAATACATATCCCTATTTTTAAAACCTTTTCAAGGATTGAATTAGTTAAAAGATACGAAATTTTTACTTCGGTAGTAAATTATTTATAACTCGACTTGGCTCTAATTACGAATTGGTTCAACATGCTTTGCCTTTTCTTCTGTTTTGACTAAGGCTAATGTCCGTATCAGCTATTTTCGTAATCGCCAAAAATTGTCAACAAAGTAACTTTCAGGATGTGGAATGATGATTTCGAGCCAAAAAAAGAAAGATACGGAATGATTCTTTGTTGGAAAATGCACGGAGAATAAGGGAAAAAAGTTTATTTTATTAAAGCACTTTCTTCCGCGTTAATTTTTTCCACGTGTAGGCCACCAAGGTTGATAATGCGACGATGGAAGTAGTTCCTGTCAATCCGAGCTAATGCGGGTGATTGTGCACGAAAATGATGATGGTGGAAGTGACCTAAAGAATGAGGCCAGCTCCGACTTGGAAAATAGCATAAAACAATTGAAGTCCTGGATCATTTCGCATTAAAAAAAAAAAAAGATACTGGCATAGCCATATGATTTCGGAGAGAAAAAAGGATAAAACTTAGGAATATTAGTGCCGCCTAAATTAGCTAACCACTGGGGGTTCGTCCCAGTGGCTACCCTTCCATCTTGGAAGGGAGAGGTTGGTTTGGGATTCAAATCCCCACCTTCTCAAGGGGGATTGGGGTGGGGACGATTTCATTTCAGGAGTGGGTTTCGACTCCCAAGTTCTGCAAGGAGGCAGGACAAAAGTCTGAGAGTGAGTGTTAGAGTAGGATTAGTGTATGATCGACTAAAAAAAAAAATTAGCTCAGTATTCTTTAAAACCTTTCCAAAGATTGAATTAAGTAATTTTTTTCTTGCTCTAATTGTATTTAACTGGGTAGTAAATCATATATAACTCAACCTAACTTGAGTTGGCTCTAATTATTAGTTGGCTCGACATACTTTGCTTTATCTTCTGTTTTGATTAGGGTTAGTATCTATATCAACTGTTTACGTGATAGTTTCACCAAAAAAAGTCAACAAAGCACCTATCAAAGTATGGATCAATGAACCAATCAACAAAGGATGTGAAGGGTCCTTTATGTTGGCAGGAAACTTAGGGCATGTTTGGTAATGTTTCTGTTCAAAAATTGTTCCCGGGAACAAAAATAGAAAAAACTATTTCTACTCCGAGGAATACTTTTTGAACAGAAGAACGGGTTTGATAACTGCACAAAATTTTTGTTCCTAGAATAGAAAAAGAACAGAAACACGTTTGATAAACTTGCATAATTTTTTTGTTTCTTTTAATTTTTTTAATATTTTTATTTTTATTTTCTTTTTTTCTTCTTTATTTTTTATTTTTTTTCTTTCTTCCTTTTGGCCGGTCGTCGCCCAGATCCGGCGAGGTCACTGGCCCTCGACGGCCGGTCACTGATCATGGCCGAGGCTGGCAACCGGCCAAAGAAAAAAGAAGAAGAAAAAAGAAGGAGAAAAAGGAGAAAAAGAAGAAGGGTTTCTCGGAATTGTTCCTGGGAACAATAAACAAGTTTTTTTTTACTTATTATTTCTGTTTCAAATATGTTCCCGAGAACAAAAAAATAGATTTTTGTTCCCGGGAATAAAAATGTAAACAAACGTGTTTTTGTTCTTTTTTTGTTCCACGGAACAAAAGAATAAAAAATTGTGTTCCGGGGAACAGAAACAAATTTAAACATACAACCCCTTAACTAACAAGAAAATTAAAAGTACTGATTCTATAAACAATCATGTCTAGTCATGTAAAGATATTGAAAATGCAAAGATAAGTCGGAAGGTAAAAGTGAATAACTGGCGTTCATTAATTAATTGACGGTTCCGTTACAAATGGTTATAAAACAAACCCACTACTCAATAGTCATTGCGTCTCCCCCCTCTAATGCCTAGCCTCATCACTTACTTCTAAAGATTGTGGTTCCACTTCAAGAAAAATTTCAACTGCCCATGTTTCCCGGCCCCTGTCATTAGTGGCTCCTTCCATGGCCTAATGGTTATGTCAATATTATAGCTAAATTTGTCGGCTCTATTACTTAGGGTGCATTTATTTGGCGGAAAGTGTTTTCCGAGAATTGATTTTCTAGACTTTTACCTTTTTGGTTGGTGAAAAATAACTAGTAAACTGAAAACACTTTCTAGTCAACAACAATATTCATGCTAAATTTAGGAAAGTAAATTCATAAATCTAAATAAGTGAAAACACATTCTAGAATTGTTCATCTCGAATAGTTTATTTTATTTTATTTTAATATTTTAATTTTAATTTTGCTTTTCTATTTTTTTTTTTCTATTTTTGTCATTTCCTTCTTCTTCTTCAGCCAATTGTCGGCCACGATGAAGGCTGGCAGCCAATCACAGGCAAGCTCAAGTCACGCCATTTCCAATGAGCTCGAGCCTTGCCAATTTGGCAAAGTTCCAACTCACTAGCCTCAAGTGAGCTCGACCTCATCGACCGCACTTGTGGCTAATAAACATTAGACTCTTCAAGGAACTTGAATGAAGACCGGGTACTCGTGGAGTAAATGAAGATTTATCATGTACTTCAAGATGTCTACCGCATTGATTGGTAAGTAACTACAAGTACATTCTTTCCTTTTGCATCATACCTTTGCACTAGCATTTTCATGCATCATATAAATTTCATTTTAAAATGGGATTTATTTTCCAATAAAAAAAAGCATTCATTACATGTGCATGATCAAAATTTAGGTTTCAATTTGTCTTTGAAGGCAACCTTTACAAGCTTACCTTTAAAGAGAGGTAGCTGTTGACACCTAAATTTTAGCGATCCAATAATTTATTGCATAGAAAATTTGAGATTGCATTGCATTTTTTTATTATTGCATTGGACTGGTGACAGATAGGTTTGAAATGATAGTTATAAGCTTTAATTTAACGAGTTGGGCTTAGCCCATGAAGAGAGGGAATTTGCCCGAGCCTGTTATTTTCTGATGACCGAAAATTAACTTATGAGGAATGACGATTTAATATTTTTTGATGATATGATGGTGGATTTTCGTATATTCGTGCAATCTATTCATATATTCTCCATAAGGACAGGCGCAAGAAGGAGTAATTGCAAGCTCATCTTTGCAAGATTCGGAATCGGGAAAATTCTATTACGATCAAGAACTTTTGGCAATATTCGGTCAATTTTTAGGTTGTTGGATGATCCAATGGAAAAGAATTTTTTGCCAATCCTATGAATGTAAACGTGCGGCGGCCGATTCTCTTGTTTGTGGGAAAGAAAAGAAATAAAGGAAAGAAAAGGATGCGGATGGATTACAATTTTTGCATGGTCAAAGGTGGAAGGAAATTGAAAAGGAAATTGTGTCTTGACCATGCAATATGTGATTTTGTTTCTTTCCTTGGTGGGCTCCTATCCTTTGCATATAAAAGGGGCGCTCTCTTTCGATTGGGAGGGGGGCCACACAATTCCATACACGGTCACATTGAGAACGCATTGAGAGACACAAGTGAGAAGGGAGGGAGGGGGTCCTCTCTCGACCAAGTTGTGAGACTCCCTTGCCGCACGAGACTTGTGCCACCTGCCATTGCGCCTCTACCATTGTTGTGCCTCACCGCCCATGATGCTACTTTAAGCAGCCTGCAATTCGCGATGATTAGTTGCTAATCTGACGACGCTGAGTCGCCGCCTCTAGCTCCACGTCCCCTATTGCTGCTGCTTGCCACCCCCATTGTCGTTTGTACTGCCGTGTCTAGTACCCGAGCTATTGCCTTTCGCCACTACTGCTCACTCGACTGAACCGTGAGCTACCAACGACACCACCCCTGCTGTCCAGACGAACCAGACCACCAACAGATACCTTTATCAACGACCTTAGCCTCAACTACTTGCTGTTCGGATTGTGCCATCGATTTTCTTTGCTTCGCGGGTTGAATTGTGCACCAGCGAACACCACATCATCGGGGCCGCACAACTCAAAAGGACATTGAAAGCCAAGAAATTTCTCCTTTCCTTGGGGTTCGAGCTTCACGTTCAGTAGGGGTGATTGGTTCCTAGTTCAGTCCGGCTCCACCCAAGAATCGGGAACCGGACCGGGAGGACTAGTTCCCACCTTTTTGGGACCGTGGACTGGACCGATTGGTCTTGGAACCGAGAACTGGACCAGACCAATCGGTCAGGTCCAGTTCCAATGAACCATCACTTGTTTTCGTTTCATTTAACAAAAAAAAATAAATAGTAATTACTAGTAAAGTAACACACGAGATTATGATCTAGTCAAGTTTTTTTATTCACTTTGTGACCAGCAAAGTGACGTGCTATTAAATTATACATGTCCACTTTGTGGAAACAAAAATTAAAATTCCGCATCATACCTTATGTCATTACACTATTATGAAATAAAAAAAATAAGCTAAAGATCCACACAAATTTGAAATATTAGAGAATATTTTCTTTCCAAACATACTTCACACACTCACCTTCATTCTCATGAACATAAATATGTTATTAGAGAGGCAAAAAACAAAGAAAAAACAGAATCCGAACTCAACAAAAATTCAACACACAATTTGGCCATTGCTCAATACCATCCATTGCTGTCATAACTAATCTAGAACAAACCATCCATGGAATAAAAACCAAAAAATCAAATTCCAAAATTAGCACAAGAGAATGACATTGAACATTAAACTACATCTTGCCAAATCACTCAATGTTGCATGGCCCGAGGGGAATAGATTCTTTGTTCAAGCAAGCAAAATATGATCAAAGCTGAGAGCCCAAAACTTGCTAATAGTCCTGCAATAAGTATATATGATAACTCAACATTAGTTTTAAAGTAGAATTACTTTTAATTGAACTCAAATAATTAATGAAAAATCTCACCACATATATTTCTTCCACTTGAACTTGCAAACTCTATTTACCGGTAAGCTCCGAAAGAACATCATTCATATCTAACAAAACAAAATATTAAATAGAGCAATCACTTATTAGATATACAAAAGAATTACAAGATAAAAAGATATATCGATGACTTACCCCATTCAAATCTTTCCGCATTTTCAATGCACTCTTCAATATTAATCGGCATGGTAACCTCTCTTAACCAATCTTGAGTGCAAATAAAAGCTTCCACCACTATATAAGTTAAAGTACTTCGAAAGCCATCAAGCACACGACCGGATGTACTGAAAGTCAACTTCGAAGCAACGGTTGTTACAGGAATGGATAAAATATCTCGAGTCATCAAAGAAATGATTTCAAAATTTTGGCTAATAATTTTCCACCACATCAATAGGTCAAGATCACGACTTTCTTCACATTTGGCTTTAAGATATTTATCGAGCTTAGATAGCTTACCTGCGGACTTTTTCTCCTCGCGAAAAAAGATATCAAATGCCTTGTCTAAATTGAAATCCTCAACCAAATCAAGATCATCTTTCTTACCCTCCTCATGGTTATTAGGATCCCAACTGCCATCAATATTAACAAAAGTTGACCACCCAAATTTCTATCACATGAACTAAGATAAGATTTTTCATAAAAATGAAACAATCTTTCCAGGGCAATTCTCACCTTATCATACATTTCATCAACTTTCGTACTATCATCATAAATTAATCTATAATAATACCGCACATAGCTCATCTTTCTTCTTGGATCCAATATCACCACGATTAACACCATCATATTCACTTTTTCAAAATTCCCATAGTATTTGTCAAACTTCTCCTTCATCTTTGCACCTATAACTTTCAAACTAAGATCCGAAGCCTTCTCCACTTGTTTCAAAGTTTTATATAAAGTTATTATCACATTGAAATAATCATTCATAGTGATATATAGAGTCCCGAACATCTTGTTGGTGGCATCATAAAACTTTTTTAAAAATATTGAAAGAATTCTGGCATATTCCCAATCTTCATGTTTTAGAGTGTCATAGTCAAGCTCACTTAAGAAAGAATGATCATCTTCTTCTATCTTTTCAAAAGCTTTTCTAAATTTTAAGGCAGTATCCAACATGAGATAAGTAGAGTTCCACCTAGTTGTGACATCAAGACAAACCGAATCATTATAAGTGATCCTCGCACTTTCAATGCAACCTTGAAATGTTTTAGCTCTCATGGGAGAACTTCTCACATACTTAACCATATTTCGAATACGTGTAATAGGATCACGTACCTCTGTCAATCCATCCCTCACAATCAAGTTTAAAATATGAGTTGTGCACCTCATATGTAAAACATCATCTTCTAAGATCAATAGCCCTGTTGAGAAATATTGTGAGTAATAAGGGTAAAATAGTAACTTAGTTATAATTAGGATTAAGCACATATGAGCATATATATATTTGTAACCCTTTTTCACTTTTCAATAATATATAGAAAACTATTATCTCTTTGACATGGTATCAGAGTGAGGTTGGTCGGAACCCTAGACGACGGAGCAGCCACTCATCGCCGTCGACTCGCCGGAATAGTTGGCTGTCACCGCCGTTCACCGTCGAAACCTCCTGCCACTCGAGGGTCCTTCTTTCTCACTTCTTCGTGTGGCTCGCGCTGCTCGCATAGGCGGCTCGCGCGGGCTGCTCGCACGGCTCGCGCGCGCTGCTCGCGCGGCTCTTGCGCGCTGCTTGCATGGCTTGAACCTCGATTCCGTGAAACCCTAGCGCCAATGCCGCTGTAAACTCGAGACCCATCTTCGGGAGCTGGTCCATGCGGTTGATGGCGCAAGAGGGTTCTTGGATTTGCTGCCCTGGAATCACCGAGATCAAGTAAATTCGCTTTCTTTCGTTTCTTTTTTTTTTTGGGAAATCAATGTTGTTGGAAGCTGGGAGGTTGAATTTGAAGCTGCTGTTGGAAGTTGGAGTGTTTTTCGAGAGGTAATAAGGAGGAGGAGAAAAGCAGAAGAGATTGGATTGTCGGGAGGTAATAAGGAGGAGGAGAAAAGCAGAAGCGATTGGTGCATCGTCTCTTCCTTCCTGAGGTTTAGATGTGCACAGTGAATGATGGATTCTTTATTTTATCTTAATTATTACTTTTAAAGTTTTGTGCTGGCTGTGGAGTACGGAAAGGCTTTTAGAAGCGGAAAATAATGGGTTATTTTCTGGCAGTTGAATAGTAACCCACTTTATTATTTGTACTACACAAAATTTTAGAAGTGGCCATTGTGGAAAATAGATTTGATAGTTATTACAGAGGATAGAGTTGCTGTTATGTTGCATTGAATCAATTGAAGCCTTTCTTTTCGAAATTCTTTTTGGGTATTTGTGTGAATTATTGGAATTAGCATTCGCAACCATGAAGTTCCTTTCTTGGGCTCAATCATTCTTTATTCGCTAATGGCGACCTCTGGATTGACTTCTGGATCTCCTTTTGGTCATTTTCAATTAACATCGGTCAAGTTAGATGGAACTAATTATCCATCTTGGTCTAAAGCGGTCGAAGTCTATCTTACTGCCACCAGACAACTGGACTATCTCACGTCCACAATACCGTCTGACATGAGTAGAGCCGCCGATTGGATTGCAGGAGATGCGATGATTCGAACTCTCTTATGGAATAGCATGGACTCTAAGGTTAGTCCTCACTTTATTCAATGCGACTCTGCTAAAGCAGTTTGGGATAAGTGCGCATTACTTTATTCGGGGCAAAATAATATGATGCGAGTATGTGACACGTGGGAAAAGCTATTTGATATTCAGCGTGGAGATCAATCCTTATCTAATCATTATGCTTGGTTCACCACTCTCTGCCAACGATTGGATACTTATCTCCCTGCCTCGAATGATCCAGATGTTCTGGCTAAACGCCAAGAGGATTTGAGGGTAATATTATATCTCAAGTCATTGGGACCTGAGTATTCATCCCTTCGTCAGCATATTACATCTCAGAGTTCTCTTCCCACAGTAGATGAAGTCTTCTCCCAGGCTCTCCGTTCTACAATTCCTGAGAAGAGTTCTTCCATGCCGGCGATAGAGATTGGTGCTATGCTTTCTCGTGGTTCTAGTGGACGTGGAGGTCGTGGTTATCAAGGTCATGGGCATGGTGTTATTCATGGTGGAAGTCGTGGAGGCCGTGAAGGGGGAGTTAGGACTCGTGGTACGATTAATTCTTGGAATAATCGTGGTTCCCGCTATTGTCATCATTGTCAAAGAGCTGGACATACAGAAGCTTATTGCTATACACTTCATCCAGAGCTCAAACCACCTCTTGCTACTTATGCAGAGGTTGAGGATTCTCTTAGTCCTCCCTCAATGGCTCCACCAAGTTCAACTCAAGTTCTTAAGACAGGTGACCCAGTTACATTAACCCGTGTTGAATATGATACATTGGTTCGCTCCTAACAAGTGACAGGATCTTCAACTCCTACTGCAACTCTAGCACAAACCTCTAAAGGTAGTTCATCGTGTTTGTTGTCTACATTGCTTGATTCTTGGGTTATAGACTCTGGAGCTACCACTCACATGACTGGTAACTCTAACCTATTGTCTTCTTTTCACTCTACATCTCCTTCATTATCAAATTCAGTTACATTAGCAAATGGTTCACAATCTCAGGTTACTGGTATGGGAGTTGCTCATTTAAGTCCCTCTCTTTCTTTATCATCTGTCCTTCACCTATCAAAATCTCCTTATAATTTAATTTCTGTTAGCTCATTGACCAGAGAACTAAACTGTTCCGTGACTTTTTCATCTTCTAATTGTGTTTTTCAGGATCTGAGGACTGGACAGATGATTGGTGGGGGACATGAATCAAATGGCCTGTACTACCTTGATAAGAAGGTATTAGCTGCCGCAGCTGTGAAACAAACATCCACTGATGTATATCGGATGCATTGTCGTGCTGGTCATCCACCACCAAACCTACTTCGACGTCTATTTCCTGAGTCTAAGTCTGTGAGTTCTTTTCAGTGTGAAGCTTGTCAATTGGGTAAACATCATAGAGTTTCTTTTCCTTCCCGTATGCAGAGTCGTGTGTCTAGTCCATTTGAGTTGGTTCACTCAGATGTATGGGGTCCATGTCGTGTGTCTGATGTCTTTGGATTCAAATATATTGTTACATTCGTGGATGATTTTTCCCGAATGACTTGGTTATTCTTAATAAAAGATCGTACAGAGATTTTTCGTTGCTTTCAATTGTTCTATTTTGAGGTGTTGAATCAATATAATATCTCTGTCAAACATTTACGATCAAATAATGCTAGAGAATATCTTGCTACAACTTCTGGTTTCCAACCCTTTCTGGCATCTCATGGTATTATTCATCAAACGTCCTGTTCATACACTCCACAACAAAATGGTGTAGCTGAACGTAAAAATCGCCATCTTCTTGATGTCGCCTGTTGCCTCATGCTTCATATGCATCTACCTAAACACTTTTGGGGTCATGCTGTTCTTACAGCGTGTTATTTAATTAATAGGCTTCCCACTTCAGTTCTTCAAGGGAAGACACCATTCTCACTTTTACATCCAAATCGTCCTCTCTTTTCCTTACCTCTTCGGGTTTTTGGGTGTGTTTGTTTTGTACATAATCTTACTCCAGGTCTTGATAAACTGGATCCTCGTGCTGAAAAATGTGTCTTCGTGGGATACTCTCGAACTCAGAAGGGATACAAATGTTATTGTCCTAGTCGTCGTCGTATGTTCGTGTCTATAGATGTGACGTTCTTTGAAGATCAGTCATATTTTCCTTCTCAGAATGTTCCACAGACACATGGTGATAGTGATGATTGTGTCCTACCAACGCTTCCACTGCCTTCTATCTCCCCAGCTACCTCCAACATATTTCAGTTTGCCGACACACCTATCATTGACGAAGCACCATTCCAACTATGACAGTACAGCCTTCATCAACACCTGATTCATCGGTTCCCCCATCAGTTGCAGTGCCAGCCTCTGATCCTGATCCGCCCATTGCATCTCGAAAAGGTACACGTTCTTGTGTTGGTCGTCCTATTGATCGTTATTCTCCCTATTCTGGTCTTTCTGATTGTGTTCGTACGCGTCATCCTATTTCCCAGTTTTTGTCATATGATCGTTTATCTCCTACCTTCTCTGCCTTTGTCTCGTCGTTGTCTTCTATTTTTGTGCCTAGTAGTGTTGCTAAAGCTCTTGCTCATCCGGGTTGGCGTCGTGCCATGGAAGATGAAATGGAGGCACTAATTCAGAACAAAACTTGGGAGCTTACTTCCTTACCTACTGATAAGCAACCTGTTGGTTGTCGTTGGGTTTTCACTGTTAAAGTTCACCCGGATGGTACTCTTGATCGATTGAAGGCACGGTTAGTTGCAAAGGGATATACTCAAACTTATGGTGTCGACTATAATGACACCTTCTCTCCCGTGGCCAAAATTCCTTCTGTCCGTGTTTTTATTTCATTGGCTGTGCAATTTGGCTAGATCCTTCATCAATTGGATGTAAAAAATGCCTTTTTACATGGTGATCTGGCTGAGGAGGTCTACATGGAGCAACCACCTGGGTTTATTGCTCAGGGGGAGAATGTGGTATGTCGTTTACACAAAGCTTTGTATGGACTTAAACAATCTCCTCGTGCTTGGTTTGGTAGATTTAGTGATACGGTTATCAAATTTGGATTAACGCGGTGTCAGGTAGATCATTTAGTTTTCAGCTCCATGTCTTCAACTGGCTGTATCCTTCTAGTTGTATATGTGGATGATATTATCATTACTGGCAGTGATTCAAGTGGTATTCAAAAACTTAAACAATTTCTGCATAAGGAATTCAGTACTAAAGATCTGGGACGTCTTCGATACTTTCTTGGTATTGAAGTATCCTATTCACATGCTGGTATCAATTTATCGCAACGAAAGTATGTACTGGACATCCTTGGTGAAGTTGGATTTCTTGAAGTAAAGCCAATCGATACCCCTATGGATTCCAAAGATGAAACTTGATGCGTAACATGGAGAATTACTACATGATCCAGCAAAGTATCGAAGGTTAGTTGGTAAGTTAAACTATCTTACTATCACGAGACCTGATATATCCTTTGTGGTTAGTGTAGTAAGTCAATTCATGAGTTCTCCTCGTACCACTCATTGGGATGCTGTACTTCGAATCGTTAAATATTTGAAGGGAGCACCAGGTAAAGGATTACAGTTCAAGAATTATGGCCATCTAAACACTGTAGGCTTTTCTAATGCTGACTGGGCTGGATGTCCTGTGGATAGGAGATCTACTTCAAGCTATTGTGTGTTTCTTGGGGGTAATTTAGTTGCATGGAAAAGCAAGAAACAGCATGTAGTTTCCCGATCAAGTGCTGAAGCTGAATATCATGCTATGGCACATGTGACAAGTGAATTACTATGGTTGAGAATGTTACTATCAGAGATTGGAATGTCACCGTCAAATCCATCAATGTTATATTGTGATAATCAATCCGCTATTCATATTGCATCTAATCCAGTCTTCCATGAGCGAACTAAGCACATTGAGGTTGATTGTCATTTTGTGCGAGAAAAAGTTCATAAAGGCGAGGTTATTTTACAACACACAAAGTTGGAGGATCAACTCGCGGATATTTTTACAAAATCTCTACGGGGGAATAGAGTGAGCGTCTTATGTAACAAGTTGGGTTTATTTGATATCTATATCCCAACTCTAGGGGGAGTGTTGAGAAATATTGTGAGTAATAAGGGTAAAATAGTAACTTAGTTATAATTAGGGTTAAGCACATATGAGCATATATATTTGTAACCCTTTTTCACTTTTCAATAATATATAGAAAACTATTATCTCTTTGACAAGCCCATCTCTTGATAATTTTTCTTTTAAAAAACCAATGGCAACATCATTAGAACTAGCATTATTCACAGTGATTGTGGACACTTTTTTCTCTATTCCCCACTCATAGATTCATTTCTCAATCATTTTCCCGATATCCTTGCCCTTATGACTAGGCATCACCACAAAATTGATTATTCTTTTGTGTAATTTCTAGTCGTCATCAATAAAATGTGCGGTGAGACATGAATAATTCCAATTCTGGATGTAACTCCATGTATCAGTCGTTAGTGTAATCCTAGACTTAAGCTTGCCAAAGTAAGTTTTCAAATTTTTTTTCTCAAAAAGATATAACTCCATGCAATCTCTAGCCATTGTAAATCGTGATATGTGATGAAAGAGAGGTTGTAATTGATCAATAAAATCACGGAATCCAACATGCTCAACCATCGAAAAAGATAGTTCATCCATTATGATCATTTGAACAAGCATTTTTCTACAACGATTTTGATCGAATTCCCATGCTGATAAGACATTTAAACTACCATAAGTACTAGTATGCCCCATTGTTATCCCTTGTGCTCTACGTGGGTGAAATTTTTTTGCTTCTTGTCTATGTTGCGAGGATGCTTATTGCACATTTTCAAGTGCTTCAACATAGCAGAAGTACCATTATCAACAGAGTACATATACTTGGCCCCACAATAATTGCAAATCACCATAGTTTTCTCATTCTCGATTTTGCCCTTACGAAAATGAAGTCAAACTATTGATTTTCGTTTACCAGAACTAGGAAGACAAGTATTAGATACCTTGTTAGTGTTGGATGCCACTTTGAGGTTTTCAATTTCTTCACCTTCATGTTCTAGTGAGTCCATCATAGGATTCATGTCATCATTTGATTGATCCACTTCCATTGACATATAAATAGATCGCCTGAATCAAGCAAAACATTATAATGAGCCATCAAACCATCATATTCATTTACAGCAATAGGGATACTAAAGATATGATTGCAGCTTTACTTCTTAATGCCATGTCCATATTTATCGTAAAACTATACCTACCAAAATAGATACTAAAAAATTAAGCAGATATTAAGTTGCAACTCAAGCAAGAGCAGATTTTCAGCAGCCAAAGTGATACATTTTCCTCCAAAATGGACCATAGACAGATCAAAAATAGAATTTCATATATTTAAACTGATCGAATAGAGAATGCTAATGAAAAAGGGCTGAATGAACACTCCAAAATTACAACTCCTCCAACACAAACTCGTTTGAAAAAGGAAAATTGAAGACTTCCACAAATTCATAACTAGTCAAAGCATACAAGCGATTCCAATCAAAATCCTTGAATCAAAATACCATCTACAATTCGCATCAACAGATCAGAGAGATCAGACGTGACAACATAAACCTTAGTGCCCCTTAACCAAACTCATTCCTAACCATCATAGGATTGGTCAGAACCTCAGTGCCCCTAAACCAAACTCATTCTTGACCATCATAGGATTGCCCCTGAATCAATCAATCAATTGGCAATTAAAATTTTCACAACTTGTGGAGAAAGAGAAAAGGTACCAATTTTGATGATGGAAAGGCGTTTGAGCGTCGAGCAAGGCAGGAGGCAAGGTCATGAGAGGGGAAGGTGTCGACGTTGAGGCTTAAGCAACTCGATTGAAGCTAGGCATGAGGCGAGGCTACGACTACGGGAGGTTGCGACTTACTGCTATATGCTTCACACAACCTATCAGCAGACACATTTAGAGACTGAACAACCAAGCAAACTCCAATGAGACCGCCACACCTATATCAAGTGAGATCATACTGAAACAACGCTACAAAAAAGACAACGATCTAAAATCAACGAAAGTGAAGCCGAGAAACGTACCTGTGTCAGTCAAGAAGCAAACGTCACTCCAAAGAGTAGGAATGCACAAATCTTGGGCAAAGCGTAAGATGAAGAGAGCCAAGCCTAAATGCGTAGATCTTAGGCAAAGCGGAGGAGGAAGAGAGCTAAGTGTTAGAGCGAGCGAGGTGTCAAGGCGAGGCACTTGCCGAGCGTTAGAGTGAGCGAGGTGTCGGGGCGAGGAGCTCAAAGAAAGAAGAGAGCCGAGTGTCTGAGCAAGCACGGAGTGAGGCGAGACCTCTTGGATAGGCGCTCGAAGGAACAAGAGAGCCGAGCGTCAGAGCAAGTGAGGCGTCGGGGCAAGGTGCTCAAAGGAGGAAAAGAGCCGAGCGTCCGAGGGAGCGAGGTGTGAGGCGAGATGTTGCGACAAGGCACTCAGAGGAGGAAGAGAGCTGAGCATCCGAGGGAGCGAGGTGTGAGGCGAGACGTTGCGATGAGACACTCGGAGGAAGAGAGTTGAGCGTCGCAGCGAGTGAGGCGTGAGGTGAGGTGTGAGGTGAGGCGTTGGGGGCAAGGCGTCGAGCGAGCGAGCAAGAGGGGAGGGGTTATGGTTTTGAGAGGGAAAGGCAAAACGAGAATTGCCGCCAAATTGGATTGCAAAATTTGGGAAAATGGAAATTGATGTGATGGCTACTATAGATTAGAGCAGAAACTAAAAACAAAAAGAGAGGGGTCAGGGTTACAAGAGGGAAAGGGAAAGTGAGAATTGCAAAATTTGGAAAAGAAAACCTGATGTGATGGTTACTATAGATTAGTTCATAAACTAAAAAAAGGGGAGGGATTAGCTTAGAGTTACGAGAGGAAAAATGAATTTGATGGTGATGGATACCGTAGAATAGTTTAGAAACTAATATATATAAATGGTCAGTCTGGTCCAATCGGTCCAGTCAGTTCGATTTTGACCCTAAAATCGGGAATTTGACCAACCGGTCACTAGTTCCAAAAATAGGAACTTGAGACCCTCTAGAATTGCCTGAAATCGACCAGTCTAATCCGGTCCGGCTGGTTCCCGGTTCGGGCGGTTTCCGTTGCACACCCTTAACGTTCAGTTTGTCTTATTCAGTGGGTTTGATGCCATAAAGTTCCATCCCAATAATAGTCCAACGCTTCAAGCACCTCTGCATTAGCAAAGTCAACATCACTATGGGTCCATGTTGTTGCGCAAGACCACCTCCATGACCAACGATAAGATATTTTGGCGAATTCCAAGTTCCGGATTAACACACGAGTGATGCAATAGTGGCGGTCCAACAAGCTCTCAGTAAAAAACTAGCATAATCTCGATTTTTATTTGCAGGTTTTTGCTGAGTCTTCGTCATGACTAAACCACATGTACTTGTGTCCTAACGATGAGATCAATGCCGTTTGCCATCGCCTTGCCACTGTTGCTGTTCACTGTGGAGGAGCCTATTGCAATCTCGGTCCGATTGCACATAGTTCAAATTTGGAAGCCAATATCCGGATTAGGTAAAAATTTTGTCTAATTTGATTTCCGAATATTCCGTTTCTTTATTTAAAATATCTCGATGCACATGATTGAAGTTTAGGACATATAGTCCTATCCGTAATCTTGAGTAGCCTCTTAAATTGGGAAATCTTCTTAATTTCACAACATACATATGATTGACAGTTCGATTTCACGCCTGAAATATGATTCGTAATCACACGGAAAAATTGCCACTCCGATCTCACGCTCGAGATACGATTCGCAATTTTTGTTAAAATTGGCCAATTCGATCTCATGCGTGAGATACAATCCGTCAATTTATTAGATGGATATCGATCATATCTTGCCTGATTTACTGTCTGTGTTGTTTGAATTGATTTTGTTTCCGCAAAAGAAACTAAAAAAGATATATTTGAGTTAGATTAGGTTTATGTTAGAATATTGCTTGTTTTAGGGTTATTTTGCATGTTTATAATAGGAAATTTATTTATTTCGAATTTTTGAAATAAAAATCCCCCAAAAAAGAAATAGTAATTTAATTTAAATTGCATGTTTAATTATGAGTAATTTTAATTTCGAAATTTAATTAAAAATAAAATAAAACATAAAATTATCATGCACATGTCATGTAGAATTAGGTCATCCATTGCACGTCATCTAAATGTGTAAATGTTAGAATAGTTGCATTAATCATTTCCTATCACTAGATTAGGTCTTTTAATAAATGTTGTGTGACATATAATTCACATGTTAGGTTGCATGTTGCATGTCATTTTAGAAAATAATTTTGTACGTCGTTGCATTGCATTGCACGTAATTTCTAGGCTTACTTTAAATAAAAGAAAATCTTGAAAAAGATTAAGTGATTGTGTGTCAATTAGAAATCATATCTAGGACTGTTGATGTGAATTCTTATCTAACATTGCAGATGCTTTCATTGCTGTAAGGTAAGTCCCATAATTTATTTATTGCTTTATTTGGGTGTTAAATTGGTGGTTTGCGCATCCGCATGATCACCTCACATGTTAGGGAAGTAAATTCAAATCAACTCAAGCTGCTTGCAAAACATTTTTTTCGAAATAAAAGAGAAATGTACCGAAAGGGTGTTAGAGAAATCTAGCGTAATCAAGTCCTTGAACTCACAATCTCTAGTTCACAGGAGTAAAGTAAATCTCCCGTTACTTTACTTGGGTTTCTAATCGACTCACCAAAAATAGATTAATGGCAACTCCTAATTGAAAAATCATTTGCATGTTAAGAACTTGAACCTAAGTCGTAAATTGGTATGAGCTTGGGAGAGCCCGAGTTAAGTTTAGGCTTAGTAATCCATTAGCCAAATTCTAGGTGGTGCACCCGAGGTTAGGTCGTGACAATACCAGTTTCAGGATCTCCCTCTTCGTATCATTCTTTAAACAACTTCTTTTTGGTTTCTTATCAGGCATATCAACCCTCTCATACACAATTGGTCAAGGAACCTGGACCATCCACGGTGGAACATACCTTGCACGCCTCTTCAATTTGTGGGACCCAAACCACTTGAGGTGGCATGTCATTCAGGATGGTTTGACCCCACTTAGTGTTATTAGATTATCTTCCAAAATTAAGTTGAATATCTCATTCAACTTACGTACCTCAAATAAATATCTTTGGTTATCTTTTGCCTTGGCCATTACAGTTTCCTTGACGGGGTAGGTTTTAAGGTTTGACAAACATAAAGTTTATCGAGCATCATTATAGCCACAACTATTTCTAGTCAAACTCATTATCAGAATCATCTTCACAATCAAGTTACATTATGTTTATAACCTTTATAGGACTTCCTGGCCTTTTCTATTATAAGAGTCTCATATTTTGCCACCATTGCAGTCGACTGGAACAACTCGTTAAAGTGTTGGCCTTCAAGTCACTAACTTTGGTGAGTTGTCCAAAAGATTCTTCCCTTTGTCCTTGAGATGTTAAGCCACTTATCATTGAACGTATTGGCCTCTTGGCCCTTTGTGAGAGCTTAGAATTGATCATTTACTCCCGCAATTCAAATAGATTGGTAGATTTGTTTATAAAGACCTTTAGATGTAGAACCTTCCTCTAAACTGGCTTTCTAAACCCCCTTCGCCTCTTTGGGAGATCTTTTCTTTTGATGCCCTTTATTCTTGTGGGTGGGCTTGGGTTTAATGAGATGATATCTCCGTTTTGACCACACAAAAAAAGAGAGAGAGAGAGAAGTCACTCTCTTGCAACAAACTTTAACCCATTGAAAGATAACACAGTAAATTTTCTTCCATCAAGTGAGAGCAAACATTGATTTCTTTTTCTTCTTTTTTTTTTTTTTTTTTTGTCTTTACCAAAAAAAAACATTGATTTCTTTTTTTTTTTAATCGAGCGATTTATTGGTCCATAGAGATTCATTGTTGCACTACCTGAACTAGCCAATTTGCTACTGTCACTTTAGAGATTATTCTATAGAAATTGGGCATGAGATGGGCTTTTCATCTTATCCAATTATGAATTGAGTTAGGAGGCAAGTTAGAGGGAGTAACCTTAACTTCATGCAACCATCATTATTAGCATCACCACATTGAGCAAGAAACTTGCTAATGTGCTCTACTGTTGATTAATTGTCTTCACCAATAAACACTTTAAAGTCAGGTATCTTATAACCTCCTGGGTACTGGACAGTGTCAACTTAATATGGGTATGGTTTTTGGTACATAGGCCTGATAACACCTCCATCAAGGCCCATACGTTGCATTACCGTACCGGCCTTTGAGGATCTTGGGCTTGCAAAGCCTGACCATCCTGCCCATTAAGCAGAGAAGGTGGTCTTGCCTGATTATCAACCGACAATTGAGGCCTATGTGGTTTGGTCCCAAATTCTATGGAATTGCTACACCACCAGGTGGTAGAATTGTATTATCAAATGGTCTCACGTTGTTGTCGTTAGGTACCGGTCCTACTAGCCTTTGATTTTCAGCATTTGGCAAAGGCACATTTTTTTTAAATGTTCCGGTTTGCCGAATTGTTATTACTTCCACTTGTGTTAGCCTGAACAAGGTTACTTTAATCATTCCCATTAACAAGGCTAACTTATTGGAGTTTTTAGCCGTTGGTGACCTCAGGCCTCTGGTAGATTCTCACCGCTGGTGGTGGAACCATTTGACCTAAACTACCATTGTTATTTAATTGGGTAGAAGAAGTTGAAGGAACAAACCCCATCATCACCCGACTCCATTGCATTGGAAACGGTTGACTTGATGGCACTGGCCTTGAAGTTATTTCATTCGTCACATTAACAATCATAGGCCTAATCACTCCGTCATGGTGATTTACCGCATAGTTGACTATGTCATTCTGTGGTTCCTCGACTACGTCACGTAGTTGACTATCGAATTTGGTTCCAACTCCCTCCTCTTTTCATAGGTGAGATTTCTCGAAATGTCAACAATATTCTCCCCTTGGTTTTGCTTTGCTGCTGCTTGAACGGCTGATAACTCCAATTAAGCAAACCTCTAATTGTTGCATTGTGGGGACTGATTATCGTCACCAACGAAATTTCTAGGCTCTTGACTCCTAGACCATGCCATTGGACTTACTCAAATCGAACCACTATGACCCTACCAACCATGTGAAAAAGATATTACATCGCAATTGTATTGTCGGCGAATACATTTCCAAAGGTTGGATTTCTAGTTTTTTCAATGAATCGGATTCTATGGCGATTCGGACAGGAAATAATTTGCGTAACAAGGGTCATTAACTCTAAATAAAGGTAAATCTAAAGAATTTGAGGATAAAATTTATAAATCGATGAACTAAAATTGAAAAATTCTATAACTGTTTATTGATTGTTGGTCCTAATACAAATTTCAATTGTCCCTGAAATTCTTGGTTATCTTCAACTGCATAACCTTCTCCATAAGCAATTACGATCCCTTGAATATCATCCAGCTCAACCATGAAGATAATATTATACGGTCCTCACTTCACATCTTTTATGGTATGATTGACCATTTACCATCATATATCAACAATCGTTTTCATCAATCATCACCTATATGATAATGTCGGTGGTAACATAACACCAGAGAATGGTGGTTTATCAATTTGCAACTATACTTATTGATTGCTCTATTGACAACTCAATTACCAACACCACATCGATCTATAAGTACTTAAATTATTTTAATTTTTGAATGTCAGCAACTTTGTCCAAAAATGTGAAACTTGCTTCCTAGTTCTGTTAATTATCATAATATGTGCTGGTCAAAGAGCACAAAGACCATCATAAGCAAATGTATTGATCGAGGAACTGAACCAGACATAGCTTAATATATTCTAATGCAACATTTTACGGACTCATTTTGTCCTCAATTCGAACTCTAGAAAAGAAAGGGGGCCCTCAGGCCAGAGAAGAGCGATGGTCAAATGTTAACACCCAGTTCAAATTGCGCACAGATTCGCAGATGTCTAATGCAATCTATGACGCCTTGACAATTAAACTTGCTCCTCCAAACCATCACATTGGCAACGGATTGACCAACAGAGAAGTTACATGCTCTTTCATCTTGGTTCCGGCGTGAGTATAGTGATCTGTTTCACCATTATACATCATGTGCATGGCTTGTGTAAGATTGAGAATTCGCACGAGGATTGGCATGGGGATAACAGTTGGACGGCGCAGCTCTTCATTAATGTCCTTCCATGCATTGGTCACTTGTTTACGGAGTTCCTCCTTAGCCTCTTCCTCGGTAACTCTATACTGTTTCATGAAACACTCCACTGCAGATGCCACATGACCTCTCTCTTGCTCAAACTGTGGAGAAAATTAATTAGATAAAATTTGGAAAAATTAATGTTGTTTGCCGGTATATCTTTTACAAACCTCGTGTCCGGCAATGTCATCCAAGAGCCGACCGATTACTGATGAAGCCTTCACCATCTTGGGGTCGCTGAATAAAAGCCACTCAAAAACATCTTTTGTTACAATATCTCCCATTCCCAGAAATGACCATGCCAATATCGATACAACACCAGAGCTTGGTAATGCAATGGACATGTACTCCTCCATTGTCGGTATGTGGTTTTGGTGGAACCATTTGGCTTCGACAAAATATGCTCTCACTTGATTTTTCATCTGAGAATTCATCCTCGAATGTAAATCTACATCAATATCTGAATGTTAAAGTGTTTGGTGGACTAAGATATGTGATAGTCTCTCATCCTTATCTAGAGACCCGATATTTTGTTACAAGTGGACAAAATAAAATTTGTATTTGATTGATGTAGCATCGAATGGCTTACCACTTCTTTTGCATAGAAGAGGCGATATGATCGACCTTTCCGGGAGAATTCATAGCCAATTTCATCATACAAATCAAGAACTATCTTGTAACACTCTTGCATGTACTCTGGCAATCCATCTTTGGCATCGACATCCCACCTAAGTTCAAGTTGTGACCGAAGTTGACAATTGGTCAAATTAGAATAAACAAGTTTAGAATTGGTAAATTGAGAAAAGCATCCAAGCGCAAATTGTACCTTTCAATTGCTTCCGTGAATAGTTCTAATTCTTCCCATGTTCCATAGACATCATAGATGTCATCAATAATGGAACTAACGCTGGACAATTTGGTTAGTATTTCCCTCGCGGCTTCATGCTCTGGCTCGTAATATTCTCCTAACCACCAGACATATAGCTCCACGAGCCTATCTCTAGTAAATGGAAACTTCCTTTGTACATCTAAACCCTTCCACCACCTACAGTATGCCAACAAATCCAATTTAAGGCAAACATAGCATTGATAAAATCTTGAGTTTATATATAATAAGAACTTTAGACCGATGATCCAAAGAGATTAATGCTCCTTGTCACTTACAAATGATTTTTTGTTGACGATAAATTTAAATTGCATGAATCTATCTATGGAAAATTTGTGTTCTTAGAATATATAGCCACTTCAGACATGCCATCATGAAATTAACCTTGTAAGGTTGCCGAGTTCCTTTCGGTGTTGCTCTTGCACCAAGTTGAAATCAAGCTTAGCCAAGGAGAGTAGGACTTCATTATGCAGAGGCTCCTCTTGGTAGAGTGGAATGTAACGCCTCGCCTCTAGCCTTGACATTCCCTTATGGATTGGCTGATTTAGGGCATGATTTACTTTTTTTTCGAGATCAAGGCTTGCTTTCCTTTTATCGACTGATTCAAAGTGAGTTGTAGTAAAAGCAAGTGCATCCTCCAAATTATCATCGCCATGATACCTCAGATGGCAAGCTTCAAATAGACTTAGTAATCCCTGCACGTCGGCAATGAGCGATTTCCCAAAATTCCCATCACCGTCCTTGAACTTGTTAAAGATTTCTGTATGGCCAAATGGAGCGTGGGAAAAGATGCTATCATAAAATGCTATGAAAAACATCTTGTTCAATATTTAGATCAACTAGAAATGATGAAAAATTTACATACTAAACCAAATTAGAAGGAGAGACTATTCACCTTTTAAAGCAAAATTGAAGAACTCGAGATATGAGATATGAGAATCATAGAGATAAATATGAGAATCATATAGAGATAAAGGTTAACAAATGAACAAATCAAAATTAGAGTAAACTAAAAATGTTAATGATGTTTGTTTTGTTAAATATGATCAATAAAATAAATCATTAAACTTTTGTCTGCAATATAATTTCGCCAATTGATCGATCAATGAGAATTGAGCATCACATACCACATGAAACATGGTAACCACGCTGTCTCAACAATCGAAAGAGAAGAGCGACCGTGTCTAGGTCATTGTCGTTATCATCGCAGGGAAACTCAAAATAACCTCTGCGGATTTGTTCCAGCTCCTTATCTATCTCAAGTTCAAAATGGTAGGCGATTCCTAGGCGTTGGATCTGATCAATCAAGTTCAACTTTTCCGCAGGCTTATGCATTGCACTTGTCAACATCTTCCTCACTTCTCCTTTCAATCTCTCGATTCGTTCCTCTGCTATGCCATGAGAACGCTACAGAAAATATAAAATTGTAAGTTCAAAACAAATTAGAGGATAGTCACTTAAATTTAGTTCAATGGGAACTTCTTCTATTTCTTTATTAGATGTGGTAGGACGGTGCAAAATAATTCAAGATAATTGCGTTCTATGCTCTTCGTATTTAGAAAACATAATGATCGAAAACTTTTCAGAATACAAACCAAGAAAAAGAATAATTTAAATGCTACCATTGAGTTGGAGTCGGAAGCATATTTGAGAAAGTAATCTCCCCATATGCTTGGATGAAAATTTGCCGATCGGCGTCCTTCAACGCAGCCTATTTCTTGAGGAAGAGAAGAAGATGGGATTACTGAAAATCGAGCAGACATTTACGTTTCACTATTTTCTAAATGTAGGTGCCTGACGAAATACAGAGGAAGAACACAAGAGGAGAGGATAGAGGCTTTTCTGTGAGTGTCGCAACCTTATTGATGGGGGTATTTATAGGCTCTATGTCATCCTACGTTTGAGAGAATAAGGAACAGAAAAGGCAAAAGTCTATTTTATTAAAGCATGCTGTTCCCCCGTTATTCACGGGTAGGCCACCATGGTTGAAATACCTCGTGCCGTCAGAGCTAATGCACGTGTCTGATTATGCACGAACTGAGGCCGGCACCGGCTTCAAATAGCACAAAACACGTGAAGTTCACTTCGGTAAGAAACTTAGGGATACTAGTGCCGCCTAAATTAGCTCAATATTTTTAAGAGATATGTGAAATAAAAGTCCTGAAACTTATTACGAAAGTACATTAAGTCCTAAAATTTGCAAAATGTGCAATCGAATCATAAAACTTATCAAATTGGTATAATCAAATCATTTCGTTAACTTTGTCTAACTTGACTAACGGAAAATGCAAATGTTATTTTCTCTATCCTACGTGACGATGACGTGGCTAAAACACAAAACATAAGACTAAAATGACGTCGTTTTGATATGAATATGATTTTTAATACATATCCCTATTTTTAAAACCTTTTCAAGGATTGAATTAATTAAAAGATACGAAATTTTTACTTCGGTAGTAAATTATTTATAACTCGACTTGGCTCTAATTACGAATTGGTTCAACATGCTTTGCCTTTTCTTCTGTTTTGGCTAAGGCTAATGTCCGTATCAGCTATTTTCGTGATCGCCAAAAATTGTCAACAACGTAACTTTCAAGATGTGGAATGATGATTTCGAGCCAAAAAATAAAAAAGATATGGAATGATTCTTTGTTGGAAAATGCACGGAGAATAAGGGAAAAAAGTTTATTTTATTAAAGCACTTTCTTCCGCGTTAATTTTTTCCACGTGTAGGCCACCAAGGTTGATAATGCGACGATGGACCTAGTTCCTGTCAATCCGAGCTAATGCGGGTGATTGTGCACGAAAATGATGATGGTGGAAGTGACCTGAAGAATGAGGCCAGCTCCGACTTGGAAAATAGCATAAAACAATTGAAGTCCTGGATCATTTCGCATTAAAAAAAAAAAAAAACAAGATACTGGCACAGCCATATGATTTCGGAGAGAAAAAAGGATAAAACTTAGGAATACTAGTGCCGCCAAAATTAGCTCAGTATTTTTTAAAACCTTTCCAAAGATTGAATTAGCTAATTTTTTTCTTGCTCTAATTGTATTTAACTGGGTAGTAAATCTATATAACTCAACGTAACTTGAGTTGGCTCTAATTATTAGTTGGCTCGACATACTTTACTTTATCTTCTGTTTTGATTAGGGTTAGTATCTATATCAACTGTTTACGTGATAGTTTCACCAAAAAAAAAAGTCCACAAAGCACCCATCAAAGTATGGATCAATGCCAGTGGCCATCCTTCCAACATGGAAGGGGGAGGTGAGGGGTTCAAATCCCCACCTTCTCATGGGGGATGGGGTGGGGACGCGTAAGTTTCAAGAGTGGGTTTCGACTCCTACGCCCTGCAAGAGGCAGGGCAAAAGTCTGAGAGAGTGTGTAGAATAGGAATAGAGTAGGACTGACCAAAAAAAAAAAGTATGGATCAATGAACCAATCAACAAAGGATGTGAAGGGTCTTTTATGATGGTAGGAAACTTAACTAACAAAAAAATTAAAGGTATTCATTCTGTAGACAATCATGTCTAGTCATGTAAAGATATTGGAAATACAAAGATAAACCGAAAGGTAAAATTGAATAACCGATGTTCACTAATTAATTGACAGTCCGTTACAAATGGTTATAAAACAAACCCATTATTCAATAATCATTATCTCCCCGCTCTAATGCCTAGCCTCATCACTTACTTCTAAAGATTGTGGTTCCACTTCTAGGAAAATTTCAACTGCCCATGTTTCCTGGCCTCTGACATTAGCGGCTCCCTCCATGACCTAATGGTTATGTTAGTCTTATAGCTAGGCTGATCTTATTCGAGATAATATGAGTAGAGGGAGGTTCTGGAAAAGGTTCAAAGGCTAGCTTCTTTTCTTCACTAATCTTTATTTGCTTTTCCATTTCTCTGAAACAATTTTGAAGGGTAACAATATCCCTTTGATCTTGCCTTGGAGCTTCGTCAATAATTGAAGCAATTGATGTAGGCCTAGAAGGGCCTGTATCTTTTGGAACCATTTGCCAAGGCTAGGAAAATGGATTTGGAGGAGGAATAAATTTTCCATCTTGTGGGAGCTTTATTTGTCTTCTTAATTTTTCCATTTCAGCCATTTGGTCTTCCAATTAATGATGAGAGACATATCTTCCAAATTCCATCTGCTAAGTCTTTTTTTTTTGAATGTCTCAAGCAATTTATTTGTGACCAAAGCTGTTTGATCAACTTTCTAGTCAACATGATCAAGACAAGCTTGGACAATTGAAAGCTTCATGTTAATTGTCTTGAGAACATCATTTTGGGTCAAGGCATCTTTTGACTGCCAATTCAGAACAACTTCAACAGTTGTAACTTTCTTTTGCCTTCCATGGTCATCAATATCCCTAGGATTTGGGACCTTAGCGATATGATGGAATCGATTATGAACATCTATAAATTCTTCTAGTACCAGGAATGGGACACTGGAATTAGACCTTTCCAAAGGTGGAAAGTCTGAGGACTAAAACATATAGATAGATGGAAGGACAAGTGATGGTTCTGGTTTTGGGGAACATGAAGATTGAGGTGTTTCGGGTATTTCAAGAGGAAATGAATTCTTTTTAACCCATTTGTAGATGGGTTTATAGAAGGGTGAGACACCTAGCTTTTGGGATAAGGTTTTCTTTTTTGGTGGCGATTGAGGAGGTGGAGGAGGTTCACATGATTCAGGGATTTTTGGAGGAGGGTGTGGTCGAGGTGGTCCATATGAGACCATGAATTGATATCTTCCTCCATCTTCACCAAGAGGTCCATCGGTGGGGTCTCTGTTAAGGTACCTTTGGTAAAATTTATCTTTTGATCATTTCTTTCTTCTTGATGGTCTATCATCTTCTTCGTCATCTAGAGGATTTGTGCAAAGAGAGCACTGACAATCTAGATCCCAAAAACAGTGTCCTATCCAGGGATCCTTATGATAATGAATAGGGCATCCCTCCGGGTCAAAAGATTCAATCATGGATTTTGGATCTAGTTGGCCTTCGTAAGCTAGAACATGGGCCGCAAAAGGTTGCATCAGAAAAATAGTAAGAAAAATAGAAGATGTGGACTCTTCCTTTTCCTTGCCATCTTTAAGACTCCGTGGATTGGATTAGTCTAGAGTTCTAGTGAATTTTTTCATAGTTAATTACCCACGCGTCAAGGAATAACTTAATTAAATGATCTTGAGGGATTTATCTAGGAACATGGATGTAGGAGTTTTGGTCATTATCCACCGAGATGAACAAGGCATCTTCAGAACCAGGGAAGTTGAGGTCAATGGCGTGATTTTGGACCCAATAAACCATTTTGTAATGTAAGGTGGCAGCAATAGAATCCGAAGTTTGAGTTGCTCTAGTAATATGTAGCTAAACCTTATGGGTTGAGAGAAGTCATGAATCCGAGAGAGCCATACTAAAATTTGGAAATAGTGTAACAAACGATGTTCCTGCGTTGAGGGTGGTTTGAATGATATCGATACAAGCATGCTGGTAGTCCAAGAAACGGGTGTCTAAAAGCGCCATTCGAGCAACCACGGGTAATCCCTTCCTTTTGTGAAAGGATAAGCAAGTCTAATGGCACCAAAATGAAGGTGCATATAACCTTGCTATATCCACTAGTGTGGAAAGTCATAAGCGATTTGAAGAGTGACAAAGTGTTCCTGCTGAGTAGTTGGAATAGGTTGCTGGTCGAATTTCAAGAACTAAACATACTCTTTAACTTCTTTAGGAGTATGCTTAATAAGCTACTTAATAGAACGGATAGGAGAGAAAGAAGATGGTTTAGCAAAAGCAGGATATGGATTTATAAGTGAAAGATTAGTCTCGAAGATTTTGCTATATTCATTAAGGTAAGAAACCTCATAAATATAGTCAATCTTAAAGACATTGTGCCAAGTTTAAGAGAAGGACTAAGAGAAACCAGAGCATTTATAGTGGAGGGTGTGGAAAGCTCAAAGGGTTTAGTCATGGTATGAAGATTCTCCCCCTTTCTCCACTGAGTAATCAACTACAAACTAGAAATGTGCTAAAAATGCCATGGCTCTAATACCAAAATATTTGCCTATGATATGAGTCAGAGAAAATGAAAATAGAATTTGTGGCAAGTACCCTATCCCACACGCACAGCCCTTTCTTGACCTCAAAATAGGGACTACCTATTAGTCACCAAATTCCTCTTCATTTTTTGGCTCATATCATAGAAAATTTTAAAGTAGTAGAATCCTGATGCACAGGTTCCATATTTGTGGCAAGTGTAGAGCATACTATCAGGATTGATAAGAATATTTTTAGTTTTAAATAATCATACCAAGCAGAAAGAAAGAGGGAGGAAAGGTTTTATGGATTCATAGCAAACCATACAATTTTATTTATATAGAGGGTGCCCTCTCTCTATAAATAAAATCTCTCCAAATTTGTCGGCTCTATTATTTAGGGTACATTTGTTAGGTGGAAAGTGTTTTCCAAGACTTCTACCTTTTTGGTTGGTGAAAAATAACTAGTCAACTGAAAACGCTTTTTAGTCAACAAAAATATTCATGCATAAATTTAAGAAAGTGAATTCATAAATCTAAATGAATGAGAACACATTCTGGAATTGTTCATCTTGAATATTTTAATTTTATTTTACTTTTTATTATTTTTCTTTTTTCTTTTTATCATTTTCCTTCTTCTTCTTCGATCAATCATCGACTACGGCAAAGGCTGGCAATTGGCCACAGGTGAGCTCAAGCCTCACTATTTCCAGTGAGCTTAAGCCTTGTCGATCTAGCAAAACTCAGACGCGCTGGCCTCAAGCGAGCTTGACCTTATCAGCCCGCGCCTATCACCGATAACCGACCATAGCTAAGGCCGAGTGATCAGCGAAGGAGAGAAAAAAAAACTATTATTTGATTTTTTTTTGCTATGAGATAAAGTCATAAGATTAAAATCACTTTCCAAATTATATCCAAACACTATAAAACTTTTTCGGTCACATATCACTAAACAAATTAAAATTATCCACTTTTCTGAAAAATTATTTCCAAAAAAGTATTTTCCTTTATCATGAAAATTTTCCCCAAACAAATGCACCCTTAAATAAATGCCTTGTTTCTAACCCTTCAAACATCACCTCAAATTTGTCTCTTCTATCAGGGGGGTTGAATATGTGGTATGAAAGATTTTGAAAAACTTTCAAAGAATAAATTAAGAGCATCAAGCAAAGATTATAACAACCGTATGTAGAGAATGTGAAATGAGATGATCATCGGTGTCAATGATGATTGTGAACAGATGCAACAGACAATGAGCTCAAAGAAATAATCCACATAGTGGTTTAGCTTTAACACCAAGCCAACGTCTACTCTCTAGATAATAGCCCTAATGTAAGCTGGATTCTACTAGTAATATGCTATGTAAGTACTAATTGGCAAGTGTTTTTCCTCTTAGATGATATATCACACTATTAGGATATGACAACCGCTCTTGTACTTGTACACTCAAGTGTTTGCAATTACAAAGCAATACAAAACCTTTGTTGGAAAAATCAAATAAAGAACAATGGACCTTTTTGAATCCATATGTCTAAGACCAAGTGCAACAACAATATTATCAGTATTTCTCTTGTCCAACCTTCTTCAAGCTTCAATAATGCTCTTTATATAGAAGTCTTCAGTTAGCCCGTTGGAGACTCTAAAGAAGATTAAGATAGCCGTTTGAGGGTAGGTGGAGACTATCAAAATCAGGATTGCTCATACAATCATTTCTTTTGATATACGCGAGTTTCCTAAATTGAGTCTATTGTAGCCATCACTTCATTGATCCTCGGTCTGAGGCAGAAGGTTGTCGATTACTTTTTTTATTCTTTTCAGGTTATCTGCTGCAAATTCCGAGCTTGCAGTGGCTTATTTTTTGTACCATCAATGGTCATATTTGGACGAATACCTCACTATCATCTCTTGCAACTCGATATCAAGATGAACTTAAAACTCATGATCAGCATGTGCAAATTATCAGCCAGTCAGTTGATGATCTTCAATGACAATATTTATGAAATGACGTGTGATTGCAAGTCCAATGATCCTTTTGACTTGTCATTCTCCAAAGACTTCTAAGAACACTACATTGACTTTAGGTACCTCCAAGTCACCATGAGCTACTTACCATCTTGGCACCTGTTATTCTAATTGTCCCTACCTACTTCCTTGATTGATATCATAGGAAACATTAACATATGCAAAATTATCGTACCATATGTATTTATCATAGTGGATATTACCAAGGATAGTTTTTGAATTATCAAAATTCTATATGGGTGTTTTCCCAACAATCTCCTTTTTTTTTTTTTATGATGATAAAACTATACCGCATACATAGTGATGGATAATTCGTGAAGTATTTTCAAGTAATGTTAAAATTGCTTTTCAAGTAGATATGATGTCACAAATGAATCAATTAAGCATATAGTTGATGTCTCTATATATTTTAAATGAGAATAGCAAGACAAGGGATATATTAGTGTTCACCGGGAGAAGTTCCCTCGACAAAAATCTTTTCACCAAAAAGGCAAAGCTTCGGCTTTATTATTTGTAACTAGTCCTGTCTCGCTTCAGAAAAGAAGCAACTAATCTAAGGTACTAGCAAAAGTAAAGTGTAGGAAAACAAGACAAAAGTAAAAGTACAATTGAATGTAAAAGTGTGATAAAAGGAAAGATAATAACTTGAAATTGAGTGATCATTTGTCAATTTGGCAAAAGGTCCCTACATTGACGCCTCTTCGACTAATACTAGTGGTATTTTACAGGTTATTGCCTTTTAGTGGTTACCATTTCAATATCTATAATATTTTGGAAGCCTCGGCTCATGATCAGTAACTATCTTGCCTCGGCCCATTCTTATATTGTCGGTTTCGACAAGGCCCCTGTCGCATAATTTGGAACCCCTATTTATCGACTCTTGGCATTTTGGCCCACTCTCTGCGGATTCCCGCATTTTGGGCCCACTTTACTCTTTACGGCTTCCGAAGCCCAGTAATTAATTTGGGTGCCAACAATTAGTGTCAGATCATAATCTTCTAGAGAATTTCATGATAGATGACATGACTTGGCATAAGTGAATAATCGTGAAAATTCATTCGGAAACAAGCATCGAGAGACAACAAATTTTTCAATAGATTTAACTCAATCTAAAGGCTCATTGTTCTCCTTGTCTTGTCCATTCAGATATTTCAAAATATGCAATGATCAAACATCCAAACGTTAATATGGCCTGTAATTAAAGTCGTATAAAATGGAATTATCAAGTCAGATGATCGCATCGAGTATAACAGTAGATGATAATGAACGGAGACGTAACGCATATGCAAATTTTCATAGATGTTTCTATGTTGCGCAAAAGAAGAAGTATTTAAAGCAATAACATTATCAACAACAATAGCAACAGAGCAGATAATGAAGATAGGCAAAACATAATCACCACATCGCATAAATCTCCCCTTTTTGTCATCAAAAAAAGATCGAGACAAATAAAGTAGGGTTAATACCATGAAAAACCCCAAACTGGTACACATGTGACAAATTTACCCCAAACTATTTTTTTTACCACAAAAAACCCTAAACTGGTATACCATTGACAAATTTATCCCAAACTGGTGCACTTGTGACAAATTTACCCTCTGTTAGTTTTCGTTAAATTTTACTATCAAATTATTAAGTCAAATAACACATGATAATTGACTGGTATACCAATTTATGATTTTACGCTCCATTTGTCACAATTATAATTTTTGTGATTTTTTTGTGATATTAATACAATTTAACATAGAGTATATTTATCACAAATTTACCAGTTTGGGGTTTTTTATGGTCGAATAAATTAATTTGGGGTAAATTTGTCATAAATGTATCAATTTAGGGTTTTTTATGGTCAGTCGGGGTAAATTTGTCACAAGTGTACCAGTTTGGGGTTTTTCATGGTCAAAAAAATAGTTTGGGGTAAATTTGTCAAAAGTATACCAATTTGGGGTTTTTCAAAGTATTAACCCAATGAAGTAAATACAACAAAGGAGATCCATTCATCTCAGTAGAACGAGAAAAACAGCAGTCCTACAACCAAAAAAAAATAAAAAATACAAGAGGACAAGAAACTGAAACTAGGATCTACGGTCCGCTTTTTCAGGGAAGAGGGAGATAATTTGGCCAGTACAGTAAAGAGACCAGATGCCATGCTCGATTCTCATGAGGTATCGACCAAGGGTATTGTCAGTATCTCTGATAATTTGATACGTCCTCGGTTTATTCTTCAGCAGCGGCCTCCCTGAGATCTTGAACCTTCCGAGGGGGGGCAAGCGGTTGATTGCCTTGGTACTACCGGTGGTGCTTTCCTTTTTGCTTTTGCTAAATCGCTTTCTGAACTCCATCCTCTTCAGCCCTTTCGTGGCGGCCTCATCATCACCATGTTTGGTTCAGACAATTTCTATTGGACGAAACTCCTAGAAATTTTGATGATCCCAAAACTATCATTGGTATAATGTCTACACTGATAAGTGCATATGTTCATGATGATTTTCTAAAAACTACATGATATCCATAATGTGACCTCATTAGAAAGAGATTGCAAAGTTTGTCCTTCTACGACTATTTGTAAACTGCACCAACTAACTATGATTATTAGATCGTGATGATGTTTATTTCAAGGATGAGAATATCGAGTCATTGATGATGCTAGGATAATGTTTATCTGAGGATATATAGCCATTGGTGACTAGAACAGCGCAACATGATGAACTGAAAATTATTAGAGAACTGAAAATAGCTTTTGTCAAAATTGTTAAGAGTGATCGGCGATGTGATAATAGCGGCATAACTTATTTTAGGAAACCTTAGTGATGTTCACAAAAAAAGATTGTATTGGCAATCTAACTTCAGGACACCAGCTTGTAGAGACTCCTAATGACTACTTGCTTCTCACGACTATCTCCAACATGAGATTAAGCATGCTATGTAAGAAAAGACCATTGAAGCAAAATGGTTGGATGAAATACATAGAAGAAGTTGAAAGTGTTCAACATTATATTTTAAGCGAATAGTATTTCATTCTCTTAAGATCTCCATTGTAGTGTTCTCACTGCTTTGTGGAAGTGAGAAGGCTAAGTGTACAAGTGTGATAGTAGCATCCAAGTCCTGATGGTATGATCTATCATCTAATAGGATCAGTACTTGTCAATTGTAACTTATCTTGGTGATTACTAATGCATTTTAGCCCAAGATGTGGCTGTTGGTCTAAAGAGTTGACATAGGTTTAATGATAAAGTCTAACCACTCTAATTTATTGTGTGCTTTGTTTGATTTAGCATTATCTTATTCATTGCACATTAGCAACTCTAGACATCATAATAATATGCTTCTCTTGATCTCCAAATACTGTTTGCTAATTTCCACATAATCTTCAAATATCGTAGAGACAACCTATTCACCCCAACCCCTCTAGGTTGTTTAGTTAGCCTTAACAATTAATATCAGAGCTTACTTGCTTGTCATTTGAAGTGTATTATATATGAGCATAAAGATCTTCATCTATGGCTAACTTTGTTGGTTTCTGTACAAGTGATTCACAATCCCCTAGCAAGCCTCCATACTTTGATAGCAACAACCATACTTCTTTTTACAATCAAAAGAAGAGGCTTTTTCCCTTTGATGTCCTATCCGGCCAAAAGAACTACAACTGTCACAGGTACCAAAGATAATTCCAACTTCAGTGTTCTTATGCAAACAAAGAAACTTACAGCGAGCACTCGAGCATTGAGCAGCATATATCTTCTATTTTGCAATAAACAAATCAAGATTTCAATGGAAGACTATCAATGCTTCGTTGAAAGGGAGTCTCGAGCAAAACTTGCAACTTCCCTCTTTCTCTGTTGGGTAAGTAAATGTTTCAGCGAAGCATAAACTTGCAACATTTTTTATGCCTATATCACATGATTTATAATTTTATAGTCTATTTGGAGAACTTTCATGTGCGTTATTCCTCTCCATGACGGGTAGCACCAACTTAAAACTGCTACTGCTCACCATCTCAATGAAGGAATTTATTGAGCATGTTTAATAAATGAAGAGTTTCTTAAGATGATGATATTGATAATACATATCGCAAAAATGAATATATATGTTTAACAACGTGATTTATAAGTCATTAATTCTTCTAAAATTGATTATCGAACAAGTGCTTGTTATGTCCCATTAGAACCTTAGATATAAGCTAAACAAAAAATGACAACTAAATAAACCCGAATCGACATTGATTCTACGTATTATTAAATAGTTATGTAAAAGTATATAACCTTATTTAGTGTTTGGAGAAATGTTCAGCGGATGTGAAAAATGGAAGTGAGGAAAGGCAAGGGGAGTAACAAAGTTTTTTCATTTGGAAAGAGCGAGTAAATGATTAGTGAAGGTGAGGAAAATGCGCACCCATATTAGTAAAGGGAGGATTAGGGGAAGGAAGGGAAGATGTCCCGGAGAATTTACCGTAATGTCCTCAACTATCTAGCTCTTTCCAGCCATAGTCTGAGGGCAAAAATGAGAGATGAAGAATGTTTTTGCACGTACTCCTTCCACCCGGGGTGGGAAGATGGAAACGGTGGGGAGCCCGGCCCAAATCATTTGCTTTCTCCTCCAAAGTAGCATCCGGTCCAAAATTGGAGAAAAACATGTTTTGGTCTGAATAGGTAAAACCTAATAACGCCCCGGTTGGCCGGTTCCCTTTTAAGGAATCCGAGGGGTCGGGTTTCGGTATCTTTGAGCGCGCATGATAAAATTTCTACTTCTCTATTTCTCTGTTCTCTGGAACTGACTTGGAATAGAAATTCGTTTGATAACGCAATTTGATTTTCTATTTCTAAAACAGATTTCTATTCTAGAAATAGATTTGAACAAGAAATCAGAAGCTAAAATTTCTAACTTCTTAATTTTTGAAATAGAAATTTTGTCATGCGCACTCTTCTTAGATTCGCGAAGCGATGTGTGAAAGACAGTGCTGTTTCAACACCATTTTTTGGTGTCGAGTTTGAATCCATCATTGCGTACACACTTTAGACTTACCCGGCTGCAGTAGGGAGGGTTCTACTGCAACCCACCCGAGGAGTTTACTTGCCGCAACGAGCTCAAGCAAGGATGACGCGAGTTCTTCTAGTGGCCATAAGAAAAATAAACCTAATAACACCTCAAATAGAAGCATCTATTGGTCAAATTCAGCTAATTTGACCGTCCAAGCCGTTGTGAATGCTACCGTGGACAAATTGGCGCGCTCTGTTTCTCGCAAATCCAATCAATTCCACCTAATTCAACTGTCCACCTTACAACGTGGATAAATTTCTGCCAATGTGGATGCTACCGTGGGCTAATTGGCGGAAAAGTTCGAACTTGGCCTAGTGGGGCTTGCCAGGCTCAAGGCGTAGGCGGTCGCAGACAAAGGAACTGATGCAAGGCATCCTTTCGATGAATGCGGAGTACTAAAGCGGAGAACAAACTCGGCATCATCCATGTGCCAGCAAGAAAGGGACTGGTGAATAGATTCCCCTTGTCGAATCCATCGCTTTTGCACTTTCCCTGTTGACCGACACTGCATTAGCAAAACATCCAAGTGCAGAGGATTGTGAATGTCCTTGACATTCATACCTCAATCTCGTGGCAGAGCCAGCAGCTTCAGTGCGCAGCTTCAGTGCCGAACCTAAGCGCTTCTTGGCGTGATTCAGAGAACCGCATCTTCAAAATGGTCCTCCGGCAGTTAAACCGATCGTGTGAAGGAATCACATTCACGCGCTCCATATGCGCCGATTCCAGCTAGACACACAATTGGCAAACTTTCAAGCTGTGAACTAGCTGAGGAGACGTGGAGATTTAACAGTGCTGCGATTGCTCCATTGTCTTGAGCTTCTCCAAGCTCCACTCATTCGTATTGCGTCACTCTGCAGATATCTTTGATCTGATGTCTTATAAGTTAATTTTTCGTATTTTCACACCATGCCCCGCAAAGTCGGCCGGCTTAATCTTGGGTTGAGACATTCGGATTCTTCCAATCAGCCGAGAATTTCGTACACATAGGCAGATATCCAGTTTCTCATATACTAGTTTAGTGGTTTCATTCTTCCAGTAAACAGAGCATACTCTCAGGAATCGATGAAAGATACGTCCAACTTCAACTATACTATACTTCCTTTTACAATCAAGAGAAACATCATTCCCTCTCCAGAGGCTTTTCCCTGCTAATGTCCCAAGGGGCCAAAAGAACTGCAGCTATTGGAGGTACCAAAATAATTGCAACTTCAATGTTCTCATGCAAACAAACAAACTTGCAGTGAGAACTCCAGCATTGAGCAGCATATAACGTTGCTCTCTCAATGAACAAATCAAGATTTCAAAAAAGACTTTCATGCTTTATTGAAAGGGAGCATCGAGCACAACTTGCAACTTTCCCCTTTACTTTTTGGATAAGTAAATGTTTCAGTGAAGCTCAACTGGCAACATTCTTGATGCCTATCTCACATGATTTACTCTATTTGGAGCATTTTCTAGTGAGTTATTCCTCTCCATTACAGGAAGCATCATCTTAAATTACTACTGCCTACCATCTCACTACTTCAACAGGGCTTCCCAACTTGTTGTCAGCTCATTGACCAAAAATAAAAATTAAATCAAAGAGCACCTTTATAATCTGCAAACTGATGATTGATACCAAAGCCCTTCTTACAACCAACAAACAGATGATCAAAACAAAGGCCTTTCTTTCTTCAAGTCGAGACCACGTGAATAGAAACCTACATATTGGCTCAAAACCAGTCTCCTTCTTGTACAGGGCTATTTCAGTATACATGAAAGTTCATATTTTGCAGGTGAGGAGTTGGAAACATAAACTATGAAGACTATATTCACTATGGAAGAATCAGTACAAGATCAAGTACAAGGAATACGATAGGGAGAGCTATCACGGGAGATTTATAACAACATACAACTTGACTTGTATAGTATCTTAGAAGTCGAGCTGACATAAAAAAACATCAACTGAATAACAAATGATGAAATCAATTAAATCTAAGCACCGCATCCAGAAGCCATCAAGATGAAGAAGCCTTAACTGCTTTAAATGCAGGGTGGAGCAATCCGAGCTCATCTTTCACTTCAAGTGGATTGCCAGTCTCATTCCTAATCCTCTTAACTCTCCTGCTAGCAAGCGATTTATGCGTGAAGCCATACATTTGCAAAATCTGGTTATCACCAAAGTTAAATGCACGATCCATCTGCTTCAAGCACCTCTCAACCGGGTAGTCACCAAACTTACCACACGGCTTGCACCCGACAAAGTGAGTAACGAGTGGCCACCGGTGATCGCCCAGGCCAGGATGATAGTTCTCGATCATCTCCTCATATCTATCCACCAAAATCCCCCAATAACCGTGCAAATAGTAAGCGCTCTCCAAGTACACCTTTTCACCCCACTTATCTCTCTGGGTCGCGAGCAGATACACCATTGCAGACTGATCGTCGGCTTCGAAAACCGGCCTATCCTTAAGCTCCCTAGTCAAAATCTTCCCTGCCTCTTCCCTAATTTTCCCCTTAGGGCCCATCGGCGCCCAAGCATCAAGAATGTCCAGCGACCACTGACAATTCCTAAGCAAGAAGCTACCAGTATTCAACCCAATCCAGTTCTTCTGATCGTACACCATCTCATTCCAACCATGCAGCACAAAGTTAGAGTCCTTGTACCTCTCCCATGGAACCTCAAACGCCATATCAGTGAACATAGCATCACTGTCCATCCACCACAAGAACTCAACCTCCGGATGCGACAACAGAAGCTTCCTAATCAATGGCAATTTAGCCCAAAACCCAGCCATCTCAGCATCTAAGAGCGCCATATTGTAAAAGATCTCGACACCGTGCAACCTACAATAATCTATCTTATTCTTGATCGATTTCAGCAAGTAATGATCACCGACCGGGTTCTCGCACGGCTTCGGAGACGAACCTGTGACGAGCAAAACCCTAGGCTTGTTCGGCCGGATGAAATTGGGGTAATCGGGGTTGTTCTTCAGCCACTCCGCTCTCTGCTCGTCCCAATCGGAAATCCTCGGCCCGAGAGCGTACGGCTTGCTCGGATCCCGCTTCTCCTCCTCGCCTTCGTCGACGAGGATCGTGGATATGTCGAACGTCTCGTAGCTCTTCGTCGACGACGAATCGGACCCCGCCGCCGACGACTCGGACTGACCCGACGACCGGCCGGGGTCGACGGAGACCTCCTCGAGCACGCGGTGGGGCTCCCCGCGCTTCCGCGAGGAGAAGTGGTCGCGGAGGTCGTTGAAGTCCTGCTCGGGCGTGCCGAACTTGCCGGCGCCGATGGTGCCGCGCAGGACGACGACGGTCATCACGAGGCAGAGGGCGGTCACCTTGCCGTGCCGCATCGCGCGCCGGATCTGGTACCCCCGGCGAGCCCCCACCCAGTTGTCGAGCATCCTCGCGCGCCCCCGAGATCCGGGATCGAAGCACGGATGGAGGGCGACCGGCGCGACGAAGAAGGGAAGCTTCCGGATCTGGGAAATCGGCAATGGCGTCCGCCGGGAGCAGCGATCGGCCGCCGGCTCGAACCAGAAGAGAGAGAAAGAAGAGAGGGAAAGCTAGAGAGAGAAATTTAGAGAGAGAGAGAGAGAGAGGGAGTGAGGAGCTGAAGAAGAAGAAGAAGAAGATCGAAGATGGAGGATTTTACGTGGAAGGAGACAAGGGGAGAGGGATACAGAGGAGAGAGAAAGAAGAGAGGGAAGGAGGGGGGCAGGTTGCTACCGACAGGGTACCGCGTTTTGTATTTATCGGATTTTTTTTCTTTTTTTATTTTCCTTCTTTTAAGGAAATAAAAAGAGGTGTCGTTGTAACTTTCCATTTTCACTGGTTTTATCGCCCTCGCTTTCCTTTTCTTTTTCCCGATTTTTATCTATTTTTCGACACCCGTTTCTCTCTCTACTGATATTTTACGCGTATAAATTGAATTTTCCGCGTCGGATTTATCCGGGAAAATGGAAAAAAATTAAAAATATATATTATTATTATTTTTTTAACTGGGCGCGGGCATGATTGAGCGCATTGTCTGCGGTCTGAACTGGCAACAGTTCGACTTTTCGTGATCTAAGACAGGGACAACGGGGCGGTGCTCCGATCCGGGTCGCTCGGATCCGGGTAGATCCGAAATCAGCGGTGGGATTTTATTTAATTTTTTTTGTTAGATGTTTCGAGAATTCGTTTCTAGACGGACGTCTGCATCTCGCCAAAACCCATTCCCCTCTCTCTCCTTTTCTGTTAATTTTTATTTCCCGGAATATCTTGTAATATGTACATACTAGATTGGGGATGAGCATATCGGACCAATTGAACAGAGAATCACTTAGTCCAACCAATTCTGGGCCGTTCTTGAGGACATTGATCTAGAAATTTTCGGTCCGATTCCTAATTCCAGTGAACCTAACCAAAGCGGATTGACAATATTTTTTATTTTAAAAAAAAAAGCAAATAGTCTAGTATTTTTTGGGGAAAGATTTACCTTCAGAACGTTGAAATTTTGAGGTGGAATTGCCAACTGATCAATTGCATTGGACTAGACTAGATCGGTTGAAATAAAATAAATGTAATATGACTAGATCGCCGGAATGATAGGTAAGTAATCTTTATTAAAATAGAAGTTCATCTTTCTCGTTTTCACATCTACGTTGGCATCGATTAGTCAATATAGTGGTGGAGCACCACCACCGTTGAGTGCTGAAAGGACCTACGTGCATCTCAAATTTTAAATTATTATTATTATTATTATTATTATTATTATTATTATTATTAAATAGTCTTGTGCTCGAGTAATTGATAACGATTTTCACTGACGTCGGAGGTCCAGATCATGGTCGTATCTCTAACGTCATAATCAGAGTACTATGGTTTCAGTTTCATTATCTATACAAGAACCCTCTTATTAAAACAAAAGAATAGCTAATAAAAAAGCGTAAAATTGTACACAAATATGACTTAACCTCCGTTTTTGTTTAGTAAAAAAATAAATTATATAAAAAATATTTTTCTTAAAAATGATCACTTATATCAATCACAAGCATAAATTAACGAAAAAGTTGTCATTATTCACGAAAATGTTTATATATAATTTTTTATCGATAATAAAATTATTTTTCCTTTACTAATTATATTAAGTTATACAAGTGATCATTCTTAGAAAAATATTTTTCAAAAATCATACATTTTCCGCGAAACCTCACTGGCACATAACTTATATGTGGTAACTTTATGGCTTTCCAACTTGATTGAAAATAATAGGGAAAGAAAATTACACGACAGATGAGTATATATGCCGTTATTTTATTTTAAAGTACGTGAAAAGATACGACAAAATTTTGAAATAAAGTTGTCGTGAATTTCCATCAATTGTATACGATGTTAATGAAAATTTTCGATGAGTCAAATTCAATCGTCATTAACATTACAATACACTCATTTTGATAGTAAAGAGTAATCTTATACTTAACGTTAGACAATAACTCAACATTGGGGAGATTTACTGATTTATTTCTAACCCTATTATACCAATGCCAATTTAGTCCTAATTTTTTTAATTTTGTCAATGTAATCCTAAAATTTTGTGCAAAATTTCAATATGATATGTCCAACAAATTATAATTGAAAATCTCTGACATGACGATCCACAAGTTATCCATGTCAGCATGTTACGTAGGATAATCGTTAATAGTTGGACGTCACGTTTGGCCAAAAGAACTACGTTGGAATTTTGCTTAAAATGTAGGACTATATTGACAAGGTAGAACAGTTAAAACTAAATTGAGATTCATGCAATAGATTTAGAACTAATTTGTTGATTATCCCCCTCAACAATGAATATATTTTGATTAACTATAATTGTAATGCAATAATAGAATTATCCAATATATTCTTCTGACTTGTTGGAGGCAAACAAGAAAAAAAAATTGTAAAAACACCGGACAAGATAGAATGTTGCGGGGGCAATATGAATTTTTTTTGAAAAACTGAGGTCAAGTAGCATTATTTTGAAACGAATCCCATTCTATGTAAAGAAAAGAAACTTCCATGACAAAATCTTGCGATTTAAGGAATATATTCTTTTGACAAAAATAAGGAATATATTCTGTAAAAGACGTCTTTAATAATTGAAGTCCGTTAGTATATCATGTTATCTAATTATAAATCAAAAGAATAGTATATTTACTTGCGTGAATATGATGTGACATTCTCATATGTACATCAATAATTGGCATATAAGTTTATCAAAATCAACGCGTTTATCATGAGCAAATAAGACTATGTTTTATGTGTGTATAGCTCGTTTAATCTTGTATGTCGGACCAGTTAAAAATATTTGCATAATATTTGCTTGTGAATAATTTAAGGTAATTGATTGTGTTTAAATTGAATTAAAGTATTTATATCATTATAGTATGCAATATGCACATGCTCATCACGCACATAGTCTTGGATATGCAATACCAATACCCTAAATTTTAATAATTGATGAGGCAAGATGCGAGAGAATTATCAAAAAAATTCATAAATTTATTGTAAATATGTCAATTCAGTCATAAAACTTTTAATTAAGGTAATTGAGTTTTTAAAAATTTTCACATTTTGCCAATTAATACAATTTGATCAATTCTAGCTAGAAATCTAGCTAGAAATCACCGATGTGGACTCCGGCCATCTTATGTAACATGATCAATATTGATGTAGACATTTTAATAATTTTTTGAATTTTTTCTTTGTAATTAAAATATTAATTAAAAATATTCACATCAGCCGACCGTATCATGTACGATGGCCAACATCCACGTTAACAATCTCCAATTGAAATTGATTGAATAGACTCAATTAGCACAACATGCAAATGTACTATTTATGATTAAATTGACACAATTGTAATATATTTGTGGCTTTTTAAGTAATTTTCTCTGCTAGATGCATGCAGATTTGATAAGTAGAATATTTTAGACATGATAATTAGTACTTGTCCACAAGATTTATATGTTCTTTATGTGCATGCGGTCATCATGCACCTATAAGTTTAAGTTTTTGGGTTGCCCATTTTGATTTTGTATCATGCCCAAATATGCCAAATTTATTTTACACATGCGAGCCTTCCATTTGTCGAATTTCACGTGCCGTTCTTCATCAGATTTGCACATGAGAGCAGATGCTAATGTACTTCACATCGCCTGTAATCCTAAACTTTTAGGTTAAACCTTTTCATCTCAAAATGGTACAGCAGAACGACCTAGCGATACTTGAGTACGCTATAGCCACGAGCAAAAGCAGCGGGCCATTATTAAATTGAGGAATCTGGTCAGTCCAAGCACGTCTCTAATAAAGAAAGGGCTCATCATGCAGCTGGCGACCTGAATGAGCTCACGTTTTTAGTACCTCATTGTCCAAGGTAAGACCCCACGTCTAATGTTTGCAAATCATAGCATTTTTATTGGTGACCAAAAGATTTGTATTAGTGGGAATTCTTTATTCATGAAGATGATTGAAGCCGGGGGATTGAATTAATGCTTAAGAAATGTACATGTGCAAAAAGAATTAGACCCACAAATATGTTCCATTCTTCGCGCCGAGTACAACTCATCTCGTGTTTGGGTAATCTTTACGAGCTTCAACTATGGTCTAATGCTTCGACCCAAAAAAAAAACAAAAAAAAATCTAGGGTAGAACGTGATTTATAATATCAACGGGATATTCCATGAGTTCAAAGTGCGATTAAGTAAGATTGTTTTTTGTCATGAAAGGGACAATGGCATAAATGGTCTTTGAATGTGTGACGTGGTCCATAAATTTTTATTTTGTTCAATGTGATTCTATGAAGTTTATCCAATATGCAATATGATCCTTAAACTTTTAATTGATTTAATATTGTCCTTGAACTTGTGGCACATTTCATTTTAGTCCTTAAACTATTTGAAAATATTTACTATTGACATTCCATTAGTTCAAGGTCAGGACAACATAAGATATTTTTCATATGATTTAGAGATTAGATTGAATATGTACCTAAATTTCAATGACCATATTAAACAATTTAAAAGTTCATGGATGATAATTTACATTGGAGTAAAGTTCAAGGATTATATTGAACAAATTATAAGTTGAGAAACTACATTACATATTAGGCCAAAGTTTAGAAATCATTCATGTTGTTTTCCCACGATGAAAAGAAATTCAGTAAAAGGAAGAAAAAGAGAGAATTGAGTTATTTTAGGAAATTGATCTAAACTCTTTCAAAATGACGTACATTGATTTAAATATATAGTAAATGAGAGATTCGCAAGATAATACAATTAGTTGTTGACCAATTTCCATTACCGTTCGCCAATTGTTTGGGAATATACGGTTATAATTAATCTTCTAACAAGTATGGGCAATGTTATTTTTGAGTTTTCTTTATAATAGAGATGTATAGGAAACTATGAGTGTTGAATTTTAAGGAAAAGTTTCTTGTTTCTTGATGAAAAGCTTGTACTAGATGTAAATTTTTCAAACAATTGTGAAGATTAATTTTTTGTCCACTGAATTTATACTCCGCATCATAGCGTTGCCATGTTCAATAAAATGAGAATGCGCTTCCGATTTGTACTACCCATATTTTCAAATGTGATCTCATAAATTGTGATCAATCCAATTTATGTCATTAACAACATGGGTATCGCAAATAAGACTTGAAGTATTCTCCAAAAGGCGAGTTGTCTCTTACACTTGCAATATCCTAAAATTTCACACCTAATGACTCATGGATGTTGATCCGAGGTTTCGTGTGATTATGATTAGAGGTGCATGAGTACATGATTGGATGAGATACGAAATGAAAGTTTGGTCACTCAGGACCGCAATGAAATTCGTTCGGAAATTTTGAGAGCGACCCGGATATTTTAAGAAATTGCACTTTTTTCCCAAAAACAATAATTGCATGAACATTCGCTGGGTGACATGCCAAGTTGGAAATGCTGTCTCCCGTCAATTTCTGCGTCTTCATTGGTTTCGATATCAAAGAAACGGAAGAAAAAAAAAAACCAAAAAAAGGGAAGAAGACCGGAGCTGCCACTTCTTCAATGATTATTGCAGAAAGGAAGAAGAGGTCTTCGTAGTTTTTAAAGTCTGACTTTATTTATGTCTGGTTCTTTGAAGAACAAATCTAATTAATTAGCTTCTAAGGTCGAAAAGTGGTACTACTCTATTATACGTTCCTATTTGACTTTTAAGGTTGGAAGTTTATGTTCTGGTTTGGGGTGCTTTGGCCATGAAAACAAGGAAAAAAAAATTATTTAGGGCATGATTGAGCAGTTCGCCGTAGGTTTTTTAGAGGGATCATCGATCTTGGGGTGGATCCAATCATGATATAAAATCTGAAATTTATCCGATCGAAAAATCAATTTTAGATTTTCGGAATTGAGAACCCAACCGATCTACTTTAGGACCAGCATGAAATTGAACCCTTCACCTCCGCTGGTGAACCGGTTCTATTCATTCTTTCTTTGATTTTTTATATTCAGTTTTTTTGTTATTCTTTTTTTTTTAACATTTTGTGCAATCATGATAAGCAGTTACATAATCGTAAGAGGGATTCGAGAAATTGACCGAAAAGAGAGCACCATCCCTGAGGGAAAGCCAGCAAATTGAACTGGTCGACAAAATGATCTAGGCTGGTTCAGTTACTAAGTTGAACCGGGTCCGATGCTCATCTCTATTTTTGCAAAAAGTAAATACACAAATGAAGCTCACATTTTTAGACAGTAAAGTCCAAGACTTTTCCAGTTTAATTTGTACTTTTAGTAGATTTAACTTAGGATTGATCAACCCAATTAGACCCGTCAAATGGGTGGGTCGAGTCAGGTTTGGGTCAGGTCGAAAATGAGTCTACTCATATTTGACCAATTTAACCCGTTTTGATCCATATTCATATAGTGTAAATTAAGTGACCCATATCCAACCCAACTCGTATTACTAAAACCTATTAATATTCTAGGAAAACCCACCTCTACTGTATGCTAATTGGATTAAAACTTCAAATTAAATTAAAAATAGTAAATAAAATAAAATAAAAGTCTAAAAAACCTATAAATTGAAGTATTTATAAAGAATTAGACCATGCACATGCTTCTCTTATTTGAAGTGAACATACCATTGAGTAACTAAAAACTATGACATGAAATTTTTTTAATTAAACCTAAATAAAACTCATTTTTATGATTTTTTTTTTATAAAAAGAAAAGTATTGATAAGACACTTTTATGCAATACAAATTTAATGGAAAATTTTTGTAATTATTTTTAAAATATTAAAAAAATCGATTTTTTAATTATTTTTTTAAAATATAATTTTTATTATTTTTATTTTTAAAAATATAATTATTAATAATTATTTTCTTTTTTTCTCTTTTCTTTTTCTTCTTCTTCGACCAGCTACCGGCCACGATGACAGCCGATGACCAACCATAGGCAAGATCGGGCTCGCAAGCGTCAGGCCAGGCCTGATCTCGCTAATCCGGCGAGGCTAAGGCCCCAGCCAACGCCGGCAAACTCGAGTCTTGCTAGATCCGTCGAGCCTCGCCAGTCGTCGGCAACCTCGAGCTTGCGTGCGACAAGTGCGAGTGAGCTCGAGCCTCGCCTGGCCTATCGCCAACTGTCGCCCTGCCGACCGCCAGCTAAGGAAGGAAGAAAAAAGAAAAAAAGAAAAGAAAATTGAAATATAAAAAATAATTATAGTTTCGATTTTTTATTAAAAAAACATTTTTATAAAGTTAAAGAGGAGAGAAGATTGTGTGAGGCTTGAGTTGAAAATTTAGAAATTGGTTCTAACTTCCAACCCACTTGATATTTTAAATGGGTCACAAGTTCTAACCTATTTTTTGACCCATTTAAATCAGACTCACTTTTTTTATCCATATTTAGTTGGGTTTTTAAAAGTCTCTGACCGTATACAATCCATATAACTAAAATATGAGTCCAAAAATGGGTCATTGACCCATTTTGACACATCTAAACCCAATACATGTTTTGCAGTTTCGGGTTTAAAGATTCATAGGCATCATATGAGAGATTTAAATTAATTAAGGAGCACCTTGGACACTAAATTCAATCATGAATGAGCCTATCCGTCCAAGTTACCTGAACAAAAACTTGAAGCACTCGAGGAATTCATGCTAATTGAGTTGGGTAGAGACTACAAATGATTGAAAGGAATACGAGAACCGGGTCAAGTCAGAACCGATTCAACTCAGCACAACCCGACACTAAATTGCAGATTTGACATTATGGTGTAGATAAACTATTCATATTTTACTATTCCTGGCTGAAACATATAAGTGGGACATGCAACATGTCCTTCCTGCCTCAGGTCTATTTTTCTAGACATGTCAATCAACAATGATTGGTTCTAAAATGAGTCGGTATCTAGTTTATGGAACCAGAATCCACTCACATAGTCTTGGGATAGGACTAGATTGGATCAACTGGTCCGATTCGGTTCCAAGGTCAGTAATTTCTTCTTCTTTTTTCGGTTTCTTTATTTCCTACAAGTGAAAGTTTCCCAACAATAAAAAATAATAATTTATTCTGTCAATCCGATCCAGTCGATCCGGTTCCTTATGTGGAATCAAGAATCGAACCAATCCTCCCTAAAACCACCTAAAATCAATCGGTTTAGTTCGATCCTGTTCTGGATTGGATCAGGATTGATCCACATCCCTAATGTCAACCTCATCCCCAGAAAGGGAGCATCGGACCTACTCATGTGAAGTCAATGGGGCCCCAAAATACATGGGCCTGACAAATGTGCCACTAATTTTCCTTCTTCTTCCCTTCCCCTCCTCCTCCCCCACCCCCCCCAAAAAAAAAAAAAAAGAGCTCACTTCATCTATAAAAAGGGTCAAAGCATATAAGAAAGTCAAACCATCTTAAGAGAAAAATCTCAATTAAGAGTTCGATTAAATACTCTTATCTCAATTAAGAGTTCAATTAAATATTCTTAGTCCGGCTCGCACATCAGAGTGGGTATCAAAGTATCAAACATTATTTATCTATCAGATTTATAAACGCACGGCCTCTTTCTACATATAATTTCAAAGTTTAAGGTTTGATATTCTAACATTTATTTGTCTTGAAGAAAAATTAAATTTTGAAAAATGATTTTTTAAAATAATCACTCATATTTCTTACAAAAATGAATCAATAAAAAATATTTTCACCGTTCATTAAAATGTTTAGATATTAATTGTCGTCAACAATGAAAACATCTTAAATTTGCTAATCATTTTAAGCGATATAATCAATTATTTTTAAGATAATTTATATCAAATATTTTTAAGTTTTTTCGCGAAATAAATAGACTCAAAAGATATTGAATAGCAAAAGATGTAGTGATGCTTCGGCTCAATAATTGATTTCCACGAGCAAAAGCACATGAAGGGTTGGGGGGCCGTGCTATTATTGCATCGATGAATCTGGTCATTCCATCATTTCCATGCACGTCTCCAATAAAGAAACCGCTAATCATGCACCCGGTGACCTGAATAAGCTCACGTCTTGCTACCTTATTTCCCGGTGAGCCCCACCACATAACGTCTATTGATCAAAACCATGGGATTGAATTAATGCTGAAGATACGTACATGTGCCTCTAGATTAGAAAAGCAGAACAAGAGTCTTCATGTAATGTCCTAAAATTTTATGCCTAGCGATTCCTTGACAGGCATCTTAGGTGATTGAGTACAAGATTGAATGAGGTATGAATTAAGTGTGGCCCTATAGGACGTCGATATATTCATTGGGAAATTTTAGCGGAGTGTATATTTATCACAAATTTACCAATTTAGGGTTTTTTGCGGTCAAATAAATTAATTTGGGGTGAATTAGTCATAAATGTACAAGTTTAGGGTTTTTTATGGTCAGTCGGGTTAAATGTGTCGCGATAATACTAGTTTGGAGTTTTTCATAGTAAAAAAAATAATTTTTGGTAAATTTGTCACAAGTGTACCAATTTAGGAGTTTTCAGGCTATTAACCCTAAAAATAAAAATTAAATTAAATTTTTTTCAGAAAAATAAAAAATTATTCACATAAACATCAGTTATGTCACATAGTGTGACTGGCGATCATGTCAATGATTGTTAACTAAAATTAACTGGAAAGATTACATTAGAAAATCGTCAAAGATTTAAGATTAAATTGGCCAAATTGAAAAAAAAATATATATGTAGGGTTGAATTGTTATCTATACAATAAGTTTTTGAGACTTTTTTGTGATTATCACTTTTCTTCAATTTTGCATAAGAGAAAGCAGGAAAAAAAGAAGAAGCAGGAAACAAATCCAAGAAAAGGGGAGAAGAAAAGAGAGGAAGAAGAGCGAAGCTGCCATTTCCTCGAGCAAATTTGTGAAGCTTCCATTATTGTTCTATAAATTGAGCTCTTGATGCTCCAAAAATTGATGAAAGAAGTTTTTTTTTTTTTTCTTCTCTCGTCATGGAGAGTTCTCTCTACCGTTTTGGTAGTTCTCTAAACCCTCAAACCCAGTTTCACTCCTCTTCTCTTCCACCGTTTTTCTTCCTTGTCCGATTCCATTGCGATGGCTTTCCTTTCTTCACAATATGATACCAGGCGAAATTCCTACTATCTTCACTGATTCCTCGAATTTGGGTGGCTTTCACTCCATCGGCTTCCGATGTCTGCCGGGTCCGCCCAATTCTGCACTGACTGTCCCTGGTTAGTTCTGCATGTCCTCGATTACCATCTATCTTCACAAAAGACGTAGAATTGTTGTTAGTCTGAACTTGTACCCACCTCCTGTTGTTCGTTAGTCTTCTGTAATTGCGTAATTCAATTCTCTGGCTTCGTTATATTTGGGATGGCTTCGGACGAAAAGGCCCAATCGTCGCGTTTGGCAGCCCTCTGTACTAGCTTGGGTCGTCTCACCACAGAACAGATTATTGACGATTGGGATGAAGCTCCGTCATCTGAAACATTAGAGGAATGCAGTTTAACCCTTGTTGGTAAGATCCTTTATGACCCATCCATCAATCTTCCCACCTTCCAAACCACAATGAGAAAAGCCTGGAGGACTGACTTCGTAGAGATATCACAGCGTGAGGCAGGTTTCTATATAGCGCAATTCAAAACCCAAGCAGACAAACAGAGAGTTCTTGAAGGTGGCCCTTGGCTTTTTTCAAGGCATTTAGTCATTCTCAAACCCTAGACTCCAAACACTCCACTACACTGTTACGATTTTTCGACTTGCGACTTTTGGATACAGGTTGTTGGCTTACCGTTAGAATGGTGTTCTGAGCGAATGATTATAAAGGCAGTACAGCATATCGGTAAGGTTATCGAAGTGAAAGTGGATTCCAAGGAAGGACAATTGTCAAAAGCAGGAAGAGTTCGAGTTCAAGTTAATGTGTATGAACCTCTGGTCACAGGGAAATTAATTCGAATCAATGGCAAACCTTTTTGGCTGGATTACCGCTATGAAAGGCTTCCTCATTTTTGCTTTTCCTGTGGCAAACTTGGGCACTATGCGATGTACTGCAAAGACATTCCATATAATGAAGATAAGCATGAGGGCAGAGAGAAGATGGCATATGGGCCATGGCTTCGAGCGGAAGTCAAAACTCATAGTCCTTACTGGAATATCTTTATAACCCACAAGACACGTCAGAGCAAGCACAAGAAGTGATACCTGAAACTCCGCCTGCACAGCTACCTACTGTCCCCTTATTGCCCCCACCATCTCAACTTCAGGCAGCAAACCAAACCAGTGTTGTTAACAGTTTCCGAGCACCTACTCCAGCACCTACTCAATTGCTCCCACCACCCTTAGTTAAGCATAGCACAACACTTGTCCCTGCCGATACAAAGTTGAAGGGAGTTCAGTATGAACCTATGGATATCAATGCACCAAAGAAGATGACAAATGCTAGATCGAAACTTACTCTAGGTTCGGCTAAGAAACAGCACAGATACAACCCGTATGACACAAGGAGTATACTCATCGCGGAACCTACTGATTTCAATCTCATGGAAACCCCTGTTCTACTAGCAGACGAAGCTAATGTTCGGGCTTTGGTGGCTGGCCCTAAACAGCCACCCGTTGACAAATGAAGATGATATGTTGGAACTGTCAGGGTTTGGGCAATCCCCTGACAGTTCGTGCTCTTAGGGCCATGATGGCCAATGAAAAGCCCGGTATTATATTTCTAATGGAAACCAAAAACTCTGAAGAAAAGATCCAACATGTGCAGCGAACTCTCAACTTGACTAATTCATATATACTTAACCCAATTGGTATGGCGGGTGGTTTAGCTGTGTTATGGAATGGTCTGATTTTGTTATAGGTGATTAGCTCCACACAACACTTTTTTGACATGAGTTGTAAGGTTGGTCGTCAAGGCAGGACTACACGCATTACCTTTCTTCATGCTCCTACGGACTTTCAGCAGCATCAATTGGTATGGGATGAGCTTCGACAAATCCATTCCCACAACAGCTTCCCTTGGCTTTGTGATGGCGACTTTAACGGTGTCCTTTATCCTTGGGAAAAGATCGATAAGAGACCTGCCATTTTGCACAGAATGCAGTCTTTTAGAGCTGTTTTAGATGATTGTGCTTTCACTGAATTAGAAAGCAAGGGTTGTAAGTTTACATGGATGAACAACAGGGAAGGGGAGGAGATCGTGAAGGAAAAATTAGATCGGATGGTTTGTTCAATGGAATGGAGGTTAATGTTTCCTGCGGCGGAAGTTTTTGCACTCCCACCTGTGGGATCTGATCACAGTCCTCTTGTGATACATACTTCGCCAACTTTACAAAAAAGAAGAAAACCTTTTCTCTTTGAAGCTTATTGGAATGAGGATGCTGAATGCAGAGACATTATTTCTAACGCATGGATTTCAGGGTGCTTACCAAATGCTGATTTTATTACTCGAGTGCAGAAAGTCACAGAAGCACTGATCAAATGGAGCCGACAGAAGTTCACCAATGGTCATAAAAAAATCTTGATCCCACAACACCAATTACAGATCTTAATGAACAAGCGGCCTTCCCTAAATGACAAAGAATAGGCATCAAGATTGAAAGAAGAAATTCGTACCTCTTGGCAACAAGAAGAATAGTATTGGGCCTTACGCTCCAAGATTAAATGGCTCAAATGGGGTGACAAAAATACACGGTTTTTCCATGCATCAACAATTTAGCGACGACAGAGGAATCGAATTACTATGCTGCAAAATGATAATCAGCAATGGGTACGTGATCTACCAACTCTCCAAGATATGACATTCACATTTTTCTCCAAGTTATATACTACTGAAGGTTATCGAGATTATAAACCTTTACTTAACCAATGCCTGTCAGTAGTGACTCCCGAGATGAACACTCAGCTGGTAGCTTTACTTATTATTGAGGAGGTTTGGCAAGCCACATTTCAAATGGGCGCTACCAAAGCCCCATGACCGGATGGCTTAACAGGTTTATTTTATCAAGAACACTGGGAAACAATCAAAGAAGACCTTTTCTTATTAGTGCAGAATTTTATGCTATATGGGGAAATGCCTACAGGTCTAAATCAGACAATTCTAACCCTCATTCCCAAAACATCTCAACCTGAAAAACTGGAGCAATTTCGGCCTATCAGCTTGTGCAACTATGCCTACAAAGTTATATCTAAGGTGCTTGCTAATCATCTCAAACCTTGGTTGCCGATTTTAATTTCAAAAGAACAATCAGCTTTTGTCCAAGGACGACAGATTCAAGATAATGTCCTTATTGTCCAAGAAGTTCTTCACCAATTTCGAACACGTAAGTATGCTAGCAAATTCAATGCAATTCTTAAAACAGACATGAAAAAGGCGTATGATAGAGTGGAATGGGATTTCTTACGCGATTACCTCCTTAAACTAGGATTTCATCCAAGATGGGTCGGGTGGATTATGCTGTGTGTCACAACTTCATCTTTTAGTGTGAAGTTCAATGGAGAACAGTTACCTTATTTCTTTTCCTCTCGTGGCCTTAGACAGGGTGACCCCTTATCACCATATCTTTTTATTCTATTGGCTAATGTTCTATCCACTCTAATTACTCAAGCCGTCAGTATAGGACATATCAAAGGCCTTCGGCTGAACAGATGGTGTCCTACCTTGTCACACTTATTCTTTGCTGACGATGCAATCTTCTTTTTGGATGGCTCTATCTCCGAATGTCAGAACTTAGCCAATGTTTTAAATTTATATTGTATGGCCACAGGACAGTTGATTAACTGCAACAAATCAGGTCTGACCTTCACCAAAAACTGTCCTATCCCTTTACAACATAATATGGCTGCAGAACTTTGTTTTCCAGTTTTGCAAAGGACTGGAAAATATTTGGGGCTGCCATCAGATTGGGGAAGATCGAAGAAGGAAGTGTTCTCTTGGATAATAGGGAGAGTGACTGCCAAACTTGAGGGCTGGAAAGAGAAATTTATTTCTAAGGGGGGTAAGGAAATCCTTATTAAATCTGTTGTTCGAGGCTATTCCACAAGACGCGATGACTATTTTTCAGTTACCTATCTCTGTTTGTTCATCTATTGAAAAGTGTATTGCTCGATTTTGGTGGAGAACTAACTAGAATAAGGGAGGAGTGCATTGGAAAAATGGGATGTTTTGAAAGAAAGTAAGATGCAAGGAGGGTTGGGATTCCGAGACCTTATTACTTTGAATAAAGCACTGCTGGGAAAACAGGCTTGGAGATTGCTCAATCATCCCGACTCTTTATGGGGAGCTCTTTTTAAGGGTCTGTATTTTCACTCGAAAAATTTCTTATCAGCCAGCAAAGGAACTCGACCATCTTGGGGATGGCAAAGCCTTCTTAGAGGCAGAGATGCTCTTTTACCAGAACTTTGTTGGTCTGTTGGTAATGGCAATCATATTCGAGTTCGTGGTGATCGTTGGTTACCGATGGGAATTATATATGGTCCTATAGCTAGAGAAGAACCAGTTATGGTGGCAGATCTTATTGACCAGACTCACCACACTTGGAATACACCAGTGATTCAAAGCTTCTTTGAAGCACAAGTCGCCACAGAAATTCTTACTATACCAATTAGACCTCTCTACTCAGAAGACAAATTAGTTTAGTCAGCCATGACTAATGGTCAGCACACTGTTAAAAGTAATTACCATGCAATTCTCCAGTCCAATAGCAAGAAACAGAGTCAAAATGTCTCGACAGCTTACCGGAATTCGCACAGCCTCTGGCAACGGATCTGGGCGATGAAGACTGTCCCAAAAATCCGTACTTTTATTTGGTCGGTATGCCACAATGCCCTCGCAACCCGAGATAACCTGTTTCACCGCCATATCATTCCTGATCTGTCATGCCAACTCTGCAAGCAATCTCTCCCTGAAACCATTGAACACATTTTTCTTCAATGTTCCTGGACCTGAGCTATTTGGTCCAATCCACAGATCAATTTATTGTCCTCATCTCTTACGGCTTCCAGAATAGACTCTTGGTTAACAGAAAAGGTGATTCTCCGTGATCGCTCACCTAGATTAGAAGTTGTTGCCAATTTACTTTGGTAGATCTGGCGGATGCGAAACAATTTTGTCTTTCGTAACCAGAACCCGAACCCTTCCCTTGTTGTCGACGTGGCTTTGGCTCTAACCAAATCCTACGAGTTCTCTATCGTTGCATCCAAACCAAAATCTGGACTTGCTTTTCTTAATCTAGATCAGCTTTGGCGACCTCCGGCAAAGGGTAGCCTGAAATGTAATATCGATGGCAGTTATATGCCGGGTAACCCCGAGGGCTCCATGGCCTGTATTTGCAGAGATTATCAAGGACAACTTACTGATGTTTTCTCACGGCATTTTCCGGCGAAATCCACATTTGAATCAGAACTCCAGGCGCTCAACCTTACCCTTCAACATATGCACCAACAAGGCCTTCAAGACGCTCGACTGGAAATCGATTCTGACTGCCTTCAGCTTGTTGAAATCGTGCAAGGTACACGATCGCCGCCATGGGAGCTTCGACCTGTGATAGAGGAGACTTTTTTTTGGCTTTCCAGCTTTCCTCATCTCCGTCTGTGTCACTGTCGAAGAGAAACAAACCTAGTGGCCGATTGGGCTGCCAAAGCCCATTCATCCAATTCGGCCCTCACCTGGATCATCTCTCCTCCATTTGTACTGATGGACTTAGTTTATGCGGATGCTTTTTCTTCAGGGTGTAAGGTCCCATTATGTTAAATATATATGTTGATTTCCGTCAAAAAAAAAAAGAAGCTGCAATCTGGCTCTGAATTGTGCGTTCCTAATTGACTTTTGAGGTTGGAAAATGTAAGTTCTGGTTTGGGGTGCTTTGGCTACGAAAACGAGAAAAATAATTAATCCTTGATATGGTTGGATGTGGCCTTTTTGTGTAGTGATTGATTTTACGTGGGTCGACTCGTGACCTAGAATTTGAGATTGCCCGATCATAAACCCGCACTAGATTTTTGGCATTGGGAACCGGAACGGTCTTTCTTGAGCCCAATTTGAAACCTAAGGGTGCGTTTGGTAACATTTCTGTTTAAAAATTGTTCTAGGGAACAGAAATAGAAAAAAGTGTTTCGTTAGGGAACAATTTTTGAACAAAAAAAGGAGTTTGGTAAACTTGTTCCGGAAATAAAAAATGAACAGAAACAAGTTTGGTAAATTTGCATTTTTTTTATTTCTTTTAATTTTTTAATATTTTTATTTTTATTTTCTTTATTTTCTTTATTTTTTATTTTTCGTTTTTTTTTTCTTCTTTTGGCCGGTCGCCGGCCTCGGCCATGGCCGGCGACCGGCCAACGAGGGCCGGCGGCCTCACCCGGCCACGGCGAGGCTCGCCGCCCCGGCGAGGCCGAGCCTCACCGTGGTTGGGCGAGGCCGAGCCTCGCCGAGGGGTCGGCGACGCTCCGGCGAGGTCGCCGGCCCTCGACGGCATTGCCGACCCTCGACGGCTGGTCGCCGGCCATGGTCGAGGCCGGCAACCGGCCAAAGAAAAAAGAAAGAAAAAAGAAGAAGAAAAGAGAAGAAAAAAGAGAGAAGTGTTTCTGATTTTTGTTCCAAAAACAAGAAACAATTTTTTTTTGTTTCTTGTTTTTGTTCCAGATGTGTTTCTGAGAACAAAAAAACAATTTTGGAACAAAAACGCACCCAAACGCATTTCTGTTCCTTTTTTGTTTTCAGGAACAAAAAAACAGAAAAGTTGTTCAAAAACAAAAAAAAAGAAATGAAAACAAACAGGCCCTAACTGGTCGTTTTAACCCGAGAACTAGGCGTTTTAACCCGAGAACTAGGTAGTGTTCTTTTCTCTCTTTTTTTTTTTTTCTTTCTCAATTTGGTCTAATCAGATTATTTTCTTCATTTTGTACAATCTCGACAAGTTGTCACGGAGTCAACAATATGGATACAGAGAGGGATCCGACAGATGGACCCGGAATCCGAGATAACGAGAACAAGAGGGAGCATGAGCGCATGAGAGAGAGAGAGGCTGCAGCATATGTGACTACTTGAAGAAGAGAGAAGAAATTAAATATTATTATTAAACGAAGGTCAATAATCGACAGCACTAAGGCGAAGAACTTAGGCAATCCTGCTTAGCCACCGAGCCGCCTCGACTCAGGCAAGGTCGGATCTAACTGCCGGTTAGCCAATTTAGTAGAGGTGACCGATTATCAGTCCAGTCCAGTCCAATCTAATGGAAACGATCACTTATTTAACATGAAAATGAATTTTAAAATAAAAAAGAAAAAAAAAGAAAGAGGGTGAGAGATTTTGATTTTTCTCCGATGAATTTCGGCCAGCGTGATTGAAGGAATTAAGTCATCCGGACTATGTAAAAAGAGGCAACAAATGTGGCAGAGATTGTGTCCATTTTATTTTGGCAACAAATTGGCAAGGAAATCTAGTCGTGAGGGAAAGAGCATACGAAGAGAGATATTCTCTTTGGAAGATAATGGGAAAGGTTGATGAATGAGGGAGAAATAAAAGGAAAATATGAATTAAAAGAAAGAGGGTGAGAGATTTAAGCACTAACAGGAGCAAAGCAAATTAAGGAGATCATTCCCACCATTTCCTTCCCTTAATTTTTTAAAGAAATATAATATATATTTATATATATAATTGGTCCAATCTAGTTCCTCCTTGGAATCGGTGTATTGGAAACTAGACCCAGACACCGATTTCACTTTTAAAAATTGAAAATTGGACTAGCATTTCTAGGAACTAGACAGAACCAACCGATTCTATCCAATTCGAATGGTTTCCCGTCCAATCAATCCATTTTGCTCAACCCTAAAATCCGGTACCAACCACTTGAGGTCACACGACCCCAGGTATCCAACCTCATTAAAGGTTGTGCCTAGGCTGGGATCACGTGACCTCCAATGACTCCACTCTATGGTTGTGCAACCTTCCATTCGTTCGCCAACGCTATATTTGACCTTGCCACCAACGTCGAGCATTACCAATCTAGGTGAGGATAAAAATGGATTTTTGAAATTCTAGTGAGGATAAAGTTGGAAGAAAATATTCATTAGCCTTCTAAAAAAGCTCAAATCTTAAGCAGGGTAGAACTTGCATTGGGTTAAAGGGACTTTGAAAATGTTAGCTTTGATTTAAAAGCCTTTAAAATTTTCTTGCGAAATACCCTAACTTTGGCATAAAGGCCTTTAGAGGCTTAAAGCTCATTCATAAAGCTTCGCCAAATGCAGCCTAACTCCCCTCGATGACCTAGGCATGAATTTTCTTGGCGGCAAGTTAAAATTTTATCCTAACAAAAAGCTGACCGGTTCAAGAGCCTATTCGATTCTAAGATAGAACCGAAGACTCAAACCCATGAATTGGAAATTGAACCAACTTGATTGGCTCCCAATAATTCTATTGAAAACCCCACCCTGTACAACCTCGAATAGGTCGATAAAGTTGATCCAAGCCAATTCAATTTCGGGATAGAATTGGGACCAATGCTCACCCCTTTTTTTTTTTTGGATAAAGGAAACGAACAAATTAAGCTCATATTTTGAATGGTGAAGTCGAGATTTCTCTAGATTTAATTTGTGCCCTTGGTAGAATTAACTTAGGATTGATCAACCCAATACATGTCTACCGTCTAGACAAGTCAACCTCAGCCTCGGAGAGGAAGCATAAACAATTATATATCGGACCAACCCGTGTGATGTTCCTGGGTCCCCAAAATACATGGGCCGGACCAAAGTGCCCGCCAATTTTCATTCTTTATTTTATTTCCCCCCTTAGAACTCATTTTATCTCTAATAAAAGGGTCAAAGCATGTATTAAAAAAAAAAAATAGAAGGTCAAAGCATTTTAAGAGAAAATTCTCAACTAAGAGTTCGGTTAGATATTCTAATCAGGTGATTTTTGTCATTTGATACAATCATCATCACCAATAATGAGAATCAAACTTCATTGCCAATTTGCGCCGAAAAATTTGAACGTGGCATGACTTTGTCATCGACTAATACCATCTAATAACCGCAAGAAAATGAGAATAGCTGAGGAAGATATAGAGAAAGAAAAGCTGACTTCTACAATGCAAAAAATCCCTAGCTAAACAAAAATTGCAACTTAAATTAAGAAATTGCAAGACTAAAAGTCATAATGGCAAGAAATCCCACCCACACGACGCAAGGCCCCACAATTTCTCCAGCGAGAGGATTCACCTTCCCGAACTCGCGCTTGCACGCCACAAGGGTCCCCAAATGCACGAGGCAAAAGGCCAGCCCGACCCTAGTCGCCCCCATCACGAGAACCAGCGGGTCCCACACTATGCCAAGCGACGTGGCGGCGATGTAGAGGGGCAGCGCGTCGGATTGGGCGCCAAACCCGCCCTCGACCCACACGAGCCAGCTCGCAAGGCCCATGAAGAAGGACGAGCCGAGCGAGACCCCGTGCACGAGCCAGAGAGGGGGAAGCCACAGAGGCTTGGGTCGTGCATCGTACCTCTTGCCCGACCCGAACAGAAGGATTATGGCCATGGTCGGGGCCAAATTCATCCCGACGACGACGGCGAAGGTCTTTAGGGCGCGTTTTGCCTTGACCCTTCTCTTCTCTTGGCGGGCTTTTGACGAGGACACTGCCACCGCCGGCCCGGAGTGGTCATTCTTGATTCCATCATCGAAAGTTTGCGGAGGAGGAGGAGGAGAAGAAGGAGGGGGCATGGCTAATTGGCAGATTATGTTGGGAGAGTAATTGGAAGATGACGGATTAGGGATAAAATGTGACTAAGAGGATAGCCAAATAGGCAATTCATTGAATGGCGGGGAGCGAATTTAGGGACTTAACAAGATAGGACTTAATTTTCTAGGGGAATTCAATCGATTGAATCATTCATGTAGCGACACTTTTCATGTTTCCCTTCGTTTTCCCAATACTTAATAATGGCACTATATCTTACGGCTTTGGTTGGAGGACTGTTGAATTTCTCAAATAAGCAAGTATACAACTGGGATTTGAAGTAAGGTTATTTTAAGGAAAAAAAGGTAAGTTTATTTACCTAGATATTTCAAAATATACTAAAGATATGTTTACTTTGCGGAAAATGAATAATTTTAAATTTTTTTCTTAAAAGTTACCACTTGTATAGATTATAAAAATAAATGAATAAAAAATGCATTTACTGTTCATGAAAAGAATTAGTCATAAATTATTACCGATAATGAATACAATTTTTATTAACGAATAATTTCAAGCGATATATATATAATTATTTTTTAATAAAATATTTTCTAAATTATTTATTTTTCATGAAACAAGTGGAGTTTAAACTAGAATGAGTGTGTGTTGCCCTGACTTTCCAACTTTCCAATGCGATTTTGGCCATTAAAAGATATGATTCCTGAATAAATATAAGAAATTAGCCAAGTTATTGTTATCTCAATAAGCTTCATCGGATAAATTTTGTAAAAATTCTTCTTTACTATTGATGGTGCACTTAACTAGTTTACGAATGTTTTGGAGCCATACAAACATTTCAAAGTATGGTCATATGCCCTAATCAAAAGTAAATCAGTTACGCAAGTTGACTGTAAAGAAGAAAATATTCTGTTGCAGAATTTGATTGAAAGCAAAACTTTTATGTCTCTTTTTAGTAAATTAACTTTTTCTTTCTACCAAAAATAGAATCAGTTCTCTTTGACCAAGGTGTGTCGTTATAAAAATTTACTTTATTGAGGTTAAAACGTAAAGTGAATCTTTTTACCTTTCAAGACTACCATTAGTATCGAACTCTTATTAAAATGAACATCTTAAAACTTACTGGTTATTGATTGTCTTTTGACTTATGGGATGCATTTTAAAAGGACAAGTAAAGAGCATACTCAAATTGCTAGATATTAGTATGTGTCATTTTATTCTATGGTTTATCAGTATCCTTCTAAACATTTGCCTTTAAAAAGAAGGGGTTTTAGCTAAACATGGCTAGAGAAGGAATGTAAGATTTTTTGGGAAAGTTCACATTGATTTTATTCAGGATCCTCCTTGCCTTTCAAGACTGAATATAATGGCATCACAGTCCTCACTTACAGCCTTTTTAATACCGACAATCTTGGCCATCCAAGTAGTACGACGTGGGAAAGTGATTTCATGACAACTGATGACACGACATGGGAAAGAGATTCCCCGACAAAGCTTACAGACCTCAGGACACTCTAATAGCACGATACAGGCTGAGATTCCTTTTACTAATTGATGGGTTCGTAGATGACGTCGAGATCGAAGCTGTCTATGAGTCACTGGCCTCTTGACATGTCTCATGTGTACGAGATTCTTAATATGCCTGTTCAATATTAAAACTCCCATCGATTCTGTCTGATTACGTCTATATTCCTCTAGGACCCGATCTATGTCATCTACTGTGGCTTCATGTGTCTAGAATCATGTCTTCGGAATATGTGTTGAGCCAAAGGGACCTTTCGATAGTCCAGTTCCATCCGCAAAGAATTCCCTGCACCCCTTTGTATGCTTTGCTGATTTCTAGAAAATTGCATCTAAATGACCTGTATAACTTTGCAACCAGACATAAATAATTTATTTGGCTTACTGATGTTCAGATGCACATGTGAGTTGTATTAAATAAATCACACATCGAAAACTTAATTTGGTTTGGAGTAATTAATTTATCATAATTAGCTCATAACTTATTTGTATAAGGTTTTGAATAAATGTGTATCCCATTTGATATGTTAATGGCTCAGACTTACGCCCTATCTTAGTGACAACCTCCTAGGTGAATATATCAAGCTATTGTTGCACGCTTATTAAAGTCGATAGTTTGGTGAATATCTCAAAGAAGGAATCTCCTTATGAACTCGATTTCCAAGCAACTTTCATGATCAATATGGTGGAAGAGATTAGGAGTAGGTAAATGTTGCGACATAGCAACATGCAACCTTTGTGGTTCAGTTGGGCAAAAGTAGGGGTGTACAACCAAACCAATTCTGCCTAGGAATCGGACCGGACTAAACTGCTTGAAAAATAGGTTCGAGAACCAGTTCTTGTTGGAACCAGTCTAGGAACAGGTTCCAAATTTGTGGAACCAGTTATAACCGGTTTGAGAACAGATTCAGAGTGAATACCCATCCGAGAGCCAGACCGGATCACCATGTTTTGGAATCGGTTTTATAAACTAAAAAGCCAAACACCTAATTTGTTTTTACCCTAAATCCTAACCTCAACACTCCCTCGTCTTTTGTCCTTCTTCAAAACTCCTCGCCAGTCTTTTCTCTTCCCCTAAATTTTTATGGATGAATGGGGAGTGGAGTTTTATAAATTATGTTTTATTAGAAACCGGTTATAACATAATAGGTTAAAGATTCTAGCTCTGCAACTTACCCAACTTGGAATAGATCACCCCAAAGGCAAAAGAGACCAGGGATGAACGTGATCCTTATTGGAGATTTGAGTTGACACGTGTTGATGCAAAATGGCACATGAATTATGGGGAAGCAAAGCTATCATAAGGGAAGATTGTTAAAATGTACGTATAAATTGTGTTAGTTTAATCCCATGTCAGAAAATTAATGTGTCATGGATTAGTTAACATATTTTAGTTGGCACATAACTCTTTGACTTAAATTTATGAGTGAATGTGAGTCTAACCAAATAATTTGACATGGGACTTGGACAGTCTGTTTTACACCTCCTTAATGGAGAACAAATTTCTTAAGTTCATATTTTACATACACATCGCAAAAGTGTTTTCACCAAAAAACAAAATCACATCGCAAAAGTTGGAAATAAAAAGTCATGGAATCTCTTGCATATTGTGATCCCTTGCCATCATATTTGCAATATTTTTCCTGATCATGTTTATCTCAGCCGCCTCATCACCTGGTGCATCATCTACAACCTCGTCTTGTGTAGGTTCAAAGGGATGCTCCGGATCTCCATATAGACCTCTCGATAACATTTCTCAATGAAGAATGCTTATAGTTGAAAAATTCTTTTTTGATCTCGGGGCCGTCTAATTCTACCCCTATACTCATTCAAATGATACCGTTCACCTTTAAATGGAGTCATAAATCCTGGAAGTGCTGCATAACCAGAATCTAGTACATAGTATTTTCCTACAAGAATATATACATAAAATTGTTATAATATGCAATAGCTATACAATCATAAAAAAAAAAAATCACTTGATATAGACAAAGCAAATACCTGGCGGTGGTCGAGGAAATTGCAATTGAGGAGTCTCGAGTGCTGACGAAAGAACCCGACAATCATTTCCTTCCCACCCAGCTAAACGAAAGTAAATTTCATATCGAACGAACAAGCACACAGCACATTTTGAGTGGTAGTCCCTTTCCTGCCTCTAAATGGGATTTGTTTCGCTAGAGGGGATGCATTAATGTGGGTGCCATCAATAGCACCAATGCAGCCCTATGATTTTATGAAAGTATAGCGTTAAACAATATTATTAGCTATATAAATATTTTAATAATGTAAAATTAATATAAAAATCATACCTTGAAGTAACGTCCAGAGGAATTTTTGAAAGGTGAAATGATAATGGAGTTCTACCGGTGAGAAATGCCCACTTTTGTAACCACAAACGTACCTCTTCGCATCAATAACTCCAAAATGTACTGATGCCCAGTACTTGTCATCAGCGTCCGTTTGAAAACCCCTCTTCCCAAGAGAAGGGATTTAGAGGAAGGTGCTCAGTTTTCTTTCAAAACCTAGATGGCTTAGGTATCAGCTTGTCTCCATGGTGGTGGATCCCTTTGGAGCAGCTTCTGCTAAGGATTATTTTGCGCTATGAGCATCCTTTTCTATGAAAGCATGATGCCATCTTGAATCACAATATCAACAAACTATGTTAACAACTTAGATATGAGCTTCCTCATCTGGGCTGAATAGGAGAATGTCATCTAGGTAGGTGAGAGCACCGTGAAGAATGGGCTTGAAGATCTTGCATGTGGCCTTCTAAAACAATGAACGCGTTGTTTTAAGTCTAAATGATATAACCATCCACTAAATATGTTTGTTTGGAATATGAAATCCTATTTTAGATCATTCTTCCGAATGAATGCCCAACTGACAAAATCCTCATTTGAGATCAAATATACAACATATTATGGCTTTTAAGATACTTCAGAACTAGGTGTTCTTGTTGGGAAGTCAACAAGGGTCTGAATTGGCTTTTGAATCAAACTCCTTGAGGCAAATGTCTTGGCATTCTTGTAAGGAGACCCCAACCAATGACAATATCTCATTTTGGAGGTGGAAAGCCTAGTACTTGAGTTATCACTTGGTAATTGTTGAAACTAACAATGTGATCTAAAGGAGGGTGAATAAGTTGTTTCAGAAATTTTGATAAATTTTCATGAAATATTTCAAGTTGAATTTTGATTGACGCAAGGATAGTTTAATAATAGAAGACGCAAATACTTCTACCATATACTTTAAGTTGTCTACCTAGATATTGCAAAACACAGTAGAATAGGATGAGCCTGCGCATTGCCAAGGAAAGACAAACTTTCTCGTATCATTTCGACCCATTAAAAGATTATTATGAAAAAGTACCTTATTCTTGTTCCTAATTAGCTCAATTTGAGAATATTTGTAAACACTCATCTTTAGTATTTGATATGTTGTGATTATGACGGTGCAACAGAGTAGAGAATACACTTGTCTATTTAACAAAGGTTTCGAAGAAATACAACAATTTCATACTATGGTTATATACCCTAATCGTTAGTAAATCAATTACCCCAGTTAACTGCAAAGAAGAAAATACTCTGTTACAATTTGTTTGAAAGTGAAATTTTATGTCTTTTTAGTAAATTGATTTTTCATTTCAACCAAAAATATAATAAGTTTTGCTTGACCAAAGAATGCCTCTTTAGAAATAAAGCATGCGTAAGGTCCTGAGCCCATTCTCTGTTTGATGGTTCTATTTCTACGGTCCGACATGTAAGATGATTAAAGTTCATGTGGTTTTTCGAAGGTGCAATATAAAATACTACGAGCTAATATGTTCTTTAGTCCTTTTGCCCGTGGCAAAATGGGTTATTTAAGGTGTGCATAACAAAATTTTTGAAATAAAAATAAATTTCTGGTTAGAAATTGATTTCTCAAATTATATTCCCCGAACGAGTTTCTAAGCAAAAAAATGCGTTTGATAACGACTCGGAATTTTTATTTTTGAAACAGAAATTCGTTTAATAACAAAATAAAATTTCTATTTCTAGAGAGGTGGCAAGCGACAAGCAGTCGGCATCTGGCATATGATGGTGGGTGCTCGGCGGTGGGCTATCGATAGGTGTCCGGCGTCTAACAATCGGCGGTGACAAGCCAACATCCGGCATCCGGTGATGGGCATCCTTTGTCCCGGGCAAGCGGCCAGCATTCAACAACTGGCGGCAGGCAATTGGTGGTGGGTGTCTAGTGGTTGGCAAAGGGCGAACAGCGGGCGATAACAAGAGTGAATGATGAGAAAAGTTTTCATTTTTCATTTTTATTCCAAAAAAAAACTAAAAATTTTAGTGTTTGATTTTTGCTCCAAAACTATTTTTGGAGTAAAAATCTGTTCTAGAAATTAAAAAAAAAATGAAATTACATTATTAAACAGATTTCTATTCCAAATTTGTTCCACGGAACATAAATATAAAGAAATAAAAAAACATAAATTTTGTTGTGCCTTTAGTTTGCTCCTTTACCATCATAAAGTAATATTCGTGGGTCAGCAGCCCATAGGCCCAAACAAGCTCACCCTGGAAAATGGGCCTAAAGAACATTTTTGGGTGGGCCTAAGTAAAGCTGTTTGGTTGAAAAGCCGGCTCGACAAATTTGTACATGGATGGAGCAACAAGTTAGGCCCGGGGTGATCACCTCTATTCTAGAGTATCTCCTAAAGGTTGGAATTATTCCAGTTCAATTCACCTTTCTCTTTTGAAAAAGAAGCTGGAAGATCATGTTTTCTCTAACTCCATATTCGCTGCTCGCTCCTAACTTTCCTCTCTAGGGAGAGTCCGAAGCTGTTGATGCGATTGGAAAAGCGCGTTTCCCCTAAAAAGAAAGCTGATGGAAAGCGATATAATATGCTCGATTTTTCTGGAGTCCTCTAGATATGTTCTTTGGCTCTTTGTGCTGGTCTCGTGCTTTTTCAAATGCTCAACCTTTTCGGGGTATCCTTTTCAATTGCTTGAATGCCTATCAATGGAGTCAGAAGTGAGAAGGAAAACACACCAAAGCAGATACACTGACGTTACAATGTTATTTTATGGCTCGCATTCCTTGATCGTGACCAAATGCCGGAAGATCTGGCCATGAAAACGCTTGAATGCGAGGAACTCGCGAAACAGGGCAACACAGGAGATGAGTTGGAGCGGGATGTTAAGTAATCCTAAGTTGAGGAGTGAGATAGATCCACAGATTGGATAAAAGTACTAACAAAATCTTCAATGAAAAAACAAAGCCTAGGAAGATGAGATCGTTATTCCCCTAGCATCAGCACCATAATCGATACAAATGGTGGCTCAGATGGGAGATTAGCTACATCCATGGCTATGATATAAGGCTGCGTTTGATAGTTGGGATAAAATTCAGGATATGATATAATTTATCCTATCCTATGTTTGGTGCTCACTCAGGACAGAATAAAGTCGGATATAAGGGGAATAATGAATATAGGTAGGATAAAATTATTCATTTGGAGAGGTGAGATAAAGGTGGATATGATTTCTAATGTCCATAATAAAAAGTTATTTTTTTCGAATAACAAACTTATTAAGTTAACAAAATTGAAGTTATATTTCAATATAAATAATATTTGAATTCTAATTTAAGAAATAAAAAATAAAAAATAGAAATTTATTTTTAATTAATCTTATTTTAATTTATATATTTAACTTTAATTATATCTTATAATAAACATTCAATCTATAAATTAAATATTTATATTTATTATATATTTTAGGTATGTTAGTATAGTTTACTATTTGATAAAATTTTATTAAAGAATTATGAGAGGGGAAAAAAGAAATAATAAAGAAAATAATATAAAAAAGAGGAAAAATAAAATAAAAATAAATTAAGGAATAGTGTTACGAGATATTTTCACCATCTTCGTTTATGAACATTTAGGTTCATTTATAATGACATGCCATTTATATAAAAAAAAAATATACATGATATAATGTGAATATATCCGACTTTAATACTGTGATTCATCAAACAATGAACATGATATAAAATATCTCAGGATTTCATAATTCATATTTTATCATATCTAGTCCTATCCCGATTAGAAATTCAGACGACCAAACGTAGCCTAAGAGAATTCCTACCCCACCTTATTATGTCCTATAACAATTCTTGTCCTGGCTAACAAACGCGGTCTTAAGAGATTCCCATTGTATAGCCTGTCTATATTCTTCCATGAATTCCATATTTTGACGCTGGTTCTCATTTTATATATGTTGTACATATTGGAGAACCATTACATGAATCCGGTTCTTCTCTTCTTGTCTTGTAAACTCACTTTTGATTTTGTAGAAGGGTTTTGAAGGGGATTGGTATTTACTTCACTAGTTACTAGAAATGTTTGGTTTAAGGTGCCGATGAAGTTTTGACTGTCCATTTGATGAACCTGTTATCGTAGTCCCACCAGATGTAAGGGGGGAATCCCATGATTGGCAACATACTCGAGTTTAGGCCCGTCCTTTGCTTTGCAGACTTGCCAATCTTTTTTAAGACCCGAGATGGACTGGAAACTCAAATCTAAGGCATCCAACGTGGCATTTAAATATTAATAATAAAAGTATTCACAAATAAAGGAATAATTAAAAATCAAAATTTGTATTAAAAAATTAATCAAATACTGGGCGCAAGAACAGCACATTTGACCACTGATTTTGCTTGGCGGTATTGACATGGTGCTAGTGTGTCAGTCCCGCAAGCATTTGCTTTTTTAGTTTTAAAGGAAGGACGAACTTGAAAAATTAAGAAGTATATAGTTTAAGGACTCAATTATACAAGAAAAGATTAAGTTACTTAATCAAAGATTTACAATAGTTCGAGGACCTGTAATACATTTATTCCTTTTTTAACTCTAAGTTCAGCCTTTTGAAACTTAAACTAAAATTGGATTTTAATAGCACACTTAGCGCACGATCTTCTTTAAAATAGTGTTTTTTTTTTTTTTTCAGATTTTTTTAGAGCATATAAACGTTATAGTTCGGAGGCTATAAGATTTCTTCCATGAATTTTAACAAATAAAAAAAAAAATTGGAGAGAAATTCAAATGTATCTTAAAGCGAAAACAAAATCACCTCTAATTAGACTTGTCAAATGGATTGGTCGGGTAAAAAATGGTCTGACCCAAATAAAGCTTTTAACTAATTTTGATTCATTTCCACACAATACAAATCTAGTGAGCCAATCTTGACCCAACACAAACCCAACTTGATTCATGTAACTAAAACACTTCTATATTTGACCAAATTTAGGAAAATTCAAACCCAAATTAAAGTAAAAGCATGAAGTGAGCCAAGATCAAGAAAGTGAAGAGTCATATAGAGATGGGTTTAATCTAAGTAAGTTGTGACCCATTTAACACCCGTTTTAAACTCAAGTACGACTCATAAAATTGGATCTAAACTCATTTATAATTCATTTAGTGAATACGATAAATTTATATAACAGTTTAACCCATTAAATATGGATTAATAAATGCGACAATAATCCATTTTCGAGAGAGAGAGAGAGGGTTATTGCCTGTGCTCGATGTATGTCGGCTCGGCTCACACGAACCATAGATTAGGTGTGTTCCATGTGAGGCCCTCTCCATCTGATAATTCATGTGAACCGAGATCTCTTGCACCATGATCATCCAATATTTTCTAGAGAGGGAGAAAGCGGGAGGGGGTTGCGAGGGGAAAGCGATTGGCGTCCCATCGGATGGTGGTCCTCTCGTGCACTTGCAATGTGTGGCTAACATGGTGCGGATGCATGTGTGCGTGCGTGCGGGCAGCTCGGGAATTGACAGGGACGCGTGAACTGCTAATGAACCTTCACAGGAAAAGGCGGATACGCCCACTATTTGCCTGAATCCGGTCGATCTCGGAGCTAAAGTTGCGGAAACCCTAGGTGACTACTGCACTCGAGCGCTTTCATTTAATGAAAAGCACGAAGATTCCTCCGGATGTTGTTTTCATATTAGCTGGAGCTTTTTCGTTGAGCACCATTATGGCCCCATAACATAAAAATTTGTTTTGGTTCTTGAGTTACTTACTCTTTCGTGCACCTCATTGTCTTTTGCATTGGACTTTCTAACATTAGTGAAGTATGACGGTTTGTGGGAGAAGTGCCAAAAAAATCCTAAACCTTTTGGTATTTGTGTCGATTTAGTCCTAAACATTTTTTTGGTGCCGATTTAGTCCTAAACCTTTTTATGTTGTGACAATTTAGTCATTTTCGACCAAAATCGGCGGATTTTCTGACCTGGGCCTGGTCACCGACGCGGCTGACGGCCCGATCTGACAACTTTTAATAATATTTTAATATTTTTATTTTTATTGATTTTTCTTTTTATTTTTCTTTTTTGATTCTCATCTTCTTCTTCCAGCCGGTCGCCGGAGCTTGGCGACCGGCCAGAGGCGACAGCCGGCAAGGTCAAGGTCGACCTTGCCGGCCTCGCTAATGGCTATGAGGGCAGCCTTGCGCGCCGGGGCAAAGAAGGGCGAGCCTCGCCCGCTTGGCGCGAGGCCGCCGAGGCCCTCGGCGGGCGAGGCCGAGCCGGCGGGGCTTGCCCTCGCCAGTCATGGGCGAGCCTTGCTACCCAGGCCTCGAGGGCGGCCTCGCGCCGGGCGGGCGAGGCTCGCCTGTGGCCAGCGAGGTCAACCTCGACCTCACCAGCCGTCACCTCTGGCCGGTCGCCAAGCTCCGACGACTGGCTGGAGGTAGAAGATGAGAAAAAAAATAAAAATAAAAAATATTAAAATATTATTAAAAGTTGTCCATATCAGCGCTGATTAGGCCACGTCAGCACTGATTAGGCCACATCAGCCGGCCGGCGTCAAGTTAGCAAAATCCGGCCAATTTTGGTCGGAAAGGACTAAATTGGCACAACATAAAAAGGTTTAGGACTAAATCGGCACCAAAAAAAGGTTTATGACTAAATCGGCACAAAGCCAAAAGGTTTAGGACTTTTTTGGCACTTCTCCCGATAGTTTGTGGTAGATGAGTGTCGTTAAGAGAGATTGAGACAATTCATTTTCTAACATCAGTGAAGTATGACGGTTTGTGGTAGATGAGTGTCGTTAAGATAGATTGAGACAGTTCGTTTTGAAAGAGGTAGCTTTTTGAAACTATAGTGACATGAAATAGAAGTGCGCCTATGATTAAAAATTGAGATGTGCCATTATGTGAACCACATCTCTTTATTGGGTATAAGAACACTAGAAGTCCTAAAAAAAAATTTGAAGTGTCACTTAAAAAAAAAAAAAAAGATCACTTAAGTGCGAGTGATGAGAAATTTCGGCAAAAAATAATATGTGGCTTTTATAATAAAATTTTTTATATGACTTCGGAAATCCAATCCACTTGGCATTTCCACGTGGTGTGTTTAGTAATGAAATGATTAATTGTTAGCAACGACTTATATTAAAGTTATCACTTTAAACAAAATTTGGCATTCGAATGATCATTAATTACAACTTTTAGATGACATCTTTAAGGGTTATAGTAGGACCGAGAAATTAATAAAATATAATCATGCTAGATTTTTGGCGAAATTGAAATTACCACTCAAGTGATCTTAATTTTTTTTTAAAGTGACCTTTTAGTAATTTGGAAAAAAAACTTTTAACACTAAAGTAAATATCATACACAATTTTTGATACTTTTAATGTCCTTTTCCCTGCTTTATTGCATGGTGACTCTTGCGTGTGCTAGAGGTAATTGGATTGAGAAACAATACACATCTCCATCCAATGTCAACATTGACGACAGGGCGCAACAAAATATGGGTATGCTCATTCAAGAATTCGAAGAATTTGACGGGCACTCAAGAACCTTTTGAATCAGATGACTAATGAGAAGGAGTAGAGGGATCTCGATCCAGAAGCAAGAGTACGTGTGATTTGACCACGTAAGATAGGTTGTGTGGGAAAATTATCCAGATTAGCCCTAAACTTATTTTATATATGCCAATTTAGTGCTAAATTTTTCAAATTTATCAATTTATTTATAAATCTTTATGCGAAATTCCAATGTAACCATTTCAGTCAATTTTAACTAGAAATAATCAGCACTATAGTTCAATTATTGATAACCATCTTACGTGACAGAACACCACATCAGTAATTTCTCACGAAAATTAGTCAAGAGAAATATATTAGAATTCTACGTAAATATATATTGGACTAGACTGATAAAATTGAAATATTTTTACCTAAATTGATGTTCACATCATAAATTTAAAATTTATTAGATAATTTTTCTCAAGGTTGCGTGGAGATATTGGAGACGACGATAATGTCTCTTTTTGAGAGCTTTTCCACCGCGACCCATGAAGTTGACGTAAAAAGTGCGAATGATGAGGAGTTGAACGCCATCTGGATGGCATAAATATTCTGATGATGAGAGGTGGGGAGATAAGTCAAATGGTAATAATTCCGTCGGGTCGAGATCGAGATGAGACGACGAAAGTCGGTGCGGGCTAATCGAGTGCGCCATCTGTTGCGCCAATTGGGGTGGAATCGATTGGTCTATCGACAAATTTAAATGTTCTAGAGTAGAATTTGAGGCTTTTTCACATGGATCTCTCTCGATGATAGGGGAGCTAATTATGGCTTTGAATGCTCAAAATAGAAGCAGCCTCCTTCGTACGCGAGAGCCGTGGTGATCATCTTCAGCACATAATCTAGGAAAAGACACAGAAACCGAAACCCGAAACCAGCTGTTTAGATCGAGCGTGACCCCGAACCCGACCCGGACCACGTTACCTATAATTTAGTTCGAATAAAGCGTACTTAACAAAACCCATTTTCACCGACAAAAAAAAAAACAAAACCCATTTTCATAATTTCCACCGAATAATTGGGTCCATTTGCTTTTAAAAAAAAAAAAACATTTTCATATTTAAATGACGAAAAACTTAATCGTTCTACAGACTGAAAACAACAAAACGACAAAATTAGATTGAAGAAGAATGACTTTCATTTTAGCAAGAAAGGAAAACATTTTCTTCAAAATGAATGAATTTCCATGAAAAAAATATCTTTTTTATCATGAAATTTTCAGCAAAATTAACACATTCTCAATAAAATTAAATAAAAAAAAAAAAAACCCTTTCGATCATGCTTCTGCTTTCATCAATGTCAAAGAACTAGAAATTCGAGGGGCTCGAGAAGCAGCTCCAATCCCTATAACCACATCACACCGTTGCTCATCCACTAAGCTTCCTTTAATGCATCGGGGACTGCCCCCTCAATACTAAAATTCAGATTATTTTTTCCCCAAAGAAATTTCAAATCGCAAAATAGTTTTTTGTAATTAGAAACATCCATATAATTTCCCCACGCCGCCGCGCATTTCCGGCAGTAATTTCTTTTTCATTATGTAAGAATTCAAATATTTCGTTACTAGGTAATTTTGCTCAACCTTTCAAGTGCCAATTCCTTATGCATAGGCAATGCGCGTGCCAATTACTAATTAATAAAAAAAAAATCACTATGCTATTTTCTTCCCCCCGAACTGTACCCGAAAAACAGATCAAGTCTATGAGAGTCGTAATTTTATGGTACCTTCTTTATAAGATACAGTAAAATACAAAATTGGAAAAATATAACTAAAAAAAATATATATGGAATTTCCTCTCATTTCGATCGATGAAATCACTGCGTCCTCGACAATTACATATAAATTTATCAATGTGCATGCGCTTCGTTTTACACCAGAACAAATAAAAAATATTGATTATATTGGAAAAACCCAATTATACTCTCCTAAGTATAAATACGCTCCTTTATTCCAATAATTGGCAAAAAAAGGAAAAACCCACATTAAATTCCTACTCAAGCTTACATATATAAAAAAAGGAAATAAATATATTCAGAATTTTCGAGTGAAAAGAAAAACCGAACTCTGTTTGGCCTTCTCTCTTCTCCGCTTCAGCCCCTGCAGCGCGTGATCCTGCTGCACGCCCGGGAGTACGGATTCGCCGCCGCGCCGGGGCGGCAGTTGTAGTACGACGCCCCGCGCCGGGAGCAGGGGACCACGTTCCGCCGCAGCGCGCCGTAGCTGATGTAGCGCCTCCCCGCCAGGATGCGCCGGTTGGTCTCCGAGTCCATGGCCAGCTCCTCCCCCCACTCCCACTCCCCTCCGCCGCCCCCGGCGGCCAGGCACTCGGCGATCGTGCCCCGGCACTCGCCGCCCGCGGGGTACGGCATGACGCCGGCGGCGAAGTCGAGGGCCGAGGAGGAGGACGCGGCCGGCGCGGGGCCGGACAGGGCGAGGAAGACGAAGGCGACGAGGAGGGCTCGGAAGAGCTGGCCGGAGCCGGCGGTTCTCCTCATCTTTTCCGGCGAATTTCGCCGGTGGTTTTGTGGGTTGAAGACGGAGGAGGAGGAGGTGAGAAACAGGGGAAAGATGAGAGAGATGGCGGTGGTGGTAGTGGAAGGGACTGTGGGAATATAAATAAAAGGCGACAGATGTTGTACAGGTGCCCCTGGGATAAGGGCTTATTTACAAGTGTACCACGCTTTGACTTTATGTGATCCCCCCTTTCCTTTTTTCTTTTTTACTTTTCTTTTTGCTTTTGTTTTCGTTTTTCTTTTTCTTCCCTCCCAGCTCATTCGAAAAGGATTGACGTTAGAATTACGCCATATTTCGCGTTACATTGAAAATATGAATACATTTTAAATTATAGAATTTTGTTTATTAAATCGCTTAACACGTGCCTAATGAATATTCGGCGATTTTTCTTTATCTTTTTTTTTGGTCAGTTTTTTTTCCTTTATTTGATAACGTATGTTTAAAACTATAGTACCTCGATAATGGGTAATAGTTATTGTAGGCTATTGCGATCAGGGGATGCTGTCATTGCAAGAAATCTGTACAGCACCTCATAAAAGCTGTAACAATCATATTCACGGAAGTTATCACAAGAAAATGGCATCGAACGGGCTTTAAAAATCTAGAAATATATCAGCCTTTTTTTTTTGTGGTGACAACTTTGGTTTTTTTTTTTTTTTTGTCTCTTGTACATGGAAAAGAAGTGTTTATACAAAATAGGCATCATAAATAGACTAGATAGATAGATAGATAGATCCTTCATCAATTGAAGCACATGGTTCAACATTGGTTGGGATGCACGCCAATGATGATTGTGTTTTGGCTATGATAGTCATGCAATTCAATTATGCCTCTCTAAAAAAGGAAAAGATTTGTTTGTCAACTTCAAAATAAATAATAAGACAAACGATTCATGAACTTTAATTAGAGATTATATTGAATATATACTAAATAACTATAAACCACATTGAATAAATCAATAGTTCATGAATCACTTTGCACATTATATTAAAATTCGTAGATCATATCAATAAATTAAAAATTTATTAATCATATTACTTATTTGGTCAAAGTTTAAGCACCATTTATATCGTTTTCCCACTTCAAAAATAAAGGCATGCTTTACTTCTTGGTTGAAGATATAAACAATATGATGACTATCTCCCAAAGCTTTTGCTTTTAACCTTTCTTTTAGTAAATACATTACCTCAGTTGTAAGTAAACAAGCGACGATGAATTTGGCAAAAAACCAACCAAAAGATCTAAAAAAATTGGGAGAGAGGGTTCTTTAGAAATAATTCCCGGCTTCTGTCGAAGGATGCCGGAATAAATCTCTCGAAAAAGTTGTTTTCTTTATAGATACCACGTCAGTAGCACAAAGACTTTTCCTTTTCAAATTTGGAATCCGATACCCAAATAGAAAAATTTCTCCACTATTTCACAATAACAAAAGTTACACATCATTGTCAGCCTGAACGACAATCCCAACCCAAAGCCTAAAGATTCAAACACGTAAAATCAAAACCAAATCATTCTGTAAATACGCGCTGGATCGGTCACGTGATTCGATCTTAATATCGCGGGGAGCCCGGCTTTTTCGTCTGCCGAGTACGAAATTTATGCACCGGGACGAAGAAGGGAAATAGTACAAGGAGGCCAGATATTAGACAGCCAATGTGAGGAATGGACCACCTTCGAAAGGGATCCGCAAATTCAAACTAAAGAGAAGCCGACACTAATGAGTGAAGCCGACAGCTCCTCTTATAATTTTAAGACGCGGTGTGGGGGCCCGCGTTGGTCGATCGGAAGGGCCCAAGCCGGCGAAAAGCGGGCCGTCGATTGCGACAACCGCGTTTTCCTGGCCTCATGATAAGCCTCGGATTTTTTATTTTTTTTTAATCCGGTGGAAATTGACAGCGTGGGGACCCGTTTGCACGACAGATGTCCTAAATGTCGTGTACAAAATACGATCAAAGTTGTGAATCTTTCCCACCTAGTACAATATGGTCCTTTCCACGAACCATACCTCAAATCGCTCACACATCGCTCGAAAAAAGTGCCTTTGCCGTATCCTCGATCCAATTGAAATGCTCGTGTCTTGAAATTTTTATTTTTCGATAATAGTGCATGACTTAATTTTATTTTATTTTTTTGGTCGGTCATACTCTACTCCTGTTCTAACTCTCGCTCTCAGATTTTTGCCCTGTCTCTTTATAAGGTGTGGGAGTCGAAACCCACTCCTAAAACTAATTCGTCCCCACCCCAACTCGAAATTTTTCGCTTTTTATATTTCACTTGATTTAAATATTGCGAGGGATACAGTTTTGTCTTGTTTTGTTAATCAGCAACACTCGAAACTCTCGAAACATACAGCTTTTGGCACATAGATTTACATACAATATTTTTGTTAATTTCTAAAATCCGAATAATATTTTGAATTTTGATGGGAAATAAAAAGTTGGTTAGGGGTTTTTAGTAGGTAGTCTGTGTTTTTATTTGAAACATCATGCCTAGGGCTTTTGGCTCTTAGAGTTTGGATTCATTCTACATTTTGGAATCTCGGACCTAGTGCTCGCGTGTCAATGTTTGTTGGTTTCTTATATGTGTCGTAGCCGGCGAATTAACTTGCACAAGAATAATGTCACACACATAAAGTTGTTGGTTTATATTTTCATTTACTTTGGCTGTTTTCTTTTTCTTACTTTTATTTATTTTAAAGAGTTTTTTTTTTCCTAATCTAGAATAGATCTAAAGCTTTGCTTTCTCATTTTGAGGAGATTTCTATTTCGATCTAGTCTAGATTTGGGGCTTTTTGCTTGTTTGCTTTTGAGATTTCGCTTTCCTCGGATTTTATTGGTGAACAAGTCTAGTTTCAAAGGGGATCAAAATAGTTTCGTAAAAGCCTTGCATGTCAATCCATGCCAATTCAACCTTGTTATTCTAAACGGCGACGATGTAGGAATCTCATCGCCGAGAGGCAAAGCTGTCCCTAACTAATGGAAATCTCAGTGTGAGCTTATTACCGAAGATGGATTTGGTGATTAGGCAACAATTTTGTTTTGAAGAAGTTATAGATCTGCTCTTTAAGTTCTAACGATTTATTTTGTTATCTATAATTTGTTTTGTTTTGAAGTTTTTTAGAATTTCTATTGGTTTGTGGTAGAATGATGTTATTTCTCTCTTGCATCTATGAAGAAATGAATGAAATGTTACCTGAAAAAGAAAAAAAAAAAAACAGACATAGCATGGATTTACTTGAGGTGAAAAGGCTAAGAAATGTGTTTTAAAAAAATTAAAAATACAAAAAATAAATAAAAAAATAAGAAGACTTAGTATACCTCGACCTTAATGAGTGCCATAACTAAGCTTATTGTCTCATTATTTGGTCAATGTTAAACACGTTCCAAAGTCAAAAAATTATGACTTCGCACTTTGTTTATTTTGTGGAGGATTTGAAATTTTGGGAGGATATTTTTCAAGAAGTTATTTTCTTAAAATATGACAATATTTTTCAGTATTTAATTGAAATCTGAAAAAAACTAAAAATAATTTTCCGACCTTTGGAAAGGAGAACATGCTTTTTTATTTTTCTTATTTTCTTAAAAAGACATGAACTATTGTGCGATATAAAGGATACATATATATTTTATAATCAAGTTTTCAAATCAAGTTTTCAAATCAAGTTTTATCGAATTAATTTTTTTATGACATTGATAACATTATAGATTATATGTAATTCATTTTTTTCCTCCGATGGTTTTAATTGACATTTCTTTTTCCTTGAGATTCAACTAAGCACCATAATAGAAAAAAACTGAAGTTATTTGTACTTTTCATATGTTGTGTGATAGAAGCAAGCTTTTTCTTTTCTTTTCTTTTCTTTTCTTTTCTTTTTCCCCCCTATGATGTATGTGTTGGAAGATATGATGCTGATCTTGTGATATATCTTAGAAGATGTAGATCATTTATTTTAGTCAGTTTAAGATTAGATTAGATGCACATAGATCAAAGGAATATAATCTTTCTTTCTTTATTATTCGATATTTTGTATTATATAGGGATCGGTTTTGTACATGAGATTCAGAGAAGTGAATACAAAGAAAATTCTCCCACATCTTCTTCTTCTTACAATTCCAGTATTCATCTTCTTCCTCAGATTCTGACATGGTATCAGAGCAGCCTTGATTCTGAACCGTTTTTTACTTCCGCTCCGATTACCTTGTAAGCGAACTCCAAATTCCAGACGAGTGTTGCCAAAGGAATCACAGTGTTTGATTGCCTAAAAGCAAGGAACCTCATCTGCGAAAAAGAGTCAACAGAGGAATCATTTTTTCTTTTCAATATGACAAGACCAGAGGATCTTACCTCAACTACTGCCGATCCTTCTGCAACAGAGGCACCAATGCAAACCAATGTCATCCCTGCACTAGATCAACAAGAAAGACAAACCCAACAATCGCACGTGCAATGGCAACATCAGACTCAGGCGAATCCCGGGCAACCCTTCACGGGCTACCCATATCAATGGATGCCATATCCATGGTATCCTGGGTCAATTCCCACTACATCATCGTCTGGCTACCAAAGCAGCACGCGAGCCGATGGCGGTCTACCAACCAGTGATGGGGCAAATCCTGCCACCGGCCCGGAGCAGACGGGCGGTTCGATTGGACCGGGTATGGGAACGAATCCCTACCCGGGTTTTCAAAATGCGGGTCATTTTTTCGGCTTGGGTGGTTCGGGTCAGGGTGCACCGAACCCCTTCCCATATCCGATCTTCGCCACCAGTGGCCGGCCAGAACCCGGCAATCCACTTTACACCACGACAGCCGACGGGCCAGAACTACGGCTCATCACTCAGCAACTGACTGGAGCTGAAAATTATTCCAGCTGGTCGCGGGAATTCCGACGGGCGTTGGTGACCAAAGAAAAAGATGGGTTTATCGATGGAACGATTCCAATTCCATCCGACGAGCGGCAGGCACGACTATGGAGGAAGTGTAACCAGTTAGTCCGAACATGGATCGGCAACTGTGTTACTCCCGAAGTCGCGGCCGGATTACCGCCGACGGAAGATGCCAAACAGATGTGGGATAATGTAAAAGAAATGTACGGAAAATTGGATCGTGTTCGTGTTTTTTCACTAACCCAAAGAACTTTCCGAGTTGAAACAGGGAAATATGAGCGTTGCCACCATTTACAACAAGATCTCAGCGTTGTGGAATGAATTGGAAGCGGTGGAAGAAAAATTAGAAGGACCCGAATCGACTCTACAACAATACAGAGCGATTCGGGAACGAGAAAAGGTCACAAGATTCCTACTTGCCCTAAATGAATCGTACCTTTCGTTCCGAACGCAGATACTCACCATGGATCCAACACCAACCCTCGCTCGGATCTACCAACTTGCGACGCAGGAAGAGAGCCAGCGTCTTGCTGTGCTCGATAACCCTAAAGATGGGGTCGCACTTGCTGTACATAGCAGCGCTCTCGAGAGAGGAACGGCGAAAAGGGGGCGAGGAGGAATCGTGCAGAATTTAGGGTTTTCTGAGAGGGGTGATGACTCTCGAAACCTAAACCTAAAAAGAGGAACGGACGGCCACGATTGGATGAGGCGATCGGACGGCTCGCGGGCTCTCCATCCATTAGTGGGATCCGACGGTCACCGAGGACTCTTCTCGGCAGCATCGGACGGCTCACGTGCAACCTCGCCAGCGACAGGATCCAACGGACCGCATTCATTCTTTGCATCCGACGGTCCTCAAGAAGCGATGCCCATTCCTTATTTAAAAAATCCAATTGGGCCGCTATATGCTGCAACATTAAGGGGAAATTTCAAAGGCAAAGGTAAATTATATTGTGATTATTGCAAGCGTCCACATCACACAATCGATAATTGTTGGAAACTACATGGCAAGCCTGGAGAAAAGGGAAAGAAGGATTTTTCAACTGCTTTACAGGTCACAGGACAACATCAGCCAATTAATCAAGAGCAATATCAAGATCTTATGAAGGCTTTCAAAAAATTAGACACGTCTGACAAGGTTGGAAGCTTCACAGGTACTTCATATTGCTTGGCAAATTCAATTTCCAATGAAAAGTGGATAATTGATTCTGGGGCTAGTGATCATATTGCTTGTGATAAAAAATTCTTTTCAAAAATCCAAAAATTGCCTACTCCAAACTCAAATACTGACTTCCAAATGGTAATTCCACACTTGTGATGATGATTGGCAACATAAATCTTAGCCCACTCATAACTCTCAAGAATGTATTATACGTTCCTGATTTCAATTTCAATCTAATATCAGTGTCTCGAGTTTCTGAAGAAAATTCTTGCCGAGTCCTATTTGATTATGATAAATGTATATTTCAGGCCCTTTCGACTGGCAGACTGATGGGCTTGGGTAGTATCTCTCAAGGGCTATATTTCTGGATCAATTTTCCTAGCAGTTCACATTTATCATGTATTGACTTGAATAATTTGTCATTGTGTAATTCTGCTACCAATGATAAAAATCTTATTAGTCATCAAAGATTGGGCCATAGTGCTTCTATTCCTTGTTCTCATTGCCCAATTTGTCCACTAGCAAAACAAACTCGTGCACCTTTTCCAAATAGTGTTTCTCGTGCGAAAAGTCCCCTCTCTCTAATCCATGTTGATATTTGGGGACCCTACCACACACCAAATCGTGATGGTTCTCGATTTTTTCTCACAATTGTGGATGATTTTTCAAGAGCCACATGGATATTTCTGATACAGTCCAAAGGCCAAGTCTTTCATTATCTGAAAACTTTCTTCTCCTTATCCAAAAATCAATTTGGGAAGTCTATTCAGCGCATCCGCACTGATAATGGAAAGGAATTCTTCAGTAGTGAATGTGAGATTTTTTTCTCATCAAATGGAATATTGCATGAAAGCTCATGTGTCTACACTCCACAACAGAATGGCATTGTTGAGCATAAGCACCGGCATTTATTAGAGGTATCCCGTGCTCTGAAATTTCAAGCCTCGATTCCCGAAAATTTTTGGGGAGATTGTATAATTACAGCTGCTTATCTAATTAATCGTATGCCGAGTCGGGTGCTTCCTGGAAAAACTCCATATGAAATGCTTTATAGAAGGAAACCGAAACTTCATCATTTAAGAGTTTTTGGTTGTCTATGCTATGTAACTACAGTAGGAGCTCGAGACAAGATGAGTCCTCGAGCCCGCCAGTGCATTTTTATGGGATATGCAACTCTGCAGAAGGGATATAGAATTTTTGAGCCATCTACTGGAGCTTTTTTTATAAGCAGGGATGTTGTCTTTCATGAGGAAATGTTTCCTTTCCACGACAAGTCGGAACCTTCTACAAATTCTGACAGGGACACCAACCATACTTCATTTAAATCAGACGAAGAATCATCCCCTGGCCAAACCTATATTCTCACACATCCAGAACGTACATCAAGCATTCCATTCCCAATTTATGAAGCATCTTTTATGGATAACTCTATTGGAAATACAGAAGAAGCTGATGTAACGTCTCCTGGAGATGTCAACAATGAAGAAGTGCCATCGAATGAAGAGATTGCATCTTCTAGCCAACAGCCTCAATGCCCGGAGATCAGGACGCTCTATCCGCCCGCCTACATGGACAAAGGATTATATTTGTACAGCTTCAAAGTCATCAGGTACACATTATCCTATCTCCGCATATGTGTCTTTCCAAAGATTATCTTCCGACCATATGTGTTGTATTAGTCGAGTATCTGAGAAACAAGAACCATCTCATTATAATGAGGCTGTCAAAGATCCTCGTTGGCAAGAAGCCATGGAAAAGGAATTGCATGCCTTATTAGAAAATCATACATGGGATATTGTCTCATTACCACCAAATCGCAAGCCAATTGGTTGCAAGTGGGTCTACAAGATCAAATATAAGGCAGATGGATCCATCGAAAGATACAAGGCTCGCTTAGTGGCTGAAGGGTTTACTCAGAAAGAAGGATTTGATTATCATGAAACTTTCTCTCCAGTCGCAAAGGATGTTACAGTTCGTACTTTCTTATCCATTGCTGCATTTCGTGATTGGTCATTACATCGATGGATGTTCATAATGCATTTCTTCATGGAGATTTAAATGAAGAAATTTATATGGACCTTCCACCAGGTTTACGGAGACAGGGGGAGTCCAATGTATGTCGTCTCCGTAAATCCCTTTATGGTCTCAAGCAGGCTTTGCGACAGTGGTATGCCAAGTTCACCAGTGCACTTACAGCTGTTGGATTCAAGCAATCCAAGCACGATTATGCACTTTTCTCTTGGACAAAAGGTACGTCGTCCGTCTACTTAATGATATACGTTGATGACATACTTATCATGGGCAATGATGAGCTTGCTGTGAAGAACCTTAAAGAAAATCTCCATTCCAAGTTTCATATCAAAGATTTGGGATCACCAAAATATTTTCTTGAAATTGAGATAGCCCGTTCAAAAGAAGGTATCTCTCTTAGTCAGAGAAAATATGTACTGGAAATTATATCAGAAGCGGGACTATCAGGTTGCAAGCCAGCAGTCATTCCTATCGAGCAAAATGTCAAGTTAACCACTGCAGAATATGATGCGGGCATTCAGTCCACAGAAAATGATTTGCTACTCAAGGATCCGTCGAGCTATCAGAGACTAGTTGGGAAACTCATATATCTCACTATGACGAGACCTGACATTTGTTATGCTGTTCAGACACTCAGTCAATTCATGCACAGCCCAAAACAGTCTCACATGAATGCTGCCTTGAAAGTGGTAAAGTATTTGAAGAAATGTCCGGGATTAGGGATCCTCCTTTCCCGCAATTGCAACATGAAAATGACAGCTTATTGTGATGCGGATTATGCGACTTGTCCTATGAGTTGGAGATCCATCACTGGTTTTTGTATCAAACTCGGCGAATCCTTGCTTTCATGGAAGACGAAGAAGCAGTCTACCATATCTCTGTCATCAGCAGAAGCAGAGTATCGATCAATGGCAAAGGCTGTTTGTGAAGTAGTTTGGCTACGAGGCTTACTTCTAGACCTTGGAGTGAAGGTCGAGGGATCAACTTTGTTATTTTGTGACAATGATTCAGCACTTAAGCTTGCTGCAAATCCTGTGTTACATGTGTTGACACCTAAATTTTATATAATCATTTAGTATTTAGTTGCATAAAAAAAAAGAAAAAAAAAAGAGTAAAATTGCATTTCATGAAGTCGCATTTTTTCGCATCAGCACTAAAAGCCAACAAGACGCGGCGGCTTGTAGTCGATAATACTAAAAAAGGGACGGTCTCTCTCTCCGCTTGTCCAAACGCGCAAAAGACCAAAAAAAAAAAGGGGAGGAAGGAAGTTCTTGCGCCCGTTGTCTCTCCCTCATTAATACATGCACATGCACGCATGAAATAGGAGACGTGAAGTTCTGCAATTTGCCTGCAAGAAGAAAAGATCAGCAGTTGGGAGATGTCAGGCGGTGGCGTCCAAATTTGAAGAAGCACGACGTGGAATAGTGAGGAAATGATGGCCGCCTCTTACTCACGCTACTTCAAGCCTATAAATACACGGAGGGCGATTAAAAAAAGGGAGTCCGCGGGAGGCGATTAAAAAAAAGAGAGCTCGTGCAGGGGAAACACAAATTGAGAGAGGGAGGCGATTAAAAAAAGAGAGCTCGTGCAGGGAAACACAAATTGAGAGAGGGGAGCGATTAAAAAAAGAGAGTCCGTAGGGAAGAGATTAAAAAAGGAGGGGGGTGCTCGTTTGAGAGAAAGAAAAGAAAAGTGAAGTTGGGGAGGATATTAAAATAATGAGGTGAATAGTGAGTGTCGAAACCAAAAAGAAAGGGAGGTGTGAGAGAGACAAAGGAGAGAGGGAGAGGCAACGTAAGAGGAGAGGGGGAAAGATAAAAAACAATAAAAAATCAAGAAAAAGCAAAAGGAGGGGGCTGTTCATCTTCTCCTCCGCGACGCCTCCATCGGGGCCAGCCGCTGTCTCGCGGACGCCCGAGCTCCGAACGCCGTCTCCGCTCCTCTTCCCGCCCGTGACCGCACCGCAGCCTTCGCCCGACGCCGCAAGCACCCGCCTCCGAGCGCCGCCTCTCGTGCTCGCGCCTCCCGCCGCCGCTTGAAGCTTCGAGCGACGCCGCACTTCAGTCCGTCGGCCACCACATTGCGGTGGCAACACCGCTGTCCACCTATCTCTACCCATCGCTGGACGCCATTCCGCCTACGCCCGCAGCAACCGCCAGCAGCCCGCGTTGCCTCCGCGCAGCACTTCCGCCGCCCGCTCACCACCGCGCCAGCATCTCGCCAGCTTCCTCCTGAGTGCTCGCCGCTGTCCCTGCTCTGTCTGTAATCCGCCCGACGCCGTGCGTACCAGCACGCCAGCAGCTTGCGCCTGCACCTCCGCATGTCTCCATGCCACTGACCCCGACACCAGCCCGACGAAGCCTTGTCGCCGCGCCTCTGATCTTCGACACCCACAGCCCTACGCCACTCCTCAGCAACCGCGCCTGAGTGACCGCCTGCAACTGTTCGTTGTTGCCGGAGATCCGAGCCTCCTCGCCGCGCGCCTACTGTGCCCTCGCCGGAGTCCCTCGCCGGACTGATCAACCGGCTGCCCTTGGAAACCCACGGTTACACGTGGGAAAGGAGAAAACAAAAGAAAAACGAAAAAAAAAAGAGCAAATTAGGTAGTTTTTCTCTCTTTTTACTTTACTTTTATTTTATTTTATTTTACTTTTTTTTTTTTGGTATAATTATTCCTTAGCGTAAGGACGATTGATATTCCAAACATGAAATAATCCCTCAAATTAGGAATTGTCAGTCCGATTTTCGCGCACGAAATCCGACTCGCAATCCCTTGCAAAAAATCGATAATCCGATCTCATGCCCGAGATTCGATTCGCGATTTAATTTTAAAATTGGATAACTCGATCTCATGCGCGAGATATGGTTCGCCAATTTTCGAATATCAATTTTATCTTGGTTGATTTGATGTCGCCGTCTCTAAGTCAATTTTATTTTTATAAAAAAAATCCAAAAAATTTGAATTAGGATTAGGTTTGTTTTGAATCATGAATATAAAAACTAAAAAAAATGTATTCATTTAGGTTGTTAGTTTTTTTTTACTATTCGAATTGCACGTTTAATAATGTGTTAGTTTTAATTTCGAATTTCATAAATAAAAGCAAAAACAAAAAAACCATCATGCATAATTCATGTAGAATTAGGGCATTCTTTGCATGTTATTGCATTTTAGAGTAAGATTGCACGTAATTTAATCCTAGGTAATAGTTTTTAAGTAGATCGCATTTTAATTAGAAATTCCTAAGTTAGGATAGCATTCTAGTTTAAATTAGGATTTGACATAACTTCATTCCTAATTCAAATTAGATGACATTTTAACTTAGGTAGATAATTTCCACTTTTTTTATAATTTCGAATTTAAGAGGAAATACAAAGAAATGCCTTAGGATAAATTACTTCCTTTTTTGGATAAATTGCATTTTCTAGGAAAGAGAAAAAAAAATAAAAAAAATGTCATGAACATGTCATTTAGGATTAGATTAATTGAAGTGCACGTCATTTAGTTTTTAGGCCCATTTAATTGGAAACTACCTGTCATTAGAATTAGGTCATTTTGTTAGTTTGGATTGCATATCTAATCATGGAACAATCATAATTTCGAATTTCATGGAAAATACCTAAAAATTGTCTTTGAATAAATTAATTATTTAGAATAGATTGCATGCTTATTAAGAAAACACAAAAACATCTCATTTGCATCATGTAGCTTAGGCCATGTTATTATGTCATATCATGTCATATTATATTACTAGCATGCATTGCATATAGATTAATTTCCCATTAAATAAAGTGAAAAAAAAAAGGAAATTGCGTGTTAATTAGAAATCATATCTAAGGTTGATGATGTGAATTTTGATCTAACAACGCAAATGCTTTCGTTGCTTTGAGGTAAGTTTTTGCAATTTATTTACTATTTTATCTGGGTGTTAAATTGGTGGTTTGCAAACCTGCATGATCACCTCATATGTTAGGGAGATAAATTAAAATCAATTCAAATTGCTTGCCAAACATTTTTTTGAAAATAAAAAGAATGGTACCGAAAGGGCATTAGAGAAATCTAGTATAACCAAGTCCCCGTACCCATAATCTCTGGTTCGTAGGAGTAAAGTAAATCTCCCACTACTTTACTTGGGTTTCTAATCGACCCACCAAAAATAGATTAGTGGCGACTCCTAATTGAAAATCATCTGCATGTTAAGAACTCAAACCTAAGTCGCGAATTGGTATGGGCTTGGGAGAGCCCGAGTTAAGTCTAGGCTTAGCAATCCATTAGTCGAACCCTTAGGTGGTGTCAAAACCCGCTTCGGGGAGGTCGTGACAGCTTGGCGACTCCGCTGGGGACTTGATTTAAGACTTTAGTGGACTTAGGCCAATTTTCTTTTTGAAAAATATTTTTTGGCAGCAAGGATTCCAGGTACGTCCCTAACATTTAAGGTGTCAAATGTTTTTTGCAGATTGGGAGGTATAAGGGAAGTAGTGATTGTTAACCCTTGTCTTGCGTAGTTGGAGTTGAGGATGAAAGTTTTAAATTCAAATTATTGAAGTGTTGTTTGATTTAAACTGTTGTGCATGCCTTGCATCTTGCACTACACTTTTGCACACACAACCTGCCGCCGGACCTGGGCCGCATAGGATCATCTAGGATGGTATTGAGATGGATACCACTTCGACCGCATGCCCGCGGTATGAGTCGCCCATCTCAATCCCGAAGTTTCTTTTTGGTGTCAAGAGTACCCACCTCAGTCCGCATGCCGCGACCCAGGTCGGCTCTTTGACCAAGCCGAAGTCATGAGGACCCGATTCAGTCCGCACGCCCGCGGCTAGTCCGATCATCCTTGTGGCTTCAGTTTGATAAGCCTTATAGGATAGAAATCGAGCCACTTACCATGCGCATGTCTATGTGATTGCCCCTCATCGGTAAAGTAAGTTCTCTAAATTTTTGCCTTTGCAATTTACTTACTTTATTATATCATTTTGTCGGTCCATGGAATTAGGATTGTCCTGAGTCTTGATCAATATACTATGGGGATATCGGACATTCGGATTATTCTCCCTCCGAAGAAAGAGCTTAGCACCTGGTGGGACAAGTTAGACCAAGCTGGCCGTCAGTTCGTAGAATCGCACATTGGTCGACTACTTCCACTGCTACATATCAACATCCATGGCGGCCTCATCCAAGCACTTGCTCATTGTTGGTGCCCCGAGACATCTACTTTCATCTTTGGCGGTAAGCATGAACTCACGCCCACCTTGGAAGAGTATAGCATTGCCATAGGGAAATCTTTGAAAACTGATTTAATTAGCCCACCTATCGGAATAGATCCCGTTGTGGCCTTATCCGATTTTTTAAGAATTAGGGAGGACAATGTAAGAAATGTTTTAAAAGCTCACCGCAATACATGTCATTTATCTTTCCTAAAAGAATGTTTTGAAAATGGCAATTCATTTCAAATGCGAAGGGTTTTCCTTTTAGCGTTCTTCGGGTTTATAGTTTTCCCTCATTGCAAGAATACCATTAACCCTTTGATTGCTCAATTAGTTAAACAAGTGTTGGAAGAAAAAAATTTTGTAAACACCGTTCGACTGAAACTTTTCTTTCCCTCACTCGATTCAAAGAGGGCAGTGATAAGATTTTCCATGCCTCTCCTGAGCTTTTGCAAATTTGGTTTCTTTCTCATATAAAAGGATTTGGTGGTTCAATGACTATACACAATGTTAATAACTCTAATCACCCTATTATGAGATTTGAGAACAACCAAAAACATGCACCGGATTACCATTATTCTAGATGGCTAGCTTTCATGAAAAAACCAACTTCCAAGAGTTTCCTATGGCATGCATGCTAAGTGGTTCCAAGTTCGTGTGGCGAGACTCTCATGTGGAGCTGCTGGGCCGATTCCTTTACTGGGATTCACTGGAGCAACGGAGTACTATCCAACTAGAGTGACCCGTCAGTATCAAGTTGTGCAAGAGCTTCCACCAGCTTTGCAAACAGATCCGCTCCGAGTAAGCTTCGTTGATGGAGATCAAGACCATGAGGATTCCATTCTCACGATCAAATCAATGTGGGACATGTGTCATCCCCAAAAGCTCAAATGGCCTGAGGAGGAGCTGAAGGGTAAAGAAAGGAAGTACTACGCCTCAATTAAGTACATTCAACAACACAAGATTCCGAGGAGTTACTTCCAAAGATACCGAGGTGCCACCAAGATCACCAACAGCGCCGAGAATAAACGCCTCAAAAGGGTTGCTGAAAAATTTCAAGAGGAGAATAAGCGATTGCGCCGAGTGGTGTCCCGAGTGTATATTGATCAAGCTAGATGAAGTGCTTGAATCAATCTTGTTGTTTTCATTTCTAGACTAATGTTTAGGAAATTGAGTCGTTTACTTTCCTAGTTTATTTGTTTAGGGCATTTCGAGTTTCTATTTTGTTAGGCTGTGTCAAAAACTCTCTTAATAAAATTTTTTAGACCATTCCCATGGATCGGCGTGTTTCATATGAGATACTTATTTTGTTCATTTCTGAATTTAGGTGATAACGGATCCGCCACGTTCACCTATTATTACCCGATCAAGAGCTAAAATGGCTGACCAAACCGAGATGCGTGATCGTATTACCGGCATGGAAGATCAGCTCAAACAGTTGCTTACATCTATGCAACTTATGACTGCCCAAATCGAATCCCTCCGGGTGAATCCCGTTTCGCACCTGCTCTACCCGAGTTAATAATCCCAAAACAGGCAAGGAAGGTCCAGATGGTTGATGATGACATGCCTGAATTGGAGGATGACATACTTCCAATCACCGCCGAGAAAGCCAAGTCTGACAGCACTCCTAAGACGGAGCAAGGTGAACGCCTTGCGAAACTTGAAGAGAAAGTGAAACAATTGCAAGGGTCGCAGAACTCACTTCCACTTGACCTGTCTATTTATGAGAAGGTTAAGACGCCAAACAAGTTTAAAATGCCGGAGTTCGAGAAGTATGATGGTACTTCTTGCCCGAAAGCTCACCTGCATGTACCATGTAAGGATGGCTCAACATGTCAAAAATGAGCCCCTTATGATCCAATCATTCCAAATGAGTTTGGTCGGGCCCGCACCGAACCGGTATATTATGAAAAACATAAACCTCCTCGACACTTGGAATGAGGTGGCCGATGCATTTCTCAAGCAATACAAGTTCAATATGGACATTGCACCTTCACGAGAGGACTCGAACGAATGGAGAAAAAGAGGAGTGAGTCGTTTAAAGAATATGCCATAAGGTGGCGAAATCTGCCGCCCAAATCACTCCCGAACCCACGGACAAAGAACCGATGAAGTTGTTCGTCAAAACCCTCCCATTCGAGTTTCGTAATCGGATGGCCAGCACGTATGTTGAGAACTTCAATCAACTTATCCCAAAGGGTGAACAAATTGAGACAAGGGCCGAGAGATGGATGGTTTAATGAACCAACCCCTGCAGGCAAAAGATTTATTGCAAGGAAAGACAAAGAACCGACCACTGAAGTTAATGTTGCATATGCGCAACCAGCCCCTAGTAAGCCTCCGATTGTTCGTGTCCCCGGGAATCAGCAAGATGGAGGCCGAATGCATGCACCGCGACAATTCACCAAAAGGCGCTCTCTCCTCTTCCCGGTCCTTTATCTCAGTCCCGCCGATACTCCAAAGAAGGGATTGATCTCCCACGAACCAAAGCGACCCAATGCCGAAAAATTCTCCAATTATGATCCCTCCAAAAATGTGAATATCATATGGGAGAGGTGGGCCATTCAACTGATGAATGCATGACTTTGAAGCACAAGATCCAAAATTTATTGGATACTAAGGCATTTTCTTTCCGTGCCACCCAACCAAATGTCAAGAAGAATCCGTTGCCAGAACATGAGGGAAACGTGAATGCAATCTTTGAGTTCAATGCTGGCAAAAAGATGAACTTGAAGATGTCTCACAAAGATATCTACAAATGGATTAGTTAGAGTTGGTTACTATCCGACAGATGAGAATCCTCCCTTCCCTACCATGAAGGAAAGGGTTCAAGAAATGGTTAAGGCTGGCATGATCGGGTATGCCGATCAAACCGGAGTAGTGTCAACTATCTCTCAAGTCATCATTGATTGGGAGAAAGAATTTGCTGAGCTAAGTACTGAAAAGAGTGAACCAGATCCGTTGATCGAGGACATGCCCCCACTTGAGGACGCCTCCGACCACGAAGAACTATTAGTGGAAGTGCCTTCAACTGATGAGGAGATAATAATTGAGGTGCCCCAGTTGTATCAGTACAACAATAACAAAGCCGTCCCCTGGTCATACGAGCTAGATGTTGACCTGATTACAAGGTCTGGTCGAACCTATGCTCAAGCTAATACTCAACCTGCAAAGCCAGTTACTGATGAGGAGGCTAAAGAATTTCTAGCTATAATCAAAGCGAGTGAGTATAACGTGGTCGACCAGGCCATGCGAAAATTGCCTGCTCAAATCTCTTTACTTGAACTCTTGCAAACGTCTCCTACGCATCAAAAGTCTTTAATGAAGGTCTTGAGTGAAGTTCATGTACCGGAGACGATCGAGGTAAACAGTTGGAGGAATTTGTAGGGTCGATCCTTCTCAAAGATTTAATAGCCTTTTCTCGATGAAGAATTCCCTCTTGAGGGGAGGGGGCATACTAAGGCATTATATATATCCGTCAAGTGCAAGGCTTCTCATGTGGCTCGAGTACTCATTGATAATGGGTCTCGCCTTGAATATCTCGTCCATTGGCGACTCTTCATCGCCTTAAAATAGATCCTTCAAAAATAAATGCTGCAAAGACCTCCGTCCGAGCTTTTGATGGTACAAGAAAGGAGGTGATAGGGGAGACCCACCTTGACCTGCAAATAGGTCCGGTGATGTTCAACGTCCTTTTCCAGGTAATGGACATCCCTACTGGATTCAATTTCCTGTTAGGTCGTCCTTGGATTCATACGCTGGAGCCGTGCCATCAAGTCTTCACCAAAGCGTGAAATTTGTCGTCAAAGGAAAGCTAGTCATTGTTCATGGCGAGGAGGATCATCGGATTTATCATGAGACGGCCATCCCTTATGTCGAGCCGGAACCTAGGGAGGGGTCGAGTTACCAATCGTTCGAGCTCGTGTCCACTATTCATGCATCTCGAGGATCGACACCACCCATCCCTGATGTGTCAAATGCAGCGGTTATGGTAGCAAGAGTGATGGTTGGAAATGGCTTTATTCCTGGTCGTGGACTTGGTAAAAAAGAGCATGGCATCCGAAATCCGATTGAAACCCCTCGAAGGTCTCGCTCCGCCGGATTAGGATACCATGGAAGAGGGGGAAGACATGAACAGAGAGGAAAAACTCATTATTCATCGATATTCGCAAGACATTCCCCGGCCCTGCTAGAATGATGCATGATGAAGGAGGAGTGATCGACACCCGAGGAATCGCGCCCGATGGATGGAGTAGCATGGATGACCCGACAACTTCAAAGACAGAGGATCCGTATAATGAGATGGAAGGGATCACGACCCTATTCGATGATCTCCTTATAGGCGCCATTAACGAAGAACCATCGGAGGAAATGGGTGCTAGCCCACAAGAGTAACACATTTACTTTTCTCGTACTCCCCGCGCGGGAATCTTATCGCTTTTAATGTTTTCTAGGAGTTGCTTTCGCTTTGATTGTCGCATTTTGCATATCGCTTGTTAGGAGTTGATGTTTGCTTTGATTGTCGTACTTTCCATTCCAACAAATGTAATTTGATTGATGAATATCGATTACAATTACAAGCTTTATTTTGAGGGCATGATGGGGTATACCAAACCAGCCCGGTGATGATATCCAACCAATGAAAGAAAAGAAAAATCCAAGGAGAATTCCGAGGCCCGGGCTTCATCATGCTTTCTCGTATCAAAAGATTTTCCAAATGTTTTGCCAAATTTTTTGAAACAAAAAAAAAAAAAAAAAAAAAAAAAAAAAAAAAAAGAGAAAATTTTGAAAAAGAAAAATCCTAAGGAAGGATGGAAAATTCAAAAGAAGAAGATAAGACATCCATGTCGTCTAATCCCATTTGTCTTTTTGAACTATCCACTTTATGTTTCAGGAGCAACCTTATGGTGGGCAAGGAGGTGAAATTGGTTCAATCCAATACCCCGAGTGATGATAGTGAAGATCCCGAGGAGCCGAATGGTGACTTTATTGAAGTACAACATAGTTGGGAACAACATGAAAAACCTAAAGTTCGCACCCCGAGCAAACAAATCACTATCAATTTGAGTGATACCGAGGATCCCAAAGAGATAAAAATCGGGCAAATCTTCCCAAAGATGAGGCCGAGCACCTGACTCGGTTGCTAAAAGAATATCGGGATATCTTTGCCTGGACGTATGCCGATATGCCAGTCTAGATCCATCCATTGTGGAACATTGTTTGCCCACTAATCCAGACGTGCACCCTAAGAAGCGAAACTTCGGAGGACTAAACCGGAGCTCTCAAAGAAGATAGAAGAGGAGGTAATGAAACTCCTCAAAGTAGGATTCATCGAAGTCTCGCAATATCCTGAATGGGTAGCCAACATAGTACCAGTCATGAAAAAGGACGGTCGAGTCCGAGTGTGTGTTGATTATCGGGATTTGAACAAAGCCAGCCCAAAAGACGATTTCCCATTGCCACATATCGATGTTCTCGTGGATAGTACTGCCGGATTTGAATTATTCTCTTTCATGGATGGTTTTTCTGGATACAATCAAATAAGAATGAAGGTTGAAGACAAAGAGACAAGACAGCATTTATCACCCCGTGGGGAACCTTTCATTATAAGGTCATGCCCTTCGGACTAAAAAATGCAGGGGGCAACTTACCAACGTGCCATGGTTACGTTGTTCCATGACATGATGCATGAAGAAATTGAGGTATATGTCGATGATATGATTGCAAAACCCGACCTGGAAGAAGTCATGTCAAAACCCTCAAGAAGTTATTTGAGCGGCTTCGTGAATTCAAGCTCCGTTTAAATCCTGCCAAGTGTGTGTTCGGGGCAACGTCAGGTAAATTACTTGGGTTCATTGTGAGTAGTAAAGGGATCGAGATTGACCCATCTAAAGCCAAGGCAATATGTGAGCTACAACCTCTATCGACAAAGTGAAGGAGGTCCGGAGTCTCCTAGGGAGACCGAATTACATTGCACGATTCATTTCTCAACTCTCTCGAGACTGCGAAGCCATTCTTCAAACTCTTGAAGAAAAATGTACAAGTTGAGTGGAATGATGAATGTCGAGAGGCGTTCGATAAGCTGAAGCAATATTTGATGAGTCCACCCGTTCTTGTCCCACCAATGTCGGGGCATCCTTTGATTTTGTACCTCACAATCCATAGTGAGTCACTGGGTGCGATGTTAGCTCAGAAAAGTCCCGTGGATCAGAGGGAACGAGCTATTTACTACCTAAGTAAAAAGTTCACTGTCTCAGAGCTAAAATATTCTGATGCTGAAAAAACTTGTGCTGCATTAGTATGGGTATTGCATAGACTGCGACAGTATACATTGCATTACCAGACGTTTCTCGTGGATCGAGAATGATCCCATCAAGTATTTATTTAATCAACCCGCTTTGGTAGGTAAGTTAGCTAAATGGCAGTCTTGATTTCAGAATTTGACGTGCGCTCATACCACAAAAATCAGTCAAAGGCCGAGTAATCGCCGATATATTGGCCGAGAATCCTAGAACCTTGAATGATGAAGATTATCCCCGGGATGATCGTATTTTGGCCGTAAATGAAGATACATGGTCCATGTTCTTTGATGGAGCCGTGAACTTGTCCGGTTACCGCACCGGGGCGCATCGATATCCCTGCACGGACAACATCACCCGGTAGCCGCGAAATTGATATTCCCATGCACTAACAATATAGCTGAATACGAAGCTTGTATTCTCGGACTTCAGCCGCAATTGGAATGGGAGTGGCCAAATTGAAAGTATATGGAGATTCTGCACCGATCATACTCCGTACTATAGGTGAATGGAAGACCAGGGGATGCCAAATTACTGCCATATCACAAGTACCTCGAAGACTTGGTGAAGGAGTTCGATGAAATCTCGTTTGACTACTTGGCTAGATCTCATAATCGCCACCGATGCCCCGGCAACGTTGTCATCTATGTTGCAAGTTACCGATGGTTTAGAAGTTGAGCCTTTGAAAATTGAGGTTCTTGCCAAACCTTCTTATTGTATGGTCGTGAATGAGGAGCTTGATGAAAAGCCATGGTATTACGACATCATGAACTATATTCAAAAGCAGGAATTTCCTGAAGGGAGCACTCCAGCCGATAGAAAGTACATAATGAAGATGGCCTCAAAGTTTTTCGTCAGTGGTAAGAATTTATACAAGAGATCTTACGATTCGGTTTTATTAAGATGCGTAGATGAAGCTGAAGCTACCCAAATCATGCAAGAAGTGCATGAAGGAGTTTGTGGCCCACACATGAATGGGCACATGTTAGCCAAGAAGATTATGAGACTGGTTACTATTGGCTTGCGCTGGAAAGTGACTCGCATACAGCATGTTAGAAGTTGCCATCGTTGCCAAATTCATGGAGATAAAATAAATGTCCCTCCAACGGAGTTACACCAACTATCTGAGCCATGGCCGTTCTCAATGTGGGGGATCGATGTGATTGGCCCAATAAATCCTAAAGCTTCAAATGGACACCGATTCATATTGGTGGCAATAGATTATTTTTCAAAGTGGATTGAAGCCGCATCATATGCTAATGTCACGGCTCGAAATGTTGTGAAGTTCATTAAGCGTGACATAATCGCCCGTTATGGTGTCCCCGAAGCAATTGTCACCGACAATGGGACAAATCTGAATAACAAGTTTGTCGATGAGTTGTTCGATAAGTTCAAAATCAAGCATTTGAATTCATCACCATACCGCCCACAAATGAATGGAGCTGTTGAGGTAGCTAATAAGAACATCAAGAAGATCTTGGCTAAGACAGCCGAGAATTATCGGGATTGGCATGACAGGTTACCCTTTGCTCTAATGGCGTATCGGACATCGATCCGAACATCTACCGGGCTACCCCTTTTCCTTAGTCTATGGCATGGAGGCAAGTCTTGCTCGTGGAAGTGGAAATCCCCTCTTTGAGAGTCTTATCCCAAGTGGAATTGTCGAGGCGTAATGGACACGACAAAGGTTCGAACAGTTGAACCCGATTGATGAGAAAAGGTTACAAGCTCTTTGCCATGGTCGGGCGTATCAACAAAGAGTAGCCAAGTCTTTCAATCGGAAAGTACGGCCGAGACACTTCGAAGTAAATGATCTAGTTCTAAGAAAGGTGTTGCCAATTTTTCCTGATCCTGGAGGCAAATTTGCTCCAAATTATAGAGGTCCATATATGGTGAAGAAGGTACTCCCTGGTGGTGCCTTAATTCTCACAGAAATGGATGGTCGTGAGTTTTCTAATCCTGTTAACTCCGATGCGGTGAAGAAATATTACCCTTGATAGAATTTGTTGTAAATTGAAGGTACTCATTTCTTCATTGAATTGTGTGGGAATGGATTGAAAGAGATGAAAAGTAGGCCAGGTTCCATACACATATCGAACTCATTTGATTCGGAATATCAGGCGTGTCGACCCAAAGTCAGTTCAATTAAATGAAAAAGAAATGCCCGAGGACACCACCAGCGCCTCGGCCTGGTGGCATGGGGAATGAATGGGTCCGAGAACGACCAGGGTTCGATCCCTGGAAACGGCAGCAAGTTTGCCGAACCAAAAAAAAAAAAAAAAAAAAAAAAAAAAAAAAAAAAAACAAAAACATTCTTTTCTTTTTTCAATCCTTTTCTTTCTTTTCTTTCAGCTGCAAACTTTGTGCTCAAAGCTGATGAGTTCATGAAGTGATTGTGACCCTTCAAAGGAGAATTTTGCATTATAGCTTTACCTGTTTAAATTACCAATTCCACTGAGGATTATCGCCGCAGATCAAGTTAATGAATGATGTGGAATGGATTGAACATGCTAAATGAGACATGTCAGAATGATGAAAGGCAAGTCCTATCCTATACACAATCCCTTGCTCATACACCGGTGAGACGAGTGTAGGAAGTTCCATGTCTGTGAGGTAGAGAGTTCTCTCGCGAAAAGTACGATGATCGAAATGATGAGAGACGGTTCATTCTCTATTCTAAACACTACATGTCCATTGTTTAAACCTTTTTGAGCTTACACACGTGGATAATTTTTAAATTACCCCTGTCAAGAACCACCCCACATTGGGGCAGGCTGGAGGTAAGACAACATCATGAGGTGAGAAATTGATAGGAATATTCTTGCTCTCACTTGCATCAATCTTCAGGTATTGCTATTACATTGAATTCATACGGTAATTTAAGTGCCTTAGGATGATGAAGAGCAGTTTTTTCTCTATCCTACACACTTTATCCATTGCATACCCCCTTGAGCCTGTAAATTCATTTCATTTAAACCCAATTGGTGATCATCCCCCACACTGGGGCAAGGCAAAAGGCAAATGTTCAAGCAGCAGAAGCCCAAGTGCCGACAAAAATGAAAACTCCTCAAGAACCCAAATGTTGAAACATTACATGGTGATTCAATACATGTAGTGTGTCAAAAGTCATAAAAAAAAAAAAAACAGAAGGGGCATGAAAAAGCAATGTGCCTAGTAAAAGCAAAGCCAATGCCCGTAAAAAATGAAAGAGAGAGAGTGAATTCTCAATGGAGTCGTACTCAAAGAACTCAAAAGCCAAGTTTTTATAGTGCCTATAAAGAAAATCCCAATGGTGGAGAAGAAGACCCGTGACAATGCCAAGATGAGCACCAATTCTCATCCCCTTGTACACATTTTGAGCCTAATGATCCATTCATTTCTCAACCCATGAACTTGACCTACGTTACGTCCCTTACAAAGTCTCTTCAGATTAGGGCACTGAAATTAATGTAGGAATTCATATGTTTTAAGCATTGCTCGAAGAAGTGTGAGCAAGACCATTTCTATCTCATTTCGCAAGTTACTTGACTTGTAAACTCGGAGATGATTGCAAAGTATTATTCTTCCATTAGCCTTGACTCGAAGAGTCCCTCTTTGTTGAGCCATTAACCAAGCCCACATTACGCCTTGATAAAGGCCTCTTAGATTGACAAGGTCGTACTGCTTGCGAGAATACTCGAACCCTCGTCGACATGATGAAAGTAAGATTGAGTGATTCCTGTGATCCCACATTAATGGTTGGGACAAAATAGCCTTCTTAATGAGAGTGAGTGAAAGTCCTTTCTAACTGAAAGTCTCTCATTTGGTATTCTTGAAAATCCATGTCATGAGTGAAAATTGTCTTAAGCGATGATTCTCCCCAGTGGAAATTTGGTGGTGCAAATATGGTAAAACCATCATGCACAGATCTTGATTAAAAAAAAAAAAAAAAAAAAAAACTTCAGTGGACTTTGGAGTGTGCTTAATTGCTTAATTCTTTGGTGAATGCATGTATTTTTGCTCTAATCATGTCTAACAGGTAATGTTTCCTTGAAAACCCAAGAGCTCCTGACATTCATATTGCTTTTAGAAGCCTCGAGGTGAGAAACCTCTATGAATATTTGAAGTACATCCTTGATGTTCCAAAACTTCTTTCTACCAAGAGGTAAGTGACCTCCACGAATATCTCAGGTTTGTCCTAGGTATTCCCAAATTCTTGATATATGTCTCAAAAACTTTTTTTTTGTTAAGCATTTCATTCTGGATATGAATGCTTTCTGATCTTTCTCGTTATACCTTAGTCTGGATCTAGGTATTTCGAATCCTCTTAATCCAATATTCATCTCACCTAACATTGAGTGTTTATTGGTTAAGTTCACAATTTCTTGACATCTCAATCTGGATCTGGATGTCTCAAACCTTTTGTTAAGCATTTCATTCTGGATATGAATGCTTTCCGATCCTTTTCGTCATACCTTAGTCTGGATCTAGGTATTTCGAATCCTCTTAATCCAATATTCATCTCACCTAACATTGAGTGTTTATTGGTTAAGTTCATTTCTTGACATCTCGAATCTCGGATGTCTCAAACCCTTTGTTAAGCATTTCATTCGATATGAATGCTTTCTCGATCTTTTCGTTATACCTTAGTCTGGATCTAGGTATTTCGAGTCTTCTTAATCCAATATTCATCTCACCTAACATTGAGTGTCTATTGGTTAAGTCCCCAAAGATTTTTCTCCAAGTTGCAACGCCGGGCGACCGAAGCATGATTCGGTTCCTAGCCAAGCAAAATCTCCGTTTAGGCGACCGTAGAATGGTACGGGTCCTAAACAACATTTATTGCTCTAACAGGCGACCGTAGAATGGTACGGGTCCTGGAAAAGCAATTTCCCTATTCAGGCGACCGTAGAATGGTACGGGTCCCGGAAAGTAAACCCTCGTTTAGGCGACCGTAGAATGGTACGGGTCCTGGAAAATGAATTCCTTATTTAGGCGACCGTAGAATGGTACGGGTCCTAGACAAAACCTTTCGCCGTATTGGGCGACCGTAGAATGGTACGGGTCCCGAGAAAGCAACACTTTTCTGCCATACCGGGCGACCGTAGAATGGTACGGGTCCTAGGAAAGCAGCAGACTTTTCTGCCATACTCGGGCGACCGTAGAATGGTACGGGTCCTAGGAAAGCAGTTCCTTACAAAACTTTTTCTGCCGTATTGGGCGACCGTAGAATGGTACGGGTCCTGAGAAAGCAACCCCTTCCCCGCCGTATTGGGCGACCGTAGAATGGTACGGGTCCTGGACAGGTGATACCCACTACCTTGAATTACTCTATCCTCCTCGAAGGTAAGTTATTCCAGGTAGGTTCATCTATCATTTGCATTAGTATTTCCATGCATCATATAAATTGCATTAAAAAAAAAAATGGAATTCATGTCCCGCCAAAGTATCATCCATTGCATGTTCATGGTCAAAATTTAGGTATCATATTGTCTTTGAAGGCAACCTCTGCGAACTCACCTTCAAAGAGGGGCAGCTGTTGACACCTAAATTTTATATAATCATTTAGTATTTAGTTGCATAAAAAAAAAGAAAAAAAAAAGAGTAAAATTGCATTTCATGAAATTGCATTTTTTCGCATCAGCACTAAAAGCCAACAAGACGCGGCGGCTTGTAGTCGATAATACTAAAAAGGGACGGTCTCTCTCTCCGCTTGTCCAAACGCGCAAAAGACCAAAAAAAAAAAAAAAAAGGGAGGAAGGAAGTTCTTGCGCCCGTTGTCTCTCCCTCATTAATACATGCACATGCACGCATGAAATAGGAGACGTGAAGTTCTGCAATTTGCCTGCAAGAAGAAAAGATCAGCAGTTGGGAGATGTCAGGCGGTGGCGTCCAAATTTGAAGAAGCACGACGTGGAATAGTGAGGAAATGATGGCCGCCTCTTACTCACGCTACTTCAAGCCTATAAATACACGGAGGGCGATTAAAAAAAGGGAGTCCGCGGGAGGCGATTAAAAAAAAGAGAGCTCGTGCAGGGGAAACACAAATTGAGAGAGGGAGGCGATTAAAAAAAAGAGAGCTCGTGCAGGGGAAACACAAATTGAGAGAGGGGAGCGATTAAAAAAAAGAGAGTCCGTAGGGAAGAGATTAAAAAATGAGGGGGGTGCTCGTTTGAGAGAAAGAAACGAAAAGTGAAGTTGGGGAGGATATTAAAATAATGAGGTGAATAGTGAGTGTCGAAACCAAAAAGAAAGGGAGGTGTGAGAGAGACAAAGTGAGAGAGGGAGAGGCAACGTAAGAGGAGAGGGGGAAAGATAAAAACAATAAAAATCAAGAAAAAGCAAAAGGAGGGGGCTGTTCATCTTCTCCTCCGCGACGCCTCCATCGTGGCCAGCTGCGCTGTCTCGCGGACGCCCGAGCTCCGAACGCCGTCTCCGCTCCTCTTCCCGCCCGTGACCGCACCGCAGCCTTCGCCCGACGCCGCAAGCACCCGCCTCCGAGCGCCGCCTCTGTGCTCGCGCCTCCTGCCGCTTGAAGCTTCGAGCGACGCCTGCACTTCAGTCCGTCGGCCACCACTGTTGCAGGTGGCAACACCGCTGTCCACCTATCTCTACCCATCGCTGGACGCCATTCCGCCTACGCCCGCAGCAACCGCCAGCAGCCCGCGTTGCCTCCGCGCAGCACTTCCGCCGCCCGCTCACCACCGCGCCAAAGATCTCGCCAGCCTTCCTCCCCCGAGTGCTCGCCGCCGTCCCCGCTCCCGTCCGTAATCCGCCCGACGCCGTGCGTACCGGCACGCCAGCCGCCTGCGCCGCACCTCCGCATGTCTCCATGCCACCGACCCCGACACCAGCCCGACGAAGCCTTGTCGCCGCGCCTCGATCTTCGACACCCACAGCCCTACGCCACTCCTCGAACCGCGCCCGAGTGACCGCCCGCAACCTCTTCGTTGTTGCCGGAGATCCGAGCCTCCTCGCCGCGCGCCTACCGTGCCCTCGCCGGAGTCCCTCGCCGGACTGATCAACCGGCTGCCCTTTGGAAACCCACGGTTACACGTGGGAAAGGAGAAAACAAAAGAAAAAAAAAAAAAAGAGCAAATTAGGTAGTTTTTCTCTCTTTTTACTTTACTTTTATTTTATTTTATTTTACTTTTTTTTTTTTTGTTATAATTATTCCTTAGCGTAAGGACGATTGATATTCCAAACATGAAATAATCCTCAAATTAGGAATTGTCAGTCCGATTTTCGCGCACGAAATCCGACTCGCAATCCCTTGCAAAAATCGATAATCCGATCTCATGCCCGAGATTCGATTCGCGATTTAATTTTAAAATTGGATAACTCGATCTCATGCGCGAGATATGGTTCGCCAATTTTCGAATATCAATTTTATCTTGGTTGATTTGATGTTGCCGTCTCTAAGTCAATTTTATTTTTATAAAAAAATCCGAAAAATTTGAATTAGGATTAGGTTTGTTTTGAATCATGAATATAAAAACTAAAAAAATGTATTCATTTAGGTTGTTAGTTTTTTTTTTACTATTCGAATTGCACGTTTAATAATGTGTTAGTTTTAATTTCGAATTTCATAAATAAAAGCAAAAACAAAAAAACCATCATGCATAATTCATGTAGAATTAGGGCATTCTTTGCATGTTATTGCATTTTAGAGTAAGATTGCACGTAATTTAATCCTAGGTAATAGTTTTTAAGTAGATCGCATTTTAATTAGAAATTCCTAAGTTAGGATAGCATTCTAGTTTAAATTAGGATTTGACATAACTTCATTCCTAATTCAAATTAGATGACATTTTAACTTAGGTAGATAATTTCCACTTTTTTTATAATTTCGAATTTAAGAGGAAATACAAAGAAATGCCTTAGGATAAATTACTTCCTTTTTTTGGATAAATTGCATTTTCTAGGAAAGAGAAAAAAATAAAAAAAATGTCATGAACATGTCATTTAGGATTAGATTAATTGAAGTGCACGTCATTTAGTTTTTAGGCCCATTTAATTGGAAACTACCTGTCATTAGAATTAGGTCATTTTGTTAGTTTGGATTGCATATCTAATCATGGAACAATCATAATTTCGAATTTCATGGAAAATACCTAAAAAATTGTCTTTGAATAAATTAATTATTTAGAATAGATTGCATGCTTATTAAGAAAACACAAAAACATCTCATTTGCATCATGTAGCTTAGGCCATGTTATTATGTCATATCATGTCATATTATATTACTAGCATGCATTGCATATAGATTAATTTCCCATTAAATAAAGTGAAAAAAAAAAAAAGAAATTGCGTGTTAATTAGAAATCATATCTAAGGTTGATGATGTGAATTTTGATCTAACAACGCAAATGCTTTCGTTGCTTTGAGGTAAGTTTTTGCAATTTATTTACTATTTTATCTGGGTGTTAAATTGGTGGTTTGCAAACCTGCATGATCACCCTCATATGTTAGGGAGATAAATTAAAATCAATTCAAATTGCTTGCCAAACATTTTTTTGAAAATAAAAAGAATGGTACCGAAAGGGCATTAGAGAAATCTAGTATAACCAAGTCCCCGTACCCATAATCTCTGGTTCGTAGAAGTAAAGTAAATCTCCCACTACTTTACTTGGGTTTCTAATCGACCCACCAAAAATAGATTAGTGGCGACTCCTAATTGAAAATCATCTGCATGTTAAGAACTCAAACCTAAGTCGCGAATTGGTATGGGCTTGGGAGAGCCCGAGTTAAGTCTAGGCTTAGCAATCCATTAGCCGAACCCTTAGGTGGTGTCAAAACCCGCTTCGGGGAGGTCGTGACAACATGAAAGGACGAAGCACATAGAAGTCGATTGTCACTTCACTCGAGAGAAGATTCAAGAAGGAATAATCGAAGCAAGAGGAATCAGAACCACAGAACAACCTGCCGATATATTTACCAAGCCTTTATGTCAAAGACAACATTCATATCTTCTAGACAAGCTTGGTGTCTTAGATATATACAAGCCACCAGCTTGAGGGGGAGTGTTGGAAGATATGATGCTGATCTTGTGATATATCTTAGAAGATGTAGATCATTTATTTTAGTCGCTTTAAGATTAGATCGATGCACATAGATCAAAGGAATATAATCTTTCTTTCTTTATTATTCGATATTTTGTATTATATAGGGATCGGTTTTGTACATGAGATTCAGAGAAGTGAATACAAAGAAAATTCTCCCACATCTTCTTCTTCTTACAATTCCAGTATTCATCTTCTTCCTCAGATTCTGACAGTATGCTAACTATTTAAGTAGACCTGTTCTCTCTCTCTAAAAGTCCCATTCTCTCCCCCTTTCTCTCCGTGTTTTTTTTTTTAAAATTTTTTTTTTATGGTCACAGTGTTCTTTACGTGCACATTTTCTTTTGATATTTCACATGGGGCCACCTTGTGCATAACTTCTCCACCTATTCAGTATATAATGAGGCGAGACCTGAAAAATTTCAACATTTTGGAGCTCTTGTAATAAACGACAACGAAGGAACCCATCGTACTCGAACGAGCGACTTAAGCAAGTGATTCTTGTTTTTCGCATCCCGTTCGACCACGAAGTGTTCATGTTGTTCGAAATCTTCGACTCTAAAGATGGAAACTATAACAAGTTCATCTCTTGCCTCGATAGACCAGGGCCTGGTCGCTATGATCTTGGACCAAGGTGCTGAGGTGCTCGGCTTGGGCGTTGGGGACTAGGGCCTGACTTTAGGGGACTCGGGCTCAGCTGCCGGGATCCTCAAGCTCGGGCACTAGGGTTTCGGTTGTAGGAGTCTTAAGTTTCTTGGACTCACGCTGAGAACCCAAGCATGAGTGCTGAAGATGAGTAATTGAGCAAAGCCATTGGACTCAGCATGGACATCGAAGTCTTGGGCATGTCATAGAAGGTACCTAGGCCCAATTTTGATGGACCAAGGCCCAGATGCTAGTGACTTGGGCATAGAGCCGAGTATTCAAGTTTGCCTTGGCTGCCAAGGACTCGAGCAAGTTTAATCATACTTTAAAAAATAATTTCTGAGTTTTAAAAAGAAAATATCATTTCTTATATTTTTAACGTGGGATTTCCATCTATAATTTTCTTAATCAATCTAAACGTTGGAAAATAAAGAAAAACAAATTTCAATAGTAAATTCTTGCCAAACAAATGGTAATCTTCAAATCCCCTTTATCATGCTACAACTCCTTTAGCAATGAATACATCTCATATATCTTGGAACTACGCCCGCAATGAATCAAGACAAAAAGAAAAGATGGCATTTTCACATCCACTTTGACTGACACACCTCATTTTTATGTTAAATGACCAAATTACTTTTAGATCAGAAGATTTAGTTCAATATTTATAATAAAAATTACCCGTTTCTCTGAATAAAATTAAGGTCGTGCTAATTCTATCCCTAAATTGGCTTCATTCTCATTCTAATGAAGTAAAATGGCAAAAGTGCCCAAGCATTGATGTTGTTCATCTTCCTTCCCTATTCTCTAGCTTCTCCCTTGGTCATCAATTTTTTGGGTAAAGGTTTGTAAAAAAAAAAAATCAACTAATTTTGGCTTATGGCATATGCTTTCTTTCATTTCTTCTATTCTTAGTAGAGTTTGAATCAATGATGACGAGAGATTGGGAATCGTTTTACTGCACAATTAAAGTATTCAAGTAGATTTATATTTAGGAATTGATCGATTTCTACCTAGTCTTTTTAATTTATCTTAGATCCATGATGAAACTTTATGGTCCCCTTAAAACACCATCGTTTGAGAATCTATATTATCAACAAGTCCACTTTGCACACAAGCAAATTCCATTTATCATAACACTAATGGCCATAGCTAACTCATCACTATTGAAATCCTCGTGGCAATCATCTTACTTCATCAATAAGTTGCTTCCGCTATTATCATTACCAACACTCAAATTCTTGGCCAAGTTCATCATCTTTATGAACACCTTAGTTGCGCCGTGCCATCATACGTGCAAATCCAGAGCCACTGTTTGGTCGGCCAAATCACCTTGACCAACACTATTGCTTTTGGACCAGGCCACAAATCACTAGTTACCACTGTCGGGTTTTCCATTGATTTCAATTAGTTAATTACAATTGATAACCAATCCCTCACTATCTTCCATCTCTTCCTCTCTCTGCTTGGACTGCCCTATGCTTAGTGTAAAGGTTGTCGCTGAGACCTCAAAAACCTTAGTCCTAGGTCGATATGAGGGAGAAAATTTGAGGGCAAAAATGTGAGCTGGGTGGAGGCAAGTGACAAGTGATGTATGACAGCAACAACGTGCGAAGGCTAGCAATGATGGTGTCGTGCCATAGAGAGGCGAGTCTAAGTTGGCTAAGTGATGGAGAAAGGTCACAAGGGTATTTTGGTCATCTAATCTTTAGGTGTGTATGGAGACAATTTGAGGGTGGCATTAGCGTGATATGTTGAATGTCCCATCGAATTTGAGCCATTTTTGTCTCTTAAGGTGCATTTATTTCATGAAAACTCAATAATAAAGAAAAATATTTTCCTGGAAAGCATTTTCTAAAAATATGGTTTGTTTTCTTTTGTTTGGTAATATATAATTGAAAATGTTTTCTGCCGTATGGATCCCATTAAAAAATAATTTCACACTTCATCGTAGGAAAAAACATAAATTTTTAATTTAAAAAACTTCAAAATTTTAATATTGTTGTTTTTTATTTACCTTTTTTCGTTTTCTTTTTTTTCTTTTTCCTTCTTCTTGTCCTTCACTCCTCAACTTCCTCGCGCCACCCCTTTTGCTTCCTTTGGTAATTCGTTCTTGGCTGGCTTACAAGGGGGTGAGCTCCAGCTGTCGTCGAAGGTGGCGACATCGCCAGTTGGCCGCTAGAGGCTGCGAGCTCACCCAATCTGGTGAGGCTTGAGCCTCATCACCAGAGGCCACGAGCTCACCCGGTTTAGCGAGGCTTGAAGCTCATCGGCCTCAAGCAAGCTCAAGCCTTGTTGTCGAAGACCATGAGATCGCTCAATCTGGTGAGACTAGAGCTCACTGGCCGTCCTTGTGGCCGGTGACGGGTGAAGAAGAAACAAAAAGAAAAAGGAAGAAAAGAAAAAGAAAAGAAGCAAATTCAATTTTTTTATAAATATTTTCCAAATTTTAATTTAAAAAAATAAACAATTCAATTTAAAAAAAATATATTTTTATAAGAATAATTTTTTGTAAATCAAGCATCAAATCTAAGCTTTGGTAGATTTGAAAAACGTTTTTTGGTCATTTCAAAGGGGAAATCATTTTCCTAAATTTAAGCTTTGCTAGGAAAATAGTTTTTGTTGACTAAGAAAACATTTTCCGTTGACTCATTTTTCTGAGCGACCCAAACGCCGGAAAAAGAGGAAAATGTTTTTCCCGTATATTTTGCGAAACAAACACACCCTAAATTGTCTTAAAATGCTGTTTCGGTTGGGGCATTTTGTTTGATTTGTTACTAGACGTCAGACAGTGAGTTTCCAATCCGAGTATCCTACACAGAAATGCATAATGATGAGATTAATGACATTCTTGCACTAGAGGACCGGAAATTGCAGACACATGAAAGCTTAGAGGTATTGACCAATTTCGGGGTTGGATTAGTCTAGATAAGTTCTTCCAAAAAATTATATAACCATTATGTTTTCTTGTTTCCTTATTTTGTAGAGAGGCAGTTTTTTTGCAGGCGTTCAAACGAAATTGTGAACAATTAGAATCAAGTGCTTTTAAGCTTCTAGTGTCAAGCAAAAGTAGGGGTAATCGGTTCTCGATCCGGTCTGATTCTACCTTGGAATTAGATCGGATCAAGAGGATTGGTTCCCAAAAATTGAAATTGGGGATTGGACTAGTTAGTCCTAAAACCGGGAACTAGACAAACCATTGGTCCAATTTGGTCGGATGGAACCAATAACTTATTTTTTTTCCCATTATTTTTTTCCCACTACTTGAAACCGAATTGAGATAGTGTTTAGTTCATATTTTACTAATTTTTTAAGAATTAAAAAAATAAAAAAATATATTTAGTCGATCCGATCTGGTTCTTCCTTTGATTAGCAGATCGCCTGGACATCGTGTAATGACCCGGGCCTCACTGTGTAATATTGTTCACTTTGGACACTGAATTCTCACGGCTTTAAAACGCGTTACATAGATTAAAGAGGCCCAAACCATTATAAACTAGCCTAGGACTCCCCCCAAGCAATGTGGGACAGGAGAAATGTCCTTAACCTTGCCCGTGTATTGTCAAGGTGATCTTAGTCCGACCCTCCGTACTATCCTGGGTCTAGGTCGTCACATTCTCCCCCACTTAAGGCACAGCGTCCTCGCTGTGGCCCCACACGCGATCGGGAGTTGGTTCTGATACCATTTGTAATGACCCGGGCCCCACTGTGTAATATTGTCCGCTTTGAACACTGAGTCATCATGGCTTTAAAACACGTTACACAGATTAAAGGGGCCCAAGCCATTATAAACTAGCCTAGAACTCCCCCCTAAGCGATGTGGGACATGAGAAATGCCCTTAGCCTCGCCCGTATATTGTCGAGGCGATCTTAAGTCCGACCCTCTGTATTGCCCTGGGTCTGAGTCGTCACACATCAGTTCCACTTTTAGGAACTAGGAACCGGGAACTGGACCAAAACAAGCTAGTTCAGTTTGGTACGGGCAGTTCCAGGTTCGGATAATCCGTTTTGCACACCGCTAGGCAAAGGTCTATCTTAAAACATTAAAAAATCGAGTTCTTCCATTTATTTCAAATTCTACTAGTATGAAAAATGAGCATGGTTTCTTACTGTCAATAGACACTTTGACGAAACGTTCGGCATAGTCCATCTCACATGATATTTAAAATGATACATTCCACTAATCAAAATAAAGATTTTTCTGCCATTTTCATTTTTCTGGGATTTATTCATCATGCTAGGCCCGAAGGCTATGCATGTCTGGTCATCGAAAGTATAAGGAAAGACACAAATGTGAGTTGCGAGAGCTCAACCTCTCATATTATTTAAGTCTCAGTCTTTGTTTGTACTACTTTTCGTAGTGAATCTAAGATGAACCATCTGAATCATTCGATCACTATTACTACTGGCTAATTTTGTTTGGAATCTAGAGCTTGGTAGATTTATTTAGCTCTAAGCTGATTGTGAAAACTAGAGTTGGTCTAGTACGCCTAAAGGAAGAACAATAGAAAGAAGGTCTAGCTCCAATTGGCAATATTTTAGGTAGATGCAATGCAACTCAACTTTTGTAGTAAGAAAGTTACTTCATTCCCAAGGAGCTTCGGGCTCTAATATATCGGAAGGCAAATGCAAATATTATTTGGCAATTTTTTTGGAAAGTTTTAGGAGTACACAATCAAAAGTCCATGATGCAGTTTGATTTTCAATTTTTTATTTATTTGGGATTGCAAATTTTTGGAAATTGGAACAAACTGACGGCCACCATCTATTCTCTTTGAATGAAATTGCCAACAGTTAAGTTACACATTCTTGAATTCTGTTCTATGACGTGTTTGCTGCCTTGACATTATCATTCTTCCTGGCCAACAATTGGAATTCAAACTCAATGAGAATGGACTGGTCGGGCCGAATCATAGAGCACCACGTGTCAGGTATCGTATTGACTCTTCTGCTTCCGTCTGCGCCGCCGGAGAACGCTTTTTGAGAGCTGAAAAACAGCGATAGAGCCGCCAGTCAATCGGAGCAACCTCGGTTCGAGACCCGCAACTCGCCGGAAGCCATGGATTCGCGCCCCACGAAGCTCGAGTACTACGCCGACATGCGGAGGCTCGTCTCCGAGTCCACGGTCGTCTCCTTCCTCAAGGTCAGTCGTAGCTCCCCATTTCTCCTCGCCTCGGAGAAACCAGAGAGAGAAACCGGCCGTGTGGTTCGGTGCATTTCGATTCCGCGCTTCGATTCTGCTTTCCGTGCGTCGTTTCTTGTGGAATCGCTACATGGGTATTCGTGTTTTGACTAATCGGTGTTGAAGTTGACTGCTTTTTTCTGTCTCTTTCGTTTTGGGAAGGGTGGTGATGATGGTAGGAGTGCTTTGATACTGGAGTCTACGATCTTCCATCCCCAAGGCGGCGGGCAGCCGGCGGATACTGGGTTTATCACGGTCGGGGACGGGGAGGCGAAGTTTGCTGTGGAAGATGTCCGGTCGAGAGATGGAATTGTACGAGCCGAAGGCGCTTTTGTCTTGTTACGCTTGTCGAATGCCATTTTTTTTTGTGATTTCTTCGTATTAGTCGAGTTTGACGTGGGTTGAGTTGCTTGCCCTCCTCTAGGTTTATCACTATGGTCACGTTGAGAATTTGGCTGGGGATGGTGTGGTGGAATTTGAGACAGGAAAGGCGGTTCGCTTGCGCGTGGATGAATCTAGGCGCAAGCTCAACTCCAGGTATCTTCAAACGAGGAAATATCAATGAGATAGTCTTGATGATCAGTGATTTTTCTTTCCTTAATCATATGTTCCAATATGCTTGCGAAACATATTGTATTTGCTGTGCGACATTACTTTGTCCGCATATAGTTTTTTCCGCATCAAAAAAACCACTTGCGTTGGGCCTCAATATGCCATATTCTGTCCTTAAATTGAATCCAAATAAAAAGAGTTTCATACTTGTCATGCTCATTCAATCATTGCTTTCAGTGCATGGTTGCATTGCTGAAGTTTGCATGATATTGAATCAAAGTTAAAGGGTCCGTTTGGAATCAACTTTGGAAGGGGCTTTGGCCATGAAAAGCCCCTTGGGCCAATGGGGAGCGTTTGGGAAAAAACTTTGCAAATCTCTTACTTGCAAAGCCAGCATTTTCAAGATCGAAAGCCCAAGGCTGCCTTGGGGGTGCCTTGGGCTTTCGGCTTTTTCGGCATGCCCACGCAGGCATTGTTCATTTTTTTTTTTTCAAAATTGTCCTCACGAATTTTTTGTTTTTCTGGTGCATGCCCTTGTATGCGCACTGTTCATCTTCTCCGGGCAGAAGGACGCCGCGACCCAGGCGCTCGTCGTCGGAGAGCTCCGCGAGTCGCAGATCTAGTTGCGACCAGATGCAGTCACCGGCGACCGTTGCCTGCCGCACCGCGACCTCCACACGGAGCTCGCTGGGGCCGTGCGACCCATCGTCGCAGGTCTGGTCGCGACTAGATCTGGTGCCGGAGGTTCGAGCGGCGACTAGATCTGGGTCGCGCGACCTCGCCGCCCCCGGATCTGGGTTGCGGCGGCGTCGCGCGACCTCCCGCGACCTCGACGCCCTGGATCTAGGTCGCCAGAGGTCGAGGCGGCATCGCGCGACCTCGCCGCCCCAGATCCGGGGTCGCCTGAGGTTGAGGCGGCGTCGCACGACCTCGCCACCCCAGATCCGGGGTCGCCGAAGGTTGCAACGGCGTCGCGTGACCTCACTGCCCCAGATTCGGTGTCGCTGGAGCTCGTCGGAGGTCGCCGGCGTACGCTGCCCTTGCCGGTCAATTTTTTAAAATTTTTCTTTTGATAATTTTTTTTAACACAAATATCCTTTGTAAATGTAATTCCCCAAACACCATTTTGTTCAAAGTGCTTCACAAAGGGCTTTCAAAGTATAATTTACCAAACACAGTTGCATTTTGAAAAACACTTTAATTCAAAGGTCTTTGCATTTTCCTAAAGACTTTCCCTAAAAGTGGTTCCCAAACGCACCCAAACCCTATTATCTGCAGCAATCTCTCAGTTAATTTTCTGGGATTTACTGTGGTGCTGTTCTGCTGTTATAATGTGGTCTATTTAAATGATCTGTTGACTCAAGCAGGTTGCATTCAGCTGGGCATTTACTGGACATATGTATGAAGAATGTGGGACTTGGTTTGGAGCCGGGCAAGGGTTACCATTTCCCAGATGGGTATGATCTATGAATTAATTTAGTTGCATTGCATCTACCTAAAATCGAATGATGGAGATGTAAAGCCTTCAACGATTCAGTTATTATGTGAGGATACTACATAGTTTAAGCAAGGCTGTCATCATTTCCTCAATGTGTATTACCTTGAACTCGATTTAATGTTTTATGTGCATCTTGTGAATTTGAGAATAATCACAATAAGACTTCTTAAAATTTTTGGCCGAGTGCAGTTAAATTTAAAGCTTTTCTTTTGTTCAATTAAGTCCTCAAACCTGTAGCAAATGTTTGTTAAAGTCATTCTATTCAAATCTGTCGGATTCCTATATGTGGCAGTGTACTCACACATAGGATTTCCATAAAAGTTAAATGACTAATTTAACAAAGGACTTGTTTGATCTTTGGATAAAAGTTTTGGGAGTTATGTGCCCCAAAGAAAAGTCCTAGGATTTATTTGCATGAAAGAAAAGTTCTAGCATGCAATTGCACTTTGGACATAAGTTTTAAGACTCAATGGACTTATCCAAAGAGTCATTGGCTAAAACAGAAAGCTCATCCAAAGAGTTGGAGTTTAAGGATTTGTAACTGGTGCAGTTTACTTAGATTATGCTTACTAGGTATCATATTGTTGCTCGTAATACTTGGAGGATTAAACTTGAACTATCACTTTTGATCAGTCTTCAATTTTCTGGATATGGCATTTTCATATGTTGTTTTGGCTATTTGGGTATTGGAATAGGGACCATCGATCATTATCTTTGCCAGGCCATTCATATTGTTGAAATGCATGATCTTGCTAAAAAGGCGAAATTTAGGTGTATGGGCCTATATATTATTTTGCTTCTTGAGACTTCCATATGGATGTCCCAGAAGTAGTTTGGAAAGCTTCTTGTTCTGCTGGATGCGTGAAATGATCTTTAAGTTATTTTTTTTTCCTGGCCATTTGTTGAATATGAGCCCATATATTGTTTTACTCCTTGGAGACATGTATAGATTTTCCAGAAGTAGTTTTCTCAGTACAAGTAAAGCTTCTTGTTTCGACTGGGTGCCTGGAGCTTGTTTTTTAAATAGAATTTTTTTCCAGACCATTCGTGGAATATAAAGGCGTTATTCCGCCAAGTGAAATATCTAACAAGCTGAAGGAATTGGAGATGGAAGCTAATGCATTTATATCTAAAGGAGGGGAAGTAAGAGGCTACTTTACTTTTCCTTGTGTTGAAAAATATAGACTTTTAATGGTTAGTCGTGTTGCTTCATCTGAAAATCTTACTCATTGCATGATTCCTTGCAGGTTTCTGTTGCGGTATTACCTTATGACGAAGCTTTAGAGCAATGTGGCGGTTTCCTTCCTGATTATATTCCCAAGGTCAGGAGTTCATATACAACAACTATCGCCCCTCCTGCCTTTTGCTCAGATATCTTCCTGCATTGTTAAACTTTATGCTTTGTGATAAGAGCAAGGTTTCCAAAATGGGATGAGACCACACGTCTCAATTGGTGGAACTAGTCCTCGATCTGCTACTCTGCTTAGGTACACAGATGATATTGTACAAAACATATTACAATGGGCATTGATCCAGTTCAACTAGATGAACTGGTGAATCTGGTTTGACCATTCTAGGGCTTTTTTGATTGGTGCTAGGGCTTTTTTGATTGGTGAAAGTGATATGCAAAAATCAGGGGCAAATCCAGCAGCCAAACTTCTTCATGCAATGGTTATAAAGGGGTCTACTCATTACCGGTGACCCCATTGATACCTATAAGAAAAAGTTGAGTCTATTCATCTGAAGAGTAAAGTAGTTACTCCCACTGGAAAAATTTGAAGATGGTGCTGATGGGAATCAATCTTGGTGCCCCCCTTAACACGTGTGCTTCCCTGCCATTCCTTCTGGCCAGCATTTGTTTGCCTACTTGTCTAACATCTGAAAATGGAATTATCAGTTTAGCTGTTAAACTGCGAATTGACTGGCTTTACACTTCTCCAGCGTTTGATAACATTATTTAAAAGTAGTGCGGTGCCCACTGCCAGTTTTCTATTTTCCGCTCAAACTATTAAATATTCATATAAATGTCTTGATAATCTGTTGGCACACCCGTTTACTGGGAATGAGAATAGTGAAATGAGAATGAGATGTTTCATTCCTGTTCATTTGGTGTTTGGTGACTTGGAATAACATGGAAAGAAATGGATATTGAGAAAGAGATGTTATTACCACATTCTGATTAATGCGGGGGAAAGGTGTGAATGAATTTAAAGCAAGTGCTGACTTAACGAAAAATAGAAATTCCATAGTGAAATATTTATGGCATATCATCAACTAAATCAAGAAGTATGGCATGATATCTCTCTTCTTTGTTGTTGGCTTTTTTTTTTAATTCCCTGTGGCAATTTTCAAACTAAAATTGTATTAAATGGTTCTTTGTTATGGTAAGTTTTGGTCATGTTTCCAATCATAAAAACCTAAACTCCAATTCCATGGTCTTACGAAGCATTGATAGTTTAAGCTCTATTTACAATTCAGATTACCAAATTTATATTCTGATTCTTTTTACTTCATTTTAATTGTTTCTTTCCAACTAACCAAACGAGCAAAGCTCCAAAAGATAATGTGGATGTCATTGAATTTATGGTTTCCAGTGGCTAATTGTAGATGGGTGTTGCATAAAGTATTGTACATAACTTGTCTTGTTTGCCCATATGGTTACTGGTAGTTTCCATCGTATATATGCAGAGCATTTAATGTAACCAATGTATTGCACCTATTGCAGGAAAGCACTCCTCGCATTGTGAAAATGGGAAGTAATCCGGGTTGTCCATGTGGTGGTACCCATGTTCATAATCTATCAGAGATAATTAGCATGAAGGCAAGTATTCAGCTGCACATTTTCTGAATAATAACTATGCGATTGATAGTATCTGATTTAATTACCTTATTACTTCACAACTGAAAAGAAGAGGACGATGAGAGTATACCCACTCAAGGTCTTGTATGACACTAGAAAATCTAGGAGAATCAAGTCCAATGTTTCTTCTTGTTTTAACTTTGTCGGTTTCAGTTATGTTGTGTTTCCAATGTTTCCCGGCCTTCTGTGTACTAAGGCGCTTCGATGTTTGTTCAGGTCTCCCAAATTCGCACGAAGAAAGGCGTGACAAAAGTCTCCTATACCGTTGGGTGATTGTGGTCCTAATTAACTCTTAATGTTTGTGTCAAATGTATGGCGGCTTGATTTTAGAACAGACATTCAAAATCATATTGAGCCTATAATTAGGTATGCCCCATCATTGGTCCCTTGGTGAGCATTCTCTGAATTTGGACTTAGGTAACTACGTGTACAAGTAATAGTTCAACATTTTTTTAGTATATGGAAGTTCCATTGTTACATCTCTCTCTCTGTCTGTCTCTCTCTCTCTGTCTCTCTGTCTCTCTCTAGCCAAGCTCTTTAAGTTGTCGTTAATGGTGGTGCTTCTGGGAACTTCAAGAAAGATGAAATGATAAGCTCTTTATCGCCAGTCGCATTAGGCAAGTTCTGGAATATGTGCATATTAATATTATGATCCTTTCTGTTAGGCTGAGAAGAGGATGTCATGCCATTTGGTGGCTGTGAGCTCCTGTAGTTACTAGTGACTGTCATTGTATTGTTCATGCGTCACGAAAGCAGATTAACTGTGAATTTGCGAACTGGCTCGTCTTCTCGTCGCTTCCCGGCCTGTCTGAAAGCTTCTCTTCTGTCGGGATTCTCCTGCTCAATACCAGCTCGTGATTCTTTGTTCCCCTCGAGATCGTGACGCTGAGCTATGCCCAAATCATATTCCTGGGGGGGATATCGCCCGAGATTTGCGTCGCAGATCCCGTGAAGCACCGTGAAATAGATATTCAGTTGATGCTGCAGTTTCGGCTCCTGTCGGCATTGATTGTGTTTTGGAGTATTCCTGCAGAACGGTAGTTTAACGTCTGTGTCGATCTGTTGTGTGATCTTGTTCTGGTGGCGATGAAACGGGACAACGCAGTGCCGATGCGAGCGTCGGCCTCTTCGGAAAATCGGGTGTACGACCGAACGTGCGGCAGTCCTGAGAGATGCACTGTGGTCCATGTATCGATTGCTTGGGGGAGATCGTTTGGGGCTCCATTCTTCTCCTGAGTCGTCCAGCCCCACTCACTTTTACTTGGCCTCCCTTCATATGGATAAGTTTCTTCATGTGGATAAGTTTCTCAGAAAATAAGTCATCGAAAAATGTCTTCATGCCATGGAAAATCTATACAGAATCCTCCTCGACAGGAATTTAACACTTCCCACGAAGTAAGAGTCGTTTCCTTTCGGAATTCACTCCAGCTCACGGCCTCTAGGGCAGCACCAAAGTCCGGAGGATGTGGCACCCTGAGAAATGCCGACATTTTTCGGGAGTTTTCATGGTGTATCTGATATTTCGACACGTGTTTGACATGCTCCAAAGCGCGGTTGACAAGTGTTGAAAAATTCAACATGTGATCAACTCTTCCGACATGTTCTGACACGAGAGTCTAAAATTCTGACACTCAGTTCCGACATGCACGGGTTTAAAATTTTTTAGATAAATGATGAGTCAAAATATAAATACGTAAGATAATGAAAATAATGGGGAAATAAGAAAAAAATTAGTTTTCTTTTCTCTTCTGATTTTCACTTTCCATGACTGGTTCCGGGTCACCAACGGTTAGATCCCCCAATTGTTTGACCCGGCTCCACAAGTCTACCCAGTCGAGGGTTTCTATGTTTGCTGAGCTAGGGCGACAGCTGGACCTGACCCGATCCGGGTGGCCACCATTCTAGCTTCCATCTTCAAAGTAGTGGCATCTCCTCGCCCATACGTGTTGATGTTTGACAGAGGAAAACATAATCATAGAGTGAATTTCTGAATTGTTCCCTTGTTAATTTTTTGTTCGTTGAGGATTCTTTTTGGGGATAAAGACATCATAAGTATTAGGTAAAATACCGAAAAAAGAGCTTCAATACACTCATTTTCTTAAATAATGATTCAAAATGGATGTTATTTCAAAAAAGGGCTTAAAGTGGCCATGATTATTTCAAATAAGAGCTTGAAGTGACCATAATTATTTCAAATTAGGACTTTACCTCACCGGTCATCAGCAGGTTAAATTTTTCGTCTGATCAATGGCGTTTTCATCCGAATCTTCTTTTCTTTTTTCTTTTCTAATGTCGGCTGACACCCATTGGTAAAGGCCAATGAGGGCTCGGTGACCCTCACAGGACATTGGAAGGGCCGGCAAGGGCTCAGCAACCAGCGGCTAACAAGGGCCTATAAGCACTTGTTGACAATGAGCGAGGGCCTGCAAGCCCTCGCCAAATTTGGCGAGGGTCGGCCTTGCCTGGGGCCAACGAGGACTCGACAACCATTGCCGACAATAGGCGAGGGTCGTCAAGCCCTCGTTGGGTGCGTGCGAGGGCTTGCAAGCCTTCATTGCCCCTTACTAATAGCCGGCAAGGTTAGTAAGCCCTCACTTGGGGTTGGCGAGGGTCAACCTCATTGACGGCTGCAAGGGGACCTCCTTAGGGCGAGGGTCGCCTTGCCTAGGCGAGGAATTCCCTTGCTAGATTGAAAAAGGGCGACCCTCGCCTAGCCCTTATCAATATCGTTGATCACTGATTGGCCACTGGTGAAGAAGGAAGAAGAAGAATCGGAAAAACGGAAAGGTAAAAAAAAGGAAAAAGAAAAAAGAAGGAAAAATGACAAAAATTTCCTCAATCATAGGAAAGTCAGGCCTTTGTTTGAAACAAATATAACTACTTTAGGCCATTATTTAAAACAAGATCTATTTTAGATTCTTATTTGAGAAAGTGATGGCATTTTAAACTCTTCTTTAAAATAAGGTCTACTTTGGGGCCAATTCCAAAAAAAAGTACAAACTTTAGGTGTTGTCCCAAATCTGGCCTAAACTTTATTTGAGACAAAATAAAATAAGTTTATTACAAATAAGTTTCACATCTCTATTTAACTACAAGATGCACACGCTTTTAATATCTAACTTTAAGGCAGTGTAATCTTTTGCTTCCATCCCAGCTTCTGACATTGCAAACAGCTTGTCAATTGTTAATTGATCTACTGGCCCTAGCTATGTGCCTCGTCCCTTGGAACTGAAGCTGCTGAATTATTTTTCCCATGAAAATTATCTGTAAAGTTCACCTCATTGGAGGACAGACTTAAATTTAACACTTCTTCCAAATACTCGAATGTAGCATCGTTTTGCTGTGTTGGATATTATTATTGATGTGGAAATGGTGGAATGAGAGTTAATGGAGAGCCAGATTTTGGATACAAGTGAAAGTTTGTGCTTTTTTTTTTTTTTAAATAAAATAAAGTTTGGGCCAGATTTGGGACAACACCTAAAGTTCGTGTTTTTTTTTAGACAAAATAAAGTTTTGGCCAAATTTCGGACAACACTTAAAGTTCGTGCTTTTTTTTTAGACAAAATAAAGTTCGGGCCAAATTTGGGACAACACCTAAAGTTTGTGCTTTTTTTTGGAATTGGCCTTCCACTTTATGCTATTGTTTTGAGAAAATGAGGGTATTTGGGCCCTTTTTGAAATTTTTCCATAAGTATTATAACTTTTATATGATTTTTCTCTAAGGCTCCGTTCGTTTCGCGGAAAATAATTTTCGGAAAAACGTTTTCTAGATTTTCCGACATTCGTTTTATAGAAAATGAATTTCTTGGGGAAAATGTTTTTCATGAAAGGAAAAAAGTATTCTAAATTAGGGAAAAATATTTTCTACTTTTGAAAAATCGATAACATTTTCCTCACTTGATCTCTCTTATCTCACACTTCTACAAATCCTCAATTCTTCTTCCCATTTCTTTTTCATCTTTTCTTTTTTTATTCGAATTATTTTTAATTTCCTTTTAATTTTCTATTTTTTCTATTTTTTTTGTTTTTTTTTTTTGTTTCCCATCTTTTTTTTTTTGGCTAGTTGTTGGCCGTTGCTAGGTGAACCTTGAGCTCGTTGATTTCAAGCCCGTGCTCTGCACTCTTGCTTATCATTTTCTTTATTTACTCTACCATGTAGTTGTACAGTGTTTAAGAAAATGCTTTACATGCTTTGTTTCTTTTTTGTTTTGTTTATTAGAACACAAAAAACGTAGGGGGAGAACATGCTACTTAATTGGAAGATTCTTATGAAGGCTATACATGTTTTGCTTCTTTTCTCCTTTACTTCTTTTTAAAATCCATATAAACATTTTTTAGAGTAGATGAGTATTTGGCGACAGTGAGGGAACAGAGATATGAAGTAAGTTTGTCCGGATTTTAAGGCAAGTTCATATTTGATGGATTTAAAGGTCGGTAAGTGATGCATGCCTAAGTGGTGAAGTCTTAGAAAATATTTTTCTTATCGAACACCGGAAAATATTTTCCGAAACATTTTCAGGTTTTACCGAACATCAGAAAATATTGTTATTTTCCTGGAAAATGATTTCTGAGAAAATATTTTTTCGAAATGGCCCATTTTTCACAAAACGAACAGACCCTAGTATCACAACTTTTTTTTTCCATAACTTGAGTGCCATCATTAATTAAAACAACATTTACTTAATGTCGAAAATCCGACGTGCCATTTAAAGCACTAAGTGATTGATTGAAATGTTATATGCCATTTAAATTATCAAATATATATATATATATATATATATATATATATATAGTTTTTAGGTGAGTACCATATAAAAATTATGATATTTAAGTGATTGAAAAGCAAAAATTATGATATTTTAATAAAGTCAATAGAAAAGCACTTAATAATATCTTTTTCTCTTCCTTCTCATATCATTTTGACTACATTGAATCCGTCCTTGGCATGATTAAAGAAGGCCTTCCTTTACGTGAGCCCACCAAACGCTATCAAGTCAAGCTATCAATTTCTCAAAGCAAGTGGTCAACTTTTAATACGCGAAAAAAATCACGGACCGCCAGTGTTAATTGCAAGAATCTAATAAAGCAGCTAAAAAATGCCTGTGCAATAATTGGATTTCTGGTGGACGTGGGCTCTCGGCTGTCTACCACCATCCTGCATCAACGTCCCAAATTCTTCCGATTTCGTCCGAAAATAATTAAGAAATAAAAAAATATTTTTATTATCAATAATAATTTATGTCTAAATATTTTTGTGAATGATAAAAATATTTTTTATTCATTCATTTTTGTACGTAATACGAGCGACCATTTTTGAAAACATTTTTTTAAAATTCCATGTATTGGCCTAATGGTTTATATTGCAACCTGAAACGCAAAAGAGCTGGGTCTACCTTATTTACGTGGGCTTCATCTTCACTTATCAGTTTAAGTATTGATAAATTAAATTTCTCGATATTTTCTTCTTTAAAAAAAAAATTCTTCATAAACTAAGACAAAATTAGGTATCTTGATTTGGCTGAGTTAGGCAAAAAAAAATTGGTCGATGTGTTTTGGTTAGGTCATCAATGTCCCAAATCTAGACCATATGTTGTATAAGGAAATTCCAATCCAAACTTTCTGTTAGTTTCATAAAAAATGAAATGATTGATTGTACGATTTATAAAAATAGATGAACGAAAGATATTTTCTTAGTCCTTGAAAATGTTTAGACATAAATTAATGTTGATAGTGAATATATTTTCTATTGACTAATTACTTCATGTGATTATTTTTAGGAAAAAAAAATTCAAACCATTTATTTTTCATGAAATAAATGGATCTTAACTTTTGATATTTTTGGTAAAAGCTGTTTTCTAAGCATATGTGAACTCAATTATGAATACGTAATCAAGCAGAACTCCATATCAAAAGAAAAGCAATTGAACTTAAAGCTAATTTCTAATTCAAAGTCATTTTGAGTTATTAGCTTTGTGACACCTCATTGGGTTGGGTTGCTTGCAATCTAAGCCTTAGAAAGTGGAAAATCAAAGTTTTCTTCTTCTTTTTTCGGTTGGGAAATAAAAGTTGACTTGTGCGCATGTTTGATTAAGATTTAGCAAAAGAAGAAGGTTCCCTTTCCGTCATAATCTGAAACACTAATATAAATTTCAAATAAATTATCAAAAAAGATTGCTTTTGAATATATGTGTTACTACCTATATGTCGTCAAGATTTCCAGGTTAGGAATTTTTAAAAGGGAAAAAAGCAACCAAAAGTCACAAACTTTGATTAAAGTGATAAATTTACTCCAAGCTTTTCTTTTATGACACAAGAAACCCTAAATTTTATTAACCGTGATACATTTACTCCAAACTTTTTTGGTGACATAAAAAAAATTAAACTTATATCCACGTGATACATTTACCCAAATTATATGGTATTTTTTATCTTTTACTTTTTCATTTTTCTTCTTCTTCTCTCTTCCCTTCACTGGCCATGGCGGAGGAAAGTCGAACTTAGGTGAGGGCCGCCCTCACCGGCGTTGGGCGAGTGTAGCCCTTGCCTAGGTTAGGCAAGGATAGCCCTCGCTCAATGTAGGCAAGGGCCCTCGCTAGATTTGACCCAGGCGGCATTGAGCGAAGGTGGCCTTTGCTAGATTTAGCGAGGGCTGTCCTCGCCCAACCTAGGCGAAGGTTGCCCTCGCTTGGGCTGGCGAGGGCAACAACTTGGCGAGGGTCGCGCTTGCTCGACGTAGGCGAGGGCGACCCTCGCCTGACGCAGGTGAGAGCCCTCGCCAGATTCAACCCAAGCGCTGTCGAGCAAGGGCGGCCCCTGTCGGATCTGGCGAGGGCTACCCTTGCCCGACCCAAGCGAAGGTCACCCTCACCTGGGCTGGCGAGGGCCGCCCTTGCCCGATGCCAGCAAGAGCAGTCCTTGCCGACCCAAGCGAGGGTGATCCTTGCTTGAGTTGGGTTTTCCTAGTCAACGAAGTGAAGAGAGAAGAAGAAAAAAGGGAAAAAGAAAAAAAGAAAAGAAAAGGAAAAAATAAGACAAAAATGCCCTTGGTCATAAAATTTAAGATAAATGTGTCACGGTTAGCAAAGTTTGAGGTTTTTTGTGTCACAAAATAAAGTTTTGGGTAAATTTTCACTTTAAGGAAAATTTAGGGTTTTTGGTGACTTTTTCCCTTTTTAAAAAGTCAAAGTGTGCAAAAAAAGAAATATTTCAACTTAGAAAATGACGATAAAAAAAGAAACTTAAAAGTCGATTCAAACAAATTAATCGCACGCACAAACATTTTCTTGATATGATGAGAAGGAAATATAGATTATCTCCCATTATCTCTTCCTCTAGACAAAAAAAGAATATTCTACGAAATTGAGACGTATTCATTTTCGAAACTTTCTTCAGTGTCGTGGAATTTCGGATCGTCTTTTGTGTTCGAGCTTAGTCCATTTTTGTGATCGGGTCAAATGTGGGATGTCATCCACATCTAAACATGATTTGTAAGGAAAACTCCTACGGTGGTGTCGACAATCTGAAGTTGGAATGATGATTATCAAATCACAGTTAGCCACTTCATGATTTTGCTTTATTTAGATATATCTATTCGGTTTTTAGATAAAATCCAGAATCCTAGCAGATTTTGTTTTGCTATTATTAGTCATTTGATTGGATTTCACATAATATTTTTTAAAAATACAGTCACTTTTTCGAATGGCTTTCTAATTATGGTTATCGGATTTTTTTTTAGGATTTCAGATCATATACATTTGAAATATTCTTTTCAATAAACAAGCTCATTAATTTAAAAATTTAGAGAGTTCTCTCGATTGCGCAAATTAGTTTTATTTTATTTTATTTGTGTTGTCAACTAATCATCTGTTTTTGCTCCGTCAGTCTCACTACATTTATATCTTCACCTCTCAATATTTGTTTGTATGACGAACTTGACCTTCATAAAAATCCCAAATTACAACCAAAAAAATTTTCCAACTTAAAAAGAACCCACTCTAAATATCTAGTTGCTTCATTAAAATAATATTTCAGTTATAGTTGTATTAGTCGACGAATTATTATGTTCGTATGACTGTGGTTTTACTTCGATTTCGAATTTGGGTTGTCATTCTCACACTAAACGTAAATATTTTAATGGTGCTTTTTGGCCATCTTTGGACGGTCTATATGGACTATAATTACTTTATCAATTATTTCAGTCATGACTACAATATTGCTGTCTCCAACTTCTGATTAAACCTGTCAAATAAGTGGATCGAAAATGATTAGATTCAAATCAACCTATATAATCAATTATAACCCATTTCCATAGACCCAACCCATATTGTTAAAATAATTTCATACCTAATCTAATCTAAAAAAATTCATACTCAAATTAAGATGAAAGCTCAGAGCGAGCGAGCCCGAGACTAAGTGATGTCGAGATAAAATGAAGAAAGAGTCATAAAGGTGGGTTAGTTATAAATAAGTTTTGAACCTATTTAACACTAATATTACTTTGGGTTTAACTGTTTTAAATCAATTTATGACCAATTTATTGAATAATAGCTAACCTATAAAACAACTCAACCCATCATTAACAAAATTGGTTTATGATCTATTTTGATTGGCCTACTCTTGGTATGATCATTATTTTTTCCTATACTATAATACTCGTTTCAATCATGATTTCGATATCATTGCTAACGAAATTCTTAAATGAGATGATGACACAAATGATCTATAAACTATCATCCAATGTGCAATGTGGCTCTCGTTGAACTTTTGATTTGTTTAATGTGGTATCTGAATTTTAACATAATGTGCAATATGGTCCCTCAACTTATAATTTGTTCAATGTGATTCCGGATCTTTTGGTGCACATTCAATTTAGAAATGCTTAATATTATCACTCCATTAATTCAAATTCAAGAACAATATCGAACATTTTCATATAATTCATGAACTTAATTGAACATATACTAAAAGTTTAAGGATCATATTGAACAATTTAAAATACCAATGATCGCATTGCATATCGAGCTAGATTCAGGGACCATATTGAACAAACGAGAAGTCCATGAACCATATTATACATTGAACCAAAATTCATGAATCATTCGTGTCATATTCCCTTTTGAATTCGACTACCGATGGGAAACTCGAACTCGCGATCGCATCTTTTCGGACACAACTTTCTGCTCGGGCTCCAGTGATTTCCTCATATCATATCCGTCGCGGATCGTACCTAACGAAAATCGGAATCCAATTCCAATTCCCCCTCCCACTTTATCAAGTAAACGGAGGCGCTCCATCTCTCGGACCAGTCAATCATTCCTCCAACACACATCTCTCATTCCATTTATTAAAAAAAAAAAAAAAAAAAAAAAATAGGTTGTGTTTTTTTTTTTTTTTTTTTGGGCCCCTATTCCCTAAAAGTGAGCATCATGCTCCTTTAAAGATCTTTTTCTCGGCAAATGGAAGAAAAAGGCAGGGCGGGGAGGAGGCTTGGCGAAGCGGGCGGACGGAGGGGGTTGAGTGATTGACCCGCCCTCGTCCCCCTCTCTTCTCCACCATCCGAATTTCCCCTCCCTCCTTTTTCCCTTTTTTTATTTATTATTATTATTATTTTCATTTAATTCTAATTTTCGTTTTTCTTCCCCCTTTTTTTTTTTTTTTTTTTTTTTGGCTATATTTCCCATTTTTTCTCGCTCGCGATTAAAACGCGCATCTCTCTCTTTCCTGCTCTCTTCCTCTCTCTCTCTCTCTCTTGTCAGACTAAAAAACCTGCTTTCGTAACGGCCCCAGATTCTCTCCATCTGACGCCTTCTCTTCGCCTCCGCCCAACCTCCTCCCTCCTTCTCTCTCTCTCTCTCTCTCTCTCTCTCTCTCTCTATCTCTAGAATAAGAAGAAGAAGCAGCACAAGAAGAAGAAGCGATCCGCCGGCGCTCTCGCCATGGCCGCATTCCCGCTCCGCTCCCGCTTCTGACCTCGTTCCCGCCGCCGCGGCCCGATCCGCTTCGAGGTGCGTTTGGTCGCGCTTCTGTGGCGCTTTCGGTTCGGTTCGGTTCGGTTCGGTTTTGGCGACGCGGTCTTCGCCGCGTGTGTTTTTCACTTGCCGCGGTAGCTCTGCGATGTTTTTTCTCCCGTTGGATCGGAGCTGGGGAGAGTTGTTTTTCATTTTCTGCGGATTGTTCGCGCGCGAGGGAGAGGCTCGATGTCGTTTGTTGCTTTTTTGTTCGCGCGTTTGTCGTCGGGAGATGTTCGGACTTGCCGCTGCACCTTGTTTTCCGGTCTCTAATCTGCTCGCGCCGTTCGCCTGAATTTTTTTTTCGACTTATAGGTCGGTCGACTTCCGATGCGATGTGGCCGCCTAAATGGCTCCGTTTGTTTTGCGGTTGACGAATGATTTGGATTGGAGCTAGGGAGAGTTGTTTTTCATTTTGTGCGGATTGTTCGCGTGCGAGGGAGAGGCTCGATGTCGTTTGTTGGTCTTTTGTTCGCGCGTTTGTCGTCGGGAGATGTTCGGACTTGCCGCTGCACCTTGTTTTCCGGTCTCTAATCTGCTCGCGCCGTTCGCCTGAAATTTTTTCAACTTATAGGTCGGTCGACTTTCGATGCGATGTGGCCGCCTAAATGGCTCCGTTTGTTTTGCGGTTGACGAATGATTTGAAGGGTTATTTTCTTAAAAATGATGGTTTTCATGGCTCGAGAAATAATTAGCTGATAAACTTTATATTTGGACATATTCGTGGACAATGAAAATGTCTTTTCGGTCATTCATTTTTGCAAGCGATGATTCGTTTTCCAAATCAATCATTTCCACCGAGACAAACTGCAAACGCACCCTTAATGTTGATCCGAAGTCGTGGCTTCTTTGGCATTGAATGTGAAGTCGATGGACATCCAGTGAAATATATGGAGTGACCTAATGCTGCTGTGGATTTTTTTTTTTTTTTAATTTATTTTATCGTCTGCAAAATTCTGGCGTAATTTTGGTCGGCTGGTTGCCAACGTGACCCAATTGAAAGTAAACTAAAGTTCAGAGATAAAGACTGGAATTTTGACAATGGCCAGTTTGAGAGTAAGTTAAACTTAAGTGACCTCCCATGTAATCTTTACTTATATGAGATTACGGATGCTACCCTCTGTACTAATTCATTGGTATGCTTGTTTGATTTGTTAGACGGCTTTTTTTTTCCCCTGAAAAAACAAATCCCGTGAAATGATTTAGACTAATGTTGATAGCCCATGACGATGCTCTTTGTTTTTTACCTTTCTTATCATGGAGATTTTAGTTTTCAAAATTTCTTTGCTCGTGGGACTTAGATGCAAATCTTTTAGGATGTAGATTTTGGAAGTTTAATGTCCAAAAGTCGATGACTGAAATGGGAACATGCCTCGACTAAACTGTCATGTGCCTTGCACTCTTTACTTGGATTGCCATGGCAAAAACTTGGTTGAGATGTGTGATGTGAAGGAAACTGGAGACACACTCTACTTTATACAGATTCATGACGAGTTGTTATAATCATAAATTTACTCGTTGGAAGTTTGTAGCGGTATATTTTTTTAGAAAATCTTCTATGTTAAAATGCCTTAAGAAAAAGACAACTTTAGAAGTTCAATCACACAGACCATCGCTAAACTCTTTCCTTTATCAGGATTACATCTCTCTGTCATGCAGGGTGTTCTCTTGAAAAGGAGTAGACTAAGAGGTGATTTATGATTGCACATATATGGTAGAAGATCTCTGGAGATGGTCCCTTTGTCTCTTTGTCCTGCTTGTTACTGTTGCCACATGTGGTGTTTATTTATGCAACTTTCCACTCTTACAGGAATCAATCATGGAAGGGACAACTGCAATAAAACATGATACAGAATTTAAAGTGAGCTTTGGCTATAAATGCAACGGAAACAAGTTTGATCCCTATGAAGTTTCTAATGGGTGCGATATGCTTCATGGAATTAAAATGCAAAGACCCAGTAGCTTATCATTCTCCTGCTTATCTGGTGCTGCTGTAAGTGCCAATGCCACCTTGGCAAATACAAATATCTGCCACGGGGTGATAGGGGAAGAAATACTTCCTACTTGGGATTCTCCAAATTCATTTCGCAGGATTGCCTCATCACCATCCCTTTCAAAGTTGGACATGTTATCATCATCTTTACAGAGCAGTACATCTAACTTAAGCTGTAGTCCATCCTGTCAAAGTGACTCTTTTGAAAGTGATTCGTTTTTAAAGGCAATGAGCGCTCCTTCAAAAGGTGACACTTTTCTGAATGCTACAGAAGTTCAAGTAGCTGGTGGGGCAGCTGGGGAGGACAGGGTGCAAGCTGTTTGTTCTGAAGAGAATGGATGGCTGTACTGTGGAATTTATGATGGATTCAATGGAAGAGATGCAGCTGATTTTCTTGCTGGGACATTATATGACACCTTCACAAGTCACTTTAATGCTTCTTTAGATTGGGAGTCAAAGCAGGAGTGCCTGAAAGCTTTTGATAGTTCAGATGCATATGGGTCTCTCCAATACATTCTAGATGATAATAGTTATACTTCTCATGGGAAGAATTTGCCATCAAAGAACTGCAATTTTGAGAATCCAAATCCTGAGAACGTCATGAAGAATGCTCAAAATTTTCACATGAATACGCCATCAGAATCATTTCAGAGAGGTGTTGTAGATTGTCTTCTACATGCTTTGAATCAGGCAGAAAATGATTTCTTATACATGGTTGAGCAGGAAATGGAAGATCGTCCTGACTTAGTTTCTGTTGGTTCTTGTGTATTGGTTGTGCTTCTGTATGGCAATGACTTGTACACACTCAGTCTTGGGGATAGTAGAGCTGTTTTGGCAACATATGAACAGCATGACAACAATGGCAGCAAGGAGTTGAAAGCCATCCAGCTCACTGAGAGCCACACTGTTGACAATGAAGTTGAAAGAGCTCGACTACTGGCTGATCATCCTGATGACTCCATGACCATTTCAATGGGGAAGATCAAAGGCAAGTTGAAAGTCACACGTGCCATTGGTGTTGGATACTTGAAGAAGGTGGTTTCTCATTCTCAATCACTACATTTAGTCAAATTGCATCGTGTGAGTGGAGCAAATACACATAAAAATGCATGATATTTGCTTGGTTAAAAATACATTGATCCTCACCTATAGCATGACCACTTCTTAGTCGGTTGGCAAAGTTTGACAAATATGCAACTTTTTCTAGATATTGTCTTCAGAACCATCTTTTCATATCTCGTACATGGAAAGATGATCATGAGCAGGCACTCTGTTGATCTTACTACAGGGCATGTCCTTGTGATTTGCAGAAAGGAAACATCTTCTCCTGAATGATGAACAATGTTGCTGTCGGCATCTTTATTAAAAAAATAATCTCGGTCACCATTTGAGTATAACTCAAGTTGTGCTGATCCAAGAAACTTTTATGTGGACATCATTGGGTACACACAAGATTTTCCATGGTGCTTGAACTTTAATATTGTACTATCATCACTAGTGATAGAGTTCAATGACTAGTCTACACCCATGCTGCTTATGTGTATATGGCATGTGCTGATGCTAATGATCCTCTTACATCTGCAGAAGATTCTAAATGATGCACTTATGGGTATCCTGCGTGTCCGTGATCTTATAAGCCCTCCATATGTTTCCACCATACCATCAGTGAATGTGCACAGAATTTCAAAAGACAATCACTTTGTCATAGTTGCAAGTGATGGTCTGTTTGATTTCTTCAGCAACGATGAGGTGGTACAAATTGTGAATTCCTACATCCAATGCAACCCTTCTGCTGATCCGGCAAAATATATAGTAAATCAGCTCATTTTGAGAGCAGCCAATTCTGCAGGTAAACTTCGTGCTACTTGTTCTTGCTTGATTCTCTTTTATATTTTTTTGTGAAATGATAATCTGAATGTTAAGTTGACTCTGTCCTTCTAAATTTTTTCTTCATAGTGTATGAATATGATCCAGGGCATATGAAAGTGTGGACTATTAGTTGCGAGAGTTGGTATCCCGTATCGATTTAAATTCAATATGAACCAATTCTCCTTTGCGTAATTGCAGACTTCTTTCAGTCAATTATCCTAATGGTGACAGGCATAGTCAATCGAGTCGCCTGTTTATACCCTTGTTCAAGTGGTGGTTGTCCATCGTATGTTAAGTAGCATGTGGTAAAAGTAGTGATTCTTTATAATATTTATTTTATCTGTATTAACAGAAGGGCGGGGCACAGTATTTCTTCTTTTGTTAGTGAAAACCTTGTATATCCATATGTGTGTTTATGATTGACCCTGTTTCAGCGTGGAACCTGGTTTATAAATGCAACATGATATTCTATTCGTGATCCATTTCTACTCTCCATTTGATATCTTTCTTTTGTGGAGTCGACCTGCTCTTATATAGACTGCTAGTATAACTTTTACTTGTGTCATGCATTGCATTTGGCCTTGCCTCGTTTAATAACTATTTATTTTGAAACAACAGTGGAGGTTTGTCATCACACACCTAGGTTTCCTATTCCTAAGTGATACACGTCCATGTTCCTGTTGCTATAGTGGAGCTTGTACGTGGCAGACCCGTTATTCCAAACCAATGCATCCTCTGCCAAAATAAATCTAGGGGGCTAAAAGATTCGCTCAGTGCCATAAAGAGAGAGAAATCTTATTGCTTTGCTAGTTTATGAGGATAAAGGAAGAATTGGCAACAGAAATAATGGATAAGTGAATGGACTGCACTTGCTGACATATATAAACAAAGTTACCCATCTTTTGGATGGTGTGAAAGCTTCTTAAACCAAATAGCAAGGTTGACTAATCTATGCAGCCATTCTACTTTTGATGACTAACTACAATTATTTGATCAGCATCTTTTGATACATTTATTTTAACATTGCAGGTTTCAGTATGGAGGAATTGATGAAAATTCCTCCAGGGAGGAGGAGGAAGTATCACGACGATGTAACTGTTATTGTGATAATCCTTGGAACAAATCAGCGCACTTCCAAAGCATCGACATGTGTATAAGATTCTATATATTTTAATTTTCCTAGTTATGTAATACCACAGCAGATAGTCCCTGCTTCTCTTCTGTTAGGGAAAAAAAAAAACAGAAATTCGCAAGTGTACATATGCAACATCAGACAGTCTGTTGGATAAAATAATTTATCACAAGCCCCTTGTAATTAGCTCCAGTCATATTTCTGGAACACAAAGTGGTGTATCCCCCTTTTCGTGCATAAATTTTTGGTAAATGTCCTGTGTTTGCATAAGTTCAATCTTTCTATAGGTATGTGAAATCTCATTGCCCCTGCTTCTAAGATGTGTAGATTTTCCTTGCGAAATCCTTTTTGTTTTCTATGTCAATGCTTGAATCTCCAATTCTGATTAAGACAAACCCTAGTTGTTATACAAGGTGATCATATTTCAAATGTGGAGTTCCAGGAACTCAGAGTAGGCGTGGAACAAAATGCGCCAATATTAACTATGTGCAAGCTGCAGCTCGCAGCAGAGTTGCCGTATAAAGATGTCAAACTGTTGTTCAAGTGGGCAATGTGAGCTTGCAAGTCCTCCAAAGTGACTCGTTGGTTTACACTTTCTGGTAGAACCATCCTTGAGCGTCTTCTGGGAACAGTCCATAAAAATTTGAACACTTGGGTTGAAAAGACTCTTACAAAATCAACCGTATAGGAAAATTCACAAGATAAAGGTGATCAAATCAATTGATGAATGAAGAGAGCGAGTCTTTCTTAATTGATTCTTTACGCCAGATAATGATTGTAAACTACAACATTTTTGAACAAAATGGTGGACGTGACTGATTATTTGTCATACGAAGTAATATTCTCTTCTTCACAAGAGATGGACCTCAAAATGAAGACTGCTCAGTATTCAGGTTCTTCCTTTTTTATGACTACCGTAGGAACATGCTCAGCATCCACATCCACACCATCCTCTCTTTCTTTGACATTTGGACTTTGGATCACATTGTCCTTGGTATCTCCTGAAACATCCTGCAACTGCAGATTCACAGGTATATCAATCAGCGGATCAATTTACATGGAAATAGGCACGCATCAGCACCATGCAAATATGGTTGCAGAGGAAATCATGAAACAGTAAAGATGCAAAAGGTCCCATTAGGTTAACAAAATCTCATGCCCGAAGATAGTACCCCAAGATTCCTTAAGCTAGTGGTGACATCCTCCTGTTGCTGCTGAAGAGTGGTTCTCAGTTCCTGAAATTCCTGGATACATCGCAGAAGAAAAAGTCAGAACAAGAAAGATTACATTAACTAGAAAGATGAAATAGCTAAATCATCACTTACCGATCTGAGTTGTTCCACCTCAACATTAAGTGATTTCTTAAGTTCTGAAAGTTCCTGTATCAAAACTAATTCATGAGGATGGTTTTTCAATCGTGTAAAGAATTTAGCAATTGAGCAAAGAAATCTCATTTCAAGGGTAACATAAAACAATTCCTTCATAGCATAACATAGAACTTGAGAGCTTTTTTTCCAATTAAGTAGATTCAAGGTCCTCTGCCACAAAGCAGTGCGTAATTTCAGGCCATAGTTCTTTGGCATAAAGGTGAAATCCCATGACCGAATTTATCTGCTGATGCATTCTTCAGAAAAGTATATGCTGCAGGACACAAGGCAATTGGGTTCCACTAGCAAAAGGATATGGTTTTTTCTCAAAGAAGATGTCTCAGCCCTAATTATGCCCTTCAAAATTTCTATGAATGATATGCTTCAAAGTTTCAAGTAAAAATACTGCATGCCGCTTGGGCATCACATCAACTGAAAGACCCCCATAACAATACTTAGCAACATGCTCACTACCTTCACTTGCTGCTTTAAATACATGGTAGAAAGACATGAAGACGACAAAAAAGGGTCTTAGAAGATTTGCATGCTACCACATAGTCCAAACCAAGATTTGAATTGCAATTGCAAAAAAAAAAAAAAAAAAAAAAAAAAAGACTTTGTGAACAGATCAGAGGATAAAAATTGTAATGGGCATGGGCACGCAAAACCAGTAAAGAAAAACATTACATGATCATACGACTAACTCAGAAGATTCTAGTGTTCAGAGAAAGTGATGTGGGTTTAGGCACTCAACCATCCATAAAATCTCAGAGCAAAAAGTCCACCAAAATCAAGGATGGAAGTGGCTAGAATCACGTGGAACATTAATACAAGGCCAACGTACAGGGATAATTTCAGTATTGCAGCTCATACTCGAAGAATATAGAACATTCTAGTTCTTAACAAGCCTAGTGAAAGGGAGAAAGGTGGTGATTAGGACATGAATGGAATGTTTTTGTTGTCGAAAACTGGATCCCAATATGGATTACTCAGGCACCTTTAGGATCGCAGGCCATGCCATGCTTTGTCATACGAATCCAACGACACTAAGAAATACGAAGTTTAATGGAATCCACAGCAAGAGACAGCTTACATCTTTGTAGATCTTGACTTGGGTGTCCAACTTTGACCTCCAACCTTGCAAATCCTACAAAAGCAGACCAGAACTATAATCAGACACCACTCCCTTTGAAAGAAGACACAACACGAGCAAATTAGAAACTGCTATGACATAGCACCGGAAAAAAGATGCGAGTTTCCACCTGCTTTAGGCTTTGGATTCGAGTAAGAAGCTCCGACCTCGATTCGTTCAACTCCTGGAGAGACGGAAACAAGAACAACAAGTAAAGCAACGACTGAAAAACCAGTTGAAAGCCAATTCCCATGATACGAACTCAATTGGGCACAAAGAAGTTCCCTTTCCGCCCCAACCCAATTAATCATATCTCACGGTAGCTCCATTAGAGCACTGACTACATGAAATTTCAAACCGAACGGAACCGAACCGAACCCGCGAAAGAAAAGACAGGTTGAACGAATTACCGCGATCTTCGAGCTCATGGGAGTGATGTTCTCCTTCCTCTGCAAGCCAAGCAACAAACACCCATCAAACCCACGATCTCACCATGCAAATCAAGCATGTCTACAAGCCAAACACAGAGACGGAGAGAGAGAGAGAGAGAGAGTACGGATGAGAGAGGAGCAGGAGCAGGGAGAGATGGAGTGGATTCGGAGTCGGCCATTCTTCAAGATCAGATCTTCAAGGATCGTCGCTAAGCAGCACTGATTCTGGGGGGATCGTTGAATAGATCAGAGCTCGAACTGAGAGAGAGAGAGAGAGAGAGAGAGAGAGGAGAGAGAGGTGCGGTTTTTTTGAATGGGAGTTTCAATTTTGAAATCTAGGGTTTTTGGGGGGCGGAGCGTTTAATTTGGGCGGGCAAATCTTCTGACTGGTGCTTCCTTCTGGACATCATTTCAAAAAGGACAGAAGCGAAACTTGACGTAAAATACAAGAGGGCGTCCCTCAACGGTTGCCGTCCGATGGAATGACGCCGAGGCGGGAACAGTCCGGAGACACGTGGACCAGATGGGTCTATTTGTTTGCGTTAATCAAGAGCATTAAAAAAAGGAAAAAAAATTCATTAAATATTCCAAACTATGCTCATTATAATACATTTACTTTCAATTTTTTTTTGTGACATCAAAAATCATAAAATTGTACCCGTATATCATATTTACCCTTCGTTATGTTTCCATCAAAAGGCCAACATGATTGCTAACTTGGATGACAGACTTCAAATAGCACTAATGTGGCGCCAACGTGGACCAAGTGTAGGGAAAAAATATTTTTTATCTGATGTGGTCGAAATATTAGAGAGAATGGTCCGCTTACGCTCTATTTATTGTTTCCCCTTGCTTCACATTCAAAACATTATCTCTGAAGTTCCATTTATCCACACAATTAACGCCGTTTTCTTCTCTTGTGTTTACTCCACATAACTCAATTTGGAGCTTTAGGATTGGTATCCTTCTCTCTCTCTCTCAAGAAGTTTGAATTGTTTGAAGCTCGTCTGTTGGCTAAAGAGGATTTGGGGTTTCAGGGTTTCATATGTTGGTTGATTTCGTCTCTCAAGGAAACTTGATTGGGCCTAAGTTCAATTTTTTCGAAACTTGTTTGCTCGCTGAAGGCAATTTGGCTTTTTTTTTTTTTAGAGGTTTCTTGTTCATCTCCCCGAAGAAGATTGACTCAGTGATTTGAGGCTTTTTCTAGTGCGTTTGAGAAGACTTTTGGGAAAAATCCTTGAGAAAATGTAAATGTCTTTGAGTTAAAAGAGTTTTTCGAAATGTAAAGTGTGTTTGGTAAATTTATTTGTGAAAGTCCATTATGAAATATTTTGTGCGAAATAGTGTTTAGGTAAATTAAATTTGTAAAAAACTTTTGGTATTAAATAAAAAAGGAAATGAGAGTTGGCCGGCCAAGGCTTCGCTGGTTACCGCCGGCCAAGGCTTTGCTGGTTATAGCCGGCCAAGGGCTAATTACCTCCGGCGAAGGGTAGGTGGTCCAACGAGGGGGAGGCGGTCGCAGCGAAGGGCAACATCCGGCTAGGGTCACCGTGCGGAGGACATGGCGACCCTTGTCGTGCTGTCGCGCAACCCACAGCGCTGTGGAGGTTGTCAGCGACCCAAGCGACCTCCGCAACCTCCGCCACCCAGATTTGGGTCACGGTGAGGTTGTGGGTCGCCTAGGTCGCCTCAACCTCCGCGACCCAAATCTGGGTCACGGCGAGGTCGTGGGTCGCCGGAGGTCGCGGCGACAGACCTTGCCGTGACCCAGGCGACCTCCGCGACCCAGATCTGGGTTGCGGCGAGGTCGTGGGTCGCCGGAGGTCACGGCAACCAACCTCGCCGAGACTTAGGCGACCAGTGCGACTGGTCGGCAACAGTCGACGGGGTGCCGCAATCATGCCGGCCTCTCTCTAGCCTGCCATTGACCCATCGCAACCTCGCTGGTCGAGCTTTCAGCCTTTGGAAGGCCAATATTTCTTCAAGGCAAGTTTCAAAAATGTTCCCAAACACCCAATATTTGAGCAAATGGGCTTTGGACACCCAAAGGTACTTGCCAAAGCTGGTGCCAAACGCACACCTTGTTGGTCTCAATTCAACAACGTTCTATAAGTATTCTCTTCACTAAAGTTCTTGTTTTGGCAATTTTGCTATTGTAGGGAATTGAAGCTTGATTTCTTCGAGGCGTGTTTGCTTGTCCAAGGAGCATGATTCGTGGTTGAAGCATAGGTGCTCTCTGTCTCTCCCCCTTGATTGCTCCTCACGAACTCCACAAGAACTCAATTTGTAGCTTGTGATTGAACTCTCACTTCTTGCTCAACTCGAATATTCGATTCCATTGTTCAAAGTAATCAATATTTGAAGCTCTCTATTCATCAACAATCTATGCTTGAATTTGTATTGATAACAATCAAATGGATAGCAATAAATTTTTGTTTAAAGTCTTGTCAATTTCACAAATTCCATGTGCTTCTCGATAGTAAAGAAAAATATGTCGCTATTGCGTCTGCACTTGTGCAGCATTAAGAGATGTTCATCCTAAATACCTATTGAGATCTCATGAGAGTTGGCTTTATGTGCTTATGTGCATCACGATCTTTTCTTATTGATCTTGAGTTCACTGCATAGTTGGTAATTCTGAACGAGTAAGAGTGATTTGTTTTTCGTGGTTGTATATAAATTAATTAGCTAGATTGAAGGAATGATTTCAGGAGTCATTCCCTTTACCTTTTATATGTGTTGCTAGAGTTATTGATGGATTCAATTGGGAGTAAAAAGTATTTGATGCTTTTGCGATCCATATTGATGTCCTCTTACGACTATCCACTAATTGGGAGTAGTATTAAATTCTTTTATGGCTAGTTGTGTGCTAAAAGAATTGATGTAGTGGCTACATTTTACTTTTGTAGGAAATCATTTTATCTCATCTTGATTCAATCACACCTCTATTACACTTCGGCAGCTACAACAACATTTACATACTAGATGGATGCAATACTGAACTCAAACTTTGTAATAACCTGAGAATGGATAGATAAAATTTGTAGGCTAGTGCCTTGCTAGAGGATCTTGTTGCGAATATAGACAAGTAAATTGGATAAACTAGTTGGAAGGAAGGAAATAGGATACCGAATTTATGTGATTCGATTCGAATATCGAAATCTACGTTCACAGGAGGAGTAGCATAGAATTCCACTATAGAAATAAGCAATATAATAGAGATTACAATTACTCGAGCACCCAACACTCTCTTGGTATTTCCCAACCCAAATTAAACCCAATAACTCACATGGTGTTTAGCCTTTCATGATTTCTAGTGAAGTCTTACTTAATGAACTATACAAATCCTACTCACAAGAATTTAATTGGTCAAATCACTATAAGGTATAATTACAACAAGAAAATCTCCATCTACTGAGAGCCTTTTCTTTGGGAAGGCTTTGGCTTCTTTCTCCTCACTATCTTTTTTCCATCTTCAGATGTCATCTCCTTTTATGGTAGGAACAAGACAAGTATGGACTCATTAAATGGCAACAACGACCCCCACGAAACAAATCTCTGAAGCGACAACGAGGCCCTTCAATTCTCATGGCATGCATGTGCATGCTTTAATGAAGGAGAGAAGAAAATGGAAGTATGCCCATCATTGCACTTTTCTTCTTACACATCGATTCCCATGCTTTCTTGAAGAAGTTCAACTTGCTCACTGTTCTCCTTTCACAATCAAAGAGTCTAATACCCATTAAGATTCAGCAAAATAAAACAAAAAAAGAAGGGCCCTTGTCTGCATTAAATGAATGCAACAATATTGGAATTTCCATTTTTGGGAAATCCATCTTCTTTTGCCATCTTCAGTAATGTGCCCCTCTTTTCTTTCTTTTCACTTTCATGCGGTCGAGTGTCCGCCCAACACATTGAGTCGGGTTTCATCTAGACTCAAACTTGAGACATGTTTTCAACGATCTCCACCTTGGCTCGACGTTTGAGTCTAATCACAATCGCTTAAGTGGAATAATATTTGTTGTTACTCTCCCAGTGGAATAATATTTGTTGTTACTCTCCCAAGCCTCTCATAGACTCAACCACCACAATGTGCTTTGAAGTCCAAGTGCAAGTTGCACTTGGACTTAGCATAACCATGGATTTCATCAAGATGCCAACTCTGCCGACACAGTTAGCTACTCCACAATGATTTTTTGACACAACTTTCTATACCACAAATAAAGCAAAATCATCATCGCATTCATAATAGAAGGTCAAACACCCACCTTGTCAAATTCAATAGTTACAGCAATCGTTGGCTCTATCAGCTCTACCTTGCTATAAGCATCAGCTATGTCAATTATTTTGCTAGTATCTACTACCTCAAGAATTTATGATTGCAATCCCATGTTAAGCTTAATAGCGTTCAAATCCGTATTAATACTACCATAAACACTTTTAGTAAGAAGTACTGGAGACTCCTTAGAAGTAACTTATTTGCTATCAATAGTTGAATTTAAATTTGAACACCACACCTAATCGCCCCGCTCACCTTGTGCATAGCCATGGAATATGCACCTTGTGTTCCCATCGGGCTTACCATCACTCATTCAAAAATAACATGGGTAACTAAACATTCTAAGAATAGAATAACCAACAATGTTACCTAACTACACTTCCTAGGGAATCTGCCATTCAATTGCAGTCGATAAGTTTATTCACTAAGTAACTTGCCGTACTAAGTGCATCAACTAGGATTCCTCTAACAACACTAGCACTAGAGATCATTTTACAGGCCGTCTCTAATAATATTTTGTTTATTCAATTTTAGCAAATTGTTGTGGTTTGCTGGTACTAGTGTGGTGTTTCACTATGCCTTCTTCATGCGAAATTTATTTACTGGCTTTAAATATGCAATGTATGTAAATGTCATGAAAACTTTATTTTCAAATTCGAGTTTTCGAAAAAATTTATTAGGAACTAATCCTCATATCATTGAACATCCTCGTTCCACTAAAACATTTTGAAACCATAGATCGTGTGGAGGCTCAGACCTCAAAGCATCATCATAGGACTGATTTGGAAAACCTCACACGTCTATTAACAAAATGTGAATTTTATTTATATGCGAAAATTGCATTACAACGTATATCATCTTGGATCCATAAAGTTTATGATCCAGATTATTACAAGCGTAAACAAATGAAATGAATAGAATTCCCTCGTAGGGGAGAAATAAATGGAATACGACTAAAAATGAAATGCAAGAACTAGAAACATCCCTTACATAGCGGGAACTGTAGGCTCTTAATCTTCACCAATAGTGCCAACCAAACCATCTTTAAACAAATCAGCAAAGTGGTAGACATTGACCTATTCTTCTTGCAAAAATTTTGGTGGACCAGGAAAGAAGTCCTTCAAAGGTGGAGGCAAGAGACGTTGGTAGCTCTTGCCTGTAATGTTTAGGCCTTTATGATTACTTTGACCCTTACGGTTGCCCTGATAACTTAGGCCTTCACGCTTGTTGATTTTGACCACCTTAATGGGATTTGGCATGCCTTGGGTGAGCTTACCCAAACCTTTCCCAATAGCAAAACCGTTGTTGAGCAGTTCTTTACTTGACATTAAGGATGCCTTTGAGAACTGAGGATCCCTAATGATCAACCCAACAGGCACATGAGTGATAGATACCATCTCAAATGAGTGGTAGCTCGACTCTCCCTTGACCTCAGGCTCGATAAAAGGTATGGCGGTGTTATGGAAAGTCTCCACATCTATTTCACATTGGATAGTCACGATCTTTCCATCAATGGAAAGTTTCATCATCTGATGAAGACTAGAAGGAATGATCCCTGCAGCATGGATTCAAGGTTGTCCTAATAGCAAGCTAAAGTTATTTGGAATATCTAGTACTCGAAATTTTTTAGTAATGGTAATAGGGCCAATCGTTAGTAGTAAGTCGATTTCCCCTATTGTTTCTTTTCTCATCCCATCGAAGGCTCAGACGGGAATCTTTGAAGGGGAGGCATATTCCATTCCTATTCCCAATTGACGAATGGTGGATAAAGGGCAAATGTTTAAGGCATAACCATTATTGACCAGGACTCTTGAAATCCTAGTCCCAAAATGTTGAGTGGACACATATTGCGCCTTAGTGTGTGCTTGGCCCTCAAGAGGGAGGTCTTTCTCAGAGAAGGTAATTTGATCTCTAAGAAGTATATCACTCACAAACTCCTCTAACTGTACTTCTCCAATGGTCTCAGGCACGTGGACTTCATTTAAAATTTTGAGGAGAGCATTTCTATGCTTTTCAGAGGTCTTGAAAAGCTCCAATAGGGAAATTTGTGTAGGCATATTGGGCAATTGGTCTATCACTTATGCTTCACTTGTCTTGAGTGTTTTAAGAAGTTGTTCAGCTTCCTCATCAGTTACAGCCTTCTTTTCCATGCCTTCACGTAGTGGGTAGAATCGACCCGATTAGGTGACGGCGTTGATTTTATTTGTATTATAGTTCCAAGGGACCACCTTAGTGTCATAAGTAGCAGTCGCCTTAGTATTGGAACATTCACCAACTTCTGGTGGCAATTCAATCACAACGGGTCTAAAACTCGCGCTTGAGATCTTCATGGCTCCAAAATTGTCAATCAATTAACTGACTTCGATAACACCCTTGTCAATTGTATTAGCCCCATTGTCGCGACCAATTTTTCGGGTGAACCACCTAAAGTTTGGCTAATGGATTACTAAACCTAAACTTAGCTCGGGCTCTCCCAAGCCCATACCAATTCGCGACTTAGGTTCAAATTTCTTAACATGCAAATAGATTTTATCTAGTAGTCGCCACTAATTAGTTTATGGTAGGTCGATTAGATACCTAAGTAAAATAATGGGAGAATTATTTTACTCTTACGAACCAGAGACTATGGGTACGGGGACTTGGTTACACTAAATTTCTCTAATGCCATTTCGATACCGTTCTTTTATTTTCAAAAATGTTTTTTTGCAGGCAGCTTAAATTGATTTTAAATTTATTTCCCTAACATGTGAGGTGATCATGCGAGTGCGCAATCCATCAATTTAACACCCAAGAAAGCAATGAATAAATTGCAAAACTTACCTCAAAACAATGAGAGTATCTACAATGTTAAATTAGAATCCACATCAACAACCTTAGATATGATTTCTAATTAACACGCAATTTTTTTTTTGTTTTCACTTAATTAATGAAAATCATGCAATATGCAATGCAACATTAACTAAATGACTTAATTCTAATGACATGCAATTTCTAATTGAATGGGCCTAACAACAATCACTAAATGGCATGCGTTTCATGAATCTAATTCTAATGACATGCACATGACATTTTTTTTCTTTTTCCTTAAAAAGAATGCAATTTATCCTAGAAAATAAAACTAATTTATTCTAAGACATTTTTTTGTATTTTTCATGAAATTTGAAATTGGAAAAAATGTGAAAATTATCTAACTAGATTAAGATTCTATCCAATTTGCATTAGGAATTAGGTTAAGCCAAATCCTAATTTAAACTAAAATATTATTTTAACCCAAGTAATCCTAAAATGCAATCTATTTAAGAAAATACCTAGACTTATAACAAATTAAGAAAGATATTATCTAAGATTAAACTAAGTGCAATTTTATCCTAATATGTAATGTCGTACAAAATATACCCTAATTCTACATGACATATGCATGCTGATTTTTTTTTAATTTCCAAATTAATAATTGCCAAATAATTAAACATGCAATCCAAGTTAAAAATCTAGCAGCCTAAATTGATTGATTTGATTTTTGATTTTTTTTTTTTGAAATTGGAAATAAAACTTCCTATTTTGAATATGTAAACCCTAAAACATGCAATATTCTAACTCAAACATATCTCAAGATAAATAAGACAATCAAGTCCATTCAAAGCTACCCAAAAAAATATCACACATCGTTCAGATCAAGGGATAATATTTCGCTAGTAAAATTGATAAATTGATCTTAAGCCTTAAAGATCAAAATATCAATTTTATTCCCACTTGATTAATTATTTCATCTAAAGCCTTATAAATGAAATCAAAAACCCTAGCGTGGTTGCGAATCAGGTGATATATTGAGATTTCCAATTATGCAGAGGGGAAATATTTCAAATAAGTAAACAAGAAATATATATAAAAAAATAAAAAATAAACTTGCCTAGTAAAATAAAGCAACTATACCTAATTTGACTTTTTTCTTTCTTTTCCTTTAAAAAAAAGGAAAAAGCTTGGCAGCCGGTCGGAGCTCCGGTGAGGGGGGGTCGCTGGCGAGCGTTTTTGACGAGGGCACGGCGTGTCAAGGCACCGGCGAGAGGCGAGCAATAGCAGTGTGGGCTCCAACAATGTTAGGTCGCGGCACGGCAACGGTTGAGCGTCAGGCAGAGGCGACCAGGGGTGCTCGGGTCACAGCTGCTACGAGGGATCTCGGATTTGCTAGCGTCTGGTCACAGTTGGAGCAAGGCGGAAAGCGATGGGGGGTGGCATCGACCTACTGGGTTGTGAGTAGCTGCAGTGTCGCGGGTAGATTTGGAGCAGTGGCGTCGGGCGGCGGCTTGGGTGCTGCAGATCAGGCGTTGGCGATAGGTGGAGATGAGCTCAGATCTGTGGTTGTTGAGCGAGATCACCGCGACTTAAGCAGGGGACGCCAAGCATTGGTCGCGGATGGGTCTTGGTCAGCGAGGGCTGAGGGGGGTTACGGTTGTGTGGCTGGATCTGGGGCGACAGCAGATCGTCGAGGAATGGCGAGGGGCTTCATGAGCCGCAAGATCGACGACGAAGGCAGCGTCGAGGCTGGGCCGCGTCGGTGGGGGGCAAAGCAGCTAGGGGGGTCGTTGGCATAGACGACTTCGACGACGGGCTGGGCGCGAGTTCGCGCTGGTGTCGGGGCTGGACTCGACAGTAATAGCGGTGGCTGAGAGGAGTGGACAGAGCGGTGAGGCTGGTGGCAGTAGAGATGCGGCGACCGGCGCGAGGCAACACCGACGCGGCAGTCGGTGTAGTGGCTGACGTGGACGGGCGAGGGACACTGGGGAAGATGAACGGACGCATGTTTTTTTTTTTACGCGCCCCTGCACGTCTTTTCACAGATCGTCACTTTACCTTTTTTGACTTTTCTTATTTTCTCTTTTTTTGCTCGAATTTTCTCACGAAAATTTTTTTCCTCTCTGAATTTTGCTCTCAATTTTTCAAAAAATTCCCCCCCTCTTGTCCGTACACGAACAACACCTTTTATAGGGGAGAGAATTAAATTTTGGTGAAATATTTCACTTCCAATTTTGCTTGTGCATAATCTCCCTGAATATATCGTTGCACCCTGTGCAATATTCCATTTTGTATTTTTCAAATATTTCACCCAAAATTTTCCTTTCTGTCAAAAAATACATCCCCTGGTGTATATCGCCTAAATATATGAAGATCTCCCGTCGTATCCTTGAATATCGAAAAATAATGCTCATGCAAATGAAGTAAAATAAATGCTGCTATATTATGCAATTTTAATTCAATTGATTAAATTTTTTTCGGGTAAAAATTAACCCTTTTTTTTTGCAAAAATTTAGGTGTCAACAGCTGTCCCTCTTTAAAGGTGAGCTCGTAGAGGTTGCCTTCAAAGATAAATTGAGACCTAAATTTTGGTCATGCGCATGCAATGAATGATTTTTTGTTGGAAAATGAATTCCATTTTTTAATGCAATTTATATGATGCATGGAAATGCTAATGCAAATGATAAATGAACCTATTTGGAATAACTTACCTTCAAGAAGAGTAAAGTAATTCGAGATAGTTGGTGTTACATGTCCAGGACTCGTACCATTTTAAGGTTGCCTAGAATAGTAACATGGCTTTATAAAGAGATTGCTTTCCTAGGACTTGTACCATTCTATGATCGCCCATTATGACAGTGTTTGGTTGTGTCTAGGATCCGTACCATTCTATAGTCGCATAAACGAGGATTCGTTTTCTAGGACCCGTACCATTCTACGGTCACCTAGCTTTCCAATATAAATCATCTGACTAGGACCCGAACCTTTTTTCGGTCGCCTTAATCAAACTAAATCTAGAAAAAAATCTTTGGAGGACAACTCAATCGAGTGTCAATTAAGAGGAACTTCGGGCTATGGAAGCACGCCGATTTAATAGGGGGATTCATGCCATGTCGATGAAAAGGATTCTAGGCTACGAAAGTATGCTAGGTCGATAAAAGAAATCCGGGCTACGAAAGCACGCCGATTCGATAAAAGGGACTCTAGGCTACGAAAGCACGCCAGGTCAATATAAATGGACATCGGGCTACAAAAGCACGCCGAGTCAATAAAGAGGGACTCTGGGCTATAAAAGCACATCAGGTCAAGAACTCTGGGTTATGGAAGTACGCCGGGTCTAATAAAAAGGACATTGGGCAATGAAAGCACGCCGGGTCGATGAAAGAGACTCTGGGCTACGAAAGCATGCCAGGTCAGAAACTCCGGGCTACGGAAGCACGCCGAGTCAATATAAAGGACAGCTTGACCGAGTCAAGTGTCGATGCACTTGAGACGGAATACATGCACAATGACAAGTATTTAGAGTATGGGTAGAGATATACTTACCTGATGATATCTTTGATTCCTTGGGACATATCTCTTGGAAATTAGATATCCTATGGAGGTCTCTCATCTCCTGGTAGAAATAAGTTTTGGAACATCAAGGATGGACCTTGAATGTTTGTGAAGGTTTCTCATATCCTAATATCATGAGGCATTCTGAAAGGAACCTGAATGTCAAGAGCTCTTGAGTCTTCGAGAAAACATTACTTGTCAGACATTATTAGAGCAAAAATGCATTCACAAAAGAAATAAGCAATAAAGGCTATTCTGGAATGCAAACTTCAAAATTTATTGAAGCTTTTATTAATTCAATCAAGGTTTATGCATAATGACCTTTGCATCACCCAAATTTCCACTGGAGAGAATTATCGTTCAAGACAATTTTCATGACATGGATTTTCTAAGAATACTAAATGAGAGACTTTTAGTTAGAAAGAACTTTCACTCACTCTCATTTAGAAGAGCTATTTTATGAGAATCGCTCCATCTCACCATATCGATAGGGGTCCGAGTATTCTTGCAAGCGGTACGACCTTACTAATCCGAGAGGTCTTTAATTAGGAACCATAATATGGGCTTGGTCAATGGCTTAACAAAGGGACTCTTTGAGTTAAGCCTATTGAAAGAACAATTTTGTAATCATCTCCGGGTTTACAAGTCAAGAACCTTGCAAAATGAAAAAGAAATAATTCTACTCGCACTTCTTCGAGCGATACTTATAAACATATGAACTCCCATGTTAATCCAAGTGCCCTAATTTGAAGAGACTTTGTAAGGGACGTAACATAGGCTGGGTTCATGGGTTGAGAAGGATTGTTAAGCTCAAAGATATGTATAAGGGTGAAAGTTGATGATCATCTAGGCATTGTCGCCGGTCTTCTCTTTCGTTAGGGATGCACTATTGATCTTGACTTTTTGAGTACTGCTCAATTGTGATTCCATTTTGCAATTGATAGCCATCTATCTTGATTTTTTTCATCTATAGGCATCGGTCATGCCTTCACCAGGCACATCGCCTTTTCATGCCCCTTAATTTTCATGCACTTTTTCTTCACTTCTTTTTTGTGGGCATTGGCTTTGCTTTTACCAAGCACATTGCTTTTTCATGTGCTTTAGTTCTATTTTGATTTCTATTCTTGCGCACAATGCATACGTCAAGGAATTACACTTTGAACGACACTCGAACTTTCAAGGGTCTTCATTTGCCTTTTTTCTTTGCCCCAGTGTGGGGGATGATCACCAACAAGGTTTAAAAAAATGAAATTTCAGGCTCAAGTGGGCTATACAAAGGGTATAAGTATGTAGGATAGAGAAAGAAAGGCTCTTCGTCATCCTAAGGCACTTAAATTAACACATGAATTCAATGTAATAGCATTACTAGAAGATTGATGCAAGTGAGAGTAAAAAAATTTCAATCCATTTTCTTCACCTTATGGTGTTGTCTTATCCTCCAATTTGCCCCGATGTGGGGCGGTTCTTGACAAGGATAATTGAAAGAATTTTCACAAGTGTACTAGGCTCAAAGGGGTTAAACGACACTCGAACTTTCAAGGGTCTTCATTTGCCTTTTTACCTTGCCCCAGTGTTGGGGATGATCACCAACAAGGTTTAAAAAAAAATGAAATTTCAGACTCAAGTGGGCTATACAAAGGGTATAAGTATGTAGGATAGAGAAAGAAATGATCTTCGTTATCCTAAGGCACTTAAATTAACACATGAATTCAATGTAATAGCATGACTAGAAGATTGATGCAATTGAAAGCAAGAAAATTTCAATCCATTTTCTTCACCTTATGGTGTTGTCTTATCCTCCAATTTGCCCTGATGTGGGGTGGTTCTTGACAGGGGTAATTGAAAGAATTTCCACAAGTGTACTGGGCTCAAAAGGGTTAAGCAATGGGTCATCTATTGTGTTTGGGATAGAGAAATGAATTGCCCCTTATCATTTCGGTTATCGTACCTTTCGCGAGAGAACTCTTTACCTTGCAGATATGTAACTTCTTACACTCATCTCACAAGTATATAAGTAATGGATTGTGTATAGGATAGGGTTTGCCTTTCATCATTCTGATACGTCTCATTCAGCATTTCTAAGCATTGATGTCATTCCATTGAGTTGTCTATCTTGACAAATCTTCACATGAAATTGGTGAGCTAAATCAATATGAAAATTGTCTTTCAAAGAGTCCAGTTACTTTAAACATGAAAAGCTTTTGTGACCTCAAAACAAACAATTTATCACACTCAAAACATGGTTTTCAGCATTCATTTAGGAGATTGCTCCACAAAGGGATTGCCTCAGCAATGAATGTCTTTGAATTGTCTCTATAAATCAAAAGTGAAAATCCACTTTTGCTCCAAAATCTGTCATGCCCCCAATCTATCATTTAATGCGTCATTTTCAGATACTTTCTCATTAGGGCCAGAAAGTAGTACTCTGAAACATGAAATAAATGAGTTAGAAAATTAAACTTGGCTAACATAATGCATGTTTTTGGAAATGACTTGAAAAATGATTTTTTTATTCTTTTTTTTTTGGAATTTTTTTTATGAGGAAGTATGAAGAAGCCCAGTCCTCAGATTTTCTTCATGGATGATATTTTCTTTTTATTGTTGGATATCATCACCGGGCTGGTTTGGTGTACCCCATCATGTCCTTAAAACAAAACTTGTAATTTTATTGATATTCATCAATTGAATTACATTTATTGGAATGTGATGTTCAAGCACAGAACAAATTGAAATCAATCCATAAAAAGCGATAAGAATTCCCACGCAGGGGAATGTGCAAAAATAATAAATGAGTCATTCTTGTGGGCCAGGGCCCATTTCTTCTAATGGTCCTTTGTCAACGGTGCCTATAGAGAGGTCATCAAACAGGCTCTTGATTCCTTCCAGTGCATCATCTGGGTTTTTTGTCTTTGGAGGTATCGGATCGTCCATGCCACCCCATCCATCTGGAACGATATCCCGAGAGTTGATTTAGAAGCTAGGAGGAACCGAATACTTCACATAGTAGTTGAATTTGCCACTTAGCTGCCCTAAGGTGTCCATCACTTCCATTTCATTTTGCATCATTCTAGGAAGGTCAGGAAATGTCTTGCGAATGTTTGGGGGCAACGAGTTTTGCCTCCCTCGCTCTTGCCCAAGTGTCAAGTTTTGCCTTTCTTGTCTTTGTCCTGCAGGATTTTCTTCACCTCTTCCATGGTGCCCTAATCTAGCAGAACGGGACCTCCGATGGGCTTCAATGGGGTTTTGAATGCCTTGACTCCTTCTTCCAAGACCATATGGCAACATCTTAAATCTCAAAAGTGGGAATGAACAGTACGACGATTTTCCCTAATCATATAAAGCAAGACTAAGACGAAACCTTGTCATAGACTGACAAAAGTAAGTAAATTGCAAGAGTAAATAGTAGAGAGCTTACTTTACCAGATGATTAAAGCAACCACATAGACAAGAACATAAAATGTGGGGTTCGATTTTTAGTTAGGAAGGCTAAGCAAAGTGGAGTTAAGAGGGTATGATGACTTAGTTGTAGCCTCGCATACTAAGTCAAGTCATCCTAACTCTGGCTCAGTCAAGAATGATATCCCAATGCGACGTAGCCTCGTGGGCAAAGGTAAACATTCTTAACATCAAGAAAAACTTTCGGGATTGAGTTGGGCAACCTCTACTACGCAGCCTTGCGGTCGAAGTCGTATCCAACTCAATACCATCCTAAGCGTCCTAGTGCGGCCCAGGTCTGGCGACATGTTGTGTGTGCAAAAGTGTAGTGCAAAATGCAAAGCATGCACAACGGTTTATATCAAGTAACACTTCATATGTGAAAGTAAACCATACATTCCTACACCTCCCTACAAGACAATAGTTAGAAATCACTACTCCCCTTATACCTTCCAATCTATAAGAACATTTAACACCTTAAATGTTAGGGACGTATCTATAATCCTCGCTCCTAAACAAAAACATTTTAAAAAAAAAAATTGGCTTAAGTCCACTAAGAGTTTCAACTCAATTCCCCAACAGAGTCGCCAAGTTATCGCGATCAATTTTTCGGGTGAACCACCTAAAGTTTGGCTAATGGATTACTAAGCCTAAATTTAGCTCGGGCTCTCCCAAACCCATACCAATTCGCGACTTAGGTTCAAATTTCTTAACATGCAAATATATTTTATCTAGGAGTCGTCACTAATCAGTTTATGGTAGGTCGATTAGATACTTAAGTAAAATAATGGGAGAATTATTTTACTCCTACGAACTAGAGATTATAGGTACGGGGACTTGATTACACTAGATTTCTCTAATGCTCTTTTGGTATCGTTCTTTTATTTTCAAAAATGTTTTTTTTGCAGGCAGCTTAAATTGATTTTAAATCTATTTTCCTAACATGTGAGGCAATTACGCAAGTGTGCAATCCATCAATTTAACACCCAAGAAAGCAATGAATAAATTGCAAAACTTATCTCCAAACAACGAAAGCATCTGCAATGTTAAATTAGAATCCACGTCAACAACCTTAGATATGATTTCTAATTAACACGCAATTTTTTTTTTTGTTTTCACTTAATTAATGAAAATCATGTAATATACAATGCAATATTAACTAAATAACCTAATTCTAATGACATGCAATTTCTAATTGAATAGGCCTAATAACAATCATTAAATGGCATGCGTTTCATGAATATAATTCTAATGACATGCACATGACATTTTTTTTTCTTTTTCATTAAAAAGAATGCAATTTATCCTAGAAAATAAAACTAATTTATTCTAAGACATTTTTTGTATTTTTCATGAAATTTGAAATTGGAAAAAATGTAAAATTATCTAACTAGATTAAGATTCTATCCAATTTGCATTAGGAATTAGGTTAAGCCAAATCCTAATTTAAACTAAAATATTATCTTAACCCAAGTAATCCTAAAATGCAATCTATTTAAGAAAATACCTAGACTTATAACAAATTAAGAAAGATATTATCTAAGATTAAACTAAGTGCAATTTTACCATAATATGCAATGTCGTACAAAATATACCCTAATTCTACACGACATATGCATGATGATTTTTTTTTGTTTTTTTTTTAATTTCCAAATTAATAATTGCCAAATAATTAAACATGCCATCCAAGTTAAAAATCTAGCACCCTAAATTGATTGATTTGATTTTTGATTTTTTTTTAATTTTTGATTTTTTTTTTTAATTTTAATTTTTGAAATTCGAAGTAAAATTCCTATTCTAAATATGTAAACCCTAAAACATGCAATATTCGAACTCAAACATATCTCAAGATAAATAAGGCAATAAAAAATATCACACATGTTCAGATCAAGGAATAATATTTCGCTAGTAGAATCGATAAATTGATCTTAAGCCTTAAAGATCAAAATATCAATTTTATTCCAACTTGATTAATTATTTCATCTAAAGCTTTATAGATGAAATAAAAAACCCTGGCGCGGATGCGAATTAGGTGATATATTGAGATTTCCAATTATGCATAGGGAAAATATTTCAAATAAGTAAACAAGAAATATATATAAAAAATAAAAAAATAAACTTGCCTAGTAAAATAAAGCAACTATACCTAATTTGATTTTTTTTTTTAAAAAAAAAAAAGGAAAAAGCTTGGCAGCCGCTTGGAGCTCCTCCGGTGGGGGCGGGGAGCGAGCGTTTCCGATGAGGGCACGACGTGTCAAGGCACCGACGAGAGGTGAGCAGCAGTAGTGTGGGCTCCAATGGCGTTGGGTCGCGACACGACAACGGCTGAGCGTTAGGTGGAGGCGACCAGGGGTGCTCGGGTCACAGCTGCTGTGAGGGATCTCGGATTTGCCAGCGTCTGGTCACGGTTGGAGTAAGGTGAAAAGCAGCGGGGGGTGGTGTCGGCCTACTGGGTCACGAGCAGCTGCGGCGTCGCGGGCAAATATGGAGCAGTGGCGTCGGGCGGCGGCTCGGGTGCTACAGATCAGGCGTTGGCAATAGGTGGAGATGAGCTCAAATCTATGGTCGTTGAGCGAGATGGTCACGACTGAAGTAGGGGACGCCGAGCATTGGTCACGGATGGGTCTTGGTCAGCAAGGGCTGAGGGGGGTTGCGGCTGTGTGGGTGGATCTGGGGCGACAGCAGATCGTCGAGGAATGGCGAGGGGCTTCACGAGTCGCAAGATCGACGGCGGAGGTGGCGTTGGGGCTAGGTCGCGTCGACAGGGGGCAAAGCAACTAGGGGGGTCACCGGCGTCGATGGCTTCAGTGACGGGCTGGGCGCGAGTTCCTACTAGCGTCGGGGCTGGACTCAACAGCAGCAGCGATGGCTGAGAGGAGCGAACGGAGCGGCGAGGCCGACAGCAGCAAAGATGCAACGACCGGCGTGAGGCAACGCCGGCACGATAGCCGGTGCAGTGGCCGATGTGGATAGGCGAGGGATGCCGGGGAAGACAGATGGACGTGCGTTTTTTTTTTTTTTTTTTACGTGCCCCCGCACGTCTTTTCACAGACCAGTCACTTTACATTTTTTGACTTTTCTTCTTTTCTCTTTTTTTGCTTGAATTTTCACACGAAATTTTTTTTCCTCTCTGAATTTTGCTCTCAATTTTTCAAAAAATGCCCCCCTCTTGTCTGTACATGAACAACACCTTTTATAGGGGAGAGAATTAAATTTTGGTGAAATGTTTCATTTCCAATTTTGCTTGTGCATAATCTCCCTGAATATATCGTTGCACCCTGCGCAATATTCCATTTTGTATTTTTCAAATATTTCACCCAAAATTTTCCTTTCTGTCAAAAAATACATCCCCTGGTGTATATCGCCCAAATATATGAATATCTCCCATCATATCCTTGAATATCGAAAAATAATGCTCATGCAAATGAAATAAAATAAATGCTGCTATATTATGCAATTTTAATTCAATTGATTAAATTTTTCTGGGGTGAAAATTAACCCATTTTTTTTTGCAAAAATTTAGGTGTCAACACCCACGAGGGATTTTCTCCTTAATCAGATCAATTACAACGGCTCAATCATAACCACGAAGTCATCCTTGAACGCGTCTCCCCATCCACTAGGGATGATGTCTCTGGGGTTTTGAAAATAACTTGGAGGAAGAGTATACTTGACCATAAAGTCATACTTCCCACTTGATTATCCTAAGGTGTCCACCCCTTCACCTCTCTCACGGGCTTTCCTTACGAACTCACGATCTGAACGAGAAGTTTTGTATTCATCCTTATCCCCATTATCGGAATGGAACTCTTTATCTTTTGGCAAAGTTAAAGTAAGGTCTTCTTCATCATCTTATCCACTCGGGACAATATCCTTCACGTCAACGAAGAAACTTGGTGGTGGTGTGAACTTCACCTTAAAGTTATATTTACCACTTGGTTGGCCAAGGATATCAACAACTTCACTATTTTTGTGAGCTTTTCGAACAAACTTACGATCCATGCGAGAAGCTTTATATTCATCCCCGCTTCTAGTGTCAGAGTCTTGGTACATAGGAGTTTTGCTTTTCGAGGCTCAACGATCCTCATTTCAAGTGTCATCTTGACTTGGATTCCCAGCCTTCTTTATGACTTTTGAGATTATATCATAGTTAGACAAATTGAGTTCAACCAGAGACATCCGTCTTGGCGCGTTCTCACCATCTTCATATTGGATAATTCCCAGCTTAGCTAGCTTCGTTAAGCAAGCTATCTTCTCATCACAAGTGATGTCACTTTTCAGTTGGCGATCAGCAAATGACGTGATCCGTTCCAACTTTTGGATATCCATTAGGAGTATATGCTTGTCATCATCTCCAAAAATCATGTTGACATCTTCAGAATGTTTCGAAAGGAGATTTTGTTGGACATTCGACATTGAATCCTTAAAAGTGAGCAGTTTTTTATCTAGCAAGTTTTGGATCTTGGAACGGAGCACCAGACAGTTGTCCACATGGTGACCTTTTTCGCCCATGTGATACTCACACGTCTTATTAATGTCGAACCCAGGGAACTTTGGCAGATTATCCCTCGGGATCTCTCTCACCATAAGATGACTTTCAATTGGCATTGGAAGTAGCTGAGACATGGGTCTAGGCAATGGAGTAATTGCCTTTGAGGGGCTTTTCCTTTGCGCTCAAAGTTTTGGGAGGAGCTCCCTATCTCCACGGCAAGTTTATGAGCCTAAGGATTGTACATTTTATGAGAAGAGGAGTTTTGTATGTAAGCAATCTCCACAGCTAATTCCTTATCTCTCTTTGGGGCATATCGACCACGACCTTCCTTCACACATGATCCCCTCAATGCGTTCACCTAACTCCACCAATGCGACAAAGTTGATACAGGTGTGGTTGTACATTTTCTCGAAGAAATCTCAAGGCATGGCTTGAAGCAGTAATTTCATAGCCTCCTTCTCAGACAAGGGTGGCTTTACTTAAGATGCAGTAGCTCTCCATCTTTGAGCATAAGCTTTGAACGTTTCAGTTCTCCTCTTCTTGACCCGAACTAATTCCTCTCGGGTCAAAGCGATCTCCGTGCTGAACTTATATTGTTGGAGGAATTCGTCGGCGAGATCCTCCCAAGTATGGATTTTCTCCAAGTCCAACTCTATAAACCATATCAACGCAGGACCAACCAAGCTATCCTGAAAGGAATTAATCAGGAGCGGAGGATTGTCTAAATAACTGGCAATCTTACCTAGATAGTACTTTAAGTGGGTCTTGGGGCATCCATTACCGTCATACTTCCTCGTAAACTTGGGTTTATTGTAGAATTCGAGGACTTTAACCTTGGCGAAGGGCGACAGCTTATCGAACCCCGGTAGTTGATAACCTTGTAGCATGCAAAGGCGTTCCTCAATCTTTGCAAGGCATCTTGAACTTTCCTCATCAAAGTATGGAGTTTGAGTGTCCTTAGATGGAGCCTCTAAATCAATAACTGTCGGGGTTGCAGTACGAACCTCTTCAGCAGGCCCTTTTCCCACGGGTTCTGCTATCAGCTCTTCAAAGAGCTCGGTAGGATGATTCATGGTAGGAGAAGTAGGAACTACAAAAGTTAAGTTCTTGACTTGGTTAGAAAGATCAGCTAACAGCGCCATCATCTGCGCCATTTGGTTCTCCATGCTAATAACACGAGCACGGGTATCTTTGTTCTCCATTCTTGTTTGGTGGTGAGTACGTATGATAGACCGTTCTTTTAGTCGTCTTTCAGTACCTTTGTAAAAGAAGATGACTCGAATTAGTACAAGTTAAAAGAAATCATGAAAATACAAATCCTAGTCAATTTTATATTTTCTTGAGACGAAATAATGATAGGAAGTGCATATGATCCCAATATCATATAACATCCTCTCATCAAAATTTCTTCAAAAGAAATTATATAATTGAAAAGGAATGACGACAAATATTTAATCAGAATGCCCATTTTCTAAAAATTACTTGAAAATGTTCATGAATTTTATTCATTTCATTGAACAATTACAAGGGAAATGGAACCTTGCATTCTTGAAGTTTACAAAGTGGTTCGATTTTTACATGTGATATGAAAGTGAATATAGAGAAACCTCAATAGAAAGGAGGGAAACACAAAGAAAGTCCCTTTACAAGAAAAGAATATGAGATGGAAACTTAAGGACTTGGTGGAATTTGCGAGTGAATATTTGTGGTAATCCATTACTTACATAAACCTGCTCATCCCAACCGGTAAAAATAGCACTGATCGACGATAGTAGCAGCGAGTAAACTATTTTTATCCTTTGGAATGGGGACCTTGAGCCTTTAGCACCCTCACCCTAGGCGTCGAAACCTCAGTTTCATGAGACATGTGATTTGTGCTTGCCACATGTTTGGTGAGTAAGATATCATCCATTTTTTATCGTTCTTATCTTCTTACTCTCCATATTTCAATTATGTGTTATATATTTCAATGACGATACGTTTTAATCACGGATGCCCCTTTAGATTTAGGTCAAGATGGGTAAACCCAAATTGGACGTGGTCCTCATGCCGGGGAATCTCAAGACTCTATAGGAGAATCTTGACCCAAGACATCAAGACTACGTGGAAAAACACATAGGCTTCCTCCCGACTTTATTAAAAGTCGAACCACGTATTGCGATGGTGAAAGCATTGGCTCATTTTTGGAATCCCATGACTTCCACTTAGAAGTTTCTAATGCTGCTAATTTCATGTCAATTACTCATCATTTGGACTATTTTCCATTTTTTTTCAAAGCCAGATCACAATATGGACAAGTGATCAAATTTGAACCCATGTTCTAACCCCTATTTGGACAGACTTTTGATATTTTTGTCTCATTTTTTTATATTTGGAATATGAACTCGGCCTCTTAATGAAACTTGCTTGTCATTATGTTAGCTATGTTGTATGTAAATTGATGATTTTTAGACATATTTTTATAGGAAAAATCCTCGTGACATTAGCTGAATGTCCTGTTATTTTGACAAATTTCTAATGTGTTATTGCTTGTTATTTGATTTTTGTAAAATCATGTGTAGATTGTTTAAGAAAACTTTCTTCATGAAAGTTGTTCATCATCATGTCATGCATGTTAATAAATTTTTTCATTGCCAAATTGTCATTAGATATTACCCAATTTTGCTATCCTTACACACTTGTTCTGAAATTTCCTGATATAAACATGATTGTGATTGTTTAGTTATACCTTTTACATTAGTTTGTGCATGAAAATAGGCCATGCCATCTCCATAAAAATTGTTCTAAATGCTTTGATCCTTGTTGTTAAACAATCGGCCTTTTCAAATTGCATCTTTCAAAAAATGCTTTGGTACATGTGATGTTTCCCAAAAATAACGATTTCTAAAATAGTTTTTCTCCAAAACTTGGAAAAATTATGGTTTGTATCATACTTAAAATGTCTGCGACGCTTGTGAGTGCATTTATGCGAGTCCCAAGCTAGCTTTAGCAATTGAATGTGTTCCATAGCATAGATATTTCTTAATCCTAAATATTTCCAAACCTTTTTAAAATTATGATTTGACATCGTAAAAGTCACGGTTTGAATTGTATTCAAAATGCCTGCAATGCTTGTGAGTGCATTTATGCGAGCTTCGGGCTAGTTTTGGCAATTGAATGCCTTTCATAGCTGAAACGTGATTTTGTCTCAAAATTTTTCATGAATGATTTCGAAATATGTTTTTTGAAATATCACATATACCCCTCATACATATAATCCCATCACGCACTAGAAATTGCATGTGTTTGTGATTGGCGCATGCCTTTGGGTAATAAATGACCCGCCGACGGTTCACTTTCTTGCTTGATTAGTTGAGAAACAAAGTTCAAAAGACCTGCATGCATGTTTAAATTTTTGCAATACATGTGACTTTTAGATGAATGGTAAGGTCGATGCATGATATCAAGGGAAAATTTTGAAATCATATAGATCGCTCGATTATGAGACTTATAAGTGTTATTGGCCATGCGAGAATACAATTGGTCAACAATAGCTATAAGTCATAAAAAAAAAAAAAAATTGGATTTGGTAGATGTCTTAGTGGGACCCTTGTATGAAAGACAAAGGCCAACCTCGAGGCCCTAAAATTTGACTTTATTATTGCATTTCCTTTAAATGATTGATCTAGACATGATGTCTTATTTTTTATTGTTTTGATGTATATGCTTATTTCTTTCCATTGTATACACCTAGTTATGAGTTTCTTAGATTATGTTTAGATTAGGACCCCGAAGATGGAGAAATCGCGAAAACGGTAGAGGCCGATGTCCATTCCAACTATTATCATGTACTATTTATTTTCCCGACATATGTCTCGGGTTTCATTTGTTATATAAAGCCTGATGAGTTGCGGGCTTTCTCTCTCTCATCTTTTTTTCAATTGTGTTTCTCTTTTTATATTTTTTAGGATTGCATGGTAGATTTATTGCTTTCCTTGATTATTTACTTAGGGCGCGTTTGGTAACGATTGTGTTCCCGAGAACAATTTCTAATTAGAAATGGTTCTTTTTTATTCTATTCCCGGAAACAATTTCTAAACATTTTAAATCGTTTGTTAACTGTCCAAAATTTCTGATTCTGGAATATAATTGCGTTTGGTACCATGCTCATAGATTCTGTTCCAAATCAATGTCTTTTAGTTTTTAAATATTTTTTTTTTTTTTTTTTACTTTTTTACTTTTTTTTTTTTTTTTTTCTTTTTTTCCTTTCTCTCTCCTATTCTTCTTCTTTAAGTGGCCGGTCGTCGGATCAGCGACCGACCAGACAAGGGCCGGTGACCTCACCGAAGCATCGCCGGCTCTCGTTGCCTGAGCCTCGTCGGTGGCCAGGCAAGCCTCATTAGGGCTAGGCGAGGCTTGCCTTGCCAGATCACAGGGCTCACTTAGCCTTGTCGGTGGCTAGGCGGGCCTCACCGGGGCTAGGTGAGGCCCGCCTAGCCATCGACGAGGTTAGGTGAGCCTCGCCGAGTTTGGGCGAGGCTCGCTTGGCCGTCGACAAGGCTTGCCCAGCCTCGCCTAGGTTGGGCGAGGTCGACCTGGCCATCGGTGGGGCTAGGCGAGGCCCACTTGGCCACCGGCGAGGTCGAGCCTCGCGGGTGGCTGGGCTTGCCTCCAGTGAGCTCACCGGACTGGTTGCCGGCAACTAGCGGCAGTGGGTGGTGACCAACGGTGGTGGGCGGCAGACGGCGGACAGCGGTGGACAGCAACCGCCGCGGTGGCGGTAGAAGAAGAAGAAGAGAAGGGAAGAAGAAGAAGCAAATGCTTGATTCTTAGATTTGTTCCCGGGAACAAGAATAAACTTTTTTTATTTTTTATTCTTGATTCTATTCCAAATTTACTTTCGAGAACAAAAAATAGAAATTTGTTCTTGGGAACAAAAATTTTACTAAACACGATTTTGTTCCAAAACTATTTCCGGGAACAAAAAATCAGAATCTGGCACTGTTTGGATTGTTACCAAATAGGCCCTTATTGTCTTGTAATTTCAATTCTATTGATTGCCTTCTTTTTATTTTTTATTTTTATTTTCTAGAAATAGAATAGAATGAAAATGATCAACCACGCATGATTGTTTAGTTTAGGACTAGTGATCCCAAAAATGTAAAAAGAAATGCATGGACACGTGAGGAAAACACAACATATGTACTGAAAGGGCACTAATAGAAATATTAGCGTAACCCAAGTCCCCAAACGTAGATATTTGGTTGCGTAGAAATTGAGGGAACACTCCCGACCCTTGATTGGGTTTTCTAGCCGACCGCTAAAATGAGACTAGTGGCGACTCCAGTCTTATTTTTAAGTTGTCATAAACAATTAGACCGTATAAATAAACCTATCACACGAGGTACGAGTTTCAATAAAACTCACCATGGGTTAGCATACTCGATATGGGAGTACCCCAAAGGATGAAGTGATGCCATCCTTATGACGAGGCATACTGTCAAGAGGGCTACCATAGTAAAGGTACTTTTAAATCCGATATCCACACCCAACCCCTTCTTCTAAGGTGTGTCGCTTGTGTGGGTATGGATCTCAACACTTTGCTGTCATGCGGGGTATGAGTTTGGGAGAGCTTGCAATATCATGGAGGGAACTCACAAGAGGCTTGATCTGAAAGGCATGACGATGACGTCTTTTGGAACGCGAGCCGTGAGGGAACTCTCATGATCAAGTACCCTTAAACTCGACATTTCCCCATTTTCTCTCTTCGTGATGATGAGAGATTTGAGGGCGGCGAGATCGGGTCGCGACATTTGGTCACACACTTTCTCATCTATATAGTTAGAAAGATTGAGATTTTCAACTTCAATTTTGCCTTGGTTAATAGTCCTAGCACCAACACCAACACCAACACCAACCCTAGCCCAAATCTAGATAACCTCAAATCAGCTTTTCTTGATCAATCAAGAAATATCAAGGTACGTTTTTCAACAACTATGCATATGAAGAAAATGATATCTATTCTAGGAAATAAAACTTGCAAAATTTGATAGCAAATTATAGAAAAGAGGCTAAATAGTCTAGTGAATAGCAATAGTTCCATCTGATCAATAATAATAATAAAAAGAATAGCATTAGTTCTTGAGGAGCAATCAAGGGGGAGAGATAGAAAGCACTCGTGCTTCAACCACGAATCGAGCTACTGAGACCAACAAATGAGCCTTGAATAAATCGAGCTATGATTTGCTATAATAGTGAAATTGCCAAAATAGGAACCTCAATAGTGAAGATTAACGAAAAAAATACTCACAGAATGTTGGTGAATCGAGACCAACAAGTAACCCTAGAAAAAGCCCCAAATCGTCCAGTCGATCTTCTCCCTGGAGATGAACAGGAAACCCCTAAATCGCCTTCAGTGAACGAGCTTCGAAAAATTTGAACTTTGGCCCAATCAAGCTTCCTTGAGAATCAACCAACATACGAAATCGTGAGGCCCCAAATCGCTTTTAGCTAGTCGGCCAGCAAACGAGCTTCAAACAAATCAAGCTTTTAGAGAGAGAGAGAGAACCCAAAAGCCCCACATTGAGTTCTATGGAGCAAACGCGAGAGAGGAAAATGACGTTACTCGTGTGGACAAATGGAACTTGAGATGGGGCGAGTACTCCAGCATGGAGCAATGAAGCTTGGAATGTGAACCAAGTAAGAGAGAGAGATAAAGCATAGAGTTTCAGCAAAGAGAGGGCATTTTGAACGTGAAGCAAGGGGAAACAATAGATGGAGCCCAAGCAAATGATTCTCTTTAATATTTTAGCCACGCCAAATTAAAAAACAAAAAAAAAATCTTATTTTCCTTCACTTAGTCCGCTTGGCGCCATGTCAACATTGTTTGAAGTCTGTTGTCCAAGATAGCAGCCACGTAGGACTTTTAATGATGATTTTTAACGAAAACATAACAAAGAGTGAAAGTGTCACACATGTATAAATTATCACAAAAAAAGATTTGGGGTAAAGGTGTCACAACGAGCATAGTTTGAGAATTTTAGTGTCACAAAAAAAAAAAAAAACGGTCAGGATAAATGTGTTACAATGGAGATAATTTTGAATTTTTTATGGTATTTTCCCATTTTTTTATTTCATTGTCTCAATTTAACACCCTAATTAAATTTCAAAATATTGTATATAAAATTATGTATTAATATGCGTATCAAAACTTATATGTTGTGAAAATTTCAAGTGTTTCCAAAATAAAGTTAGAAGTTATGAGTGACAAAATATTGATTGAATAAAAAGTGAAAGTTGATTTAGACTTGCCCTCATTGTGGTGGTCGTTAAACATTTGATCTGATATAGGTCGTACTTGAGTGTCACGAAATTCAGAAAACCGTGATTATGTTTAGTCCCTAAAATTGGATATAAGTAATAACTTTCCAACTTTGAGTCGGTCATTTATGCCTTCATATTTAGCTCCATTTATTTTGCAAAAAAATTAGAAAAATATTTTCATAATTAGTTGCTTGTATCTCTTGAAATAATTAATTAATGAAAAATGTTTCATCATCAATAACAATTTATGTTTAAATATTTTCTTGAACGATAAAAATATTTTTTTTCATTTATTTTTGTAAGTGATACAACTGATTATTTTTAGAAAAATATTTTCAAAATCATTCATTTATCACAATTTAAACAAGTCATTGATTTCTATGATAATTGGAATCGATATGGTGGATATTAAGGTCATTAGACCTAGCCAAAGGGAGGGCAGCCCACTGGACCTCAGCCCACTCGAGCTAGCAATTTTAGAACCGCCAAGCAAGCTTAAGAAGAAATTCTAAGCCCGAGATTTATTAATAGCGATAGACTAAAGAAGCCCAAGTTTCTAATATAGGAGTGTAAAGTTATATAAAGCTCTCAGGTAACGTAGTAAAATAAAATAATACAAAGCCCTAAACGTTATTCTTCGTTTATTTGTTATTTGTTATTTTTTTTAGTCGAAAATTTTTAAAAAGAAAAAAATAATAAAATGGCCCGGTGGGCGTGCATGCAGGTTCGGGCTTGAGCCTGCTCAGGCTTTGCTTATTAAGCAGGTCCACAGTCCGGCCTGACTGGGGCTATAGTTTTTATATTGGTGATTTAAGTAATTAACTAATTATTATTTAGCCAAGCATGGACTAAATGTAAATATAATTAATGTCTAATATTATAATTTATCGGTGAAATGATTATTATTTTGGCTTTTGACATAAAATTACTATTTCATCCACTTTGTAGTTTTTGTTTTCATAATACACCTTACGATACAACATAGGTGTTTCATGAAATTTTTTAGCTAAATTTACATTGAAATTGCTCAAAGACTTGTAGTGAACATAATTGAATACTTTTTACATGTAATCAGTGTTATGCATTTGAGCCAAAAGTGGGTTATGTCTCACTTTTGTGTTTTTCATTAACATCCTTACAAACATATATTTTGTATAAAAAGGTAAAACTGACTAAAGGTATAGGAAACTAAGGTAAAATATAAAAATTTCTAGGACTGATCGATTCCTAGTCCAGTCTGGTTCCGAGGTGGAATCGAGAACCGGACCAGTTCTTAGATTCTGGGACCGGGAACCAGACCGACTAGTCTGGTTTGGTCCGGTGGAACCGGTAATGTGCCGCCACTGTTGGGTCCTCGTCGCCCTCTCCCTCACCCACCTTGTCTTCTATGTCTTCATCACCTGTCACAAGCTCACCCTCAGCCTCGCCACCAAGTGGCTGAGGGAGCTCAAGATGAGGTTGAGCCTAGCGATGGCGAGCGCTAGCGGCGCTGACGGAAGGGGCACTGATGGCCACCACCACCACCACCACAAGGTGGTGTTCGACGATGGGGACTTCGAGATTCAGTACCAGGAGCCGCCTGAGAGCTACCTGGGCAAGTTCAAGCGGAACTGCGCTCTGCATTTCCGGTTCTTGATCTTGGTCTACGGCTTCATGGTCTCTTTCTCTGTCGTCATCCTCTGGTTCTTGATCAAGTTCAAGCGGAACTGGGCTCTTCCTCTTCAAGCTTAAAGCTTTGGTTTTTTCAGTGGCCTTTTCTCAGTGTAAAGCAAATTGTTCACCGGAAGGGAGGGGAAAGCAAAGAGGGAACGAGGGTAAAGCAAATTATTTTTCTCATATATCAACTAGTCTGGTCCGGTTGGTTCGATTTCCATCTTGGAATCAGGAATCGGATTGACTGGCCATCGGTTTCCATAATTGGAACCAGGAACCGGACCGCCTTCTAATCGACCGGTCCGGTCTGGTCCGAGCAATTCTTAATTTGGGCAGTTTTGGTTTTACACCCCAAAGCACTTGGTAAATATACATAAGTGTCCTTGTAGTGTGGTCAATTTCTTCCTTGCACCCCATGTGAGAAACATAGAATTTTCTCTCATTTTCTTCTATGCTTTGAATTGTAAATACATGTTTACTTATAATTATTAAAAAAAATAGCAAAATGTTCATATGATGTTCTAATTTTAGAAAAGAATTCGTGTAATAGTAAAAGAAGCAAATACAGTATAGGGATTAAATTTGAGATTTACCAAAAGTTCAGGACCATGTTGAATAAATCAAAAGTTCAGGGACAATATTGCATATTATACTAAATTTCATGGACAACATTGCACATTGGGTTAAAGTTGAGGAACCATTTATGTATTTATCCCTTCACCTTTTACAGAAAGTCTTTCTACACTAATTAGATTACCTTAGCAACGAAGCTAGAATCAAGGTTTTTACTTTTATTGAAGACTCTTAATTATAATAATGTAAAGTTTTAAATTTATTTTCTAGGAAGAGTTTTTCCACTAAAATATTCAATTGATGCTGGCTTCATCAATATTGAAATGATATTTCATTTAAGAATGGATATATTTACATCAAAGTATAGATTGCCATATGAGGCGCATGCATTTTGTCAACGAATTATTATGCGACTTCTCTTGATAAAATAAATACCAAGAAAGAGATAATTGAAGATAATTGTCAATGCATATTAGGTAAGATCTAAGACACAGGGCAAATACCATTTGAGGGTGCGTTTGGTTCAGTATTTCCAAGGGTCTTTCAGCCTTCAAAACTCTTTAAGGAAATGCTAGACAGTTTGACAACCATTTTGAAGTAGCTTTCAAGTTAAAGCTAGTATTAGGAAGGCTAAAAGCCTAATACTAGCTGAAAGTTCAATGCTAGTAGGAACTAGCATTGAGCTTTCAGCATTTGACCAAATGCTGAAACTCATTTTTTCTTCCAAAACTACCATCACTCATTCCTCAAATTTTCGATTTTGCCCTCATTGTTATTTTTTTAAATGCTTTAATAATGCTAAAAAAATCAAATATATATAATTTCTTTCAAAAAACAAATATATTGATTTTTTTAAAGAAATTATATATATTTGATTTTTTAGCATTATTGTCAAAATTTATATTTAAAAAGTTGCATGCATTTTTTTCAATTTTAAACAGATAAAAATTTAAAAAATTTCAATCAAGGGTTTGGTCTTTTTTTTTTTTTTTTTTAAAAATAAATTATATATATATATGTATTTGATTTTTTTTAGCATTATTGTTAAAAATTATGTTTAAAAAGTTGCATTAATTATTTTATTTTTCAATTTTAAACATATAAAAATTAAAAAATTCCAACGAAGGGTTTGGTCTTTTTAAAAATAAATAAATTATATACATGTATTTGATTTTTTTAGCATTATTATAAAAAATTATATTTAAAAAGTTGCATTCATTATTTTTTTTTCAATTTTAAACAAATAAATTAAAAAAATAATATTATTCATTCAAATGGCTTTTCAAATGTATTTTCTTCTAAATGACATTTTTCTCAAAATTGCTCCTCAAAGCATAATTTACCAAATAGTTTTTGCATTTACTCAAAATCTTTTAGGCTAAACTGCTTTGCATTTTTTCAAATGAGTTTTTAAAATATTGAACCAAACGCACATAGTCCATTATTTGATTTGCATCTTTCAAAGAAAATGAAATTTGATGCTTTTTTGTATAATTCACTTGCCTTTGAGTAAAATCTCATATATTTTTTGAATTGAAAAAGTCCTGGAAAGCATGCAAATGCAAACGTGACTTGCATATGTTTGCTAGTCGGGGGCCACTTGGAACAAAAAGTTGTCCACGGCAGAGTTATTTGAAACAAGGTCAAGTATGAGTTTGTTTTGAAAATCATCTAGCATCGATTTAGGGAGATTTTTGGAATTTTCCTCATGATATATCAATAGATATAGTTGCTCCGTTCGCTTTAAGCAGCCATTCGTCAATGCATCTTATCATAATTCCAAAGTTTTCCTCGTTATCATGCACAATCATTTAAAATCAATAGTGGTCTTGCAATAAATAATTTGGCGATAAGCTATAAAATCTCACTTTTACTTTTCAATTCTTTTCTTTCCCTATACATTATGTTGACTATTCAATAATGTGGCTACTACTTTGTTTGTGTGTCATTGTCAAAAGTGGTGATGATCTTGCCACATCAAAGATCCCTTTTTCCCTTACGCACGTCAATTACAAAGAGCTAGTAATTCTATTTATGACGGTGGTACACATTGTGGCACGGGAATCGTTGAATGCTTGGAAGCTATAAATGTTTTCCATTTTTCGATATTATAATTCTATTTTGTTAAACTTGAAGTGCGACTGGTACTCTTTTTCCATGAGGGGGATACAAATGGGCATGTATTGTGATGTTAACATTAGCTCTAATCATTTTCTTCGCTAGGAGGAAAAGTTTCCATGTATTATTTTTAATTTTCATGTGTAATAAAGAACTAATTATGCGGTCCATGCATTGCGTGGATATATATTGATAAACATATTTTGAAAGACTTTATTATTCTTTTCACTAATGATATCAATAAATTTTATGTTAGTTATTTCCGGATATTAATTAGATTGGATACACAACGATGTGAACTACAATTTTGCCGAAATAGACATTTAATAGAAATGTTTTTGGTACTTGTTTAATACAACAATTAGAAAAGAACAGTTTGAATGCTATTAGCTTCATCACAAATTCAATTTTAGTTAGTTAAGGAAAGGGAGAATTCCATTTTTTTTTTTTGAAAATATAGAATTGAAATATCATGTCGAAGAAACCACCTCCAATTCTATATAACTAGAGAGAAGCAAATGTGCAGAAATCACTTTTAGCCTCTATAACAATTTTACTCTAAAAATGATGCTACACAAATTAACTGGAAAAATTATTGAAAATGTTATAAATCTATTGTATTTATATTAGTATAGTCTTAAACTTTTTAATATAGTCAATTTAATCCTAAATATTTTGAAAATTTCCCAATTGAGTCATTTCGACTAATTTTGACCAAAAATTACTTATATGTATGTTAGCTATCTTGTGTGGCATGATCGGCGACTAGTCCTAATGTGGATACCTTTTGTAAATTTTTAAAAAATGAATATGCTCGCTAAATTTTTTAAAACTTATCACGAAAACGCAATTAAATCCTAAAACCTTCAAAAAATGCAATCAAATATTAAAATTTGACAAATTGGTGTAATCAAATTCTTTTGTTAAATCTATCCGATTTGGCTAACGAAAAATGATGACAAGGATTTTTTTTTTTTTGGTTTACTTTCTCTCTCTAACATATCCCTTTAAAAATTTAATTTTTATTTTATTTTCCCTTTTTTTCCCTCATTTTTCCAGGTGACATCACGAATTCATCACGAATTCAATTTTGTTTTTTTTTTTTTTTAAGTACATGGATTTCTTTATTAAGTGTCATATTAAGATAATATTTTCTCGACACCAACTTTTTGAAATAGTGAAACATTATTATATATTGCTCCAATAGATGCTGGCCAACCCTGCAAGTAAGATTCGAACATTTTTCGTCCGCAAGAAAAGACCAATTCTCCTTTTTTCTAATTATTTTCGCGGTCGGAACAAGACCAGAGGCCGCAAAGTCGGAAAACACGGCCAAGTCGCGATGGGCAAAAGCAGCCGAAAACCGCTTTTAGAAACACGGAGAAAAAAAATAGAGAGCTGGAAAACCGCTTTGCTTTTTAAAAATTGAATCATGCAATTAAAATATTATCCCATGAAGAGCCTCTGTCCCCACTTTGGCACGCCAATCTATCTTTTTTTCTTTTTCTTTTTGCCCTTCAATCAATTATAGAAGCACTGACCATTTTCTTATTGGATTATAATATGTCAATTATGTTTGGATTATGTCATGCTCGTTACCAAGTCATTTTCTCCTATCACAAATAAAAAAAAATGATATAAATTATATTAAATTCATATCCAAAAATTACTACATTGGCATATTAAAATTAGTCTTGCAGATCTCCACCATACGAAGTTTTGCTCGATAATGGTTTAAACGCATCGAAATTAATTGAGTTGTGGTGAAGGAAAAAATTTTCCTTTTCAAATCCATTTAAAGAAAATACATGATAAGAAAAAAAAAAAGGAATGATTACAAGTTCTTCCTTACTAATTATTCGTAATTCAAATATAATTTTGCATTGTTCTTACTCTTAAAAAGTCACAACTAGTCTATCTTTGCACTACATCTACTTTCCTTTCAATAATAAAATAAAAGATTATATTCATAATTAAATTCAGGTTTAATAGAATAAAAGTATACTGAATATAAGAAAAAAAAGGACATCTGCTTAGAAAATATTTTATTTTCAATAGATCTTTTTCGTGTCAAATAATTTACTTTCTGGAAGACTCGAGGGGCTTGAAAGTAATTTTCTTTTTAAAATTAATGTTGATATGCTAAGGAAGCAAAGAATGAAAAATACAAAGGTGACTCCAAAGAGTTTTATTTAAGGCAAAACCCATAATCAGAAAAGAAGATTTCTTCCTTCCTTGCGAAGGACAGAAATAATGAGGTTGACAGTGCAACAAAAGACCACGAAGTTACAGAGACATACAGACAAATACATTCTCTCTCTCTCTCTCTCTCTCTCTCTCTCTCTCTTGCCCGCCGTGAACGTCTTGCGCTCGGTTCTTGAGCTCGTTCTTGAGAGCTGAACGGAGACGATGAGCGAGGAATCGTTCATATACAGCTTCGTGGCGAGAGGGACGATGATCTTGGCCGAGTACACGGAGTTCACCGGCAACTTCCCGGCCATAGCCGCTCAGTGCCTCCAGAAGCTCCCTTCCTCCAACAACAAGTTCACCTACTCCTGCGATCACCACACCTTCAATTTCCTCCTCGAAGATGGCTACGGTCAGTCGCATTTCGAATGAACCCGGTTCTTGTTTTTTTTTTTTTTTGGGGACAGCTCTCCGTTTCCATCCCAGTTTGAATCGTTGTTTCTCTGATTCGCTCTGCGGGGGTAGTCGAATTGGTGGTGAAAGTGGCTGGATCTTGAGCTTTGAGGTGATTGCTGACTTGGGTTTTAGTTCGTTTTGGAGGTGGGGAGGTGCAATTAGGTGAATTTGCATGTTGTGTCGTTCTTTTTTTGTTTTCTTTCTTGATTCTATTTTTGGATTCTGGGTTTGTGGGGTTGAAATGGGCAAAGTGAAGGAAGATTTGGTGTTTCTTTTGGGTCGACATTTGCGGAGAAATGGGGGATATCAGTACTTTATGTGGATTCAGGAGCTGGTAGGTTGTTTTCTGAAATGGGTTTGGTGTTTGCTGAGTTGAAAATTTATCAAGAACAAACCTGGGGTTTTTGTTTTACCGGGAACAAGAGTGTAGGTATTGGTTTCCTTGACTGAGAGGACTGTTAAGTAGTTTCTGAACCATAAAAGCACCACGTTGCTACTTCAAAAACTCTTGCTGAATTGTGAACATGGTCGAACTCATGAATTTAGAGGCTACAATCTATATCAATTAAAATGTAGAGTTTTTCTCAATTGAAGTTTTGGTTTACCATTGTAAAGTGGTACCTGGAGTCCCGGAAATTATCACAGAATTTTGCATGTTTAGTTCCTCTGTCTCTCGACTCAGAAGATAGGGAAACTGGGAAAGTGGTTTCTATTTATTCATCTCTTTTTGCATTACGTCCTGACTCAGTGTTTCATATCCAGTACATTAGTTCCTGATTTGTTCCTTGAAGAACTTTATCTGCTAAGATATTGATCATATGCCACAGCAGTAAGATACAGTGTACCTGCTCCATCTCTGTGCACATGCAGCTTGGTAGATGATCAGCAAGCAGGGAACTAAGTATTAGCACTTTGTGGATTTGAATGGGGACTACCATGTGTGCCTGATCCATCTCTAGATCTTAATTTATGGGATTTGAACTAAAATTAACAGTGCGATACAGTGTGCCTGCTCCATCTCTCGATCCTAATTTATAGGCGTGCTGTTAAATTGGTCCTACAACTTTTTAAGGAGTTTGTACTACACTCTTGAGTGTTGGCACTTTATTTGATCAGGTTACTGAGATTGTTTAGTAGTGGTTCTAGTGATAACCAGACATAGGCTTTGCGCATTGGGATTTGGACTAACATGTGTTCTTCACACACCTGTGTGTCCATGTTTGGGGTATGTCAGGGAATGAAGGTTTTGTGGTGATCTTGTTTCCATCAACTGTATTAATTTCCTGCGTTCAGCTAATTAAGTAAACTGTGTAAGAGAAGATCTAATGTGGTGATTTTACAACCAGATAGTTTTATTTCCACTGTGAGTCCTCTTTTGGAGCTTTGTCTATTATTTCATAGTAAGTGGGGCCAAATATTAACAGAGCCAGGCTAATTATTGTGGGAGGTCAGTTCGCATCTTTAGTGCCCTGATCTGATAGAATGGTGGCAGCTTGATGGCCTCGTACATCATTGGACTTGTATATATTATATACTAGAAGGAGTACCGAGGATAACTTAGCATTGATTGGTTTGTAACACCTCAATCCCACAGTTAAAAAAATTGGTGACATGATACATACGTGCCACCTCCTAGGTCATCATTTGAGTGTTCCTTTTGGGGCCAACCCATGTTTTTCGAGGTTGGGTAGTTCTGCTCTGTGAGTTGTTGTTGTCCTTTTTGCATGGTGTCCTAGTCATTACATTCTCAAGTTGTTAGCAATGGAGATGTAGTGGTTGTTTTTCTTAATCTATTTGTGGTGGTGAATTTTGCAATGTCATCTACTAGCGACTGATACAAGCTTGTCTTTCTGTTTTTAGAGTACATTACTTCATTGTCCTGTGATTTGCATGGAAAACTATCGATCTTTTTACTGGCTGACTGTCATGATTGTCTTTGCACTTTGCAGCTTATTGTGTTGTCGCCAAAGAATCAGTGGCGAAGCAAATCTCTATTGCATTTTTGGAGCGCGTAAAAGTTGACTTTAAGAAAAGATATGGTGGCGGCAAAGCAGATACAGCTGTTGCCAAAAGTCTGAATAAGGAGTTCGGGTATGGGTTACCATGAGATGGCTGCTAAATGATGTTCTAATCTGCTATCTAGGTAGGACTTTCAGTGAAAAGTAATTGATTTAAGTTGGATTTTACAGGCCAATTATGAAGGAGCACATGAAGTACATTATTGAACATGCTGAAGAGATTGATAAACTAATAAAAGTGAAGGCTCAAGTTTCAGAAGTTAAAAGCATAATGCTGGAGAATATTGACAAGGTATGTGAAGGGTTCTTTTTGTTCATAGGTCTATGTAGCTTCAGACTGGTTATGAGATTTGTTTGCTGATAGTTTACACTCCAAAATTTCTGCATTTGCTGCTTTTATGCACGGCTAGGCTTTTGATTGCAATCATCTTCCTTGATATGCAAAAGGGATGGGATTTGGATGGAGGGTTTCTTTTGGCAAGAAGTCAATATATGTAAGCACAGATATATCGTGTCTATATAACCACGAGGCCACCTAATAGATTTAGAGAGTGTTTTATATTGCTCCACTGCAGCAGCCATCTTTGAAACTGAAGCTTTTGTAAGGCGTTTGGCAAGCTCTACCCCAATTTGAAGCACGTGTTGCCAACACAAGTGCCACGGCACATTACACATAGCTACAAGGTGACACGAGTAAAACACTGTTATACCTAGAGCAAGCAGATTCTTAGCGTGAAGTGGCCTACATGTACATGGTTTATTTGGCTTGGAAGGGATGAAAACCTTTCTTTGCTTCCTTTTTTTTTTTGGCATACAAGGGTCATTTGTGCAGTTCCCAAGCGGTATGACCATCTAGAATGTGGTAAACATGTTCACATTGTTGGTAAGTTAATGTAAAGTGTGGTAAATGATTGAAGTACTTTGATTTTTCAATGATTTCCAAACCGTGCATGTGTATCCCACGTTTTAGGTAGGTGTACCCCTAGGGCAACATAAAAAAATGGTGGGCATGTGTGTTGGATGAGGCTTTAATAGAGTAACGACACTGTGGCAGACAATCTATGGTGGGATATGCAGTCATTTTGAACTTTCAATCTAGGATGAGGTATTTGCTTTTTTCTCTTTTGACACAGCAATGTCAAACCCTCTAAGCCTTGTATGTACTATATTAAATAAGTCGCTCTTCCCCGCTTAGGGTAGACAACTGAGTATATCTCCTTGATCAAGAGGCACAAATGCTGGAGGTCAATTGAGAGATTGAAGAAATGCTAAAGAATAGCATGAAGTAGTTGAATATTTGAAGATTCAAACTTGCTAATCTTTGCCATGTGTGCATAAAGTGGTCCACGTATTGGCCATATTGTAGAATATAAGCCACTGCTGTGGAGTCTGTATCCCTTTTAAGTACGGTTGCTAGAGATGAGTTAAACCTTCGCATTTGGCCATTTGCGTATCCCTCATGATTGTGACTAATCCGCTAGGTTATGGTGAATGGCTTGCCTGTTTAGATATGCGACTCAGATAGTTTGTTACTAGTGGCGGACTTGGGAGATTCTAGAGGGTGGAATTTATCTGTTTGGGGTAATACTTTTGAATCCTCTTTCAGAAACGGTCTTTACCCCCAAGCAGATCAGGGTTTGCTTTCTGAAATGACATATAATCATTCACGTGGCATCCTCCTTCCTCCTGATATGACGTTGTGTCTCAGTTTTTCAATTTATGGCTCGATTAACTGAATGTGTTTGGAATCTGATGAAATTATGTTGACCGGTTAAGCATTCCCGCCACATTTTGTTTCTTATATTCTCACTGCATGTTTTTCAGGCAATCGATAGAGGGGAGAACCTGACCATTCTAGCCGACAAAACAGAGAATCTGCGTGATCAGGTAAAGCGGTTTATATCATATCCCTGTCCAGCAGATTCTCTTTTTATCAACCTCTGTTCCCTTGAAAATTGAACAAGCTTCCTAATGCTAGGCTCAAGCATACAAGAAACAAGGGACACAAATCAGGCGAAAGATGTGGTACCAGAACATGAAAATCAAGCTGGTTGTGTTTGGTATCTTGTTATTTCTGATCCTTGTAATTTGGCTTTCAATTTGTCATGGCTTTGATTGCTCCAACTAGTATATTATCTTCACAAGGAGAAAGGTTCAGCTTCAATTAGAGAGAGAGAGAGAGAGAGAGAGAGAGAGAGAGAGGTCTTGTAACTATACTGGCGGAGAAATGCATCATTTGTTGTTACTTGGGACTGACATATGCGGTAATGTGCAAGTCATCATGTTCTTATGGCCTTTGCTAGAGACTTGTACGGGTCATTTCTATTCTTGTGAGATTCTTGCGTTAGGCTAAGGTCCATTGCTTTGCTATCCTGCAAGTTTTTAACACCCTATATCTCAGTAGTGTTGGACCCAAAAAACTTGGACCGTTTCTTAACGGATCCGTAGCGTGTTATTTCTCTGACTCCCATCTCTCGAGCGAGTCAGAACTTACATGTATGTGGTGCACAAATTAAAGATTTGAACTCATGATCGCCTTTACTGAGGCTGGCTTTTCGTCACTTGAGTCTGCTCACAAAATGAAAAAGAAAAGGAAAATAATGATTTTTTCATGCTCATTTGTCCTTCGGGCCTTGCAGTGTCGAGCGTACTTGAACGGGCCAATTCGCCGCACGACCATGATCCATAATAGCAGTTGTGATTTTCATTTGATATGAGAACGCTGGGAAAGTCTAAGCTTTTTGTAGATCTTTTCAATGACTATGCAAAGAGAAGTATAAACCAACAATCTATAGGAACAATAGGAAAGTAACGAGTTATCTAAGTCTTTAACCAAGCCCTATAACATATAGCTCTCCATGAGTATAACTTAGAGGTGGTTCTGCCTGCTAACTACTGAGAATCAATCTTAGAAAACATATGCACTATCATAAGTATAATTTTACTTAAAAGATTGAAACGTCCATCTTCATGAGTTCTCTAAAGTACTTGAGCAACCCCTTGGTTGAAACTAAAGTTTACATTTTTAGTTGTTTAGTGATAAGGACCATAATTAAAGTCATGAGTAACTCAATGGAAAAATTGTTCAATTAGTTCTAAACATATTATACAGATGTTAATTTACTTATAAAATTTTCAATTTTATCATTTAGTCTTAAACATTTATGTGAAATTCCAATATAATCCTTTCGACCAATTTTCGCTTAAAATTGCTAATTAGTGTACCCCATAGAAGGAAGGATGACGATTGACATGTCAGTGATTTTTGGCGAAAATTGATTAGGACTACATTGGAATTAGCAAAATTGAAAACTTTAGGATTGAATCAACATTCGTTTAATAAATTTGGAATTGATCGGGTAATTTTTCCTAACTCAATTAATCAATACATGGGTACAATCTCGATATTTCGTAAACCTCATGCACATTCTCTTAATAAGAAACATCGCTCGCAAAAGAATTGCTCATAGAAATGGACTTTAACTTTCTTTTAATAATGGTTGTCTAGAATGACTTTTCTATTTCACTTATGAACTTTTCGTAAGTTTTGAGAAATTCACACTTTGACTTTTATATTACGTGAAACTCGCGAAACCTTTCAAAATGTTCAAATATTGATACGTAAATTCTTATACGATATATTTAGGAAAAAAGCCATAAAAATTTCCAAACTGTTCACTGCAATAAATTTACCCTGAATTTTTTAATTTGTGACATCAAAACCTCCCAACTACACCCACTTTGACACATCTACCCCAAATTAACCACTCCAAATTTATACCCACATGACATATTTATCCTCCAATTTTGTTAGATGACATTTTAGCCAAAACAACATTGTCCATATCAACAATGTTAGTTTTTTGGTGTCAATGTAAGTAGATTTTTAATGGTCCTCATTGGCAGAATTTTGACGAGAATAAGAGTACGTTTGGTAACTATTTTGTTATTGGGAATAATTTCTAATAAAAAATGATTCTTTTTTATTCTGTTCTCGGAAACAATCTCTAAGTATTTTAAAACGTTTGATAATTGTTCAAAATTTCTATTCCTGAAATAGAACTGCTTTTGGTATTGTTCTCAACATTTTAATACAAATCATTTTCTTTTAATTTTTTCTTCTTTCCTTTTCTGTCTCTTCTTCTTCAAGCTTTGACCAATCGTCGGCCTCAAGATGACCCGGTGACCTCGTTGGAGAGTTGCTGGCCCTCGGTGAGGCTGCGACTTGTTGGTTGAGCCTCACCGACAACTAGGCAAGGAGCCTCGCCTAGATCTGGCTAGGTCGAGCTTGCCCAGCAGTTGCGTAGGGCTTGACCTCACCAGGCCACCGCAATGTCGGCCTCATTTTGGCTAGGCAATGTCAATCTTGTGGTGGCCCAGCGAAGTCTAGCCCTGCCGGTGGTTGGGCAAGGTCAAGCCTTGCCTAGCCATGGCTCAGTTGAGCCTCGCCTGAGGTGAGGCTTGCCAGTGGCTGGGGAAGGCGTAGACAAGGCCCGCTTGGCCACTGACGAACCTCTGGTGAGCTCGCTGGATCTCACCCAACTGGTCGTCGGCGATCAGGGTCAGTGGATGGTGGCGGCGGCGGTAGTTGATGGCGGCGGTGGTGGAAGAAGAAGAGAGAAGGAAGAATAACAAGAAGAAAAGAAGAGGAGAAAAGGGAAATAAGAGATTTGGGTTGGCTTGATTATGGAATTATTCCGGGAACAAAGAATCAACTTTGTTTTACTCTTTAATTATGTTTCAAATTTCTTCCTAGGAACAAATTTGTTCTTGGGAACAAAAAATTTACCAAATATATTTCTGTTTTAAATCTATTTCAGGGAACAAAAGAACAAAATCAAACACAATTTGGCAAGTTGCCAAACGTGCCCTAAATATATCACTCCGGTGCAAGTTTGGGATTTTGGTGTCATAGAAAAAAATTTAGGTAAAATGTGTCATAGCTGATACAGTTTAGGATTTTTTATGCCTTTTTCTTTATTTTATTGTAATTTTTCCAGGTATAAACAATATTTTCCATCTTCAACTTTCGGAGAAAAAGTAATATACAAAAGTCATAAGTTGTATGGAAGTAGAGGCAAACAGCCCTTAAAGTTGACCCTTTGAAAGCTAGAGAATGTTGGAAGTGCTGGTCCGTTTACTTACACTTGCATATATTCTCATGTTAGGTGGTTAAAAAGTGATTTGGATGGGGGGACAATCTTTGACGAAATATAGATAAAAAACTTAATCATGCTTGCATTTCAAGTTCCGATGCTTTCATTTCCAAGTCATCTTCCAACATTAGGCACCCACCATCATGGCTCTTAGGAAAGTGCTCTAGGGAGTATCCAACCACAAGCAAATGTAACATCAATAGATTTTATATATTATTTGGATAAAAAGAGCTATAAAAGTTAAAATTATAAGCAAACACGTATTAAAAAGATAAAATCTCGAGCCCACAAAATTCTCAATCACCTTTTCAGTACTAAAATACTCAATCACCTTTAAGTGACACGTAAGTTAAACCTAAAACAGGCGATACTAAAATGAAATTATCATGTAATTAATCACATGCAACGTTATTGTTTGTTCTTTAGTTTCTTCCTTAGTTTGAGACTAGGAACCATTCAACCCAAGTTATGGCTCTCTTGAAGTTAAAGAGAAGGTTTTCCTTTTCCTTGAAGATTGCTCCAATATGGTGAAAATGATGTTCCTCGAGCCCCATGAAGTTACATTAGGCGCCGGAAAGAAGCATGCCTAAACACTAGAAAGTCGACATATATCCTTGTCTATAGTTTAAAATTCGGAGAACTGAATAATTTGTACAAACGATCATTTCCCATAAAGGTGGAAGAAGAAAGCTTAAGAATTTATATAAGCTTCTTTCACCTTTGTAGTTAAAAAAAGGAAAAGGAAAAAGAAAAAAAAGGATTATTCATGCCAGTCATGGAAATTAGTAAATTGATGGTCGGTTCGTTTAAAACCAAACCAAAAAGCACCTTTTGTTGCCTCATCAAATTAGAAAAAGATAAATTTGATTTGTTTTATAATTCAAAAGCATCAACCTGAAAACCAGGAGCATAGGCGTGAAGATCCGGCTACCTAGAGGCACATTGTATACTTTGCAAATCCTATGAAGACGTTAAGTCAATACTTTTGACCTATGCAAATGACCTCGACTCAAAAGAGTATGCACATAGTTGGTGAGATTTAAACAGATGACCTTCAATTTTGAGATGGAAATCTCCCAATATTGCAACTAATTGTGCCAACCCTTTAAAATTATTAAAACAATATATTTGCATATGCATGTGAAAAATCCAAATCTTATGCTATTTGATGTCTATAGGAGCTCTTAAAATGCCCGATATTAATGACCTGAAATGGCAATTGAGTAGTGAGTTTGAGATGAAAGACTCGATTGCAGTGTAAAATAAACTTAATTTGATGAACTGGAGAGATAGGTGTACCGAGGCGCTTCAACTATCACATGGCGGTGCTACTCATAAAGTGCCGAGGTGGTTTAGCATGCAAAATACCAAATCGGTGAGTACCCCAATAGTTACGTATGTTAAGCTTTTAGCTGATTTTGCACCAGTCAGAGGGATATAAGAAAAATGTGTCCCTTGCTCCTTATGCTGGTGTCGTAGGTAGCATTATGGAGGCTATGAATTGTGCTAGATCAGATATTTCGCGTGCTGTTAGTGTCGTGAGAAAGTATATAAGTAACCTTGGAAGTAAACATTACGAAGCTGAAAAACAAATTCTAAGGTTTCTGAGAGGGACCACAAAAGTCGATTTGACTTTTGGGAAGAGGGCTTCGAGAGGTATAACAAATTATATGAATTCAGATTTTGCTAGAGACGTGAATGGGTAGAGGTCCTTGATAGGTTATGTGTTTAGTCTTGCGGGTTGTACCGTCAGTTGGAAAACTCTAGTTGCAGCCAATACTTGCTTTTTGTTATTTTTTGGCTCAGAGGTTTGCTTAGTTATGTGAAACTATAGTTGAAGAAGATTGTTAAGATAATCAAAATGCAATAACATTTAACTAAAAATTAGATGTATTAAGAACAGACGAAGCAACACAATGTTGATTATCATTTTATTAGTGATATTGTGTCACAGGGAGCTGAAATCTTAAGAAAGCGCGCATGGTAAATAATCCAGCAGGCATGCTAATTAAGCCTGTTCCATTGACTGAATTCTAGTATTATTCGGGCTTGGTCAGCACCTGCGGCCAGTAGGGAGCCTAGTGGGGCTCGGAAGAGCCAATAATTGATAAGGGCGGAGTTGAACTTCTCGTCAAGGTGAAGATTTGTTTGTTATGTCTCAAAATTAGCTCGTTTTACTTGTAATCAATACAAGCTTGTGATTTTCTGGACAATCCGAGCATTTGCGGGGGCACGCAAATGGAGACAGGCAATGAGATATGTGGAATGACAGTCTGTCTAGCACTTGGACTAACCAAGGAGTGCCTGTGCTGCTAGACAGTGCCCAATAGCCAAGCGCTTTTTAGTGCAGTAGCTGGATGCCCAGGCCTATTTTAACGGCGCCTGGCCCCTGACGCGAACCTGATCAATTTGCAAAGCTTATTTTGTATTAAAAACTCGTGAAAACTCTAGAGAGCTTTTAAGAGTCGTCATCTAAAAGAGATGAATGTCAAAGAATACGGCTTTTTATATAATGATTCTTGTGGTGGAGTGCTCTAGGATTGAAAAACGCATTAGTGTGAGTGTTTCAAGCGATTGTAGAATTCTTTTGCATATAATAGTGGAACCATCTTATCGATATCTCTCTGTGGAGTAGGCACACCACTCAACTACGTAAATTCCTAGTGTCCAGGTTTAGTTTATACAATTTATTTCTTATTTTCGTTTCTTCATGATTCTGCGTTAGTCATAACAACCTCCATTGACTGTCGAGACCTTGGCATCATCTCCATGTCCCATTGCCATACATGAGCCGCTGCTTCCAAATCTGGAGGGGTCAACACCTCCACGAAGGCATCTCTCCTCCAGAGGCAGCAGCCCCTCGGTCAAGGAGGAGCTGACGTTGCATCAAGCTATGCCGCAGGCGATGAGCTTTATGCCAGAGATGAGCTCTTTTGGAGTTTATTTGGTGTGAGCTAGCGCAAAATATAAATATCTTCGTGTCATCTTCTGGTGCACAAAGTAATTGGTAGGACTTGAAAGAGAAGTTGGAACTGCAGCTGGAGAAGATTGTTACTAAATGTTACCCTACCAACGCTATTCTATATGTACCTTATCCCAATACCATGCATTCACCTCTCCTGCTCCGGTTATATTCCAAGTAGACATCATGTTAATCCCGCTACTATGACGCAAAGAACATGAGTGAGAGCCATCATAATAGTTCGTAGTTAACATAGATCAAGCCACTTACAAATTTACTATTGCTAGGATTCATTTGACGAAATCCTTCATGATAATATAAAGTGCACAATAGATGAATACCCAAACACATATCACGAAGGTGCAAAATTTGAATTTGTTATGATTCCATTGCACTATTTCCTTTCCCATGTTGAACCCTTGCCTCAAAGCATGAAGTGTCTTGAATTTTGATGCTACAATGATGAACTGCTGAGACCCAACTTAAAAGAAGGATTTTAAAGGCTATGTTTGTCCAAATGGATGTGTAAATTTTTTTTTCTTCAATTTGCTCTTTTTGGCATATATTGGCATGATAATAGACAATTGATACGTTTCAAGTGTCTGTTGTATAAAAATAAAACAACCATGGATAAAGTCAAGAAAAGTTCTCATAAATTAATGAAAAAAGAAAGGCATGCACATACACTGAGCCCTCAATATGCCTGCATGGGGGAAATGGGGAAAGCATGACAAGACAAGGCTTTCTTCTGATGGCGATGAAAGTCAAAGCTACATATAAAATTGAAGGGGGGGGTGTGGGTGGGTTGGGTTTGTGGGGTGGGGGCGGTGGGAGAGAGAGGACAAAATTGTGGGATCACTCTCTCCCTCTCGTGCCCCATTCTCTCTTGATGATAGGATATAAATGAGAAACAAAAGATCAGAGATTCTTTTGTGTTCCTTTATGAAACCCCATTTGGAGGAAACTGACTAGTCACTAGCAAGTAAAAGAGCAAATGCACTGGCCATCACATGCCCATTAAAACTAGGAATGGGTCTCTGGTGTGAAGGAAAAAGAAAACACGTTGAAACCCTCGACAGACTGATTTATTCGTCGGCATGGTCTGATAAGACTCTTATCCGCACTAATACAACGCCATGTTATGTACATTAGCAGGTTGGATTCTTCAATTCCTAGCGGATAGAAATCTAGGGTTTATAATAGGTCTTATGTATACATTGAGTCTGAACTCTAAGTCATTATGTAAAAGCTCTCTGTGCCGTCAAATGTTAAAATAATTTTTTTTTTGGGGTTTATTAAATTTCGATTTATTACCCTAAATGCATGGCTTAGCAAAAGAATTGCTAGGTTAGGTAAATGCATGCCAGCGGGCTGGAAATTTTTTGAGGATATATTTTTATATGTATAGTCCACAAAAGTTGGAAACAACCTGGAATTTCGGGGAAATTGTATTATTTTTTAAAAAAAAATCAATCATTTTCAAAAGAGGAATGGATTGGGGAAGTACATTGACGAAGTCAACGATAATGTGCTGTTGTAGGCTGACAAGATGACAGACCGTTAATAACAATTTGGGTGAAGTTTATCTTTGTAATAAATAGAGTTTGTTACAAAGATATGTCTAATCTTGCTAATTTTTGGACTAAACGTGTTCTTCCTTTTTTCATATTACGTTTCTTGTTGGCCCATAATTTTTTTTAATATGGATGGTGGTATACAATTTACATGGTGTGATCTGTGAAGTGATATTCTCTCAGAGATATGGCTTTTTGGGAGCGCTTTTGAGCTTCTCTGAATTGAAGCTACATAGGCAAGGTCATCCTAGTTCTTGTTATGGCATGAATGAATATCTCATGGTAAGTCTCTAAAGTAAAAGAGAAAGAGAGTTATAATGTTCCCAAATCTATGGCGCTCCTACTTGTCCTAAATTTCATGAAAATATTCACACATCTTCGTATATATAGAAAATACAGTAGGCTGATATTATCTGAGAGTTTACATCGATGGGAAGGTTTGGCACCTTAATGTCAGCTCTTCACCACCTCGAGCTGTAGTATGCTCCAAGGGTTGTGTTGTTAGCATTTTCTAAATCTTAAGCAGCCGTGCTCGAACTTTTTAGTCCTTATTTGTTCTTTTGTTGTAGAATGTAGCATCCTTAACCTACTCAGAAACCCGTGACGACAGTGTCTTTTAAGTTGATTTTATGGGTTGTCTTCAATGCAGATTTTTATTTTTCAAGATTTCACCTACTGACAGTTGATTTTCTAGACAGATATGTACATAAAGCCTCAACGGCCAACCAGACTAAACCAATGACAGATTGAAGTTCTTGACAGATAAGATTGAAACACACATGAAGAGGAAATCAATGTATCTGTCTTTCCTCATTAGATGAATCTATGCACGGTGTGTCTGCAGTACCGGTGGTGGCAAAATGCTTTTGCCTCTTCCGGGCATATGATAGCTCTTTCATACGTTCATTGGCTTGGTTTTTCTAGAAATTATTCCATAGAGATATGCTCATGAAGTATTGACTTCTTTCCTCCTAGGACGGTGCATCAAATCAGACACATCAAAAGAATTATTTCTCTAGGAGGCAAAACATAAATCTCTTTTCTCCTATCCCTCCACCGGGGTGGGAAGAGGGGGGTTGGAGTGTTAGAAAGAACCCTCTCCACACAACTCGGATAAAATGATGTGAACGGTTGGGAGGCAAAATATAACCTCGAGAATTTGCATTTTGCATGCTGACCATCAAATCATGTCACTTCATGCGCGTCCAAAAATGTTTATACCCCTCTTAAATTACTATATGTCCTATACATGCACAAACATATAACTCCAAGAAGATTCTATCTTTATTTCTCGTCTCGCCCCTTTTCAAACGATTGCGCCCCATCACTACGAATGGGATTCTTTGGTGTTGCCACCCAGACCAAATATATATCATTGTTTATCTAGTAGCTTCCTTATGTTAGAGAGAACCAAAAGAAGAAGAAGAAGAAGAAGAAGAAGAAGAAGAAGAAGAAGAAGAAGAAGAAACTTTATCACACACAAGTAGACCCAATACTCATTGCCAGATAATCACAAAACACAATTTACATAGGACCATGACACACCCACTAACTCAACCAACTTCTTCTCAGTCCATAATCATTGTGTGAGAACTCCTCTCTCACCACTACAGTTTTTGCTTCTCTATCCTAAGCAACCATCACACTTTCCTTTGCAAAATCCCCAATCACTCAAAGAGTGATCTTTATAGAGTAAACCAAGACGACAACAGACCCCAAGCAAGAGTAACTTCTAAAGACCCAAGGAATCATGCAACGCTGCTCTGGCCCTGGCCGCGGTCAGGATCGATTTAAGTCACATGTCCCGGACTTCGAAAATGTTGCGGTTCTTGACAACGATGTCATACATGTGCATGGACTTGAACTTGTTGAAGTCCTTGGGGAGCGAGATGAGATGGATGGTGGATCTCTTGTGGAATTGGAGGAGTTCCGGGTCGTCGTAGTACCTCTCCCACCCGAGTGAGGATAGCTTCCTCTCGAGGTCAGAATACGACGTGATCACCTCGTTCGTTGGGGTGTGGATCAGCACCTTCCGCCGCCCGATGCCGCCGGACACCTCACCCCCTGGGTTCTCCACCAGTCGAACAACGCCGTTCTTGAACACCCAAACCCCAGACATTTTATAAATGTGAGACTGGGAGGAAGTAGAGTGTGCTGTGTGAGATTGGTTGATGAGCTGGCTCTTGTGGAGATGGCAAGTGATTGTGGCTTCTGTGATGCATATATATAGGCGAGGGACGTGATGCGGAGGAAGTATGTATCATCAGCTTATAATAATGATTGGTCAGTTGGTAAGTGAATATTAAGGGCCTCATGGGTGTCGGTTCACGGCCCAAGGCGGGGTCCACTCACCGGGGGATTTATAGTGTAAGGATACATCCAGGGTCAGGGTGTTTGGGGACACACTTTGCCATCTTATGTGGGCATGATCAGATTGAGAAGAATCCGATCTTTCTTTTTCCTAAGCCATTGAACCCACCATGAGAATCTTTGTTTGGAGGGAAAAAATAAATAAATAGATTGAGACGTATTCTAGAAGAGGATAGCAAAAGAATGTGACTTTGTTTGTTTGTGTAACGGGTTTATCTAAGGAAGAAAGACACTAACCGTTCTACAATTTTCATATGACACTCTTATTTAAGCACTGCGACTTCCAAAAATTGATCATCCTTGTACTGTTGGAAATCACATGTGGCATTATTGTAGAAGAAATAGTTGATGGGTCTTACTGGAGATGTCAATACTCAAGATATAAATCAAACGAAGCCATTTGCCAACACAAATTTGCCCGGAATTTAGAAATTAGGTTCAATTTGCTAAATACACGAAACCCTAAACCCAAAATCTTTTCCTAAAAATTAGAAATTATTTATGATTTTATTTCCAAAAACCCTAGCCCCAAATTCTAGTTTCAATCCGAACGGATTCCTCAGTGGCGACGCGGCCGTCTTGTCCTGCTGCTGGCAAGGCATTGGTGAAGCCAAGTGTGCCTAGGACTCAGAGAGAGAGAGAGAGAGAGAGAGAGAGAGAGAGAGAGAGAGAGAGAGATCGAATGATGATGGTGGTGCCGACTGAAGGAGGAGTGCAGCCAACATGCCATCTGACGTGAAGCACTGATTTTGGTTTGCAATTGAAAATAGGGCTCGGGTTTGGATTTGGATTGTAACTTAATTTCGTCTCAAATCTTCAAATTAGGGCAAGAAAGGGCTTAAATAATGTTTGTTTAAAACATTTTCAATGTCATCATCTCTCTGGTGAGTCACGTAGGATGATTTAATGTTAATGTAATGCCATGTAAAACTTTTAGGTAAGAAAAATCGTTTATATAACTTAAAGTTGTGGCATTTAAATGATTACTTGAAAATGTACAACACTAAATTATAACACTATCAATGTCATTTTCCTAATTTAACTGTATCAAGGTACTTGATAGATATACCGACTATTTATTTACGCACCATCATGTGATAATATGTGAAGAGATTTGATTATACCAAGTAATATATTTTAAGATATGGATTCCCAAATTATGAGTATAAATTTGCATTATCTACATCATTGGCACATCAACCTCGATAAAGTTGTTTGGTCCTCTTTTTTTTTTTTTTTATTCCTTCCTCTTCTATTTTCCACTAGCGATTGCAAATACACTTTTGCAAGCATATGAGGTCACTGCCTTAGATCGGGACCTTCAACTGAAGCTCGTTACCTTCAAGAATTGAGGTATCTTAAGATTTAAAAATTTCAACTGAAGCTCGATATCTTCAAGATTTGGAAATTTCTCTATACAAAAAAATCAGTGCCAACATCAAATTCATCCTGTTGTTAACCTATACAATATGTTTTGCGTTATCCTCTAACAATTTAAATTCAAACTTTCCAATGAACTTTAAGATGATATTATAGAGTAAGAGATACCGAGTTTGATTCAAAGCCACCTAGAAACTTATGACAAAGAAAAGGTAGATAATACTAGAAGCACAAATGTTAATGCGGTTTTTATCTTAAAAAAATTGGTTACAGATGACAGAAGTACAAATGTTAGCTCACATGATTTAATTTCTTTAGGAAGTGATTACTTCAAAATGAGTATTTGAACAAGTGAGACACCTGCAGACACTCCATAAGAATTTAGCACATCGTTTTGCAAACACAAATCTTTATGCCCTGGCAAGGAACTAGCCAGCTAGCAAGCTAGCGTTATTAAAAAAGGAATAACACACTATAGTTGCTTTTCAATTTAAATGACTATATAATAAAGGCGAAGTATTGAATATAACGCTGGAATTTTATGCCCTAACTGGAAAGTGAGGGGATTCTCATTGCACGAAGAGGGTTAGGAGTAGGAAAGGCAGTGTCTCCTTTTCCACGAAACTGTGAATGGTTGCCCGGAAAGATCATGTAACACAGTTTGGCATGTGGGGGTGGACCAAGTTGAAAAAGATTCTCAAATTTTGGTTAATGCCAAGCTTCTTTTGCATTACAGAATATTAGTTATTTATGCACCAATGTCTGGCCGCCCCAAATGCATGTCTTTGCCTAACTGTTGACTACTTTACACTCTATATATAATATAAAAAGGTTCCTTTTCAATGGTTTTTTTAGTAATCTTCAACTGAAATGTTTCTTCTATCCAGCATTTTCCTTTCACATTGATCTGGTAAGCGAAGAAGAGAGACACGTTTCTAGTAACTGCGAATGTTAGTCTTTTGTCTACGAAGCCGCTGTTTGAATGCCACCTTTTGTTAAATAATAAGAAAAATAAAGTGAAATCTTTAAGGGTTAAGGGTGCATGATGTTCTCTAATATATATCTTATTCCAATGGAAACTGGAGAACAACCCTTGGTTTTTCTTTATTTATTTTTTATGGCTGCCTAGTAACAATACCCTAGAAGAACCCTAATTAGTTTACTTTGTTCCCGGTCGACTATTAGGACCTTTGCACGCGTGTTAAAAAGAAAGATGCCAATTGAAATTGATTGCCGACATGTTGAAGATGCCACTTACCTAAAAAAGAGAAAAAAACGAAAGTGAAGAGAATTACAAACTATATATCCTGCCAAACCATTGACCATATTAATCATCCTAAACATTTAAAAAAAGGTGGGCACAAAATGTGCTTTTACCAGTTCTCAACTAAAATATAAGAAGAGTTACAGTTTTATCCTTGAACAGTCACATGTTAGAGCACATGCGCAAATGGAAAAATAAACCTCTCCGAAAGTTGAGGGACAGATGTGCACTACACCGAAAATTTAGGGGGTTTTTTGACCTTATTTTTGTACTATTAGTACTGAATTTGAATGTACAATTGCTTACTCTGAAAACACTTAACCTATTAAAGTACAATCAAGATCTATTATACAGCTCAAGGCTCCACCTTAAGTGAAGGGTAATTAGCTGATGAAGATCCTAACCGTGTGAATATGATATGGGTGGTCCAAAGTAAAATTGAAGTTCGCTGGTGCACAATAAAACAACAACTCATAAATGGAAGAAAGATAGGCGGGAGGAATTGAATTCGAGTCCTCTTACTCCGATATCATTGCGAAGTTTTGAGTGAAATACCATTTACAATTCAAAAAACTTAAGCTATCAAAGTATATTGTGAGGAGTATATTTTATCAATTGACGCCTTGTCATCTTTATTTTGGTTAGAATCTATCATATCCAATCAGTAGAAGGAAATAAAAACAAGGGCAAAAAGTGATGTGTGCGAGTGTATGGCTTTAGTGAATGCACTCTCTCTTTATCCAGCAAGATGGTCGCCTACTTGCTACAACTTTGCTTCATCATCCTCGTGACACATGGTCCTCCTCATGCTCTCACTGACCCTCTTAAAGCCAGCATTGCCTCTTGCCATGACAAGGATCTCTGTGCTTGGTTTTTGTGTGCTGTGTGCTTTATAAAGACGACCATTCTTATTTGTCACCTTCTTCTAGATTCTTCTTGATCCTTTTATATATTGGACCACCTCGGAATTTTCTATCTAATGTTCTTCTCTTTTATGTTGGTTGGTCCAAAAATATCCTATAGGAAAGTCAATGAAGTTTCTTTTTAGCTGGTTTTATAAGAAATGTAGCATTGATTAGTACTTATATGGCGTGAAGAATGAGAGGGTGCATAAATTCATAGATGATGATTAATGACTAAACTAGGAGACAAATCTTGATCATCAAGACACCAATGCTTAAAGGAGTCTAATGCATTTTTTGCTGTAATGGCATGTGCCAGCTCTAGAGGTCTGAGTGAGTTCAAATGTTAAACACAAATTCCATCTAATCATATATAGTCATAAATTGAGTCTTGGGTAGACTATTAACCACTTTGCCACTTCACTTATTCATTGACAGATAATTTGTTGAACTTGCATAATTAGATGATTGCATTCTTATTTTACACCACATGTAACTTCACATGAATGCCATTCTTATTGACTCGATATTTTAGTTTGTAAATATTATTTGATGCGGTCTAATTTGTCGTGCAATAGCTCATCATTTCAGATATTATATATGTATAGGAGGAGATCATTGACGATATACGTAGCTGTACCTTTCAAGACTAGAATACACTAGCTCAAAAAAGTTGTTTGGCTGTAAAAGTGATCACAAAGGGTATTAATAAATGGAAACCTGTACTCCGAAAATAAAGTGTCCCTTTTTCAAAACGTTCCCAAACCAAGGAATCATAATCTTGATTTTGTTGTCGTTCCCAGAACGCTAACCTCCGCAAACACCAGAGAAAGCATAATGATGATGTCGTGTAACATGAACTCCTTTGATTTATCTCCATCAAGCCATTCCTTTTTATTGGAACACCGTCTGGCATCTTATGTACTGACCCTTACGGAAGGAATAAATAATCTAGAAAACTTACCAGGATGAGGGGGCACAATCAAATCATTTCCCACCTCAGATAGATGGAAGGATTCTACTGCGAGGTTCCAAGACATGCCACATCATCCTTCTTCCTTCTTTTTCCTTTCGTTTTTGGGAATAAAAACGGGTTGTTGTAGTCATTCTCTTTATTGGAACGAAGTCACAAAATGTCCAATGGACAATTTTTTTTTTTTTGCCTTAGCCACAATCTCGCGCCACCACCTTTTCGAAGAAATGTCCCTTTTTCTCTTTCAATTTCATCACTGTTTCACATCACTGAAAGCATGGGATCCACATGGACTGGAATTCTCTCTCTCACCCGCGAGCGAGTACAAACCCTATCTACACCTAAAAGAAAAAAAGGAGGCGAGTACAAGCCCATGTGATTGTCCCTTAGAAAAGCCAAACTTGAAGTCCGATAATTAACTAAGCAAGATACTCAGAATCATCCTTTTAGAGCATATGCCTTTCCATACTGGCCTCTTCTTTTCTCATATAGGGAAAAAAGCAATGATCCATCACAGTCACGAAAGAATTCCTGTTGGGTTCGTGCTTAATGCTGATTTCAACTTTCGAACATGATTAGGGGGGCTTTATGTACTAGCGTGCTAAGGATACCTCTTCTAGTTACTATGACTTTTTACACAGTTTGTATGTGGAATATCGATGCGAAAAGACGGGATTAGTATTGTTTATAGTTGGAAGGAATGTTTACATGTTAATTTTACCATTTATGACTGATACATCAACAAAACCAAGTGACTGTGATCGATATTCAACGGCATCATCTAGTTACACAACTTCACCAGAATATAGTCCCACTTTCAAAAGAACTAACACACACTTACAAGCACGAGTCCAAGAAATATCCTCTCTCTCTCTCTCTGAAAAAAAGAAGAAGAGGGGTTTCCTGTCGAGGATCTCCGAAGGTGGTGACCTTATATTACAACTCTATCTGTGTTTCTATGCATGCATGCACATGCATGTGTGCATGCGAGAGAGAGAGAGAGAGAGAGAGAGAGAGAGAGAGAGCGAGTCAAATCAAAGGGGGGAGGCGCGCAGTCATGGCGACGACAACCGGAGGCGTGTTGATGAGCGACAGATGACAACCATCGTAGGTGGCAGCATTGTAAATGAGCTAGAGGAGGAATAAAAAGGAAGACCGGAAAAGAAAATTTAAAAAAGAAGAAGAATGTATCTGAAAAATTACAATTGTATGAGCTAACGTGTCCATCTTTTAAAGAATAATTTGAAGATGTAAATTTAGGTTAAAGTCAATTTTTGGCCCCTGAACTCGCGCATTTATTTTCTAATCAAGTTTTCGGATGTATTTAATTTATCTAATCATGTCCTAATTGAACATGCATAACTTTTCTCATCGCATATCTCCGACTTCTAATCTAGTTTATCATAGTTAACATGTCCCTCAGACCCGACACCCAATAAGAGGGTTAGACGTCGAATTTTTTTTACCGACGTTGACTGGCTAATATGTTGGACTTAAAAACCCCAAAATGAAGTCTATATAATGGGATATTGAGTGATGAGATTTCTTGGTCCTTATGCTGCACTAGAGGCCATGTAAGATTTTTTTATGGCTCCAAAAGACATGTCACCTCAAAATTAGACGATCGAGAGAGACTTGATTAGAAAAGTAGTAGACAAATTGAAAGTGGCCTTGTTCGGTAAAAAGTGCACAAGCTTGGAGACAAAAGTTAAACTTTTACTACAAAGTTTTCATTTTAAACATATGATACCCCAATAGTGAAAGCAAAATCTGTGGATTGCGGCGACAACTCCGACGCTAGGCGCAATCGGCAGTAGTTGTGGAGTCAAGCAGCGGCGAGGTGAAGAATAGGGGGAAAAACATATATTAGGATTCGGACATTTCAATTCAATAGTAATTTAGGTCTCAAGTGAAAATTTTGATACTTGCAACGTATTTACGCATAAGAAAAGTATAAGTAACGACGAACACTGCTACATGAGCACTGCCTTAATATGCTGTTGATTCACGAAACATTTAGGTTGCAACTTGTGGTATTCCGGTGAGATTTAAACTTCAACGTCAAGTGATAATCTACATGAGGTATTCAATTCATGTAAGTTATATGAATGGAGTTTCCCTTATGCATTTTTCTGCTTCCTTTTTGGATTCCCATGCACTAAAAATGGAGGAATTGTCTAGTCAATGATAAATATATTGTATGGACGTTAATTCAGTCATAAATTTTTTAATTTTAGTCTTAAATCTTTGTGTGAAATTCAATATAATTTTTTTTTTTGTTAATTTTTGCTGGGAATTATTGACATGACAATATATCACGTAGGATGGTCAACGACTTATTGGTGATTTCTAGCTAAAATTAACTGGAAGTATTCTAATGGAATTTCATGCAGATATTTAAAACTAAATTGGCAAAATTGAAAAAAGTTTTGAATTGAACAAATATTTGTATGATAGGTTTAAAATTGATTGTGTAATTTTCCCCACTCAAAGCTGATATATGTGGGACTTAAGCACCTGCACACCACCACCATACAACCAAAATTCAATTAAACATAAAGAGAATTTTTCCTTTAAAGTGAGCTTCCACATAATAATTTTCCACCTTAATATATCACAAACCCTAATTTTAATTGATTTATTTAGGGCCCCCTATGGAAGGATATGAATTTGTTCCCCATATTACTCATTGTTAGTTGTAGCTAAGCCTTATTGGGCAAAGATAGAGTATTCTTGGATTGTGGAGAGGCACTGAAAGAGAGAGAATTGGTTGCGGAGGGAATATGGTTTAAAGCTAATATAGAACACTTTGCTCTAGCGTAGGGTTTATGCTCAACTTTCATTATAAAAACGATGGGAATTCACGTTGATATAGGAATAAAGTGCTAGACATTGGGAATGTAGTATCTATTCCCTAATGAATATTAGGATAACTTGGTGATAACATTCCGTGCTTGAATGAGAATGACAAGATCTTTATATATGCAATTAACTAGATTAAAGGACGAAAAGGATAGAATACGTAAAACTCACGTCGAGCAATCATTGTTTTTTATGTTTGAATTGGAATGAAGAACTTCATATTTCAATTTAATAAGAAAAAATCTCATAGATGGAGGATCTAGAATCCAAAGAATTTACGACAAGACATCATGGAATACTTTTGCGCGTATATGGGATTAAGCTTTGTCTTTGTCTTTGTCTTTTTTTTTTTTTTTTCATAATATTATTGTTACTTTTCCCTAGAGAAGAGGTCTCACCTATTTTGGTAATGGAGCATGGAATATCTGAAAATGCTAGTTATTCTGGGCTCTAGCCCAAAAGGCTTCATCTTCACTATACTGTGTAAAGCAGAGTTCCAAGTAGTCGACACATGTCACTTATCTAGCCACCAATACATCCTTTTTCCCTTTTTCTTTTTACAAATTTTATTTAATACTAGAATGAGATCCACACCATGCACGAAATATACTGAGTGAATGAAATTTTTTTAATTTCTTTGATGTACTAATTTCAAGGAGTCCGCATTAAAAAAAAAAAAAGATTGTTTAAATACCTATAATATATCATATTAGTATCACAATTTAAATAACTAGTAGGTATTTAAGACTGGAGGTCTAATGATCGATAGTACAGATCATGTCATGAATCCACCATTACATACTCAGACAAATTGATTTGTCAAAGAAATGAGGAGAAAAAAAAACACTTAGTGAACAATTGGTGTTGCATATAGCCATAGGTGTACTAACAATATTCATGAAATAATCGGTCAATGAATTTTATCTTATGTAAATCCACAAATTCTGAATATTACAAAGAGTATAGCAATTGAATCAAGAACCTAGTATGGTCATATCAGCAAAATAAATGAACAATTCATTAGTTGTCGCTAATATTAATGATGACAAGTTTATGAATATTGTAAATTATAATCTTTAAAATGAATTATCGATGTACGATTGATTTATTAACAATAAACTTCAAGTTTAAATATGTAAATGTAACCTTGTAATAATAAACACAGAAAGAGTGAATATGTAGTTTTTAATATCGACTAAATACTATTATTTAATTAAATATAAAAGTGACATTTTTAGTACCCAACAGCTCGACTACTCCGCAAGAATAAGAAAATTCAAGTTAAATTCCCAAGCATGCCACGTCACCACTTCACTATTTTCCACCCACTCAATTCAATATATTTAGAATAATAAGTTTTATTATTGCTTTAATTTTTGCCTTCTTTGAAGTATGTATTGTCTTTTGGTTAAGAAAAATGAGACCTAAGTGATCCCAAGTTCTATTTTACATGCACTCGCGTTAAAATAATTCTTAACTTTCTCTTGTTATAAACTAGCCCACTGCCCACAAGTTACGTGGATCTATTGCTTCAGTAAGGATTAACCGAGTATATATTAGCTAAAATTAAATAGAACCACAATAAAGTAGACCTATGTAGGAAAGTATGAATAGAGTTATAGGTGGAACAAGAAGACTGAAAGCACAACAAAGTTGAAGTCACATAAAATCTTCCAATATGTCAATGACAGCATTGAAACAGAAGATAATTTATAGAAGATATAAATTACTATCTTTGATAATTAAAAATTTATAATTACTCATTAAAGACTGTCATGTAATGGCAGATATATTATCCTTAATATTTGTTATCTTATTTCCATGCTGTCATTTGTCATTGGACAATCGACAAAGATTTGCTTGGGCCTTTTTGGAAATCACTTGAACATTTAGGCCCAGATCAAGATTTGTGGACATGAACGTGCCATGAACTGCTCGTTCGTTTAATTTATCAACCACGTCTTGTATGGCTAAAGACTACTAAAACATCCTTCAATCTTTCATAGTAATCACGTAAAGAAAAGGGTCTAATAGTGCAAAATTGAGTCAGATACTGTGGTAAGGCTAAATCTGACAGTCTTAGAGAGAGGTACATGCAATATGTTGACACCAAAAACTATCCATGATCACCTATTGCATGCGATGAAACAGACTACGAAGGCTGATCCTCTCACGCGGTATCTCCTTCAAACGAGAACTGTCATCACTTTTTTTCTCGTCTGCAGGAGGAGGGGAGAAAGGGAATCAATGGAGCTGCATGCGGAGCTTAAATTTGGTAGATGCCAAATGGCCTAGAAAAGGTATCATCTTGCGACTGGCGCACCTTTCAAAGGATGAATATAAGACATCCATCATTATAAGCCACTACAGGGTCATTCGAAAGCCAGCCTCTGAGTGCCAACTAAGGCCAGTATATTGACCCTTCCTAGGCAATGACTCAAAGTGAGTCCCTAGTTCTGCAATCCTCCCATATGAACAAAGTGCAATTTGGCGGGCATTCTGAACTGTAACGAATCTATCAGCAATCACCAATATTGTCCACCCCCTATCAGATGGTCTAGAGCATCCTGGACAAGGCGCTCACTAACTGCATTTAAGGCACTTGCTGCCTACACCAATCAATGAGCCAAAGGGAAGCAAAAGAGATCTATCTCGTCAGAGCATTCTTTCGTAGGGCTCTGGTGATAGCAATTCTCAGCAGGTAAAGAAAGAGTCTCTCTCTCTCTCTCTCTCTCAATGAATATTTGATGCATCGATTAATCAATCAACACGAGTATTCAGATACACGAATCCACAACCAAATTTTCTATTTCACCAGCCTCTCGCCTCCACTTAGAAGGCCTCTTTGCTCACCAGCTGACGTGTCATAACCTTTTCAACGAAAAAAGCATTTAGCAGACGATATATAGGAATGGTAGACCAGGAAAGCAAAACAAGAGGTTGCATTTAGACAACTAGGACAGACCCGTGGAAGAGATTACAAAACCGTAAGCATTAGCCACTTTGGCTGCCTTTATCACATCGTCCTTGGAAACATTATCATCAAGAAGGACATAAGCAATACTTTCTCCAACAGACAACAGGAAAAAGAACAGGTTACCGAACCATGTAAAATCAGGAGCTAAATCTAAATCAAGTGCAAGAAGTACTGCAAAGTGTGTGAAGAAGTATAACATATATGGCTATATCTCATAAAAATCAATGGAACAGCACATAATACAAGCAAAAACAAATTTACCTACATAAAATACAGCACCAATCCCCAGAAGAGACAGATCTCTTTCCAACAAAAACTTCAAAATTAAAAAACCTATTAGAGTTAAGCTGTTTTACACGCACACACACACTCAGTCCACTCAGATGTAGCAATAATATGCAAAGATAGCATTCCAACCTGACAATGAACATATACCCAGAAATGTCTCTCACTTGTCCCTTCTAATCATGCCAAGACAAAACTGACATTTACAGAACACTGAGAAGATCCAGTCAAAATAATTCAGTATCACTTAAGTATGACAACACCAGGGGGCACCTGATGAAGAAATGCTCCTCTAAATGTCAATTGTTTTTTTTTTTTTTTTTTTTCGGGGTCAAAGTAGCGAATATATTGATTTAAGGATGAGTTGCACCATTTTCCAGTAAGTCCATACATAGGATATCGAACAGTGGAGGTGGAATAGAGACAGCCCAATCCGGGGGAAGACTTTTGGCCTCATGGGCCTTGGCCGTCCAATTAGCTGCTTCATTTGCTCGTCTGCTGCAATGAACGACGCGAAGGGAAAGAAACCCTTGGAGAAGCTCCGCAGCTTATGCAAGCAATTGACGGATCTCCCATGGTGAAGATCGTTTGGCGTTGACCGCTTGCACAAGGATCCGACAGTTCGATTCCAAGGTGATGTGTCGATCAGCTTGTCCGTTCTGCAACAAATTTCGTAGAGTGAGGGTGAGGGCCTGGGTTTCCGTCTGCAGGGCAGAAGACGCAGCAACACGGCTCGTGAATCCAGCGACGAGTTGACTAGTATGATCTCGAGCAAGGGAGGCCACCGATCCTTCATGGGAGGCAGGGATAAAGGCCGCATCTATGTTGATCTTCCAGGCGCCAGACTTCGGAGGATGCCACACTTGATCGGAGGATGGGGATCGAGGTTGATTTACCAGATTGACTTCGCAGAGGCGGCGATCAGTGAGGGCATTCGCAAGGGCCGTATGAACGACAGTTATTGGATTCGGTTGAACCCTGCGGAAAACAAAGCTGTTCCTAGCCTTCCAGATTTGCCACAGTGTTTGCACAATCAGTTCTAGGTCAGGTAAGCAATTTCTATTAGCTATAATATATGTTAACTAGGTGTCCATGCGTTGAATGCTGTGATCTGCGGGGTTGATGTTGAGCTGCTGGTGCAACCATACCTGTTTTGTCCATGGGCATAATAGGAAGATATGTTCTGTTGATTCTGGATCGTTTGATTGGCATAGCTGACACATAGGATCTGAGATTATATGTCTGTGGTAGAGATTCTCTTGCGTAGAAATAGCATTGTGGCATATCGACCACATGAATATGCGGAGCTTTGAGGATGTCTTAAGCTGCCATATCTTGCGCCACAGATGTTTTGGGGCTTGGTAAGAGGATGAGGCGTTATTGTGATCATCCTTGCGTGCTGTAAGGCAGTTGTAACCATTCTTGACTGTGTATTCTCCGTCTTGAGTGCCTCTCTAGATAAGCCTATCGGCTGTACACTGAGGTCGAAGCTGTGTGGCTAAAATCTCAGTCACTGTTTGATCATCAAAGAACGTACGTAGCATAGGTTCATTCCAAATTTGCAGACCTGGTATAATAAAAGCAGCCACTTTCTGCGGTTCGCCTAGAAGCGCCGGGCCACCTATGGTGCCTCTTAAGAGCCATCTATCTTCACGGATATTGATATTTCGCCCATCTCCAATAGACCATTGCAGATTATCTAGAATCGAGTCTCTACCCAGCAGCAGACTTTGCCAGCCCCAGGAAGGTCTTACCCCTTTATTTGCATGCAAGAAGTCCACAGAATGATAGTAAAGATCTTTAAGCAGTTTAGTCCATAGGGAGGTTGAATTTTGAAGTAGACGCCAAGTCTGCTTACCTAGTAAGGCTTTGTTGAAGTTGATGAGGTCACGAAACCCCATCCCTCCCATATCCTTTCTTGTGGTAATGGAATCCCACTTCTTCCAATAGATACCTGTCTTAGTGCTAGAATTCTGCCACCAAAATCTGGCCATTTTCTGTTGAATAGATTTACACAGAGAGACAGGGATCTTGAAAATAGACATTACATATTGTGGGATGGCCTGAACAACAGTTTTGAGTAAAATTTCCTTACCTCCTTTCGATATGAACTTTTCCTTCCAGCCTTCTAGTTTAGAGTGCACACGAGCTAAGATCCAAACAAACATGTCTTTTTTTGATCTTCCCTAGTCTGACGGTATTCCAAGATATTTACCACATTTAGTGATGACAGGAACCCGTAGTTCTTGGGCCAAGTTCTGTTGTAGTTGGATGGGACACGCCTTGCTAAGTAGGATGCCGGATTTGTTCCGGTTCACAGTCTGACCAGTCGCTAAGCAATATTGGTTCAGCAAGTTCTCTAGATTCTAGCATTCCCGTAGTGTACCATCCAAGAAGAAGACAACGTCATCAGCAAAGAATAAGTGCGATAAAGTTGGGCACCATCTATTTAGGGTGATACCTTTAAGATGTCCCATCTGGATAGCTTGCTGGATAAGGATAGATAGGACATTGGCTACTAGAATAAACAAGTATGGCGATAAAGGGTCACCTTGGCGAAGTCCTCGAGAAGGGTGGATATGAGGAAGATTGCGCCATTGAATCTGACACCGAGTGTGGAGGTTGTTATGCATTGCATTACCCATCGAACCCAATTTGATTTAAAACCCAATCTAATCATATAATCCCTCAAAAAATCCCATTCAATCCGGTCATAGGCCTTCTGCATGTCTAACTTGAGAATTGCTTGAAAATGTTTCTTTCTGTTCCTGGTTCTCATTTGATGAAGGACCTCTTGCACCACCAATATGTTGTCTTGGATCTGGCGGCCACTAACGAAAGCAGATTGTTCAGGAGAAATCAGCAAGGGTAGCCATTGTTTTAGGCGGTTGGCTAAGATTTTGGAAATAATCTTATAGTTGTAGTTGCAAAGGCTTATAGGATGAAACTGATCAAGTCGTTCCGGATTAGGGACTTTGGGTATGAGGGCTATGGATGTGTGATTGAGGGCAGATGGCAATACTCCAGTGTAGAAAAATTCACTCACCAATTTTAATAGGTCATCTTTCAGTATGTCCTAGTGATGCCGGTAGAATAGTCTGTTGAGGCCGTCCGGTCCTGGCGCTTTGGTTGCACCCAATTGGAAGACTGCTTGTTGTAATTCCTCTTCTGTGACAGCTTGAGTGAGGCTAATATTCATATCATCCGTGACCATCTTAGAGCACTACGACAAGATAGGGTTGTAGTCACGATGCCCCATAGATGTATACAAAGTGGTAAAATAGTGGTTAGTCATTTCCTTGAGTTGTTGCTGATCACGCACCCAAGATTGATCTGTGTCTTGTAACATGCTGATACGATTTCTCTGTCTTCGTTGGATAGTAATGGCATAGAAGAATTTTGTATTTTTATCACCCCATCTCAGCCAGTTGATATGGGATCTCAATGCCCAATATTGCTCTTCTTGTTGCCATAGGTGCTGGATTTCCATCTGCAGGTGAGTCATCTCATCATTGTCATGAAGATCATGGGGCTGATTCATAATGTTTTGGAGCTGTAGTCTCAAGCAGTTAAGTTTATCCCGGCCATTTGCAAACTTTCCTTTGCTCCATAAAGCAAGTGCACTCGAAGCAGATTTGATTTTGCCCGAGAAAGTAGAGCTGGATCGCCATGATTCAGCAATGATCTGGTGGCATTCGCGGTCCTGGAGCCAGAAAGCCTCAAAGGTAAAGCTTTTCCTCCTTTTGAGGTGTGTAGCATCTGTTGTAAGCAAGAGTGGACTGTGGTCCGATGCCGTAGCTGGTAAGATAAACACCTCGGCTGCTGGATAAGCTAAATGCCAATCCATTGTGCAGAGAGCCCGGTCCAGTTTTTCCTTAATTAGTTCCTCTCCCTCCCGCTTATTGACCCAGGTATAAGCGCAGCCTTTACTGGCCACCTCTAGGAAGGAGCAATATTCAACAAAAGCACGAAAGGATCTGACACGATAGGGATTAGCTTGTTGCTTACCAGTCTTCTCCCGGTGATAAAGGATATCATTGAAGTCACCAATACATACCCAAGGTAGCGTATTAGAATCACTGATTTTGTGTAACTCATTCCATACTTGCTGTCGTTGATAAAAGATTGCAGGGGCGTGTACACAGGTAAAGCGCATTGGCATAGTAGTATTCTTATCCGTGCATATCATATCTAGATAGTGATAGGAATGATGTTCAAGTGAAATGGAGACATCATCAGTCCAAAAGACAGCCAACCCACCTGCTAGCCCGATAGGATCTTCAAGTAAACAACTGGCAAATTTAAGTTTCTTTTACATTTGAAGTAAAGTAGGCCTTTGGTTCTTTGTCTCCATCCAAAAAATGAGTTGGGGCTTTTCATGGGCCACTAGGGCCCTTAAAGCTCGAACTGTCGGGGGATTGCCCAAACCCCGGCAGTTCCAGCTTAAGATCTTCATTTGTGGAGGGGTGGCTGATTCGGGCCAGCCACCACAGCCCATTGGTTGGGTTCTTCAGCTGAGATAATAGGAGTATCCAGCAGATGGGAGTCATCAAACATCACTACTCCCTGGGGTTGTAGCTCGTAAGGAGTGTAACGTTTTACTTTCTTTGTCGGACTCGCTTTGGATATAGAATGTGTATTCTTGATTTTCTTCTGTTTTGGGCCGCCTGCAATTTCCAATAGTTGATCATGAGCCTGTGTTGTTGCTATAGATTGTCCAGGAAAAGGAAGGATTCCCTTGGATGAACCAGACTGACATCGCCATTGGAGAGGTTCAGCTACTATGAGGAGTGGTTGTGCCGGGGGATCAACAGATGCTTTACCCTTATCCTTGCTATGTTGTGCTTCTGGCAGCATCAAATTCTGTGAAGGAGGAGTTTCGGGAATGATTTCAGCAGCGTTTGACTTGTTGGTATGCTCATAAAAGACCACCCATAATGGGCTATGCTCCTTAACCTCAGCACGGAGCCATTGGCCGTAATAGCGTGAGTCTCTATTGTCCATTTCTTCTTCATCATAGGGAAAGCTTTTGCAGTGCATTGCATAGTGGCCAAGCACTCCACAGGAATAGCGGAAATGGGAAAGTTTCTCATAATGGAAGTCAATCCAGATATTCTTCCCTTCAACTCGGATCAGTTGGCCTGGTTTCAGCGGGTCTTGAAGATTGAGTAATACGCGCACCCTTTCTGTTCTATAGGTACCATCTCTGTTTTCTACTCGGATCTCTAGCACTTGCCCCACATGTCGCATGACGCGATTGATCATAACCTCTGTGCATCTCTCTAAAGGTAGACCAAATAGTTGAACCCAGAAAGCACATGTGGTAAAATCATAGCAATGGAGAGGGGTATTTGGTTCCCAAGGCTTGAGAATTACTAGGTGTTGTTGGAAAAGCCAAGGTTCGTTTTCTAAAACTCTCAATTTGTCAGCTTCCTTAGTGAATTTAGCAACATATAAACCTGTCTCAGGTTGAGAAATTTCTACATTTTCGGTATGCCAAGCGCGTCTCATGGTAGTTTGGAAAGCTTGTAGATTAATCAAGGGATTTGATAGAATTTTACCTACCAAAATAAGTTTGCATTCCTCTAACTTCTCTATGGGTGCAGCCTCATTGCAGATTTCAACGTGCTGTTCAGGCCAAAGGCGACCCATTCTCTGGCATAGAGCTGCCAGTCACGCCTCTTCGTCAGAATCAGGGTGTGCCATGGGTCATTCAAGGGCAATGTGAAGTTAAAAAACTACTGCCTTGAAGGCTAGGGACCTTGCGACATGTTCCTCAGTCTAGGTTGATGAAACAGGGCAGAACTAGAGTAAGCAGGAAAGATCGCCACAATCCAGAACAGAAATTGATTCAACAAGACAGATCATCAGGCAGTCCTTGGGGGGGGATTAAAATGACTGGGTAAGGTTGGAGTCGAAAAAGATGATGCATGCAGTAGCCAATTGGGGAAATTGGGGGAAACCCATAGACTACATACCTGCGAGAAGGGGAAATTAAGGATGAAGAATCGCAAAAGGAGGTCACTGCTTGGGAATGGATCCAAGAAGAAGCGGGTCTTGACAATCGAAAGAGACGAAGAAACCTGAGATGTTGGGGGACAAAAATGGAAGCTACCAGAGCGGTAGATGGAGACTCTGCAAAACGAGAGAGTTTTCTACTTATGTTATAAGACCTTTGCAAAGTAGGTTTTATCTCTAAATGTCAATTGTTACCAGCTTAATTTCTTACTGCTGATTCTAAATGTCAGATGACAGTCACTACAGATGATAATGAAATTGCAATGGAGATTGTGGATTGAAGATGGTAGCTAAGTAATCCCCCCCAATTGATTCATATGGTGCTTAAATCCTAAATTTGAGATGATAAATTGAAGAAAATACTTGATTTACAATGGAAACAGCCTGGGCCCATTCACTTTTATTGAAAGTTTGTACATCCTCTCCAGCGACAGTTATGTGACCTTCACTCTGTTGGGTTTTCATGAATCATATATAGGTAAAATTTAACAAAAGTATGCAGCGGAAACAAATATGATATATATTTTACATGATTTTCCAAAGGCGTTGTTCGTGCTTTTTAATCAAAAATCTGAATGTAAAAGAGAGTTAAACGAATTACCTCTCGAAGCGCGCTTCAAACGAATTAGTTCGGATGTTCTACAATTCGAGCCCCACAAACGTCGGACCTCTAGTTCAGACACACCAACAATGGACGTCGAACGGAAGAGAGAACTTTCGGATATACACCACTATGATCGTGCTAGCAATCTCGTGGAGACAATCCGCCGTATCCTTGATGTTTTAGTCATGGCCCGAACGAGAGAGAATCCCTCTATTATGCAACCCCATGTTATATCGCAAAAACCAGCAATTTTTAAATAAAAATAAAACCAATCAGCAACGATTGCTGATTGTCTGCTGATGTACGAATGATCGTGCATGGATGGTTAATTAGTTATTAATTAATTAATTAAACGAATAAATAATTAATTAATCAAATCCCCTTTAAAAATAAAAAGAACATAATCTTTATATGTACATTTGGAATACATTAATATGTATTTACTTTGGGCATGCGTGTGCATCATATGCACGTAGGCTCGTGACTATAATACAAATTAAATTAAATCTTATTTAATTTAATTTCAAATCGACTCAATTTGATTGCAATAATTGCAAACACATTTGCAACATTATTTCTCTCTTATTCCACGTTATCCTAATTGTTTATGGTGTGTGACATCCCTAGGTTCATCACTAAGCTGGTAGTAAGACTTGTACTAACACATCAGTACTCCCAAAAGAATTAATTGTCCCGATTAATTTTTGGGTCCTACAAGCCATGATTGACATCTAGTAATATGTCATGGCTACCTAGATAGTGTGAATGCTTTAAGAACATAATGAACCTATTAGTTTTGGCTATAGTGTAATTCAATCCCTCTGTGTTACTATGTCCCGATCAAATAAAAACCATGCAATATTTGTCAAGTCACCAATTTGATAATAGGTACAAATCTAATTGATATGCATTTTATTCGAGACATAAACAATTTATTCTTGGTTACAACCCTGGCCGAAGATTTCAATGCAGTGTCACATTAGATCGCATAGGACATCATTATTATACCTTGCATTTAACAAGGAGACAGATTCCATATTGCGCACATGTACAACTTAGTATATGAACAAACTATGACCATGAGGTATAAAGACGGATCAACGACCCGGCATTACGTGCACCCATGAACCGTTGTTGTTCGATACACAAGTTAACACCGTGCCTCAGGTCTAAGGATTATTTACACAAGATCAAAGCATGAACAATTAGACATTGACCATGCTAAAAGCTTCCATATTGTTAATCGTTCCATATGCATCACGTTCAGTGAACTTGTTTAATACAAACACTCGTGTTCTTAACTCAAGCATCACAATACCCAATGACTTGCGACTCATCGTTCCCTTAAGTATCCAATACTTAATGGTGAAGTTAAGAACACATTGTCTCAATAGAATTATTAATATCCACTCAATAATTCATCGACCGGGAACTTTTTAAAGATTCAGTTTAACTATGAACCTGTCACATATATTCTTGACGTCTCAAGAATAAGTCTAGTTGCAACTGATCTTATGGAATCATTCATAATATAAAATAATTGGACAAATGAATGAATATGTCATTGCCATTAATTAAATAATAATAATGATAGTACAATTGAAATCCCTAATATGTAATTATTACATAGTAGCTTTAGGGCATACATCCAACAATCTCCCACTTTCACTAAAGCCAACTTGTCTGGTACCTCAAACCCATTTTGTCAATATGCCTTGCAAAAGAAGACTGAGGTAAGGCCTTAGTGAAGGGATCTGCCATGTTTTCCACCGAGGCAATTTTCTGCAAGGCGATCACCTCTCCCAACAATTTCTCTGATGAGATGGAAGCGTCTCTCAATGTGCTTGGACTTCTGGTGAGACCTTGGTTCCTTAGCTTGAGCTATTGCCCCATTGTTGTCACAAAACAATGTAATCGGTTGCTTAATTGAAGGAACGCCTCCAAGTTCAGAAATAAACTTCTTCATCCAAGCGGCTTTCTTTGCTACTTCAGAAGCGGCTACATACTATGCCTTAGTGTTGGAATTGGCAATTATGCTTTGTTTGGAACTTTTCCAACTAACTACACCACCATTGAATGTAAAGACAAACCCAGACGTAAACTTATGATCATTAGGATCCGATTAAAAATTGGAATCAGTATACGCTACAACTTTAAATTCTCCTTCTCCATATATCAAGAATAAATCCTTAGTCCTTCGCAAGTACTTAAGAATATTCTTGATTGCTATCCAGTGCTCTTCTCCTAGATCGAACTGATATCTGCTAGTAATACTTTTAGCATGCGCAATAACAGGTCTGGTACATAGCATAGCATACATTATGTTTCCAATAGCGGATGCATATGGTATCTTTGCCATCCGCTCTCTTTCTTCAGGAGTGTTGGAACACATCTCCTTAGAAAGATGGATTCCTTGCCTAAAAGGCAATAATCCTCTCTTGGAACATTGTATGTTAAACCGTGTTAACACTTTGTCTATGTACATAGATTGTGAGAGGCCAATCAATCGTCTTGATCTATCTCTATAGATCTTGATACCTAAAATGTAGGTTGCCTTTCCTAAATCTTTCATGGAGAATTTCTGTGACAAGAATAGTTTTATTGATGATATCATTGGTACATCATTTCCAATCAAAAGTATATCATCGACATACAAAACTAGAAATGCAATTGCACTCCCACTGATCTTCTTATATACACAAGGTTCATCTAGATTTTTGATGAAGCCAAATGATTTGACTACCTCATCAAAATGGATATTCCAACTTATGGAGGCTTGTTTGAGTCCATAAATGGATCTCTTAAGCTTACACACCTTCCGTTTTTCACTATTGGATTCAAAACCCCGTGGCTATTCCATATAGATGTCCTCATCGAGAAAACCATTTAGAAAAGCCGTTTTGACATCCATCTGGAGTATCTCATAATCAAGGTGTGCAGCTATAGCCAACATAATCCAAATGGATTTTAGCATGGCCATAGGTGAGAAAGTTTCGTCATAATCAATTCCTTCTTTTTGACGATATCCTTTCGCCACTAGCCGTGCTTTGTAAGTTCCAATCTGACCTTCAACATTCATCTTCCTCTTGAAGATCCATTTACAGCCAATTGGTATAATACCATTAGGCAAGTCAATTAAGGTCCAAACTTCATTGGAATACATTGAATCCATTTCAGATTTCATGGCTTCTAGCCATTTACCAGAATCGATGTCCGACATCACCTCCTCATAGGTTTTAGGATCACCAGGTTGATCACTATCATTCACAATGAATAATGGTTCAATATGATCAACCGAGTGTCTATAACAAGTAGGTGGGTGAGACGTTCCCGCACTTCTCCTAAGAGGTTGTGTATTAGAAGCTCCCATTGAATCAAAGATTGGTATCTGAACTCGGTTGTTTGGTACTTCATTATTTTCTTTTTGTAAGACTATTTTCCGCCTAGCACCACCTTCTTGGATGAACTGATTTTCCAGAAAAGAAGCGTGCTTGCTTACCAAAATTCTTTGGTCTGAATGAAAATAGAAGTAATATCCAAGAGTTTCCTTTGGATATCCAATGAAGTGACCTTGTTCAGATCTTGCCTCCAATTTTTCCATTTTCAGCTTTTTCACGAAAGTTGGACAACCCCAAATCTTAATATGATTAAGACTAGGTTTCCTACTATGCCATATCTCATAAGGCGTAGTTGGAACAGATTTGGACGGTACTCTATTCAGTATATATACAACTGTCTCAAGGGCATATCCCCAAAGGGATATTGGCAAATCGGTGTAACTCATCATAGATCGCACCATATCTAATAAAGTACGATTCCTTTGTTCAGATACACCATTATGTTCTGGAGTTCCAGGAGGTGTCTATTGTGATAAAATGCCATTCTCTTTAAGATAGTCTAGGAATTTAGTACTAAGGTATTCACCTCCTCGATCCAATCGAAGAGCCTTAATACATTTTCTTGTTTGTTTCTCAACTTTAGCCTTGAATTCCTTGAACTTTTCAAAGGATTCAGATTTATACTTCATGAGGTATAAATAACCATACCGTGACTGATCATTGGTGAAGGTAATGAAGTAATTATAACCACCTCTAGTAGTTTCATTAATTGGTCCACATACATCTATATGTATTAATCCTAATATGTTAGCAACTCGCGCACTATGTCCTACAAAGGGCGCTTTGGTCATTTTTCCTAGAAGACATGCCTCACAAGTCGAGTATGACTCAAAATTTGATGGATCAGTGTACCCATCATTACTCAACTTGTTAATTCTGTCTTCTACAATATGACCTAATCGGAGATGCCAAACATACTTTTTATTTGGACCGTCTCTAGGGCATTTATTAGTTATGGCATTTATATCAATTCTATTTTGCTTATTGACATTGGTAATCGCATTACCAGACATTGTAATGGTACAGAGATTATTGGTTAATAAGCTAGAACCAACACATATTCTATTATGATAAATAGAACATACATCATCAGCAAAAGAAAATTCATAATTTTCTTTACCCAAACGAGGTATAGAGATGATGTTCCTTATAGCATTCTTATAATGCAAACTGTTCTTTAAAACAAATACATGTCCAGAAGGCAAACATAAACGAAATGTCCCTATAGCTAATGCAGCAACTCTTGCTCCATTAGCAAGTATCAGGACAATCTCATTTCGCCCTAACATCCTGCTTATTTCCAGATTTTGCAAAGACATACAAATATGTGAAGTTGTAGCAGAATCTAGAACCCATGAGCTTGATTCAGCACTAACCATAAGATTAGTTTCAATAAGCATAGACACCATACCTTCATAAGGTTGTCCTTAGGCTTGACCTTCAAGCTCACGAGGTACTTCCTACAGTTCCTCCTCCAGTGCCCCTTGACACCACAGTAATGACATTTCCCTTTATCAATCTTGGGTTTTGGTTGCACAACAGGTTTGGCAGGCCTCTTCCATTTCTTTTTCTTTAAAATAGTCTTACCCCTTGAAGAAGAAGCCTTAGCCATAGCCACTACATTTGGTCTCGTGTTGTGCATTTCCTTCTCATAAACTACCAGCATGCTATGTAACTCAGCGAGAGTTTTTTCCATCTTATGCATGTGGAAGTTTTGGATAAAACCAGAGAAGGAATCGGGTAAAGATTGGAGGATCATATCCACAGCTAACTCGTTGTCCATAACGAGATTCAGCCTAGCTTCTTCAATGTGTCAGATCATTTTCAAAGCATGATCATTAACTAATGATCCTTTAGCCATCCTCACACGGTACAATGCCTTAGATATCTCATATCTAGAGGTTCGACCATTCTCATCAGAGTATTCCTTTAAGTGCAAAATGATCGACCTAGCATCTTCCATAGATTCATACTTCTTCTGTAATTCATTATTCATTGAAGCAAGCATATATGACCTAACTTTTAAGTCATCGTCATGCCACTTATCATAAGTGACACGCTCCTCTTGGGTCCCACCCTCAGGAAAGGAGGTTAGCATCTTTTCATCAAGCACATACCCAATTTTTTTTTTTTTTAATTGAGAACAATTCTCAAATTCCTCACCTAGTCAGTGAAATTGGGTTCAGTCAAACAATTCTTGTCAAGTATAGAAGCGAGTGGGTTTGTGGTCACCATTTTCAGAGTAATAATATATTTGTTGCAGAAAATAAATTGTTAGCCGTTGTATCTTTCAAAGTAACTATTTCATTTTGGCCTTTAAATGAAATAGATCCTCCCACTAAATTTATATTCGAATCCCATACTCCTTAAGATGGGAAGTGGTAATCTTTGTTGGGTAAAGATTACTAGTGGGGATTGGAGTCCCACTAGCCCAAAGCCCACCTCACCTAGCAGTTATTGGTGTTCTATAAACTTAGTGAGTGAACCAACTTGTTCAACGCATTATATGTGAGTCCAAATCATAACTTTGGCCTCTAGACCACCTAACAGTTATTGGCATCATGATCATAGTTAAGTTTAGCCCATCGTCTCATGTAAGTATTGAAAACACAAACGATTCCCTCACCTGATAGTTATTAGAAATTATTTGGCTCCAACCCCACATAATCATATGCATAATGGAGTGGTCCAATATTATAAATGGTAATTAACCCCTATGTATCCATAGCCGGTCAGTTAACCACAAAAATATTGAATCAAACCATGACAATGGAAGGCCACGAGTCCAAAACCCATTTCGACTTAATATTGTTAATAAGGAGATCGGGGTCGTTATTAACGGTCTCACTTTACACATTAACCGATTTAACATGCATGACAACATAAATACAAAAAATAAATAGATATCACATAAACATCTATCCTACGTGGTGATCATGGAATTATGGTTCAATAGGTCTCGAGCCAAAGAGACCCATTTAGCCATTTTAATGTTTTAATAATATGGACCTGCTCTTTACTTCTTCTTCAATCTTTGAACTCTTCAAAGACCGGGCCCAGAGAGCTCACCGGTTTATTGGCTCCTCCTCTCTTGTAGTATTTACATCAACAATTGAAATACTAAACTATACTAAAATTACATATAATGAAAATAAATATAAAAGGAAGGACGCAGCCTCCATTTAATAATTACAACCCCAAAATGAATACCTGTAATCATCATAAATTCATCCATACAACAATCACAACAATTAGGGATTTTTCCATGATCACCACCCTTCCTTACTTGCCATAAATTCAAAATTTGAAGCTCCGGAAGACATAGATAAAATTCTGCATTCAATCAAATTTAAAGTCGAACAACGCAAACCATGTCAAGAAATCAATATCGATGAAACAAATTTCACGAGCGTGATTTTGAATGGAAGTTGCATTGTCCACTTTAAATTCTCAATCACGAATCATTCATAGAATATAAACACAAAATATAACAAGTTACGGATTTTTGATTCAAAATTGATTTAGTTTTAATTTTTGCTTAGTTGATTAAATTTATCATATAAATTAATCAACCTCTATAGGCCACATAAGAGCAAGCTTTTAACAAAAATAAATTGTCCATTAGAACGCAAAAATATCTTTGAACTATAAATCAATTAAACGCACGAAAAATGCCTAAGGTTGGCTCTGATACCACTGTTGGGTTTTCATGAATCATGTATAGGTAAAATTTAACAAAAGTATGGAACGGAAACAAATATGATATATATTTTACATGATTCTCTGAAGGCGTTGTTCGTGCTTTTTAATCAAAAATCTGAATGTAAAAGAGAGTTAAATGAATTACCTCTCGAAGTGCGCTTTAAACGAATTGGTTCGGATGTTCTACAGTTCGAGCCCCACAAATGTCGGACCTCTAGCTCAGACACACCAACAATGGACATCGAACGGAAGAGAGAACTTTCGGATATACACCACTATGATCGTGCTAGCAATCTCGTGGAGACAATCCACTGTATCCTTGATGTTTTAGTCACGGCCCGAATGAGAGAGAATCCCTCTTTTTCTCGCGTCTCAAAAACACAAGAACACACACCAAAATCTCTATTTTGCAACCCCATGTTATATCGCAAAAACCAGCAATTTTTAAATAAAAATAAAACCGATCAGCAACGGTTGCTAATCGTCCGTTGATGCACGATCTTGTGCATGGATGGTTAGCGGTTGTTGACCATTCATGCTTCGTGTTGACCATGCTTTGTGCATGTGCACGAATTCGTGCACATGCATGAAGCTTCAATTTTTTTTAATTAGTTATTAATTAATTAATTATTTAAATGAATAAATAAATAATTAATCAATCCCCTTTAAAAATAAAAAGAACATAATCTTTATATGTACATTTGGAATACATTAATATGTAGTTACTTTGGGCATGCGTGTGCATCATATGCACGTACGCTCATGACTATAATACAAATTAAATTAAATCTTATTTAATTTAATTTCAAATCGACTCAATTCGATTGTAGTAATTGCGAACACATTTGCAACATTATTTTTCTCTTATTCCACGTTATTCTAATTGTTTATGGTGTGTGACATCCCTAGGTTCATCACTAAGCTGGTAGTAAGACTTGTATTAACACATTAGTACTCCCAAAAGAATTAATTGTCCCGATTAATCTTTGGGTCCTACAAGTCATGATTGACATCTAGCAATATGTCATGGCTACCTAGATAATGTGAATGCTTTAAGAACATAACGAACTTGTCAATTTTGGCTACAGTGTAATTCAATCCCTCTGTCTTACTATGTCCTGATCAAATAAAGACCATGTAATATTTGTCAAGTCACCAATTCGATAATAGGTACAAATCTAATTGACATGCATTTTATTTGAGACATAAACAATTTATTCTCAGTTACAACCCCAGCCGAGGATTTCAATGCAGTGTGACATTAGATCGCATAGGACATCATTATTATACCTTGCATTTACAAGGAGACAAATTCCATATTGCGCACACGTACAACTTCGTATATGAACAAACTATGACCATGAGGTATAAAGACGGATCAACGACCCGGCATTACGTGCACCCATGAATTGTAGTTGTTCGACGCACAAGTTAACATTGTGCCTCAGGTCTAAGGATTATTTACACAAGACCAAAGCATGAACAATTAGACATTGACCATGCTAAAAGCTTCCATGTTGTTAATTGTTCCATATGCATCAAGTTCAATGAACTTGTTTAATACAAACACTCGTGTCTTAACTCAAGCATCACAATACCCAATGACTTGCGACTCATCATTCCCTCAAGTAAATACTTAATGGTGAAGTTAGGAACACACTGGTCTCAATAGGATTATTAATATCCACTCAATAATCCATCGACCGGGAACTTTTTAAAGATTCAGTTTAACTATGAACCCGTCACATATAGTCTTGACGTCTCAAGAATAGGTTTATTTGCAACTGATCTTATGGAATCATTCATAAATATAAAATAATTGGACAAATGAATGAATATGTCATTGCCATTAATTAAATAATAATAATGATAGTACAACTGAAATCCCTAATATGTAACTATTACATAGTAGCTTTAGGGCATACATCCAACACACTCGGCTGCATAAATTAAAACAAGTAAATAATTTTTCAAGGATGATGTAATGATTCAACGTTAAAAAAGGAGATAGGAATGCTAAATATTATTAGTATACCTCGTAAAAGCGAGTAGCTGTATGATTGTAATTTTTCCTGCACCACTTTGTCCGACTAGACTACATCACCCTTTTCTTAGACATATAAACAAAAGAAGCAGATGACTTGGCTTGTAAAGCACAACATACTCAATGAATCTCACTGAGTCAGGTTTCCATATGTCCTCTTTTAGAACAACCATGAACCACACTGCAGTGCAACCTTAAAACTGCTAAACTTTCCTTTTAAAGAACTGTGGAGTTATATATTTGAAAGTACAAACCTTAACAGTATCATGTTGAACATGCACAAGCAAGAGCTCCGTCAATTGCTGAAAAGTTTGAACGGCCCAAAAGTGTGATATTCAACTTAAAAAGCTGAAAAAAGGAGTTGGCTAACTCCATGGCATAGCGACATGATAAAAAAGATCAACCGGACTTGCACATCTCAGCATCCTAAACAATGTCCATGACAAAATAATATCTCTGAAACCTCATAGTCACTCCACAGGATCGGAACGATATGTTTCTTTGAAGCATATCACAGAAATCGACATTGTGCACAACCAACGAAATAGCCACTTGTTGACACCTAAATTTTGGTAACTTGTTTAGTCATTTATTGCATTAAAAAATTAGGGATTAATTTTAACCCATAATATATATTAGTTAATTAATTAATTAATTGCATAGCATATATTTTTAGGTACATTTATTTTTAATTTGCATTTACATTGGGTCGGTGACAGATGGGTTCGAATTGATGGTTCAGAACTTTAATTTGATGAGTTGGGCTAAGCTCACGAAGAGAGCAAATTAGCTCAAACCCGTATCCTTGGAGAGATTTTACGAATTTATTTGTGCAAGATTTCAAATTTAAGAAGAATCCTCTTGCAATCAATCGTATCAAAAATAAATATTGCGTTCAGAAAAAAAAATATTGTATTCGGAAAAAGGAATCTTCGTAGATATGAATTTGGAAAAATTAAAATCCTAATGCGTGGCCTATAAAAAGGTTAAACGCATAGGATTTCAGGGGGTTATTTTTCGTTTCTTTTGGGGGGGAGGTTCTTTTTTGTTTTTCAAAGGGGGACTTTCTTCACTTTTTGGGGTAAAAGTGTGGCACCCCAGAAGGGGTCGCCACAGTTCGCTTACCTTCCTCTTACTTGACCTAAAGGTCTATCAATCCTGGGGGTTTATATCTTTTAGATCGGTCCCTGTGCAATTTATATGGCTGAAGCGTATCCAACAACTCCCTTCCCTATATTCAGAAAACAGTGCACACCAACTAAACATTTTATAAGTTAAAAGCCGAACACTTTTATTTACTTAAACTAGATGGACATCATTTGTCCGTACACCAAGGGTGCGCATGGTAACGCTTCTTGGCTAAGGAACAATTTTTTTTTTTTAGAAATAGTTTTTTTCTATTTATATTCCCGGGAATAATTTCTGAGCAAAAGAACGCGTTTGGTAACGCACAAAATTTCTATTTCTGGAACAAAAAAAGAACAGAAACATGTTTAGTAACTGCACAAAATTTCTATTTCAAATTTTAATTTTTTTTTTAAAAATTAAAAATAAGAAAAAGGAATAGATTAGAGATTACATAAAATTGACAAGATAAAAATATTATTACATTAATAATACATTTGCTTAGGTGTAAGAATTCTAGTCGAAGATGAACGTGTGACATAAGTGGTAATGTAATGGAACGTGAGCTATTATCTTATATTTGTGTTTGAAGATCTTTACTCATGTAGTTTATAGCCTATTGAATTTAGGTAGCGCTTTGTTGGAATTAGTATTCAGAAACTGAAGTTTTGAACAATAATTCGATATATATATATATATTATTTTTTTTTGCGAATTATAATGTTTGGTATAGCAAATATTGCGAAAAAAGCACAAAGGATATTGTCAGCCAAATTAATTTGTAGTGATTTCCTTGGGACTAAGTTTATAGTGGATCTTTAAAAAAAAAATTGTAATTCTAGTGCATGTGTGGCTTGGGGATTTTAGTCTTCTAATCTCGACATGGATGTCGGGTTGGGGTTGGAAATTTCCAACTATTGGAATGGTGCATGCATGGCGTGGCTTTGCTGTCATTATGCATTTAGTTCATAGTATGCTCCTAAAACACTTAGTAAAGACCTCGTCTCTTGCATTTTGAGTCGTTGATGCATCCCATCTTGATGCTACTTTTTACCTTACTTCTTCTGAATTACAAACTATTTTATTTTCATGTTTCACATAAGCTTATAAGGTTTTGGCTAATTTTAATGAAGGGAGGTGTTTTTCCTCTCCTCTTTTGTTTTTTTTTTCCTTTCTTGACTAGGATGCAAGCTTCGGACGGTGGTTTGTAGGTCTTGAAGTGTCAACTATACAATAGCTTACAATCTGTTTATCTTCTGTTTGTCCACATTTATGATGCATTCAATGGCATTTGTGCTCATGGAGATAGAATTGGATAACCTGAATACTATTAATAGAAATGTATTCATAATAGTTTACAAACACATTGCAAAAGTTGGAATATTATGATCCTTTGCCATCATATTTGCAATATTTTTTTTGATCATGTTTATCTCAGCCGCCTCATCACCTGATGTATCATCTACAACCTCGTCTTGTGTAGATCCAAATGGATAATCCAGATCTCCATATAAGGCAAAGTTCCTATCCATCTTGTCTTGGTCACGAATATAATTATGAAGAGTACAAATGCGATTACAATATATACTTGCTTTCGAATTGAAAATGGAGGTATGTGTCTCAAAATAGGGAAGCGATTTTTTAATGCCCCAAATGACCTCTTGATGACATTTCTCAATGAAGAATGCTTATGGTTGAACAATTCTTTTGCTGTTCTGGGTCGTCTCATTCTACCCCTACCGTTCACCTTTAAATGGAGTTAAAAATCCTGGAAGTGCTGCATAACCAGAATCTACTACATAGTATTTTCCTACAATAATATATACATAAATTTGTTATGATATGTAATAGCTATTCAATCATAAAGAAAATCACTTGATATAGACAAAGCAAATACTTGGTGGTGATCGAGGAAATTGTAATTGAGGAGTCTCAAGTGCTGCAGAGAGAACCTGACAATCATCAGCAGATCCTTCCCACCCAGCATATACGAAAGTAAATTTCATATCGAACGAACAAGCACACATCACATTTTGAGTGGTAGTCCATTTCTTGCCTCTAAATGGGATTTGTTTCATTATAGGGACATATGCATTGATGTGGGTGCCATCAATAGCACCAATGCAGCCTTGTGATTTTATGAAAGTTTAGCGTTAGACAATATTATCAGCTATATATATTTTAATAATGTAAAATTGATATAAAAATCATACCTTGAAGTAACGTCTATGGTTAGGATCGATAAGAATCTCCTCTGGAACAATATCAAAAGAAGGCGGCCTGATAATCTCCTTTGATAATTCGAGAAATGCTTTTAATACTAAAGTAAAATACTGACTGATTGTTTGTCCCGAACGTTGAAATCTTTCACATAAGTCTTTATTGGAGTTATTATGACCAACCATAATTAAAAATATTCCAACTTGTTCATCTACCCTTACATATCGACTATTTTTCAGCTAGCCTCTTGCCTTCATTAGATCATATAGGTTAGGAAAAACATGTCTCTCTAACCTGAATGCTTCATATATCCTATCTGAATGTCCGTAAATAATTTCCTTTATCCATTTGGCTCCTGATAATTTACTGTCCCTAATAGGTTCTTTTGTATGCAATGACATGTCCAAAGTAACAAGAAATAACCATGCTATTATCAAGTCAATATCAAACTCATCCAAATACCATTCAACTGCTGCTACCTCTCCATTAGACACACTATTTGATTCATCTTCCATAGTACCTATGCCATCACATAAATACAAGAAAATCAATATAGATATATGTTAAAAAAAAAAATAGAAACCAATAACGTAAGTAATAGAGTGAAAGCAAACCATATATAAAATTTCAACCCAATCCATCATATCGAAACCACAACACAAATGCAAAAGTCTCAACATCAATATCTTGAACAACAAAATAACAACCAACAACATAAAAAACATAGTCTAATAAAACTCTATGTAATCCACAATACATTTTCTAACATCTACTAAAGACATCTGAGAAGTCCATATCTCATTTCAGTTGGAGTTTTGATGAAAGCCTCCCTCCACGTGGCATTAACACAGGCTCGTTCCACCGCTTTGTTGTAAAGATCCGGCTCCAACGTAGGCATGGCAAGTAGGATATCAATCACAGCAGATATGGAGAATGGGTCTATAGGTGGTGATGTGATTTGTGAGTTGATAGAACCACTCACAGATTGACTAGCCCTACTTTTGAGCATCTCTTGTAGGCTTTGCAGGTGCTAGCAACACCCGATGAGCGACTCTTCCTTCTCCTCTTACTATTTGGAGTTTTATCCATCCTATGTTTGTCATGAACTGGAGTAGGAGTTTTGTCAGACATAAAAACTTCCTCATCAATATGATGTTCACTAAAGTCCTCTAGTCCATCGCCTGCACCATCACCACCAATGCCAAGTTCATCCGACATCACTAAATCTTCGGCATTTCCTGCTGCATACTGCCCATTAGCATATGTATTGCCAAATATAACACACAAGTTGGGATATTAAGGAAATCCATTCTTCTTGAATTTTGCCCACTCAATATTATCCTGCAATTTTCACAATGATGACATATATTAGCAATACAATTAAATATCTTGCCATGTACATCTATAGTGATCTCAAAAAGGTTAAATCATACCTTGATATGAGATTCCCATATAGTTGGATCATCAACGACAACTGTTTTGTTTACATAGTCAAATTCGGATTGTGAAAGAAGCTTCTTGAAACTACCATACTGCTTTTTCAATTTGTTCACCTTGTTCTTCAACTGTACTTGAGTATATTGAAGTTCTGCTCGATTATTGAATTCTGTCCGTATGTTATTCCACCCTACTTTGTTGAAAGTAGAAGAGGTGCGATTTCCCTTTTTGACCTCTTCTACTAACAAACTGACATACAAGTTGGTTAAAGGTTCAATCCACTTTGCGGTGAATGTCTCTTTTTGGGATGCCATGTAACCTTCACTAGTTGAGCATCATATGAGTTCAAGACAATTAAAAAGAGAGTGCAATATGCTGTTTCCTTATTTTCTCATCACCATTTTTTAGACTAAAGAAAGACACAAGTAACAAATCCAGTTATAGGATGATATTATCTCTAAACCTTGGATAGATATTCAGTGCATAAAAATGTCATTATAGTAGCTACAAGCATCAAACCAGAATCAATGGATCCAACTCTAAACCTTGGATAGCTACCCAATGCATAAAAGTTCCTAAAAATGTCAGTATCTTTGTCCTCTTGTGTCATAATCTAGAACCTGAAATGTTCCTTAGTGCACTCGGAGGAATGCCCTTTTCACTTTGAGTTACTTTTTTCCTTTCAATGTGTAAATGCCGCTATACCTTCAGTCATTGCAGCTTCTGTGTAGGTCGTACATTGCCATCCAAACATACTACGCTTGCCCTATACAACCCTGGTCTTGTTGTGATCAGACTGAGGTATGAAGCATTCTCAACATAAGGATTTATGATGCATCGGAGAAAACAATGCTTGCTATGTTCAATCTGCTCTCTTTACCCCACTAGGTAATTATGGTTCAGCCATAAAGTTCTCGATAGCTTTGTAGATTCTCATCTTACTCTCGACATTCATAATGAAAGACACATATGTTTGTTGTGTTCAATATGCTCTCTTCATCCAATGCATGATGTGCTTGAGATACAGAAAACAATATGAGAAGTGTTACTACATAGAGAGAAAAAAGGAACCTTCTTTTCTTAGAGATACGTTATCATGGTTTGATCAATTCTGTGCTAAAACAAGTATGCATAGAGAGCATCGACAACTTCATGAAACCCCTGAACTATTCCCATATGATTGCTTAACGATCCTCATTTCTCTCTGTCTAATGTCAGTAGCACAATTGCTATGTAAAGGACTAGATAGCGATTCCACCTGACCAGCTACTGCATGTTCACCCTCAGAACCCGATTCGAGAACAAGAGCCGAAATAGTGATTCCACAAGGTGCCATTAGCGAAATGCACTTGGTCAGATATTGAATTTTCTCTTTTAGTAACATCTTCTTGGTAAATTGATTAAGGGATATCATGAGAAGACTAGCTTTTTCATGAAAGTGACATGTTTTTCATGCTAAAGCTTACACGTTTTCTAGCCTGCTGACTCCATTCTACTTAAATTAATAGATGATGCGAGTCCGATGACTAATCATCTTATCAAAGAGCTACAATCTATCCTAGCTCTAGAAGACTGCTAGCTTTCGTGATTTCGAAGCATCCATCAGTCAAATTGTGACAAAAAGCAATTCCAACAACTTAGAGCTTAATAGAGAAAGTTAAGTGAAATTGCACAGTTCAAAGTTTCATTATTCAATTCAAGTGGCCAAGTGACAGGTCTTGCAAAATATGCAAGTTATACTTCAAGATTGATGTGAGGACATGCCAAAAGAGCAATCTAAGCCACTCTGGCTGATTAAAGGTTGTAGTAACTGAACTAGTTTAAGCAAGTTAAGCATTTTGAAGAACAAAAACACAATTTTGAGTGGTTCAAGTCTAGACCCGTCACTCATTTATATCTAGAATGATGCACTGCAGTCAAACACTCAAAAAGTAAACATGAGAATCAAGTTTGGTGGTGTTCATCAATATCAGCTTTGGTTTGTTTTAGTCAGCCCAGCTAATACATGTGAGAATCAAGGGCGACACAAGCATGAGGGAAGCAACGTGAGAGAGGCGAGCACAAACAGAGGCAACACGACGGAGGCGACATGATTCAACCTCAATGAGAAGGAATCAAAGCAACAAACCTGATTTAGGGAAATATGACCACGAGGCGACGCGACCAGAGGCGAAGCGACCAGAGACAATGAGATTAGAGATGACAGCACTGAAGAGAGGCAGAGGCGACGGGACTGGAGGCAACCAGCTCGGAGAGAGGCGATCGGAGGCGATGGCACTACAGGCGGCGGATTCAACTTTAGCAAAAGTGAAAATCACCACTAGAACATGTACAATGAGAAGGATAAGCAACAAACCTGATTTAGGGAAAGTTGGCCACGAGGCGACGCGACCAGAGGCGAAGCGATTAGAGATGACGGCACTGAAGAGAGGCGGAGGCGATGGGACTGGAGGCAACCGGCTCAAAGAGAGGCGATCGGAGGTGATGGCACTACAGGCGGCGGATTCAACTTTAGCAAAAGTGAAAATCACCACTAGAACATGTACAATGAAAAGGAATTAAAGCAACAAACCTGATTTTGGGAAAGATGACCAAGAGGTGACGCGACCAGAGGCGAAGCGACCAGAGGCGAAGCGATTAGAGATGACGGCACCGAAGAGAGGCGGAGGCAACGGGACTGGAGGCAACCGGCTCGGAGAGAGGTGACCCAACTGGAGGCGACGCCACCAAAGAGAACTGCGACCAGTGACGATGGATCGACTTGAAGAGAGGCGACCAAAGGCTACGAGCATGGGACCAGAGAGTCGACCAGAGGGTACGAGACTGGAGGCCACGCGATCGGCAACAAGGACCGGCGATAGCATTGGCGGCGATGGGACCAGAGAGAGGCGAAGAGAGGCGACCAAAGGCTAACGAGCACGAGACCGGAGAGAGTCGACCGGAGGCTACTGGACTGGATGCCACGGGACTGGTGACAACGGGACCAGCGGCGACGGCACCGGCGGCGACGGCACCGGAGAGAGGTGATCGGAGGTGATGAGATCGCAGAGACGAAGGGAGAGGTGAGCTTCGGGGGTGTGAGCTTCGGGGGCGTGAGCTGAGAAATTTGAGCGAAAGAGAAATTAGGGTTTTCAATTTAAGGGAGAACAAAAGTTGTTTCTTATTTCTATTCCTAGGGAGAAGTAAGTTTTTTTGGTTTCTCATTTCTATTCCAAAACTCTTCCCGGGAACAAAAAAGTAAAAAAAATGTTCCCGGGAACAAATGTTTTACCAAACGGATTTCTGTTTTTTTTTTTTTTTTTTTTTTCCGGGGAACAAAAGAACAGAAATTGGGAGAAACATAAATGTTACCATGCAGACCCCAAAATGCCGTAGTCTTCTATACTCGGCTATATTTCAAAAGATGACCGACATCTTTTCCAACAGTCGTATACTTAAAGTCCATCGATCAGTGTTGGCGTCCAAAAGTTCATTCCTTTGCTATCCTCCTTCTCGCGGTCATATCCTACCACTCGGTTCATTTGTTGGTGGCGGTGGCAGCAGAGGTATTTTGTCCAGTCTGAAATGTAAGTCCCCAAACGGAGTGAGTACAACCACTCAGTAGTAAAAGATCCGTTAAACTATACTATGCAAGCCATCACGATCTAGTTTTATGCAAGATAGACAAGACAGTTCATCAAGGAATGAGTATGCATCGGAACCATAAAACTTTTAGTGCAATGACCAGTGCATTTCCAACCAATAGGATGCATCATGTCCAGTCACACAAGTCCCGATCATAGGGCCAAACTGTTATGACACGTCCTATTCCATGCCATACAATTTAGTCCCATAACCAGACCACACTCACACTTAATATAATCATCAGTTTTAATCATTCAAACGGTTTTATCCCCCCAGAGGACCAATGTTTGCATCCTTATGGGATTCCGCACCCAATCCTAGCATCACGGAAGCCTCCGGGCATGTATTCAAAATACAACCGGGAATCTGGCACACACCTTCGGGCATCTCGCACCCCACCTGGCATCACGAGGAATCACTGGGGACCATAAACATGGTTACCCCTAACCTCCGGGCATGCATCTTAATATAACCCTCACCCTTCGGGCATGTATCATAATACAACCGGGCATCCCGACACTCCCGGGGTAAACCTCTGGGCATGTATCATAATACAACCAGGCATCCAAAGGGCATTGACTCATTCGAACCTTTGGGCATCCCGACTCCCAGGGCATTGTTGACCCGAGGGTCCAACGGTAACAATTAACATCTTAATTTCCAAAAACACTTTCCAATGCAATGACAAGATGTCCCATGAGTTTTCATCAAATCTCAATATTTCATGATATGCTGAATATTAATATCATCATGTCAAATAACAACTCAAGATGCATTCACCTTTGGGACAAATTGAGCAAATTCGGATCAAAACAGCTCAAACATCACAATGCACAGTTTTAGTAACAATTTCGGAATAACCCCTAAATGAACTCAGAAAATTATGAAATTTTAATATATTATAGATAAAACCTAGAGGTAAAAGTTTTGTGAAGAACTCGAAGTCGGATTCATTATAGATCACGAGCGAAAATCGCTATAATTCTCCCTAGCCCTTTGTAACAGTTTCCAGATTTGATATCTTCGAAGAAAAATAATTTCACCGACCAATACTTGTTCGTTTCTTCTCAAATATTAGTATGTTACTCCTTAAAATGTCATCTACAACTTTCATCAAGAACATGAAGTATAATTTCAACTGGATAATTGCATAAAATTTACGGAGTCGCGAAAGGTCAACATAATAGTTTCCAGATTTAGTATCTTCAAAGAAAAATTGTTTCACCGACCAATACTTGTCCGTTTCTTCTCAAATTTTAGTATGTTATTCCTAAGGATGTTCCATACAACTTTTATTAAGGGTTCGAAGTCCAATTCTAACTAGATAATTACAGAAAATTCACAGAATCATCAAAGGTCATGCTGTCTTCTATGAAACAGTTTACTAATTCTAAGAGAACTACTTCTACTCATTCAAAATCCAGCATCCAGCATCCAACACCCACAACCCAAACATCTCCAAGTCTATTGCACTCCACTAGACAACAACAGCACAACATGATATAGATTAATGCACTTTCACTTGCCTTAAGTCCTATGACTGAACGGCAGCAAAACAGGAGGGTTGCGGGTCGCGGACACGGCTCAACGGCAGCAAAGGCGAGTGGCGTCAACGGCGGCAGCACGCGAGCACGGACAGAGGGCGGTCCCTCTCTTCCTTCCTCGCTGCTCACACTCGCGCACCCACTTCTCTCTCACTCGGTCACGAATCTCTCTCTCTCTTTTGCTACGCTCGCTGCGCTTTCTCTCTCACTCGCTCAAACCCACGAGCACCTTGCTCATTCTATTTGTTAATTAAGTTAATTAATTGCATGTAGGTTGCGGTGGCAGCAAGCAACGAGGACAACGGAGGGGATGCATGGCTGGGTGTTCGACAACTCACACGCCCCAAGCTACGGACGTGTCTTCATTTGTTTAAGTCCTTCCCATGCGCTGGCCATTGGTGATAGCCTCACGTGGCTGCTCGGTCAACATCTTCTTCCGTTAGTTGACCAGCTGTATGGACTCTTTACGAATGTGCATGGATGTGGCTTCACTTTAATAAAAAAAATCTTCAAGATTTGGTTGATCCAAATTGTCGGCAAATAAGGAGAAGGCTCGGGGGTTGCTCGGCCCAACTTCTCCGATTGCTGACCTTAAATTTCTACATGGGCATAAGTTGTAATATGATTACTTGCGTGGCTACATGGTGGTCGAGTCAACGTACGCGGGAAGTTTCGGTTAATAGGGTATAAATGCAGGTGGAAGAATGGTCTCCAATTGTGGCATTACATAAGGTAATTTCGATGGTCGGACCATTACCAAACGTAATGTATCGGTCCAACGATGATAACGAATCGGTGTCCGTAAATGATACGATGACATAGTCCGACGATACTTCCGTTGACCAGTCACGGACCGTCGTATATTCGAGGGTCGTTGAAATTCTTAGATGCCACAAAAGGTCAACAAAAGGGGTAGAGAGGTACAGTAGAGAGACACATGAGGTGACGTGAGGGAGAGAGAGAAAAAAGAATGAAAAGAAAAGAAAAGCAAAAAAAAGAAAAAGAAAAAGGGGTCTTCTTCTTTCGCCGACTGCTCCATTGCTGCGCCTCCCTACACTCGCCGCTTGCAACCCAACACTAGCACCCGCGCCAGCCACCTAAGCTCCACCTTATCTCCTCCTTTGCTTTGTAGCCCAAGCCCCCCGACACCGTTGTAGCACCTGCAGCTGTGATGACCGCCTAGCGTTGGCCCACGCTTGCCTCCCTGCCCGAGCGCCGACATTCGCTCGTCACCACGGCCATCGTCTCCGATCGCTGTTGCCCTGTTCGTGCCATCCCTACGCCCGCACTGGTCGCTGCGCCGGACCATGCCTCCGCCATTGCGCCATCACCATCGCCACTCTGTCGGTTTGACCTGTGACACCATCGGAAGCCGAGCTGCTGCACGCCCGACTCAGTGCCCCTGCCTGCAGTCAGCACCGCCCCCTCGCGTCGTCAATAGCCCGCGAGCACCGAGCCTGCCCTCCACCTGCGACGCCTCTGCTCCGACGCCCAGCATATTCGCTCTAAGCCTCCTTCGAGCAAAGCTGCCTGCTGCTCTGCTCGTGTTGCTTCAACCAGTGACCCGATGCTTGCCCATGATGCCGCTCCTATTGCCGAGTTCCCTACTGTCGGCCCGGGCCCTTTTTTTTTTTTTTTTTCGAGCCGCTATTCTTGCTCTAGTGGCATGACTCCGACTAACTCGTGACACCACCCGCAACCTGTTGTTACCGCCGGTCTGCCCGCCGTCGGTCCTCGTTGAGCTTCGAACGCCGACGGCCCGCCGCCCTTGGCGACCCACCACAAGCACAAGCCTTGCTTGGAAGGGAAAAAAGAAAAACAAAAGGGAAACAAATCAAATTAGGTAGTTTTTTTATTTACTTTATTTTATTTTTATTATTTTTATAATATTTTGTTTTTTTAGTAGAATTATTCTTTAATGTATGACTGAAATTCCCAACATGAAGTAGCCTCTTAAATTAGGGATTGACAGTCTGATTTTTGCACTCGAAATCTGACTTGCAATCTCCTAAAAATCACCAATCCGATCTCACGCTTGGGATTCAATTCGCGGTTTATTTAAAATTGACCAACCCGATCTCATGCGTGAAATATGATTTGGAAATTTTTGGATATCAATCTTATCTTTCTCTGATTTGTTGTCGTGTGGTGTAAGTTGCCATTGTTTTTGTAAAAAAAAAAAAAAAAAAAAAAAAATCTGAGATAGATTAGGTTTGATTTAGAATATTCCTTGTCATAGAGTTATCTCGCATATTTAGAATTAGAATTTTATTTCGAATTTTTAAAATAAGAAAAATAAAAAAACGCATTTATTTAGGATGTTAGTTTTTTTTAGGGTTGCATGTTTAATTATTTGGCAATTTTAAATTTTGAATTTTATAAAAAGAAACACAAAAATCATCATACATATGTCATATAGAATTAAGGCATTCTTTGTACGTTATTGCATATTAGGATATAATTGAGTGTTTCATTTTAAGTTTAGATTGATTTTTTAGATAGATTGCATGATTCTCATTAAATAAGTGAAAGCAAAAAAAGAAATTGCGTGTTAATTAGAAATCATATCTAGGACTGTCGATGTGAATTCTGATATAATATTGCAGATGCTTTCATTGTTATAAGGTAAGTCTTGCAAATTTATTCACTGTTTTATCTGGGTGTTAAATTGGTGGTTTGCGCATCCACATGATCACCTCACATGTTCGGAAAGTGAATTAAAATTAATTCAAGTTACTTGCCAAACATATTTCAAAATAAAAGAGAAAGGTATTGAAAGGGCGTTAGAGAAATCTAGCGTAACCAAGTCCCCGAACTCACAATCTCTAGTTCGTAGGAGTAAAGTAAATCTCCCGTTACTTTACTTGAGTTTCTAATCGACCTACCAAAAATAGATTAGTAGCGACTCATAATTAAAAATTCAATTGCATGTTAAGAACTTGAACTTAAGTCGCGAATTGGTATGGGCTTGGAAGAGCCCGAGTTAAGTTTAGGCTTAACATTCTATTAACTAAATCCTAGGTGATTCACCCGAAATTTTGGTCATGACACCACTCCATGAGGTTGGAAAGGGAAAAAAAATGAATTACTGCATAATTCATCTCTTTTATATCTCAAGATCATTGTCATTCAATGCCGTTGCAAAACTCTTACATAAATCTGAACAACAGTAGCAAAACAACTCAATGTATAAGCAAACCCACATTCAAAGTTCATCCTCCATCCTCAAGTACTCCCCAAGATCTGCCTGATGAAGCACGACAAGCCCATTTGGATCCAACTTCCTACAATCCTGTGTCGACCTTTGTGAAATTCCAAATCCCAAAGGCACGTCAGACATTGAAAAAACCACCACTCCATCACCTGTCACAACATTTGTTTTCAATTATCAGATCTCTTTCAATTGATTAATGAACCATTTTCCCCCACACAATTATGAAAATAAGGAAGACAAATTGAACTGGGGACTTCTTGAGTATTGGTCTAGGTGGGCTAATTTCTTGTCCCTAAGTAATTGAATTTTGACAAATCTAACTAACAAGCGGAAAACAAACATCGTCAAAGCTAAATCCAGTCGTTCCATAATAAAAATAACACGTGATATGATTATACTCCTGTGTTCTCATTGATCAACATAAACAAATCTATCTCCTTTTGTCTAAGAATTAAGATATTTGACTAACCACACCCCAAAGCAGAAGGACAGTTAAATCAAATTAAACATACTACAATCTTAATTTCTACAAAAAGAAAATCTCAATCTTCACCTCTCATTTAGTTGATAGTTCTTACAGTAAAAGAAAAAAAAAACAACATAGAGTATACAACAATTCACAAGATAAATGATAAATAACAGAGCAAGAAATTGCTATACAAAGAAGGGCAAACAGTAAAGGAAAAGGAGGAGTAGGAGTAGGAGCTAATCTAGATGGAATCAAATGACCAAGATGGACAATCAGACAAAGCCAAGAGGAAAGAGAGCCATGGAAAGAAAAGAGATTGATGACTGAACATCCCGACTACAGATTGCAACTTTAGTCAGAGTACGAGTTCCCTCCATCTTCTTTGTCAAGGCCACATTTTACCAGCAAATTACAGTGGATCCATCATATTGAAATCTCAATGAAGGATGAGATTTCCCCAGGGTTCTATGTTGCAAATGTTCTCTTCAATAGGGTTGCCTCGACCGGGCTCTTCAACCCAAAAAACAGGGCACTCAAGCTGAATTTGCAATCTATCTAGATACTTCTGCAACCACCCCCCCCAAAAAAAAAAAAAAAAAGACCAGGAAGACAAGGTACATCACCAGTTTAAACATTGACTACATACCCTATCATAACAAAGCGAAAATCCTAAGTTCAATTTAGACGATAAAATATAAACTCCAGACGATCCTTCATTTCGCCACCTAATAACATTCCTTTCTATCCAAGTTTCTACCCCCACCGCTTTGCATCGCTCTTTCATTCCAAAACCCAGAAACATCCCACAACACCTCAAGCGGAAACATTACATTCACCGAACAACACGTAAAGCAGCAGAGTCTTTCGGCTGGAAATTGTAGACATCTCACCTAAGTTGATGTTCTCGGTAATCCTCCCCAGCCCGCCCTTCAACACGTGGTTCCCATAGAGGAACAAAATCTCCGAGGTGGGCTTGAGCTAGACCTTGTGCCGGGCGTTCACAGCCAAGATGCCCAGCGCCTGGATCGTTAGGTAGAAGCTGCCGCCCTTGGTGAACTTGCCGACGCAGGTGCCAAGGGAGGCGAGTGTCGAGTGGCGAGCGGAGAAGTTGTTTCTTTCGATTTTGGCAAATTGAAAACTAAGAGGACAAATAAGACAGAAGAAAACGAATACTATAGGAGGATGCCATAAGATGCATTTTTAGACGCTGTGAAGACTCTTCACAAAAATATTTTCCTCATTCGTAAATAAGGACTATTGATGCCGTAAAAAAAATTAAAAGCCGAAGTTATTAAAGAATAATATAAAATTACTTGAACTCCTTACTAAAGAACTTTTTAATGTTGTTGACGCCGTTTATTTTAAGGTTTTCTCTATATAAATAATATATAAATAATATATTAGATATATATAGAGTCAGGGTTGGTCTGAGTTAGACCAACCTGGAACTCTTAGGACCAAGGACCGACCCGCATCGTACTAGTTCATGAATTCTAGGACCAAAGACCGACCCAGTCTCCCTGGTAACCAGACTAAGACTGACAGGGTTGACCTTGAACCGATGCTCAACCCTAACCACTGCTTCCAAATCTAGAGGGGTCAACACCTCCAAAAGGCATCTCTCCTCTAGAGACAGCAGCCCCTCGGTCGAGGAGGAGTTGACGTTGCATCAAGCTATGCCGTAGGCGATGAGCTTTAGGCCAGAGATGAGCTCTTTTGGAGTTTGTGTGAGCTAGCGCAAATCATAAATATCTTCGTGTCATCTTCTGGTGCACAAAATAATTGGTAGGACTTGAAAGAGAAGTTGGAACTGTAGCTGGAGAAGATTGTTACTAAATGTTACCCTATCAACGCTATTCTATATGTACCTTATTCCAAGTAGACATCATGTTAATCCTGCTACTATTACGGAAAGAACATGAGTGAGAGCCATCATAATAGTTCGTAGTTAACATAGATCAAGCCACTTACAAATTTACTATTGCTAGGATTCATTTGACGAAATCCTTCATGGTAATATAAAGTGCACAATAGATTAATACACAGACACTATCACGATAGTGCAAAATTTGAACTCGTGATGATTCAATTACACTATTTCCTTTCCCTTGTAGAACCCTTGCCTCAAAGCATGAAGTGTCTTGAATTTTGATGACATGATGATGAATTGCTGAGACCCAACTTAAAAGAAGGATTTTAAAGGTTATGTTTATCCAAATGGTGAAAGTGCTAGTACGAACACCTAGAGGGGGGGTGAATAAGTATTTAAAAGAAGTCTTGGCAAATAAATGTGGAATAAAATAAATTTCGAGTAAAGTTTGAATAAGGATTAAAGTTTGATAAGCAGCTACCAGACTTCTGGTAGATGTTCAAAATCTGTTATGCGATAGAACAGACTTTTGAAATAACCTATAAGTGTGCCACAGACTTAAATATGAAGAGTTAAGGAAAGAAAATGTTGCACACGAAATTTATAGTGGTTCGGCTTAGATCAAGCCTACATCCACTTTCCCATGCTAATAGCCTTCTACTAGATTTCACTATGCAATCAACAAGAGATTACAATTTCAAGTGCAAACACTTAGTGGTAGATCACACTATCTCACTAAGTCACTCCTTTGGTATTTCTCTCACGATCACAGATGTTTAAGCTCACCAAAGACAAGTGTATGATTGAAGTTTGCTCAGACTTTGGAATTATAAATTCTGCGTTTCGTCTCTTACTTGCTCATCGGTCCTTGATCTCCTTAAATACTCTTCCACTTCCAAACTAGCCGTTGGACAGTATCTAGAGGATTGTCTTCCAAACTACTCATTGGACAAATCTGTATCTAGAAGATTTGGTAGCCATTGAGTGACAAAAGTAGAATCCAAAATTGATTTTGATCGTTCATACAAACAGAATCTTGGTTTCCATAAGTAAAGCTTTTTCGTATAGAAAGTTTTTGTCTTCAAGATCTAATTATCAATCAATTAGAATGAGTCAATCAAATCTATTTTGATGTAGAATCCAAACTAGATCACTAGCTGTTATATGTTTGGGGCTTGTGTTACATTCTGTCAAGTTGTTTCGTTCTGAACATGCTTCGTTCTAAATTTGTTACGTTCTGAACTTGTCTCGTTTTGGACCTTGTCATGTTTTGGATTTGTGTCTCGTTTTGGGTGTAAAGTCCGAGAGTGTTCTGTTTGAAGTAAAGTCTAAATGTCTTATGTTTGAAGTAGAGTCTGAGTGTCTTCCGTTCTTCATCGTGTTCAGTTTAGAATTCGTCAAAGTGGGCAGACTTCTGATGTAGAACAGACTTTAACACTAAAGTCTGGCAATCTTTAGACTTTGACACAGAAGTTTGGAAATCTTCAGAATAGACTTTACAATCTAGACGTAAGTCTAAACATATTTTGCTTCTGAACAAATTTAGCTTTAAGGTCTGGACACAGTCTGAACAAGTTTAGCTTCAGCATAGAGTTCGTCTTCTAGTTCTTCTAAGTATAGACTTTCATAATATCCTTTACACATTCTATCATCTGCATAGTCTGTTACTGAATCATTAAACACGTTAATAGCTTTTGATTTATTTTGTCATCTTTAAAACATCATAAGGGATTTCCCTAACAAATAGATGCATAATTTTTTTTTTTTTTCAGTTTGCCTTTTTTGGCATATATTGGCATGATAATAGACAATTGGTGCATTTCAAGTGTTTGTTGTATAAAAATAAAACAACCATGGATAAAGTCGAGAAAAGTTCTCATAAATTAATGAAAAAAGAAAGGCATGCACATACACTAAGCCCTCAATATGCTTGCATGGGGGATAGCATGACAAGACAAGGCTTTCTTCTGATGGCGATGAAAGTCAAAGCTATATATATATAATATTGGAGGGGGGGGGGAGAGAGGACAAAATTGTGGGATCACTCTCTCCCTCTCGTGCCCCATTCTCTCTTGATGATAGGATATAAATGAGAAACAAAAGATCAGAGATTCTTTTGTGTTCCTTTATGAAACCCCATTTGGAGGAAGCTGACTAGTCACTAGCAAGTAAAAGAGCAAATGCACTAGCCATCACATGCCCATTAAAACTAGGAATGGGTCTCTGGTGTGAAGGAAAAAGAAAACACATTGAAACCCTCGACAGACTGATTTATTCGTTGGCATGGTCTGATAAGACTCTTATCCGCACTAATACAACGCCGTGTTATGTACATTAGCAGGTTGGATTCTTCAATTCCTAGCGGATAGAAATCTAAGGTTTTTAATAGGTCTTATGTATACATTGAGTTTGAACTCTAAGTCATTATGTAAAAGCTCTTTGCGCCATCAAATGTTAAAAGAATTTTTTTTTTGGGCTTTATTAAATTTCGATTTATTACCCTAAATGCATGCTAGCGGGCTGGAAACTTTTTGAGGATATATTTTTATATGTATAGTCCACAAAAGTTGGAAACAACCTAGAATTTCGGGGAAATTGGATTATTTAAAAAAAAAACGATCAATCATTTTCAAAAGAGGAATGGATTGGGGAAGTACATTGACGAAGTCAACGATAATGTGCTATTGTAGGCTGAGAAGATGACAGACCGTTAATAACAATTTGGGTGAAGTTTATCTTTGTAATAAATACAGTTTGTTACGAAGATATATCTAATCTTGCTAATTTCTAGACTAAACGTGTTCTTCCTTTTTTTCTATTACGTTTCTTGTTGGCCCATAATTTTTTTTTTAGTATGGATGGTGGTATACAATTTACATGGTGTGATTTGTGAAGTGATATTCTCTTAGAGATGTGGCTTTTTGGGAGTGCTTTTGAACTCCTCTAAACTAAAGCTACATAGGCAAGGTCATCCTGGTTCCTGTTATGGCATGAATGAATATCTCATGGTAAGTCTCCAAAGTAAAAGAGAGAGAGTTATAATGTTCCCAAATCTTTGGCGCTCCTACTTGTCCTAAACTTCATGAAAATATTCACACATCTTCGTATGTATAGAAAATACAGTAGGCTGATATTATCTGAGAGTTTACATCGATGGGAAGGTTTGGCACCTTGATGTCGGCTCTTCACCACTCCGAGTTGTAGTATGCTCCAAGGGTTGCACTGTTAGCATTTTCTAAATCTTAAGTAGCTGTGCTCGAACTATTCAGTCCTTATCTGTTCTTTTGTTGTAGAATGTAGCATCCTTAAACTATCACGCCCCGATCCTCGAGCGCATACCCATCCCTCGGTGGTCGATTGAACTACGACGTCTCAAGACGCGTCGCAGACCCATTCAATTTCAATGTGCATGTGGAAGCGTATAAATAAATCCACAGACAACACAAAGATGAGATGGAAAAGTCAGGCCACAAATTTCACAACCACAACACACCTTTATACACAGCCGACTAGTTTATTTACAATACTAGTCTATAGACAAAAATCTATCCAAATAGAAAGGTTTACAAGAGCTCTAGGCGGTTGAATCCCCAATAGAAACCTCTAAACTCTCCTGGGGTGTGACATCCTAATTTTCGGGTTATGTTTTCGATTGAATAAGTTGGGTTTTCATCGACGAGTTGATAGTTCTTTTCTTTGAGTTGGCCACTCACGAGATAACTAGCCTATCAGGTGAAGCTGTTAATGAATCTAAACGCAATAGACACGAGAATTCGACTAGGAATCGACTGCTCGACCATACTATTCTGCAAGGGTCATTATGGCATTGTCAAAATCGACCAGAAACTGGAGATAGGTCGGTTCGACATAGGTATAAAAATTTATGTGTGGGAGATTTCACCTAATTGCAAAATTCTCGTTGAACGGCACTAGACTGATTTTTCTATCATTTCTGTACCATTTGCTCGTATTTGAAATCTCGAGATTTTCACGACAATCGAGAGTCGCCAATGTGTCGAAGATGTACAATGTGGCTCGAAAATAATCAGCCACGGGTCAATTGCACCTAAAATTCTTAAAAATTACCTGGTAGGTTAGGTCACGCTAAAATCGCGCCGGATTGAAATTAACCGCGAATTTAAACCCTGAATAAAGTTCTGTCATGTCACGATTTATTTTAGGAATGTCGACTCATCCTCCGAAGATTTTTCTATAAACCGAGACTTTTGGTGAAAATTCAAAGTAGGGGTGTTTTTTACCAGAAATATCATAGGACCGTTTTTTACCGCATTTTTTGGATTCAAGTTGGACAAATTGACGAGGAAAAATCCTAAGAGGGACGATGGCATCTTAGCTGAATTTATAGGGACCAAATTGAGTCCAATTGAGGGAGAATTGAGGAGGAATTGAATTGAATTGAAGGCCAAATGTACAAAATTCGTAGCCCCCATGGTGTGCTACCTTTGGACCATTCAATGACTTGCTTGAGAAGTTTGTGGGCTGCCAAAGGGCCATGGATGAGAGCCAAGGGCTGGTGGGGCATGCAATGAGTGTTTAGAGGATAGAAGGTGGACTTTTGAGGCAATGGTGGTCCCCCTTCAGCTAACTAGCCATCTTCTTCTTCCTTGCTCCTCACTTTATCCATTGTTGAGGCATTTGAGAGCTTAAGAGAACCAGAGAAACCAGCCCTCACAACTCTCTCTCTCTTCCCTCTTCAGCCCTAAGCAAATTTGTAACATTTTCTCTCCTATTTTTTTCTCTCCCTATTTTTGCTCCAGCTGACCTTTCTCTGAAAAAATGAGTTAATAGTTGCCTTCCCGTGCGAATTAGCCTTCGTGCCACCCACCATCGCACTCAGAAGACCTAAACCGTTTAGGAGGACCTGGCCGCTCATCGAACGAAGCCGCCGATTGGCTTGCCGGTCGGCCAGAAGAAACCACTCGCTGGTGCGTTGGTCCGCTTGGTAGCCTGCATTGCTTTGCCTGTTTCGCCCATTTCAGCTATTTTTATCGCATTTTGACCCAGCCTCCACCCATCTCAACTACTAGCAGGTCCCCCTTGACCCCCAGGTGTCGCCAGTCGCCGGCCAACCCCTCGCCGGAGCTCCGGCCACGCTCATTCAGCTTTATTTCTCCTCTAGCAGTCCAATTTTCAATGTTTCAGTGGGAGTCCGAGTTTGTGGCTTCTGTTCCAGCCCTGACATAGCCTTGGATCGTTGTGGTAGAGGTTCCCGAGTGTGGCCTCTGTCGTCACCACCGCGTCCGTGTCTCCAGCCCATTTAACGGGTGAGTTTAGCTCATAATACTTTGATTAGTGCTTAAACTTGCTTAGGAGGTTAATTATGCTTAAGGGTTGTTTGTATTAGCTTAAGAATGGATTAGTGATAATCTAGAATGGTTAGACCTTAGAATGGATTAATGTTAATCTAATTAGTAAGATTAGCACCTTTGAAGTCGGATTAGTCCAAATCAGTGAACTTTCTGCAGTTCTGATTTCTGGACCTTCGCCGTTTGCTATTTTTGTTTATCAAAATGGGTTGTGAATTTGAGGTCGATTCCACTGGTGCCTTTTGACCCAAAGGATTACAATGAGGTATATGGATAGGCCTAGCTATTAGGGAGGGACTTAAATGAACAGGTTGTCGCATTTGGGTCGCGGTTCGAGTCAAGCAGAAATGGTAATCGGTTCGGAAGAGGCAGATGACTGGAGAAGAGTATCCCATTCGTCCTAATCGAAAGGGTAGAATCGGAAAGCCGGCACCCAAACCGAACGACAGATGTCGAATTTGTAAAACGAGGCATGGACTAATTTTGTGTCCTAGTCTAACGGGAGCGTGTTATAGATGTAACCAGCACGAGCACCAGGTGAAGGACTGTTCGCGCATGCCGATGGGACCACATTAGCTACAACCGCCGCCACCAATGGGACAGTTAAGAGAGAACGCATCATAGATAGGGCACTACTAGGATGGCGAAGAGAACAGGAATAAACCGAGCCATGCACCAATCAGGGAAAGAATGTTTTTGGGATAATTTTATCAGAGTGGCACATCGGAATTTTAGTTAGGCTTGTAGAATTTTGGTTTGTTGAAATATAATTGTAAAAAAGAAAATCGCTGGTTAGAGTGGTACTTAGGGGGTGCATGATAACTGATAATTTCTCTTTCAGAAACAATTTTTCTATTCCAGACCTGTTTCTGGAATAAAAATCCGTTTGATAAACCTATTCCGTTTTTCTATTTCTGGAATAGATTTCTATTTCAGAAATATGTTTGGAATAGAAATGAGAAATAAAAAATTTTATCATCGTTCGTCAACCGGTCCTTCATCCGTTGCCGCCGACCATCGTCCATCGGGCATCGATTGCACGCCGGCCCCCACTAGCGTCGCCGGTTGCCAAATAAATTATTTTTATAAATATCATTTTAAAATGAAATTTATTCAAATAAATAAAATGATATTTATTTTTATTTTTACGAATAAATTAAAAAATCCTCGAAAAAAATATATCATTTTAAAAATAAAAATTATTATAAAAATACAATTATTCATTTTTATTTTAAATTTTTATTATAAATATTAATTTTATTTTTAATAAATAAATTTAATCTAAATAAATTTAATTAAATATCATTTTATTAAAAATAAAAATAAATATATTAATTTTATGCATTTAAAAATAAAAATAAAAATATTAAAATAAATTAAAAATAAATTTATTAAAAATAAATAAAATTATTTTTATTTATCATTTTATTTTTAGTTTATTAAAAATAAATTTATTAAATTTATTAAAAATAATTTATTTATGATAAATAAAAATAATTTATTTTTATTTGTCTTGAGTGTTTTGCCAAATAAATTTATTTTTATGTTTAATTTTTATTAATTTTAAAATAAATTTATTTGAAAATTAAAATAAAATTGAATAAATAAAATAAATTTATTTTTAAGGATATTTTTATTTTAAAATAAAATAATAATCTTATTTTATTTTTTTATGATTTTTTTGTTTCTTTATTTTTTTTGTTAATAAATCATTTTTATTTTTATTTTTTATATTAAAGGTCATCGATCGTCGCCACCGCCGTCGAAGGGAAGAAATTTTATGTCGTTATCAAACAAATTTCTATTTTTAGAGTAGAAATTTTGTGTCGTTATCATACGATTATTTTCGCTTAGAAACTCTTCTAGAAATAGAAATTGAAAAATCTATTTTTGTTCTAGAAATTATTTTTGGAATAGAAATTTTGTCATGCACTCCCTTAGCTATTTTTGCTTATGTATAACTTTGAGGTTGTAAATGAAAAAGCTTTGCTCAAGGAGCATCTTGTTGTAATGAATTGTTGTTATGCAGTAATTCAATTTAAACCGTCGGCGAGAGAAAGTTTCAAATTTGTTGAAAATCAAGGAGGACCCTCGTTTCTTTTAATGTCATCATTTAAGGCAACCGGTTATTGGATGTGGATTGCCAATGTTATTTGACAACTGTAGTGGATACGATAGTTGATGAGCCGAAAGTGGAGAGCATCGCCATGGTACGAAAGTTCTCTGACGCGTTTCCTGAGGAATCATTCGGTTTGCTTAGAAAGGAAGATCGAGTTTGTGATAGTATTTATCGACGACATCTGGGTGTACTCTAGAAGCCTAGAGGAGTGTGAAAGACGTTTAAGGGCAGTGCTTCAAACCTTGCAAGATCATGGACGGGATTTCGGTCAACCCGACCAAGTTTGAACCGTGATCAGTTGGCCAAGATCGACGACAGTAACAGAGATAAGAAGTTCGTAGGGATAGATAAGTGTGAATGTGGTTTCCAGGAGCTTAAGTAGAAGCTGACTATCGCACCAGTGCTTACGATTTCATCTAGTTTTGGAAGACTTCTATAACCTCTCGAGATTCCTGAGTGGAAGTGAGAATACATCACATTGGGCCTTGTGATGGGATTATCGAGAAGTCGGTCGACACGAGCAGAGTCATTCAAGAAAGTGAGAACCGGACCTGACTCACGCATAAAACTTGAAAAACTGGGAGCAGATCAACCTAAGTACAGATTATCATCAGTTTAGGATTAAGAAAGAATTGATTAAGAGAGAGTGTTGTTGGATGGAACTTCTCAAGGTCTGTGATTGCGACCTCCTGTATCACCCCGGAAAAGCTAGTAAAGTTACAGAAGCGTCAAATCAAAAGTCAACGATTGTGCCAATGGCGATTCAAGAGTGGATTTTACTTGAAGGAGCTGGAGATTCAGTTTCAAATCTGAGGTAGGCCACCTTTCAAGTCTTATGGCCATCCTCAGAGTTGAACTGGAAGTATGGTTGAGAATCAAGACGTTGCAGTTGATAGATCCTAAGATCCAAAAGATTATGCAAGAAGATATAGAAAAGAGAAATGCTGGTTTGCAAGCTACCGAGGACGAAACACTAAAACTTTGTATACGATTGTGTGTACCAACGATACGGAACTTAAGGAAGAGATCTTATTAGAAGCTCACTATAGTAGTTATCAGCAGATCACCCAAGTAGCACCGTTTGAAGCGTAGCGTGGCAGAGAGTGCAAAACTTCAGTTTGTTGGGATGAAGTCAAAGAGCAGAAGATCACAGACCCAGAATTAGTCCAGCAGTTAGTGGATGCAGTTGCCATTATTAGAGATAGATTAAAGACTGCTCAGAGCTGTCAGAAAAGCTACGCAGATTAGCGTCGAAGACTGGAATTCCAAGTTGGTGGTCACATCTTTCTGAAGGTGTCACCAATGAGGGGTACTTCACGCTTCGACAAGAAGAAAAAGCTGAGTCCGAGGTACATAAGTCCCTTTGAGATTCTAGAAAGAATCGCGATCCTAGCGTATCGTCTTGCATTGCTGCTGAGGTTGGCGCAAGTGCATGACGTCTTTCACGTGTCGATGTTAAGGACGTATGAGCCTAACTTGACCCATGTGCTAAATTTTGAAGAATTAGATGTGGACAATAGAGTGTCGTACGTGGAAAGCCCGGTTCAGATTATGGATTGGAAAGAACAGATTCTGCGCACCAAGACGATCCCGTTGGTCAAAGCGGTCTGACAACACCACGGCATAGAAGAAGCAACCTGAGAAAGTGAAGATTCAACGAGATGATTGCATCCCCACCTTTTTGTTTAAAGATTGGTAACAGTTTAAATTTCAAGGACGAAATTTTTATAAGAGGAGAATAGTTGTGACATTCTGATTTTCGGATTATGTTTTCGATTGAATAAGCTGGGCTTTTCATTGAAGCGCCGATCGTTCTTTTCTTTGAGTTGGCCACTCACGAGATAACTAGTCTATCGGGTGAAGTCGTTAAGGAATATAAACGCAATAGACTTGAGAATTCGACCAGGAATTGACTACTCGACCGTGCTAATATGCAAGGGTCATTACGGCACTATCAAAATCGACCAAAGACCGGAGATAGGTCGATTTAACATAGGCATAAAATTTTGAGTGTGGGTGATTCCATCTAATTGCAAAATTCTCATCGAATGGCACTAAATTGATTTTTTTGTCATTTCTGTACCCTATGCCTATATTTCAAATCTCAAGATTTTCACAACAACCGAGAGTCACTAGTGTGTCGAAGATGTACAATGCGACTCGAAAATAATCGATCACGGGTCAATTGCACCTAAAATTCCTAAAAATTATCTAGTAGGCTAGGTCACGCTAAAATTGCGCTAGATCGAAATTAACCATGAATTTAAACTCGATTGTTCTATCATTTCACGATTCATTTTAGGAACGTTGACTTATCCTTCGAAGATTTTTTTGCAAACTGAGACTTTTGGGAAAAATTCAACGTAGGGTCATTTTTGACTGGGAAAATCAGAGAACCGTTTTTGACCACATTTTTGGGATTCAAGTTGGACAAATCGACGAGGAAAAATCCTGAGAGGGACGATGGCATCTTAGCTGAATTTATAGGGACCGAATTGAGTCCAATTGAGGGAGAATTGAGGAGGAATTGAAATGAATTGAAGGCCAAATGTACAAAATCCGTAGCCCCCATGGTATGCTACCTTTGGACCACTTCAATGGCTTACTTGGGAAGTTTGTGGGCTGCCAAAGGGCCATGGATGACAGCCAAGGGCTGGTGGGGGCATGCAGTGAGTGTTTAGAGGGTAGAAGGTGGACTTTTAAGGTAATGGTGGTCCCCCTTTAGCTGACCAACCATCTTCTTCCTCCTTACTCCTCATTTTATCCATTGTTAAGGCATTTGAGAGCTTAAGAGAATCAGAGAAACTAGCCCTCACATCTCTCTCTCTTCTCTCTTCAGCCCCAAACAAATTCATAGCTTTTTCTCCCCTGTTTTTCTTATCTCCCTATTTATGCTCTAGCTAACATTTCTCCGAAAAACTGAATTAATAGTTGCCTTCCCATGCAAATTAGCTTTCGTGCCACCCACCATCACGCTCAGAAGACCCAAACCGTACAGGAGGACCCAACCGCTTGCCAAACGGAGCTACCGGTCAACCCGTTGGCCGGTCGGAAGAAACCACTCGCCGGTCTATCGGTCCACCTGACGGCCTGCACTACTTTGCTTGTTTCGCCCGTTTTTGCCATTTTCCTCCCATTTCAACCCAGTCTCCACCCATTCCAACCACCAATAGGTCCCCTTTGACCCCTAGGTGCCGCCAATCGCCGGCCAATCCCTCACCGGAGCTCCAACCAAATCCGTTCAACTCTATTTCTCCTTCGGCATTCCAATTTTCAGTGTTTCAGTGGGAGTCCGAGTTTGTGGTTGTTGTTCCAGTCTCGAGATCGCCTTAGATCATTGTGGTAGAGGTTCCCGAGTGTAGATTCCGTCGTCACCACCGCATTTGTGTCTCCGGCCCGTTTAACGAGTGAGTTTAGCTCTTAATCCTTTGATTAGTGCCTAAACTTGTTTAAGAGGTTAGTTATACTTAAGAGTTGTTTATATTACCTTAAGAATGGATTAGTGATAATCTAGAATTGTTAGATTAGCCTTAGAATGGATTATTGTTACTCTAATTAGTGATATTAGCACCTTTGAAGTCGGATTAGTCCAAATAAGTAGACTTTCTGCAATTCTGATTTCTGGGCCCTTGTTATTTGTCATTTTTGTATATCGAAATGGGTTGCGAATTTCAGGTTTATTTCTTCTGGAGAAATGTTTTAGACATCTTCAGCTATAACATATATTGTACTCACTATTTTTATAGATTTCAAAGTATGACATTTCAGCTCTGTCATTTGCAAATAGAATCTCGGACTGTGCTGGAATTTGTGACCTTCTGGGATTCTAGGGGTTTTTATCAACTCTTAGAGTTCGAATTTCAAAATGTTCACAAAAGTTGTTTGTCATATCTTCTAGTTTAACATAATCAAATTTCAGATCAAATGGACAAGTTTTGGATCTCAAACTAAACTGATTTCGGAAAACAGACTTTCTGGAAATGGATACAGTTTCTGTGCTGGATTGACCAATTTACTAGACTTAATCTAGAAGGATTTAGGTTTAGGAGTCTTCATGAAAAACGTTTTTTCATGTGTCTTTTACAACATATTCAAATTTGAGAATTTTTCAAACTCTTTTAATTAGATTTCTGGATATAAACTCGGAGATGCGCGAGTGGATTGTTTCTGCCGTTTAGAACCGGTACTGGTTTTGTAGTTGTCTTTGGTGATGTGGCTGACTTTTGGCATGCTTAGAGCTTATGCTTGTTGATAGGTGATATTCATTGCTTAACTGTGCAATTGGTTAATAATTTATCCAATTGAGTGCAATTGAGTGATTTTCACAAAAAATGAAATAGGCTTTGTCCGAGGGACACCAAAATGGATTGCCTTTAGGGGAAAATGATTTGAAATTGTATTTGCAAACATTGTGCATTGGTTAAATGCTCATAGATAAGAAGAGAGTCTTAATAGTGTGCTTGCATGATTAAGAAGTGGAATCCATCACCCAATGGAAGTTTTGGGGTGATACCTGACGGGAGTCGGAAGCCGATCGCAATAGATTCTAGACCGATGTCCCTTTTGGGATACCGTCTAAATGGAAGTTTTAGACATAGTCATGCCTGACGGAGTGGGACAAAGCCCAATTTTTGTCGGTAGCCCGGTAGAAGTCGAATGATCGCTGACTGGAAAGTTAGCTATGGCCAGTAGGTCATTAATAACTAGAGTACGCGTGAGAGTTGAGTTGGTTGGGCCTTATTATGGGGTAAAATTGTGTGGTGCGGTATGGGACGTGTTATAACGATTTTACCTTATAATCGGGACCCCTGTGATCAATTAATGCATAATAGGTGGCATGTTAAAGTGCAAGAGCGTATGAGAATCATGGCATCATTAGTTCTGGTTATACATGTTGATCATATTAATTATGGCACGCACACATGAATCGATAACGTGCAGGATATGGCATACCATGTAAGGTTGCATGCGAATCGATTTGTTGATTATTGATTATTAGTCGTGGTTTGTTTGTGGGGTGGTTCTGGAGAGATACCTTGAGTTGAGTTAGTATTCTAATCGGGGGCTTAGGGGAGGACTCACTAATATTTTTATCTCACTGGTTATTGTATAACCATTTTCAGGTCCTTAGTGTGAAAAACCAGGAGCTTGAAGCAGAAGGGTCAAGAGTATAGGTGGCTCAGTAGTTCTTTTTGAGATAGACCTTCGGTATAAGAACCTGAGGTGTTTATGAAAGTTTGTTTTGTGAAAATTGTCGTCCTACTTTTCTATCCCATATTTTTGTTGTCTGGTGATTTTATTATACGCTTTCGCATGTGCAATAAAAAAGAAAGGGTTGACGATGAGTCATGGGACATCGCTTTCTATTGACCAAGGAACGGGTTGTTGCGTGCTCGGGGTTTGGGGCGTGACATGGGGACTCGGGTCCACCACTGCCCCACCAGGAGGGTCAGCTGTACCCGCGCCAAAAGCGATCTCCAACATCGACATAGGTACCTTAAAATCCTGCAGGGGCCCCTTTCTGGGTCCATTTCACTCGAAACGGTACCATGCTCTGAATTGATGGGATACCCTCCGAGGTAGACCCACATCAACCCAAACAATGGTCCTCATGAGTTCGTAGACCTAGGCTCCTTGGCCCCCGAGAAGAGGAATCTGCATGACCTGTTCAATGACCCTCTTGGGTTGGCCAAAATGCTCAGGAGGAGCAACCATCTACGGACTTGAAAAGGTTGAGCCCACGATAAGGTGAGACAATGTCTCAGCAAGTTCACCCCCTAAAGTTCGACTAAGAAGGAAATACGCCTAGAGGTAACTATACACATAAGTTAGAAAACTTACCTTGCTTCGGTTCCCTCCGACACGTCAGCACAATTTATAATCTCAACCAATCAATCATTCAATCGATCATTCAATACCCACGATAGTTCAATCCAACGATCATTCGATCCAATGAATACTATCTATCAATTCAATACTATCTATCTGATACCGTCAACACCGTCAATGCTCACACAAGCTGAAATGGATAGATAGTAGCTCGCACAAGCTAATATAGATAGATAGTAGCTCTCACAAGCTAATATATGGATCGTTGTTCTCACAAGCTGATAAATGATCAATGCTCACACAAGCTGGTAAGGTATACTGCTCTCACATGCCGACATATCAAGCTTTTATAGGCTGATATAGTATACTACTCTCACAAACTGATGTATCACCATGCTCACACAAGTTGAACTACGATAAATCAATCTCGGCCAAGGATCTTGTGCTTTACACACCAATTCCTCAATTAAATAACAAACTTGGCCTCATTTCATCGTGTTAAAATATACCCGATAAAAATACTCGTGTGTGGGTACACGGTTGGCCTGAGCAAAAAATGCGATATCTTTCTTTTAAAAAATCACACTATTTATATAGTGTCTAAAAACATTTTTGACATTAAAACCCGACGCCCTGGTTTTTTTTATTAAATACCGAAATTACTCAATTTTGGGAAAAATACCCAAAATAACAATTAACACTCAATTTGCACAAATCACCACTCAATTAAATAAACTAATCACACCATTGCAATTAGCACAAAATTCCGGTCATTGGCTTTCCCGATCTAATTTTCGGAAAATAATAAATAATTAAATAAATATAATTAATTACCGAAAATAGAAACTTAGGCCGGAAATGCCTAATTAAATACCGAAATGGGCCCAGAAAATTTTCAAACCAATCTAGATAAATAATACAGCTTATCTAGTCTCTAATTATACTACTCGAACCATCTAACATGCAAAATTGAATAATTAAATCGCTAATCCGTTCTAACTAACCACCTAATTACTCATTAGTCTAATCTAAACACCCCTTAATTTCATTAACTCCCTAAGCAGAGTTTAGTGAGTAAACTCACCGATTTTGCGATCCGGTGAGTCCATGACGATGGCAACGCGAAGACGGGCGACAAATCTCCTGGTGGCGGAGCCAAGCGAGGCCCAGAAGCAGTCCGAAATGGGCCCAATAGTCATGGATGGGCTGAGGGCTTCTCGGTTATGCTCTTGGGCCGAGAGGGCTAGAACGAAGGCTGGCTTGGGCTGAAATGGCCAGGCGGTGGCTTTCGGCGGCGGGACGGGTAGCCAGGCGTGCTCGGTGACCTACGACGGTGGCTCGGAGGCATCGGGACAGCAGCTAGACATGCGGGACAAGTGGAACGGGCGATGGACAAGCGCGGCTCGCGCGGGGGCGCGATAGCGACGCGACAAGGGCAAGGGGTTTCCGGCGGGCGTGCGATAGCCAAGGGGGGTGGCTAGCTTAGTTCTCTACAATTTTTGGAGCTTCAAAGACTTTAAGATGGAGAAAGTGAAGTTGCTGAAGAAGAAGAAGTGGCTGAAGGCTTGGAGGGGGCCACTTTGCCTCAAAAGTCCACAATTCTATCCATTTTCACTCAAGCACTTGGCCCACCACCTTGGCTGTCTTCCTCAGCTATTTTGCAGCCACCAAGCTTCCCTTAGAAGCTTCCTTGATGTCTCAAATGTTGCACACCATGGGGGGCTACGAATTTGCACATAATTCCCCCCAAATTGAATAAATTCTCCTTAAATTGAATTCAATTCGATCCCCATAAATTCCACCAAGGTGTCCTCAACCAAATTAACATTTTTCCTCACCAATAGAGCCAACTTACATCCCAAAAATGCAATAAAAACGATCCCCTGAATTTTCTGGTTAAAAACGCCCTTACTTTGAATTTCCGCCAAAAATCTCGGTTTGCAGAAAAATTTTCGGAGGATGAGTTGACGGTCTTAAAATGACTCGTGACATAACAGAACTTTCAATTTCTGAAATCGGGTTCAAATTCATGGTTAATTTCAATCTGGTGTGATTTTAGCGTGACTTAGCTTATCAGGTAGCTTTTAGGAGTTTTTAGTGTAATTGACCCGTGGTTGATTATTTTCAAGCCACAACGTGCATTTTCGACACATTAGCGACTTTCGATGATCGTGAAAATCTTAAGGTTTTAAATACAGACACGAGGTACAGAAATGATAGAAAAATCGGTCTAGTGCCGATCGATAGAAATTTTGCAATTAGGTGGAATCACCCACGCACTAATCACATACCTTTGTTAAATCGACCTATCTCCGATCTCTGATCAATTTTGATAGTGCTGTAATGACCCTCGCAGATTAGCACGGTCGAGCAGTTGATTCCTGGTTGAATTCTCAAGTCTAATGCATTAAAATCCCTTAATGGCCTCACCTGATAAACTAGTTATCCCATGAGTGATTAGTTTAGAGAAAAGAACTATAGGCGTGTCGATGAAAAGCCCAACTTATCCAATCGAAACTAAAACTCGAAATTCAGGATGTCACATAAACTCCCCAGAAACCCGTGACAACAATGTCTTTTAAGTTGATTTTATGGGTTGTCTTCCTTATGATTACTTAGTCCTTGCTGAGACTGTCAAAATTTCATCATTATGCTAGTCAATGCAGATTTTGATTTTTCAAGATTTCACCTACTGACAGTTGATTTTCTAGACAGATATGTACATAGAGCCTCAAAGGTCAACCAGACTAAACCAATGACAGATTGAAGTTCTTGACAGATAAGATTGAACCACACACATGAAGAGGAAATCAATGTATTTGTCTTTCCTCATTAGATGAATCTATGCACGGTGTGTCTGCAGTATCGATGGTGGCAAAATGCTTCTACCTCTTTTGGGCATATGATAGCTCTTTCATACGTTCATTGGCTTGGTTTTTCTAGAAATTATTCCATAGAGATATATGCTCATGAAGTATTGACTTCTTTCCTCCTAGGACGGTGCATCAAGTCAGACACATTAAAAGAATTATTTCTCTAGGAGGCAAAACATAAATCTCTTTTCTCTTATCCCTCCGCCGCCCGGGGGGAGGAGAGGGATTGTTAGAGAGAACCCTCTACACAACTCGGATAAAATGATGTGAACGGTTGGGAGGCAAAACATAACCTCGAGAATTTGCATTTTGCATGCTGACCATCAAATCATGTCACTTCATGCGCATCCAGAAATGTTTATACCCCTCTTAAATTACTATATGTCCTATACATGCACAAATGTATAACTCCAAGAAGATTCTATCTTTATTTCTCGTCTCACCCCTTTTTCAAACGATTGCTCCCCATCACTACGAATGTGATTGTCGCGACCCAATTTTTCGGGTTTACCACCTAAAACTAGGTTGATGGACTACTAATTTTTTAAGCTTAGCTCGGGCTCTCCCAAGCCCATACAAAATCGCAACTTAGGGTTTTGACATGCAAAAGCTTATTATCTAGGAATCGCCACTAATCAGTTTAAGGTAGGTCGATTAGACACCTAAGTAAAATAACGGGAGGATTATTTTACTTCTACGAACCAGAGATTTTGTGTACGGGGACTTGGTTACACTAGACTATCCTAGTGCCCTTTCAGTACCATTTCTTTTTAATTTTTCAAAAAAATGTTTGGCAATTGAATTGATTTTAATTTAGCTTCCTAATGTATGAGGTGATCATACAAGTGCTCATACCACCAATTTAACACTCAAGAAAGCAATTAAAAAATGCAAAAACATACCTTAAAGCAACGAAAGCATCTATATTGTTAAATCAGAATTCACATCAACAATCCTATATATGATTCTTAATTAACAAGCAATCAATTTTTTGTTTTCACTTTATTTAATGAAAATCATGACTTATGCAGTGCATGTCACTATTCTAACATGAAATGATATGATAACATGATCAAAATTGTATGACATAAATAAGCATGCAATCTATCCTAAAGCATGAAATGAATTCATTCTAATTCTTTTATATTTTCCATGAAATTTGAAATTAAAGAAATGCAACAATGAAATATGCAATCTAAATTACTTAATTCTAATGACATGAAATGCAATGCAATGACATGATGTACAAAATTATCTCAACTAAAATGGCATGCAACATGCAATTTAATATGCGAGTTATATGTCACGTGACATTTATTAAATGACTTAGTCTAATGACATGAAAGTTCTAATTAAATGAACTTAATAAAAACTAAATAACGTGCATTTGATATTTCTATTTTTAAAAATGCAATCTATCCTAAAAATTGAAATTAACTTATGCAGAGACAAATTTTGTATTTTCTTTTATGAAATTCGAATGCAAAAATGATCTAGCTAGATTAAAATTCTATCGAATTTAAACTAAGGATTAAGTCATATTAAATCCTAATTTAAACTAAGACATTATCTTAACCTAACATGCAATCTATCAATATGCAATGACGTGCAAAGCATGCCCTAATTCTACGTGACATATGCATGATATTTTTTATTTTATTTTTTAAAATTCGAAATTTGAAATTGCCAAATAATTAAACGTGCAACTAACATCCTAAATGAATAGAATCTATATTCTAGATATGTAAAATAATAAGAAATATTCTAAAAACAATTGAAATCCTAATTCAAATATCTTTTTGATTTTTCTTAGTGATTTTCTAAAACAAGCATTAAATCTAAACAAACAAGATATTCAACAAATAAAGGATTAAAATAAACGAAAAAATAACCCGTTATCTCACGGGTCAAATTAACGATTACTTTTAACTCTGAACATCATGACAAGAAATCAAAATAATTAAAAATCTGATCTGAAATCTTACGGATCAAATTAATAAATATATTGATTCAACAATTAATATACTAAAAACAAACCCCCAAAAATTAACATAATTAAAAAAATGACCCGACGTCTTACGGATCAAATTAAATAATTACAATAATTTTAGGGACAACTCCTATGGATAAAGCTTATAATAATCAATTACCAATATTCCAATTGGTACAATAATAGCAAAGCTTAAAAAGGTAAATAAAATAAATGACAGTTAAAAGTAAAATAATAATAATAATAATAATAAAACAAATAAACAACCTAAGTAAAGAGGGGGCAGCGGATTCGTCGGTTCGGCAAGTGTAGTCGCCGACGGCGGAGCTCCGGCACGATGGCAACTCGGGTGCGGGGCTCAGGCGTGGCGGGCTTCGGGCGGTGGTGGCGAAGTACGTGCAGTGCGGAAGAGGCAGGCTTCGGGCGGTGTTGGCGCGGGCGTCACGCGGTGGAGGTGCAGGGCGGCTGGCGAGCGGCCACGGTGAGACTTCAGGTGCTGGTGAGTGGGGCTCCGGTGTGGTGGCGTTCGACGCTCGGGGGAAGGACGCGGAGCAGCAACGTCCGAATCGGGGGCAGCAAGGAGAGACAGACGCACGGCGGAGCTTTGCGGGTTGTCGGGTGGAGCGGCGAGGCGTTCGATTCACTAGTCGTCTACACTTCTGCGTGCTCTGGGGCGAAGTTGGGCGAATCAGCATCGCGGATCCGCCTGGCGTGCGATCTGGATCGCTGATCGAAGGCGGGAAGGAGTAGATATGGGCCGGTGTTCGGGTCGCGGGCAAAGCTATCGCCGGCGAAAAGCGGAGGCTGAGCGGCTGCAGGGGGTGACGGGCTCTCGGAGCAACTCGGCTCCGTCGTCGCAAGAGCGCGTAGCGGCGGAGGCTTCGTGGGAGTGATAAAAAAAAAAAAAAAAAGGTTGCAGATGCTTCGCACGGTCTGGCTTCAAGTGCAAGCAGCCAAACTCAAGAAGATGATGAATAGTAGGGGTCACATCAACCCCCCTCCTCCTTCCTTTACGCTTTCCTTTCCCCTTTTCTCTCTTGTCAGACCTTTTTTTCTTTCTTTTTTCAATTTTTCTTTTCCCCTCAAACGAAAGAAACCCCTGGTTGGCAACTCCTCTCACTTCCTTCTTTTTTTTTCTTTTGATTTCCAAAACACCTCCAAAAACCGAACAAAGCCTCCCCAAAAACCGAACAAAGAAGCCCCCCCACAAGAACTTCGTACACTCCTTTTATAAGCAAAACAAAATGAAATCCTTTTTGCAAATATCTTATCTTACGAAGATTGCCTATAATCTCTTGATCGTGAAAATCCTTATCTCATGAATATTTTCACCCAATTTCATCATCTATTAATAAAGATAAGATTATAATGCGATTTTCTTAATTTCCAAAAATCATAATAATATCGCATCAAATCTTAATTTTTTCACAAGATAATTGATTAAAAAAAAAAAACAATGGGCTTGGGTTGTTTTGTTCCTTTCGTGGACCTAGTCCGGTTTGCCGAAATAGAGCTCAAAAATATTAATTCGAAACCATCCACCACCTGTCCTAAAAATAAAAATGCAAAACATGTAAATTAAAAATAAATGCATCTAAAATCATATGCTATGCAATTGAAGTTTTTTTCGGGGATAAAATTAACCCCTAATTTTTATGCAATAAATAAATACTTGGGTACCAAAATTTAGGTGTCAACAGGGATTCTTTGGTGTTGCCACCCAGACCGAATCTATATCATTGTTTTTCTAGTAGCTTCCTTATGTTAGAGAGAACCAAAAGATAGAAAGAAGAAGAAGAAGAAACTTTATCACACACAAGTAGACCCAATATTCATTGCCAGATAATCACAAAACACAATTTACATAGAACCATGACACACCCATTGACTCAACCACCTTCTTCTCAGTTCATCTTCTTTGTGTGAGAACTCTCTCACCACTACAGTTTTTGCTTCTCTATCCTAAGCAACCATCACACTTTCCTTTGCAAAATCCCCACCAAGAATCTATCTTTACATGCACAAATGTATAACTCCAAGAAGATTCTATCTTTATTTCTCGTCTTGCCCCTTTTCAAACGATTGCTCCCCATCACTACGAATGAGATTCTTTGGTGTTGCCACCCAGACCGAATCTATATCATTGTTTTTCTAGTAGCTTCCTTATGTTAGAGAGAACCAAAAGATAGAAAGAAGAAGAAGAAGAAACTTTATCACACACAAGTAGACCCAATATTCATTGCTAGATAATCACAAAACACAATTTACATAGAACCATGACACACCCATTGACTCAACCACCTTCTTCTTAGTTCATCTTCTTTGTGTGAGAACTCTCTCACCACTACAGTTTTTGCTTCTCTATCCTAAGCAACCATCACACTTTCCTTTGCAAAATCCCCACCAAGAATCTATCTTTACATGCACAAATGTATAACTCCAAGAAGATTCTATCTTTATTTCTCGTCTTGCCCCTTTTCAAACGATTGCTCCCCATCACTACGAATGAGATTCTTTGGTGTTGCCACCCAGACCGAATCTATATCATTGTTTTTCTAGTAGCTTCCTTATGTTAGAGAGAACCAAAAGATAGAAAGAAGAAGAAGAAGAAACTTTATCACACACAAGTAGACCCAATATTCATTGCCAGATAATCACAAAACACAATTTACATAGAACCATGACACACCCACTGACTCAACCAACTTCTTCTCAGTTCATCTTCTTTTTGTGAGAACTCCTCTCTCACCACTACAGTTTTTGCTTCTCTATCCTAAGCAACCATCACACTTTCCTTTGCAAAATCCCCACCAAGAATCTATCTTTACATGCACAAATGTATAACTCCAAGAAGATTCTATCTTTATTTCTCGTCTTGCCCCTTTTCAAACGATTGCTCCCCATCACTACGAATGGGATTCTTTGGTGTTGCCACCCAGACCGAATCTATATCATTGTTTTTCTAGTAGCTTCCTTATGTTAGAGAGAACCAAAAGATAGAAAGAAGAAGAAGAAGAAGAAACTTTATCACACACAAGTAGACCCAATATTCATTGCCAGATAATCACAAACACAATTTACATAGAACCATGACACACCCACTGACTCAACCAACTTCTTCTTAGTTCATCTTCTTTGTGTGAGAACTCCTCTCTCATCACTACAGTTTTTGCTTCTCTATCCTAAGCAACCATCACACTTTCCTTTGCAAAATCCCCACCAAGAATCACTCAAAGAGAGATCTTTATTTAGTAAACCAAGACGACAATACACCCCAAGCAAGAGTAACTTCTAAAGACCCAAGGAATCATGCAACGCTGCTCTGGCCCTGGCCGCGGTCAGGTCGATTGAAAAAACTTGTCCCGGACTTCGAAAATGTTGAGGTTCTTGACAATGATGTCATACATGTGCACGGACTTCAACTTGTTGAAGTCCTTGGGGAGCGAGATTTGGTCGACGGTTGATCTCTTGTGGAATTGGAGGAGTTCCGGGTCGTCGTAGTACCTCTCCCACCCGTGTGAGGATAGCTTCCTCTCGAGGTCAGAATACGACGTGATCACCTCGTTCGTTGGGATGTGGACCAGCACCTTCCGCCGCCCGATGCCACCAGACACCTCGCCCCCTGGGTTCTCCACCAGTCGGACAACGCCGTTCTTGAACACCCAAACCCCAGACATTTTATAAATGTGAGACTCGGAGGAAGTAGAGTGTGCTGTGTGAGATTGGTTGATGAGCTGGCTCTTGTGGAGATGGCAAGTGATTGTGGCTTCTGTGATGCATATATATAGGCAAGGGACGTGATGCGGAGGAAGTATGTATCATCAGCTTATAATAATGATTGGTCAGTTGGTAAGTGAATGTTAAGGGCCTCATGGGTGTCGGTTCACGGCCCAAGGCGGGGCCCACTCACCGGGGGATTTATAGTGTAAGATACATCCAGGGTCAGGGTGTTTGGGGACACACTTTGCCATCTTATGTGGGCATGATCAGATTGAGAAGAATCCGATCTTTCTTTTTCCTAAGCCATTGAACCCACCATGAGAATCTTTGTTTAGAGGGAAAAAAAAAAATTGATTGAGACGTATTCTAGAAGAGGATAGCAAAATAATGTGACTTTGTTTGTTTGTGTATCGGGTTTATCCAAAGAAAAAAGACAATAAACGTTCTACAATTTTCATATGAATCTCTTATTTAAGCACCGGGACTTCCAAAAATCAATCATCCTTGTACTGTTGGAAATCACATGTCGTATTACCGTAGAAGAAATAGTTGATGGGTCTCATTGGAGATGTCAATACTCAAGATATAAATCAAATGAAGCCATTTGGCAACACAAATTTGCCCGGAATTCAGAAATTAGGTTCAATTTGCTAAATATATGAAACCCAAAATATTTTCCTAAAATTAAAAATTATTTATGATTTTATTTCCAAAAATTCTAGCCGGGCGACGCGGCCGTCTTGTCCCGCTGCTGGCAAGGCATTGGTGAAGCCAAGTGTGCCGAGGACTCAGAGAGAGAGAGAGAGAGAGAGAGAGAGAGAGAGAGAGAGAGAGATCTAATGATGATGGTGGTGCCGACTGAAGGAGGAGTGCAGCCAACATGCCATCTGACGTGAAGCACTGATTTTGGTTTGCAATTGAAAAGAGGGCTCGGGTTTGGATTTGGATTGTAACTTAATTTGGTCTCAAATCCTCAAATTAGGGCAAGAGAGGGCTTAAATGACGTTTGTTTAAAACATTTTCAATGTCATCATCTCTCTAGTGAGTCACGTAGGATGATTTGATGTTAATGTAATGCGATGTAAAACTTTTAGATAAGAAAATCGTTTAAATACCATAAAGTTATGGCATTTAAATGATTACTTGAAAATGTACAACACTAAATTATAACACTATTAATGTCATTTTCCTAATTTAACTGTATCAAGGTACTTGATAAATATACCGACTATTTATTTACGCACCATCATGTGATAATATATGAAGAGATTTGATTATACCAAGTAATATATTTTAAGATATGGATTCCCAAATTATGAGTATAAATTTGCATTATCTACATCATTGGCACATCAACCTCGATAAAGTTGTTTGGTCCTCTTTTTTTTTTCCTTCCTCTTCTATTTTCCACTAGCGATTGCAAATACACTTTTGCAAGCATATGAGGTCACTGCCTTAGATCGGGACCTTCAACTGAAGCTCGTTACCTTCAAGAATTGAGGTATCTTAAGATTTAAAAATTTCAACTGAAGCTCGATATCTTCAAGATTTGGAAATTTCTCTATACAAAAAAATCAGTGCCAACATCAAATTCATCCTGTTGTTAACCTATACAATATGTTTTGCGTTATCCTCTAACAATTTAAATTCAAACTTTCCAATGAACTTTAAGATGATATTATAGAGTAAGAGATACCGAGTTTGATTCAAAGCCACCTAGAAACTTATGACAAAGAAAAGGTAGATAATACTAGAAGCACAAATGTTAATGCGGTTTTTTATCTTAAAAAAATTGGTTACAGATGACAGAAGTACAAATGTTAGCTCACATGATTTAATTTCTTTAGGAAGTGATTACTTCAAAATGAGTATTTGAACAAGTGAGACACCTGCAGACACTCCATAAGAATTTAGCACATCGTTTTGCAAACACAAATCTTTATGCCCTGGCAAGGAACTAGCCAGCTAGCAAGCTAGCGTTATTAAAAAAGGAATAACACACTATAGTTGCTTTTCAATTTAAATGACTATATAATAAAGGCGAAGTATTGAATATAACGCTGGAATTTTATGCCCTAACTGGAAAGTGAGGGGATTCTCATTGCATGAAGAGGGTTAGGAGTAGGAAAGGCAGTGTCTCCTTTTCCACGAAACTGTGCCCGGAAAGATCATGTAACACAGTTTGGCATGTGGGGGTGGACCAAGTTGAAAGAGATTCTCAAATTTTGGTTAACGCCAAGCTTCTTTTGCATTACAGAATATTAGTTATTTATGCACCAATGTCTGGTCGCCCCAAATGCATGTCTTTGCCTAACTGTTGACTACTTTACACTCTATACATAATATAATAAGGTTCCTTTTCAATGGTTTTTTTAGTAATCTTCAACTGAAAAGTTTCTTCTATCCAGCATTTTCCTTTCACATTGATCTGGTAAGCGAAGAAGAGAGACACGTTTCTAGTGTTAGTCTTTTGTCTACGAAGCCGCTGTCTGAATGCCACCTTTTGTTAAATAATAAGAAAAATAAAGTAAAATCTTTAAGGGTTAAGGGTGCATGATGTTCTCTAATATATATCTTGTTCCAATGGAAACTGGAGAACAACCCTTGGTTTTTCTTTATTTATTTTTTATGGCTGCCTAGTAACAATACCCTAGAAGAACCCTAATTAGTTTACTTTGTTCCCGGTCGACTATTAGGACCTTTGCACGCGTGTTAAAAAGAAAGATGCCAATTGAAATTGATTGCCGACATGTTGAAGATGCCACTTACCTAAAAAGAGAAAAAAAACGAAAGTGAAGAGAATTACAAACTATATATCCTGCCAAACCATTGACCATATTAATCATCCTAAACATTTAAAAAAAGGTGGGCACAAAATGTGCTTTAACCAGTTCTCAACTAAAATATAAGAAGAGTTACAGTTTTATCCTTGAAAAGTCACATGTTAGAGCACATGCGCAAATGGAAAAATAAACCTCTCCGAAAGTTGAGGGACAGATGTGCACTACACGAAAATTTAGGGGGTTTTTTGACCTTATTTTTGTACTATTAGTACTGAATTTGAATGTACAATTGCTTACTCTGAAAACACTTAACCTATTAAAGTACAATCAAGATCTATTAGACAGCTCAAGGCTCCACCTTAAGTGAAGGGTAATTAGCTGATGAAGATCCTAACCGTGTGAATATGATATGGGTGGTCCAAAGTAAAATTGAAGTTTGCTGGTGCACGATAAAACAACAACTCATAAATGGAAAAAAGATAGGCGGGAGGAATTGAATTCGAGTCCTCTTACTCCGATATCATTGCGAAGTTTTGAGTGAAATACCATTTACAATTCAAAAAACTTAAGCTATCGAAGTATATTGTGAGGAGTATATTTTATCAATTGACGCCTTGTCATCTTTATTTTGGTTAGAATCTATCATATCCAACCAGTAGAAGGAAAATAAAAACAAGGGCAAAAAGTGATGTGTGCGAGTGTATGGCTTTAGTGAATGCACTCTCTCCTTATCCAGCAAGATGGTCGCCTACTTGCTACAACTTTGCTTCATCATCCTCGTGACACATGGTCCTCCTCATGCTCTCACTGACCCTCTTAAAGCCAGCATTGCCTCTTGCCATGACAAGGATCTCTGTGCTTGGTTTTTGTTTGCTGTGTGCTTTATAAAGACGACCATTCTTATTTGTCACCTTCTTCTAGATTCTTCTTGATCCTTTTATATATTGGACCACCTCGGAATTTTCTATCTAATGTTCTTCTCTTTTATGTTGGTTGGTCCAAAAATATCCTATAGGAAAGTCAATGAAGTTTCTTTTTAGCTGGTTTTATAAGAAATGTAGCATTGATTAGTACTTATATGGCGTGAAGAATGAGAGGGTGCATAAATTCATAGATGATGATTAATGACTAAACTAGGAGACAAATCTTGATCATCAAGACACCAATGCTTAAAGGAGTCTAATGCATTTTTTGCTGTAATGGCATGTGCCAGCTCTAGAGGTCTGAGTGAGTTCAAATGTTAAACACAAATTCCATCTAATCATATATAGTCATAAATTGAGTCTTGGGTAGACTATTAACCACTTTGCCACTTCACTTATTCATTGACAGATAATTTGTTGAACTTGCATAATTAGATGATTGCATTCTTATTTTACACCGCATGTAACTTCACATGAATGCCATCCTTATTGACTCGATATTTTATTTTGTAAATATTATATGATGCGGTCTAATTTGTCGTGCAATAGCTCATCATTTCAGATATTATATATGTATAGGAGGAGATCATTGACGATATACGTAGCTGTACCTATCAAGACTAGAATACACTAGCTCAAAAAAGTTGTTTGGCTGTAAAAGTGATCACAAAGGGTATTAATAAATGGAAACCTGTACTCCGAAAATAAAGTGTCCCTTTTTCAAAACGTTCCCAAACCAAGGAATCATAATCTTGATTTTGTTGTCGTTCCCAGAACGCTAACCTCCGCAAACACCAGAGAAAGCATAATGATGATGTCCTGTAACATGAACTCCTTTGATTTATCTCCATCAAGCCATTCCTTTTTATTGGAACACCATCTGGCATCTTATGTACCGACCCTTACGGAAGGAATAAATAATCTAGAAAACTTACCAGGATGAGGGGGCACAATCAAATCATTTCCCACCTCAGATAGATGGAAGGATTCTACTGCGAGGTTCCAAGACATGCCACATCATCCTTCTTCCTTCTTTTTCCTTTCGTTTTTGGGAATAAAAACGGGTTGTTGTAGTCATTCTCTTTATTTGAACGAAGTCACAAAATGTCCAAGGAACAATTTTTTTTTTTTTTTTTTTTTTTTGCCTTAGCCTCAATCTCGCGCCACCACCTTTTCGAAGAAATGTCCCTTTTTCTCTTTCAATTTCATCACTGTTTCACATCACTGAAAGCATGGGTTCCACATGGACTGGAATTCTCTCTCTCTCGCCCGCGAGCGAGTACAAACCCTATCTACACCTAAAAGAAAAAAGGAGGGCGAGTACAAGCCCATGTGATTGTCCCTTAGAAAAGCCAAACTTGAAGTCCGATAATTAACTAAGCAAGATACTCAGAATCATCCTTTTAGAGCATATGCCTTTCCATACTGGCCTCTTCTTTTCTCATATAGGGAAAAAAGCAATGATCCATCACAGTCACGAAAGAATTCCTGTTGGGTTCGTGCTTAATGCTGATTTCAACTTTCGAACATGATTAGGGGGGCTTTATGTACTAGCGTGCTAAGGATACCTCTTCTAGCTACTATGACTTTTTACACAGTCTCTATGTGGAATATCGATGTGAAAAGACTGGACTAGTATTGTTTGAAGTTGGAAGGAATGTTTACATGTTAATTTTACCATTTATGACTGATACATCAACAAAACCAAGTGACTGTGATCGATATTCAACGGCATCATCTAGTTACACAACTTCACCAGAATATAGTCCCACTTTCAAAAGAACTGACACACACTTACAAGCACGAGTCCAAGAAATATCCTCTCTCTCTCTCTCTCTCTCTGTGAAAAAAAGAAGAAGAGGGGTTTCCTGTCGAGGATCTCCGAAGGTGGTGACCTTATATTACAACTCTATCTGTGTTTCTATGCATGCATGCACACATGCGTGTGCATGCGAGAGAGAGAGAGAGAGAGAGAGAGAGAGAGAGCGAGTCAAATCAAAGGAGGGAGGCGCGCAGTCATGGCGACGACAACCGGAGGCGTGTTGATGAGCGACAGATGACAACCATCGTAGGTGGCAGCATTGAAAATGGGCTAGAGGAGGAATAAAAAGGAAGACCGGAAAAGAAAATTTAAAAAAGAAGAAGATGTATCTGAAAAATTACAATTGTATGAGCTAACGTGTCCATCTTTTAAAGAATAATTTGAAGATGTAAATTTAGGTTAAAGTCAATTTTTGGCCGCTGAACTCGCGCATTTATTTTCTAATCAAGTTTTCGAATGTATTTAATTTGTCTAATCATGTCCTAATTGAACATGCATCACTTTTCTAATCGCATATCTCCGACTTCTAATCTAGTTTATCATAGTTAACATGTCCCTTAGACCCGACACCCAATAACAGGTTTAGACGTCGAAATTTTTTTTACCGACGTTGACTGGCTAATATGTTGGACTTAAAAACCCAAAAATGAAGTCTATATAATGGGATATTGAGTGATGAGATTTCTTGGTCCTTATGCTGCACTAGAGGCCATGTAAGATTTTTTTATGGCTCCAAAAGACATGTCACCTCAAAATTAGACAATCGAGAGAGACTTGATTAGAAAAGTAGTAGACGAATTGAAAGTGGCCTTGTTCGATAAAAACGCACAAGCTGGGAGACAAAAGTTAAACTTTTACTACAAAGTTTTCATTTTAAACATATGATACCCCAATAGTGAAAGCAAAAACTGTGGATTGCGGCGACAACTCCGACACTAGGCGCAATCGGCAGTAGTTGTGGAGTCAAGCAGCGGCTAGGTGAAGAATAGGGGGAAAAACATATATTAGGATTCGGACATTTCAATTCAATAGTAATTTAGGTCTCAAGTGAAAATTTTGATACTTGCAACGTATTTACCCATAAGAAAAGTATAAGCAACGACGAACACTGCTACATGAGCACCGCCTTAATATGCTGTTGATTCACGAAACATTTAGGTTGCAACTTGTGGTATTCCGATGAGATTTAAACTTCAACATCAAGTGATATTCTACATGAGATATTCAATTCATGTAAGTTATATGAATGGAGTTTCCCTTATGCATTTTTCTGCTTCCTTTTTGGATTCCCATGCACTAAAAATGGAGGAATTGTCTAGTCAGTGATAAATGTATTGTATGGACGTTAATTCAGTCATAAATTTTTTAATTTTAGTCTTAAATCTTTGTGTGGAATTCAATATAATTTTTTTTTTGTTAATTTTTGCTGGGAATTATTGACGTGACAATATGTCACGTAGGATGGTCAACGATGACTGAACCGTCTTATTGGCGATTTCTAGCTAAAATTAACTGGAAGTATTCTAATGGAATTTCATGCAAATATTTAAAACTAAATTGGCAAAATTGAAAAAAGTTTTGAATTGAACAAATATTTGTATGATAGGTTTAAAATTGATTGTGTAATTTTCCCCACTCAAAGCTGATATATGTGGGACTTAAGCACCTGCACACCACTACCATAAAACCAAAATTCAATTAAACATAAAGAGAATTTTTCCTTTAAAGTGAGCTTCCACATAATAATTTTCCACCTTAATATATCACAAACCCTAATTTTAATTGATTTATTTAGGGCCCCCTATCGAAGGATATGAATTTGTTCCCCATATTACTCATTGTTAGTTGTAGCTAAGCCTTATTGGGCAAAGATAGAGTATTCTTGGATTGTGGAGAGGCACTGAAAGAGAGAGAATTGGTTGCGGAGGGAATATGGTTTAAAGCTAATATAGAACACTTTGCTTCTCTAGCGTAGGGTTTATGCTCAACTTTCATTATAAAAACGATGGGAATTCACGTTGATATAGGAATAAAGGAATAAAGTACTAGACATTGGGAATGTAGTATCTATTCCCTAATGAATATTAGGATAACTTGGTGATAACATTCCGTGCTTGAATGAGAATGACAAGATCTTTATATATGCAATTAACTAGATTAAAGGACGAAAAGGATAGAATACGTAAAACTCACATCGAGCAATCATTGTTTTTTATGTTTGAATTGGGATGAAGAACTTCATATTTCAATTTAATAAGAAAAAATCTCATAGATGGAGGATCTAGAATCCAAAGAATTTACGACAAGACATCATGGAATACTTTTGCGCGTATATGGGATTAAGCTTTGTCTTTGTCTTTTTTTTTTTTCATAATATTATTGTTACTTTTCCCTAGAGAAGAGGTCTCACCTATTTTGGTAATGGAGCATGGAATATCTGAAAATGCTAGTTATTCAGGGCTCTAGCCCAAAAGGCTTCATCTTCACTATACTGTGTAAAGCAGAGTTCTAAGTAGTCGACACATGTCACTTATCTAGCCACCAATACATCCTTTTTCCTTTTTTCTTTTTACAAATTTATTTAATACTAGAATGAGATCCACACCATGCACGAAATATACTGAATGAATGAAATTTTTTTAATTTCTTTGATGTAATAATTTCAAGGAGTCCGCATTCAAAAAAATTAGATTGTTTAAATACCTATAATATATCATATTAGTATCACCATTTAAATGCCTAGTAGATATTTAAGACTGGAGGTCTAATGATCGGTAGTACAGATCATGTCATGAATCCACAATTACAAATTGATTTGTCAAAGAAATGAGGAGAAAAAAAATCACTTAGTGAACAATTGGTGTTGCATATACCCATAGGTGTACTAACAATATTCATGAAATAATCGGTCAATGAATTTTATCTTATGTAAATCCACAAATTTTGAATATTACAAAGAGTATAGCAATTGAATCGAGAACCTAGTATGGTCATATCAGCAAAATAAATGAACGATTCATTAGTTGTCACTAATATTAATGATGACAAGTTTATATAATATTGTAAATTATAATCTTTAAAATGAATTATCGATGTACGATTGATTTATTAACAATAAACTTCAAGTTTAAATATGTAAATGTAACCTTGTAATAATAAACACAGAAAGAGTGAATATGTAGTTTTTAATATCGACTAAATACTATTATTTAATTAAATATAAAAGAAAGTGAAATTTTTAGTACCCAACAGCTCGACTACTCCGCAAGAATAAGAAAATTCAAGTTAAATTCCCGAGCATGCCACGTCACCACTTCACTATTTTCCACCCACTCAATTCAATATATTTAGAATAATAAGTTTAATTATTGCTTTAATTTTTGCCTTCTTTGAAGTATGTATTGTCTTTTGGTTAAGAAAAATGAGACTTAAGTGATCCCAAGTTCTATTTTACATGCACTAGCGTTAAAATAATTCTTAACTTTCTCTTGTTATAAACTAGCCCACTGCCCACAAGTTACGTGGATCTATTGCTTCAGTAAGGATTAACCGAGTATATATTAGCTAAAACTAAATACAACCACAATATAGTAGACCTATGTAGGAAAGTATGAATAGAGTTGTAGGTGAAACAAGAAGACTGAAAGCACAAGAAAGTTGAAGTCACATGAAATCTTCCAATATGTAAATGACAGCATTGAAACAAAAGATAATTTATAGAAGATATAAATTTGTATCTTTGATAATTAAAAATTTATAATTACTCATTAAAGACTGTCATGTAATGGCAGATATATTATCCTTAATATTTGTTATCTTATTTCCATGCTGTCATTTGTCATTGGACAATCGACAAAGATTTGCTTGGGCCTTTTTGGCAATCACTTGAACATTTAGGCCCAGATCGAGATTTGTGGACATGAACGTGGCATGAACCACTCATTCCTTTAATTTATCAACCATTTATCAACCACGTCTGGTATGGCTAAAGACTTTTAAAACATCCTTCAATCTTTCAAGTAATCAAGTTAAAAAAAGAGGGTCTAATAGTGCAAAATTGAGTCAGATACTGTGGTGAGGCTAAATCTGAAAGTCTTAGAGAGAGGTACATGCAATATGTCGACACCAAAAACTATCCATGATCACCTATTGCATGCGATGAAACAGACTAGGAAGGCTGATCCTCTCACGCGGTATCTCCTTCAAACGAGAACTGTCATCACTTTTTTTCTCGTCTGCAGGAGGAGGGGAGAAGGGAATCAATGGAGCTGCATGCGGAGCTTAATTTGGTAGTTGCCAAATGGCCTAGAAAAGGTATCATCTTGCGACTGGCGCACCTTTCAAAGGATGAATATAAGACATCCATCATTATAAGCCACTACAGGGTCATTCGAAAGCCAGCCTCTGAGTGCCAACTAAGGCCAGTATATTGACCCTTCCTAGCCAATGACTCAAAGTGAGTCCCTAGTTCTGCAATCCTCCCATATGAACAAAGTGCAATTTGGCGGGCATTCTGAACTGTACCGAATCTATGAGCAATCACCAATATTGTCCACCCCCTATCAGATGGTCTAGAGCATCCTGGACAAGGCGCTCACTAACTGCATTTAAGGCACTTGCTGCCTACACCAATCAATGAGCCAAAGAGAAGCAAAAGAGATCTATCTCGTCAGAGCAGTCTTTCGTAGGGCTTTGGTGATAGCAATTCTCAGCAGGTAAAGAAAGAGTCTCTCTCTCTCTCTCTCTCAATGAATATTTGATGCATTGATTAATCAATCAACACGAGTATTCAGATACACGAATCCACAACCAAATTTTCTATTTCACCAGCCTCTCGCCTCCACTTAGAAGGCCTCTTTGCTCACCAGCTGACGTGTCATAACCTTTTCAACAAAAAAAGCATTTAGCAGACAATATATAGGAATGGTAGACCAGGAAAGCAAAACATGAGAATGCATTTAGACAACTAGGACAGTCCCGTGGAAGAGAAATTACAAACCTGTGAGCATTAGCCACTTTGGCTGTGCCTTTATCACATCGTCCTTGGAAACATTATAATCAAGAAGGACATAAGCAATACTTTCTCCAATAGACAACAGGAAAAAGAACAGGTTACCGAACCATATAAAATCAGGAGCTAAATCTAAATCAAGTGCAAGAAGTACTGCAAAGTGTGTGAAGAAGTATAGCATATATGGCTATATCTCATAAAAATCAATGGAACAGCACATAATACAAGCAAAAACAAATTTACCTACATAAAATACAGCACCAATCCCCAGAAGAGACGGATCTCTTTCCAATTAGAACTTTAAGATTTCAAAAACCTACTAGAGTTAAGCTGTTTTACACACACACTCTCAGTCCACTCAGATGTAGCAATAATATGCAAAGACAGCAGTCCGACCTGACAATGAACATATACCCAGAAATGTCTCTCACTTGTCCCTTCTAATCATGCCAAGACAAAACTGACATTTACAGAATGCCGAGAAGATCCAGTCAGAATAATTCAGTATCACTTAAGTATGACAACACCAGGGGGCACCTGATGAAGAAATGCTGCTCTAAATGTCTATTGTTACCAGCTTAATTTCTTACTGCTGATTCTAAATGTCAGATGACAGTCACTGCAGATGATAATGAAATTACAATGGAGACTATGGATTGAAGATGGTAGCTAAGTAATCCCCCCAATTGATTCATATGGTGCTTAAATCCTAAATTTGAGATGATAAATTGAAGAAAATACTTGATTTACATTGGAAACAGCCCGGGCCCATTCACTTTTATTGAAAGTTCGTACATCCTCTCCGGCGACAGTTATGTGACCTTCAGTCCGCTGCATAAATTAAAACAAGTAAATAATTTTTCAAGGATGATGTAATGATTCAGAGTTAAAAAAGGAGATGGGAATGCTAAATATTTATTAGTATACCTCGTAAAAGCAAGCCAGTAGCTGTATGATTGTAATTTTTCCGGCACCACTTGGTCCGACCAGACTGCATCACCCTTTTCTTAGACATATCAACAAGAGAAGCAGATGACTTGGATTGTAAAGCACAACATACTCAATGAATCCCACTGAGTCAGGTTTCCATATGTCCACTTTTAGAACAACCATGAACCACACTGCAGTTCAACCTTAAAACTGCTAAACTTTCCTTTTAAAGAACTGTGGAGTTTTATATTTGAAAGTACAAACCTTAACAGTATCATGTTGAACATGCACAAGCAAGAGCTCCGTCAATAGCTGAAAAGTTTGAACGGCCCAAAAGTGTGATATTCAACTTAAAAAGCTGAAAAAAGGAGTTCCCAAACTCCATGGCATAGCGACATGATAAAAAAGATCTACCAGACTTGCACATCTCAGCATCCTAAACAATGTCCATGACAAAATAATATCTCTGAAACCTTACAGTCACTCCACAGGATTGGAACAATATGTTTCTTTGAAGCATATCACAGAAATCGACATTGTGCACAACCAACGAAATAGCCACTCCATGAGGTTGGAAAGGGAAAAAAACGAATTATTGCATAATTCATCTCTTTTTATCTCAAGATCATTGTCATTCAATGCCGTTGCAAAACTCTTACATAAATCTGAAAAACAGTAGCAAAACAACCCAATGTATAAGCAAACCCACATTCAAAGTTCATCCTCCATCCTCAAGTATTCCCCAATATCTGCCTGATGAAGCACAACAAGCCCATTTGGATCCAACTTCCTACAATCCTGTGTCGACCTTTGCGAAATTCCAAATCCCAAAGGCACGTCAGACATTGAAAAAACCACCACTCCATCACCTGTCACAACATTTGTTTTCAATTATCAGATCTCTTTCAATCGATTAATGAACGATTTTCCCCCACACAAGTATGAAAACAAGGAAGACAAATTGAACTGGGGACTTCTTGAGTATTGGTCTAGGTGGGCTAATTTCTTGTCCCTAAGTAATGGAATTTTGACAAATCTAACTCACAAGTGGAAAACAAGCATCCTCAAAGCTAAATCTAGTCATTCCTTAACAAAAATAACACGTGATATGATTATACTCCTGTGTTTTCATTGATCAACATAATAAAATCTTTCTCCTTTTGTCTAAGAATTAAGATATTTGACTACACACCCAAAAGCAGAAGGACAGTTAAAACAAATTAAACAGACTACAACCTTAATTTCTACAAAAAGAAAATCTCAATCTTCGCCTCTCATTTAGTTGATAGTGCTTACAGTAGAAGAAAAAAACAACAGAGTATAAAACCATTCACAAGATAAATGATAAATAACAGAGCAAGAAATTGCTATACGACCAACAGTAGAGGAAAAGGAGGAGTAGGAGTAGGAGCTAATCTGGATGGAATCAAATGACCAAGATGGACAATCAGACAAAGCCAAGAGGAAAGAGAGCCACCGAAAGAAAAGTGATTGATGACTGAACATCCCGATTACAGATTGCAACTTTAGTCAGAGTACAAGTTCCTTCCATCTTCTCTGTCAAGGCCACATTTTACCAGCAAATTACAGTGGATCCATCATATTGAAACCTCAACAAAGGACAAGATTTCCCCAGGGTTCTATGTTGCAAATGTCCTCTTCAATAGGGCTGCCTCGACCAGGCTCTTCAACCCGAAAAAACAGGGCACTCAAGCTGAATTTGCAATCTCTATCTAGATACTTCTGCACCCAGCACCCCACCCACCCGCCAGAAAAGACCAGGAAGACAAGGTACATCACCAGTTTAAACATTGACTACATACCCAATCAGCACAAAGTGAAAATCCCAAGTTCAATATATACGATAGCATATGAAACTTCAGACGAAGTTCCTTCATTTCGCCACCCCGATAACATTCCTTTCCAAGTTTCTACGCCCGCCGCTTCGCATCGCTCTCTCATTCCAAAACCCAGAAACATCCCACAACACCTCAAGCGGAAACATTACATTCACCGAACAACACCTAAAACCGCAGAATCTTTCAGCCGGAAACCGTACACATCTCACCTGGGTTGATGTTCTCGGTGATCCTCCCCAGCCCGCCTTTCAACACGTGGTTCCCGTAGAGGAACGACATCTCCGAGGTGGGCTTGAGCCAGACCTTGTGCCTGGCGTTCGCGGCCAGGATGCCCAGCGCCTGGATCGTCAGGTGGAAGCTGCCGCCCTTGGTGAACTTTCCGACGCAGGTGCCGAGGGAGGCCAGGTTGTGGCGGCCGACGTTGGTGGCGCGCCGGACGAGGGATTCGCCGACGTAGAAGACCCGGTTCTTGCAGAGCCGGAAGCAGTAGCGGCCCGGTGCCGGGTCGGGGCCCTCGTGGGAGGGGCCGTCGACGATGTTCTTGAGGTTGTTGCCGGCGAACTTGAAGAGCTTCTCGAACACCTGGGTCGTCTCCTTCTCGTCCAGCGTCCTCATCGCGCGTCGCGTTCTTGAAATTTCTGAGCTGCTCTTCGGAGGCTTGTTGGGAGGGTGTCGTTGCTCCGCATGTTGCCCGTTCTTTGCTAGGGTTTTATGGGGGTTCTCCTCGTTGGATTGGATGGACTATTCTTTCCCAAAGAAAATACCGTTTATATTCTTTCCCAAACTAAATCTACGTTTTTTTTTCTCACTAGATAAACGGTATTTTCTTTGTTAGACCAAAAGAGAAAATATATTATTTCTGAAAAAGAAAATATTTTCTTATTTACATAGTTTCCTCCAATTTAATTATTTTCATATCATGGGGTTTTGTCAATTTTGAATTATTAAAAGAACTAAAATTTAGCTAGTTTCGTTTGTTTTGTGAAAATAAATTATTTTGAAAATATTTTCGTAAAAATGATTACTTAAATTAATTACCAATAAGAGCACCTGCTAAACCTATGCAACAAGAAGGCCAAGAACCAATAGGCAGAGGTGAGCATCGTTTTAAGATAAAATCCGAAACCTGAGAACTGGATTGATGGGAACTTATTCGGTTCCAAGTTTCAAGTTATGTAGTGTAGATTCTAGGTTCTAAAAATTGTGGAATTTGTTTTGATGGGTATGTTTCGGGTTCTAATTTGAAACCTAAAATATTTAGTTTGAGCTTCCATTTTATGATTAAGACTTTAGGCCTGTTTGGTTCGGCTTTTGGGGAATGCATTTGCAGAAATGCAAATACCTTTGGGTGAAGGGGGTTTTTCGAAATGCAAATGTCATTTGGTAAAATTTGCATTGAGAAACAACTTTGGCCAAAATACCATTTGGTAAAATTTGCATTTGTAATTAACTTTTATTAAATTAAAAAAGCAAAAATATGTTTATATATTTTTTGAAGTCCTACCACCGATCGCGAATCCAACAAATGAACCGCCCGAATAAAAAAATATGTTTATATTTTTATATAAACATATTTTTATATAAAAATATAAAAATATAAAAATATAAACATAAAATATATATATAAAATAGATATGTTTATATCTATATAAAATATATAAAAATATATAAAAATATATATTTATATAAATATGTATTATATATTTTTATAAATATATATTTATTAAACATAAAATATAAAAAAATAGATATGTTTATATTTTTATATAAAATATAAAATATATATTTTTATATAAAAATATAAACATATTTATTTTTATATTTATTTTTATTCGGGCGGCCGATCGACTTCTCCATCGGAGAGATGAACAATACCGGAAGTTGCATTCTGAATATGCGACTTTCCAAAGGACCTCAAGAGCTGCATTGGGCTAAATGCCCTTAGAGTCACTTGGAGATGCAGTTGCATCTCGCCAAAATCGCACAAAAAAACGAACCAAACACCTTTGCATTTGGCCAAGGGACTTTAGAACCCAAATGAGCATTCCAAATGCTGAACTAAACAGGGTCTTTTACTTTGTTAATGTTCATATTTTTCGTATGTCTAAATATAAGTTATGGTCAATGAATTGTAGCAGTAAATAGTTGTCATTAAAAGTGATAACTTACTATAATCGTTTAATTAATAATATAGGTGGAACTTGGGTAGACCTTGTAACCGACATTGGAATCCATGACAAGGGAAGTTTCAAGTTTTTAGGTATACATGATAGGTTTCAAGTTTTAAGTGGAATATGTATGAAATTTAGAATTGCTTACCCCCATCAGTAGTAGTTGTTGCAGTTGCTACTATAGCTGAATTTGATAAACTCAAAGAAGACAACCTCATCATGCTAAAGCTAAACATTTGCTTTACTGCTCTCTTTCTCCTTATAAATTAACAAAATTTCTTCATGTGTCACAACGAAAGAAATATGGGATCAACTCTAAGTGACATTAAAGGAACTGACCATGTATGAGAAATGAAGTTGAACATCCTCTTAGGAAACTATGAATTGTTCAAAATGAAGCTAGACGAGATGGTCACGGAAATGTTCACAATCTTCACAATAATCACGAATGGTCTTGCCAATCAAGGGAAGATCTTCATTGATGATGAGGAGGTGAACAAACTCGTAAGGTCACTACCAAAGAAGTGGAGTCCACTGAAAACCTTACTTAGAGAAACAATAAGGATTCAAGCTATATCCATGGATAAACTAAAAGGAACTCTAATGTCCTATGAAGTAGAGTATCTGAAGAGGATTTTAACACCAAAGGTAAGAAAGTCATTGCGTTCAAAGCTAATCATGATGATGATGCAGATGATCTTTCAGCATTGACGACAACGATGAAGACATGGCATTATTCACAAGAAGACTGAAAAATATCATGAGGAAAGGAAGTAACTACAAAGGAAAAAGACAAACGAAATACTTCGATGAGAAAATGCCCTCCAAATCTATAGATGATTACAAGGGAAGGAAGTAGTCCACTATGAACGTTGTAAGTCCGGACACATCAAACTCGATCGTCTCTCCAAAAGAAAAGGAAAGGAAGGACAAATAAGAAGAAGTGAGCACTCAAAGTAGAAATGAGTGATACGGAATCCAAAAGCAGTGATGAAGATGCTGACCATGCAAATCTATGTCTAGTTCCGAAGTCGATGAGGAAATTGAGGTAGAAACACCTGAACTTACTTATCAAGAGTTGCAAGAAGAGCATAGAAAGGCTTAAAGGAAATTTCCAATTTGAATAAGGAAATTTCAAAACTCATATTTCAAAACCTTTCTCTACGGGAAGAGCTTGAAAGTTTGAAAAAGGAAATGCTCACTCTTCATAGTGAATGATAGATTTTTTTTTTTTTTATGGGCTTGAGTTGGCCCGTCATGGGCCCGGCTCGTGAGTTGAGGGCCCATGGAGAAAGCTATAATAGATAAAGGAAAAATCTAAGAAATTTATTCTTTCTTACAGAAGTAAAAAAATAACGTACTTATGAGAAAGAGAAAAAACGCTCTCTATCTTCAGGTTTCTCCCGTCGCTTTTCCTGAAGAGAAGAATTCTCCTTTTGAAGAATAGTGTCCGGTTTCCTTCTCGAATTGCAACATCAGTGTTTAGTCTGTGGACAAAAGGTACGCTCGATCCCGTGGCATGCCTTCGATCGGTGATTCATGACTATTTGTTCTTGGGTTCGTCTTCCGCTTTATTTTAGGGGTTCGATTTAGTGTCGAATCCGTTCATGGGAATCCGACAATCACAACATTGGTATCAGAGCCCTATTCATGTTTTCCTGATCCCTTTCCATGTTTTTTGAATGATTTTTTATTGAATTTTCGAGAAAAATCAATTTTGGTCGATCGGGGACGGAAAAACCCAACACCCGCCTACTGTTCGCCGTGTTTCATGTTTTTGTGCAAGTCGAAATTCGTTTTTCATAGTGCAAGGATGAAGCTCTCGTCGATACGAAAAAAATGAGTCGTGGATTGTCGCCGGACGCGCCGCCACGCGCGGCCGGAACGCACGGGGGTCATCGGCGCATGCAACACACGCGCCGATTCGATCCCTCGCTGAAACCCGCGTGAACGCGTCGTTTCGCCCAGGCGCGTGCAACGCACGCGCGCGCGAAACGGCACGTCGGATGCACCATTTCAGCCCAGGCACGTGCGATGCACGTGCGAGCGAAATGGCATGCCGTTTCGGCCCAGGCGCATGCGACGCACATGCGCGCGAAACGGCGCATCGTTTCGGCCCCTGGCGCGTGCCACGCACGTGCCGGTCGGTTCATCCGACCGGCTTGACCGGGAGACCGGTCCGACCGGGCGATCGGCCCGACCGGCTGACCGATCCGACCGTTGACCGCGACCGTTGACCGTTGACCAAAAAAAAAAAAAGGATTTGTTTCTTTTTCCCAATTAAGTCTATGTGAATTATATGTAATCCCTTATTTGTTCTGCATTTGTTGTAGGAACAATGGCTCCCCTTCAATTACGCACGCCTATTAGCGTAATTACCGATAAACAAAAGAAAAGGCTTTCTAAGTTGATAGCTGAGCTGACTGATTATCGATGAGAGAGTGGTGACTTAATTGATCACGTTCTTGAAGTCAACGGGAAGATACAAAAGGTCATATGGAATGGTCGTCCCATGCCACAGTCTGAAATGGTGCGTTTTTTCATGAACACTCTTCCACAAGAATGGAAAGGAGTGATGGATCGCATATGGGATGTCAACAAAGCCGCTTCATATAGGAGTACTGTGATGGCTTTTATAGATGATTATTACCTGATTGTTACAAAAGAAAAGATCAATAAATTGAAAAAAAAAAGAAGATCTTTTCCTGTTCATTTTTTGAAGTGGTGTTAGTTGTTTTGGCTGATCTTTATTTAAGTGTGCTTTGTGGACATCTAATGTAATGTTTTATACCTGGTTGTTGTTGGTGTAGCAACTAATATGTTAATTATATTATGTGAAAGCTTTATTATTATATCATTGTTGGATGTCAAATATTATTTACTTTATGTTGTTGTTAACTACTGTGGGTAGTTCATAGAAGTTTTTTGTAGCTTCATAGAATTTATTTTGCATGGATAATTATATTAATGATAATTTTAAGTTAGGATTTCTTGGAGGATGATTGGAAACAAAGTGACATTTTGATTCTGAAACCTTACTTGAAATTGTTCATTAATATGATGGGTTTGTGCAAAATGGATGCATAAATGATAGGCATTAATTATTCGTGCATATATGTATGATGTGTTCAGATCAATGGCTTCAGCTACAAAGAGCATAGTTGCTGAGCTGAACAAAGGTGAAAAGCTCAATGGCGACAACTATGAAATCTGGCACATGAAAATCCAATATGTCTTTGGAAGAGCAAGAGGCACTAGAAGCTCTTAACCTGACCATGGTAGAACCTGAAGAAGGAAACACTGCGCAGCATAAGAGAGATAAGGAAGCTTTTGCTGCATGGAAAAGAAAGAACTCCCTTGCTCGCATTATGTTGCTGAGTAGCATGGAAAATGACGTCATGCGAGAGTTCATGCGTTTTGAGAATGCCAAGGAAATGTGGGAAGCATTGGCAGCAAGGTTTGGTCATACTTCGGTAATCAGACTGAGACAACTCACTATTAGATTTGACTCTTATAAGAAGTCTCATGGTCAGACCATGAAACAACACCTTAGAAAGATGTCAAACATGATAAATGAGTTAAAAGACGCTGGTCATATCCTGACTGATGAGCAACAAGTGCAAGCAGTGATTCGTTCCTTGCCTCAGAATTGGGAGCATATGAAGGTGCACCTGACCCATAATGAAAATATCAAAACCTTTGAGGATGCTGTGCGTCATCTTGAGCTGGAAGATGACAGCCTCTTGGCGGCTAAGCCGGAAGCTGAAATTTATCATGCTCGTTCTAGCTCACATGGAGCTTCGAGCTCCAAGCGCAAACGTCCTAACTGGTTCGATAAAAGGAAAGGCAAGGGAGCAGGTCCTTCAGGGAAGAAGCCAAAGGTTGACCAACATGACAAAGGAAAACGTCCTCGAATGAAGAAGCTGACAAGGGTGAAGTGTTATAACTGTAACCAGAAGGGTTACTATGCCCGCGATTGTCACGAGCCAAAGAAGGTACACACCCCTTATACTATTGGGAACTTTGCCTATGTGTCAAGTTCTGTATTTTTAACTGAGTCTAATCCTTTGTAGACTGTAGATTTAGGAGCGACAGACCATGTAGCGAAGAATAGAGAATCCTTCGTAGAATTTCGACGAGTACCAACTGGAACTAAGTGGATCTATATGGGAAACAACTCTAGAGCTGAAGTAAAAGGAATTGGCACCTGCCAACTGAACATGCGTGGTGGACGCACTTTATTCCTACATGATGTATTGTATGCTCCGGAGATTCGTCGAAATTTAGTGTTTGTTTTATTATTGGTCAAGCTAGGTTTTAATATGAACTTCCATAATAGAGGTGTCGATTTTTTTTTGGATACAAATTTCTATGGTTGTGGTTATTTTCTGGATGGTTTCATTGTATTAGATATTGACTATGTTAATGCAAATGTTTGTTATTCCCTTCTCATGTCTCCCAATTCATATGATAATAATGTGAATGTGTGGCATGCTAGGCTTGGTTATATTGGCCAACAACGTATGAATAGACTAGCCAAAGAGGGCTTGTTAGGCAATATTGAAAAAGTAGATTTGCCCATATGTGAGCATTGCTTGGTAGAGAAAACGACAAGGAAACTATTTGGAAAAGGTAAAAGAGGAGAATTCCCTTTGCATTTAATTCATACTGATGTTTGTGGTATAATGAATGTGAGAGGAAGGCACGGGGCTGTTTATTTTATCGCATTTATAGATGATTATACTCGATTCGGATATGTCTATTTGATTTCTCATAAATCTGAAGCATTGAATTTTTCAAAAAGTTTATGAACTTGGCAGAAAATCAATTAGACAAGAAAATAAAAGTATTAAGATCCGATCAAGGTCGAGAATATTTATCTGATGAGTTCAGAAAATTATGTAATGAAAAATGAATAGAAAGACAGTTGTCTATTCCATATATTCCTCAACAAAATGGTGTTGCGGAGAGAAGGAACAGAACCCTACTAGAAATGTTTAGATCCATGATGGCGCATGCTAATTTACCTATCACCTTTTGGAGTGATGCGTTATTAACTGCTACATATATACTTAACCGAGTGCCTTCCAAATCAGTTACTTCCACTTCATATGAGTATGGACAGGTAGAAAACCGGACTTAAGTTTTCTTAAGCCATAGGGTTGTGTTGCCTATACTCATGAGTCTTCTCACAAGTTTGGGAAATTGGGTCCCAGAGGAAAGAATGATATTTTCATAAGATACTCTGAACACTCAAAATGATATGTGTTCATAGGTGAGCAGGAAAGTGGAAGTATAACTGAATTTGAATCACGGGACATCACATTCTTAGAGAATGAATTTCCTAAGAAGGGCGAAATATGTGAAGAATACTCCATATTTAAAACCTTGGATCAAGATAATGAACATAATAGAGTTCGTCCAAGTGGGAGTAACATGAGAGGTAATGAATTTAATTCAACTCACTCTCAATTACAACCACAAGATGAGATGATATCGTCATTATCTAATCCGAGTGGGAGCATAATGGGGAGTGATGTACAAAGTGCACAATCTTTCATGCGGCGCTCAAGTCGCAAAAGTATTCCCCGTCGACGTTTTGATATTGAAGGGGAAACTTTTATGGTTGCTCCACAAGATGAAGATGAGCCAAGAAATCTTAATGAGGCTCTAAATTGCCCTAATAAGGAAAAATGGATGCATGCAATAGAAGTTGAGATGGAGTCAATGAAGTCAAACCGAGTTTGGAAACTGGTTGACCTTCCAAAAGGATGCAAAGCTATTGGGAACAAATGGGTTCTCAAAATAAAGCGTAAAGCTGATGGCTCGATAGAAAGGCATAAGGCTCGCCTTGTGGCGAAAGGGTATAAACAACAGGAATGAATTGATTATGAAGAAACATTTTTTCCTGTGGTGAGATTTACCTCGATTCGCATAATTCTGGCAATAGTGGCTAGTATGGATCTAGAGTTACATCAAATGGATGTAAAAACTTCTTTCCTCAATGGAGAATTAGAGGAAGAAATATATATGGAACAACCTACTGGTTTCATTATGGAAGGCCAAGAAGGAAAAATATGTCGACTTTTGAGATTGATATATGGCCTAAAGCAGTCATCGAGACAATGGTATATACGTTTTCATAATGCCATAATGGCATATGATTTTACAATGATAGATGAGGATCATTGTGTATATATCAAAAGATCCAAAGATCATTTTGTGATCATATCATTATATGTTGATAATATACTAATTGCTGGAAGCAATATGGAGTTTGTTAATACTGTTAAGAGTTAGTTATCTTCCAACTTTGAGATGAAAGATATGGGCGAGGCTGCATACATCCTTGGAGTTAAGATTTCAAGAGATCATTCGAAGAGATCATTATCTCTTTCGCAAGAAACATACATAAATAAGGTTTTTGAACGATTTCGTATGCAAGATTGTAAACCCATTGATAGTTCTATTGCAAAAGGTGAATGATTGAGTCATAGATTGTGTCCAAGGACTCTACAAGAAAAGGAACAAATGAAACATGTTCCTTATGCTAGTACTGTTGGGAGCTTGATGTACGCTATGATGTGTACAAGACTCGACATATGTTTTGCAGTTGGAATGGTGAGTAGATATCAATCCAATCCAGGTTAAGCACATTGGAAGGCCGTTAAAAGAATATTGAGATATCTGAAGGGAACTGCTGATTACAAGCTGAATTACCAAGGAAATGACCTGCAACTTGAAGGCTATACAGATGCTGATTGGGGAGGAGATTTAGATGAAAGGAAATCTACCTCTGGATTTGCTTTTTTACTGAACAATGGTGCCATATCATGGAGCAGTAAGAAGCAAACATGTATAGCCTTGTCCACGATGGAAGCAGAGTTCGTGGCATTATCAGCAACGATACAAGAAGGAGTTTGACTTAAGAGATTTTTGGATCATTTAGGTGTTATTGAGAAAGCTGCAAATCCATTATTGGTTAACTGTGATAGCCAAGCAGTTATAGCGTACACCAAAGATCCAAAATATCATGACAAGACCAAACATATAGATACCAAGTATAATTTTGTAAAAGATATGGTTGCACGAAAGGATGTGAACTTACAGTACATATCTACGCATAGAATGGTAGCAGATCCTATGACAAAGCCAATACCTAAAGATGTGTTTCATGGTCATGTAAAATCTCTAGGATTGCGTAGAGTATGATGTACTGGATATTGTAATTTCCCTGAGTTGTTCACATTTAATGAATTTGTGTTTTTTCATCATTAATGCCTATGGATCTTTGTTTGATCTTTATGCATCTTAATGCTCAGTGCATTATATTATGTTGAGAAAGTATGTCGGACATATATAAGATTAGCCCACTCACACGGGTAATCGCCTCTATTTACTGTGTGATAAATAGAGATGAGACTGTTTTTAAGCTTATTATCTACATGATAATTGAGAGCTTGTGCTTAATATATATATATATGTCGCATTAACTAAGTGTTAAAATGAGGATATGATATTTACTATATCCGAAAGTAAAATAACCCACATATTTTACTTTATTTGTCTATAATGCTAGATATGAGTTATAATGAATTTTGTGAATGAGTAGATATGTGAACTCAAGTTAGACATTAGATATGTCTGAACTATCATCTGTACGGTATTGAAGGTGTAGACATATGCTCCATGGGAAAGGAGTTAATACCGTAATACGTATTTCATACTACGTTTGCATGAGACGACCAATAAGAGTGGCAAAAGTTTAATCTCAACCTTTATGCCATGTGAGACTCTTGAGGAAAAGAGTTCCTCAATTTTTAGTGCCCTCATGACTTTTACTTATTCTCAAGATTTCTATTTAGTGTTTGATATCTTAAAATGTTGTCAATGGTCATGAGTTGATTCGATCTAATGGGACATTTCTAGAAAAGCAAGTTGAACTGAAATTGAGAGTTTGAAGGAAAGAGGAAGATCAAATTTGGAAAATCACATTGTAGTTTTGTATTCACTGGTCGACCAATTATGATTGTCTTTGGGATAATCATAATTGTGAATACAATATATATATATATATATATATATATATATATATTGACACCTAAAATTTTGAGATTTGATTTTTGCTAAATAAAAAAAAAAAGTCACGTGGCATGAAGTTTAGGAAAATTTTATTTCTGATTGCTCACATATTTAGGTAATATACATTGAGAGATGCATTTTTGCGCAAAAGGGAATTTTTTTTTATCAAATATGCAAAAAATATTGCGCAGGGTGAAACGATATATTCAATGGAATTTTACGCGAGCAAAATTGGCAATGAAATATACCCCAAAGATATATTTTTTGGTGTATAAAAGAGACAATTGACACACGGCCACGTGGAGGGGCCACATAATTGTAACACACGGCCATAGAGGGAGAGGAGCTGTAAGTGTTGCTTTGCCCCCTTCCTCAATGCGCAAACACAGAGAAAGGAGGAGACTTTGAGGCGGTGGTTTTTGCCTTGAGTGGTCCAAGCTGAAAGATACAAAAGAAGGGAGACATCCAGAGAGAAAAGAAAGATTCCACCGAGACCTGCCTGCTATCCACGACGTCTGAAGACTAGTAGGATATTTAAAGCTCTCATGGCCGCATTGTGAGCATCATCAAACACTGCGAGCACCATACTGAGCTACCATCCGACCGTGAGACGTGGTTCGCGAAACCCGGCGCCTGTTGCCCCTTTGCCAAGTCGCGTCCTTTCTAATTGCCACCTAGCCGCACCAACGAAGCGTCGAGGTTAACCTCCAGGCTAACAACCGGTAGTTTCAGCGTTGATCACAATTTTCTCGCGAAGGAACCCAGCAGCCCAGAAGGAAGGGATTCACAATTAAAGAAGAGGAATATTTAAAAAAGAAAAAGAAAGAAGGAAGAGACTCAATTGTATGGTTTAACTTGAAGACCAAAGAAGAAGTCCCTCGGCGTAGTTTTCCAACAAAGCACCAATGCCAAACCATCCCGTCCGTTCGTGAGTTGCAAAGACCCGAGCCGCACCGAACATCACTATATCGCGTCGTGAGTAGTCGTTTGAAGTCCAAATTTGGAATCCAATATTCGGAAAAGGTAAAAATTTTATTTTATTTTAATTTCCGAAAAATCCATTTCCTTATTTGATATATCTTGATGCATAATTGAAATCCCCGACTGATATTCACAATTTGAGTAGCATTGATAGTCCGATTTTCGCGCTCGAAATCCGACTCACAATTACTTAAAAAAATTGCCAATCCAATTTCCCGCCCGAGATCCGATTCGTGATTTTTGTGAAATTGGTCAACCCGATCTCATGCGCGAGATATGGTTCGTCAATTTGGGTATCATTATTGCTTGATTTGCTGTGGTGTTATTTGAATTAATTTTCTTTTAAAAAAAAAGTCAATCAAAAAAGATGTAGGTTAGAATTAGGGTTTGCATGTTTAGAATTGAAGTTTTATTTTAAATAAAAAAAAATCAATTGACTTAGGTTGTTAGTTTCTTTTTAACTTTAAATTGCATGTTTATTTATTAGACAATTGTTAATTTCGAAAATTAAAAAGAAGAAAAGGAAAATTAGGTTTAGGTTTGCTTTCCTTATTTTGCATGTTTAGGATAGAGATTTTATTTTGAATCATGAAAAAGAAAACAAAAAGAAAACATATTCATTTAGAATGTTAGTCTTGTTATTATTTGATTTGCATGTTAAATTTTAATTTCGAAATTAATAAAAAATATCATATAGGATTAGGGCATCTTTTGCACGTTATTGCATATTAGGGTAAGATTGCATGTTTAATTTTATTTCATAATTAATTTTAAGTTTAGATAGGTTTTCTTTTAGATAGATTGCATTCTAGGATTATTTGGGTTAAGATAATATTTTAGTTTAAATTAGGATTTAGTTTAACCTAATTCCTAATATAAATTGAACATGGTCTTAATCTAGCTAGATAATTTTCACATTTTTTTTAATTCCGAATTTCATAAAAAAAATACAAAAAATGCCTTAAGCTAAATTAGTTTCAATCTTTAGGATAGGTTGCATTCTTTCGAGGAAAAAGAAAAGAAAAATGTCATATGCACATCATTAGGATTAGATTCATTGAGATGCATGCCATTTAGTATTTTTGCTAGGCCCATTTAATTAGAAATCACATGTCATTAGAATTAGGTCATTTAGTTAATATTGCATTGCATATTGCATGATTTTCATTAATTAAGTGAAAACAAAACAAAAATTGCGTGTTAATTAGAAACCATATCTAGGGTTGTTGATGTGGATTTTAATTTAACATTGCGATGCTTTCGTTGCTTTGAGGTAAGTTTGCAATTTATTTATTGTTTATCTGGGTGTTAAATTGGTGGATTGCGCACCCGCATGATCACCTCACATGTTAGGGAAATAGATTTAAAATCAATTCAAGCTGCTTGCCAAACATTTTTTTTAAAAATAAAGTAATGGTACCGAAAGGGCATTAGAGAAATCTAGTGTAACCAAGTCCCCGTACCCATAGTCTCTGGTTTGTAGAAGTAAAGTAAACCTCCCGTTGCTTTACTTGGGTTCCTAATCGACCCACCAAAAATAGATTAGTGGCGACTCTTAATTGAAAATCATTTGCATGTTAAGAACTTGAACCCAAGTCGTGAATTAGTATGGGCTTGGGAGAGCCCGAGTTAAGTCTAGGCTTAATAATCCATTAGCCAAACCTTAGGTGGTGCACACCCGAAAAATTGGTCGCGACAATATATATCATTGTTTAAAAGAGATCAAGAGAGATATAAATGTGATTGATCGATCTATGGTACTGCATACTAAATTTACTTGGAATTCAATGCCCATTATAAGTTGCTATATATTCCTAACAGATATAAGGCAACGAGCTCTCAAAGTATGCTGGTCGCACGGACTATTCACCAGTATGAATGTTGTAGTGAGGAAAAGAGGATTCTGTTCGGCTCACCATGTAAAGTGGGAGTTAATGGTTTTTCAATTGATGGGCCTCAATAGGGCCTGTCTGCCCATGTTGGTTTTGGCCCACCATGTACGAGTGGGAGATGATAGATTTTTTTTTTTTTGATGGGCTTGAGTTGGCTCGTCATGGGCCCGGCCCGTGAGTTGAGAGCCCATGGAGAAAGCTATAATAGATAAAGGAAAAATCTAAGAAATTTATTCTTTCTTACAGAAGTAAAAAAATAACGTACTTTTGAGAAAGAGAAAAAACGCTCTCTGTCTTCACGTTTCTCCTGTCGCTTTTCCTGAAGAGAAGAATTCTCCTTTTGAAGAACAATGTCCGGTTTCCTTCTCGAATTGCAATATCAGTGTTTAGTCTGTGGACAAAAGGTACGCTCGATCCCGTGGCGTGCCTTCGATCGGTGATTCATGACTGTTTGTTCTTGGGTTCGTCTTCCGCTTTATTTTAGGGGTTCGATTTAGTGTCGAATCCGTTAATGGGAATCCGACAATCCCAACAGTGAACATAAACTCTCTCAAAGTGAAAGCGCTTTTTTAAAGAAAGAGATTTCACATGTTTGCGCAAAATTCTCTCTTGGTTCTAAAGCATCTCAGCATATCATTTCCTTACAACAAGCCCAGTTTAGGATGTGAGGAAAATGAAGAAGCAAGTGATCATTCTCCAAAAGCAAAAGGTAGAATTTCAAAGAAACCTTGTATTCTTGTCCAAGTTTAAATCAACAGGCAGAAAGTTCTTTGATTGTTCTAGCGGAAATGAAAATAGTCATTCCAAATATAATGGTCCAAACAAGCAAGCTAAGTCCAAAAGGGTGAATTGTAAATCCAGATAAACTAACAATGAAAGACCCAAATTTTTCTGGGTACTAAAGAAGAAATAAATTCCATCTTGTTGTAAGAAAAACGCTCCACCAACAAATAGTATCTGGACCGCGGATGCTGACGACATATGATAGGTGGCCAGCAAATTTGTGTCAATAACTCAAATTGCTGGTGGAATTGTCACCTTTGAAGGAATAGACAAGGGAAGAATAGTTGGCAAAAGCAACATCAAGCTAGACAACTAATCATTGAAGATGTAGCACTAGTCAAAGGAGTAAGGCACAACCTGATAAGACTTTGTTAAGTTTGTGATAAAGGATATGAAATCAATTTCGATTTGAGAAAAGTGCAATGACAAAGACTAGGAATCAAGAGCCTCAAAATGCCGCCGGTGGTGAGAATTAGTCTTTGCAGCGCGACAATGAAAGGCTTGTTCGATCAGAATCATTAGCCATTAAAGGTGGGAATTTGATTGACATTCCACGGGATCTCACCAATGAACAGAGGAGAGAATTGGAGTCAAACCTAGTATTGTTGGCTCTCATGAGGAGGTTGTTCGAAGAGCAATAGAATGACATAACCAATCATGTGGTGAATCATCTTGCGAGAGTGATTAGGTCCATGATCGACAATATGATGAAAGAACTTACTTTGAGGTCATGGCCACCAAGTTAGTTGTTTCCGATGCAACAAGTTAGGTAGTGATGGGTATGTTCCTTCAGTTTCCTTTGCTCTATTGAATAATGTTGGTAATTTATGCCAAAAAATTCCGCCACCAGTGGCATGAACATTACGAAGGGCTGAGGTTGCCAATGGTCAAAATCAAAATAACCCTAATTTAGTTGGCCTTGGTAATACAAGTAACCAAAATAATATAGTTTAGGATAATGTAGTTGGGAATAACAATGATACAACAAATCAAAATATATAACAGAGTATACCCTAATGTTGAAAATCAAACGCCAATAGGACCAATACTTAATGGTGATAATGTGAGACCATTTGGTAATGCCATCTTACCATTCGGCAGAATAGCAAATCAACCAAATATTGTCGTTGCAATTCCACCAGATATTATGGGTGATAAGTTTTACGATGGGTACAGAGTTGGAATGTGGAACCTATCTTGTTATAACTAATTCTCAGTTTTTGGACCCTAGAACCTATCCTGTTTTTCCAGTTCGGTTCTGGGGTCTACCCATTTTTTTTGTTCCTCTTTTTTCTGTTCATTTGTTATAGCAAAATCATGTTACTCGGTTCAAAGTAAAAGATGAACGACAGAAATCCCCATCCACCAAAAATGACGATTCATAAGATGAACAAGTAATCACATGCAATTATAAACGATAAAAAATTCAAACACGTAATATAAGATATAAATTATAAAACTCCATTCCCCATTCATCCATAAAAAATTTAGGGAAGAGGAAAGACCGATGAGGAGGTCCAAGGAAGAACAAAGAACGAAGGAGTGCTGAAGTTAGAATTTCACGAAAAAGGAATTTAGGATTTTGGCTTTTTAACTTATAAAACTAGTTCCCAAATACGGCGGTTTGGTTTGGTTTCTGGATGGGAATTCATTCAAAATTGATTTATGGATCTATTTTTTGGGCGGTCCGATTCTCGAGTAGAACCAATCCAGTTGCATACTCTAACTAAATGTGGGATACATGCTATATATGCCATAACTATAGATGGATGATATAGTAATGCCACCTTCTTCGCCTAGAGGGTACAATAGTTAGGTCCAGCAAGAGCAGGATTCTTAGAGGGATCAGCACATGATTGAATAGACCTTTGGAGTGGTAATGCAACGCATAATATTGAGTGTATTTAATGTGCCACGCATGATATATAATAAACTACCTAGGGATCGACACGTGTCAATTTGGGCCCATATGTCATATTATTCAAAATTTCTGAATGATCTCCCCCCATAAGCTCTGTTACGGGACAAAAAAAATCGTGCTTGCTCTACCTCTTTCCCTCTTAGCTCTCGCTCCCTCTCTCCCTCAATCTTCGTGACTCAATTTTCTCTACTCTACTCTCTCTCTTTCCTTCGCGAAGGCGCCATCACGCTGCCGCTGCCACCTTCGCCTCCGCTGGTTGCCTCCACTTTCACCTCCCCGAAGCCCCATTGGCTGCTTCAATGCATCCTCTACATCCGAAAAGCTCAGGTTTAGGTTTTGTAGAGATTTACTTTGGCTTTTGCTTAGTAGAGTTAAATGTGATGTTAGTGACTGTGATAGGTTCCTGCCGTTGCCTCCCGAAACCCCATTGGTAGCTCCAATCAATGCTTTGCGTCAGAAGAAATCAAGTTCAGGTTTTGTAGAGATCTACTTTGACTTCTGCTTAGTAGAGTTCAATGTGAACTTAGTGACCGTGAAAGGCTCCCGCCATCGCCTCCTGATGCCCCATTGGCGGCTTCGATTCTTCCCTTGCGTTCGAAGAACTCCAATTGGTGACGTGCGCATTACACAGATTGACAACTTTTTCAGCAGAAAATTTTTCATTTGCACCCTTGTGAATTGTTGGGGTTGATGGATCCCTGAAAACGGATTTGACACTTAAACCGAACCCCTAAATCGAATGCGGAAGACAAGTCCGGGAATAATCACGTATCACCGATCGTAAAGCACACCACGGATTCGAGCGTACCTTGTTAGCAACAGATTAGATACCGACGCCGAAAAGAGGAAGAGAATTCAGTCCTGTTCGATCCGATGACGACAATTCGCCATGAAGGGAAGAAGAAGAAGTCGCCTTTTGCCTTTTGTTCTTTTTCTTGAGAGGAGAGGGAGAGAATTAACGTTCATATGTTTCCAACAGGTGTGATCTCCCTCTCTCTCATCCCTTTTATATGTCCCTCCATCCACGGGCCTTATTCCCGTGGGCCGGGCTTTTAGGCCCATCGTGGGCGGGCCAACTTAAGCCCATATAATTAAAACCATCATCTCGCACTCGCACATGGTGGGCCAAAACCAACATGGGCGGATAGGCCCAACTTAGGCCCATCAATGAAAAATCCATCAACTTCCACTTGCATGGTGAGTCGAACAAAATCCTCTTTTTCCTCTTTCAACATTCATACCGGTGAATAATCCGTGCGACCAGCATACTTTGAGAGTTCATTGCTATACATCTGTTAGGAATATATAGCAGCTCATATTGGGCATCACATTCCGAGTAAATCTAGTATGCAGTACCCTAGATCGATCGATCACATTTATATCTCTCTTAATCTCATTTAAACAATGATATATATATATATATATATATATATATATTGTATTCACAATTATGATTATCTCAAAGACAGTCATAATTGGTCGACCAGTGAATACAAAACCACAATGTGATTCTCCATATCCGATATTTCCCTTTCCTTCAAACTCTCAATTTCAGTTCAACTTACTTTTCTAGAAATGTCCCATTAGATCGAATCAACCCATGACCATTGGTAACATTCTAAGATAGCAAACACTAAATAGAAATCTTGAGAATAAGTAAGAGTCATGAGGGCACTTAAATTGAGGAACTCTATTCCTCAAGAGTCTCACACGTCATGAAAGTTGAGATCAAACTTTTGTCACTCTTATAAGTCGTCTCATGCATACGTAGTATGAAATACGTATTACGGTATTAACTCCTTTCCTATGGAGCGTATGTCTACACCATCAATACCGTACAGATGATAGTTCAGACATACCCAATGTCTAACTTGAGTTCATGTATTTACTCATTCACAAAATTCATCAGAACTCACATCTAGCATCTTAGATAGATAAAGTAACATATGTGAGTTATTTTACTTTCGGACATCGTAAGTACTATGTCCTCATCTTAACACTCAGTTAAGGCGACATACGTATTTTAAGCTTGAGCTCTCGATTATCACCTAGATAATAAGCTTAAAAACCGTCTCATCTCTATTTATCACATAGTAAATAGAGGCGATTACCCGTGTGAGTGAGCTAATCTCTTATCTGTCCGACATACTTTTTCAATATAATATAATACACTGAGCATTAAGATGCATAAAGATCAATCAAAAATTCATAGGCATTAATAATGAAACAACACTAGTTCATACATGTGAACAACTCAGGGAAATTACAATCCAGTACATCAGACTCTACGCAATCCTAGAGATTTTACATGACCACAAAACACATCTCTAGGTATTGGCATAGGATCTGCTACCATTCTATGCGTAGATATGTACTGTAAGTTCACATACTTTCGTGCAACTATATCTTTGACAAAATTATACTTGGTATCTATATGTTTGGTCTTGCCATGATATTTTGGATCTTTAGTGTACGCTATAGTTGCTTGGCTATCACAGTTAACCAATAATGGATGTGCAGCTTTCTCAATAACACCTAAATGATCCAAAAATCTCTTAAGCCAAACTCCTTCTTGTACTGCTGCTGATAATGCCACGAACTCAGCTTCCATCGTGGACAAGGCTATACATGTTTGCTTCTTACTGCTCCATGATATGGCGCCATTGTTCAGTAAGAAAGCAAATCCAAAAGTAGATTTCTTTTCATCTAAATCTCCTCCCCAATCAGCATCTGAATAGCCTTCAAGTCGCAGATCCTTTCCTTGGTAATTCAACTTGAAATCAGCAGTTCTCTTCAGATACCTCAGTATTCTCTTAACGGCTTTCTAATGTGCTGGACCTGGATTGGATTGGTATCTACTCACCATTCCAACTGCAAAACATATGTCGGGTCTTGTACACATCATAGCGTACATCAAACTCCCAACTGCACTAGCAAAATGAACATGTTTCATTTGTTCCTTCTCTTATGGAGTCCTCGGACACAGTTTATGGCTCAATCCTTCACCTTTTGCAATAGGAGTGTCTATGGGTTTACAATCTTGCATACGAAATCGTTCAAAAACTTTATTTATATATGTTTCTTGCGAAAGAGACAACGATCTCTTGAAATCTTAACTCCAAGAATGTATGCAGCCTCGCCCATATCTTTCATCTCAAAGTTGGAAGATAACCAACTCTTAACAGTATTAACAAACTCCATATTGCTTCCAAAGAATCGTATATTATCAACATATAATGATATGATCACAAAATGATCTTTGGATCTTTTGATATATACACAATGATCCTCATCTATCATTGTAAAATCATATGCCATTATGGCATTATGAAAACGTATATAACATTGTCTCGATGACTGCTTAAGGCCGTATATCGATCTCAAAAGTCAACATACCTTTTCTTCTTGGCCTTTCACTATGAAACCAATAGGTTGTTCCATGTCTATTTCTTCCTCTAATTCTTCATTGAGGAAAACAGTCTTTACATCCATCTGATGTAACTCAAGATCCATACTAGATACTATTGCCAGAATAATGTGAATCGAGGTAAATCTCACTACAGGAGAAAACGTATCTTCATAATCAATTCCTTCCTGTTGATTATACCCCTTCGCAACAAAGCGAGCCTTATGCCTTTCTATCTAGCCATCAGCCTTTCGCTTTATTTTGAGAACCCACTTGTTCCCAATAGCTCTGCGTCCTTTTGGAAGATCAACCAATTCCCAGACTTGGTTTGATTTCTTTGACTCAATTTCCTCTTCCATTGCATGAATCTATTTTTCCTTACTAGGGCAATTCAGAGTCTCATTAATATTTCTTGGCTCATCCTCATCTTGTGGAGCAACCATAAAAGTTTCCCCTTCAATGTCAAAACGTCGACGGGGAATACTTTGGCGACTTGTTCGCCGTATGGGAGATTGTACACTTTGTACATCATTCCCCATTATGCTCCCACTTGGATTAGATAATGATGATGTCGTCTCATTATGTGGTTGCAATTGAGAATGAGTTGAATTCAATTCATCACTTCTCATATTACTCCCACTTGGACGAACTCCACTAAGATCATTATCTTGATCCGAGGTTTCAAATAGGGAGTTGTCTTCCCCTATTTCGCCCTTCTTAGGAAATTCATCCTCTAAGAATGTGACATCTCGTGATTCAAATTCAGTTATACTCCCACTTTCCTGCTCACCTATGAACACATACCCTTTTGAGTGTTCCGAGTATCTTATGAAAATATTCTTCTTTTCTCTGGGACCCAATTTCCCAAACTTGTGAGAGGACTCATGTGTATAGGCAGCACAACCCCATGGCTTAAGAAAACTTAAGTCTGGTTTTCTACCTGTCCATAACTCATATGGAGTGGAAGTAACTGATTTGGAAGGCATTCGGTTAAGTATATAGGCAGCAGTTAACAACGTATCACTCCAAAAGGTGATAGGTAAGTTAGCATGCGCCATCATGGACCTAACCATTTCCAGTAGGGTTCTGTTTCTTCTCTCCGCAACACCATTTTATTGAGGAGTATATGGAATAGACAATTGTCTTTCTATTCATTTTTCATCACATAATTTTCTGAACTCATCAGATAAATATTCTCGATCTCGATCGGATCTTAATGCTTTTATTTTCTTGTCTAATTGATTCTCTACCAGGTTCATAAACCTTTTGAAACAACTTATTGCTTCAGATTTATGAGAAATCAAATAGACATATCCGAATCGAGTATAATTATCTATAAAAGTGATGAAATAAACAGCCCCATGCCTTCCTCTCACATTCATTGGACCACGAGACATCGAATGGATTAAATGCAGAGGAAATTCAGCTCTTTTACCTTTTCCAAATGGTTTCCTTGTCGTTTTCCCTTCTAGGCAATGCTTACAGATGGGCAAATCGACTTTTTCAATGTTGCCCAACAAGCCCTCTTTGGCTAGTCTATTCATACGCTGTTGGCCAATATGACCAAGTCTAGCATGCCACACATTCACATTATTATCATATGAATTAGGAGATGTGAGAAGGGAATAACAAACATTTGCATTAACATAGTCAATATCTAATACAATGAAACCATCCAGAAAATAACCACGACCATAGTAGTTTGTATCCAAATACAAATCTACACCTTTATTATGGAAGTTCACATTAAAACCTAATTTAACCAACATTAAAACAGACACTAAATTCCGACGAATCTCCGGAGCATACAACACATCATGTAGGAATAAAGTGCGTCCACCACGCATATTCAGTTGGCATGTGCCAATTCCTTTCACTTCAGCTCTGGAGTTGTTTCCCACATAGATCCATTTAGATCCAGTTGGTACTCATCGGAATTCTACGAAGGATCCTCTATCCTTCGCTACATGGTCTGTCGCTCCTGAATCCACAGTCCACAGAGGATTAGATTCAGTCAAGAATACAGAACTTGATACATATGCAAAGTTCCCAATTGTACAAAGGGTGTGTACCTTCTTTGGCTCGCGACAATCGCGGGCATAGTGACCCTTTTGGTCACGGTTGTAACATTTCACCCTTGAGATATTCTTCACATGAGAACGTTTTCCTCTCTTTTGTTGGTTAATTCTTGGTTTCTTGCAAGAAGGACTTGATCCCTTGCTTTCCCACATATTGAACGAATCAATACGCTTGCGCTTAGAGCTTGAAGCCCCTTCTGAGCTTAAAGCAACACAGCAGATATCTGTATTCTGCTCAAATGCCTTGAGGCGTAGATCAACTAGCTCAAGGTGGCGCACAGCATCCTCTAGATCTTCCATAACATGGTCAAGAGCTTTTAGTGCTTCTTGCTTTTCTAGCACATATTGAATTCTCATATTCAATATTTCACAATTCTCGCCGTTCAATTTGTCCTCTTTATTCAAATCAGCAATGATATTCTTATTTGTTGAATCAATCGATCTGAACATATCAGACACATATGCACGAAATATTAATGCCTATCACTTATGCATCTATTTTGCACAAACCCATCATATTAATTAATAATTTTAAGTAAGGTTTCAGAATCAAAAGATCACTATGTTTCCAATCATCCTCCAAAAATCCTAACTTAAAAATTATCATTAATATGATTGTCATATGCAAAAACAATTTTATGAAGTTACAAAAACTTCTATAACTACCCACAGCTAACTACCCATAGCAACCAGCAATCACAGAAAGCAACAGATAATTGACATACAATATAATAAAAATGCTTTCACATAATAAGGCTAACATATAGGTTGCTACAACAACAACAATCAGGTAGTTAACTTTACATAAGATGTCCACCAAGAATACTAAATAAAGACCAGCTATAACATCTAAAAACGAGGCATCATACAACTAATAGGGAAAGCAGCTACATGGTTCAATTTCTTTTGCTTTTTCTCTGTAAAATTTTCAGGCATTCTCGACAGCCACGGAAAAACAGATGGATATCCCTTAGGATTTCTCCTACGCACATACATTCCTGGCCTAATCGAAGTCATTCCTTGGGTCGCAGTCTTTGTGGCTCCAACCCGATGATATTCATCCACAAATTCCATTACTAGCTCATTATATCTAGTAAATCCTTTGACTTCCCAAAGGCAATTCAACACTCCTTGCCATTACGGTGGAAGAGTGTTCATAAAGAATCGCACCATCGAATATCGGCATGGGATAACCGTTCCAAATGACTTCTTGAATTTTGTTGTTGACCTCTATGACATGATCAATTATGTCGTCACTCTCCCATCGATAACCATTCAAATCGGCTATCAACCTTGAAAGCCTTTCCTTTTGTTCATCTGACATTGTACGCACAGATGCGCGCGGCTTACGGGGAGGCATTGTTCCTGCAACAAATGCAGAACAAAAATGGATTACATATAATCCACATAGACATAATTGAAAAAGAAACACATTCTTTTCCTATTTTTTTTCGGGTCAACGGTCGTCAGTCAACGGAAGTCAACGGTCAACGGTCAACCGTCAGGTCGTCGGACCGGTTGCCCGGGTCGGACGGACCGACCGCACGTGCCGCACGCGTGCGTGGGCTGACGTCACACAGACGTCAGCCTGCACGTGCCACGTGTGTGCCAGCCTCCGCGGGTCGGGTCGGGTCGGGTCGCCGGTCGAGTCGCCGGCCGGTGACCGCCCGGCCAACCGACGTCGGTGCTGACGTCAGCGATGACGTCAGCACGCGTCGGTCCGTGGACCGGCGCGTGCCAGTTCGCCCGCCGGCGGCGCGCATGCGCCGGTTCGCCGACCGCGCGTGTGCCGCATGCGTTGGACGAACCAACGCGTCTGGGCGCGTCGTGCCCACGCGCAGCGGCTTCTGGCCGCGCGTGTGGGCGCGTGCGGCGTCCCCCGGTGGCGTGCGACATGTCGTCGGACTCGTCTTGACATCGCCTTCCTCCCTATGCCATCAGATTTCGATTTCGACTTACGAAAACTCGGAAAAAATGGCGAACAATGCTCGGGTGTCGGGATTTCTCGCCCCGATCCGTACGGCCGAAATGCTTTTGCGAAAAATCAATCATAAACATCAAACAGGTCGGGAAAAACGTGAACTAAGGCTCTGATACCAATGTTGGGTTTGGCGGATCCCTGAAAATGGATTCGACACTTAAACCGAACCCCTAAATCGAATGCGGAAGACAAGCCCGGGAATAATCACGTATCACCGATCGTAAAGCACACCACGGATTCGAGTGTACCTTGTTAGCCACAGATTAGACACCGACGCCGAAAAGAGGAAGATAATTCAGTCATGTTCGATCCGATGACAACAATTCGCCATGAAGGGAAGAAGAAGTTGCCTTTTGCCTTTTGTTCTTCTTCTTGAGAGGAGAGGGAGAGAATTAACGTTCATATGTTTCCAACAGGTGTGATCTCCCTCTCTCTCATCCCTTTTATATGTCCCTCCATCCACGGGCCTTATTCCCGTGGGCCGGGCTTTTAGGCCCATCGTGGGCGGGCCAACTTAAGCCCATATAATTAAAACCATCATGAATAAAATGAAATTATTCAAAGTAGTCTGATAGATTAGTTTATTCTGAATGCCCTCTTTATTGTTAGCTGGGAATATCTACTTTTCTCGCCTAGTTCTTTCCACCAATATGGCAAGAGCTAACCCAAATTTTCAAATCTAGGTTTAGCAAAATTGTCTCATGGAAACCGAATTGGAATGTGAAATTGTCTACCAGTACAAGTCAAGGTTAAATTAATAGCATTTGCGATTTTTGGCCAAATGAAAAATAGTAATTGCAATTGCAATTAATTCTGTTGGTCGATCACCTTCATTGTAATACCCAAAATGAAGCATATGGTAGTTTGTGTGCTTGTTTGTGCGAAGTCATAGGTTCGAATCGATCCTTATTTAACTACTGAGAATGGGTTCGTTGTAGTCATCTTTTGCATTTTCCTTGGTTTCTGTACTGTCGCTATTGTTTTCGAGCACATATTCGTGGCAAAGTTTTTGCGACTCTTTGAACTTATGGATCCATTTTATTTGAGATCCAAAAGTGTATCGGGTACTCTTTGTTTTAGCTTGAAACAAGACATGGGTACAAAGACCCTCTTATTTGTGTCTTTTGAACTACTTCTATGTCTGTATCTTGACAAGACCTATGACATGTAAGGAAACTCCAATAGTCGAATATTGTATCTTGTTCATCGTTAAGAAAATAAGTGGTTTTTCATGATTTTGCAACTTGTTATATATGGATATTGTTTGAAGGAATTGCTGCACCCATCTTAATTTTTTCCTAGGGAAAAGTACCAAAAAAGTCATAAACTTGTTGCATTAGTACTAATTCAGTCCTAAACCTTTTAATATTTGTACCAATTCAGTCCATTCGGTCAATTTTGGTCAGCCGACGCTGACATGGATGCCGGCCGGTGGCCGGATGTTGGCGTGGCAATTTTTATAATTTTTATAATTTTTTCAATTTTTATTATTTTTTATTAATTTTTTCTTTTTTCTTTTCTTTTTCCTTTTTTTTTTGCCTGTTTTCCTAGTGGTGGGCGGTGAGGCTCGCCAGCCACTAGTCGAGGGCCGTGAAGCCCTCGCTTGTCGCCGGCGAGGGTCGCGGCCCTCACCCAACCTCTCCCGGGGCCGCCGGCGAGGCGGCTTCGCCCGAATTTGGGCAAGGCCAGCCTCACTCACGGCCCTAGGAGAGGCCGGGCAAGGGCTGCGACCCTCACCGACAGCAGGTGAGGGCTTCGCGGCCCTCGCCCAGTGGCCGGCGAGCTTCATCGGAGGCTCCCCGGCCACCACTAGGAAAAAAAAAAAGAAAAAAAAATTATAAAAAATTTATAAAAATTAATAAAAAAATTCGAAAAAATCATAAAAATTGCCACGTCAGCGTCCGGTCACTGGCCGATGTCCACATCAGCGTCAGTCCGCCAAAATTGGCCGGATGGATTGAATTGGTGCCAATATTAAAAGGTTTAGGACTGAATTGGTCCATTTAAAAAGTTTATGACTGAATTAGTACCAATGTAATAGGTTTAGGACTTTTTTGGTACTTATCCATTTTTTCCTATTACCAGACAACATTGGGTCTAATTTTATCAATTAATATATCTTAGAAGACTGACTAACATGTTCTGCAAACTTGAAATATGCTACAATTGTAGACTTGAAGCTTCTCTTTCTTCCCATACTGACCTTTGAAATTGCCGTCGTGGTCGATAACATCATGTTCTTTTCTTTCAATTGATAATTCTTTTTGTTGACAAAATGTCGAAGATTAATAAATGTGGTCTTACTTCAAATTAAAACGAGACATGATACAAACGTAAGGTGTTTGATTAGTCCGTTGCATCATGGTTCACATCATGGTCAAACTAGTACTTTGTTAGTTTTATTAGCTTTAAGTGGCTTGGTGTAATAGTATATTCTAAAAAACTTTCTAGCACAGTGGTGCAAGAACAATTAGTTCTGGATCATCTGGAAGCATATTCAGAATATCATGTGGGTGCTTTAAGTGCATTACCTTTTCCATGGACGAAAAGTAGAGTTCCAGTGCAACATTGTTCAAGAGACTATGAGTAAAGACTCACTCCTCAACTTTTTAGAGTAATGTTATGGTGCAACGTAATGATGGATAGAGCACAATGGGAGTGGAATTTTTAGTTTCATTATATCTTTGGATGTGTGTCATGGATGTTTCATTTTAGAGTTCTATCAGCTTAATTTTCACTGGCTAAATATCGTCGTTAATTCTAAACCTCTATCTACTTTTTGATGATGCGTCCATTTTAGTTTTTGAATGGCCCATGTCACGCCCCGATCTTTGAACGCGTACCCATCCCTCACCTAGTCGATTAATAGCGATGTTCCAGGACGCATTGCTGACCCTTTCGTTTTAATATGCGCGTGCGGAAGCATATAATAAAATCTCCAGACAATAAAACAGTGGGATAGAAAAAGTAAAGTTATATTTTTCACAAATGAAAAACCACAACCAGACTTTTATACACAGCAAATCACATAATACAATACTATTCAACATAGACTGAACTATCACACATCAGTTCCCAACCCAAGTTTGCAAACAAGATGGGATTTCAATCTTCATCCGGGTCATACTCTGAATCCTCCTCAGGATTATCATCATCTTCTTCATTTTCAAGGTACCCTTCAGAGTCCTCTTCAAGCTCTTCTTCTACAAGTTCCTCTTTTGCAAGTTCCTCCTCGGGCTCTTCCCATTCCCGATCCTCCTCCAGTCCCTCCTCTTGCTCAACTGTCTCCCCTTCTTCTTCACTCCAGTTAGCACCCCTGACTGAGTATACTGGTGACTTAGGATCGCCCTCAAGCTTGGGATCCTTGGCATCTACTACCGACCCATCCTTAGGGTTTGCCCTCCCTAACCCGAATGCTGCCTCCAAAAAGTACAGAGGCACATTACCTTCCAAGATGGGACATTCTCTTCGCCCATCATGGTAGTGACGATACCATGATTGATACTCGTGAAGTATCAAGTCGATTCTATTCACCTCAACCCACACCTTGGACTCTATCAACACATATTATAGTCCCTCTGGGTGGTGGTCTATCGGGAAGTGGTATCCTTCTTCAATGATTTCCATAGCAATACCAAAATGCATAGCAGGACGAGGAGGTGGAGGTGTTGTCATCCAGGGGCCTGAAATGGTTATACAATAACCACTGAGACAACATCTCAGCAAGTTCTACTCCCAAAAATCCGATTAGTAAACCAATACACTATAGGCTCCCTATGCACGCACAGATCAGAAGATTTATCTTGGCCTCAGATTCTACCTGCATATTAGCACAGTTCAAATAGGCACCCAATCACATCACACGGATCGATACCTCGATCAATCGACTTAGTTGATTATATGTCAATCTAACCAGTCCTCGGTCGTCTCCCTTATTCAATCTCAAATCTTTCTCATTGCTCAATAAGCATAGTCTACCAAATTTCTTGACTACAAATTACGGTCTAAAGGACGCGACCTATCTTTAGGTGGCAAATTACAGCTCAATGGGCGCGACCTTTAATAGGTGCCAGATTACGGCCTTATTAGACGCGACTCCTATCAGGTGGCAAATTACGGCCTTATCTGGCATAACCTTTAATAGGTGGCAAATTACGGCCTCAAAGGCGCGACCTTTAATAGGTGGCAAATTACAGCCCAACGGGCGCAACCGACTCCAAAGTCGGTGGCAGAACTCGGCCCCACTAGCACAATCATACTTTGGCGGCTTTGGAGGTTCAACTCACAACTTCTCATAGTCAAATTCTAATTGAACACCGACACTAATCAATTTTGGGATAAATCCCCACATATCATCAACTCACTCAATTTCCACAAACCAGTGCTCAATTAAATAAACAGAAAGCACTACTGCAATCAACACGAAATTTCGGTAGTCGACCATTCCGATCTAATTTCCGGGAAATAATTAATTAATTAAATAAATTCGAAAATTAATTAAATAAATACTAAAAATCCAACTTAGGCCCGTATCGCCTAATTGGAAGCCAAGACGAACCCAAAAAATTTCCAAGACCCGTTCAATAAATACTAGCACATATCTACTAGCTAATGACTATGTCTAACCACCTAACATGCATCATCATTAACTAATAATCATTAATCTACTCTAATCTAACCACCTAATTGCACTTGATTAAATCTAATCAACCCCTAAGCATCATTAGCAAACTAAGCAGGGTTTAGTGAGCTAAACTCACCCATTAAGTGGGCCGGAGGCACTGACGCAGCGGCGGCGATGGTGGTTATGCACCGGGACCTTTGCCACGACGATCCAAGGCGGTCCCTAGCTCAACACAGCAACCACAGCCTTTGCCTCCCTCTGAAATTCTAGAAAACAACTCTACCGGAGAAGAAAACAAGTTGAACGACTTGGCCGGAGCTCCGGTGAGGGGGTTGGCTGGCAACCGGCGGCACTAGGGGGTCTAAGGGAACTTGCTAGTGGCTGGGCTAGGCGAAAGCTCGGTCAAAATGGGAGAAAACGGGCCGAAATCGCGAACCAGGCGGAACTGGGCGAAACCAGGTGGTTCGGCAACCGGTTCCTTCTCGCCAAATTTCGGGACGGCCGACGGCTCCGTTTAGGGTGCGACCAGGGTCGTTGGAACGGTCTGCCTCTCTTGGTCACGGTGGAAAACAAGGAGAGAGAGAGCTCCGTCAAGGAAGAGCCGAATGAGGGGAGAGAGAGAGTGAAGTGAAGGCTGAAAGCACCCCTCATTAAGGCCATTCAATGGCCACTTCAAGTCCCCATGCCCTTGACCCCACCTTCTCTCTCTTCCTTTGCCCTTATCCACACACTTGGGGGCAAAATAGTCATTTCACCTTGCACCAATTTACCAATCTGTCCTCGGGCTGAAATTGGTGGATGGGCCTAAGGATTGGGCTTGGCCATGAATAGGAATGGGCTTGGGAATTGATTAGGCTTAAAATGGTCAAGAATTGGCCCATGGGCTTAGAAGATGAATAGTTGGTTTGGCCCAATGGGTTCATTTGCTTGACTTAGGCTCATTTGGTGGCTGTCCCAACTTGGGCATAAGGCCCACACTAGCTTGGCCCGACCCACGTCCTCACGAGCTTGCTTTCTCGGTCCAAAAATCCTTTTTTCAATTGCTCAGCTTCACTGGCTCTATCGACCGTTGAAGCAGCTTCATCTAAAGTCCGTCCCGAACATTCCCGAACGTTCGAAGTCCACTATTTAGTTCTTAAGCCATGTCAATTTCGCCCAATGCCATTTCGGGTACAACTTAGGCTGATGGGCGGCTTCGAGGATTCACGCGAACCGACTCATGCCAAATCATGTTCAAGACATCTCGACGCATGGATGTCCTTGACTACATGAAATTGCAGAGGATAAATTATTATTTCAAAGTACACGATTACTAAGGATCGACATAGGATCGTTCGTGGATTCGATAACAGTAAACGGAATCACTAGTCGTTCCATTATGTTCTGTCCGCGAATCGACTTCTAGTCGTCCTTAGAACCGACTTGCCTATCTACAGGATCGTCCTCACACAAGTCTCAAGGTCAAGTCGTTTTCCCAGGTCAAGTTCTTTAATCGTACGAGTTCTGTCCTCAGTAGCCTTTTCCCTCAAGGTCAGTATCTTAAGAGTGATCAATTCCGAGTGAGATCAACCAAAAATGCATTGACGAAATTCACATCCATTCATTCCTCAAAGGACTCGAATTTCAGGATGTCACAGCCCAGATTCTACGGAATATGGCAAACACACCTTGGATTTTTTTTTTTTTTAATTATTAAGGGCAATAATCTGTTACTTGACTAAAGGCAGACAAAACTATCCTCCCTAGATATATCTATCACTTTTAGAGAAATTTCTTTGCCTTTTTTGTGTGTCTAATTAAATTGGATGGAGAAATTTTTTATTAGTTGGATGAAATCGAAGCTGGTGTAAACGTATGAAACACTTATATGTTAATATATAATTTTCTCTGTATTATTATCCCATAATATGCTTTGTGCAAATTTGTTCGCTACTGCCTGCCAAATTAGACTATCACCTATTGAAACATCATAACAAGCTACTTCAATCTGTGTTATTCATGAGCTCTAAGTATTATTCATTTATTGAAGTAATCACATGCTTTAGTCACAGAAGTAACATTGTTATCTTGCAGGTATATGATATCTTCTTCCAGTGTGAATGAGAGTAATTGGAGCTGATTGACCTTTCAAATCAAAAGGTGTAAGTGTAGAAAGCATGCTGCCGTGAGAATTGACATCTACAAAAAAAACAAACACAAGCTCTACTATTATTGTGAGGATAAGACCGTGACTTTTTTTACTTGTGTTTGCCTACAAGCAATGTGACTTATTTTATCACGAAGGCTTTGCCTACTATACTTGAAGATGACATGAGAAGGTGCAAAATTAAGTTATAATGTGCATCATTTATGTGTCTTGCAAGTTAGGTGTAATTTGTTTGTTTGTTTATCTTTTGTTATTATATTAGGACTACTTGTCCAGAAAAAGTAGATGGTTCGAACTTGTAATTTTGCTAGCTTGAATAAAAAATTATGTTTTGCCGGCTCTAGAGGACACAATCACATTATCTAAGTTCGTATTTACCTTTTTCCTCTCAACTGTACTCTAATTGAATGGTAATTATTTAGAGTTACCTTATAGTTCTCATGATTGAATTGAGTTTCAATTTTTGCGCCTTGGAAATCCCTACCAAAATCGTCGCCTACATCCTCCACTTTTCTAACAGAATCAATAACAAGCCCATTAATGCCTGACTTTAGCATGTCGAAGTTTTGAGTGAAAACATACACATCAAAATTCCAACCATTGCCACTCGGAATGGACACGTTTACATTCTCAGCTGCTGAAAGCGAAAAATGCCAAAATGTAAATTACGACACTAGTGTCCAGTGAGCAAAGATCGATCTTTGTTGGAACTCATTGAGAGTTTAGGCGTTTAATCATGCTTCCTTTCGTATTCAAAAATTGCCTCATACAGTGCAGCTTTGCTAATCTTAGTTGGATAAGTGTGTTTCTCTTGATAAAACCCCAAACGTGCCCCTCTCATTCTCTTTTATCAGATAACACTAAACTCATGAAAGCAGAAGTAAACGCATAAGGCATTTCAATTTCATCAAACTTAAAAGCAGGAAATGTGACCAAAATTTGACTATCCAATACACCCTAAAAAGCACTGACATTTTTTGGGAACCTTCATGTCGTGTCTGACACTCCAACATGTATCTGACACCCGATCAATGAGTGTCGAAAAATCCAACACATGGTCAACTCTCCCCGACATAGTCTAACACGTGATTCTGACACGCATGGGGCTAATTTTAAAAATTAAAAATTGAAGGGTTAAAATGTAAATATATACATTTTGATTGATTCGTGTGGGGGGTGGTTTCTCATTAGATGACTGGTGGCATTTATAGTGAAGGTATGATAATTGCTCAGCGGTTACATCTTCTTAAGTAACTACTATTGGCTTTGTTCATATTTCTTTATTCCCGTAGACCCATTTCGCCTATGCTTCATACAACCGTAGTCGCGTTTTGAGACTGTGCAATTATCGATGGCCATTCTATGACTGGGTCTCCAAATAGTAATTGTTATTTATGCAATGTGCGTCTCCGATGCTAACTATATTGGCGCTTTGAGTAATATTCAAAATGTCTCTATTGAAAAATCCGCTGCCAGTGTTCATACAAGCGGCTACCAACTGTCCATTGTTGTGTTTCAACAACTGGACATGTGGCGTTTCTTCATTTCATCGGATGTCTGTTCCTATGTCCATCAATGGTCCAACATACATCAGATAGCACCCATGTGCTCCGCACGTGATTACAGCTTATTTTTGCCCAAGTATTATATATTTCTCACCCTCGTGGCAAGCACGTGCCAACTAGATCAATTATGGGTGTCAATATGTGTTTATCATTCACCATTTAGGAGTTTACCCTTGCTGGTTCGCTAAGACTTCTCCTTTTTTTTTTAATTAGTTTTTTAATTTAATTTAATTAATATTTATATTAAAAATCGATTTTGGGGCAAAACAATGTCATTTGACTTTGCCAAGCAAAATATCTCTAAATCAACCTCATAATTAGCCTTAGAATTGTACTTCCTTTCCTCTGAAAATACTTCAACCTCTAAGCCACAAATACCAATATCATATGTGCCTGCTATCTCTATGGCCGACCCACCTGAAATAAAAATAGCTCTAGCTCACTAGATAAAGATATTATTATTGGTTGGAATATCCTTACACAAATTCCTAAATGTAGAACTATGCCTAATAAACTACGGTTCGAAGGGCCGTTTCAAGAATTTGTAGACATCCAAAAAATTTTCACTATTCAGATGAGCATTAAGAAACTTTGGCCAGCCATAAACAATTTATTTTCAAAATAATACCACATCAGATTTCCCATTACCCTCGCTGGAATTGACACTTAAGTGTCACAATTTTTGAAAAAAGTAATATTTAAGTGTATCTTTTTGAACTTTTGGAACTTAAGTATCCACCTATGCCAAGTTTTGACACTTATGGTATGCTTTAGCCTTATAATATCACATCTTTACCATTTTGACTTTCAGCTCATGTGGTCCATGTAAGCTTCACAACAACGCCAAGTTTAACGTTGCCTGATGCGGCTTAGAATCTTTAAATCTCCTCGTATTTTTATCTTTGGCTATGATAATTTCTTCATCGTTATTATTTCTTGGTCATTTACCTTAATTGTTTGCGCACCATGCATGATTACTCTTTTACATGTTAATGGTTTAGGACAATAAAATCGACAAAGATTGCAGACAAAAGTTTATATAAAAGAGAAAAGGTACCGAAAATGTATTAGATTAACCAGAGTAATCAAGTCTCTTGACTCATGAATTTTTAGGGTGTAGGGGTAAGATGCATTCCTGCATCCTATTCAGATTTCTAACTGGCCCAAAATAAGTTATTGTCATTCTTTAGTCTAATTATTGATAAATAATTGATTGAGAAAATAAAGTTGTAATTGGTAGGGTTTGAGAAAGTTTGTGCTAGGTGGAGATGCCGTCTCATGAGACCACTTAGAAAGTTTCCGTAAGGAATCTTCTCTCTTTCTTGGGATGGTGAAGGCTAATGGTCAGTCCATTTTGTATTTCAGTACAATTTCCATAAAAAGTCTCTCTTAATTTATTCTGTTTTTTTGCCTTGACTTTGCAAGGTTTTGGATCCAAGCTGTGCACTTAATCTTTTCTCGCCGTTCGCTGTGTCAATTGTCACCCACCAGTCCATTTGGGAAAACCCTAATTCGATGCAACGTACCAAAAAAAAGAGAACAATCATTGTGCTTAACAGACATGGGCCTTAAAAGCATATTTTATCAGAAATATTTTCTATTTACGAACTGAATTGTTCAATTTAATTCATCAATAGATGACCCATCATCACCCACTAAATTCATAGTTCAGATTTACCAAAATTAGCTTTAGATGACTCGGATTGCTCAATCCTTCCTATGACCATCATCTCCCTTGATTGCTCTCTGACCTCTCCCTCTCTCTTCGCTCCGTCCATAGCCATCAAGATCATGCAACCTATCGCTACATATAGGAGTCATTAATGGGGGCCAAATATGTCGAAATTTACAACTTACTTGTCGTTTTTTTTTTTTTTTTTGGTAAAAGGTAAGAAACTATATAGAGCTTTGGAACAATATACAAAAACTGGCACCAAAAACTTCCACTCTAACTGCAATAGCAGAAAGAGTGAAAGGGAGTCAAGAAGAAGCCAAACAGGCAAAGAGCAAGAGAACCAAAGCTAAACAGCCCAATCCAAAGGCCAAGCGCCAAACAACAAACCTAGCAACCCTCAGAAATACAAAAGGGAAAGGGTCGAAGAACAGAGAGCCTAAGAGAAGGCTAGAAAGCAAAACAAGGCACAGACTAGACGCTTAGGACGAACCAAGTGACTGAGCAAAAACCGAAGGGTCAAAACCCCAATCTTTCTGGAGTCTCTTATTCTTTGGAGACACGGGAACATTTCTGAAGGTAAGAGCTCGGTCCTTGACCGCCTTAATAAGGTGATTCTTCAAATCCGAGATCGCGAAGGATTCTCCACGGAAAATGATGCAATTCCTCTTTTTCCAGATTACATAGCACATAGCTGCAAAAGAGAACCGTGCAATACTGTGATAAAAGTCCTTTCTGGCTAAGAACTTAAGTGCCCAAGAGATGGTATCCACCCAAGTTCTACTCCTCCAAGGAAGGTTACACCTGGAAGCCCAAAAGTATGCAAGCGTAGCGGAGTTGTGACATTCAAAGAAAAGGTGGTCAATTGAATCTGGTTGGGCATTGCAAAAAGCACAAACCGTGTAATCAATTCTACCATAAGAGAGGAGGAGCATTTGAGTGGGTAGGCGATTTTTAGTAATAAGCCAAAGAAGGAACTGGTTCCGAGGAGCTATGGCACTATCCCAGACTAGAGAAGCCCACGGAACACAGTCTCTTTTCGCTCTAATGGTGCTCCAAGCAGAAGTAACCGAGAACGAACCAGTTGGATCACACCGCCAAGAGAATTGATCAAGAGCTGAGGATAAAATCGGGAGGACAATGCCCCAACTATGGAGAAGAGATTTTAGCGTGTATCCTGCAGGAGAAAATAGGTCCGCCACATCCGCATTGTTAGGGAGATTTATACTGTCCATAATAGAGGCCAGAATAAAAGTGTCCAAGGGGCCACAAGGAAGCCAATGGTCATGCCAAAGAGAAACTGAAAGCCCATTCCCGATTTTCCAAAAGAAGGAGAGCCGAAAAAACCTTCTGAGTTGTAGTATTTTCTTCCACGTCCAAGAACAAAGAGAGGGGCAGGAAGAAATCCATAAATTCCCTTTCTTTAAGAAATTTGAATGCACCCAACGGCACCACAAGGATTCTTTATCAGTAAAGAGTATCCAAATATACTTCAGCATTGAAGCTTTGTTGCAATCCTCCGTTTTCGAATGGCTAAACCACCTTCTTCTTTGGGAAGACAAACGTCATCCCAAGATACATTAGCACCACCCCCCCGGGGCCCAAGGTAGTGCCCTTCCATAGGAATTGTCTCAAGATACACTCAATGGTCATTAGAACCGAGGAAGGCAAGGAGAAGACACTAGCCCAAAAGGCTTGTATGGAGTGTAGAACTGACCTTATGAGCTGAAGCCTACCTGCAAAGGATAGAAAACGTTGAGCCCAAGATTGGACCCTGGCAGTTATGCGATCTATCAAGACGATGCAGTCTGCTTTGCGCAGTCTAGAAGAAATTATAGGCACACCCAGATAGCGGACCGGGAGTTTCCCTTCTTGAAAGCCAAATTTCAACAGAATTGTGTTCCGCAGGGATGAAGGCTCGCCCGAGAGAAAGATCTCACTCTTGTTCTTTCTCACTCTTGTTCTTGTCGTTTATATATAGTTTTGTAAGTAATTTTATATTCTATCGTCTGATTAGATTAAGATATGGATATAACAATTTCCTACTGTATTCTTATTAATCATTTCCTGATAAGAAAATATATCTTTTTAGATCTGAGAAAGAAAATTGAGAGCTTATCTTGATTATAGCCCTCGTGCATTGCTCGTGCATTACTTGTGTGTTTTGGAACCCTGATATTCGGGTATATTGTTTTCACCGTGTCAAGCTATGTTAAAGGTCTTTTTTCCTTACGTTAAAAGAAAAAAAAAAAAAAAGGAATCGAAAGCGCAATAATATAAAATTGCACGGTGCCGGAGGTGTCAAGCCATCAATCTATTAAAGATTGATAGATTGTCTTCTTTGTTTTCTCTCCAAATTAAAGGAATCCGGACCGCCGTGGTAGTTGTCTAATAGCGTAAGGCATACTCCTAATTAGTTTGGGGCCCTTTGATCACATGTTCGAATTCCGTAGTCACTCCTCGGCATTAAGAAACCTTGGTTCATCAGCAGTGTAGCTTTGATTGTGCCATGGCGTAAGAGAACCCTTGCTTTACTCCCACTACAACAATGGTGTGGTGGAGGTGACCGGTTTGTTCAATATAAGCAGTTGTTATGATTCAAATCAATAAAACTCCTATAGTAAGACTCAGGGTTTATGTTGTTTGTCCATTCCAATCTCCTTTGACGTTTCAAGATGATCTAGTGCAATCCGTAAACTAATTCTCCAAGAAAAGCAACTTGAAAATTATAGGGGAAGTTGTCCAATCAAAAGGAAGTTGTACAGATACCAATTTAATCATAAACTTTTTAATTTTGCCAATTCAATCTTAAAATTTTATGCAAAATTCCAATAAGTTCTTTCAAACAAATTTTACCATAAATTAATGACAAGGTTGTGCAGGCATTGCCAGTCATCATACGTGGCACACCATCACATCAACGATTTCCCGAAAAAAATTGATTAGAAAGACTAGATTGGAATTTCGTGCAAAGATTTAGAATTAAATTGACAAAATTGAAAAGTTTATGAATTAATTGCCATTTATAGAATAGATTTAGGATTGATTAGGTAAATTTTAGAAAATTATACCATTTTAATAGTGATACCATGAACTTGGCTGTAAATGAAAAAACACTAAATTTTAATTTCTAGTTGCCCCATAGACTACCTAGTAGTGTGGGGCCGCATTCCACCATATGATGCGGAATTGATTGCATCTTCAAAAGTAATTAAACATAATGCATCTCTCTCATATACATATTCTCAAGTTTACTGATTGAACAAGTTTGGCATATCATTGCAAAGTGGTACACTTAAGTGGACTCATGGACGGATACAAACATAGTATCCAGAAAGATCTTGGGATTACAAAAGTCATCTTGATTCTCACGATGATTTTCCACCTTTCTATCAATTGCAACATGAAGAATATGTCTTACCTTATGCGTAAAATAGAGAAGTGTGCTATACTATTTATTACCAAAGGCTTAGGCTTCTATGGGACCAGCTGAACATGAGGGACCCCTTTCAAAGATAGGGGCACTAATTCTAAAGGCTCTTGTTGGGAAGAATTTCCTATAAGATATTATAGAGTAGAAAGGGGCTCTCTGAGTTTTTGATGAGTTTGAGGCCTAAATTCAAAAATGTTAGATCCTCAATTCAACAACATCGAGTTCCTCCACCAGACATTGATAGAGCAGTTGCTGGCAATCATGAATTTCTTGGACCTAATATTGACCAAGAGTAAGACAATAGCAGAAGTCATTATAATTTTTACAACAAATTTATCGCTCATGGCCTGAGCATATCATGTATTTGGCAAAGGACATCGGTTACATTAATCATCAAATTCATCATGATGTGATAAATCGAGTCAAATTAAAAGTAATGACTATATACCATGTGCAAGGTACACAACCATTGCTATTTTAGTGTTATCTTGCAATTAATTTGATCAGTGAGTTGGGAAAATGACACAAATAATTCCTAAACTGTGGCCCAATGTGCAATGTAGTCACTGAACTATTTATTTGTTCAATGTAGTCTCTGAAATTTAGCTTAATGTGTTAGATTATTTAATGTGATTCTCAGACTTTTGTTGCATGTTCAATTTAGTTTCTAGACTAAGTGAAAAATGTTCAATATTGTTCTTGAACTTAAATTAATGAATAACAATAATTCAAAGACTAAATTGAACAAGTGCAAAAAGTTTATGAACCATATTGAACAAATTAAAAGTTTATAAATCATATTATATATTTGGGTAAAGTTAAAGGATCACATTGAACAAATTAAAGTTTAAGGATCACATTGCATACTAAACCAAAATTTAGAGATCATTTGTGTCATTATCCCTAATAAGTATATGGGTAATAGTGAGCCTGAATGTTAGTAAATCCACTCTTGACTTTGAGCTACAAAATAACCACAACCTTGTCTATCTAACACCCTTAGTCCTTTCTAGACATTGACCTTATCATTTTGTACAAGCAAAATGTACCCGCCTTGCATGCATGAGAAAGTGATAGAAAATGTAAAAAATACTTACTCTCTACTAGATTAACTTATTAATAATTATTTTACTTGATGTGTAATGAATAAAGTACAATATGTAATTGATCATTGCATAATAGAGTTCATATGTATTATGCTTATTATGATAATACAATAATTCTGCTATATTATAATATTGTTTCCTTATTATACGTGAAATTACTAAAGTACATACGTATATGGAGTATATACAAGTACATGTATTACAGAATTAACTAACCAAAATTTTTGTCATTTATTTAATTATTTTACACAACGTGTTATGTATAGTATCACATCTAATCCTGCAATTGAGCCTTGATAACTATGCTAAATTATTATATTACAAAATGTTAAAACCAGATTCACCGAGTGAAATTACGATAATTATGTGACAAATTTGTAATAAATACGAATTGTAATAGTCAGTGATGTAACTAATAATGTTTATGTCTAAGTAAAACTCTTAAATAAAAAAATGAGTGATATATTTTTTTATTTAAAAATTTATGTATACTATATGGAAAGATGGAGACTCGATGGGGCCTTGTCACCACTACATAAAAAGACGCTCCATCTCATGTCAATCTATCAAATAAAAAAATGGATAAAAAATATCTCACCTAACCTTCTGCTTACGACAAGGTTGTTCTGGCACATCCTTTCTATTTTATGCAATAATGGATCATTATAATTTGCGTGGTAGTTATTTTCATTGGTTTTCTTGGCATTAGTGACTATATTCTATGTTTGTACTCGGCACCAAGAATGAGAGGCCAATAGAACCACTAACTTCCTTGGACAACAATTAAATAAATCGAAGGGTTTATTGAGAATTCAAGGAACAGAGGAATCTTCTTGTTGTATTTTCCAAACTTTGCCGGTCAAAGGCCTATATGAAACGACAAGAACTAGAGATGCAAATTTCCTTTTCGATCTATTGGCAATATCTAAACTACAGCATAGTATTTTTACGAGTAAGTTAATATGTGTTAAGAATAATAACGCATGACTTGTTCAAATTAGTCAATATTTATTTCATTTAGTTATTACTGTAATTATTTCTATAACGGACTAATTTAAAATATTTGAATTAGTCCATTCCTTATTCATGTAATTATTACTGTGGTTATTACCATAACGGACTAATTCAAAATTCAAAATATTTTGAATTAGTTTATTAATATCTCATGTAATTACTATAATAGCTAATATATAATACAAATGTTAATATCACGAAAAATCTCAAATTTGTACACTTATAACAAATTTATCTAAAACTAATTTTTTGACCATAAAAAAACCCAAATTTGTATACTTATGACAAATTTACCCCAAAAGACCATAAAAATACTTAAAGTGGTATGATCGTGACAAATTTATTCTAAACTAATTTTTTTATCACCAAAACTCCAAACTGATACATTTGTGACAAATATATTATCTGTTAAATGGATTAATATCACAAAAAATCACGAAACCGGTACAACTGTGACAAATAAAGAGTAAAATCGTAAATTGGTACATCAGTCAACTGTCACTTGTTATCCAACTTAGCAATTTAACTATGAAATTTAATGGAAACTAATAGTTGATACATTTGTCACAAGTATACTAATTTTGGGTTAAATTTATCACAAATATACTAGTTTGGGATTTTTTGTGATATTAACCTTAATATAAATGGTATCCTAGAGTTAAAGGATAAGAAAAACTCACGCTTAAACTTAGAATCTATTTTTACATGGTATCAGAGCACTAATAGGATCCTTGGAAACACTTCCACTATTTCTTCTCTCTTCAATTTTTTTAACTTCTCCTATTCACGATGTCATCTCCCACCTCCATTCCGGTTTTGCAACACAACCTTAGCATCAAACTTTCCAGTGATAACTTTCTATTGTGGAAAACCCAATTGTTTCCGTTGCTTCATAGCCAGTCTTTAATAGGATACCTTAACAACACCATTATCTGTCCTACTCCAACCATCACCCCTATGGGCTCCACTACTATTGCCCCGAACCTTGCATATGATGAATGGATTCGGAAAGACCAACTTGTTCTTAGATGGATGATATTTTCTCTTTCAACCGATGCCCTAACTTATATGGTTGGATTAATTACTGCTGCCAATGCTTAGAAGGCTCTACAAATTGCCTTTGGATCTCTATCACATACAAGCATTCTTTAGCTTCATATGCAACTCATAATAAATCCAAATGTGACAAATCTATCTCAACTAATCTCCACGAGGTAAAGTACATTTCAGATCAATTAGCTCCTACCTATTGTCCTCTAGGAAATGAAGAATTAAATGCCATTGTCTTCTGTAATATTGGTTATGATTTTTCTAACATTATTCCTGCCTTGACTACAAAACATGATCCGATAACTTTTCCTAGACTCCATTGATTGCTCCTCAACCACGAGCTTTGAATGAAGTTTGCCATGGTGCATATAGAGGCAAATGTTACCACTTACACCTCTTAATCATCCACCGCTACCACTCAATCACAGTTGATTTCTAATTTCCAACTATTTACCACCCAGAACCCTCAATACTGTTGGCAAGTCAACTAACGAAATCATGGAAACCTAAGCAATTGATCCAAAAACAAGAAAGATTGATGCCTCATACGGCTGCAAAATGTTATTTTAGGTATTCGCAGTCTAAGAACAATACACCTCCATCTACTGTTAATATGGTTTGGATTCTTCCTACCCTATCACAACAAGACTAGTTTCCGAAGACTATAGTGACTCACCATGTGACGCCTGACATTACCAATCTGTAGATCTTTGCATCACATAACAGTAATAAATCTTCGTGTAGGTAATGTAGTTGGTTTAGACTTTATTAATGTCAGTTCTTCCACTCTGAAACCCCCATGAACAAATCTTTTACTTCCTCGAATATCTTTCATGTCCCTACCATTACACAAAATTTACTTTTTGTACATAATTTACACGTGATAGCAATTGCTTCTTTGAGTTTGATCATTTCACTTTGTTGTGAAGGATTTGCAAACGAAAACACCATTATCCCAAGGTTCACTTAAGGATGGACTATAATGGCTCCGAGTCTTTATACCATGTCCCCATCCTCCAATACCATTTTACTTGATACTTTTACCATTATCACCACTTGGGATGCCCAAATGGGTCATACCCAACGAAGCAAAGTCCGCTCTTTAATTCATTCAAAAAATTTGCCATGTTCTACATTTGATTTCAATTAATATGCTTCCTGTTTGTTAGGAAAATCTCATAAAACACCCCTATCCCCCCCCCAACTTATAGCATTAGTAAAGCACCTCTCAATTTAATTTTTACTGTTGTATTGGGACCTACTCCAGTTGATTTTGTTTTTGGTGATAAGTACTTTGTTCTATTTATTGATAATTTTTCCAAATATACTTGGTACTTTCCTAATCAAAATTGGTCTATGGTTCCTTACATTTTAAAAATATTCAAGACCATAATTGAGGAACAATTTGAAAAATGAACCAAAGCCATATAGTCTGATTAGGGTGGGGAATACAGAACCTGTCACAACCTACCCCTTCGGGCTTTTGATCCTAAGGAATACATTTAGAGATACTTGGTCAAGAGACAGTTCTCAAGTCGCATCACATAAAGAAGGCTTGAAAGCATCATCTGGGAGTTGCCTGTCACGCCCCGAACCTTGAGCGCACACACATCCCTCGGTGGTCGACTAAAACTTGCGACGTCCTAGGACACGTCGCCGACCTAATCGATTATGCACATGCGGAAGCGTATAATAATCCCCATACAACACTCAATTTGGAATAGAAAAGCAAGATAACAATTTCACAAAAACCACACTATCATAAATAAACTAGTTTGTCTACAAAAAGATCGGCTTTAAAAAAGAAGTTGTCCTACAACCTACTAGTTGGACACATTTGCTAATCCTTCGGACTCCACCTCCACAAGCTCCGAGGGCTTCGAGTCCTCCACAACTCCATCAGGAGGGTCAGCTGCACCCTCGCCTGGAGCGGCGTTGACCGCAACAGCGAGGATATCAAAACCCTGAAGGGGACCTTCCATGTACCCATTGAGCCCATGGCGAAACCACGCCCTGAATCGATGAGGTATCCTCTGAGGTAGGCCCTCATCGAACCAAATAGTGGTCACAACAAGCTCATGAATCCAGTGACTCTCGAGGACAGAGACGTCTATACTCCACTCAGTAACCCCCCTAAGGCTATCCAAAACGAACCGGAGGGACCGCCATCTAAGGACCTAAAAAGGTTAAGCCCACAACGGGGTGAGACAATGTTTCAGCAAGTTCGCCCCCTAAACCCATATTAGGAAGGAAATATGCCTAGGGGTGGCCTAACAACATAATCAATGGACTCACCTCACCTTAGTTCCTCATTGCACGTCAGTACAGTTCATATACTCAATGCATATAATAGATGCACACATCTATTGGAACGTCTCAGTCACATCTCAATCAATCACAAGGGTCCCAAGTATAAAGCCAAATCGTTATGACACGTCCCATACCGTGCCACACAATTTTGTCCCATAATACAACGCGTTTATCTCAATCAATCATGCATTCCAATTGATTACTGCCCACACAGGCACGATCTACTAACGCACATCGGTCTTCTAGCGTAGCCAGGCTTCATCTCATTCCTTGAGCATGGCAACATCCACCGACGCACATCGAGGAAGGCATTCCCGAAGGAGCATCGATCTAGAATTTAGATGCGATAGGCATCTGTTGTCCAAGGGCATCCCATATAGGGGCATCATCCTACCGACGCACATCGAGGACAAGTTTACTTAACCATCACACAATCAATCAATCTCAACCAAGGACATTGTGCTTTGCACTTAAATGCCTCAATTAAAATGATGTGCTTGGCCTATTTCATCATATTAAAAACACCCGGTGAAGATAATCGTGTGTGGATACACGGTCAAATCGAACCTTAAAAAAAATTGATATCATTCCTTTTAAAATCCCACTATTTGATATAGTACTAAAAAACATTTTTAGGGTCGAAACTTGACACTCGATATTTTCTAATTAAAAACCAAAATTTCACAATTTTGAAATAATTAATCACAAAAATCACAATCACCACTCAATTGGACAATTTAACAATCAATTGCATAAACTAAACACAGCACTGCAATTAGCACAAAATTCCGGCTACGGGCTATCCCAGCATAATTTTCGGAAAATAATAAATAATTAAATAAATAGAAAAATTAATTAAATAAATACAAATTAATCCAATAAATGCATACTTAGGCCGGAAATGCTAATTTAACAACCTAAACGGGCCTATAAAAATAATGCACCTATCCACATAAATAGTACAATCCATCTAGCCCTTAATTAATCTAATCTAACCACCTAACAATCTTAATTAACCAACTAAATCACTAATCCATCTAAACTAACCACCTAAGCCATACTTAGCCTAATCTAATCAACTCTTAAGCATAATTAACCTCATAAACAAAGTTTAGTGAGTAAATCCACTGGTTTTGCAAGTTGATGAGTTCATGGCAATGGCGGCGCCAAGGCGGTCGAGACCCAAGCTTGGAGCGACACCAAAGGAGGTCCAGACGGGGCCTAGAATAGGCCACAAAGCTCACAGCTTGGGCTATGAGTTCGGTTCTATGCTTGGGTTGCAGGAGCTGGCCAAGCGGTTGACTTTGGTTGGAACAGTGAGGAAACGGACCATGCGGCTTGGACGGGACGCGGAGGAGCTCAACGGCGATGGACGGTGGCTGGAACAGCCCTGGTAGACGGCGACAGGTACGGGACCAACAGCCTGGACTCATGGGGATGGCGAGCAGGCGCGAGACAAGCGGGATGACGTGCAGGAGACTAGCGGGCTCAGGCGGCAACAATGGCGCTCGACGGGCGGCAAGGGGCGGTCAACGGTGGTTGGCTGGCTTCTCTGGGCTTCTGCAGTTTCCTTGGCTCTCAACATAGCAAGAATGGAGGTAGAAGACTGAGGAAGAGGAAGAAGAAGAAGAAGGCTCAACTGAAAGGGGGACCCAATTAGCCTCACAAGTCACAAGTCAATCCAAAATATCCAATTCACTCATAACAAGGCCCCCACCAGTTGTTGCCTCATCCTCAGCCAATTTGCTACACCAAGGCTTCTCCAACAAGCCTCTCAAGTGGTCCAAATGTTGCTGCCCACCTTGGCCTACGAATTTATACATTTCCCCTCCAATTTCACTTCAATTCGACTTCAAATTAATCCAATTGAAGCCCAAAAATTCTAGTCAATGTATTCACATTAAATTCTTGCAATTCCCTCGCCAAATGAACCAACTTGAACCCCAAAAATTCACCCAAAAATGGTCCTCTAATTTTCACGGTCCAAAATAGCCTAAACTTGAATTTTCGCCAAAAATCCTGATTTGCCGAAAATTCTTCGGAGGATGAGTTGACGTTCCTAAAATAAATCGTGACATGCTAGAATTTTCAATTTATGAAATTGGGTTCAATTTCGCGGTTAATTTCAACTGGGTGCGATTTTAGCGAGACTTAACCTATCGGGTGGCTTTTAGGAATTTTTAGCGCATTTAACCCGTGGTCGATTTTTTTCGAGCCACATTGGTGACTCTCAGTTGTCGTAAAAATTTCGAGGTTTCAAATACGGGCACATGGTACAGAAATGACAAAAAAATCGGTTTAGTGTCGTTCAACAGAAATTTTGCAATCAGGTGGAATCAGCCACACTTTAATCATATACCTCTGTCAAATCGACATATCTCCAGTCTCTGATCGATTTTGACGATGCCGTATTGACCCTTGCAGATTAGCACGGTCGAGCAATCGACTTCTGGTCGAATTCTCAAGTCTATTGCGTTTAGATTCCTTAATGGCTTCGTCTGATAGACGAGTTATCCCATGAGTGATTAGCTCAAGGAAAAGAACTATAGGCGCGTCGATAAAAAGCCCAATTCATTTAATCAAAAACATAGACAAAAAATCAAGATGTCACATTGCCACTAGCCTCTTTGTTGGGGCTCGGCTGGAAACCCAATCAAAGGTCGGGAAACCTCCCTTGATTTGTATGGAGCTAAATATTTGGTGGGTTTAGGGATGTGAATTATGCTAATGGATGTCTATTAGCACCCTACCTCCCTCAATTTCTATGGAGCTAAAGATTCCATGGGTTTAGGGACTTGAGTTATGCTAAGGGGTGTCTATTATCACCCTTTCGGTACTTATGATTTGGATTGTTACCTATGATGGTCATGAAGTCTTTTTATATTTTTGTGCAAATTTAAGTGTTAATGCTAAACAATCACACATGGATGGTTCGTTCGTGCCATTCTATATTAACTATCAAAATGAAGAGAAAAATCAATCAAGTAATTGAAATTTCAGTGCGGGAAATGAAACCCTCAAGACAATTAAAAACAAGATATAAAGAAGTAAGGATGAACAATTCAAAGTACAAGGAAAATAGACCCGTAACTAGTTGAGTATTTATATAACAGTATTGAAAACCTGAGACATATTCGAGGAAATGAATATAAACAAATATCAAAGCTGGATTGGACATTAGCTATTCTGCCATCTTCAAATCCTCGTAGCCGCCTCCTTCAAGGGTTGACTTTGAATTATTCTAATCGTAATTAATGCTAAACTAGCAATAAAAAAAATGCAATCATAAACAATCGAACAAGTTCAAACATTTCAAAGCAATTCGTGACACAAGACATGGTCTTCGATCGGCCTTTGATATTCATGCATTTTGAGCCATCTTATGTTCACTAATTGATTAATTTTAGCTGTTTATACTTAACCAGTCCTTATGTTCATAAGAGGTGGACAAGATCTAACAACTTTTAAAATTTGGGTCTAAGTGTGTCCCTTTGATATACCGCGCGCACATGCATCGATCTTAAACCATTCATCTAGAAATCACATGTGAAAAGCACATAAAGTTCATGCACTTAAACCACAAGATCTTGGTTTTCAATCAATCATCCAAAGAAACTGAACCAAAGTGGGTTACTTATTCATTCAACACAATTGCAATCATTCAAGAATTCATACATCTTGATCAATGGAATGAAACATAAAAAAAGTAACTCAAAAGGTTGACCTTTCAAAGACTTGTAATTAAGGACACGAGTTTTAAAAAATTGCAATTAAGTCTTTAAAAGAAGATTTTCAAGTTTCAAATGATGACAAACAAATATATCAACCTTGTTGGAACTTTGAGACAAGTTTGATGTTCTTGGGAAATAAATTTCAGATTCGGATGCAAATAATGTCGGCACATTGATCGGATCCTTTAAACAATCAAAAGTGACTCAATTCTGACAAACTTGATATCAAAAGAAAGTTTAGATCAATGTCTACAACTTTGGCGTTTTAAGGATTTCCAAGGAAAGGTCATCAATTTCATTAAAATTATGAAACACTTTTAGATGTTCAATGAGAACCTAGGTGCAGAATTAAAGCCACTATGATCAGGCCCCTTTTGAACATCATAAGGAGTCTTAAACTTAATGAAACTAATGCCAAATCAAAGCTCGAAATTTTTTTTTTAAAAAAAACTTTAATGAAGAAGACATTCAAAGATTTGCGTCATATGAATTTATAAAAATTGAACAATGCCTAAAGGTCATTTTTGGGGGATAAGTACACTAACAGTGCCAAAAGTTGTGTACAGCGCTCACTTTGGTGCCAAAAGTTTCCGTCGAATCACTTAAGTGCCAAAAAATTTGAAAAACGATCATTTTAGTGCCAACTTCGATCAGATTGACCAGAAATCCGACGTGGCATTTTTTATTAATTTTTTAGGCTGACGTGGCTCACCGAAGAGCACAATCAGCATCTAAACCACAAAAACGACGTCGTTTGGCTTCTTTCCCCCAAATCGAAACCCTAAATCCCCAAATTGAGAGAGAGAGAGAGAGAGAGAGAGAGAGAGAGAGAGAGAGAGAGAGAGAGAGAGAGGAGAGAGGAGGCACGTCGTCTTCTTCCCTGAAGAACGACACCAACAGTGAACGGCACCAGAAGCAACACCAGCAACGCACCAGTAGCAGCACCAACAATGGCACCGGCGGCGGCGGCGGCGCACCAGTAGTGGCACCTTCAACCCCTCTTCCTCCTCCTCCTCCTCTGCCCTCGCCTCCTATTCTTTTTGCCACTTCTTGCTTGAGCAACAATCTCATTCTCTCCTTGCTCACCTGGTTGAGCATCTACAATGGTGGCCGAGCGACTGTGGCCAAGTGTTGGCGGGCGAACAACGGTGGCCGAGCGGCGAGGAAGAAACCCTAACCCTAATTTCAATCCATGTACGAGCTAAACGGCGTCATTTTTGCAAGGGTGTCCACGTATAAGGGCAAAACGACATCGTTTAAAAGCCGAGCAACTTTATTTTTTAAAATATAAATGCCACGTAATCATTTTGGCCGGAATTTCTCGCTGATGGCACCAAAATGATCGTTTTTGCTCCGATTTGGCCCTTAAGTGATCCGACGGAAACTTTTGGCACCAAAGTGAGCGTCGTACACAACTTATGGCACCAATAGTATACTTATCCCCATTTTTGGAAAATAAACTTTCAGAAAACCCTACAACTTTGGGACATGCGCGAAAATAGCGAACAATGTTTTTATTTTTCAAAAAAAAATTAAAACAAAGTTCACCATGTCACAAACATTTCTCATGAAGACCATACCATCTAATTGTTAGCATATGGATTTATAAAACCAATGAACAGACAACGGTCATTTAGCAAAATCAGCATCATAGAAATGCACACACTCAGTTCAAAGCATATTTGACGAACCTAATGAATCTCATTTGATCCAAAAATTGCACACACCAAAGATTATGTCATGGTGAAGAAAATTCAAGAAAAGCTCGACCTCAAATTGTTAACATATGCTTTTATATAAATCAATGAATAGACATCAGTCATTCAGCAACAATAAACTTGCAGACAGGACATTTGACAATACAAGTATGCTTATGCCTATCTAATGATATGAGTTTTTCATTAAAAAAAAAAAATCATGGCATATAGAACATGCAAGCATCTATAATTTTCATGAAGACTCCAACTTAAGATTCCAAATGCATGATTTAATAAGAGCCAAAGAACTACGATACTCTACATGTTGTAGATCTGTATGCTATGCACAACTTTCATGGGAAACATATCACTGATTTTGATCCTATGATTTTATAAAATAAAATAAAAAAATGCAGAACAAGTGCAGATCAGTCTGAAACATAATTTTACAGATTAGTACATGAACGAGTTATTGATGCTCAACCTTTGTATATGAACTTCAATCATCATGAAATTTTTGCTTGTTACAGATCCATATGTTCCAAGCATGTTTTGTGAAGGCACCGACTTAAAACTATTCTCACAATATGTCACGCTCTCCCCTTTACTTGGAGGTTGAGCTATGGGTTATTTTGCGACATCACAGGCTTTGTTGCCATCGCGGATTCATTTATTTCTTATTTGTGCATATGCAAAAAACGTGAACATACAACCCCGACACAAAATCTCCATCATTGCAAATCCAACACAATCCTCAAAGATTCTCTCCTCCTTTCCTTTATTTCTTTTGTCTTGTAGTCCATAAATGCAAGAGCATTTTACACTTTTCACACACTTTATCTCCAAAATATCTTCTTAATTCCATTTTCCTTTAAAACTAAATCCTTGGCCCATAAATCATCATTTTGCCATTGGATTCGAATTTTCCTTTTCCGGTCTCCAATTTTTGTCCAATAATTCTTTTTCCAAAAAATTCCAAACTTACTGATAATTCAACAGATGATGAGGCAATGTCCAATAAATTAATTTTGAAACTCTCAAAAGTTCGATACCTGAAATCGAATTAAATTTTATAGTTAAAAATCGATCGAATACGACTTTGGTACAACCTAAACTACTAAGTGGCTTTTAGGAATTTTCGCACGATTGACCCGTGGTCGATAATTTTCAATCCACGTTTGTGCCTCTTTGAATTATGGATGACCCTCAATTGTCATGCAATTGTGAGGGTTTAATTACATGGGTTGAGTACAAGATCAATAGAAAATCAGTTTATTATTGTTCAACGCGGGTATTGCAATCGTGCGGAACCACTCGCGAATTGAATACGTACTTTTGTCAAATCAATTTATATCCATTCACTAATTGATTTATGACAGCATAGTATTGATTTTTGTTGATCCTCATGGTCAAGCAATCGACATCTGACTGAATTCTCTAGTCTTTCGCGTTTTAACCCTTTTGTGGCCTCACCCAATAGATTAGTTAACTCTTGAGTGATCAGTTTAGAGTAAAATAACCATAAACGCATTGATGAAATAACCATTTAACATATTTCAAAATAAAGGTCAAATTTCGAGATATCACAGTTAATTTATTGGCCATGATAAAGAATTGGAAACTTCGACAATTGGATGTTAGCAATGTACTTTGAAATGGTAACTTGACTGAAGAAGTCTACATGGCTCAGCCCTAAGGCTTCATTGATTAAAAAAAAAAAAGGGCCAAACCATATATGCAAGCTACAAAAATCCTTATAGGAATTGAAATAAGCACCATGGGCTTGGTTCCACCAATTGAGCATCTTTTTTTAGAATCCCTTGGATTTATTGGATCAAAAATTGATGCTTTCCTTTTTATATTACATCTACTCAATTTCTCCATTTACATGCTAATCTATGTTGACGACATTATTATTGTAGGGTCCAATCCAACATTTATTCAAGATACTATCAATTGCTTAAATAAGGAGTTCTCCATATAGGTTTTGAGCAACTTAATTATTTATTGGGAATTGAGGTGCTTAAACATCCATTAGGGCTCCCCTGTCATAACGAAATTATGTTACAGATCTCCTCTATCCAACCATATTGAACAGTGTTAAATCGGTTCACACGACCATTACTACAAATACAAGTTTAACTAATCAGGTAAGCCAATGGAAGATGTCAATTTGTACAAGAGCACCCATTTCTACCAGTTCTTAAGAACCAACAAATGACCACTAGAGTGCAGTGAAATGGATTTTACACTACTCAAAGGAAACCATTTCACATGGATTACTCATCAGTTCTCAATCCACCATAGAACTCCATACATATAGTGATGCGAACTTGACTAGTTGCCCCATTGATAGATGCTCAATAGGAGATTATGTAAAAAATCTAATTTCTTGGTCAGACAAAAAATAGCATACCACTGCATGTCCCTCAACCGAATCTGAATATTGAGCATGGGCAAATGCCATGGCAGAAGTGGTATGGCTACAATCACTATAACAGGAAATGGGCATCTCTTAATTAAACCCCCCATCCTTCAATGTGATAACCTAGAGGCAACATATCTTATAGTGAATTCACTTTTCATGCTAGAGAAAAGCATATCATGGTAAACTTTCACTTTGTCCACCATTTAGTGTCACAACACAAACTTGAGATTCGTTTCATATCAACATGTGACCAAATGGCGAATATCTTCACCAAGACTCTTAAATGATGTCGCCATGATATGCTCAAATTCAGGTTGAAGATCATCCAAAAGACCACCTTTAACTTGCGAGGGCCTGTTAAGGATAACAACACATGATTCATTCAAATTCAAAATATTTTAAATTAATCGATGCTTATCTCATTTAGTTATTATTGTAGTTATTGCTGTGACAGACTAATTCAAAATATTTGAGTTAGTCTGAATTAGTCCATGTGAAGTAGTCTATTCTTATCTCATGTAATTATACTATAGTTTTACCATAACATACTATATCAACATACAAAAAATTTTGAATTAGTCATTTATATCTTATGTAATTACTGTAATAGCTAGTAAATAAATTCTATAAATACAAACGCTATCTAGAGTTAAAGAATAAGTGAAACTCATGCTCAAACTTAGAGTTTTTTCTACAAGCTCTATCTCATCAGCAAGAATGTGGGTTGACTGATGCCACTACAGACCACAATAACTAGCAACCACTCCTCAGTCATATTCAATCATCTAAAGCTACACATGCCAGTTAGAGCAAAGAGCCAATAATTGAGGAGAATTCGCTTTGCGCCTCAACCGTCATCCAGCCTCCAAAGCTGCATCTAACAGCAAAAGGCATCTGTTTAATTCCACGATTTAGGAAGGAATGATCTGGTCATGCAGCAGCTCATTCCTAGCCTTCTAAACATAATAGATCCATCCATTTCAAGCAAGAGAAGAATAAGCCTAAAACTAGCACCACGAGTAGCCTGTTTTAGCCTTAAGAACTTGTGATCCCAGTTGCAAGGGGATCTATCCATACCACAAAAGGAGCAATATTTCCGCCAGACAGCAGCAACACTGGAAAAATAGGTGCTAGATTCATTTTGCTGCATACATCACAAATATAAACGAGAACTTGGAGAAGAATACCAATTAATTATCCGTTCGAGAGTAGGCAGCTTATTGAGAATACGACATAAATCAGCTTGTATAGAAATATCAGACCTAGCAGCAGGCCACCGCTGGGCAGAATCACAGCTGACACCAGCCACCTAAAAGTGAAGAGGCAAGGAGGTAGGATAGATGATTCTTTGAGCTACAATAATTCAATGCGGATGTCAATTATATGTCCAAAGATAAGTGATTTTCCGTGACCAATCAATTACTTAATAGAAGGCTTGAGAGTCAAACTAGCCTTCATTGGTTTCCTCCAAGCGTGAGTGGAATTTCTACCGGGAGAGGCAGACCAAATACTACCTTCTCTTAGAGGATAATTGTAAACCAAACCATCCATGAAGAGCCTCACTTGAGATTACTTTCTAAACACATTTGATGATGCAAGCAATGTTCCAATGATCCATATTCCTGAGTGCAATTCCTCCTCCATGTTTAGGAAGACAAACTTGTTTTCATTTCACTCTGGCACATTTAGCACCACCCAGTCGCACTTTCCAAAGAAAAGATATACATTTCTGGTCAACAGCTTCAGTGACCTTCTTTGGAAGAAGAGAAATCCGGCACCAATAACAAGACTATAACAACAGATTTAATGATTTGAAGCCTGCCAGCACATGTCAACTTTTTCACTGTCTAACATGTGAATCTAGCTGTAGTTTAACTACCGAAGGTTTAGAATCTTTATATGCAAGCTCCCGGATATGAGTGGTTCTCCAAGATGTCTAACTACAAGATGCCTTCTGCTAAAACCACAAATTTGAAGCAAATATTTCACCTGTTCATCTGAATATCCGGGATAAAAACTCTAGCTTTGGAGGGGTTAATATGAGGTCAAACATATTCCTTAAGCCTTGGAAATTAGAAGGAATCTCCCTTAAAGATGCAGCATCGCCTTTGAAAAAAAAATCATCAAATCATCAGCAAAACAAAGGTGGTTGAGCTGAGTTTTAAAACAGGATGGGTGGTACTTAATTGTCCCCTACTATACTAGCAGCTGCTTTAAGCATTCTTGAAAGAACCTCCATAGCAAGCTCAAATAGATAAGGGAATTGAGGATCACCCAGTCTCTTCCCCCTTTTACAAGCAAAAAAAAAATAAAAATCCAGAGGACCATTGACATTATGGAGAATGAGGGAAAAGTAATGCAGCTTATCCGAGTCAGGAAAGAAACAGGCACACCAATTGGTGGCGGAATCTTTAGGAGAAAATCCCTGTTCAATAGGTCCAGCTTTTCTCAAATTAGCCTTAATCAAGCACCTTCAAGATGTACCGGCCCTATGATAATTCTTGACAAGTTCAGGGGCCAGCAAGATGTTATCTCCAATACTCCTTTCTTTAACAAATGCTGATTGATTCATGCTAATGAAATGAGATGAAATTTATTTATTCTACAACCTAGGATCTCAGAGATATAGACCTAAAATCAGCAATTGCGGGAGCAGTTGCCGACTTAGGAGCTAGAGAACTAGCTGTTGCAGATATTTTCTTGGGTATCTTCGAAGTGGGAATTCAAAAAAAAATAAAAATAAGAGAATGCATCGCAGAAATCTTTACGAATAACAGTTCATGCGAAAGTATGAAATGAGACAGAGAAACCATCTGATCCTAGCGCTTTGTCCCCATTCGTGGACCACAAAACCTCCTTAATCTCCTCGTACGAAATAGGAGCAATAGGGCTTGGCTGAAAATGGGAAGGCGATGTTACTGTAAAGTATTATTAGAACAGATAAAGAAGTATCAGAGCATCCTGAATCCAGAGAACCAAAAAGTAATTGATAGCGAAAGACGGCAACAACCTTTTTTGTGGTCAAATGGCAACAACTTGTGACCTTTGATTTCACGCCATAGACTTTTCTCTCTTGAAATCACACGATTTCGACTTAAAAAGGAATACAAATTATTAAACGGTCACCCAATCAAATGGTTACCTAACCAGAGAACTTAGGAACGAGCGTAGAAAATATCACAAGTTAAAAGTGAGAGATGCTGGATCAACACGAGTAACAAGCCAGCTAGCAGCTGATGTCATTTTTGCTTCTTCCTTATTAATTAGAAATGTTGATTTTAAACTTGATAAATGTACTTGCCAAACGAGGAATATATAATTTCTTTTTTGTCGGTCATGTGTATTCTTGAACTTTCGAGCTCCTCTATGAGTAGCTTTGCAGGCCCCTGGTGGGCCCATATGGGAAACCCCAAAATCCCATAAAACTAAGGACAACCCCATAAACCCATAATACAAATGAGACGCTTGACTTGCACTTGATACTGAGGTTATCGTCATTGACTACGCATGCTTTTTGATGTCGTATTCAATGACACAAGCTAGAGAAAATGCCACTCAGTTAATAACTTATTTAGTTAATCAGATTCTATAGTACAGTAGTGGCGGTTGAATCCACGCAAAAACTTGGGTGGATTACAATTAATCACCAACTTGAGCTTTTATTAATAATCAAATTACTTACTCGGAGTAAGCTCGTTGGTAGACAAAAAAAGGACGAATGCTGGGGCTACTTGTCTACCAATATTACACCAAATCGACAAGCATTTTTGAATCCTAAAGACTTAAGAAATTGACTCCACACTCTATCTCATCCTCCACTTAAAATTTGAGGAATATGAGGTGTAAAATACATTGAAGAAAGTACATTGCTTTCTTTTTCCCTTCACCATGATTCATAGGGCAAAGCCGATAAATATGCCGTGGAATCACAATCAACAATATAATTAAAATTTTCGACCCATGGCGTCTTGCCATGATCATCTGGCCAGATTGGGTTTGTGACAAAAGACCCACCATTTGTGTCGAGCCGGTCTGTCGTCATCACATGCCAAAATGGACAAGACATGAAATCATAAGTTAAATGCGTATATTAAGTCGGATGCCTAACTTCACGCATTTGTGTACCTTAGAAGGAAGCCCTTTGTCATTAGAAGACAGAGTCTAAATTCAACCAGGATCTTGTACTTTTGTGAGTGAGCCTTTTGAAATGGAAGATAACATCGGTTCTGACGATGGAAGCATCAAGGAGCAAGAGAGGTTGCTCCCAATAGCCAACGTGGGGCGGATCATGAAGCAAATCCTCCCTCCCAATGCGAAAATCTCGAAGGAAGCGAAAGAAACGATGCAAGAATGTGTCTCAGAGTTCATCGGCTTTGTGACTGGCGAAGCGTCTGAGAAGTGCCGGAAGGAGAGGAGGAAGACCGTGAACGGTGATGATATTTGCTGGGCTATGGAGACTCTGGGTTTCGACAATTATGCCGGCCCGTTAAGGAGGTATTTGCATAGATATAGAGACTTAGAAGGAAATAAAGCTAATCAAGACAGGCAGTGAACAACAGTAGCAAATCAAACGGTGTTGACCAATCTTTGTCATGTAGAAATACTCAACAATTTAGAAACAATTTGGCTTCGACCTTCACCTTGGCAAACTTTTAAACTGATGAAAGGAGAGAGATCAATCTCAAAGCCATGTTGAGGATACAAGGGAAGGTATTAGGCAAGCAATATCTATCAAGTTTCTGGCTTTAATCATGATGATACTCATGGAGGTAATTTTAGATATCTGGGCTTTTTATTTGCAGACTCTTTAGCTTTGTTTTTGTTTTCCAGATCTGTCTGCATAGCCTTCAGACAAGAGTTAGCTCGCAGTCTGAAATCAGAGTTCTAAGTGGAACTCTTGATCTTCTAATTTCAGTTTGAGGAAAGCACAGGGAAATGAGAGGATTTACTGGTTCAACTTTCATGTTTCACTCTGATCTGATAAATATATGAAAGTATCATAGACATTTGGAAAAGTTTGTCCTTAATAGAGGCAATTTTTTTTTTTCGGTTGAACTTAATAGAGGCAATTGATAGAGATAATGTTCTAGGTTTTCTGCATTCAAGTGTCTTAAACTACTGTTAAATAAATTCCCCCTTTCTTACTTTCCACCTGGGATTTTGTAATGATCCCAATTGATCATCAGATGAGAATCGACATGACAATCAGAATAAGGTGAGAAGAGATAAGGGAAGTGAAGAGAGGAGAGGTAGAAAGTTGAGAGAGAAATCTGTATATTTTATTCGGTGGATATCCTTACAAATCATAGTGCTCAGCTTATAAGCACGCATATTTCCTTCCCAATCTCTCTATCTCGCTTGACTTTAACGGGAAAGTATAAGCACTACAAAAAGTGATCATTTGCCTAATAAGTGCCTGCATGCTACATAATCCTATACTAATAGTTTCTTTAAGCAAAGAGATGTATATGTCGAGTCTTTCCCTGAATAAAGATAAATGAGATAGGAATTATGTAATTTCGACTTTTTGGGTAAAATGAAGGTAAACAGTATTCCTGATAATTCAAAACTTAATTGGATCTTATCCACTATTGATTATAATCTCAAATATCCTACTACTTTTCACTAGAATTCCAATTTACTGGCAAATAGGTGAAGAAATGGATTTGTCATTCCACTTTAATCAATTCAAGAACAAACGAAACAACTTTATTCAAGTATCTCAAGTGAACTACAAATAAATTGCATTCTAGTTGAGCATCTTATCGAGTCCTACAACTCCTGTAATGTAGATCTCAATTGTGGAATGGGGCCTTTATCAAGTTTATCAGTTCTCCTTCAGGCCAGACTTGTTCTGAAACTTGGGTCATTAATATTAAATTTGAGTATACTCAGTACATCTAGATGGGGTTATTTTGGATTTATCAACGTGCTATTTCTTTGTTTTAATTAGTAAGTATTGATTAGAGAGAGACTGTTAACTGAATATGTTTGAGTCGGGGCTTTAAACCAACGACTTTGGAGTAATCAATCACTATACACTGATTGCCTCGTTATTTCACTCATTGCCTTCATAAAAAAGAGGAAATCCTTGTCTGAAAAAACTAAGACATGTTTCTTGGGCTGGCGAGAGAAAGCCAAACTGCAGAAGATTAGGGTTAGGGTTAGGTTTCCCTCGAAAAAGCATGGTAAATCACACTTTTTAGTATCATCTGCTCCGTTCAAGGTTTCCTTTTTAGAGACACGAGGCATTGATCTGCTTCCTGCACATGGGAAGATGCATCAAGAAACAGTTTAATGTGTTGAGGAAGAAAGTGGGGGGCAAAAGGTGGAATCCCAGAAAAGCGTTGGCCAACCACGAGTCATTTCAGTACTATGAAACACTATCTATTAGTTGGAAGAAACAGCTGTCCTGATCAAGCAAGAAAAGTTATGTGTACAGCCAATAAAAACACTAGCTAGCTCTCTCGCCAATGATCCCATGGACACATGCCTAGGACATTGGATACCAAAACCATAGAACATTTCTCAAATTACATGCCAACCTAGCTAGCTAGCTACTTGAGCACCGCATGGATGAGTGATTCATCTTTCCGAAAAGAACAAGTTTGCATAACGTTTTGAGGCCTACATAGAGATTAGACATGTTCATTTTTTAACAAAAAATTGGCAGGAATAGAATAGGCAGCATGTAGGTGGAGTGTTTTGTGAGCGCCTACCATAGATTATTAATCAAGTCGATAAAGTCGTACAACTTGTGTTATGAAAAAACAAGGTAAAGCAGGCATTACTATTGCTCATGTCATGATTATTATGCGTTGGATAATAAATGTTCTAGGGAAGACTTCAAGAGTAATAATTGGGTTTTTCGATATGGATTGTTAATAAAAACCGTGTCTCTCATAACAAAGTTAGTCCTAGCTAGATAGCACCCAGAGCTGTGGGCTGCCAAGAAAGATCTTCTTGCTGCCTAATTTGATCGTACTAAACTTTAGGTGGGTCAAGTGCCCCCCTCCCCTGATCCTTACGTGTGCTCATCATTAATGACATAAGATCCAGTGATCAACCGCTAATCATTTGGATGCGATACAGTTACAAATCTGCTCTTGTAGAATAAGCGAAAGTTAATAATAATTCAATTTATCTGTTTTTCTATTTTTCTATTGTTCAGTTTCGGTGTCAATTTTAAAATAGAAATCCGTTTAGTAACGCAATTTTATTTCTCTATTTTTGAAACAAATGTTTACTTTAGAAATAAGTTTAGAACAAAAATCAGAAGTAAAACTTTTTTACTTTTGTTTCTCTGAAACAAAAATGAGAAATAAAAACTCTTCTTATCGCTTGCCTTTGCTACTAACCAGATGCCCACCCACCACCCACTCGTTGCCGTTTGTCCACCGCCCCTTGCTAGCCTCTCGGGAGGGAGAAATTTTGTGTCGTTGTCAAACGCATATTTTTATTTAGAAACTCGTCTAGATAATAGAAATAGAAAAATCCATTTCTTGCCAAAAATTGACTTTTGGAATAGAATAATTATCATTCGCACCCTATTGACCATGCTCTAATGATCCCATCTTGATCTCTAAATTGTTTTGTTTTGAAGCTTTCTAGACTTTGCTTTGGATTGAAGTTTGCTGGGATTGTAATGTACCTCTCATGTATCTTTTAGGAAATGAATGAAATTTTTTTTTTGACCAAAAGAAAAAAGTGTCCCCTCCTCTCCCCCCTCCAGCGTTAGATATATCCTTAATTCCAAACTACACATGTTTTAAACACACATGATAATCATTCTATTTCTAAACAGAACTATTTTTCTATTCCTTGGAACAAGTTATTTGGTAACATAATTTCATTTTTCTATTTCTAGAACAAATTTTTAATTCAGAAATAGGTTTGGAATATAAATGAGAAGTAAATATTTTCTATTTCATTATGGAAAAGTAATTAGAAATAAAATTATTCTTATCGCTCGCCCTTGCTACTAGCCGACTGTCCGCACACCACCCTCTACCAATCGCCACTAGTCGCCACCAAAGTTGTACGTCTACAAATAAGTCCCACCATCTCTAAATACGTATGGTTTGAAAAAAGGTGTAGTAGCAAATTGACCATTTTTCTATTTTTTTTTTTTCCATTTCAATGAGCTCACGTCTCTTTGCATCGGCTATTAATTCTAATTTAAATATTTTCTATTCAAGATATTATTGCAATGTCACGGTCCAATCCATGTGGGGCAAGTACTAAAAAATAAAGTACTTTGATTGGAGTTGCGTATTTGCTTTGAATGATATCATAAGGATAGCCGCCCGATATTGGAATTGAGGTGTCATAAATCACATACTCCCACTCTTAAACCATTAACATCCTTAACACCATTCATCCATATCTCCGGTGGCACTCCCCTATTTGATGCGTGGAATTGAGGTGTCATAACTGACATACTCCCACTCTTAAACCATTGACATCCTTATCACCATTCATCCATATCGCCAATGGCACTCCCCTATTTGATGCGTGGATCAGTCTATCCCTGCCCCCGACGCTCTTACCCTGATGATCATTCAGTCTCACTCGTTAGATTAGGTCTAAGTCTAGTTTATCCACAAATAACACATCTACTCAGGGGTCCCTAATCATGCCTCTAGAAATTGACCTAGCTTGCATGCTTGAATAAGGATGGAGACCAATTTGTGTGGTTATTCAGTGAACTCATCTTGGAAAATTGGGTAGTTTACAATTATTGTTATTTAATTTTAAATACTTTTATTATTATTTACTTAGAATAATCTTTTAACATTAGAATGATTCGAAATGATTTTATGCGTTTCCCAACTCCGTCAAAGATTTCCAAGATGAGAATCGTAATGTGATATTGGCAATAAAAGTGATGTAAATGGGAAATATTTGTATCACGATATGAGTAAAAGGTTCAGCGTCAAACTCATTCAATGAATGTCGTGACATTCACCACGCTGCTGAATTTAATAATTACTTAATAAGCGAAATGGCTCTCTTCCCAAATATTTTTGACTCATTGAAAAATGGATGTCAGTAAAAAAAAAAAAAAAAAAAAATTGTCCAAAAATTCTTAAAATTATTGTAGAGCGACCAACTTAGTTCTAAATCTTTAAATTATGTTAATTTAGTTATAATTTTTTAGATTTTTTCAATTTTTTAGATTTTTCTAAATCTTTTAGAAAATTTTTGAATTTCTTTTTTTTTCCTTTTATTTCTTTCTTCCTTCATTGATCACCGGGCCTCAATAAGCTTGCAAGGGTCATCCTTGCTAGCCACTAGCAAGGGTTGAGCCTCACCAACCCTGGGTGAGGTTAGCCTCTTCCTTTGGTTGGCAAGGCTCGACCTCGCCAAATCTAGCGAGGTCAACCTCGCCCGAGGCTCATGAGATTGACCCTCGTCCAATGACAACTCTTTCCTAAGGCCAGCAAGCTCAGTTGACCTCACCAGTTTCTCAAGGGCGAGCCTTGCCCTAGGCCAACAAGGTCTAACTCGCTAGTTAGAGGAAGAATGAAATAATAAAAAAACAATAAAAAAGAAAAGGAAAAGGAAAAAAAAAAACTCCAAAATTTTATTTAAAATTTCAGAATTTTTTTTTCAAAAAATATAAAATCTTGTCCACATCAATGCCGACATGTCATGTTGGAGAATAGCATCCACATTAGCGATAATTAGACCAAAATTGGTGAAACTAACTAAATTAGCAAATTATAATAAAAGTTTATGATTAAATTACAAATCGTCAAAAGTTTTAGAACCAAATTGCCACAATTAAAATGTTTAGGATTAAATTGACAAATTATTAAAAAGTTAAAATTAAATTGGTATAATTGGAAAGTTTAGGAATGAACCCATTTACCTCGCCGGCCGCCGGCCGTTCGAGGGTTTCTGGGTCAAAAAAAAAAAAAAAAAACCCATTATATCATAGGTTTAGGACTTTTTGGGGCAATCTTCTCATTGGTAAAAAGAGAACACTATAGCAAGAAATTGCATATATAAATGGAATTCTAAGAGCTTTCCCTATTCATGTTTGAGATTGTGTATATAAGTTTCTTTTTATGAATAGTGAGATGAACCTTCCTTCATGGAAGAAAAATCATCATTTCTTGGACTAATGGTGAGTGTGTTGCCTAGTTATATGTAAAACCATTTTGGAATAACATGTCCTGATCTTATGTAAGAAGTCGTAATGTGCTCTTTCACATGAAAGAGAGGAACTTGATTCAGTTACAACTATTGATTAACTGTTTGGGGCTACGTAGACAAGCGTAGACAAAAACAAGTTCCTCCCAAGAAGAAAAGTTTAGTTGAAAACAATTGAAATATTTTATACGAATATAGATGGGTTGATGAACATTTGAAGGATGCCCAAGCAATGTTCCATTAAAATCGAAATTTATTAGTAAAATCTAATTTTTAATTAAAAAAAACTACTGTTAGGGTATTGTGTGCTTGTTAAATGGACCAGATCCATGAGTTGTAACTTGAGCCCCTTGCCTTATGGTGGGTTTATTTCTCTAGTAGAGCTTTTTGCTAGTAGTGGACCTGGTGGTCTTGAACACGAGAGAAAAGGGAAAGAGGGTTTAGGTTTTTCTACACATCCAAGCTTGCTTTGTACTAAAATTGAAAACACGTGTAATTTTCTTATAGCTCCACTAGAAGATTGTACCAAACTTCCAAGTAATTGGTTGTGTTCACTTTAGAGAGATTGGCTATCACATATTTCGCAAATGATTTGGAGTTGGTGGTGTAATGACGTGCAGAAGGGGGAGCTTGTGTTTTAGTACGTTTGTGGGGTGCTTGAATTACGTACTCATAATCGAAATTGATTAATGAATTCCGTTATACTGTGGTATGTTTCCTTTCACACGAAAAGTGTTATCCAAATAAATCTTGGTGTAAATTGCTCTCTCTAAATCCTCTCACTTACATGTGAGAGGTGCTTTCTTCTTAACATTTTCAAATTACCAAAAGGAAAAAGACTGAGTTGATAAAAAAAAAAAAAAAAAAAAAACCCCATTTGATTTGTAGGAGTAATATATGAAATACGAGGCTCAATATGATCAAAGGGATAAGTACCAAAAAAGTCCTAAACTTATTGCATTTGTACCAATTCAGTTCTAAACTTTTTAATTGAACCAATTCAGTCCTAAACCTTTTAATATTGGTACCAATTCAATCCATCCGGTCAATTTTGACCAACCAACGTTGACATGGACGTCGGCCGGTGACCGGACGCTACGTGACAATTTTTATGATTTTTTCTAATTTTTTATTAATTTGTATTAATTTTTTTCTTTTTCCTTTTTTTTTCTTTTTTTTTTCTTGGCGGTGGCCGACGAGCCTCCAGTGAGGCTCGCCAGCCACTGGGTGAGGGCGGCGAAGCCCTCGCCTGCCACCGGCGGGGGTCGCGGCCCTCGCCCGGCCTCTCCCAAGGCCGCCGGCGAGGCGGGGTCGCCCGAATCTAGGTGAGGCCAGCCTCGCCCACGGCCCTGGGCGAGGTCGAGCGGCCCTCGCCAACCGCCGGCGAGGGTCGTGGCCCTCGCTTGGCCTCGCCTAGGGCCGCGGGCGAGGCGGCTTAGCCCAAATCTGGGCGAGGCCGCCTTCACCTGCGGCCACGGGTGAGGCCGAGCGAGGGCCACAACCCTTGCCGTCGGCTAGCAAGGGCTGCTTGACCTCACCCAAGGCCGCGGGTGAGGTTGGCCTTGCCTAGATTCGAGCAAAGCCACCTCACCGGCAGCCCCGGGAGAGGCCGGGCGAGCGCCGCGACCCTCGTCGACGGTAGGCAAGGGCTTCGCAGCCCTCACCGGCCACCGCTAAGAAGAAGGCAGAAAAAAAAAAAAAATAATAATAAAAAATAAAAAAAAAAAATCGAAAAATTATTAAAAAAAAAATTATAAAAATTGCCACATCGCATCCGGCCACCGGCCGGCATCCACGTCGGCGTCGGCCGGGCAAGATTGGCCGAATGAACTGAATTGGTACCAATATTAAAAGGTTTAGGACTAAATTGGTCCAATTAAAAAGTTTTTGACTGAATTGGTACCAATGTAATAGATTTAGGACTTTTTTGGTACTTTTCCCCATGATCAAAGGACTAGAAATCTGGATTAAAATACATTCATTTAGTCCATTATATTTGTAGGGGATGTCACTGAACAATTAGAATAAATTCGGGGATCATTCATAGCTTCATCTTTTCTTTTCTTTTAAGTAGAAGGATACTATTCTCAAATAAAAGGGCATCAATTATTGAATCATAAATATTTGTTTGTCACAAAAGTGCAATTAAATTTTAAAATTCTCAATAAATGAAAAAAACACAATTAAGTCCTAAAATTTTAAAAAAATGCAATCAAGTTCTAAAAGTTGTCAAATTGGTCCAATCAAGTCTTTCCATTAATTACAGTATTTGAAAATTTTAGGACTTGATTGTACTTTTGTTACACGTTTTAAAATTCAATTGCAATTTTGTGACAAGTTTTAAAACTTCTAGTGCACTTCTCCCTAAATATTACTTGAAGACATCATAGTTAATCACACTTTCTAAGCATACGTTTCTTAATGCACACACAAATGCGGAAAGAATTACTTATTTTTCTTTTCTTTATCTTTCTTTTGTTTTTTTCTTGTTCCCTTCCTCCTTCCTCCAGCTAGTCGTTGATTGGTGACTTGCCAGAGGCTAGAGTTGGTGAGGTCTCCTGGCCTAATGATGGCAAGATTAGCCTTGTCCAACTGCGACAAGGTGAGCCCTCACTAGATCTGACAAGGCCAAGCCTTGCCCAACGATATAGCAAGGTTGATCTTGTCAGCCCTAGCCTTTGGCTGGTCGCGATTGATGATTGGTTGGAGGAAGAAGTAATGGGAGAAGAAGAAAAAAAGGAAAAATGAAAAATAAATAAATAAATAAATATTATTTAAAGTTTTGTCTATGTTAGTGTTAGTCATGTTGCCAAAATTGACCGAAATTGAATGAACTGACACAAAAATAAAATATTTAAAACTCAATTGATAAAAAAAAAATTATGATTGAATTAGCACAATTACAATAAATTTAGGACTTTTTTGGTAATTTTCCCCACGGATGCATAGCCAATTTTAAGGGAGACTCTCATATGTTTGCCAATTACATATGCTTTTGTAGCATCATCATCAACAATAAACAACCCAATTTGGGATCCCAAAATCCCGCAAGTGGTCCTGACTTTGATGAGCCTTCGGCGGGATCTTGAAGATGACATTCGGCTGCCTCGCAAACATCCAGATCCACTTGAACAGATAGCTGATCGGCACTTTCTTCGCTGCGCCGGATCGGTTCGAAGATACAATCTTGCTCTCCCCCGTCATGTATACAAAACAACACCAAACCCCACCCCCTTCTTTGAGCCCCCCATCCACCAATTCAACCTCTTTTGCCACTTCCTCACTGATCGCCACCACTCCATTTTGATCACTCTCGGGCGAAGGCAAAACACTGAACTTGAGCCCTTCCTGATATATGAACTCCTTCGAACGGTTCCCCAACATCTCCTCGAACAGCTGATAACTCATGTTCCATCCTCCTCTAATCCCACACCTGACCACGCATCGGTTGATGAGCTCGTGGGGGAACATGCGGCGGAACAAAAACCGTTCCTAGAGATCGAGACGACAACGACCACGAACCCCGAGTGTGTCGCTCGTACATTCGCAACACAGTGAGCGAACGTCAGGGAAATGCAGTGGAGGACCTTCGTGTAGGACAGATCTGGCGGATCCTTGGGCTGGGTGCTATCTTGACGGCTAACTCGGCGTCGGACGGAGACCTTGTTGTTGAGCTCGAAATGTACGTCTCTGAGTATCTTAATATGGTGGTCAATAAATTAATGAAAGAAAAGGTTCTTCTCATGTAAGGTGCAAAATGTGTATTTGAGTTGATTCTAAACTTCTGGTTTAAAAGATCAGTTGAATATTTCGGGGCATTGACCGCGCATTTATTGCTGTAGTAATAATTAATGCTGCCATATAATAAACAATTCAGTCCCTTTGATTTTTTTTATTTTTTTTTTTGGTCGGTAGTCCCTATGATTTAAGTGGTTAAATAGCTATTATTTTCTTTAGTAACAGTAAAGAAGAAGTGATATAAAATATTTCAAAAATGCCTTACTCTCTAATAGATTAACCACTTAATACAATACTATGTTACTAAACATGTAACGAATAATATGTACTTGTATGATATGTAATTGATCGCTGCTTAATATACTTCATATGTATTATGATGGTTATGATAATACAATAATTGTACAATATTGTCATCATTATGTAACACTAAGGGGTTGTTTCATTTGAATCTTGCCAATAATAAGCTATTTGGTAGTATTCCGGACTGCTGGAATCGTTCATATTCCTTAACTTTGTCATTTAATAAGTTGTCCACGGTACTTGCACAATCAATTGGAACCATCCTTTCAACCCTACACTTGAATGGAAATCATCTCAATGGAGAGATTCCTCTATCTTTGTGTTATTGCACAAGTAAGAAATTTGGACCTTGAAGAGAATAGCTTCTCCAAAAGCATTTCAACATGGTTTAACAAAAAGCTTTCGTGTTTTGTTGATCCTGAGGTTACGAGAGAATAGGTTTACTAGAAGCATCCCTCTGTAGCTCTGCTCACTCTCAAGATTGAAAATATTAGACATGGCAGTGAACAACTTGATAGGAATAGTCCCACGTTGTCTTGGCAATATGAGCAGCATGATTAAATTGATTTAGTCAATGCATTTGGATCTATGGCCATTGCTCCTACAAAAGATATTGCTTCCTTTTTATATGCAATTCCATCACCATTTCATACTTTTGGGATCAAGAGCATGTGGGTGAGATCATGAAGGGAAGATATAACGAATACCAAATTGATCTATAACTTGTGGTCAATTTGGATCTCTCAAGTTACTTCTTGATCGGGTTGATCCCCGAAGAACTTACTCTCCCCTCGGGATTGCATGGTTTGAACTTGTCACACAACCATATCTCTAGAGATATGCCCATTGGCATTGGGAACATGATGTCACTCAAGTCTCTTGATCTTTCAAACAACCACCTCTCAGGGACAATTCCATAGGACATTTCAGTATTGACATTTTTGTGCACCTCAACCTATTGCAAAACAACTTCACCAAGCATATTCTAGAAGGAAATCAAATCCAAACAATCAACAATCCTTCCATTTATGCCAACAATCCTCTACCCTATGGGGATCTTTTGAGAAGAAAATGCCTTTGCGCCGAGGCACCTCAAACACTATAAATCCCTCACCCTGAAGATACACATAAAAAGGATAAGCTTGAGGAGGCATTGTAGTATGGGGTCGTAATGCTTGGATTTGCAACGGGGTTTTGGGGGGTTATTTGGAGTTTTGTAGTTCAAGAAGGATTGGAGAGAGATGTGCATATTTCAGCTCAACAAATCATGCATCATACTAGGCATATGTTGCTATAGTGGTGAAGGTAGTCAAGTTAAAGAGACTAAGACGGTCAAGAAGCATATAAATAATGAGCAATCTCTTGACCTTTCCCCTGCCTTTGGTTATTCAAAAGATGAAATAGTTTCCTTGATATTACACAAATAAGAAAATCTGTATAATTAAAGAGTATTTGACTGAGTCATTAATAACTATGCTAAACTACTATTAGAAGAAAAAAAGCTACTAAAAATCTCAAACTATGCCCATTGTGACATATTTACCCTAATTTTTTTCTTTGATACAAAAAATCCCAAACTTATGAGTACCATAAAAAAAAATTCCTACATAGAACAATGTTGACATAGTGCCTACTCATGTGATTTAAGTAAAATAATTTTTAGCTGGAAAGTCATCTAACTGAACCCTGACGAAGGGTAAATGTGTTACATGAATACAAGTTTGGAGCTTTTCATGTTACAAGAAAAAAGTTAGGGAAATGTGTCACATTATGTGTAATTTGGTGTTTTTAATATCGCAAAGAAAAGTTCGGGAGTAGATATGTCACAATGGGCATCATTTGAGATTGTTCGTGGCTTGTTCCCTAAAAAAACAGTATACAAAATATATTACAAGATTTCAAAATTACATGGAACAAATATATCTACGATAATCATTTATTTAAAGATAATAATGAATAAGTATAACTTTGAATATAATTATATAAATTGAATACCTATAATATTAATAATTTTTATATTATTACGTCGATAATTATTACGCAGAATTGTAAATGCAATTATTGTTACGTATTAATTTTAATCAACATTTTTCAATTACCCATAGACTAGGAGGAAGAAGATAGAGGGACCTTTATTGGAATATGGCTCTAACAGCTATTAAATAAGTTGTTCAGAAATAAGCACTATATGTAAGAACTGTGTTAAGTGACAGATAACGTCATAGTCGTTATAATTAATATCATATCACAATATTTATAACCAAATTTAATATTCAATCAAGTCATTATAACTATGCTAAATTCTTGTATCGTGAACTATATTGGAATTAATATATATTGAATATAAATTTATTATAAGATGTTGAAACTAGATTCACCAAATGTAATTATGATAATTAATTATTTATAGATATCTATTTAATTGTTTGAGTGTAATCATAATCATATAAATGGATGATTGTCATATTACTAATTGACAATACTATTATTGAAATTATTATTACAAATAATAGTCAATATGGAATTATGTAGTTATGTACATCAATTTTTTTAATTTTAAATCAATATTTTTTTCAATCACTAGTAAACTAAGAGGTTGAAATAAAGGAATATTTTTTTACAGTATTATTGCCATAGCTAATGGATAACCTGATATTTAACAAACTATAATTGTAAATAAAGAATATGTTATGTTTTGACACAAAAAAGTTATTGTGTGATGAAGACCTATAAAGGAAAGGGAAAAAGAATAAGAACTCTAAACTTTGCCTATTATGATATATTTACTTTAAATTTTTTTGACGTAAAAATCTCAAATTTATATCAATATGACTCATTTACTCCATTGACACTAAAAACTCTAAATTTGTATTCATGTGACATATTTGCTCTTCATTAATAATCCACTAATGAGCTTAAATGAAAATATTTTATGGCTACCTAAATGAACGATGGAAGGCAAATGGTTTTGATGTGGTTTGTCCACGAGACAAAAATATGTAAATTTATGGTATGTTTTTCTTTTCTCTTTTTCTTTTTCCTTTTCCTCTCCTTCATCCTTCTCCTTTTTCTTTTTCTACATGGCAAACTCATTGACGAAAGCAACGGTGAGGGCGGCAACAAATGCGTCGGCTAAGTGCAAACTAAGGAAGGAGACAACTAAAAAAGGAAGGAAGAAGACAAAAGTTAAAAGAAAAGGAGAAAAGAAAATGAAGGTAAATATGTCTCATAAGTTTAAGTTTAGGATTTTTTATGTTAAAAATTTAGGATAAATATTTTACACAAATATAAATTTGAGACTTTTGTTATCACCAAAATAGTTTTTGAAATAAATGTTTCATAATTGGACTTTTTTTTTTTTTGTGACTTTTCTTGAAAAGGCAAAATGTTTTTTTTATGTCAAGGTTACATATATAAAGAAAGGGTAGAGACGTGATGGGGCCCTGTCCCCATTACTTGAAAGGACGCTCCATCTCACGTCAATCATTCAAAATAAAATGATTTTTTGAGATCTTGGGAAATCTTTTGACTCTAGAAATGATTCCGGTTACATACGGAGAACCTTCTTTACTAGTGAAACAATACAGATAATATATATTTGAAAAAGGATAAAAAAATATCTCACGTAACATCATGCTTATGAGACTATTATTGTATTAATTTATTTTATTGGTAGTTATTATACAGAAGTTTTCTTGGCAGACGTTGATATGTTCTCTATTTGTACTGTGTACCAAGAATGAGAGGCCAACAGAAAAACTAACTTCCTCGGGCAAGGTATAAATAGATGCATACATCATTCTCGGTGCTGGGGACGGAGGAATCACTGGTCATGCTGTGTCCTCCGAGTTTTGCCAATCAAAATGCCAGCATGAAACAACACGAACTGGAATGCGAAATTGCTCTTTGATCAATTGGCATTTTTTTGAACTACACCATAATTTATCTGGGGGTAGGGTAAGAACGTGGGTTGATCAATTCCTACTACAAGCCACGATGACTATAAAAAACACTCCTCAGACAAAACAGGAGAACAATGCAGCAAGCAACCAAAAGTCAATCGTCTAAAGCTGCACCATGCCAGTTAGAACAAAAAGCCGGCAATTGGGGAGAATGCACTTTGTGCTTCTATTCCCTAGAGCCTTCAGAGCTGCACTTGACAGCAAAGGACACCACTTTAGCTACACCATCTTTGGAATGAAAGATCTGGTTATGCAGCAGCTCATCCCTAGCTCTTTCCAAACTTAATTGTTGCATCCATTCCAAGCAAGTTTGAGAAGGATATGCCTAATGCTTGCACCTCGAGCAGCCTGTTTTAGCCATACAAACTCATTATTCCAGTTGCAGGGGGATCTGTCAATACCACAGAGGAGCAGTATTTCCTCCAACTAGTAGCAGTGAAGCAACTCCTAGAAAATAGGTGATCTCTAGATTCATTTTGCTGAATATATCACAAACATAAAGGAGAACTTGGAGAAGAATACCGATTAACAATCCTTTCAAGATTAGGCAGCTTATTGAGATAGCCATCCTAGCTGTAAGTGCAAATGTAGGCGCATTTTGAGAAAACCAAATAATTCTATGCCAGTTGACTTTTGCTCCATGATTTCTTACAAGCTTCCGTGCATCAGAATATCTCAAGACTCCAATCTTTAATGAAGTGCATACTGCTTTATCCTCAGCCGACGACTTAGGAAAAGGACACCACGTAAAGCTGCTTGTATAGAAACTAAGCTAGCTGTAGGCCATGTCCAAGCAGAATCTCAAATAACATCAGCCACTTTGGAGGCGGTGTATTAGATAATTCTTCAAGAATAAGCATCTATAGAATTCCATGGGGATGTCAATTATCTGCAAAGATCTATAGATTTGCCATTACCAATCTAGTACTTAATTGAAGGCTTAAGAATCAAACTAGCCTTTACTAGTTTCCTATAAGCATAAGCAGAACTCGCATCAGGAGAGGCAGACCAAATACTACCTTTGCCTATAGGATAATTGCAAAGCCAAGCTATCCATAGAGAGCCTTACTTAAGATAATTTTCCAGACATGTTTGATGATGCAAGCAATGCTCCAAAGGTCCACTCTCCTAAGCGCAATTCCTCCTTCATGTTTAGTAAGACAAACTTGCTTCCAATTCAATACGACACCCTTGTCACCACTCTGTTGCCCTTTCCAAAGAAGAGACCTACCTACATTTCTGCTCAACTACTTTAATGACCTTCTTTGGAAGAAGAAAATCCGGCACCAAAAGCTAACAAGACAACAGGCAACAGCTTTAATGAGTTGAAGCCTGCCAGCATATGTCAACTTTTTCTCTGTCCAAAATGTGAATCTGGCTCTAATTGTATCCACGGAATGCTTAGAATCTATATCTGTAAGCCTACTGGATATGAATGGTACTCCGAGGTATCTAACTAGAAGATGCTCTCTGCTAAAACCACAAATTTCAAGCAAATTAGGAACCTGTTTGTCAGAACATCCGGGAGTAAAAGCTTCAGTTTTGGAGGGGTTAACTTGAAGGCTAGATTCAAACCAAATAAATAAAAACTTGAAGGCTAGACATATTCCTGAAGTCTTGCAAAATAGAAAGAAAAACTCTTAAAAATACAGCATTACAAATCATCAAATCATCAACAAAACAAAGGTGATGAACTGAATTTTGGGACAGGATGGGTGGTACTTAATCATCTGTCTTCTAGCAGCCGCATTGAGCATTCTCAAAAGAATCTCCATAGTGAGCACAAATAGATAAGGGGAAGGAGGATCACCCTGTGTCACCCTCTTTACCGGCTAAAAAACCTTGAGATTTGTGGATATTAATGGAGAAAGAGGGAAAATAACGCACAGCTTGATCCAAATCAGGAAAGAAACATGCACACCATTTGCATGCAGAATCTTTGCAAGGAAGTCCCAATTCAATAAGTCAAAAGCTTTTATCAGCATCAATCAAGCAGCTTGGAGATGTACCATCTCTATGAGTCATGCTAATGAAATGTGGTAAAACTTACTCAACCTGCAAGGTAGGATCTTAGTAACTCATCTATGAACAACAATGCATCAAGATATAGGCCTAGAGTCAGCAATTGTAGAAGCAGTTGCTGATTTAACTAGAGAAATAGCTGTTGCATTTATTTTTTTTCAATAGGCCTAGAGTCAGCAATTGTAGAAGCAGTTGCTGATTTAACTAGAGAAATAGCTGTTGTATTTATTTTTTTCAATAGCTTCGAAGAGGAAAGAAAGAAGACATTGCATCACACAAATCTGTACTAATAACAATCCAAGCAAAAGTATAAGATGGACCAAAAAGCCATCTGATTCTAGTGCTTATCCCCATTCGTGGACCACAAAACCTGCTGAATCTCTTCATACGTAAGAGGAGCAATAACTCTTTGCTGTAAATGATAAGGCAATGCTACTGTGAAATATCATTTAGAACAGATAAAGAAGTATTAGAGCATCCCAAATCATGAGAACCAAGAAGTAACTGATAGTGAGAGATGGCAACAATAAATAGTCGTGTGACCTTCAATTTCACACCATAGATATTGCTTTCTAGAAATCACACAAGTTTAACTGGAAAAGTTATGCAAATTATCAAGCGGTCACCCAATTTATTGGGTTACCTAACTAATCGACTTAGGAACAAGCATATTAACTATCACAAAATAAAAATGCGAAATTCTGGATCAACTTGAGAGACAAGCAGACTAGAAGCTAATCACATTTTTGCTACTTTTAATTAATTAGAAATACTGATTGAAGAAACTTGATGAGCATTCTTGCTGAGTGAAGAATACATATAACTAAAACACCCCCTTCAACTTGCCATATCTTCTCAATAAAGGAGACACTTAAGTTGCACTTGATGCTGATCAACGTGTCATCAGCTACAAAATCTCAAGGATTTAAACCTTAAAACCCTCTAAATTTCATGCAATTTAAAGTGCTTTTATGGTTTTGATGCCAAATTAATGACACAAGCTAGAGTAAATGTCATGCAATTATTGACTTATTGGTTAATTAGATCCTATAATAGAGTATTACCGGTTGAATGCACTAAGGTGGATTACAAATAATCATTAACCTAAGCTTTCATCGCTAATCAACTTACTTACTCAGAGTAAGCTTATTTGTAGAGAAAAAAGGACGAAAACTGGGGGTACTTGTCTACCTCAAAACTCACCAAATCGGAAAGAATATTTGAAGCCTAAAACTTAAGAAATTCACTCCAGATTCTGTCTCATCCTCCACTTATAACTCGAGGACTAAAAGGTGCAAAATACACTGACGAAAGCACATTGCTATTTCTTTTTCTTTTTCTTTTTTTCACTAGGACCTACGGAGCAAAGACAACGAATATGCCATGAAATCACAATCAACTATATCATTAGAATTTTTGACTTCATGGTGTCTACCCATGTTTATCTGCCCAGTAGATTGAGCTTGTGACAAAGACCCACCATTTGTGTCGATCTGGTCCGCCGTCATCATCGCATGCCAAAATGGACAAGAATAAAATCATAAGTTAAATGCATATATTAATTCGGATGCCTAACTTCGTGCATTTGTATACCTTAGAAGGAAGCCCTTTGACATTGGAAGACAGAGTCTAAACTCAACCGGGATCTTGTACTTTTGTGAGTGAGCCTCTTGAAATGGAAGATAACATCGGTTCTGACGAAGGAAGCATCAAAGAGCAAGACAGGTTGCTCCCGATAGCCAACGTGGGGCGGATCATGAAGCAAATCCTGCCTCCCAACACAAAAATCTCAAAGCAAACAAAAGAAACGATGCAAGAATGTGCTCAGAGTTCATCGGCTTTGTGACCAGCGAAGCATCGGAGAAGTGCCGGAAGGAGAGGAGGAAGACCATGAACGGTGATGATATTTGCTGCGCTATGGAGACCATGGGTTTCGACGATTATGCTGGTCTGCTAAGAAGGTATTTGCATAGATATAGAGGATTAGAAGGGGAAAAGGCTAATCAAGTCAAGGCGATGAACAACACTCAACAGTAGCAAATCAAACAGTGTTGAGCAATCTTTGTCATGTAGAAATAAACAATTTAGGAACAATCAGGCTTCGACCTTCAACTCAGCAAACTTCTAACACGATGAAAGGAGTGATAGATCAATCTCAAAGCCATATTGAGGATGTAAGGGAAGGTATTAGGGCAAGACATATTTATCAAGTTTCTAGCTTTGATCGTGATGACACTCATGGGGGTAATTTTTTATATTGGGCTCTTTATTTTCAGACGCTTTAGTGTTGTTTTTGTTTTCCAGATTTATCTGGATGGCTTTCAGCCAAGAGTTACTTAGGATAATGTTCACCTAATTCACTGGAATATTTCGTAATCAAGTCAAAAATCTCAGTACTTGCGGTCTGATATCAAGCCAAGAGTTATTTCAATATGAGGAAAGCACAGGGAGATGAGAGGATATACTGGTTCACAGTTCAGCGGAAGAGAAAAAACAAGGTTAGCGAATCAGCTTTCATTTTTCACTTTTATCTGATAAACATATAAAAGTATCATAAAAATTTGGAAAAGTTTGTCCTCAGTAGAGGTAAATAATAGAGGCAATATTCCAGATTTTCTGTGATTAATTATCTTAAATTACTGTGACACGGATTCCCCTTTCTTACTTTCCACCTGGTACTGTGAAATGATCCTAATCGATAATGGGATGAGAATCGAGATGTTAATCAAAATAAGGTGAGAAGAGAAGGGAATCAGAGTAAGGTGAGAGGAGTAGGAAGAAAAGAAAGGAGAGATAGAACGTCAAGAGAGAAATTTCTGTATTCCATCAGTTGGATATCATTACAAGTAATGATGCTCAGCACACATTTCCTTCCCAATGAATTCAGAACAAAAGAAACAACTAATGCTTCATTCATGTATCTCAATTAAACTACCAATGAATGGCATTCTACTTCAGCAACTGGTCCTGCAACTTCAGTAACATATCTCCTAATTGGGAATTGGGTCTTTTAAGTTTTTCAATTCTCCTTCAGGCTAGACTTGTTCTGAAACTTGGGTTACGACATTTTTAAATTTGAGCATACTCAGTACATATAGGTGGGGTCATTTTGGACTTATCAACACGTTATTCCTTTGTTCTAATTACTAGGTATTGACTAGAGAGAGACTGTTAACAAAACCTGTTTGAGTTAGGGTTTGAACCAACAACTGTTGACGCCTTAAATTTTATTTATGTTTTATTAATTAAGTTTTCAGATAATAAATAATAAATAATAAATAAACAACAAAAACAGAAAACAAAACAAAAAGCAAAAGAAAAAGAAAACAAAAAGCAGCGGCGAACAGCTCTCCCTCCGGTGGGCTTCTACGGCCCATCCTCCTCATCAGCCCGGCCCGGCCCGGGTCATCTTCTCCCTCGCGCCTGCGCAACGCACGCGCAGAGGGCGCGACGCCGGAAGGGTGGCCGGACGACGACGCACGTGGAGCAGAGACGGCTGGCATCGGATGGGGACGTGCCGAGGGCAGCTGGCGTCGGATGGGACGCCGGTTCGGCCGGTGAAGGCCGTCGAAACCGGTGATCCACCTCCGTCGACCGGCCGCCCCTCGGCCTATAAATAGGCCCTCCGTCGACGAAGAAGGGACCACGAATCGAGAGAGAGGGAGAGGCGGAGGAGATCAGAGCCGCGACCCTTGGACACCCCCACTGAGAGACTTCAGCGGGGGGCCGAGGGCTCGCAGCTTCGGATCCGAGCGCGCCAGAGAGAGAGAGAGAAAAAGGGATCCTCGCCGCTCCGCCGTCGCTGCATCGCCATCACCCCCCTCCCCCGTCGTCGCTGCTCACCGCCACCACCTCGCCACAGGTAGCCGCCGCCATCGCCATCACCCCCCTCCCCCGTCGCTGCCGTCGCCGTCGCCGCATCGAGCCGCGTCCCCCTCCTCAGCGCCGCGAATCGGGAACCCTAGGGTTCCCGATTTTTTTTGGGTCGCGACCCGGGTCGTTGGGTCGGACCCGGGTCGGGGGAACCGGGTAGGGTTTCCCCGGTTCCCCCCCAAAACGACGCAGTTTTAAAAATAAAAAAAAAAAAAAAAAAAAGGGGGACCCGGGTCGTTGGGTCGGACCCGGGTCGGGGAACCGGGTAGGGTTTCACCGGTTCCCCCCCTCCCCCAAACGGCGCCGTTTCTTTTTAAGAAAAAAAAAAAAAAAAAGAAAAATGTTGAAAAAAATCCGAAAATATTTTAATTTCCAAAAAACAGAAAATATCGGGCCTTTTAAAAAAAAAAAAAAATCCAAAAAATATTTTATTTCCGAAAAAATATTAAAAAATATTTTATTTTCCAAAAAAATCAAAAATAAAAATATTTCATATTTTCCAAAAATGCCAAAAATTCAGAAAAAAGCCAAAAAAAAAAAACTTGTATTTTTCCAAAAAAAAAAATATCAAAAATCAAAAAAATCCCTTTTATGTCCAAAAAATTGGAAAAAGGTCCAAAAAATGTCTTTTTCCAAATAATGCATGGAAAATCCCTAAAACATCCAAAAAACCTCAGGGTTTAAACAAGGTTAGGTACCGAAAGGGCATTAGTGATTAACTAGTGTAATCAAGTCCCCGATCCTAATTTCTCTCAGTTGCGCGGAGCGAATATTTCTCCCAATATTTCGCATGGGTTTCTAATCAACCCACCCCAAATTGATTAGTGGCGACTCCGTTTTAAAAATTAACTTACAGGTTAAAAAAACTTAGACTATTAAAGTCGTGAATTGGTGGATTTGGGAGAGTCCGGGCTTAATTAATCGAGCCGAGCCATTAGCCTCCACTAGGCACCCGCCCCGATCGGGCGCCGAAAAAAAAGAGGTCGCGACAGCTTGGCGACTCCACTGGGGACTTTGAAGACTTAGGCATTTTTTGCCTTGTTTAAATTCTTTACTGACTTAGGTTTTTTTTTATGCAGGTCAATAGCTTAGAAATTTTTTTTAACTTTGCTTAAAATAGATTGTCTTGTGATTATGAATTGTGGTGCATGCTTTACTTGTTTCAGCACTACACATAGCACACACAACCCGGCCGCCGGACCTGGGCCGCCATAGGATATTTAGGATGGTGTCAAGAAAGATACGACCTCGAACGCGAGACTGCGATGTAGAGGTTGCCTTTCTTTTCCCCGAATTTCTCTAGCCGAGGTTAGAAGGGTATGCTGCTAACGCGAGACTGCGACGAGCGGATACCCTTTTAATTTCAACAAGCCTTCTCAGTTAGAAATCGAGCCGCACATCTCATGTGCATGTCTTTGTACTTGCCATTTTCTTTAAAAGCAAAGTAATTTATTTACTTTTACTCTGTCCTTTTATTGACCCATGGCAATTTAGGAAAGTTTTTTTGAGTCATAGTTTATATGCGATGGGAGAAGATGACATCCAGTTCATTCCCACTCCCAAAGCAGAGCTCTTCAGATGGTGGGGTCAATTGGACCAATATGCCCAAGAACGAGTGAAAGCCAAAGTCGGTCATCTTCTATCGTTGATTCGGATCCGTGTTCATCCCGAAGTCATGCAGGCCATGACACATTTCTGGTGCCCGAAGACGACTACTTTTGTGTTTGGTGGGTTCGAGCTAACCCCAACTCTGGAAGAATACAGCATCATCACTGGAATGCCTCTCGAGAAAAGACTTGTTAGGCCATCAACAAGCATTATCCCGTTGCGTGGGTTAGCACGACTTTTAAGAACTGAAGTCCATGTTATGAGGCAAATTCTTGGAAACAATCATAATACCTCCCCCCCTAGCATTTTTGACTGCCTGTTTCGAAAATCAACCCATGACCCAAAAAAGTGAGATTTTCCTTCTGGGCCTTTTCGGGTTCATCATTTTCCCCCATCAAAGAAATGTCATAAGTCCAAAAATGGCATGGATAGTTGACCAGATCTCAAGGGGGCAAAATTATGTCAACATGATTTTAGCCGAAACATTCTTGTCCCTCAATCGTTTTAAAGAAAACACGGAAAAGGTCATGCGGGTCTCTCCGGAAATTTTACAAGTCTGGTTCTTTTCTCACCTAAGCGAATTTCGAGGCTTCATGCGATCGTCTGAAATAAATGATTTCGAAAATCCATTTCAGAAATTTATGATTTTAGGACCATACATTCCTAACCAAAGTTGTTTAAATTGGATAAACTTTCTAAGAAACCCAGCTCCTGAGGCGTTCCAATGGTGTGCTGGTTGGTTCCATGAAAAGAGAGCTTATTTTGCTTACAGACGCCGCCATCCAATTCCGTTGCTTGGTTTCACCGGCGCCATTTCTTATTTCCCATATCGGGTGACGCGACAAAGTATGGAGCCCTTCAAGAGATCCCACCGCCTTTCAAGAGGAAGGCTCCTCCACTCTTCTTCACCCAGCAAAGTCGTGAATACACATTCGAGATTGACATTGTCGAGGAAACATGGAGCAGGTGCCATCGCAAAAGAATTGTGATACCTGAAGGGCTTGAGGGACGAGAAAAAGCCCACCACGCCTCTGAATCCTACATCCTCAACCATCGTATCCCGATAAAGTGAAAGCCATCAATCCCTCACCCAATCAGCGAGATCAGTCGGCATGAACAAGCAGAGCCTGTGCAAGGGGATTTGGGAATGAACAGGATACATGTCTCAGAGCCGGTCCAAGAAAACAAGCATCGGCGCAAGAACAAGGCTCCCCGTCGCATATAGATTTGCAGTCATGTGTTTCCTAGTGTTGATATAGTGAAAATTCCGTCCCATTGTTTAGGGACTTTTGTTTAATATATAGTATTTCCTTCTCATCATTTCAAGTTTTAAATATCGGAAGTGTGTGGTCTATGAAATCCTCTCTTGATAAATAAAGAAGCGGTTAGACCATTGCCATGGGTCAATCTTTGTTTGCTTTCGTACTCATTCATGATTTTTGCGACACAGGTAATTATGGATCGTCAACTATCAGCCACCCGCGAATGGCCTCATGTGATAGGACCCGATCAGAATGAGGTACAAAATCGCCTCACCAACATTGAAGATGGCGTAGGACAGATGTCCATTGTCCTTCGACAACTCTCAAGGCAAATGGAATCCACTCAAGCTAAACCCAACTCCATAACTATTTTAAGCACACTCCTGGCACCCGCAAATCTGCCAGATAATGACCAACAAGATAAACAGCTTGAAAAGATCATGAAAAAGTTGAGACAGCTGCAAGAGCTGAATCCCATTGACTCGTCTAATTATGTCAGTTTTGAGATCCCTGAAGAACTCAGAACGCCTGAATGCGAAAGGTATGCTGATACCTTCCGCCCAGAGACCTACTTACAAGCCTACCTGGTCCAAAGGATGATTCAATCATACCAATCAAACCTGACCGGCCCTGCCTTGCGATGGTACATTGTCAGGAAGATTAGTTCCCTTAAAACCTGGAAGGAACTAATTCATGTTTTCCACCAAGAATATGATATTGACATCAGCCCTGACATTGCCTTGCCCTACGAAGAACCGATGATCCCGAGCACGAAGAGCCGTCAAATGTCAATGAAGCCTTGCATGATAAATGGGCAACTGAGCAACATCATATTATTGAAAAGTTTCCCACTCGGAAAGGTAAGGAACCTATGTACGAGATCACAGGCACGGAGCCTATTCAAGACCGGGGCACGACAGACAACTCCCAAAGCTTACTTTGCAAGAGCTAGGGTTCAAAGAATACCAACCCCTATCGACATAGAAAGTGAAACAGAGAGTGAAGCCTTAATATCTCTCGTTCCCGTTGACAAAATCGAACGGCAAGACGAAGGGCCTTACTCAAAAGGTCTGGACCGAGCCAAGAAAAGAAAGCCTAAACCGATCAATTCAACATCTACCACCGAGTATAGGCGAAATTTGATAACGGCGAACCACCGCATCAAAACTTCGAGCATTCTCGGAATACAACTCAAAGGCTACCTTCCTCTAGAATATGACCACGATGACTTCTAGTCCCTAGAATACAAACCCAAGGATTTCCGGCGTTATTTCGATGGAGCCGATCACTCATCATATAACAAGTTTCCTACCGTCACCCGGGGATGAAGGCCCGTCAGAAGAAGAAACGTACGTCCTTATCCACTATGATCCTAACGAGCTACTAAACTCGTCCTCTGACCATGAAGATAGCTTCAATACTTCATCCTCATTCGGAAATTTTGACCCAGAAGAAGGCAACGGAGTGATCTCGGTAGAGTCCAACTTCTCTCAAACAGAAAAATTCACCACTTCAACGAATATGCAAAGGTGGGAAAACCGGTGGCCTAACCAAGACATGTCAAGCCCGCCTTGCCCTCATATGATCTTGACCCCCAATAAAGTATGGATACCTAATTTCCGCAAGTACAACGGCACGACTTGCCCCGTGGCTCATTTGCAATATCTCCATACTGAGATGAGTCAGTACCATGGCCCGATGACATTCACAACTCAGGCGTTCCAAGAAACTCTTACGGGGTCTGCATTGCAGTGATTCGTCACAGCAAGTATTTACCTCATAAAGGATTGGAATGAGCTGTCTTCCACATTCTTGCATCAGTACCAAAACCAACTGAGCTGCCTTGCGAGAGTTCGGCCCACTTCAAAAGAAGACCAATGGAGGATTGCCGAGCATATGCAGGAAGGTGGAGGGCTTTTATGATGCAAACCTACCCTCAACTGACTGAAGAAGAATTGATAAAGCAGTTCATGGAAACTTTGCCCCACGAACATCGCTGTTGGCTGCATGGGTTATACTTCCGTAGCTTCAACGAAATAGTCATCGCATGCGAATACTTCGAGTCTACTGGAGGCGAGGAATTCAAAGACGTTTGACTTCAGGACCAGCACTCTCAAAGCGCTCCTTTTTATAGGAGTTTTTATTAGTTTTGTTTGTTTTTATCTAGTGTGCTACTTTGTTGTCTTGTTCATTCCAAGACTTTCTGTATGGTTATAATATTTTGTTTTGAAAGCATGAGGCGGTATTCCAAACCAGCCTAGTGATGCTATCCAACCATGAAAAGAAAATATCATCCAAGGAGAATACTGAGGGCTGGGCTTCCTCATGCTTTTTCTCCCCCAAAGACATGTTCTGAAAATAAAAAATATTTCATCACCAAAAGCTTTCGTTAAAACAAGATGATAAACTTAACCGTGTTTGTCTTTCTGACTCTCTCACTTCATGTCTCAGAATATCATTCCCTTTGACTTAGTGTAACAGAAAGCATTTAAAACTGGCACATCATGTGAACAGACCAAATTCAAAGACACCCTTTCAAGGAAGTAGGGGCAAACAAAAAAGATCATCATGTTTCAAAGAATGTAAGTCTTATTCCCCGAACATAATTTTGAAAATGATGTCTCCTCTCTTTTGTGTACAGGAAACAAAAGATCGGACATAATAGGCATAGGCATGCGGTTAAACCCGACGCACGCACACCATGGTAGCTCGAGGCGGGATAACCTCCTCCCGAGCTGCTTTCGACCTTCCTATGTTTGCAGGCCGTCCTCGGGAGCTCGTGCATTCCACCTCACTCCTGTCCAATTCCTTTTCAAGACGGAGCAAATATCTCCTCCCCGACATGCCCGAACAATTAGACGTCATAGTTTCATTGAAGGGATTTCTAGCTTCGACAAGCCAAGAAGTACAAGGAAGAAATTTCTTCTCTTCCTTTGAATTCATTACTGTCAATAGGGAGAAAATCCAGACAGTCAAGGCGATCTATAGCCCCATTCCAGACAATGACTCCAGAGTCTAGAAGCTTCACTCCGTGTTCTAGACACGTATTCTTCAAAAAATAATTGCTATCAGAAAGCTGGAGGTTTTTGATTGTCCATCTCGAATTCCATAGAAGCTTGAGGTATGTGACTTTTTGCTCAATGCAGCTATAGTCAAAGACAGAAGAAAAATTCCACAGAAGGAAGGCGTTGAAGATGAATCAACGACCAGCAACCATGCATACAGGGCCACAAATAAGGAAGGCCAATCAAAAGAGACATTGAACCGTGTCAAAGACAAAAGGCCGTCATTTGACACTCAAACATCCCTAAGAGTCAACAAATAAGAACTCTGGGGAAGAATAATTTGGTATCGTTTCCAAAACTCCCAGTATCTGAATTCACTTTTGATATATTTTCTCCTATTTGACAGGAAGCATAAGATTCAAGAGCACAAGCTTAGTGGTTAATTTGGGTAAACCAAGTAGCCCATATCGATTTACCTGGCTTGGTATGAAATGACGTGTCGTCCAGAAGCCGATTCGGCCAAATGAAAAAGAAGCGCCCCCTGTAGATATTGTCGGCGCCTCTAGCCAAGTGCTACCCGGGAAGAAGCAAAATGGTCCAAAGTCGAGGGTTCGAATCCCCGACGCAACAGTTAGCCGCTTGAAGAAATAAATAAAAAATTACTTCTCTTGCACTTGCAAATTACAAGAAAGCAAATGACCTAACGGAGTGAAAATTACAGGAATTCATATCCTCCTCGTACTTTGTAAACCAAAGGATCACCTGATTGTCAAAGATGTAGAGAACAAATCAATGAGAGTCATGTCAGACCGTGATAAGCTCTCCCAAGCCAAATGGCGTCTCAAGTATCGCCAAAGCAAATGGCAGAAACTTTTCAGGCCTCAAATCATGTGTGATATTGACCCTACTAATTGATCTATTTCCACATCTTCTCTTCTACAGGGGCAAAAGCAGAAAGGCCGTCAAATCAACGATCAGATCCCCAATCTCAGCTGATCCTTCGTGTGTCATTTCCCTACTTAATTAGGATAATCCATTGACACCCCATTTGTGAATAACCCTTTTGATGTTCAAAATTCAACACATTTGTAAATACAATTTCATCAAGTAAACACCCCTAAAGTTGTCAATAGGGTCTCTTGAGTAAAAAATCATTCATTTGTTTTGAGAGTACAAACTCTCTCATACTTCAAAAAATGCTCATGCCTTTCTCCAAGTGGATTTTTGCATGATGATTTTGTCTGTCTAAATCACTGATTCCATTAAGGATTACTAGACTAGACAGCTAAGTGAAGAATACAAGATTAGTTGAGCATGCTGGATGAGGTGCGTCAGGATGATGACAGGCAAGCCATATCCTACACACAGTCCCCCATCTATACACTTGTGAGATGAGCGCAGAAAATTCCATGACTGCAGAGTAAAGAGTTCTCTCGCGAATGGTACGATAACCAAAATAGTGAGAGGCATTTCATTGCTCACCCCCTATTGAGCCCCCATACACTGGTGAAGCTTCTCTCATCAAGAATCACCCCACATTGGAGCATGTCAAAGACAAGGCAAATCAGCATCACAAGGTGAGAAGAGGGATAGAAATTCTCTTGCTTGCACTTGCATCAATCTTCAAGTGTCTTTATTGCATATGAACACTCGCGTTAATTTAAGTGCCTTAGAATGACGAAGAGCAATTCCTTTCTATGCATTTATATACATTGTACAACCCAAGTGAGTCTGTAATTTTACCCTCACATTGAGACAAAGCAGAAGTTATTGCCATAGCCTAGAGCGTTGGCCGAAGATGAAAACTCAAAGTCTAAATAATGGTGCTTCGATTGAACTCGCCTAGATCAGTTCCTCAAGCAACAAAAATGAAAAAGCAGAGGCATAAAAAAGCAGTGTACCTGGTAAAAGCAAGGTCAATGCCCATAAATGAGGAACTGGAATAAAAGCAGGGGCATAAAAAAGCAGTGTGCCTGGTAAAAGCAAGGCCAATGCCCCCCAGTCAAAAATGCAGCCAAGAAAAAGTTATGGTTGTAAAATCTCCATTTGATAATAAGAAGAAAGACCAGTGACAAATGCTGAGACAGTCACCAACTCTCGCCCTTCTACATGTGAGTCGAGTCTACGTTATATTCCCATTGTAAAAAGTCTCTTCAGACTAGGGGCACTTCAATTAACGTAAGATTTCATATGTGCATAAATATCGCTTGAAGAAGTACGAGCAAGATTACTCTATCTCTTTTCTCAGGGTTCCTGACTTGTAAACCCGGAGAGAATCGTGCAACATTTTCATCCATCGACTTCAAACTTGATGATCCCCTTCGATGAGCTGCTAACCAAGTCTTCATCACAATTTCAACAAAGACCTCTCACATTGGTAAAGTCGTACCACTTGCGAGAATACTCGGACCCCTGCTGACATGATGACAGTGAGAAGTGTGATCCTTATAAATCCTGCATCAATGGTCAGGATAAAACAGCATTTCCATGAGAGTGAGTGAAAAGTCCTTTCGGACTGAAAGTCCCTCATCTGGCATGCTCAAGACATCTACATTCTAAATGAGAGTTGTCTTTCAAAATCTTCCCCAGTGGAATTCGGATGATAGAAAACTGACAAAGTTGTCATGCATAAATCGCATTTGAATTTATGAATTTACAGCATATACAATCATCGTGTACATGTCTACATATTGTGTAAGTAGCGAACATACTCTCAGTTATTTGTGATATTGCCAGGTAAACATATCCCTATCCCCATCTGTCTTAAAGTACCTGCCATTTGCCTGGTACTCCCTCTTATCGACACTCGACCTATTCGAGTTGTCCCCAGAATACTGATATTTGCAACTATCCAAGTATCCTCTTGTCTTTGAGTACCTGCCATTTGCCTGGTACTCCCTCTTATCGACGCTCGACCTGTTCGAGTTGTCCCCAGAATACTGATATTTGCAACTGTCCAGTTATCCCATTGTTTTGAATACATGCCGCTACCCAGGTACTCCCTCTGTTGACACTCGATCTGTTCAAGTTGTCCTTAAAGTTTGGATACTCTTGACTGTCCAAGTATCCTCTTGTCTTTGAGTACCGACCACCGTTCGGATACTCCCTTTCCGTGACACTCGACTTGTCCGAGTTGTCCTCCAAATTGTATCTTTGAATACTAGCAGCTACTCAAGTATTCCACCACGTTATGCGCCTGCAATCACCCAGGTATGCTTTCTTACACTCGGACCAGTTGAGTGGTCCCTGATTATATCATTAAATATTTGTGTTCATCCAAATATTTCTCTACTTTGTACACCTGTGTGCCTGCCGCCATCCAGGTAAGCCTTGTGCTACATTCAAATTCCCAATTTCTAGAAGGTGAGAGACCTTCGCGAATATGCGAGGTACGTCCTCGATATTCCCCATAACCAGGAGGTGAGAGACCTTCACGGATATCTTAGGTATGTCCTCGATATTCCCCAACTACCAGGAGGTGAGAGACCTTCACAAATATGCAAGGCACACCCTCGATATTCCCCAATTATCAATAGGTGAGAGACCTTCATGAATATCCAAGGTATGTCCTCGATATTCCCAAACTACCAGGAGGTGAGAGACCTTCACGAATATCTCAGGTACGTCCTCGATATTCCCAACTACCAGGAGGTGGGAAACCTTCATGAATATCCAAGGTATGTCCTCGATATTCCCATTACCAGAAGATGAGAAACCTTCACGAATATCCTAGGTACGTCCTCGATATTCCCTAATTGCCAGGAGGTGGGAGACCTTCACGAATATGCGAGGTACGTCCTTGATATTCCCAATTTCCAGAAGGTGAGAGACCTTCGCGAATATGCGAGGTACGTCCTCGATATTCCCCATAACCAGGAGGTGAGAAACCTTCACGGATATCTCAGGTACGTCCTCGATATTCCCCAACTACCAGGAGGTGAGAGACCTTCACAAATATGCAAGGCACACCCTCGATATTCCCCAATTATCAATAGGTGAGAGACCTTCATGAATATCCAAGGTATGTCCTCGATATTCCCAAACTACCAGGGAGGTGAGAGACCTTCACGAATATCTCGGTACGTCCTCGATATTCCCAACTACCGGAGGTGAGAGACCTTCACGAATATCTCGAGAGATATTCCCACTACCGGGAGGTGAGAGACCTTCACAAATATCTCGGTACGTCCTCGATATTCCCATTTCCGAGGAAGATAAGAGACCTTCAAGAATATCCAAGGTACGTCCTCGATATTCTCAACTTCCAGAAGGTGAGAGACCTCCACAAATATGCGAGACCCATCCTCGATATTCCCCATAACCAGGAGGTGAGAGACCTTCACGAATATCTCAGGTACGTCCTCGATATTCCCAACTACCATGAGGTGAGAGACCTTCATGAATATCCAAGGTATGTCCTCGATATTCCCATTTCCAGAAGATAAGAGACCTTCATGAATATCCAAGGTACGTCCTCGATATTCTCAACTTCCAGAAGGTGAGAGACCTCCACAAATATGCGAGACCCATCCTCGATATCCCGTTTGCCGTGTATTTTTAGAAATTCGTACTTGTGATCATCCAAGTATCTCTTCAACGCCCGCGAACGTTCGAGGCATCCTTCAAAATCCGTAATTGTTAACATCCAAGTACTCTTTTGACACTTGCAATCAATCGGGTATTTTCCAGCATCTAGTACTTGTGAGCATACAAAACCCCTTCGATATCTGCGAACATCCGGGTATCCTCCGGGAGTTTGTACTTGTGATCATCCAAGTACCCCTTCAACGCCCGCAAAGGCCCAAATATCCTCCCGGGTTTGTACTTGTGAATATCCAGGTACTCTTTCAATGCCTGTGAATGTCCAGGTATCTTCAACAAATTGATGCCCTGCGAAAGGTCGGTGCATCCCCCGAGAAAGGTCGGGTTCCAACTGGTGTCTTTGACAGAAGTCAGACACCCCAACAAATATGATGCCCTGAGAAAGGTCGGCGTATCCCCCGAGAAAGGTCGGGTTCCCACAGGTGTCCTCGACAAAGATCAGGCACCCCACAAATCGATGCCCTGAGAAAGGTCGGTGCATCTCCCGAGAAAGGTCGGGTACCAACTGGTGTCTTTGACAGAAGTCAGACACCCCAACAAATATGATGCCCTGAGAAAGGTCGGTGCGTCTCCCGAGAAAGGTCGGGTACCAACTGGCGTCTTTGATTGATTGTCGACACACCCAACAAATATGATGCCCCGAGAAGGTCGGCGCGTCTCCCGAGAAAGGTCGGGTACCAAGCAAACCCCTTTGCTCTAAGTCGACACCCCAACAAATATGATGCCCCGAGAAAGGTCGGTGCATCTCCCGTCAAGGCGACCGAAGAAAGGTTCGAGTCCTAGACGTATCATTGATTGTTTTAACAGGCGACCGAAGAATGGTTCGAGTCCTGGAGAAGCAATTTCTCGTCACGGCGACCGAAGAACGATTCGGGTCCAAGACAAACCCCTAATTGCTCTAACAGGGCGACCGAAGAATGGTTCGGGTCCTGAGGAGCAATTTCCCGTCAAGGCGACCGAAGAAAGGTTCGAGTCCTAGACGTATCATTGATTGTTTTAACGGGCGACCGAAGAATGGTTCGAGTCCCGGAGAAGCAATTTCTCGTCACGGCGACCGAAGAACGATTCGGGTCCGAGACAAACCCCTAATTGCTCTAACAGGCGACCGAAGAATGGTTCGGGTCCTGGAGGAGCAATTTCCCGTCAAGGCGACCGAAGAAAGGTTCGAGTCCTAGACGTATCATTGATTGTTTTAACAGGCGACCGAAGAATGGTTCGAGTCCTGGAGAAGCAATTTCTCGTCACGGCGACCGAAGAACGATTCGGGTCCGAGACAAACCCCTAATTGCTCTAACAGGCGACCGAAGAATGGTTCGGGTCCTGGAGGAGCAATTTCCCGTCAAGGCGACCGAAGAAAGGTTCGAGTCCTAGACGTATCATTGATTGTTTTAACAGGGCGACCGAAGAATGGTTCGAGTCCCGGAGAAGCAATTTCCCGTCACGGCGACCGAAGAACGATTCGGGTCCGAGACAAACCCCTAATTGCTCTAACAGGCGACCGAAGAATGGTTCGGGTCCTGGAGGAGCAATTTCCCGTCAAGGCGACCGAAGAAAGGTTCGGGTCCTAGATGAATCGTTGATTGTTTTAACAGGCAACCGAAGAATGGTTCGAGTCCTGGAAAAGCAACCTCCTCATATCACCAGGTAAGATGACGCCTTGATACTTGCCAAACTCGGGGTTCACACCCTATCTCACTCACTTCCGGTAAGTAACTACAGGTATCTTCTTAGTTGTCTTAGTATATGTAATGCTTTTTCTGCATAGGACAATAGGTCCCAAATAAAATATAATCTGCTGCACATGCATGGATAAAATTTAGGCATCAGTTTGTCTTTGAATGCAACCTCTGCGAGCTCACCTTCAAAGAGGGGCAGCTGTGGACGCCTTAAATTTTATTTATGTTTTATTAATTAAGTTTTCAAATAATAAATAATAATAATAAATAAACAACAAAAACAAAAAACAAAACAAAAAGCAAAAGAAAAAGAAAACAAAAAGCAAAGGCGGCGGCCGCTCCCTCCAGTGGGCTTCTACGGCCCATCCTCCTCATCAGCCCGGCCCAGCCGGGTCATCTTCTCCCTCGCGCCTCTGCAACGCACGCGCAGAGGGCGCGACGCCGGAAGGGTGGCCGGACGACGACGCACGTGGAGCAGAGACGGCTGGCATCGGATGGGGACGTGCCGAGGGCAGCTGGCGTCGGATGGGACGCCGGTTCGGCCGGCGAAGGCCGTCGAAACCGGTGATCCACCTCCGTCGATCGGCCGCCCCTCGGCCTATAAATAGGCCCTCCGTCGACGAAGAAGGGACCACGAATCGAGAGAGAGGGAGAGGCGGAGGAGATCAGAGCCGCGACCCTTAGACACCCCCATTGAGAGACTTCGGCGGGGGCCGAGGGCTCGCGGCCGGATCCGAGCGCGCCCGAGAGAGAGAGAGAGAGAGAGAGAGAGAAAAAGGGATCCTCGCCGCTCCGCCGTCGCTGCATCGCCATCACCCCCCTCCCCCGTCGCCGCTGCTCACCGCCACCACCTCGCCACGGGTAGCCGCCGCCATCGCCATCACCCCCTCCCCCCCGTCGCCGCCGTCGCCGTCGCCGCATCGAGCCGCGTCCCCCTCCTCGGCGCCGCGAATCGGGAACCCTAGGGTTCCCAATTTTTTTTGGGTCGCGACCGGGTCGTTGGGTCGGACCGGGTCGGGGAACCGGTAGGGTTTCCCGGTTCCCCCAAAACGACGCAATTTTAAAAATAAAAAAAAAAAAAAAAAAAAAAAGGGGGACCCGGGTCGTTGGGTCGGACCGGGTCGGGAACCGGGTAGGTTTCACCGGTTCCCCCTCCCCCAAACGGCGCCGTTTCTTTTTAAGAAAAAAAAAAAAAAAAAAAAATGTTGAAAAAATCCGAGCCGGGCCAAAAAATACAACGCGGGCCCGAATGCGATCGGCCTTTTAAAAAAAAATCCAAAAATATTTTATTTCCGAAAAAATATTAAAAAATATTTTATTTTCCAAAAAAAATCAAAAATAAAAAATATTTCATATTTTCCAAAAATGCCAAAAAACTTGTATTTTTCCAAAAAAAAAATATCAAAAATCAAAAAAATCCCTTTTATGTCCAAAAAATTGGAAAAAGGTCCAAAAATGTCTTTTTCCAAATAATGCATGGAAAATCCCTAAAACATCCAAAAACCTCGGGGTTTAAACAAGGTTAGGTACCGAAATGGCATTAGTGATTAACTAGTGTAATCAAGTCCCCGATCCTAATTTCTCTCATTGCGCGGAGCGAATATTTCTCCCAATATTTCGCATGGGTTTCTAATCAACCCACCCCAAATTGATTAGTGGCGACTCCGTTTTAAAAATTAACTTACAGGTTAAAAAAACTTAAACTATTAAAGTCGTGAATTGGTGGATTTGGGAGAGTCCGGGCTTAATTAATCGAGCCGAGCCATTAGCCTCCACTAGGCACCCGCCCCGATCGGGCGCCGAAAAAAAAGAGGTCGCGACAACAACTTTGGAGTGTTCAGTCACCATACCCTGACTGCCCAGTTAAATTATGATTGCCATTATAAAAAAGAGGAAACTCAGAGAAAATCAAGATATGCTTCTTCAGGTAGGCAGAGAAAGCCAAACTGCAGCGAATTAGGGTTAGGGTTTCTTGAGAAAGAGCATTATGTCACACTTTTTAGTCTCATGTGCACTGTTTAAGATTTATGGTTGTAGAGATACTAGGCATTGATCTGCTTCCTGCACATGGGAAGACGCATCAAGAAACTGTTTAATGTGTTGCAGAAGAGAGTGGGGGACAAAAGGTGGAATCCCATAAAAGCATTGACCAACCACAAGTCGCATGAGTACCATGAAAAACTTTCTATTAGTTGGAAAAAACAGTCGTCCTGATTAAGTAAGAAAGATATATGGACAAACCAATACAAACACTAGCTAGCTCTCTTCCCAATTATCCATAAACGCATGCCCAGAAATGTGCATGCCAAAACCAGGAACATGTCACCAATTATATGCCTACTTAGCTAGCGAGCTAGCTGCTACTCAAGCACCGCATGGATGACTGATTCATCTTTCTGAAAAGAACATGTTTGCATATGTTTGAGACCTACATAGAGATTAGAAATGTTCATTTTTTGACCAAAAAAAAAAAAATTGGCAGGAATAAAATAGATAACGATGCAAGTCAATGGGATATTTTGTGTTTATCTGTGATATATAATGAATAAAGTCGATAAGTTTATACACCTTGTGTTATTTAAAAAAAAAATAGCATAAGGCATGCATTGTTGTTGCTTATGTCATGGTTATGGTCCCTTGGATAATAAATATTCTAGGGAAAACTTCAATAATAATGATTTGATTTTTTTGACATCGACAGTTTAACCAAATCTTTTCTCTCATAACAAAGTTGGTTCTGGCTAGATAGTGCCTAACCTCATATGATCATATTGAATGGAGGAGGCCCCTCTCTCCAGTGTTAGATATATTTTTAATTCCACATTACTCGTGTTTCAGTTGTTTATGTCGATGGATAAATCGTGCATAACCTCAAACTAGCATACTACCTTTTATAGTTGTGCGTGTATGAATGAGTCAACCATATTGTCCTTATCCCAACATCCCTTAATAAATGTAATTCAAAAAATAAGGTAAATGTAACAAAATCACCATTTTGCTATGTCTTTTCCATGTCAGTGGACACTAGTCTTTTTGCATTTAGCTATTAATTCTAATTTAAACTTTTCCTATTTAAGATATTATTATAATGAGAAGTTCCAATCTACTTGGGACAAATTCTAAAATGAAATACTCTGATTGGAGGTGATTTTTTCGCTTTGAATAATATCACAAGGCATTGCCTTCCGATATGAAACTTAAGAGTGTCACAACTCACAAACTCCCACATTAAAACTGCCAATATTCTTGTCATTGTTCACTTGCATCGCCAGTGGCACTCCCCCATTGAATGTTTGGTTCAATTTAATCTTGCCCCCTACACCATCCTAAAAGACTTCTAGCAATATCATCATGTCGGAGCCCACTTACCCCCAAAGATCACTCCCCACCATTGTTGAATTGGGTATGGGCCTAGTCCATCCAGAATTGGCACATCTACTAGAGGAGTCATACCCATAAGCCATTTGGAAATTGCCCAGCCTGTGTGCTCGGATAAGGATGGATACCAACTTGTGTGCTTAATTATAATACTCATTTTGTAAACTAAAAGCCGTTTATTATTGTAGTTATTTCATATTAAATAATTTAATAATTCATTACTCCGAATAACCTTTTAATATTATAATAATCCGAAAAGATTTTATACTTTTACCAACTTTGTCGGAGATTTCTCATAATTTTGTCAAATTGACAATGAAAAATTACGTGTATGTGAAATATATGTATCATGATATGAGCAAGACGTTCTGGTCAACTCATTCACGGAATGTTGGGTCATTCACCATGCTGCTGAATTTTTACTTATTCAGCAAATTGGCCTTCTTCCCAAATATTTGACTCATCATACGATGGATGTTGGTAAAAAAATAATGGGTTAATGCAATTAAAAATCACAAACTAATTTTCTCATGACACATTTATCCCAACTTAGTCAAATTTGTATTCTTATGACACATTTATTTTAAATTAATTTTCATCTCATAAAAATACCCAAATTTGCACCCATGACACATTTACCCTAATCAAATTTCCATCTCAAAAAAAAACTTAAACCGGTATCCCTAACCCTTAACCCAATATCATGTTAAAATGTATACATATCCATACTCATGGCGAACAACTGCCGGATGGATTTGACATGAAAAATGACAAATCCAACATGGAAAATCTAGATGTGTTGACATTTATGCATTTTAATATAGGGTAGATTTGGGTTAAAGATACCAATTTGAAATTTTTTTATGACTAAAATTAGTTTAGGGTAAATATTTCGCGAGTAACTAGTTCGAGATTCTTTTGTTACATGTTTACTTTGAAGAGATTGGTTGTCACATGTTTTGTAATTAATTTGGAGTTGGAGGTGTCAACTCTGCACTCTTGATAGAAGTTGATTAGTGGATGCAATTGTGACTTGGGTTTTTATTTTCCCTTTCACAGGGAAATGATTTCCCACGTAGATCTTGTTCGGTGTAATTGCTCTCTCTAAATCCTCTCTTTATGCTTATATCTGCTATTGTGACTGTTAGTTGATTAGTTACATCTCTCTTAGGTGGGGTAGGTTCTTTCATCATAATAGTTTTAAAAAACCAAAAGGAAAACGATTGAGATGATAAATAACCATTTGATTTATAGTAGTTTTACATGACACATGAGGTCTAACATGACTACAAGATTGGATCTCTGGAGTAAAAGGCACTTGTTTTGACCGTTAAATTTGTAAGGGATCACATTGAAAAATGAGCACAAATTCAAGGACCATTCAAATAAAAGGGCATCGATTCATTGAATTATAAGTGTTTTTCTTGAAGACATCACTGTTGATCACACTTTATAATCATAGCCCTTTAGTTTAGTGGATTTACAAATGCATGGCCAATGTAAAAAAAGACTATCTGTTTGCAAATTACATCTGCCCCGGTAGAATTATGATCAACAATATAAACCAAACTGCGATCACTATATCTCGTAAGTAACCCGGACTTCGATAAGCCTCTTCCATGGGATCTTGAAGGCGACATCCTGGCTGCCTGGCAAACATCCTGATCCACTTGAACAAGTGGTTGATCGGCACTTTTCTTCGCCATGCCGGACCGGCTCGAAGTCACGATTTTGTTCTCACCCACCATGTATATAATACCCCCCTTCTTTGAGCACCTCATCCACCAATCCAGCCTCTTTTGCCACTTCCTCGCCTGTCGCTACCTCTTCATTTTGATCCCTCTCCGGAAAAGGCAATCTTGAGCCTTCCTCGTGTATGAACTCCTTCAAATGGTTCCTCGACATCTCGAGCAACTCGCATTCCATACTTAAATCTCTGTACCCGCACTTGACCATGCATCGGCAGATGTTGAGCTCGTAGGGCAACTTGATCAAGATGAACACGAGCACCAAGTGCAGTGCCGGGGCGTTCGCAGCTTAGTGAGCGAACCTCGGTGAAATGCTGTGGACAATCTCCGCATAGAACAGACCAAGATCCAAGATCCAGCAGATTCTCTGCTGGATGCTGTCTTGACGGCTTCCTCGCTGGAGACCTCCTTGTTGAGTTCGAAATGCACTTGTTTCATTACCCACAGTTCCATCCGAACAGGATGGTCATCCTTAGGACAGCGAATGGCGAAGTGAGTTACAAACCAAGCTCAGAAGCAGAAGCTCAATGAGTAAAGATTGTGATGCTCGTCTTCCATATCATGATCATCGTGATCAGGAGGAGAGTCAGACTTGCAAAGACCACGGCAACTGCTATTCCTGTTACAGCAATAATCGAAAGGAAAAGCAACACTGTCGTAAGGACAGAGATGATCAGTCAATTAATTGCAACAACTCGCTAGAGCTAAAACAACTTGATCAATCATAGCAATAAGCGCAATTAATGAAAATCCTCATGATTCTAATTTAGTCTAGCCATCAACCTTAAGCTCTTAACTAGCCTTGTCATTGAACAAAATGGGGAGAAGTACACTAGAAGTGCTAAAAGTTGTGTACGGAGCTCACTTTAATGCCAAAAGTTTTCACCGGCTCACTTAAGTGTCAAATAGGAGAAAAAACCATCACTTATGCGATGTTTGGTAACACTCCCAGGAACACCTATTTCTATTCTTTTATTCTCCAGAATAAAAACATAATAGAAATACGTTTGGTAATTTTTTTGTTTCTGATAACAAATTGTTCCGGGGAATAAATTTGGAACAAAAATAAGAAATAAAAACAAAATTGTTTATTGTTGCAGAGAACAACTCAAGAAACAAGTTTTTTTCTTTTTTTTCTTTCCTTCCTCTTCTTTTCTTTCTTTCTCTTCCTCTCTTCTTCCCCCAGCTGGTCGCCGGTCTTAGCGTTGGCCAACGACTGACCAAAGAAGGTCCGGCAACCTTGCCAGAGTCTCGTCGTGGCTAGGTGAGGCTCAACCTTGCCCGACCACCACGAGGTTGGCGTCACTTGGGTGGGCGAGTCTGACCTCACAGTGGCCGAGTGAGGTCAAGCCTCATCGAGCCATGGCGAGGCTCCCCCGAGGCCAATGACCTCGCTGGCCCTCGTCTAGCCAATTGTTGACCGGCCATGGCCAAGGTTGATGGCCAAAGGGAGGAGAAGAAAAAGAAAAATGTAATAAAATTATTAATAAATCTAAAGAAATTCTAAGTCACAAAAATATTTGGAGTCATACCAAAGATATTTCTATTCTGGGAATATAAATTTTATATGATTACCAAACGCCTTAAAATACTCAGAAACTGTTCCTGAGAACAGAAATAGAAAAAAAGTGTTTTTAAAAGAAAAAAAAATATATATATATATATATATATATATATATATTCTCAGGAATAGAAACGGTACCAAATGTGCTCTTAAGTGCTAACAACGAAAAATTCCAGCTAAATTGATTACGTGACATTTATAATTAAAATTATTATATAACTCAGCAAATTTTTAAAAAGTTCAATCCACATGGCATTTCCATGTAGCATGCTTGGTACTAAATTGATCACTTTTTAATAACAATTGGTATTAAAGTAATCACTTTAAACAAAATTTGACACTCAAATAATTACTTTAAATAAAATTTGGCAAATAAATTATCACTATTTGCAACTTTAGACGATGTCATTTAGGGGTTATATGCCGACTAAGCATACCGGTGAGCCACGTAGAACTAAGAAATTAATAAAATATAACAACATTAGATTTCCGACAACCCAAATCGGAGTTGGTACTTAAGTGATCATTTTTTTTAATTGATCTAAAAAAAAAAAACATTTGACACTAAAGTGAGCGCTGTATATAACTTTTAGCACTTTCAGTGTATTTTTTCCCGAACAAAATGTAAGAAAAGTATGTAAATTGTTTATTTAGGAGATATGTCTGAGCTTTCCTTACCATAAGCATCATTTCCAAGCTTGATAGTGTTCTTGAACCAAAGAGTAATTCGCACACATGCCAACATGAGGAAGGCGTTTGTCTCTAGGATATAGACGTTGGGATTTGTTTCAATAAACAAGAATACGTGCATAAGTAGAATAAAATCAAAGTCTAATTCTCAGCAGAAGTAAAAATGCCCATCCACGTATTTCCAAAGCATTGTTTGTACATTTTAATAAAAGCACACAGAAGTAATAAAGAGGCTAATCGCATTACCCTTGTACCATGCTCTAAAAATTTTGTTATGACATTCTTTAGAATTTGATTACAAACATTTGATGTCCTCGTAGCATTGTATCTTACATTCTTTAGATTTTGACTATGAACGTTTGATCTCCCGGTAACACTGATTCTGACATTATTGAAATGTTGATCACGAAAGTCTAATGTCTTCTAGTATTACTAGTTCTAACTTTCTTAGATTCAACCCCACAAATATTGAGCCTCTAGTTCAAACACACAACCAATCTCATGTTGAATAGTAAAGAGAAATTGAGAGATCTCACCATTATAATTGTGATAGCAATCGCTCTCATGTGTAAATGACTTGATTGTTCACTATCAACACTTTCAATTGTCAATTATCGATCATCCTATGATCTACTCTCTCAATTTCCTTTTTATAACCAGTCCTAGATCACATGTAAATCAACTCATTAACTCTAAATCCGTTTCAAAGAATTAATTCGGCCATATCTGTCAATTATCAATCATCGTATGATTTGCTCTCTTAGTTTCCTTTTTATAACTAGTCCTAGATCACATGTAAATCAACTCATTAACTCTAAATCCATTTCAAAGAATTAATTCGGCCATATCGTCTGAGGAATATTAGTTTTGAGACCATTTCAAACACTAATTATGGCATTAATTTGAAACCATTACGAGTCCTTATTTTGGGCATTAATTTTGTAACCATTACAATACTTTAATTTGATCGTTATATCTAGAACCGTTTCAGAATATTAATTGGTCATTTGAATTTGAAACCATTTCAAATAATTAAACCGCATATTGATTTTAAAACTATTTTAGATCATTACTGTGACCATTAAATCTAAAATGGTTTCAAATCTTTAATTTAGCCATTAAGTTTGAAACCATTTCAAATCATTAATTTGGTTATTGATTTTAAACTCACTTTAACATTTCAAACCGTTTCAGAATACAACTACTAATTATGAGCTCACTTCAAATATTAATTCGGCCGTTGAATTTGAACCCGCTTTAAATCTTTTATTCGATCTTAAAGTCTAAAACCTACTTTATATTTTTTATTCAGCCATAAAGTCTGAAACACCTTTCATATCTTTTATTTTCAACCCGACTCAATCTAATTAGCTCAATTGCAAACATAGTTGCAATATTGTCTCTCATTCAAATGTCATTTTAATTGGTTATGATATGTGACATCCCTAAGCTCATCACTGAGTTAGCAACAAGATTTGTACTAAGACATTAGCACAACCAAAATGACTTATTGTCCTAGTCAATCTCTGGTTCCTACAAACTTGAGTGATGTCTAGCATGACTGTCTAGATAGTGTCAATGTTTCAAAAACATAATAAACTTGTCAACTTTGGCGATCAAGTAATTTGATCATTCTATCTCACCATGTCCCGATCAAATAAAGGCCATGGAATTATTTGTCAAGCCACCAATTCAATCATATACCCAAATCTAATTGACATGTATTCTATGAGACATGTACCGTTCATTTTTTGTTACAATCCCAACCAAGGATTTCAATATAATGTCACAAAACAAGCACCTGTATTCTAACTCGGATATTATAATACCTAATAATTTGTGATCATCCCCTCAGGTATCCAATACTAAATGGTGATGCTTGAGAACACACTGGTCTCAACAGAATCATCAATATCCAATCAATGATCCATCAACCGGGGACTATTTAAAGATTCGACATAATTGTAAACCTATCACACATAAGAATAGATTCGGTCGCAACTAATCTTATAAACTCATTCACGTAAATAGGACAACGAATGAATATATCTTTGTCATTAAATAATCTCTAGCATGTAACTATTACATGGTTACTTTAGGACATATAGCAAACAATAAATTCAACCTTTGAGCTCTTCTAAGGTGTCCACCCTTCCCTCGTCGGAAACACTTGAGTGCTATGGACTGTTTGATTATGGAAAAGGAAGCCAAGATCAAGGCCTGACTAGCAATAATCGCTGCCATTGCGGTCACGACGAACATAGGCTAGTCACCTAGTTCTACGAAATTTGACCAAATATGAGTATAAGGCGCATAAAGTATGATGATTCATTACCATATTAAGGGATAATGACACAAATGGTCCTTAAACTTTGATTCAATATGTAATGTGGTTCCTAAATTTTAAATTTATTCAATGAGATCCCTAAACTATAGCCAATGTGCAATGTGGTTCCTAAACTTTTAATTGATTCAATGTGGTCATTGAATTTTTTATGTGTGTTCAACTTAGTTTTTGAACTATATGAAAATATTCAATAATGTCATTCCATTAATTCAAGTTCAAAGATAATATTGAACATGTTTATATAATGCCAAAATTAAATTGAACATTCATAAAAAAATTCAGGGATCACATTGCACATTAGGCTAAAATTCATGGATCACATTAAACAAATTAAAAGTTTAGAGATTACATTACACGTTGGATCAAAATTGAAGGACCGTTTGTTCCATTTTCCCTCATATTAAGTAAGCACAAAGCACCTGAAAAGGCAATAGTGATGGGACTTGCTCGGAATGAACTATAAAAGACCGTCGCGGAATTCTCTCTCTGCCTTTGAGTGCATGAAGCTTGATCGAAAATAAGCGAGAACAATGGCAAGAAGAACGATAAAGCTCAAGCTCATTTAAATTGCGCACGGGTACTGAAACAGCTCTGATTAGCGATGAATGCTACCACCCCTTATCGACATTAATAATTGAAACCGAGATACGTAAGAAATACCATGTTGGATGCAGAACGAAATGCATTTTTAAGATATTGAAGTGCATGTACTTTCAACTCCTTGTTGGGAGCACAATGATACGTTCAAAATGACAATTCGTTCAAGAACCGGCAGATGTTGTTAATGGTCCATCGTCGATTCTTAAACAAGAAAGGTAAATGATGAAAAATTTAAAGGTACAAAAATTGGAAACAGCAGTTGCCAGCCATAGAAAGGATATTGGAATGTAAAGATAATATGAAAGTATAGATGAACAACTAGTGCTCTTTAATTGATTGGCCGTTCTCTATACAAACTACAATTCAAGCGTTTATGCCTACAAGCGACAATTGACAACGATTGCTAAGAAACCAAACATACTTTATGCGGCTCTTGCAACTCAGCGATCCTTATCTACAGGAGGCGAATCGTGATATCGTTGACTCTGTTACTTGATAGTTACACTTCCACTTCTGTGCAGCTACCTTTAGTGATTGCATCCAAGACTGTCGGCTCCACTACTTGACAACTATTTCATTTTCCCTTCCTTGAAAAATTTAACATGAAGAATTGTACGCTGGTCAATACACCAACAGAGTACGGAACCAAACTTTAGAAGTTTGAAGATGTTGTCGATGTTGATTCGACATATTATAGAAGCTTGATTGGGAGTTTGAGATATTTGACATGTACAAAACCAGATATCATATACAATGTTGGAATTGTGAGTCGATACATGTGGAAATCGAAATCACTTAAAGCAGCAAAGAGAATACTTTGCTACATCAAAGGTACTGTTACTCATGTCTTACCTTATTATCGGTCTGAAACCTTTCGGCTTAGAGCTTATTCGGATGGTGACTATGGTGGAGACATCAATGATCAAAAAGGTACTATAGCCTTTGTATTTTTCTTATATGACACTGCTTTGACGTGATCATCAAAGAAGCAATCCAATGTTACTCTATCAACATGTGAAGCTGAATATGTAGTTGCATCCTGATGTATTTGTCATGCAATATGGTTGAGAAGACTACTCAAAGATATTAATGTGGGGCAAAAGAAAGCAACAAAGATTTTTGTTGATAATGTTTCTGCTATTGTTTTTGGCGAAAAATCCAATCTTTCATGAACGAAACAAACATATCGATGTCCAATATCACTTCATTCGAGAATAAGTGAAAGAGAAAGAAATTGAAGTGTTGCATGTGAAGACACGAGACATAATAGGGAACATTTTCACTAAATCCCTTAAGATTGCTGCTTTTCGGAAGTTCAAGAGTTTTCTTGTAAGGATTGATGGAAGAGAATTTGGTTTAAGGGAAAGTGTTGGAAATTAAACCAAATTTATAAAAATGGCAAGTTATCAAGTTACCGATAACAATGGAGGAGTTACAGATGTCAATCAGTTAGCGCTTTGCCAATATTCTACAGTTGATGCCGAAGATTGCTCGATATACACATTGAAAAAGAGTCATTATTGTAGTGTTACTTTCAAGAATATTGTTTGTATTTCTATGTTATGTCTATTTGTGTCTCGAAGTCTTTTGTAAGTTCCTAGGGCTTAATCTCCTCGGAACACTAGCTATATTTATGAGGAAGAGTAAAAGTCATGTAAAGAGTCTATAGATATGGGAGTCTTGTAATCATTCTTGATAAGGTGAAATAAGATTAATTAAACGAAAAGTCTATCTATGTCCTTCTCTTATTCACGTGAGTTGCGAGTATTTCACTTTCAAATTTCTTCCATCACCGATGTTGTCTCCCTCGACGGCGGCAACTTCCTCGAGACCGATGCTGAGGTCGGCAACGACAACAAGCTCCATGTCATCGTCAGGAAGCCCAACGCGTCCAGGAGGTCACTCGGCCCCGGCTCCTTCCCCGGGCTGATCCCGAGGCCCTCGAACCTCACCGGCGCCGAGATTTACAGCCTCGGTTCGTCCCAGAACCCGACCCCAAGGAGTTCCAACTTCAACCAGTCGGACTTCTCCTCCATGATGGGATTCGCCCCCGAGGCGGTCCAACTTTGGGTCGGCGGATCCGTACTCCGTCCAGTCCTCGTGCGGCCCGACCCAAAGCCATCGAATTTCGAGGAGAACTCGGCGGCAATGGCACGGTCTGAGCCATCTCCAAGATTCGGGTTCTACCCGGCACAGACGGTACCGACCGCATGCCCGCTCCGAATCCAGAAATCGCATCCGCTTTCACCAAAAACAGCAAGAACGCGCAACAGCAGCAGCAGCCAAAGCAGGAATGAAAAGCCAACCACGACGCCAAGGAGCTTCACATGTTTGTGTGGAGCTCCAGCACGTCGCCGGTTTCCCAAGGGGGCGGGCTCCACGTGTTCACGGGGACAGAACTCGGACCGTCGGAGCAATCTGGACGGTCCGATCAGAAGTTGTTTAATGATTAATCTTGCTATCAGAGGCAACACAATTTCTGCTAAAGGAATTATTTTTAATTAGTAATTTTATGTCCCTTTGTATTACTAAATATTAAATTTCGAACGTTACATGGCTGTGATGATGTAAAGCGGTTGCGGAATCTGAGGGCTTGGGCGGGCGGGGATGACTTCAGCTTCGGTGGAAAAGGCGGGGAAAGAGACGAGGAGAGAGAGAACAAGGAGCGAGCTCCACGGCGGAGCTGCACCCGAAGGCCGCCGGGGGTGGTGGAGCAGCTAGGCGGCGGCGGGGAGGGTGGGAAGCAGATGCCCCCGGCGAGCATCATGACTTGCCTCATCCTCATCATGGTGTGGCGCAAGCTCATCTGCAACCCCAACACCTACTCCAGCCTCATTGGCCTCACGTGGTCCCTGTCCCTTACTAATGAGCCTTGAGTCTCAAGTAGGGACTTCTCAAATTCCCTAAATTCGAAATCACATACCACAACAACAATGTGGTTGTCAATGATCTATCGATTGAATTCGTAGGTGGAACTCCTATACCTCATCATTTGTTACCCTTGCAGCGTTTATATTCCCATTACTGTCGAGCTGGGGAACACAAAGCACAGCTCCAGACGATCTTGCAGCTCCTGATGATAAAGAGCTTTCACCAGAAAAATGGAACAATATCCATCCCTCTTTCTCACTGAGCTCTCCTCCATTTGTGGTCATTAAAATTTGGATGATCATCCAATTTTGATTTCAATCACTCAATACGCTGATTTAAATTGAAGCACGTCAAATGAAATCCGGCCGATTTCCTCAATGAACTACTGACGTGGCCGATATGTGGCCAAATTTTAGAATGCCAAGTCACATAAGCACAACGTTTCAGCATTTTGTTGGAAATAAGTTGGATTCTGGATAAAATGCAACAACTGTAAGAAACTGAGTTTGTTTCATTTGGTGATTAAATCTAAGTTCAGTAAACAACTCAAAAAATGACTAATGACCACCACTGAAATTTATCCTGCACAATGAAGTAAATAAGAGAAAACAGGATGCGGAATAAATACCAATCCAAAACAGGGCAACATAAATTGATTAGAAGCAATGATAAAAACCCCGAAGAGCACAATCAAATCATACTCTTTATTTAAGACTTAATTTTCGGAACTAGTATATGATGAAACTACTACCATACAGCATATTAGCCACAGGCTCTTAGTTTTACAATTTTTAACAAATCCAAACAGAAAGATGTTCCGTCTATTCTGCAATTTCATCTTTACACAGTCCAACGAATAAATCTCGCAGTATCAGCATTTTCGCTCTATCCAGATCCATCTAGTTGTCCAAGGGAGAGAAGGTGTGCCATATATTGCTGCAGCATAGAAAAACAGAGACCAAATATGAGGAGCAATGAGCTTTACAGTGCGAAGTTGAAATGCAAGAGTGTGCTTAAGTTGGAATTTGCGTATACTATGATTAAAACCTTGACCTCTCAAATGAGAACTCCCTCTTTGATCTTCATTCCTTCTTTTAAAGGTTTATATGCAGGTAATTATGTATAACAAAGTTAATTGGCATCACAAGCTTCAGTCAGACAATTTTTCAGGATCTTAGATCCTTGATTTGTACTAGAATCCTATCTTTGAAGATGAAAGAATCAGAACCAGCTATGGATCCTGATCTGCACAACCCTGCCATGCACCAGCAGCTTAATCGTGTAATGTCAAGTTTCAGTTTCAAGTCTTTCATGACGGTTGCTAAGAGTTTCACTGCACCATTAGGATAAGAGAAAATGACACTGGACACCTAATCTATGAATGAGCAATTATTCTTTCCTCTTAGTTCTTAACTTTTAGTATGACTCAGTTCGACAATCACAGTAGTGTCAAAGCATTTCCCCGAGGGCAACCAGTTTTTTACTTGAACATCAGTCAAGCCGTCAGGCCACAAAACAAAGGCCCGCATGGTAAGGACGATTAAGATGAGAAACGAAAACCATTTGTTTTAAATTAGCAAAGCAAGGGAAAATAATTGTTTCCTCAATCTCCAAAAGCTTGGGATTTTCTGATCCATACATACACAACAATACAAAAGGGGAAAGAAAAAAAAAATTCCCACTTTCAATTGTAACAGTCAACCATTGTGGTTTCAAAGTGGTCCATAATAGAACAAGGCACTCTTGAATCATCCTCTCCACCAATAACAGCACATTCATCATGACAGGAGTAACCTTAAACAAGAGGAATGCAAAAGCAAACGTGTATATCGACATTTAAGAAGCCAGTCACTTACAGCATGATACGCATACGGCGCTTTTCCTTGGCGCTCGAAGTGCTTGGACATGATGCAGTACTCAATGGGACCCCACTCTTCTGCTTCAAAGCAATTGCCAAGAGCGGCTTTGTACAACTATGCCCAAATTCATTAATCAGGCATCAGTTGTAAATCATAAACAACGAAGAAAAATGCAGTACAAGGTAGAAAGAGCCACATGAACACAGCACCAACAGACCTTATCAGAATCACCCAACAACTCGGTTCCAGCCGGGTAAGCCGCATAATACTGGTCTGCTCTAGAATACCCAGCTCTAGTACTGCAACAACGACGACGAAAATTATAAGAATCAGCTTCGGAATCCGAACAGCGGTAGAGAAAATTATTCAAACGAGTCGGGAAAAAGACAGCAAAGACTCACGTGTTGTTGGTATAAGCGTAGCTCAAGACGGCAGTGAAGCAATAGAACACAGAGTAACCCACGAACCTCCTGAACTTCTGAATCTTGAGGATGTCCTTGAACCCTTCATAAACCATCATCTTCGATGATCTAACACTTAAAAGAAAACCTTCTTCCTCAGGCGCATTTAATCAAACAGGTGGTGGGCATTCTGAAAAAACTTCATAACAAGTAAAGGGAAGAAGAACTCGGGCCCTCCGAAAGTAGCAGTCGTAGGGTTCGTCCCCGTTCCGATTGCTCAACGACGGTGAAGATGAAGATGGCGGAGAGGGATAGAGAAAGGGTGGAATCAGCTCCGTTCCCGAGGAGGTGGAGAAATTTTTTGGGGGAAAATGGAAGATGATGCCTTGGGGCGGTTCTACTCGAGCGACAAAAGGCGAAAGAAGAACCGAAAAAATAATTTTCTCGTTTTGAGCAGCAAAAAGTAGTACTTTACTCCCCGAAGCGATTTTCGTACATTAAAGAACATAAGATTAATGGAAAAAAAGGAACTAATTCCCTAAGAAATCCCAAACTTTAGATTCAGTTCTAATTCTATCATAAACTTTTTTTTTAGGTTTAGTCTCAAATCTACCACAAACTTTTTTTTTAGCTTAGAAAAAACCTCAAACTTTAAGCTTAATTCCAAATGTGGCCCGAACTTTTCTTTTGTCTTAGGAAAAACCCCATACTTTTGATATAATCCCAAATCCACCCCAATTTTTTTTGTCGAAAAATTATCAATTTTTACACTAGTCTTAAATTTGCCCCCATTATACCTCTGTCCAAAATTCATGCTTAGTTGTCCCCAATTTTTATATCCTAGAACGGTATTATTTTGAAGATAATTTTCCATTTCAACTTGCTAATATGTATTTATTATCGATGTGGAAATACCACGTTGAGTTCAGACTAGACCACAAGGTAGATTTGAGAATATATTAGAATTTGTTGATCTTTTTTTAGAAAAATAAAATTCGAGAGATTTGGGACTAGACCTAATGTTTAGTTTTTTTTTTTTTTAGACAAAAGAAAAGTTTGAGGTAAATTTGGGATTAAACCTAAAGTTTGAGGTTTTTTCTAAGACCAAAAAAAGTCCGAGGCAAATTTAAGACCGGACCTAAAGTTTGGGATTTTTTAGGAAATTAACCTAGGAAAAAGTGTATCCAATTAAAGATGCTATATTTACAATCTGGACATCGGCATTCTAGGATAAATATATTTATTGGAAAAATTATCTAAATACTATGTGATTATTAAAATTGCAGTATTGTGGTTAATTCCCTTGCCATTTTTGAATTGTTTCCCTCCTTTTTAGGGAAAAAAAAGTTACCCAAAAAAAAAAATAACCTCTAAACTTTGCTCACCCTGACACATTTATCCGAACACTTTCTATAACATAAAAATCTTAAACTATGCCCACTGTGATACATTTACACTAATTTTCTTTTTTGTGGTATAAAAGATCACAAATATATACCAAAGTGACACATTTATCATCCATTAATATTTTATTAGATGATTTTTCAATGGAGACAACATCATTTTTATTTCACTTAAACCACGTGGTCCACACCGTTTGTTTTTTGACAATTTTTAACGGTTTTCATTAATGACGGAGAGTAAATGTGTCACACAAGTACTAATTTGGAGTTTTGATGTCATAGAAAAAATTTATGGAAATGTGTCACAATTAGGGATGTGCAAAAGAACCGGGACCCGTCCGGAAGTGAATCGAAACTGCCCAGAACCAGTGGTTCTTAAGGGAACCGATGGGTATCGGTTCGGTTCCCGGTTCCATGGGTAGATCCGCCCACCCGGACCAGACCGATTATATTATAATAATATATTGATTTTAATATTAAAATAAATTTCGAAATTACTAATTAGAAAATCTAAATTTTAGGGCTCTATCTCCTCTCATGGTTTCCATGTTTTAATAAGAATTAATAAAGTGTGTAAGCTGCCTTTCAACAAGTCAACAAATGGCTCATTCAAATGATACTTTTGAGACTCACATATGACACCATGTTCAAGAATATGTGGAGTATCGGTGGAATTGTTTCTATAAAAAAAAATTCAGTAAAGCAAATGTTGTAAGAAATTGAGCATTGTTAGAGGATAAATGAAAAGACGATCTACATATGACAATCATCCAGAATCTTGAACTTAAAGAATATTTTAGATTTCAACTGAAATGAATCAAAAATAGGAAAAAAAAAAACTATTTCTCTTCTTTGGTAGTGTTTTTCAATCAAATAAAGAAAAATGGTACCCTTAATTAAGTCAGTTTGATTTAAAGAAAAATATTACTTAATATGAAAAATACTCATAGTGGGATTTGGAAAATGATATTATTATTGGTGAGACGGGTTCTATGGATCTACCCGGGAACCGGACCAGACTGGTGGTCCGGTTCTCAGGTGGATCTATGCAATAACGGGTGGTTCCCGGTTCCAATTTTTTGGAATCGGTCCTTGGGCGGTTCTCGGCTCTAGGCCGAGAACCGCCCACCTAGACCATGCACACCCCTAGTCACAATCGGCCTATTTTAGGATCTTTGGTGGCTTTACACTTCTTTTTATAAGTGAAGCACTACTATTTGACTTGTTTGGCTTTAGAAGCAAAAGTCTTTTAGTTGCATGGTCACAAGTTCAGTTTACGTCGCAAACGAAACTCCAAAAGGCCCATGCTGCATTGTTTAAGCTATGCCGTCATTGTGTGAAGAGACTTCCTAATCCTTAGGACCTAGGTCGAGTTGCATAAGCAAAATCGGTAATTTCAGACTTTGAATCATTATCATCGAGAAAACAGTTATGGTTTGGATTGAACATTCCATAGCGGACAAGGGATCTTTATCGTGATGCTCCCACTCTGCCCTTTTAACTTGTCAAACCATCTTATTTTTACCGATTCCATGAAACAAAGAGAGAGCCACAAGCAGTAAGCTGGAGATATATGTGGGCCGTCACTATTTTGATTGATTTCTATTAGTTTTTTTTTTTTTCTTAATTTTTTACGAACCAAGACTTGCTATCGAGGCTGCTGTTGGGCGATTCGTGAATTAAAAGAACAGAAAGAATCACAAGCACAGTTCAACTGTCCGCTCCTACGGTTCACTGCAGAGGTGGCTTCTGCGGGGGGCTACTAAATTTTAAGTCTACTTTCCCCTCTTGTTCCTTTCCAGCATTTCATTTCATTTTTCTTACTTTTGCTTCCATTTTGTCTTGCGAACCTGTCACGCGTGCCCAAGCGGTAATGTTTCTCGAGTCGATCGAGGGAAATTTCTTTGCGAACCAGGGAATTCGAGGATAGAAAGACTTGCTTTAATGAATGAATGAACTGGTAAATAGAGCATATCATGAATGGAAAATCTGGATGGGAGCTTCTATTTCATGGACCTGATGTAAATCCCGTAATCTTTTTTATGTGGAATTGGCATAGTCTATTGGACTGAGCCTGCGGAGTAACTTCTCCAGGCAGATCTCAGTTTTTAGACTATTGCATACTTTTAAGATGCTCAACATGGTCATCACACACTTATCAAATGACTGGGATGACCATGTTTCTAATAAACATCTACAAGCTAGGGTTGTGGCCGAAAACTCCATCCATGTCTTAATAAACAATGTTCAGAGTGTGAGAGGCCAAAAAATTTTCAAGCATGAGTTCTTTCATGTCCTTCTCAATCACTTCTCTTTGTCTACATTTTTTCATTATGTCGGTGGTGCCAATGCCTTATTGTAGAGCAATCTTGATTCGTGGAACCAACAAAACTAACCGAAATGCATTGCTCCAATTCAAGGATAAGATATCCGATGATCCCTTTGGGATTTTCAGCACGTGGAATGACTCTGTCCATTTCTGCAAGTAGCAAGGGATCATGTGTGTTCGTCAGCATCTGAGGATAACCCATTTGATACTTCCGTCTATGAAACTTGTAGGGTCGCTGTCTTCTTTTATTGGAAACCCGAGCTTCCTCTAGAAATTGTACATCCAAAACAACAATTTCGTTAGCAAAATCCCCTCGAAGATGGGTAACTTGTATAGACTCAGGTACTTAGACCTAGAGATCAACTCATTCTTTGGTCAATGGTCAAATTCCTGCCGACATCTTTGGCTGCATTAATCTTGAGGATGTGGAGCTGGGCGATAATATGCTAGTTGGTCAAGTTTTGATAGCAATTGTTTCTATTCTATGTCAAAGCTAACAACAATTTATAAATACTTCAATAATCTCTCTGGAAACTTCCTTAAATTCTTTGAGAACCTCATATCTGTGGTGTTCATCTCATTGACATTTAATAATTTTGTGGTAAGAGTTCTGGCCACGTTGGGCCGTTTGCAAAATTTGGAGTGTCTTTATCTTGCTACAAATGGACTCTCTAGCACTCTCCCTTCCTCCATCTTCAACCTTTTTTCTCTTCTTAACTTTGAGTTTCCCAGGAACCAACTGAAGGGAGTCTTCCTCTAGATTTATGTGTCACTCTTCCTAATCTTCTTGAGTTAAATGTCGCGGATAGTCAATTTATTGGGCCAATTCATCTTCCATATCAAATGCCACTAAAATTAATTCGGCTAACAATCCCGGCAAACAAATTTTCTAGAAACGTGCCTACTCTAGAAAAGCTAAATCAGTTGCAATGGATCAGTATTTCGGACAACCAGCTAGGTAGTGGAGCGCAAGGTGACTCGAAGTTCTTTGAATCGATCAATTCTACCGGCCTGAAGGTCTTGGCAATCAATGACAACAATTTCAGGTTTTCTGTCATCCATATTGCATCCACATTAAATTACACTCGCCTTTGTCATCCTTTATCTGGTCTTGCATACCATATATGTCAGCACGTCACTGACGAGGGCACCGCCTTGGTCAAACAAGCAGAAGATGCAGCTGACAGCAAGAAGGTCGGTACCTGCAAGATTTGCAAATTACCTGGTATGTTGTCACTATCAATTCCATGGTTTTTGGCTCAAATTTACCAATAATGTTACACGTCCCTAACGAATAAATCCATGTAAGCTTTCGATGCTTTGTTTTGTCTGGCAGAATTCCCTGAAAACTTCCGACACCCATGAGCTGAAACAACCAGAAATCAACAATAACTTTTAAATCAGAGTAAGTAATCAATTTTAACTATTGGAGATTGCCTATGAACATCAAACAAAACTTCAAATTTTATATCTCAGCAAAATTCTGCAGGTACCATTTCTGCCGGAACGTTCAAAAGGTTGGGAAGTAATTAAAGAAAGGAAATCGTCAAGATTTGCCTGAGGATGTACCAAGCAAGATTGTGGCCGAACATATTTCAATGTTCAAAAGGAATGTCTGGTCAATAATCCTGGGCAAATCAAAAGCATATATTAGATGAAAAAACCAGCCACCAGATAAAAAGAAGAAGGATTCGGTTCGGTCGGCAAGAGGAGAAAATATATATATATATATATATATATTTGAATGCAGGAGAACCAGGTTTGACCGCACCGACAAGTGCGCCGTAAACTCCCTTGGTGACGCTAGTAGGGAAACCACCACCCTGACGCCACGCTTAAACCACCTAATGATCCGCCAACCTCCCTGCAACCCGTCCTCCCCAAGGAGGACTTTGTAGAGCCTACCCAGCGGAGCCACCTGAGCCGGTGGTAGAGAATATTTAATTGAAAGAAAGCAACGAAGGAAAAAAATGTGCACTCGTCCAGCAAGGAGTCGGTCAGTGGAGAAGTACAAATTCTCTGGTTTTCCACGCTAAAAGAATGGGCCACACATATCGAATTAGCGAGCAAAAAGGGTATTTTCATTTCTTCTTGCAGGTTCCCTTGGTCGGCAGAATGGAAAAAGGCAATGGAAAAGACACAGAAAAGAAAAAGCAAAGCATCGCCTTTCTTCCTTGGGTCTTCACCAACTATGAAGCACCGACACTCTCCAAAAGTCTTCATGTCGTGTCGAACACTTCGACACGTGTCCACACTCTTGGACACTCTCGGACACTCTCTAACACTTGGTCAACACGTGTCGGAAAATCCGACACCTGATCAACTTTCCCGACACTCTCTGACACTTGAGTCGAAATTTTGATATATGAGTTTTCGACACGTGATTCCAATAACGAGGTCAAGTTTAAAAATTCAATGATAAATTGTGTGATTTGATGTTGTGTTTGATGTGAATTTGATATCTTTCTATCTTTGTTTGATTTGAATTAATTTTGATCTAAAAAGAAAAAATTCAAAAAAAAAAATACAATTAAAGTAGATTTTCTTAAGGATAGATTGCATGTTTATTTTGGTTATTTTCTAATGTTGAATTTATATGAAAAACACAAAATATATCACATGCATGTCATGTAGTCTAAGTCATGTCATATTGCTATGTCATGTGCATGTCATATAATTTGCATATTAGATAGGATTAGCTCCGTATATGCTATGTCATGTTGCCTCATCATTATTATATGCTGGGTCATCGTGTGTACTATGTCATCTATGTTGCTTCATTGTATGTCATGCCCGTCACATCATCGTTCCATGCCATGTCATATATATAATGTCATAATGCATGTTACATCGTGTCCATGTCGTCATTTGCATCATGTCATTACTCATATGTCATTTACGAGTAGCATGTTAGGCCATTTAATTAAATACACTCAATTCTAGAATGCATATCATTTAAGATTGTATGCGCCGGAAACCGTATGTCATTCTAGAATAATTGCATATTAATTTTGGCTTGCCATTAGAGTTAGTACATTTTAGATAAATTGCATGTCATTTTAGAAATTCCATTCGTAGGTACATTTTAGATAAATTGCATGTCGTTTTAGAAATTCTATTCTTAGGTTAATCTAATTAGAAATCGCATTTTATGATAGAGTAGGCATATTTTCATCATGATTGCATTTGGAATAACTGTATTGCATAAAGCATGATTTTCATTAAACAAGAGAAAACCTACAAAATATTGAGTAAATTTCTTGATTAACATTATGGATGCTTCCGTTGCTATAAAATAAGTATTTTCTCTTTATGTATGCAATTTATTTATTGTTCTTATTTATTTATTGAATGTTGAATAATGGTTGTGTACTGATTGATCACCTCACATGTTACGGAATAAATTGATATCAATGCAAGTCGCCTACAAAATATTTTCTAATATTAAAGAGAAAATGAACCGAAATAGCGTTAGATGAATCTAGTGTAATTAACCACTGGGGGTTCGCCCCAGTGGCTACCCTTCCAACATGGAAGGGGGAGGTGAGGGGTTCAAATCCCCACCTTCTCAGGGGGAATGGGGTGGGACGCGTAAGTTTTAAGAGTGGGTTTTAGACTCCCACGCCCGCAAAAGAGGTAGAGGCAAAAGTACGAGAGAGAGTGTAGAATAGGAATAGAAGTAGAGGACGACAAAAAAAAAAAAAAAAAGAATCTAGTGTAATTAAGTCTCCATACTTACAAATAAAGTATTTCTCCCATGGGTTTCTAATTGACCCACCAAAAAGTAAATAAATGATGACTTTTAAATGAAAATCATTTACATGTTAAGAACCTAAACTGTAATTCACAAATTAATATAGGCTTGTGAGAGCCTAAGTTGAGTCTATGCTTTAAAATCCATTACCGAACCCCTAAGCGGTTCCACCCACTTTCGATAGGTCGTGAGATTATAAATTATTATTTATATAAAATATATACTTTTTAAAATGATTAATTTTCCACTAAAGTAAAATAACCCAACTTTCTTTCCACACCCGTGCTTCATTTCTCCACTCAGGGGAGCTGGGTGGGTCCTCTTCCATCTGCCTTTGCCTTCTTCGCCAAGGTGGGAGGAGGACGGGAAGAAAAGCAAAAAAGAAAAAAATAAATATATAATTTCAAAAAATTATTAAAAATTATACATGTCAATGTCGATAATATCACGTAGGACAACCTACATTTATATCAGTATTAGTCAACAAAAATTGATTGGATGGACTAAATTAACATAAATATAAAATGGTTAAGATTCATTTTGGCAAAAAAGAAAATGTTTATGACTAAATTTGCATAATTGCAATAGATTTAGGATTTATTTTGATAATTTTCCCCGTTAAACATAATTAAAGCACTTGAAATATTCCCCAAAACATTCCACCTCTCTCTAATTTTTTAATTGAGTTGCAATTTAACATGAAACTACTTGCTTCGTGTATGCTTCCGAAGAACTCATTTCCCATAGAAAATTCAAAAAAAAAAAAATCTACAAAATTTACAAGTCTAGATTTGTATTTTAACTTATCATACACCTTTTATTTCGTGTAAGTATATTCAAATTTCCCATCGACAATTCCCAATCGCCTCTCCAAATCTAAATCCCGGCCCAAGCATCAATACCTATGGACTCTTCTTGAACTTCAAGATTTTTTTTTGTTATTCCTGAACTTCGAGAATTAAGATGTTAGCACGATCATGGACATGAAATGATTTTCCATCACCTAGCAAAGTAATTGGAATTTTATCTCACATGTTGTCCTTTTAAATTGGCATTTTTTTAAGGTGGTAGAAAACCTTTTTGAGTGATTAAATATTTTGATTAAGGTAACAATAGGCACCCGAAATTCGAAGAGAGAGATTGGAATTTCATGATAGTTAGTATTAGTCCATCCATTTCGCATAGGATGAACGATTTGAAAAATATTATCTCGAAAAATGATTAACTATGTCATCTTGAAATAGTAAGTTGATAAATGTGAATGGTGAAAATATTTTTTTATTTATTAATTTTTACAAGATATATAAATGGTTACTTTTTATTGAAAATATATTTTTAAATGATTGATTTTCCGCTAAAATAAACTAACCCAATTTCCATTCCACGCTCTCTGCTTTCATCTCTGCACTCTGGGGTGCTGGCTGGCTCTTCGTCCATCAGCCTTTGCCTTCTTCGCTAAGGTATCCGAACGCTGCAACTTCCAAATCTCTCATTTCCCCAATCAGCTCACTCTCTCTCTCCTCTCTCTCTCTCTCTCTCCCTCTTTCTGGTTTTTCTAGTTTTGCTTTGCAATCTCGTTTGGAGGCTCGCGATCGCCGCCGGTGGCTGCCGTCGTTTTGCCATCGGATTCCGGCGGTTGATTTCGAGTTAATCGACCGGATCTTTTGTGCTCTTCTCGGAGGGATTGCGCCTTGGTTTCGGCTTTTTCTTCGCCTTTCGAGGTCGAAGCGTGAGGTTTTACTCTGTTTTTTTTTAGCTAGAAGTTCGTGGAAACAGTGTGGGAATGGGGGAATTTCTGTTCTGGGAGCTTGTTGATGTGTTTTTGTTAACGGTTGACTGAAGTTAGGGCTGAGTTTTGGAATTTGAGTTAGAGTTATCTGAGGTCAGAATTCCGGGTGCCGGGTAGATGCTCCGCGTTAGATTAGGAAGCTGATACAGCTCAAGATGTTAGCAGCAATATCGAGTTTGGCTAAGGCGGATCGTTTAATCGTCCAAGACTTTAAATCAGAGTCCTGATAGGATACTCGTGATTATTTAAATACTTCTCCGGCGGATTAGTGATTGTCGTACTAGAAGCAGTCAATAGAATGTGTTTTGGCCTAGCGGAGGAGTAGTTTTCCTCGGTTTTATTGCATTGTTGGATTTGGTTCAAACTCACATTTTTCCGTCGTCAATGACTTAATCGGATGTGCAGATTTGGTGTTGAGAACGAGATTGTGGAGATGGCGGCGAATGAGAGGAAAACAATTGATTTAGAACAAGGATCGGAGATTATGCAAAAGGGTATAATGAAGCTCAAGAATATCCTTGAAGGGCTTCCCGAGACTGGGATCAGCTCGGAAGAGTACATGATGCTTTACACGTAAGCCTCACTTCTGCATTTGTGACTTCAGGAGTTGTCAATCTTAGAATTGTTATTCTAATGTCTTGATTGGTTTGCTAATAGTTGATCCTTTTCTTCTCAATCCTCCCACCAGTACTATCTACAATATGTGTACTCAAAAGCCTCCACATGATTACTCCCAGCAACTGTATGGCAAGTATAGAGAATCTTTTGAGGAGTATATCATGTCAACGGTGAGGAAGATTTACAGTTCACGACTGCCTTTTCCTGTTATATTGGTTGATTGTTTTCATTTGAGTTTACTTCATTAGCTTTGCATGTCTGGAAAACTTGAAGTTATGGAGTTATAGAAGTTTTATCTAGCCCCGTTGTTGGAGTTACGTTCTTGTATATGCCAGTGACTTTCTCAGTTGCTGGCGTAATGGTTGGATGCTTTCTTCTTACTTTTACTTGCATTGCCTAAGTATCAGTTTTGTATAGAAAGGACGTGTCTTCATTTAAAAATTCATGACATTGTCCTTCAAATCTTTGAAAATTTTCAAGGCTGTTTTTCCTCATTATAGCCTATTACTTTCTCTTTATTCACTAAAGATTGTATCTTATGATTGTTTTGTGAATTTTAGAAAAGATAGTAATTTCAAGATAGAAGAACTGTGGCACGTGGTGAAAGCTTGAGTCATTTTTGAAGAATAGATAGTACCAACCAACTGAGATTACATAAAGTGGATTAACAAGTAGTCGGCTGTTAGAAGAAGTCCAGTGACAAGGTTTCTCGAGGAATAAATAGCTCCAAAAGAACAGCAGAAAAACAAAGAATAATTAATAGATGCAAAATTTTTCCGCAAAGTAGTCTAGTTAATCTCTAGAGAGTCTATTTCTTTATCAGTGTGAAGAGTCATTTATTGCTGCAACTTAGATGTAATCTGGAGGGAGATAGCTCATCTTTCTGCTCTACTTCCAAGCTAATGTACTATGCCCAAACCTTCTGGCCAGTTAAGTCGATGGTCAAACAAAAAGAAAAGAAGACAAAAGAGAAATGGCTGAAGTTTGCAGTTTTATGGAGCTTTCTCCATTATTTAGATGTTAATATACCTTATTTACGACTCTGCATGGTTATCCTTGTTTTTGTAGCCAGTCAAATCCTCCAGACTTTTGTTGCTTCTGATTTGTAGCCCATGATTCTAGGGGTTGGGCTTTACCATTTCATACGTGGGTATAATAGGAGAAACTGAGGAATCGTACCTTCTTTCCCTGTCCTCCTTGTTCTCACTTTCTCCTTCTCTGCTTCTCTAAACGTGCGATCAATTTGCATAAATTGCTTGAACAAGAATGTTATTATTTATTTCTGTATTTATTTTTTGGGGGGAAGGGGGAGGGACATTTATCGCTTTTTCTTTGCATGGGGAGGGATGGTCTGATAATTAATTATCTTATAATTATGATTCTTCATATGCAGAGTTGGTTAGTACCTGTATTTAGCTTATTGGTTATATCTAGTTCTTTCATTTGTGTAGCTGCTGTCATTTTAATTTTTATTATACTCATCAATTACAAAATGCTTCGGTTTACAATTTAGGTATTGCCATCATTAAGAGAGAAGCATGATGAGTTTATGTTGAGAGAGCTTGTCAAAAGGTGGGGGAATCATAAGGTTATGGTCAGATGGCTTTCTCATTTCTTCTATTATCTAGATCGCTGCTTCATTGTGAGGAGATCACTGCCACCCCTTAATGAAGTTGGCCTGACCTGCTTCCGCGAACTGGTATGAATTCTATACAATCTTTCGATTTGCTGTTCTCTTTATTAATTTTTTTATTTTTGTGGGATTTAGCTTAGATTGCACGCTAGGATAGTGGTGGCCTTTAAACAGTTCATCATTGATTTTTTGGTTGACTCCGATACGGTCATTTTAAGTTTCCTCCATAGATGCTGCACTAAAATTTGACTATTGTACATTGTTTGCTGTTTTAAAGGTATATCAAGATTTAAAGGTGAAAGTAAGCGATGCTGTGATCTCATTGGTATATTTGTGTTCACCTAACTACAGTCCCTTTCTGTCTTTGTTGTTAATGTTGGATTAACTAACAGAAATTGTTTACATTAGATTGATCAAGGACGTGAAGGCAAGCAAATTGATCGAGCTTTATTGAAGAATACATTGGATATATTCTTGGAAATTGGCATGGAAAAGATGGATTATTATGAAAATGATTTTGAAGCAGCTTTGCTGAAAGATACTGCTGCTTATTATTCCCGTAAAGCTTCAGGTTGGATTTCAGAGGACTCCTGTCCTGATTTTATGTTGAAGGTGAATAAGAATTTAGATCCTATCTAATCATTTACATGTTGATGATGATGATGATGATATTTCATAAGGTTTGATGTTTGATATTGGGATTCCCAGGCAGAGGAGTGCCTAAAACGAGAGAAAGATAGGGTTTCTCATTACTTGCATTCGAGCAGTGAGCCCAAGCTACTAGAGGTTTGTCCCTTTTACATGTGTTAATTTTGGCTTTAATGGTTGGTGGAAGAACTTGTGCAGTTGACTATGAGTATAGTTCATATCTTTGATTCTTGTTGAGATTTTGAATATTCCAGGATCCGGATGGAATTTGTTCCATGCACTTTTTAGTTTTGCTATTATGATCTTTTTGCTCTTTCTTCAGAAAGTTCAACATGAGTTGTGGTCTGTATATGCAAGTCAATTGTTTGGAAAATGGCATTCAGGGTATCATGCATTACTCACAGATCCTAAGGTATTCTGGCTCCGCTCTTGTCTTTTTATGAACATCCAGTCCTAAATATTTTTTAGAGTGTTTACCTACCAAGTTTTCTGATGCTGTTTTAGGTTGAAAATTTGTCGAGGATGGTCAGGGTTTTCTCGAAAGTGCCACTATTCTTGGATCCGCTCGCTAACACATTCAAGCAGGTCTGTTTTCTATCATCCATATTGCATCCACATTAAGTTACACTTGTCTGTGTCATCCTTTACCTTGTTTTTCATACCTTATATGTCAGCATGTCACTGACGAGGGCACTGCCTTGGTCAAACAAGCAGAAGATGAAGCTGACAGCAGGAAGGTTGGTTCTCAAATTATCAGTCCATGGCTTTGACTATATCTTATGAATTTACAGAATTTTCTCTAGTTCATTCAAATGAGCAAAGTCTCCTTCCATTCTTCTGTATAGTTTGATCATCGTCAGATACTGAATATGCTTGCTTTACTCATCAGTTTCTGCTCTCTTGTCTCAAAATGATTCTGCGTCCTTCAGTGGTGTGTTGATGAACCAGAATTAATTGTGTAAACAGTGGGAGACTCAATTGGATTAACTCGGCAAAAGAAAACAAGCTAAGATTTCGGACTGTTTTGGAGTAAAATCTGATGTCATTCATTGATGTAGCCTTGTAGATCAAACAAGCTATGCATATAGTGATTAAAACCATAAGATCACCATCGACCCTTAGTGAAAATGGAATATTTTGATTTTCCATGGCTATCTAGGATACCCTTTCTGGTCAGACTATTGTCCTTCTTACAGAATAGAGACCTAGGATTCTAGTAAGTTTCGTGTTTTTTTACTTAAAGCGGGGTGCTAGCTACTTGGAGCAGGATTAGCATCAGGCAGTTAGTTAATCCCCTATGCTAATTGCGATATAGTTTAGTTGAATTTGTTGCTGAGTTTGATCACTGTTTTGGGAAAAAGTTCTCCTTCATTCAAAAAGATGGAAATTGATCTTCAAATAAAAAGATTGACCTACCGAAAGAAATGCAGCTTGCCATGAGAGGCTAGTCAAGCATAGTCCCAAAAGGAAATCTAGAAGGATAAGTTTTGTGGGGAAAGCACACGTGTGTGCGCATGCGTGTTTGCGTGTGTGTTTGTGGGTGAGTGACAACTTCATTTTGGAGGAGATTAACCCAAAGATTGGGAGCCAATATAATATGTTGTTCAGAAAGATGTAAATCACACTAGTGACCACTAGATATGCCATACATTCCAAGATCTGACCATTAGATATGCCATACATATTCCAAGTATATATGTTAGCATAGATAGCCGACGCATATACGCTGTTATGTTATTGTTTTAGCAGTGGGGCCTATGTGAACCACGATCTGAAGTAGTTATTCAATCATTCAACTATGATTGCAATTGCCATACTATCTACCAGGAGAACTGGCTTATTGCCTACTTATGCCTGTGCTGCTATTATGTTTGGTAATGAACCACTGTTGATGAAACATTCGACAGGATTTTCGAAAGGTCTACATGTACAGTTGTAGTCTTCTCTTGAACAGATATCGTAAGGAGTTTATTGAAGCTCTAGCTATCCATTAGTTTGAATTATATGGTGCAATTTTTTATTTAGTATGATGCTTTGGAAATTGTCCTGCGATGCTTACTTTCTTTAGGATTTCATAGACGAATTTACTCTTCGACAAGTTACCTTTTGTGTGTTATTTTATTTTCCACCAATCTGAATCCAACTCAACTTTTGGGACTCGTCATCCTTATCACTCTGTAGTTATAGTGTGTGGTTTGCACATCTAACAAAAATATGCGTCCCTTTGTTTTGACCTGTAACATTTTATGAAGCAAGCAATTAGTCCCTTCATTCCTTTTCACAGGCCAATAAGAAGGATGTAGGCTTGCAGCAACTGGTAATGCAATCGATCTTCTACTTCTCCTCCATAAGTAGATAAAATTTTGTTGGTCTGTTTAGGATCATTGATTCAGCTCATTGTTGGCAGGTTTTCGTGAGGAAATTGATTGAGCTGCATGATAAGTATGTGGCATATGTGAATGGACGTTTCCAGAAACACATCCTTCTCCATAAGGTTCACATCTTGTGAAGTGATTTCAAAAAGCTACATGAGATATATACTCATTTGGATGTCCTCTTGACAGGCATTTAGGGAGGCTTTTGAGGCCCTTTGCAACAAGGGTGTCGGCGGAAGCTCAATTGCAGAGCTATTGGCTACTTTTTGTGATGATATACTTAAGAAGGGAAGTAGTGAAAAATTGGGCGATGAAGCCACTGAAGAAATGCTTGAGAAGGTCTGTTGTTTGGACATTAATTTTTGTAATGTAGTCTAGCATCAATTTTTAAGTATCACAGGTGGTTATTCTACCTTTGGCAGGTAGTAAAGCTGCTCTCATATATCAGTGACAAGGATCTTTTTTCTGAGTTTTGTAGGTAATATTTTTGGTATTGAAGGTTTATTCACGGGTGCATAGCCTACTGATAATATTGTTGAATATAAATTCAACAAAATCTTTTATGTCACAGTATCCACCGTAATACTGTATAAAAGATAGTTCATGATATATTGAAATTAGGCTTACTAGTTTTCTACCTAATTATTTAGATACATCAGAACTAGTTCTATCAGTTTCTTGAATACTTCAATATCATAGGATACTAGACCCTTGAGTAATGGGTGAGGGTTTACTGGGGGAACTGTGCTAGTCTTTATGCCAGTGATCTTCAAGATGAAGAACCTATATTCTCAAGATTGATTAACATTTCTCTTCTGTACTCTATAGTAAAAGAAAAATGAGATAATTTCCATAATCAATTTACAGTGACTCTGAGAATATATATTAAGCATGTTAATCATGTCTGCAAATAAAATTTCCATGCATTAGAATATGAAACTTAGCCATATCAATTTTTGGAAACAAATGCCTCATCCACTACTGTTTATGTGTATCCATTTAATATTCCATTGTGGTTGTCATCCATTAAAATCGAGGCTTGATGATGCCATCAAACTGCTTACTAATAATCATCAAAACCGGTAGGAAGAAGCTTGCTAGACGACTTCTCTTTGATAAGAGTGCCAATGATGACCATGAGAGAAGTATCCTGACAAAATTAAAGCAGCAATGCGGTGGTCAGTTCACATCAAAGATGGAAGGGATGGTTGGTGTTGCTAGATTTCTTTCTTAAGAACTAGTTTCACCTGCGGCAATATGCTCCTAATTCACTTTCCTGTGTTCCAGGTTACAGATTTGACGTTAGCCAAGGAAAACCAAACTAGTTTTGAAGAGTATCTCAGTAATAATCCAAATGCAAATCCTGGCATTGACTTGACAGTCACGGTTCTGACTACTGGTTTTTGGCCAAGTTACAAGTCCTTTGATTTGAACCTTCCAGCAGAAATGGTACTTGCAGAATTTTGCCAAGATATAAAATTTGAAGTCTTGTTTGATGTTTGTAGGCAATTTCTGATGGTTGAAATTTATTACTTCACTCTGACTTAAAAGTTCTTGTTAATTTTTGGTTGTTTCAGGTAAAGTGTGTTGAAGTTTTCAGGGAATTCTACCAGACAAAAACAAAGCATCGAAAGCTAACATGGATTTATTCATTAGGGACGTGTAACATTATTGGTAAATTTGAGCCAAAGACCATGGAGTTCATAGTGACAACATATCAGGTAATATGTTCTTTGAACTTTTTGTTTTTATCAATTTTGAGATCTTGTAGACTTTGGGATTTGTTATTTTGCATTATGTATTTTTTCACTTGAAAGCTTTTTATCCCCTCTTTATTGCTTTGTAGGCCTCAGCTCTGTTGTTATTCAACTCTTCTGATAGACTGAGTTACTCAGAGATAATGACTCAGTTGAATTTGACTGATGATGATCTTGTGAGGCTTCTCCACTCCTTATCATGTGCCAAGTACAAGATCCTTAACAAAGAACCAAACACAAAAACCATTGCTCCTACTGATCACTTTGAGTTCAACTCCAAGTTCACCAACAAAATGCGGAGGATCAAGGTTTCACCGACTGTTTTTAGATTGTCCTGAATTGTCTGACCTGGTCTTTCTACATCAACCTTTAATTGCAATCCTGTTTTAGTTTTTCTCACCTTTATCAGCGCAATCAGTATTTTAATTTTTCCAACATGCAGATTCCTCTTCCTCCTGTGGATGAGAAGAAGAAAGTGATAGAAGATGTGGATAAGGATCGGAGATACGCAATTGATGCCTCTATTGTGCGTATCATGAAGAGTCGAAAAGTTTTGGGTCATCAGCAGTTGCTCATGGAGTGTGTTGAGCAGTTGGGTCGCATGTTTAAGGTCTTTATTAGACACTGTGATGATTCAATACCTTCATCCTGGTTCTTTCAGTTTTTATCAACTGATTTTGTTTTATTGCAGCCTGATTTCAAGGCAATCAAGAAAAGGATTGAGGACTTGATCACTCAAGACTATTTGGAGAGAGACGAAGACAACCCCAATTTGTTCAGATATCTGGCATGACATGTTCTGGATGATTGTCCAGATCGAGTGACTTCTTCTCCTGCAATGGCAGGGGAACAAGTTCGAGATCCCTCTGGTGGCGGCGCCCAAAACAATGTAATTGTCTGTCCTTGGTGCTGGAAAGTTAGGACCTCTTAATGCTTGTACATGAGCTTGTGTTATTGCAATGTTTATAAAATAAAAAATAAAATATAAAATATATAAAAAAAAAAAAATCGAAGGGATAAGTGCATTATAAATCCTAAAACTTTTTGAGAAAGTGTGATTGAGTCATAAAATTTTGGAAAGTTCAATCAAAGCCAAACTTATCAAATTGATGCATTCAAATTCCCCCCGTCAACTCTATGTAATTTGAGAGGAAATTGTCCAATGAGTTCTAAATTTATTATATAGATATTAATTCCGTCATAATATTTCAAACTTTGCCAATTTAATTCTAAACCTTTGCGAGAAATTCAAGTATTGTCATTTTGGTCAATTTTTTACAGAAGGACTATGTCATGTCATTAACTTTCGTCGAAAATTAATCGGAAGGATTACATTGGAATTTCCTACAAAAGTTTAAGCTCTAAATTGGCAAAATTGAAAACCTTAAGACTAAATTAGCACTTGTGTAATGTGACATATTCTTCCTCAGTCGAAACCTTTTTTTTTCTTCTCTTGAGCTCTTCCATGACCTTGAGCTTCGGGCTCTACAAGCCGTGGTGCCATCTTCTCGAGCTCGAAGCTCATAGTGTGAGCTTGAACGGCAGCCATGGCTGTTGGCCTCTCGAGCTCACACGGCCCAATATACAGATGATGGGATCAGCAAGTTATTTACTTGCGTCTTTCTATTTTGTTTGCTCATTTCTGTGGAGCTTTTAGTCATTATCATTTTTTTTTTTTAGTTTGAAAAGTAGAAGATGAATGATGATGAACAACAGCACGCGATAATTCAATTTTCATTTTGTCTTTTCAAATTTTCTGTTTGTTTTCTAATGAGGTGCTTAGTGAATATCACATCAGCATGCGCCTTAAAAGATTGGGATAAATGTATTAGATATTCTAAAATTTATCATAAAAATGTAGTTGAATACTAAATCATTTTAAAAAGTACAATTAAGTCCTATAACTTTATCGCAAAAATACAATTGACTATTAATTTTTTTTAAAAGTATAATTAAATATTAAAATTTATCAATTTAATACAATAAAATCTCCCTTTTAATTTCATTTAATTTGATTAGCGAAAATGTTGACGTGACATTTTTTTATTATTTTTTTAAGATATATGGTGCTGATGTGGCGTCTAGCAAGTGTTTCATCAGAAAAACTCAAAAACTTAAAAGGTAAAAAAAAAGAAAAAAACCTTAAGAAAAGGAAAAAAAAGGTAAGAAGTAAAAAAAGGGTAAGATCATCGGTTCTGCTGCGCCTCCATCCTCATCGGGTGTATATTTTCGTTCTATGATGAGCTCTTCCTGTTATGGGGATCATCATGCCAACTGACTGGGGAAAATCTGGCATGCCTTACTCTTTCATGGGGAGGCAGGGTTGTGTCGTGGGAAGACTAGCAGGTTAAAAATTGTGCTGCAGAGAACTGTGGAATTGGCGGGGAGGATTATGATACCGTTCGTCGATATATTTGAAGGTGGTTGGTTCTCTTTTATATTGCAACATGTCTTTTGAAGCTCTCGTCAATGTGAAAAAGCAGCTAGAAAGGACTGGGTTTTCCGTGCAAAGCTGTGAACGATAGTGGCCTATGGTTGCATGCAGGTTCTTTGCTCAGATCTCTCTTTCCTTCTTGCGTGTTGCTGCACTTTGTAACTAAAAGTTGATGATGAACATTTGAGGCTTCAAGTCAAGTTTCAGTAATTTCACTATGCCATGTTTATTAGCTACTTAGAATGCATGCTTAATTGAATTTCAATCGTTCGATTATTGATTTGGAAAGATCTTCTGGATCGTCAAAGTGTGGGTGCGATGCTGAATACTAGAATAGAGCTTTGTGGGAGCAACTTTTGTGATGAAATATTAGGAAGTGTTGCCTTTTATTGGTTGCTCCTTGTTTATTTGAGATGATTGATTAAATGGCTATTATCTAGATGCTTCTAAGCCGATGGGTACAAGGAATCAGTGCTGATTCTTGCAAGAACTGCTGTCTTTTGAATATTTTGTGTGCCTGTAGACAGCCATTTGGATATTCTCATGGGGTATCTGCGACTGGTTACTGCATCCAAGAGCAAGATCAGAACAATCCAAACAACATAGGAAGTGTATTTGTCACTGAACCTGCTCAAGGTGATGGTAATGGTTTATTTAGGCCAGTACGTGTGCATGTCAGTGGACCCGTAGATGGGTTGGGTGGTATTGGACATGGAAATACGTTTGCACCAGTAGATGCTTAGCCACCAATACGCTGTCTTTTCGCGTGCTTTTTGGTGTCAGCAACATAAATTGCCCACAAGCTCTTGGTAATGATGCTTCAGAAGCCAGAGGTGATCAGGGTGGCGATTTGTTGGGAGATGGAGATGGGTTGACAGCTCTGTTTGGGCTAAGCCAGGGAGGAAGTAATGCAGCTAACAACCACGGAGATCTAACCACAAGAGGTTATGAGACAGATCTCCAGAGTAAATTGTCTGAAACTTCTGTCGGGGGACCAAGTGAAAATGCCGTCCCTGTGCAGATGCTTGATCATACCGGTGATGATGTTGGAATTCAATGGGATAGTACTAGTGGTTCCTCCATCTCTTTGGATATGAAGACCCCTCTTGGTTATTTTCCTCCTTTCTGTTTTGGGTAAGCTGCTGCTTTCTTATTGTACAAACTGTTTAAAAGACGGACCGGGAGAATGCTGAAGGCTTTACTTTTATGGTTTCAGAATTTCTCTGGCTAGCTACTTAGATGAAACTATTACTTAAATTCATTTTCGAATTCTCTATATATAATTTACATAAATAAGATTGATTTTTCCTTTCGTCTGATGTTTCATCTTTTTGTCCCGTGAGACTGCAGTTCATCTGGGGCAAGCTCGGGACATAATATGTAGAGGACTTCATGCAACTTATGCTTAGTTTCTGGTGGAAGTTGGTTTTTGCAGACTATTGCTTGGTTTTGTCCACTGTCAGTCCTGATTGCTTTATAATTTTCTGGAACTATCTTTGAGTTTCCATTCTTGAACAGTAAATTGAAATTCTATCTCATCCATGTGCTGGGTCTGATTTTGTTGTGCAAGGTCGAATTTGTGGATGTTCACAGGCTCAGTGATGGCTAAGTCAAGCACTCAGCAGAATTATCTTATGCAGGTTCATTATGAAAGGTAGATCATAGTCATATGTTTCTAAGTTTACCCAATTTAGATGGCTTACTATGTTCTTCAAAAGTTCTGATGCAAAATGGTATCTACACAACTCTCGAATATATAGGTGAGTGTCCAAGCTTTTAATGATGAAGACCCTCAAGAGTGCAGAACACTTGGTATGTATTTTCTTTGTCAAGCCATACTTTTAAGATAATTTTTTTTTAGAATCAGGCATGAACCCCAAGACAATACACTGAATCTACTGGTTCCCAATTGCAACAGGATTCATCAACGGAAGGCTGAATGCCCTGATTCCTTGGAAAGGTCAGTTTTTTCATTGCTTAGTTTGAGCATGAGAGTATTTACTTGTGTTTTGATGTGGATGGATGATTCTTTATATTAGCTTGGTGTGGGTTTCATATGCGTGTTACTCTCTAAAGTTCATTTGAAATGAAGGGAAATTAATGGGAAGTTACAACTGACTGCTATATTTAATTCTCAATTCAAACTCATTTTGCCTTTACAACTTCTCTCTGGCAAGTTCATGTGTATGTAGACACTCATGAAAAGGTCACTGATTGGTATCAGGTAGGGTTCTAATTCAAAAATAGCTATTTAAAAGGTCAAATATCATTTGAATATATTATGTGGTCACTGTATAGCTTGTTAACTTCTGTGTCACTATATCCTTGTAATTCAGCTGATCTGTCCATCAAAAAGATAAGTCATGGTCTTCATAAGTTTTAAACAGGGGCACTCTTTTGCCAAAGGCTCCAAAAGGATGGGGTTGGCGAACAGCACTCTTATTTGATGAGCTCCCCGATCTCCTTCAAAATGGTGCCTTACGGGTCGCTGCTGTTGTGCAGCTCATGTGAAATGACACAAGGTAGTTTACCTCGATCCTCTGTAGATAGCAATGAATATAATATGCTCCAGATAGAGTGCAGAAATTAACACAGAACATGGGAAAAGTTGGGTTAAGATCTCATGAGGGACAAAGAAAAGTACCTTGTGGATGCTCTATAGTTTCTGTTAGCTGGTGTATATTTTTGGGAGATGCATAGAGATGGAACGAAGTGGTGGCTTGTGCTCAATCTACAGAGTTCATTTTCCCAACATCTTACTTTGAGTTCACTTTTCCTAACAACAAAAAGAAACTGAAATTTGTTTCAGATCATTTTAGTTATAGCTTGTATAAATGATAATCTTCTATCTGCGTGCAAGAGAAAAGCCATTAGGATTAGGTATTCTTTGATACTACCAACAAAACTCTCGTATTTGTTGGTCTACCTTATCGCAGCCACATCAAGCATTCTTGAAAGAACCTCCATAGCGAGCACAATAGATAAGGGGAAGGACATGCTCTTTTACCCGCAGACACCTTGAGAACCATTGACATTAATGGAGAAAGAGGGAGAAACAATGCACAGCTTGATCCAAGTCAGGATAGAAACAGGCACACCAATTGCTTGCATAATCTTTAGAAGGAAGTCCCAATTCAATAAGTCAAAAGCTTTAATCAGTCTCAATCAAGCACCTTGGGGATGTACCATCCCTATGATTCATGCTACTGAAATGGGGAAAGCTTACTCAATCTGCAAGCTAGGATCTTAGTAACTCATTTATGCAAAACGGTGCATCAAGATATAGGCCTAAAACCAGCAAATTGTAGAAGCGGTTGCTGATTTAACAAGAGAAATAGCTGTTGCATTTATTTTCTTCAATAGCTTCGAAGAGGAAAGGAAGAAACATTGCATCACAGCCCTTTTTACTAATAACAATCCAAGCAAAAGCATAAGATGAGACCAAAAAGCCATCTGATCCTAGTGTTTATCCCCATTCGTGGACCACAAAACCTGCTTAATCTCTTCATGCTTAACAGGAGCAGTAAGGCTTTGCTATAAATGGGAACGCAATGTCACTGTGAAATATCATTTAGAACAGATAAAGAGCATCCTGAATCATGAGAACCAAGAAGTAACTGATAGTGAGAGATGACAACAACAAATATTCGTGTGACCTTCAATTTCACACCATAGATTTTTCTATCTAGAAAGCACACAAGTTCAACTCAAAAAGGAACACAAACTATTAAGCGGTCACCCAATTTATTGGGTTACCTAACTGACTTAGGAACAAGCATATTAAATATCACAAAATAAAAATGCGAAATGCTGTATCAACATGAGAGACAGGCAGGCTAGCAGCTAATCACATTTTTGCTTCTTTTTAATTAATTAGAAATACTGATTGAATAAACTTGATGAGCATACTTGCCGAGTGAGGAATATATATAACTAAAAGACCCCCTTCAACTTGCCATAACTTCTCAATATAAAGGAGACACTTAAGTTGCACTTGATGCTGATCTAATTGTCATTAACTACACAATCTCAAGGATTCAAACCCCAAAACCCTCAAAATTTCATGCATTTTAAAGTGTTCTTATGGTTTTGATGCCATATGCAATGAAGGAAGCTAGAGTAAATGTCATGCAATTATTGACTTATTGGTTAATCAGATGCTATAATAGAATATCACTGGTTGAATGCACAGAAAAAAAACATTTGGGTAAATTGCAAATAATCACCAACTTAAGCTTTTATCACTAATCAAATTACTTACTCGGAGTAAGCTCATTTGTAGAGAAAAAAGGACTAATGCTGGGGTTTGTTGTCTACCTCAAAACTCACCAAATCGACAAGAATATTTAAAGCCTAAAACTTAAGAAATTGATTCCAGATTCTGTCTCATCCTCCACTTATAACTAGAGGACTAAGAGGTGTTAAATACACTGAAGAAAGTACATTGCTATTTTGTTTTTTTTCACTAGGACTTACGGAGCAAAGACAACCAATATGCCGTGAAATCACTATCAACTTTATAATTGGAATTTTCGATTCCATGGTGTCTACCATGTTTATCTGGCCAGTAGATTGAGCTTGTGACAAAAGACCCACCATTTGTGTCGATCTGTCTGTCGTCATCGCATGCCAAAATGGACTAGACATAAAATCATAAGTTAAATGCGTATATCAAGTCGGATGCCTAACTTCGTGCATTTATATACCTTAGAAGATAGCCCTTTGACATTTGAAGACAGAGTCTAAATTCCACGAGGATCTTGTACTTTCGTGTGTGAACCGCTAGAAATGGTGGATAACATTGGTGCCAACGATGGAAGCATCAAGGAGCAAGACAGGCTACTCCCAATAGCCAACGTGGGGCGGATCATGAAGCAAATCATCCCTCCCAAAGCAAAAATCTCAAAGGAAGCGAAAGAAACGGTGCAAGACTGCGTCTCAGAGTTCATCGGCTTCGTGACCAGTGAAGCGTCCGAGAAGTGCCGGAGGGAGAGGAGGAAGACCGTGAATGGCGATGATATTTGCTGCGCTATGGAGACACTGGGTTTCGACGATTATGCTGGTATGCTAAGAAGGTATTTGCATAGATATAGGGAATTAGAAGGAGAAAAGGCTAATCAAGACAAGGCGATGAACAACACTGAACAGTAGCAAATCGAACGGTGTTGAGCAATCTTTGTCATGTAGAAATACTGTAACAATTTAGGAACAATCAGGCTTCGACCTTCACCTTGGCAAACTTCTAATATGATGAAAGGAGTGATAGATGAATCTCAAGGCCATGTTGAGAATATGAGGGAAGGTATTAGGGCAAGCCATATTTATCAAGTTTCTAGCTTTAATCATGATGACATTCATGGAGGTAATTTTTCATATCTGGGCTTTTTATTTGTCAGACGCTTTAGTATTGTTTTTGTTTTCCAGATTTATCTGCAAAGAGTTATGTAGGGCAATGTTCACCTAATTCACTGGAATTTTTCGTAATCAAGTCAAGAATCTGAGCACTTGCGGTCTGAAATCAGAATTCTAAATGGAACTCTTGATTTCCTAATTTCAATTGGAGGAAAGCACAGGGAGATGAGAGGATTTACTGGTTCACAGTTCACTGGAAGAGGAAAGACAAGGTTAGCGAATCAGCTTTCATGTTTCACTTTTATCTGAACTTTTATCTGATAAACATATGAAAGTATCATAGAAATTTGGAAAAGTTTGTCCTTAGTAGAGATAAATAATAGATGCAATATTCCAGATTTTCTGTGATCAATTATCTTCAACTACTATGACCCGGATTCCCCTTTCTTACTTTCCACCTGGTATTGTGAAATGATCCTAATTGATAATGGGATGAGAATCAAGATGTTAATCAAAACAAGGTGAGGAGAGAAGGAAATCAGATTAAGGTGAGAAGAGTAGGGAAGAAAAGAGAGGAGGGACAGAAAGTCAAGAGAGAAATTTGTGTATTCCATCAGTTGGATATCCTCAAGTAATAATGCTCAGCTTAAAAGCTCACACATTTCCTTCCCAGTGGATTCAAGAACGAGAGAAACAACTAATGCTCCATTTGTGTATCTCAATTGAACTACCAATGAATGGTATTCTACTTCAGCAACTTATTAAGTCCTGCAACTTCAGTAACATATATCTCAATTGGGGGGAATCGAGCCTTTTAAGTTTTTCACATCTCCTTCAGGCCAGACTTGTTCTGAAACTTGGGTCATGACATTTTTAAATTTGAGTATACTCAGTACATATAGGTGGGGTTATTTTGAACTTATCAACAAGCTATTTCTTTGTTCTAATTACTAGGTATTGACTAGAGAGAGACTGTTAACTAGATCTGTTTGAGTTAGGATTTGAACCAACAACTTTGAAGTATTCAATCACCGTACGCTGACTGCCTAGTTATTCATGATTGCCATTATAAAAAAGAGGAAACTGTGAGAAAACCGAGACATGATTATTGGTGTGGTGATAAAAAGCCAAGCTGCAGCGAATTAGGGTTGGGGTTTCCTGAAAAAGAGCACTGTTTAAGGTTTTTGGTTTTAGAGACAGTAGGCGTTGATCTGCTTCCTGCACACATGGGAAGACGCATCAAGAAACTGTTCAATGTGTTGCAGAAGAGAGTGGGGGACAAAAGGTGGAATACCAGAAAAGCATCGACCAACCACAAGTCGCATGAGTACCATGAGAAACTTTCTATAAGTTGGAAGAAACAGTTGTCCCGATTAAGCAAGAAAGATATATGGACAACCAATACAAACATTAGCTAGCTCTCTTCCCAATTATCCATAAACACATGCCCAGGAATGTGGATGCCAAAACCAGCAACATGTCTCCAATTATATGCCAACATGCCCAGGAGCATGGATGACTGATTCATCTTTCTGAAAAGAACATGTTTGCATAATGTTTGAGACCTACATAGAGATTAGATATGTTCATTTTTAACAAAAAATTGACAGGAATAAAGTAGGTAACGATGGACGTCAATGGGGTGTTTTGTGTTTATTTGTGATTTATAATGAACCAAGTGGATATTTTTATACACCTTGTCTTATAAAAAAAAAAAAAAAACAAGGTAAGGCATGCATTATCGTTGCTTATGTCATGGTAATGGTGCATTGGATAATAAATATTATAGGGAAAGCTTCAAGAATAATGATTTGATTTTTCGACATTGACAGTTTAACAACTCTTTTCTCTCATAACAAAGTTGGTCCTGGCTAGATAGCGCCTAACCTCATATGATCATACTGAACTTGAGGAGGGGCCCCTCTCTCTAGTGTTGGACATATATTTTATTTCACATTGCTCATTTTTCAGTTGTTTACGTCGATAGATAAATCATAGGGGTGTCCACCGGGAACTATCCGAACCGAGAACCGCATGGACCAGCTCGGATTGGACGGTTCTGGGGTTTTCCCAAAGAGGGCAGTCTTGTTCCCAGTTCCAAGGTGGGAATCAGACCGACCGGACTGGACCGGACCGGTTGATATTAAAAAAAAAAAAAAAAAAAAAGCTAAGAAAAACTCTCCTGCCCTTTTTAAATTTTGCTTACCCCACCTCCCCTTTTAGGTTTGCCCTCCCTTCCAATGAACACAAGCTAAAAGAAAAACCCACTGAAAAAACCGAAGCTTTAAGCTTGATTCTTGAAGATGGAATTGGAGTCATTGTGGTCGGAGTCCTCCTAAGGCTGGGCCAAGTAGGGACGGAGCAAGAAGGCGGGGGAAGGGCTAGGGCTAGGGCTAGGGCGGGGCTGGGTGTGGAGGGCAGCGAGAGTCCTCAGAGCTCGCAGAGCTCGCAAATCAGCCGAGTCTACACCGACGGCATCTACGATCTCTTCCACTATAGCCACGCCCATCCCCTTGTGCAGGCCAAGAAGCCGTACTTCCCCCCTCCCTCTCTCTGTGTGTCTCCGTTCCGCGTGTAGACGTACTCGTGCGTTTCCTGACGTACATTCCCATTGGCTCGTACCCATTTGCCGTGGTGTCCCATGAGTTTATTCATCACCTCTGCACATGATCCACTTCTTGGCTTGTTTTTCGTAGTCTCCTAGGGTCTTGTAAAATGGGTTGTCAGATCACAGTTCATGGTCTGAGTGTGGAGTGTAACTGGGTGTTCTTGACATGGAAGAAGTTTGATAGCTGAGACTACCGGGACCCGTTTGTGGTCTTGTGCTCTTATGCTTCTGGGTCCTTTACAAATGTCTTCCCAGTTCATAAGTTCTTCCCTCGATTTGTACGTTTTGTAGGTTTCCTAATACTTACCTGCTTGTCGGATGTTGTAATGATGAGCTCACGCACAAGTATAAGGGAAAGACCGTCATGAACAAACAGGAGTGCCACGAATCTCTCCGCCATTGCAAGTAGGCGTAATGTTTCTGTTTTTTGCCTCTAGAGAAATTGCCGGTTGCACCAAACCGGACCAGACCAGTCAGTCGGTTTGTTCCTGATTCCAAGACCAGTCAGTCTAGTTCTCAATCTCAAAATTTAGGAACCGGTCCTCTCTCGGTCCAGTTCTCGATTCCACCTTGGAACTGGACCAGATCGGGAATCGATTAGTCCTAATAAATCATGCATGACCTCAAACTTGCATACTACTTTTTATATTTGTGTGCGTATGAATGAGCCGCAACCATATTGTGCTTATCCCAACATCTCTTAATAAATGTAATTAAAAATTAAGGTAGATGTAGCAAAATGACCATTTTGCTATGTTTTTTCCATCTCAATGGACATAAGGATATTTTTTTTTTTTTTTTAGCTATTGATTCTAATTTAAACTTTCACTATTCAAGATATTGTTATAATGACAAGGTCCAATCCACGTGGGATAAATTCTAAAATGAAATACTCTGATTGGAGGCGGATTTTTGCTCTGAATAATATCACAAGGCATTGCCAACTGATATGAAACTTAAGAGTGTGACAACTCACAAACTCCCGCATTGAAATCGCTGATATTCTTGTTACTGTTCACTTGCATCGTCAGTGGCACTCCCCTATTGAATGTATGGTTCAATTTATTCCTATCTCCTACGACATCCTAGAAGACTTCTAGGAGTATCATCTTGTTGGAGCCCACTTATCCCAAAGATTGCTCCCCGCCATTGTTGAATTGGGTATAGGCCTAGTCCATCCACAAATGGCACACCTACTAGAGGAGTCCTATCCTGATGCCATATGGAAATTGCCTAGCCCGTGTGCTCGGATAAAGATTGATACCAACTTGTGTGCTTACTCATAAGACTCATTTTGAAAACTTAAAGTCGTTTATAATTGTAGTTATTTCATATTAAATAATTTAATGATTCATTACTTTGAATAATGTTTTAATATTAGAATAATTTGAAATGATTTTATACGTTTCCCAACTTCGTTGGAGATTTCTCATAATTTTGTCAAATTGACAATAAAAGATTACGTGTATGTGAAATATTTGTATCATGATATGAGCAAGATGTTCTGGTCAACTCATTCACGGAATGTTGTGTTATTCACCATGCTGCTTTATTTAATAATTACTTATTAGGCAAAATGGCCTACTTCCCAAATATTTGACTCATCATACGATGGATGTTGGTAAAAAGAGAATTAATGCAATTACAAATCGCGAACTAATATTCTCATGACACATTTATCTCAAATTAGTCAAAATGGGTTAATGCAATTAAAAATCACAAGCTAATATTCTCATGACACATTTATCTCAAGTTAGTCAAATTTGTATTCTTATGACACATTTATTTTAAGCTAATTTTCATCTCACAAAAATACCCAGATTTGCACTCATGACACATATATCCTAAACTAATTTTCGTCTTGCAAAAAAACTCAAAGTGGTATCCCTAATTCTTAACCCAATAACATGTTAATATATATATATATATGTGTGTGTGTGTGTGTGTGTGTGTGTGTGTGTGCGCGCGCGTGTGTGTGCGTGTGTGTACTCATCGCAAACAACTACCAAGATGGATCTAACATGAAAAATGACAAATCAAATGTGGAAAATCTAGATGTGTTGACACGTATGCATTTTAACATAAGATAGATTTGGGTTAGGAATACCAGTTTGAAATTTTTGTATGGCGAAAATTAGTTTGGGGTAAATATGTTGTAGGAAACAAATTCGAGATTTTTTTTTGTTATATGTTTACTTTGGAGAGATTGGTTGTCACATGTTTTGTAATTAATTTGGAGTTGGAGGTGTCATAATTCGTAGGAAGGAGGGGGGGGAGCTTGTGTCTTAGCATGTTATTAGTGTGCTTGAATGGGAAAAGTGCCAAAAAAGTTTTAAACATATTGCATTGGTACCAATTCAATTATAAAATTTTCAATTGAACCAATTTAGTCATATATTTTCACATTAGTACCAATTTAGTCCATCCAGCCAATTTTACTTGGCTAGCGCTGACATGGACATTGGCCTATGCCAAGCGCTAACGTGGACACTGGCTAGTGGCTAGATGTTGACATAGCAATTTTTAAATTTTAATTTTTTTTAAAATTTTTTTCTTTTCTTTTTCCTTTTGTTTTCTCCCTTCTTCCTCCTTGGACTTTCAATGGGGCCGGTGAGCCTCTGGCGAGGCTCGCGGCCCTTGCCCGATCTCACCCAAGGCTACAAGCGAGGCCGAGCAAGGGCCGTGACCCTCATCGGAGGCTCGCTAGCCATTGAAAGTCCAAGGAGGAAGAAGGGAGAAAAGAAAAAAAATTAATAAAAAAATTTCGAAAAAAATAAAGATTATTAATTGTCATGTCATCGTTCAGCCATCAGCCAGCATTCACGTTAGCGTCGACAAGGAAAAATTGGCCAAATGGACTGAATTAGTATCAATATGAAAATGTTTAGGACTAAATTGGTCCAATTGAAAAGTTTAGGACTGAATTAGTACCAATACAATATATTTAGGACTTATTTGGTACTTTTCCCATGCTTGAACTATGCTTTCTTGATTGAAGTTGATTTATGGATGCAATTGTGAGTTGAGTTTTTATTTTTTCTTTCACATGGAAATGATTTTCCACGTGGATCTTGGTTGGTGTTATTGCTCTCTCTAAATCCTCTCTTTATGCTTATATTTGCTATAGTGGCTGTTAGTTGATTAGTTACATATCTCTCTTAGGTGTGGTAGGTTCTTTCATCTTAATAGTTTTAAAAGACTGAAAGAAGAATGTGAGAGAAAAGTACAATTTTTTATTTAGTAATTGTTCTATTTTACCCTTATACTCTAACACTCCCTTTCAAGCTAGAGCATAGATATTAATCATGCCCAGCTTGTTACAAATATAATCTATCCTCCCATTATCCAGAGGTTTAGTAAAAATATTTGCAAGTTGCTCACTAGTTCGAACATAACTTGGAAGAATCAATCCACTCTATAACTTCTCTCGAATAAAATGACAATCAACCTCAACGTGTTTTTGTTCTCTTATGAAACATGGGATTTTAAGCTATATCCACCCCTGCTTTATTATCACACCATAGGGTCATAGGTATTGAAGCTTTGAAATCTAACTCAATCAGTAATGGTTAAATCCACGGTAATTCACATGTCACTTGTGCCATGACTCTATATTCTAACTCGGCACTGGAGTGAGCAACAACACTCTGTTTCTTACTCTTCATGATACCATATTTCCTCCAGCTAGGATACAATAGCCTATGGTTGACCTCCTATCATTTGGAGACCCTGCCCAATCAGCATCAGAAAATCCTACAACTTTGCTATGACCGTGGTTTTGATAAATAATCCCTTTCCCTGGAGTCTTCTTCAAGTACCGCAATATACAAATAACCGCGTCCCAATGAGACGTTCGGGAAGAAGACAGAAATTAGCTTACTACACTGACTAGAAAAGCAATATCTAGATGAATAACTGTAAGATAATTCAACTTACCCACCAATCTTCTATATCTCTCGGGATTATCAAAGATCTCCCCATCCTCAGCAGTCAGTTAGCTCCTTGTTCCATAGGTGAATCAAGAGACTTTGATCCCAACATACCTGTCTCAGTATGCAAATCTAAGACATATTTTCATTGTGACAAAACAATACCTTTCTTTGACTATGCAACTTCAATTCCCAAGAAATACTTCAATTTTCCTAAATCTTTAATCTTAAACTGGTACTGAAGATAGATCTTTAGCTCAGCTATACCAACCAAGTCATCTTCTGTGATGATAATATTATCAACATATACAATCAAGAATAGTTTGTCTCCTCCTGAATGTCTATAAAAGAAAGAGTGATCATTTTCACATCTCGACATTCCGAAAGAAAGTATGGCCTTAGAAAATCTTTCAAACCATGCCCGTGGAGATTACTTCAAACCATATAAAGATTTTTTTTTTTTTTAATTTGCAAACTAGTCCCCTAGACTCCCCCTGAGCAACAAATCCTAGAGGTTGCTCCATATAAACTTCCTCATTAAAAGTACCATGCAAGAAAGCATTCTTAACATCAAGCTGAAATAAGGGCTAGTTATTTGTGGCAGCAAGAGAAACCAAAATTTGAACAGAAGTAAGTTTGGCAACAGAAGAAAAAGTGTCAAAATAATCAACCCCATACACTTGGCATACCCTTTGGCAACAAGTCTCGCTTTTAAATGAGCAAGAGAATCATCAAGATTGACATTCATGGCATACACCCATCGACAACTAATAGCAGTTTTGCCTAGAGGAAGATGTACCAAATCCCATGTTTGATTCATTTCAAGAGCCTTTAATTCTTTTCCATTGCTGTCCTCCAGTCAGAACTTTGTAATGCTTCAGCTACAGACTTAGGGATAGGATGTTGTTCAACAGTAGATAAAAATGACCGAAAGGAAGAAGACATAGAGGAGTAAGAGATAAAATTTGCAATAGAATGTTGAGTATAGGCACGTGTACCTTTTCGATGAGCAATAGGAAGATCAAGATTAGATAAAGGAGAAGAGTCTAATGGCCGATATGGCGCATAAGATGACGTAGTAGTGATGGGAGAAGGGGGGGGGGAGCAGTAGCTATTTAAGGACGTCGAGTATAAACCTAGAGGAGGTGGTTTCTGTGGAGATACTGGTGAAACTGTTGAAGTAGTAGATTGAATGGTGGTCACATATAAGTCTTCATCCAATTCAAACACAGTAATTGGAACATCATGATAAGGAGTGGATTCAAAGAATGTGACATCCGCAGTTATAAAGTATTTTCTCAATGATGGAGAATAACAACAATACCCATTTTGAGTACGAGAATAATCCATAAACACACACTTGATGGCCTTTGGATCAAGTTTTGATATTCCAGGTCAATGATCATGAACAAAACAAACGCAACTAAAAATTCGAGGTGGTAAGACAAATAATGGCTCATTTGGAAATAAAGTAGAAAATGGAATGCCACCTCGCAATATAGAAGAGGGTATGTGATTAATAAGATATCATGTAGTTAGAACAACATCAAACCAAAAGATTTTAGGGACCTTCATCTCAAATAACATGGATCTAGTAACTTCTAACAAATGTCGATTCTTTCTTTCAGCAACACAATTTTGTTGAGGTGTATTAGGACAAGAAGATTCATGGATCATACCATACTGAGTCATAAAAATGATGCAGAAAAGTACTAATTAGCATTATCAGAATGCAAAACTTTAACATGTACACCAAATTGAGTATGAAATTCATATATAAATGCACGAAATATAGAAAATAATTCTGAACAACTTTTCATTAAATATAACCAAGTAACCCTTGAGTAGTCATCAACAAAAGTAACAAAATATCGGAAACCCAAATTGGAAACCACATGATAAGGACCCCAAATATCTGAATGAACTAACAAAAAAGGAGACGCTGCTCGTTTAATGACTCAAGGCGGATAGCTAATACGATGTAATTTGCCAAGTTGGCATGACTCACATTCTAGACTAGAGAGAGAACGAAAACTAGAATCTAACTTCTGAAGACTATGTAAAGAAGGATGACCAAGACAATAATGAATCTGATGTAGTGATGTAACACTAGGGCAAGCAATTGACGGAGCGTCGTCCAGCACATACAACCCCCCTGCCTCACGTCCTCTACCAATCATCCTCTTTGTAGCCAGATCTTGAAAAATACAAGAATCGAGGTAGAATGTCATTGAACACTGAAAGTTTTTGATTAATTTATTGACTGACATGAGGTTAAATGGAGATTGTGGAAGATAAAGGACTGAGGACAATGGGCAATGAAGGAGTTAGGTGAATAGTGCCAACCCCCTTAACATGTGTAGATGATCCATCGGCTAAGGTAACTATGGATGAAGATGGAGTAAGAGAGGAAAATATACCTAAAAGGCCTTACATGTGATCAAAAGCCACTGAATCAATGACCCATGGACGAGAAGCAGTTGAAAGAAATGTAGTAGCATTACCTATCTAAACCAAAGTAGCAGGTGGAAGAAGCAAGCTGTGAAATTTGAAACTAGTTATATCGGACAAATTCCTCCTCAAACATAACAACTACCTTGCCTTCAGAAGACTGCAGAGAAGGATCAGCACTGGATGCATTATTCACAAACTGTTGCTGCTGCCCTAGTCTTCCATGTAATTTGTAGCAAAATTTCTGAATATGACCAGGTTTGCCACAATAATGACATGTCCGTGTGGCCCCTGAGGTATCGGCAAACATATAAGATTGTCCAGTATTATTCTACTGACCTTGGCCTCTTCCTATTCCCGTGCTTCGGCCTCCCCCTCGGCCTCCATGTCCACCATATCCTCCATGACTTCCTCCATCACTCCTAATACCACTGCCAATTTTTGATTGGGACACAAGAGCTAAACTATCTATCATAGATGTACCCTGAGAAGACTCACAAGATACTCGAAGAACCCGTGTAAATGTATCAATGAGTGATGCAACAGTCTCTCCTTCTAGAATCTAAGACCTAACAGTTTCATATTCAGGGCCTAGACCTCCTAGAAATCCCATCACAACCAATTGTTCTCTTTGAAGTTGCATTTGTTGAACATTAGCTGAAATAGGGTGAACATCATTTAATTCCTCATACATTCTCTTAAAATCAGCAAAGTACTGTGTGATAGAGCGTCCCTTCCTTTTAGATCGATTAAACTCCTCCGATAACTCATAAATCCACAATATGTTATTTTAACCGAATACAACACATCCAAATACTCACACAGTTCTCTAACTGTGTCAATATGTGTTACTAAAGCAACTACGTTACTCTCCATAGAATTAATATCTAACCAAGAATACACGCATCAATAAAGTCCCAAGTTTCATCGTCTCTAGGTTTAGATTTAGTTAAGTGTCTATGCTAATTCATGCTTGTCAAAGTAAGCTTCACAATTTTCTTCTATTTATGGAAATTAGAATTGCCTCCAAGTTTCTTATCAGTAATTCTATTAGATGAGGAAATAACCTCAGTCGTCACATAATGATTTTTATCAAGATCATTCTCTCTTTTATCCCTCGAAGTATCACCCATTCTCCAAGAACAACAAGAAAATTCTTGCAATAGCTTTATTTAGATAACTCAGCCCAAACAAATCAATAACTCAACAAAATTGTTAATATATCACCAAGAAATAGCAGCCCAGAAATCAGCAATCAGCAAACCTCCGACTAGAAGTGAGCAACCAAATACCAATAGTCAACGCCGGAGATAATTAAAATCGGCGACCGAAAACTCAGCAACCAGCATCCACGAGACTCGTGCGCCAGGGAGCTAAGTGAACAAGAATCAGCAGGACAAAAACCAACAACCCAAAAATCGATGACCCAGCATCTCAACGACCGAAAATCAGTAACCCTAACATCAACGTTGGGGGTGACCCAGCATCCTAGTGACCAAAATCAACAAGCAGCGAGCCATGACTAGTAAGCCGCGCGAGTGCGGGGCTGAGTGAGCCACGCGAGGGTGCTTCGCGAGCTGGGCGAGCCTCGCGCGAGACGAGCGAGCCGTGCGAATTGCGCGAGGCGTGAGGTCACGAGAGAGAACTCTCGGGAGGAAGAGTCGTGTGAAAAAAGGGACACACGACAGAGACTAGCCACGACAGCGATTGTTCCGGTATCTAGGGTTAAGTCATAGGCTCTGATACCATGTGAGAGAAAAGTATAATTTTTTATTTAGTAAAGTTCTATATATATACATAAAATAAACCCTAAAACTTCTAAAGACTATTTTACCCTTATACTCTAACAAAGAATAATTGAGATGAGAAATAACCATTTGATTTGTCGAAGTTGTATAAGAAACATGAGGTCCAAATGACTACTAGATTGGATCTCTGGACTAAAACTCACTTGTTTTAGTCCATTAAATTTGTAAGGGATCACATTGAAAAATGAGCACAAATTCAAGGACCATTCAAATAAAAGGGTATCAATTCATTGAATTACAAGTTTTTTTTCTTGAAGACATCACTGTTGATCACACATTCTAATCATGCCCCTTTAGTTTAGTGCGCACATGAATGCATGGCCAATGTCAAAAATGACACTTATCCGTTTGCAAATTAGATCTGCTCTTGTAGCATCATGACAGAAAAAGCATAACCCAAATTGCGATCGCTAAATCTCGTAAGTAATCCCAACTTCGATGAGACTTCCGTGAGATCTTGAAGACGACATCCGGATCCACTTGAATAGGTAGTTGATCAGCACTTTCTTCGCCACGCGGGACCGGTTTGAAGCCACGTTCTTGCTCTCACCCACCATGTGTATAAAACCCTCTTCTTCGAGCATCTCATCCACCAAATCAGCCTCTATTGCCCCTTCCTCCCTAATGGCTACCTCTTCATTTTGATCCCTCTCCGGCAAAGGCAATACATTGAACTTTAGCTCTTCCTCATGCATGAGGAAGGCGCTCATCTCCGGATATAAATTTGGCCTTCGAGCTCTTCTAAGGTGTGTCTGACCTTCCCTCGCCAGAAACGCCCGAGTGCTATGGACTGTTTAATTATGGAAAGGGAATCCGAGATCGATGCCTGACTAGCAATAATTACTACCGTTGCGGTCACGACGAACATAGGCCAGTATACTCGGTGCCGCGAAATTTAACCAAATTTGAGCATAGTGCACATAAAGCATGATGGTTCATTTAATGGTATGAATTGGGAGTAAGCATATCGAATCGCATAGACCGGACCAGACAGGCTAGTTGTCCAGTTCCTGGTTTCGGTGATTTTCGGTCCAGTTCCCGATTCCGGGGGAACTGGACCAGACGGACCAGTCCTGTCTGATTCTTGATCCCGGTCCCCGGTCCCAAAGAATGGAAACCGATCCTCCTAGTCCGATTCTCGATTCCTAAGTGAAATAGAACCGGACTTGGAACCGATTTCCCCTAGTATAAATAATCTGAGTGTTTTGACTCAATGTGTAATATGGTCTATAAACTTTAAATTTGTTCAATATGATCCCTAAACTTTAGCCCATTATATAACGTGGTCTCTAAACTTTTTTATTTATTTAATGTGGTTCATAAACTTTTGGTATATATTCAACTTAGTTATTCAAATAAATAAAAATATTCAATGTTCTCCTTCCATTTATTCAAGCTTAGAGATAATATTAAACATTTTCATATAGTTCAAGGATTATATTGAATATTTATAGAAAGTTTAGGGACTCTATTGTATAAACTAAAAGTTTATGGATCACATTGCCTATTAGGCTATAGTATAGGGACCATGTTAAATAAATTAAAAGTTTAAGGACTATATTGCATAATAGATCAAAGTTATTAGTCATTTTTCCCCATATTAAGTAAGCACGAAGCACCTAAAAAGGCAATAATGACAAGATTTGCTTGGGATGGAACTTTAAAAGATGGTCGTGCAAAGTTGAATGATTATTTGTGTCATTTTCCTTCACATGGTATCAAAGAATATAATTTTTTTCTTTTCTGTTTTTGCTTTTTCCATTGTAAACAAATGTACTCAAACTTAATTAGTTTGTTCTGAAGAACATAATTAAAGCACTTGTAATATTCCCCCAAAAACACCACCTCCCTCTCTAATTTTTTGATTGAGTTACAATGGAACATGAAACTACCTGCTTCGTGCACGCAGTTTCCCAAAGACTCATTTCATATAGAAAATTCAATAATAAAAGAAAATTCTATAAAATTTACAAGTCGAGATTTGGGTTGTTTACTTATTGAGGACTCATATACATTTTCTCTCGTGTAGATATATTCAAATTTTCCGTCGACAAATTCCCACCACGCTCCGAACTTAAATTCTGGTCATGACACCGTTGTTGACTCTTCTTGAACTACAAGATTCAAGATGCGAGCGCGACCACGAACATGGAAATAATTTTCCCTTGCGCAGCCAAGTGATTGGAATTTTATCTTGCATTCGCCATTTTAAATTGCCATTATCTAACGTGATAGAAAGCATTTTTGAGTGATTAGATATTTGATTAAGGCAACCATAGACTTCTCTAAGTTGTCCATGCTCCACGATGTTGAATTTCTAGTTATGGCTAGACAATGTTACGGTAGAGCCTAAATGTTGTCATTATTAGCAATTTGATAACTAAAGATAATTGACGAAAGGACAAACTCGATTGTACAAGGATCCAACTTGGAATCCAAAAAGAGATCGAGAAATCATGATAATCATTATTATTCTAATTATTTCGCGTAAAATGAATAAAAAATAATCACTTATGTTGTCTTGAAATAATCGATCAACAATAGATGATTTCATAATTACAATAATTTATGTTCTAAACATTTTCATGAACCGTGAAAATATTTTTTGTTCATTTATCTTTGCAAGCAATCTAGACGATTATTTATTTCAAGGAAAAAAGTAATTAAAAACTTCAAACTTTGGTTAGAGTGACAAATTTATCATAAACTTTTTTTGTGACATAACAAATTTTGACAACCGTGACATATTTATTCCAAACTTTTTTTATGACATGAAAAAATCATAAATTTATATATTTATGACACATTTATCTCAAATTATAAAGCATTTTCATCTTTTACTTACTTTTTTTTTTTTTTTAAAAGAAAAAGGAAAATGAAAAAAGGAAAAAATAAGATGAAAATGCCATTGGCAATAAAGTTGGTAATAAATGTATCATAATTGACAAAATTTGGAGGATTTTGTATCAAAAAAAAAGATTGGGATAAATTTGTCATTTTGGTAAAATTTGATGGTTTTTATAGTTTTTTTCCCTTTTTTTTTTTATAGAAAGTATTTTTTTTTTTAAATGATTGGTTTTCCATTAAATAAAATGAACTAACCCACCAACTTCTTTCTTTCCACACTCTGCTGCTTTCCCCACTCTGCTGGGAGCTGGGTGGATCTTCTTCCATCTCCCTTTTGCCTTCTTCGCCAAGGTATCCGTCTCCGCGCTTCCATATCACTCGTTTCCCCGATCAGGTCTCTCTCTCTCTCTCTTGTCTTTCTAGTTCTGCTTTGCAATCTTGTTTCGAGGCTCACGATCGCCGGCGGTGGCCGGCGCCGTTTCGCCGTTGGATTCCGTCGGTTGAGTTCGAGTTAATTGGCCTCGCATCGTTTGTGCTCTTCTAGGAGGGATTGCAACTTGGTTGTCGGCTTTTTTCGCCTTTCGAGGTCGAAGGCGTGAGGTTTTACTCTGTTTTTTTATTTACCTCGAAGCTCGCTGAAACAGTGTGGAGATGGGGGGATTTCTGGTCTGGGAGCTTGTTGATATGTTTTTGTCAACAGTTGACTGAAGTTAAGGTTGAGTTGTAGAATTTGAGTTGGAACTATCTGAGGTTAGAATTCCAGGTGCCGGGTAGATACTGCGTGTTAGATTAGGAAGCTGAGACTGCTCAAGATGTTAGTGGGAATATCGAGTTTGGGTAAGATGGATCATTTAATCGTCCAAGACGTAAATCAGAGTCCTGATAGGATATTTCTTGTAATTATTTTAATACTTCTCCGGCGGGTTAGTGATTGTCCAGCTGGAAGCAGTCAATAGAATGTTTTTTGGCCTTGCGGAAGAATAGTTTTCCTTGTTTTTTTTTTTTTTTTTTTGCATTGTTGGATTCGGGTCAGACTCACAATTTTCCATCATCGATGACTTAATTGGCTTATGTGTGCAGATTTGGTGTTGAGAACGAGAGTGTGGAGATATGGTGGTGAATGAGAGGGAAACAATTTATTTAGAACAAGGATGGGAGTTTATGCAAAAGGGTATACTGAAGCTCAAGAATATCCTTGAAGGGCTACCTGAGACTCAGTTCAGCTCGGAAGAATACATGATGCTCTACACGTCAGCCTCTCTTCTGCATTTGTGACTTCAGGAGTTGTGATACTTAGAATTGTTATCCTAATGTCTTGATTGGTTTGCTAATACTCGATTTCTTTTCTTTTCAATCCTCCTGGCAGTACTATTTACAATATGTGTGCTCAAAAGCCTCCGCATGATTACTCCCAGCAACTGTATGACAAATATAGAGAATCTTTTGAAGAGTATACCATGTCAGCGGTGAGGAAGATTTACTGTCCTCGACTCCCTTTTCCTGTTATATCGGTTGATTTTTTTCCTCGAGTTTACTTCATTAGCTTTGCATGTCCTGAAAACTCAAAGTTATGGAATTAAAGAAGTTATATCTGGTGTTGTTGTTGGAGTTACATTCTTGTATATGCCATTGACTTTCTCAATTGCTGGTGTAATAGTTGGGTGCTTTCTTTTTTCTTTTGCTTGCATTGCCCAAGTATCAGTTTTGTATAGTAAGTATGTGTCTTCATTTCAAAATTCATGACAATGTTCTTCAATTCTTTGGAAATTTTCAAGGCTGATTTTCCTCATTATAGCCTATTACTTTCTCTTTATTCATTAAAGATTGTATTTTATGATTGTTTTTGTGAATTTTTAGAAAAGATGGTAATTTCAAGATAGAAGAACTGTGGCATGTGGTGAAAGCTTGAGTCATTTTGGAAAATAGATAGTATCAACCAATCAAGATTACATAAGGTGAATTAACAATGAGTCGGTTGTCAGAAGAAGTCTGGTGACAAGGTTTCTCAAAGAATAAATAGGTCCAAAAGAACAGCAGAAAAACCAAGAATAATTAATAGGTGAAAAATTTTTCCGCAAAGGAGTCTAGTAAATCTCTGGAGAGTCAATTTCTTTATCAGTGCAAAGAGTCATTAATTGCTGCGACTTAGATGTAATCTGGGGGGAGATAACTCATCATTCAGCTCTACTTCCAAGCTAATGTACTGCGCCAAACTTATGGCCAGTTAAGTTGATAGTCAGACAAAGTGAAATGAAAGAGAAAAGAAAAATGGTTGAAGTTTGCTGTTTTGTGGAGCTTTCTCCAATAGTTAGATGTTAATATGCCTTGTTTACAACTCTGCATGGTTATTCTTGTTTTCGTAGTCAGTCAAATCCTCCAGAGTTTTGTTGCTTCTGATTTGTATCCCACATGATTCTAGGGTTGGCCATTTACCATTTTGTACTTTGGCATGTTAGGAGAATTCTTTCCCCTTCTTCTCGCTTTTTTCCTTCTCCTCTTCTCTAAACATGGGATCAACTTGCATAAATTGCATAAACAAGAACATTGTTATTTATTTATTTGGTTTTCTTTTTTTTTTTTTTGGTTGGGGGGGAGGGATATTTATTGCCCTTTTCTTTGCGTGGGGAGGGATGGTCTGATTATTAATTATCTTACAATTATGATTCTGGTAATGCAGAGTTGCTTTTTTCCACTATTTTGCTTATTGGTTATGTCTAGTTCTTTCATTTATGTGGCTGCTGTCAATTTATTTTTTATTATCCTCAGCCATTAAAAAAACCTGCTTCTGCTTACAATTTAGGTATTGCCATCTTTAAGAGAGAAGCATGACGAGTTTATGTTGAGAGAGCTTGTCAAAAGGTGGGGGAATCATAAGGTTATGGTCAGATGGCTTTCTCGTTTCTTCTATTATCTAGATCGCTACTTCATTGCAAGGAGATCACTGCCACCCCTTAATGAAGTTGGCCTGACCTGCTTCCGTGAACTGGTATGAATTCCATGCAACCTTTTGATTTGCTGTTCTCTTTATTTATTTATTTATTTTTGCAGGATTTAGCTTAGATTGCATCCTAGGATAGTTGTGGCCTTTAGACAGTTCATAATTGATTTTTGGTTGACTCTGATATAGTCATTTTCAGTTTCCTCCATAGATGCCACACTAAAATTTGACTATTGTACATTGTTCACTGTTTTAAAGGTATATCAAGAGTTAAAGGTCAAAGTAAGTGATGCCGTGATCTCATTGGTATGTTTGTGTCCAATTTACTACTGTCCCATCCTCTCTTCAACGTTCATATTGAATTAACTAACGGAAATTTTTTACATTAGATTGATAAAGAACGTGAAGGCGAGCAAATTGATCGAGCTTTATTGAAGAATATACTGGATATATTCGTGGAGATTGGCATGGGACAAATGGATTATTATGAAAATGATTTTGAAGCAGCTTTGCTGAAAGATAGTGCTGCTTATTATTCCCGTAAAGCTTCAAGTTGGATTTCAGAGGACTTTTGTCCTGATTATTTGTTGAAGGTGAATAAGAATTTATTTTCTTGATGATGATGATGATGATATTTCATAAGGTTTGATGTTTGATATTGGGATGCCCAGGCGGAGGAGTGCTTAAAACAAGTGAAAAATAGGATTTCTCATTACTTGCATTCCAGCAGTGAACCCAAGCTACTAGAGGTTTGTCCCTTTACTTGTGTTAATTCTGGCTTTTATGGTTAGTCTGGTGGAACAACTTGTGCAATTGACTATGAGTATAGTTCATATCTGTGATTCTTGCTTAGATTTTGAATATTCCGAGATCTGGATGGAATTTGTTCCAATCACTTTTTATTTTTTCTATTGTAATCTTTTTGCTCTTTCTTCAGAAAGTTCAACATGAATTGTGGTCTGTATATGCAAGCCAACTATTTGAAAAAGAGCATTCAGGATATCATGCATTACTCACAGGTGATAAGGTATTCTGGCTCCGCTCTTGTCTTTTTATGAACATCCAGTCCTAAATATTTTTTAGAGTGTTTACCTACCAAGTTTTTTTATGCTGTTTAGGTTGAAAATTTGTCAAGGATGGTCAGGGTTTTCTCAAAAGTACCAATATTCTTGGATCCGCTCGCTAACATATTCAAGCAGGTCCGTTTTCTGTCATCCATATTGCATCTACATTAAGTTACACTTGTCTCTGTCATCCTTTACCTTGTTTTTCATACCTTATATGTCAGCATGTCACTGATGAGGGCACCGCCTTGGTCAAACAAGCAGAAGATGAAGCTGACAGCAGGAAGGTTGGTTCTCAAATTATCAGTCCATGGCTTTGACTATTTCTTATGAATTTACAGAATATTCTCTAGTTCATTCAAATGAGCAAAGTCTCCTTCCATTCTTCTGTATAGTTTGATCATCGTCAGATACTGAATTTGCTTGCTTTACTCATCAGTTTCTGCTCTCTTGTCTCAAAATGATTCTGCGTTCTTCAGTGGTGTCTTGATGAACCAGAATTAATTGTGTAAACAGTGGGAGACTCAATTGGATTAACTCAGCAAAAGAAAACAAGCTAAGATTTCGGACTGTTTTGGAGTAAAATCTGATGTCATTCATTGATGTAGCCCTGTAGATCAAACAAGCTATGCATATAGTGATTAAAACCATAAGATCACCATCCACCCTTAGTGAAAATGGAAGATTTTGATTTTCCATGGCTATCTAGGATACCCTTTCTGGTCGGACTAATGTCCTTCTTACAGAATAGAGACCTAGGATTCTAGTAAGTTTTGTGTTTTTTTACTTAAAGCGGGGTGCTAGCTACTTGGAGCAGGATTAGCGTCAGGCAGTTAGTTAATCCCCTATGCTAATTGCGATATAGTTAAGTTGAATTTGTTGCTGAGTTTGATCAATGTTTTGGGAAAAAGTTCTCCTTCATTCAAAAAGATGGAAATTGATCTTCAAATGAAAAGATTGACCTACCGAAAGAAATGCAGCTTGCCATGAGAGGCTAGTCAAGATTAGTCCCAAAAGGAAATCTAGAAGGATAAATTTTGTGGGGAAAGCACACGCACGTGCGCATGCGTGTTTGCGTGTGTGTTTGTGGGTGAGTGACAACTTCATTTTGGAGGAGAATAACCCAAAGATTAGGAGCCAATATAGTATGTTGTTCAGAAAGATGTAAATCACACTAGTGACCACTAGATATGCCATACATTCCAAGATCTGACCATTAGATATGCCATACATATTGCAAGTATACATGTTAGCATAGATAGCTGACACATATTATTATGTTATCGTTTTAGCAGTGGGACCTCTGTGAACCATGATCTGAAGTAGTTATTCAATCATTCAACTATGATTGCAATTGCCATACTGTCTACCAGGAGAACTGGCTTATTGCCTACTCATGCCTGTACTGCTATTATGTATAGTAATGAACCACTGTCGATGCAACATTCGACAGGATTTTCGAAAGGTCTACATGTACAGTTGTAGTCTTCTCTTGAACAGATATCGTAAGGAGTTTATTGAAGCTCTAGCTATCCATTAGTTTGAATTATATGGTGCAATTTTTTATTTAGTATGATGCTTTGGAAATTGTCCTGCGATGCTTTCTTGCTTTAGGTTTTCATAAACGAATTTACTCTTCGACAAGTTACCTTTTGTGTGTTATTTTATTTTCCACCAATCTGAATCCAACTCAACTTTTGGGACTCGTCATCCTTATCACTCTGTAGTTATAGTGTGTGCTTTGCGCATCTATCAAAAATATGCATCCCTTTGTTTTGACCTGTAACATTTTACAAAGCAAGCAATTAGTCCCTTCATTCCTTTTCACAGGCCAATAAGAAGGATGTAGGCTTGCAGCAACAGGTAATGTAATCGATCTTCTACTTCTCCTCCATAAGTAGATAAAATTTTGTTGGTCTGTTTAGGATCATTGATTCAGCTCATTGTTGGCAGGTTTTCGTGAGGAAATTGATTGAGTTGCATGATAAGTATGTGGCATATGTGAATGGATGTTTCCAGAACCACATCCTTCTCCATAAGGTTCACATCTTGTGAAGTGATTTCAAAAAGCTACATGAGATATATACTCATTTGGATGTTCCTCTTGACAGGCATTTAAGGAGGCTTTTGAGGCCCTTTGCAACAAGGGTGTCGGTGGAAGCTCAATTGCAGAGCTATTGGCTACTTTTTGTGATGATATACTTAAGAAGGGAAGTAGTGAAAAATTGGGCGATGAAGCCACTGAAGAAATGCTTGAGAAGGTCTGTTGTTTGGACATTAATTTTTGTAATGTAGTCTAGGATCAATTTTTAAGTATCACAGGTGGTTATTGTACCTTTTGCAGGTAGTAAAGCTGCTCTCATATATCAGTGACAAGGATCTTTTTTCTGAGTTCTATAGGTAATATTTTTGGTATTGAAGGTTTATTCACGGGTGCATAGCCTACTGATAATATTGTTGAATATAAATTCAACAAAATCTTTTATGTCACAGTATCCACTGTAATACTGTATAAAAGATAGTTCATGTTATATTGAAATTAGGCTTACTAGTTTTCTACCTAATTATTTAGATACATCAGAACTAGTTCTATCAGTTTCTTGAATACTTCAATATCATAGGATACTAGACCCTTGAGTAATGGTTTCAGGTTTACTGAGGGAACTGTGCTAGTCTTTATGCCAATGATCTTCAAGATGAAGAACCTATATTCTCAAGATTGATTAACATTTCTCTTCTGTACTCTATAGTAAAAGAAAAATGAGCTCATTTCCATAATCAATTTACAGTGACTCTGAGAATATATATCAAGCATGTTAATCATGTCTGCAAATAAAATTTCTATGTATTAGAATATGAAACTTAGCCATATCAATTTTTGGAAACAAATGCCTCATCCATGACTGTTTATGTGTATCCATTTAATATTCCATTGTGGTTGTCATCCATTATAATTGAGGCTTGATGATGCCATCAAATTGCTTACTAATAATCATCAAAACTGGCAGGAAGAAGCTTGCCAGACGACTTCTCTTTGATAAGAGCGCCAATGATGACCATGAGAGAAGTATGCTGACAAAATTAAAGCAGCAATGCGGTGGTCAGTTGACATCGAAGAAGGAAGGGATGGTTGGTGTTGCTAGATTTCTTTCTTAAGAACTAGTTTCACCTGCGGCAATACGTTCCTAATTCACTTCTCTGTGTTCCAGGTTACAGATTTGACGTTAGCCAAGGAAAACCAGACTAGTTTTGAAGAGTATCTCAGTAATAATCCAAATGCAAATCCTGGCATTGAGTTGACAGTCACGGTTCTGACTACTGGTTTTTGGCCAAGTTACAGGTCCTTTGATTTGAACCTTCCAGCAGAAATGGTACTTGCAGAATTTTGTCGAGATATAAAATTTGAAGTTTTGTTTGATGTTCATAGGCAATTTCCAATGGCTGAAATAGATTTCTTCACTATGATTTAAAAGTTATTGTTAATTTCTGGTTGTTCCAGGTAAAGTGCGTCAAAGTTTTCAGGGAATTCTACCAGACCAAAACAAAGCATCGAAATTTAACATGGATTTATTCATTAGGGACTTGTAACATTATTGGCAATTTTGAGCAAAGATCCACAGAGTTGATAGTGACAACATCTCAGGTAATATTTTGAACTTTTTGTTTTTATCAATTTTGACTTCTGGTAGACTTTGGGATTAGTTATTTCTTGCTATGTATTTTTTCACTTGACAACTTTTTATCCCCTCTGTTGCTTTCTAGGCCTCAGCTCTGTTGTTATTCAACTCTTCTGATAGACTGAGTTACTCAGAGATAATGACCCAGTTGAATTTGACTGATGATGATGTTGTGAGGCTTCTCCACTCCTTATCAAGTGCCAAGTACCAGATCCTTAACAAAGAACCAAATACAAAGAGCATTGCTCCTACTGATCACTTTGAGTTCAACTCCAAGTTCGCTGGCAAAATGCAGAGGATCAAGGTATGACTGACTGTTTTTAGATTGTCCTGCATTGTCTGACCTTGTCTTTCTACATCAACCTTTAATTTCAATCCTGTTTTTGTTTATTCTCCCCTAATTTATCAGTGCAATCTTGTTTTAATATTTCCAACATGCAGATTCCTCTTCCTCCTATGGATGAGAAGAAGAAAGTGATAGGAGATGTTGATAAGGATCGGAGATACGCAATCGATGCCTCAATTGTGCGTATCATGAAGAGTCGAAAAGTTTTGGATCATCAGCAGCTGGTCATGGAGTGTGTCAAGCAGTTGGGTCCCATGTTTAAGGTCTTGACTAGACACCGTGTCGACCCATCGCCTTCTTCCTGGTTCTGTCAGTTTTTATTGACTGATTTTGTTTTACTGCAGCCTGATCTCAAGGCAATCAAGAAAAGGATTGAGGACTTGATCAGTCGAGACTATTTGGAGAGAGGCAAAGACAACCCCAATTTGCTCAGATATCTGGCATGACATTTTCTGGATGATCGTCCAGATTGAGTGACTTCTCTTACAATGGCGTGAGAACAAGTTCGAGATCCCGTTGAAGGCGGCGCTGAAAACAGTGTAATCGCGTCTCTCCTTTGTGCTGGGAAGTTATGACCTCAGAATGCTTGTACATTTTGTCTGCACAACCGAGCGGGAGTAGCTAGAGTTTGTGTTTTTGCCATGTTGGTGAAAATTTTGAAAATTTTGAAGGGATGAGTAAATGAGAAGTGCTAAAAATTTTCGAGAAAGTACACCATGAATTCATAAATTTTTGAAAAGTGCAATCAAGCCAAACTTATTAAAGTGGTGTGTTCAATCAAATCCCTCTGTCAATTACATGCAATTTGAGAGGAAATTGTTCAACAAGTCGTAAATTTATTGTATAAATGTCAGTTATGATTTTTTCAATATAGTTCTAAATATTCGTGAGAAATTCAAATGTTGTTCTTTTGGTCAATTTTGGACAGAAAGATTACGTCACGTCAGTTATTTTCGGTGAAAATTGATCAAAGGATTACATTAGAATTTCGTGCAAAGCTTAGTTTATAAATTGACAAACTTGAAAAGTTGAAGGTTGAATTGGCACTCAAATAATAGGCTGAGGACTGATTGACGTCAATGTGGCAATCTTTATTATATTTTGTAGAGAGAAGCGCTAATGTGACATATTCTTCCTTAGTCCGAAGTTTCTTTTTTTCCTTCACTTGAGCTCGTCCATGACCGCGAGCTTGGAGCTCAACAAGTTGGGGTGGCATCTTCTCGAGCTCGAAGCTCATAGCAGTTGCGAGCTTCATGCTCAAATGGTGGTCATGGCTCTCAACCTCACACGGCCCGATATCCAAATGATGGGATCAGCAATATTATCGTAAGGATTAAGATGATTAGTCAATTAATAGTAAGGACTCGATAGAGCTAGAACGACTCAATTAATCATAACAATAAGCACAATTGATCAAAATTCTCATGATTCTAATTTAGTCTTGCCATCAACCTTAAGCTCCCAACTAGCCTTGTCATTGAACAAATGTAAGAAAAGAAGTGTTAATTGTTTATTCAAGAAATATGTCTGAGCTTTCTTACCATAAGCATTTTCAAGCTTGACAGTGTCCTTGGACCGAAGAGTGGCTCCCACACATAACAATATTGAGCATTTTTATATAAATCAAGTAAGGGTGAACTGAAGGAACCAACTGCACTAAAGAATTGTCGGTCCGATGCTCGGTTCCCTAAAGTTGGAATAGGTGATATTGGTCCATTTCCTGGTTCTAGGGATGGAATCACCCAGACTGGATCAATTATTTTTAAATTTTTAAATTTAATTCTTAATTAATAGGAATTTTCTCAATGATGTGGAGATGCAAATATCTAGGAAAAAAAAAGTCGAGAAAGGCATGATTTAGTTGGAGCATGGCTTGGCTTTTATAAACAACTCCTCTTACAATCTTTGTGTGTCCATTCGACGTGGGACTCTCGGTGTCTGGCTTGTTTTTCTTGTGGTGTCCAGCCTTCCATGCAAATGCCTTTGATGCGGGACTCTTGGCTTGTCTCTATTGTTGTGTTTGGCCTTCCATGCAAATGTCAAGATGCCCACATCGAACAGTCACGCTGAGCCCATAAGCGAGGTTTTGAATAAAAGCCAACCCACGCTCCAATCAATTCATGCCTTTCTTGACATTTTGGCTAAAACTGGGTATGGTATTTGTTAAGTGTGTAATGTTCACACAATTTTGGTAGCATATTGATTTTTTTGTGGGTAAAAAGCAAATGCTTGATTTTAAAGGGAGGGAAAACCAGTTTATCACTGATTCGCTTGGATTGGACCACTCGAGAATTGGATTGATGGTTCAATTCCTAATTCCATGACCAGTCGGTCCGATTCCCGATCCCGATCTTAAAATGGGCAACCGTTCCTAGATTCCAATTCCCCGTGGGACTAAGGAATCTGGAACTAATCACCTTTATAATCAATAAACTAAATTGAAAATATATCAAAAGTTTAGAAATTATATTAAATAATTTAAAAGTAAAGAGACCATATTGCACATTGAAGTAAAGTTTAAAAATATATTAAACAAATTAAAAAATTCATAAATTATATTTTACATTGGGTCAAAGTTCATGGACTATTGTGTCATTTTCCTTTCTTTTTTTTTTCCTTTCTTTTTTTTTTTTTTTTTTAGTTGTAGACAAATATACTCAATTGATTAGTTTGTTTTGAAGCAAAACTTTATGGTCGAGCATAATTTAAGCACTTTAAATATTCCCCAAAAAAAGTCCACCTCTGTGTCTCTCCGTCTCTCTCTCTCATTGAGCATGAAACCGCCTGCTTCCTATGTGCAGTTTCCCAAGAACTACATGGAAAAATCACTAATAAAAAACTCCTACAAAATTTACAAGTTGAGATTTGTAATTTTTTTACTTATTTATCTCGTGCAAGTATATTCGAATTTTCTAGCGACAAATTCCCAACCCCCCTCCAAACCTAAATTCCGGTCCAAGCACCAATACCTTTTGAACCTTCTTTAACTACGAGATTCAAGACATGAATGCAACTACAAACATGGAAGAATTTTCCCTCACCTTAAAAAGTCATTTGAATTTTATCTCTCATGTCGCCATTTTAAATCAGCATTATCTAAGGTGGTAGAAAATATTTTTTGAGTGATTAAATTTTTCATGTCAGCAGCAATAGCAATGCCTAAATATAACCAATATTAGCAATTTGATAACTAACAATAGTTGACAAAAGGATGGACTCGATTGTACTAGAGGATCGAACCTGGAATCCGAAAGAAAGATCAAGATTTCATAATAGTCAATATTACTTCATTAAATCCGCATAAAATGAAAAATATGAAAGAATATTTCTTCATAAAATGATCGCTCAAATCTTCTTGAAATAATCAATTGACAATAAATATTTTCATCATGTCAATAATTTATGTTTTAAATATTTTAATGGATGGTGAAAATATTTTCTGTTCATTAACTTTTTCATGAGCGATATAAATTATTATTTTTTTATAGAAAATATTTCTTAAAACGATTGATTTTCTGTTGAATAAAATAAACTGACCCACCAACTGCTATCTTTTCACACACTCCCCTGTTCCTGCTCCGTTCTGGGAGCTCAAGTAAGCTGGATCTTCGTCTGCCTTTGCCTCCGCCTTTTTGGCCAAAATATCCGGCTCTGCGGTCCCGCGATCTCCCTTTTCTACAATCAGGTCTCTCTCTCTCTCTCTCTCTCTCTCTCTCTCTGGGTTTTCTAGTTCTGCTTTGCAATCTCGTTTCGAGGCTCGCGATCGCCGCCGGTGGCCGCCGTTGTTTCGCCATCGTATTCCGTCGGTTGATTTCGAGTTAACCGACCTCGTATCTTTTGTGCTCTTCTCGGAGGGATTGCACCTCGGTTGTCGGCTTCTTTCGCCTTTCGAGGTCAAAGACGTGAGGATTACTCTGTTTTTATTGCATTACTGGATTTCGTTCAGACTCACAATTTTCCTTCGTGGATGACTTAATTGGCTTCTATGTGCAGATTTGGTGTTGAGAACGAGATTGTGGAGATATGGCGGCGAATGAGAGGGAAATAATTGATTTCGAACAAGGATGGGAGAGTATGCAAAAGGGTATAATGAAGCTCCTGAATCTTCTTGAAGGGCTTCCTGAGACTCAGTTCAGCTCGGAAGATTACATGATGATCTACAAGTAAGCCTCACTTCTGCATTTTTCACTTCAGGAGTTGTGATACTTAGAATTGTTATCCTAATGTCTTGATAGGTTTGCTAATAGTTGATTCCTTTTCTTCTCAATCCTCCTGCCAGGACCATCTACAATGTGTGTACTCAAAATCCTCCACATGATTACTCCCAGCAACTGTATGACAAGTTTAGAGAATCTTTTGAAGAGTATATCATGTCACCGGTGAGGAAGATTTACTGTTCACGACTCCCTTTTCCTATTATATTGGTTGATTGTTTTCCCCTGAGTTTACCTCATTAGCTTTGCATGTCTGGAAAACTTGAAGTTATGAAATTATAGAAGTTTTATCTAGCGCTGTTGTTGGAGTTACGTTCTTGTATATGCCATTGACTTTCTCAGTTGCTGGTGTAATAGTTGGGTGCTTTCTTATTTCTTTTACTTGCATTGCCCAAGTATCAGTTTTGTGTGGTAAGGATGTGTCTTCATTTAAAATTTCATGACGGTGTCCTTCAATTCTTCGGAAATTTTCAAGGCTGTTTTTCCTCTTTATAGCCTATTACTTTCTCTTTATTCATTAAAGTTTGTACTTTATGATTGTTTTTGTGAATTTTAGAAAAGATAGTAATTTCAAGATGGAAGAATTGTGGCATGTGATGAGAGCTTGAGTCATCTTTGGAGAATAGATAGTATCAACCAACTGAGATTACATAAACTGGATTAACAAGGAGTCAGCTGTCAGAAGAAGTCCAGTGACAAGGTTTCTCGAAAAATAAATAGCTCCCAAAGAACAGCAGAAAAACCAGAATAATTAATAGATGCAAAATATTTACTCGAAGGAGTCTAGTAAATCTCTAGAGAGTCAATTTCTCTATCAGTGTGAAGAGTCATGTATCGCTGCAACTTGGATGTAATCTGGAGGGAGATAACTCATCATTCTGCTCTACTTCCAAGCTAATGTACTACGCCCAAACTTATGGCCAGTTAAGTTGATGGTCAAACAAAAAGAAATGAAGAGAAGAAAAATGGTTGAAGTTTGCTGTTTTGTGGAGCTTTGTCCAATATTTAGATGTTATTATGCCTTATTTACGACTCTGCATGGTTATTCTTGTTTTCGTAGTTAGTCAAATCCTCCGGAGTTTTGTTGCTTCTGATTTGTAGCGCATGATTCTAGGGGTTGGCCATTTACCATTTCATACTTAGGTATGTTGGGAGAAATCGAGGATTTGTACGTTCTTTCCCCGTCCTCATTGTTCTCGCTTTCTCCTTCTCCGCTTCTCTAAACGTGAGATTAATTTGCATAAATTGCTTAACGTTATTATCTATTTATATATTTATTTATTATTGGGGGGAAAGGGGGAGGGATATATATCGCTTTTTCTTTGCATGGGGAGGGATGGTCTGATAATTAATTGTCTTATGATTATGATTCTGCCAATGCAGAGATGGTTTTTTTTTCCAGTATTTAGCTTATTTGTTATTGTTGGAATGTATTGGAAAATCTTCTATAATTTATCTCTGATTATATTACGTGATACTATGTGATTTGATTTGATTTTGTTAGCTGTAAATTAGCTATTGATAGAGATTAGAGGCTAATTAGGATCTTTATCTAAATAGGTTTCTTACCTAATTTAGGTTCTCTGTTCATGTATTTATACACATTGTAATCACTCTATGAATAATAAGAAGATAGATTTTTTTCTTCATGGTATCAGAACCCAAAGATCCTTTATCTATTTATCTCGAGTAATTTTTTTTTCCTTTGATCATTCGATCACTATGTCAGACGAATCATCAACCACCTAATCTAACCCCCCATCATTTCTCACAAAGTCCACTGAACCTCATCCCATTCAGATCACTTCCATAAAGCTAAATGGTGATAATTTTTTTCGGTGGTCTCGATCCATTCGAATGTATATACGGGGTAGAGGAAAAATTGGCTATCTGACTGGAGATAACGCAGAACCAAAGACAAATGACCCCACCTGGGCTGTCTAGGATGCAGAGAATTCAGCGATTATAACGTGGCTGACCAACTCCATGGAAGAAGATATTGGTGCAAATTATCTGGGCTATTATACCGCAAAGGAACTTTGGGATGCGGTGTGTGAGATGTATTAAGATTTGGGTAATCAATCTCAAATCTACGAGTTAACCTTGAAGCTAGGGAAGATGTGACAAAGAGAGGAAACTGTCACAAAATTTTTCACTCTTTGAAACGTTTGTGGCAGGAGTTGGATGTATTCAATAATCATAAGTGGACGTGTATTGAAGATGGTAATTGGTACAGGAAAATTGTAGAAGCAGAATGTATCTACACTTTCCTAGCAAGGCTTAGAGATGAGTTTAATGAGGTATGCAACAAAATACTTGGGAAGTAGCCTCTTCCACCTATTAGAGAGGTCTTTTCAGAGGTTCAGAGAGAAGAAAGTAGAAGGGGAATAATGCTGGGCAAGGCAGCTACCGGCGAAAAGGATGGATCATTGGAAGGTTTAGCATTGACTATCTTCGAAAACAAGAAGGGCCATGTTCCTGCAACAATAGTCTCCGAGGCAAATGTAAGCATGATCCCCATTAACTTGCGAAGATCAGATGAAAAATCCCGTATTTGGTGTGATTTTTGTAACAAACCCCGTCATACATGTGAGATCTATTGGAGGATTCATGACCGTCCAGCTTCTACAACTAGTGAGGCAAGGAGGCTAACTTCATTCAGTCGTGATAATAAGTCATCTCAGCGTATGCCTCCTACAACTAATAAGGCCACTGCATTCCCTTTCAGCAAAGAACAATTAAACCATCTTCTGCAACTACTTTAGGCTGGGTCCATATCGGGTAATCCTACTGCTTCAATTGCCCACCAAGGTAGAAATCTAAATGCCCTCTCCTATTGTTCACAATCTGTACCTTGGATCATTGATTCAGGGGCATCCAATCATATGACTAATATTCCATATTTGTTCAGATCTTATATTCCTTGTCCTGGTAACCAAAAAATTCGAATTGCCGATGGAAGCTTTTCATCTATTGCAAGCAAAGGATCAGTTCCACTTTTTAATTCTATTACACTTTATAATGTACTGCATGTTTCTAAGTTAGCCTGCAGCCTGTTATATGTTAGTAAATTTTCTAAAGAGTAACTGTCGTGTTGTCTTTTTTGCTTCCCATTGTGAGTTTCAGGATCAGATCTCGGGGAAGACGATTGGCAATGTAGGATGAGAGATGGTCTCTACTATTTTAAAAAGTTTGTCTTTGATAAAAAAGTTAAGGCGTATAGAACTTTTAGTTCTTCCTTTGTTCAAGAAAAAATAATGATTTGGCATCATAGATTAGGCCATCTTAGCTTTGGATATTTGAAACATTTTTTTTTTCTCATTTGTTCAAAGATGTGAATGTTTCTTCACTACATTGTGACAATTGCCTTTTTTTCTAAAAGTCATCGTACTCATTATAGTCCAAAACAGTATCGTGCATCATCACCTTTTTACCTAATTCATAGTGATGTTTGGGGTCCTTCACCCATGCCAACAAAAACCGGGAAAAGATGGTTTGTTACCTTTATAGATGATCATACCCGTTTATGTTGGACATACTTGATAAGCGCCAAGTCTGAAGTTGAGTCCTTGTTCAAATTTTTTTATCAAATGGTTATGACTCAATTCCGTACTACTATTTATATTCTTCGTACTAATAATGGTACTGAATATTATAACCAGTTTTTGGGGGGTTTTTTGAAAGAAAAATGCATCATTTACCAGTCAACTTGCCGAACTACACCCCAATAGAATGGTATTGCGGAACGCAAAAATCGCCATCTCCTTAAAGTATCGCGTGCCCTCTGTTTTTCAATGCATGTACCTAAATACTTATTGGGAGAAGCTGTGCTAATAGTATCTTATCTAATCAATAGGTTGCCTACTCGAGTATTAAACTACACTACTCCCCTAGATTATTTCAAACAAGTGTACTCCACAACCCGTATTTTTTCTGATATTCCTCTAAGGGTGTTTAGTTGCACTACATTTGTCCATCTCCCAATTCAGTGTCAATCCAAATTAGATCCTCGGGCTGAAAAGTGTGTGTTTATAGGATATGCATCTAATCAAATAAGTTACAAGTGTTACAATCCACATATTGGCAAAACTTATATCATTATAGATGTAATCTTTATAGAGTCACAACCGTTTTTTTCTAACAAATCTCTTCAGAGGGAGAATGCCGAAGTTAGTAAAGAGATTAACTCTCCTGTCCTTCCTACTCCTTTATTTGAATCTTCGAAAACACCTTTACCAAATCTTGATGTGTCAGGGATAGGGGGAGAAAAAGTTAAAGATCACAATGTGATCAACAAGCCCGAGCTTCAGATTTATACTAGAAAAAAAAACTCTTCAAAAGGTTGCAGATCAGAACTTTGTCTTGGAGCCTCATCCGTCTGAAGCCCTGAGAGATGATCTCTTGCATTTGTCATCAAGTGATCCTAATAGTACTCATTTTCCTCCATTCATGTCTCAAATTCTGATACTAATACTTCTAATCTTGATATGCCTATAGCTCTTAGAAAAGGAGTTAGATTATGTACTCAACATTCTATATCAAAACATGTATCATTCTAAAAGTTGTCTCATCATCATAGAGCATTTGTGTCAAACTTGTCTCACATATCTATTCTTAGAAATATCCAAAAGCTTTGAAGGATCCAAAATGGAATATGGTAATTGAGGATGAAATGCTTGCACTTAAGAAGAATGGCACATGGGAATTGATTGATGCACTATAAGAAAAAAAAGATTGTTGGCTGTAAATGGATATTTACTGTAAAATGTAAACCTGATGGAAGTGTTGAGCAGTATAAAGCAAGGCTAGTGGCGAAGGGGTTCACTCAGACTTATGGAGTGGACTATCAGGTAGGGGTGTGCATGGTCCGGGCGGGCGGTTCCCGACCTAGAACCAGGAACCGCCCGCTAAGGACCGGTTCCGAAAAATTGGAACCGGGATCCACCCGTTTGTTGCATGGATCCACCCGGAACCGGATCGCCGGTCCGGTCCGGTTCCGGGTGGATCCATGGAACCGATCTTGACGCGAAACAATTTTGGTTTTCAACATAGAACGGTCGGGTCTATGAGTTGGGAAGGAGGAGGAGGTCTATGGTCGGGTTTTCAACATAGAACGATCGCGAAACAATTTTGGTTTCCCGAACCGCCGGTCCGGTCCGGTTCCCAAGTCTTGAGCTCTAAATTCCAAGTTCCAATCTCCAAAAAGTAAAACAATAATTAATAGATAATTGCTCAACATTAAATAACAGTAAGCTACACGTGAATGACAAAAAAAAACCAAGTGCGGTGGGGAAAAAACCCTCAAGATGACTTATAGGGTACCTCTACTTCTAGATGAGAACTAATCTTGGTTTCTTTTAGTAATTTTTTTTTAATATTAAAATGGTTCCGGTCCGATCCGGGTGGGCGGGCGGGCGGTTCCGCCCATGGAATCGGGAACTGGACCGGTATCCACCAGTTCCAAAAAATTGGAACCTGGAACCGGACCGATTCCCTCAAGAACCGCCGGTTCCGGGCGGTTCCGGTCCGGTTCCGGGCGGTTCGGGCGGTTCCCGGGTATTTTGCACACCCCTACTATCAGGAGACTTTTGCCCCAGTTGCCAAGATAAATTCTGTTCGGATTTTACTATCCTTGGCTGCTACATTTGATTGGCCCTTACACCAATTAGACGTGAAAAATGCATTCTTGAATGGTGACTCGGAGGAGGAAGTGTTTATGAGTTTATCACTAGGTTTTGCAAAAATTGAAGGCAAAGTCTGCAGATTAAAAAAGTCACTGTATAGATTTAAATATTCTCCAAGAGCGTGGTTTGAACAGTTCGGGAATGTGGTTAAAATAGGCTATCACCAAAGTCAAGAAGATCACACTCTATTTTATAAACACTCAAAGGAAGGTAAGCGTGCAATTCTAATTATCTATGTTGATGATATAATATTGACCGGTGATGACAAAGTTGAGTTGAAAAGCTTACGAGAGAAGCTGGCTGAGGAGTTTGAGGTTAAAGATTTAGGTGTCTTGAAATATTTTCTTGGAATAGAATTTGCGAGATCCAAGAATGGCATTTTTATAAACCAACACAAGTATGTTCTTGATTTGCTCAAAGAGAGGTCTATTACGATGTAAAGCAGCAGAGACACCTGTGGAACTAAATATGAAGCTTGAACTTGCCAAGGCTAAAGAAGTGATAAACTGAGAAAGATATTAAAGGCTTGTTAGTCGACTTATTTATTTATCTCATACTCGACCTGATATATCATTTGTTGTAAATATGGTGAGCCAATTCATGCACTCACCAGGGCCAAGGCATTTTCAAGCAGTATATAAAATTCTACGCTACTTGAAGGGAAGTTCTGGTAAGGGTCTAATGTTTGAAAAACATGGATATTTGGAAATTGAGGTGTTCACCGATGCAGATTGGGCTGGAAGCAATATGGATAGGAGATCTACTTCAGGCTACTGCACATTTGTTGGTGGTAATTTAGTCACTTGGAAGAGTAAAAAACAGAGTGTGGTGGCAAGAAGCAGTGCTGAAGCTAAATTTCGATCAGTAGCACATGGTGTATGCGAAGTTATGTGAATTAAAGGTATCTTGGATGAACTACGGATCCCAAGTTCCATACCAATAAAAGTGTATTGCGACAATAAAGCAGCAATTGCAATTGCTCATAATCCCGTATTACATGAACGGACAAAGCATGTGAAAGTTGATAAACACTTCATCAAAGAAAAACTTGATAGCGGACTAATTTGTATGCCGTATATTTCAAGTGATGATCAAGCTGTTGACATTCTGACCAAGAGATTACATAAAAGGCAATTTGTTCGTCTAGTGAATAAGCTGTCTATGGAAGATATCTTCAAGCCATATTGAGGGGGAGTGTTGGAATGTATTGGAAAATCTTCTATAATTTCTCCCTAATTATATTATGTGATATTATATCACATGATGTGATATTATGTGATTTGATTTGATTTTGTTAGCTGTAAATTAGCTATTGATAGAGATTAGTAGCTAATTAGGATCTTTACTTAAATAGGTTTCTTATCTAATTTAGGTTCTCTGTTCATGTATTTATACACATTGTAATCACTCTATGAATAATAAGAAGACAGATTCTTTTCTTCAGTTATATCTAGTTCTTTCATTATGTAGCTGCTGTCATTTTATTTTTTTATTATCCTCAGCCATTAAACAATCTGTTTCTGCTTACAATTTAGGTATTGCCATCATTAAGAGAGAAGCATGAAGAGTTTATGTTGAGAGAGCTTGTCAAAAGGTGGAAGAATCATAAGATTATGGTCAGATGGCTTTCTCGTTTCTTCTATTATCTAGATCGCTACTTCATTGCAAGGAGATCACTGCCGCCCCTTAATGAAGTTGGCCTGACCTGCTTCTGCGAACTGGTATGAATTCTACAGAATCTTTTGATTTGCTGTGCTATTTATTTATTTATTTACTTTTGCAGGATTTAGCTTAGGTTGCATCCTAGGATAATTGTGGCCTCTAGACAGTTCATGATTGATTTTTTGGTTTACTCTGATATAGTCATTTTCAGTTTTCTCCATAGACGCCACACTAAAATTTGACTATTGTACATTGTTTGCTGTTTTAAAGGTATATCAAGAGTTGAAGGTGAAAGTAAGTGATGCCGTGATCTCATTGGTATGTTTGTGTCCATTTTACTACTGTCTCTTTCTGTCTTCAACGTTGATGTTGAATTAACTAACAGAAATCGTTTAGCTTAGGTTGATAAAGAACGTGAAGGCGAGCAAATTGATCGAGCTTTATTGAAGAATATATTGGATATACTCGTGGAGATTTGCATGGGACAAATGGATTATTACGAAAATGATTTTGAAGCAGCTTTGCTAAAAGATAGTGCTGCTTATTATTCCCGTAAAGCTTCAGGTTGGATTTCAGAGGACTCCTGTCCTGATTATATGTTGAAGGTGAATGAGAATTTATTACCTATCTAATCATTTACATCTTGATGATGATGATATTTTCATAAGGTTTAATGTTTACTATTGGGATTCCCAGGCAGAGGAGTGCCTAAAACAAGAGAAAGCTAGGATTTCTCATTGCTTGCATTCTAGCAGTGGGCCCAAGCTACTAGAGGTTTGTCCCCTTACTTGTGTTAATATTGGATTTTATGGTTAGCCTGGTGGGACAACTTGTGCAATTGACTATGAATATAGTTCATATCTTTAATTCTTGTTTAGATTTTAAATATTCCAAGATCCGAATGTAATTTGTTCCATTCACTTTTTAGTTTTGCTGTTATAATCTTTTTGCTCTTTCTTCAGAAAGTTCAACATGAGTTGTGGTCTGTATATGCAAGCCAACTACTTGAAAAAGAGTACTCAGAAATTCATGCATTACTCGCAGATCATAAGGTATTCTGGCTCCACTTTTATCCCTTTATGAGCATCCGGTCCTAAATACTTTTAGGTGTATTTACCTACCAAGTTTTGTGATGCTGTTTAGGTTGAAAATTTGTTGAGGATGGTGAGGGTTTTCTCAAAAGTACCAATATTCTTGGATTCCCTCGCTAACATATTGAAGCAGGTCCATTTTCTGTCGTCCATGTTGCATCCACCTTAAGTTACACTCGCCTTTGTCATCCTTACCTTGTTTTTCAATCCTTATATGTCAGCATGTCACTGACGAGGGCACTGCCTTGGTCAAACAAGCAGAAGATGTAGCTGACAGCAAGAAGGTGGGTTCTCAATTTATCAGTCCATGGCTTGACTTTTATTTATGAATTTGCAGAATTTTCTCTAGTTCATTCAAATGAGCAAAGTCTCCTTCCATTCTTCTGTATAGTTTGATCATCATCGGATACTAATTTGCTTGCTTTACTAATCAGTTTGTGCTCTCTTGTCTCAAAATGATTCTGCATCCTTCAGTGGTGTCTTGATGATCCAGAATCAATTGAGTAAACAGAGGGAGATTCAACTGGATTAACATGGCAAAAGAGCACAAGCTGAGATTTCGGACTGTAATGGACCGGAATCTTATGCCATTCATTGATGTAGCCTTCTAGATCAAACAAGGTTTGCATATAGTGATTATAGGCATAAGATCACTGTCAACCCTTAGCAAAAATGGAATATTTTGATTGTCCATGGCCATCTGGGATACCCTTTCTGGTCAGACTATTGTCCTTCTTACAGAACAGATCTGCTTGGATTGTAGTAAGTTTCGTGTTTTTTTACTTAAAGCAGGGTGCTAGCTACTTGGAGCAGGATTAGCGTCAGGCAGTTAGTTAATCCCCCTTAGCTAATTGCGATATAGGTTAGTTGAATCGAAACAGGATTTTTTGCCAACTTAGGTCACTGTTTTGGGAAAAAAGTTTCTTCTTCATTCAAAAAATGGAAATTGATCTTTAAATAAAAAGATTGACCTACCGAAAGAAATGCAGCTTGCCATAAGAGGCTAGTCGAGCATTGTCCCAAAAGGAAATCTGTAAGTTTTGCGGGGTAAGTGCGTGCGCGTGCATTTGTGGGCGAGTGACAACTTCATTTAGGAGGAGAATAACCCAAAGATTAGGAGCCAATATGACATGGTGTTCAGAAAGATGTAAATCACACTAGTGATCACTAGATATGCTATACATTCCAAGATCTGACCACTAGATATGCCATACATGTTCCAAGTATACATATTAGCAAAGATAGCTGACGCATATACTCTGTTATGTTATTGTTTTAGCGGTCGGGCCTATGTGAACCACGATCTGAAGTAGATATTCAATCATTCCACTATGATTGCGATACCATACTGTGTACCAAGAGAACTGGGTTATTGCATACTCATGCCTGTACTGCTATTATGTATAGTAGTGAACCACCGTTCATGAAACATTTGACAGGATTTTCGAAAGGTCTACATCTACAGTTGTAGTCTTATCTTGAACAGATATTGTAAGGAGTTTATTGAAGCTCTAACAATCATTTAGTTTGAATTATATAGTGCAATATTTACTTAAGATGATGCTTAGGAAATTGTCCTGCGATGCTTTCTAGCTTTAGGTTTTCATGAAGGAATTTACTCTTCACCAAGTTACCAATTGTGTGTTATTTTATTTTCCAATCTAAATTCAACTCAACTTTTAGGACTCGTCATCCTTATCACTCTGTAGTTACAGTGTGTGGTTTGCACATCTATCAAAAATATGCATTCCTTTGTTTTGACTTGTAACATTTTATGAAGCAAGCAATTAGTCCCTTCATTCCGTTTCACAGGCTGGTAAGAAGGATGTAGGCATGCAGCAACAGGTAATGCGATCAATCTTCCACTTCTCCTCCATAAGTAGATAAAATGTTGTTTGTCTGTTTAGGATTATTGATTCAGCTCATTGTTGGCAGGTTTTCGTGAAGAAATTGATTGAGGTACATGATAAGTATGTGCCATATGTGAATGAACGTTTCCAGAACGACGTCCTTTTCCATAAGGTTCATATTTTGTGATTGAAGTGATTTCAAAAAGCTACATCAGATATATACTCATTTTGATGTTCCTTTTGACAGGCATTCAAAGAGACTTTTGAGGCCCTTTGCAACAAGGGTGTTGGCGGAAGCTCAATTGCAGAGCTATTGGCTACTTTTTGTGACAATATACTTAAGGTGGGAAGCAGTGAAAAATTGAGCGATGAAGCCATTGAAGAAATGCTTGAGAAGGTCTGTTGTTTGGGCATTAATTTCTGTAACGTATTCTAGGATCATTTTTTAAGTATCGCAGGTAGTTATTGTACCTTTTGCAGGTAGTAAAGCTGCTCGCACATATTAGTGACAAGGATCTTTTTGCTGAGTTTTATAGGTAATATTTTTAGTATTGGAGGTGTATATTCATGGGTGCATAGCCTACTGACCATATTATTGGACATGAGGTTAACTAGATCTTTTATGTCTTAGTATCCACAGTAATACTGTATAAAAGATAGTTCATGAATATTGAAATTAGGCTGACTAGTTTTCTACTTGTTGAAATACTATCCCACATCGATTGATAGCGGGTCTTAAATGCTCTTTATATTCATGTGATCTCCCTCCACCTATTTGCTTAAGCTTTTGGGTTGGACTTTTTAATATGGTATCAAAGCCAATTATCCTTTATGCGAAGGTATGTGGTAAAAAACTCCACGTGAATGTGCATAGTCAAAATTCAACGGGGTGTTGAAATATTATCACACATCGATTGACAACAAGTCTTAAATGCTTTTTGTATTTATGTGGTCTCCGTCCATCTACCAACTTAAGTTTTTGGGTTGGATTTTCTAATCCTACCTAATTATTTAGATACATCAAAACTAGTTCTATTAGTTTATTGAATACTCTAGACCCTTGAGTAATGGGTGCAAGTTTTCTGATGATACTGTGCTAGTGTTTATGCCAATGATCTTCAAGATGAATAACCTGTATTCTCAAGATTGATTTCCTTTATATATTATTAAAATCTCTCTTCTGTACTCTATAGTAAAAGAAAAAAAGATTATTTCCATAATCAATTTACAGTGACTCTGAGAATATATATCAAGCATGTTAATCATGTCTGGAAATAAAATTTCCATGCATCAGAATATGAACCTTAGCCACATCAATTTTCGGAAAATGCTTCATCCACTAAGTGGGGTCTGTTATGCGGATCCATTTAATAGTCCATTGTGGTCGTTATCCATTATAATTGAGGCTTGATGATGCCATTAAACTGCTTAATAATAATCATCAAAACTGGCAGGAAGAAGCTTGCTACACGACTTCTCTTTGATAATAGTGCCAATGATGACCATGAGAGAAGTATGCTCACGAAATTAAAGCAGCAATGCGGTTGTCAGTTCACATCAAAGATGGAAAATATGGTTGGTGTTCCTAGATTTCCTCCTTGAGAACTAGTTTCACCTGCAGCAATATGTTCCTAACTCACTTCTCTGTGTTCCAGGTCATGGATTGGACATCAGGAAAGCATCACCAAAGTATTTTTGAAGAGTATCTAAAAAAAAATCCAGATGCAAATCCTGGCATTGACTTGAAAGTCACGACTCTGACTACTGGTTTTTGGCCGAGTTACAAGTCCTTCGATTTGAACCTTCCGGCAGAAGTGGTACTTGCAGAATTTTGCTGAGTTATAAAATTTGAGTTTTTTCTGATGTTCATAGGCAATTTCCAATAGTTGAGATTTGATTACATACTCTGAGTTAGAAGTTATTGTTAATTTCTGGTTGTTTCAGCAAAAGGGTATCGAAGTTTTCAGGAAATTCTACCAGACAAAAATGAAGAAGCAAAAGCTTACATGGATTTATTCATTAGGGACGTGTAACATTATTGGTAAATTTGAGCCAAAAACCATGGAGTTGATAGTGACAACATACCAGGTAATTTGTTTTTTAACTTTCTGTTTTCATCAATTTTGACGTCTGGTAGACTTTGGGATTTGTTATTTCGTGTTATGTATTTTTTCACTTGAAAAAGTTTTATCCCTCTCTATTGCTTTGTAGGCCTCAGCTCTCTTGTTATTCAACTCTTCTGATAGACTGACTTACTCGGAGATAAAGACCCAGTTGAATTTGACTCATGATGATGATGATGTTGATGTTAGGAGGATTCTCCACTCCTTATCATGTGCCAAGTACAAGATCCTTAACAAAGAACCAAACACAAAAAGCATTGCTCCTACTGATCACTTTGAGTTCAACTCCAAGTTCACCGACAAAAAGCACAGGATCAGGGTATAACCGACCGTTTTTAGATTGTCCTGAATTGTCTGACCTTGTCTTTATACATCAACCTTTAATTGCAATCCTGTTTTGGTTTTTTCTGCCCTAATTTATCAGTGCAGTCTTGTCTTAATATTTCCCAACGTGCAGATTGCTCTTCCTCCTGTGGATGAGAAGAAGAAAGTGATAGAAGATGTTGATAAGGATCGGAGATACGCAATCGATGCCTCTATTGTGCGTATCATGAAGAGTCGAAAAGTTTTGGGTCATCAGCAGCTGGTCATGGAGTGTGTTGAGCAGTTGTGTCGCATTTTTAAGGTCTTTACTGGACACTGTGCCGGCTCATTGCCTTCGTCCTGGTTTGGTCAGTTTTAATTGACTGATATTGTTTTACTGCAGCCTGATCTTGAGGCAATCAAGAAAAGGATTGAGATGTTGATCACTCGAGACTACATGGAGAGGGATAAAGACAACCCCAATTTGTTCAGATATTTGGCATTCTAGAATTTCATGATAATCCCTAGATGTGCTATGAGCCATGGATGGGTGATGGAAGCACTATGAATGTATTTTGTAGCCTTTTTACCCATGATTTGCATTAGATTAAGGCCGAGCTCTTCAGTGGATAATTATTTGATAGGAAAATAATTTTATTCTTGGCCATGTGTGTTATAGGTTGAATTTTATTAATTTGTGTTGCAAGTTTTATGGCCTTATAAATTGCAATTAAGTATTTGTTGTAAATGGGGATTAAGGATAATTTATTTTTATTTTTTAAGGAAGGGTGGGCTGATTTCTTAAGGCCCAAACCAGCCCACCACTCCCCATTGTTGGGTCGACCAAGGGTGGCCCAAAGCCAGCCCAAGGAGCCCTATGGGCCGTCGACCTAGAGGGACCGGAATTGGGGAGGAGTGGCCCATGAGAGGCCCATCTCCTTTGCATGGCATTTACCAAGTGTCATCTTGTATGTGAACTAATGATTACATGCTAATCATGAGGGGGAAGAAAAGAAGAAGGGGGCGGATTGAGCAAGGGGGAGGGAGTCGCACGAGAGAAAGAGGGAAGGAGAGGAAGAGAGAAAGAGAGAAAGGGAGAAAGGGAGAGGGTCATGCGAGAGAGAAGGAGGAGGAGATCGTGTGTCCGCCTAGTCGCCGTCGTCGAGCCGCCTCACCCCCACCGTTTGTTTGTTGTAATTTAAGGAAAGTAGAGTCCATTTATCTACCCATTGTTAGCTGTGATGTGTGTATGTTGGATGGAAAACGTTGGATGTGGTAGAGGTAAGGTAATTTCAAAGCATTGGGGAGAAGTGTTTTGACTTTGCATGCTATTTTCTGAAAAATCAGTCCGACCCTCCATGAGTTCGTGAACTGTATGCGACTTTTTAGTTGAAATCTCACTTCGGCTCCGTTTGGGAACAGCTTTGGAAGGAGCTTTGAAGCTGAAAAGCCCCTTGGGCCAAAATAGAGTGTTTGGGAAAAAACTTTGCAAGTATCTTACTTGCAAAGCCAGCATTTTGAAGCCCGAAAGCCCAAGGTTGCCTTGGGGGTGCCTTGGGCTTTTCGGCATTCTCGGCATGCTGGGGGGGTCATTAAAGAAAAAAATTATTTTGCCTTTCTTGCCCTCACCAAATTTGTTAAATTCCAACTTTGACCCTTTTTAAAACCCTAATTGCTGAAGCCGCTCGCCTCTTCGTGGTCGCTTCTCTCACGTTCATTTGCTCTCACTTCTCAGGGACTGGACGGAATAGAGAAGAGAGGTCCGAGTGCGAGAGAGAGCGTGGTGGAGAGAGTGAGACTCGAGAGCGAGGAGTTCTCTAGCGGATCGGCCTCGCCCGGACCCTCTCCGACGACCTCTGGCCGACGCCCTCGAGCACACGATCTTTTGCTCCCCAAATCTCCGCGCCGTCGGTGAGTTTCTTTATACTTGGTTCGAACCTCCCTTGCCCAAGGATCCCGGCTCAAAGGCAGCAGACCATAGCCCGATTTGTCACGAGCTGGCCCGCTTGCCGCCGTCTCCGAGTCGGGTAGGGAACTCCGCGATTAGACGGTCGTTTTCTTGAATCCCTGTTAATCCGCGCTGTTTTGATCCAAGCAAAGCCGAGACTCGATCTCCTTAAGCACATACACTTGCTGGGTTTAAGCTGTCTCGCCGCCCGCCGCCTCCTCCTCCTCCTCCTCCTGTAAGTCCCGATCGGTTCCGAGCAAAGCTTTTGACTTCATTCGCCGTTGTCGAGTTGTGATTTGCGTTTTCTCACGTGTTCCATCTGTGCTGCAGTTAGATAACGAGAAGAACGAAGCGGATGTTCAATCGGACTCGAGGGATTTGAGCATAGCTCCGGTCAGGAAGGATCGCAGCCTCTCGATTTCGCCTCTCTCCAAGGTATTTTCGATCTCTCCGTGGCTTGATTTTCCCTTCATGTCAAGATTACGTGAGTAGAGAGAGAACTTGTTCTGCAGGTTGTGTTTTGCAGGTTTTGTTGCTCTTCTTGCATCGCGACCTTTTTCCATGTTTGATTATGATTTTCGTCGTTCCGTAAATAAGCTGCGTACTGCCGAGCGCTATTTCGGTTTGGGGAATTTGATGGTGGGGATCTATCAGATTAGGGAGTTGAAACTTGTGAAAGCTGTAGAAGAGATTGGATTGCAGGCATAATGTTTTGTTAGCCTACATCGTGGATAGTTTTTAGTGCTTCGGAAACAAAAATGATTATTTCATCTTCACTTGCCAAATGGAGCTGTGAGTTTTTGCCGGCCCTCTTCTTTTGTCCTGTATCAGTCTATACCTATTGAGTTCCTTAAAATGCCATTGTTTGGCCCGACCATGTTGTGACCATATTTTGCGAAATCTTGGATGGGTGTTAGATGACAATGATGCCTGGATATGATAGCTGATGATGGAAGTTGTGCCTTTTCTGGTTGTGATTCTTAAGCGCATCGTGATTTCATGAATGGTACTTCCGATGTTATGCTTGATTGAGGATATTACTGCTCAAGTAATACAAAGTTTTTAATTGAGATGGAAGAGTGCAAGGTACTAGTAGATTGGGCGATCTGTGTATGCTTGGCTTTTCTCATTCCTCGAATTGGATTGCATCTTCATCCAGGTTTTATTGTTCATGTCATGAGCATGGCTGTATCCAATAGAAAACGCCCCCGTTGTCCTGTTTGTTGAAGTGCTCAAGGTTTGGTCTTTTGGTTCTCGTGTTGGTCGATTAAGCTTTTGGTCAAATATCAGAATTTCGTTCTAGTTGTTAAATAGTTTCCAAGTTTTAATTGTTCAAGTTATATGAGAATAAATAGTATTTTGTAATTTACTGTATTTAAGTGACCTACTTTTACATAAAATTCAGGTGGTTCCCATTCCCACATTGCTGAATTTTCCACTTGTTTCGGTGTTTATTATTCTAAATTAAATCATTTTTCAGCTTAGAAATTTCACTTGAAACAATACATTGATTAATTCGTGAGCTAACTTTTGCGACTTGTTTATATTCTTTCTTCTTCACTTCTCTTTTGGCTTAGAATACAGGTGCTCAACTCTCTTTTTGCTCACAACCGAAGTGCTCGCCTCTCTCTTCGCTTAAAAGGTGTCCATTGTCCCACTTCGAATCCAGGTTCTTTCACTTTTATTTCTTATGTTTCTATTCTTTTTCCCCACTTACATATCTAGCTTGGTGTGCTCTTTCATGGGTTCATATGAAATGCATTTTAATTTATTTGTAGTGTCCCTTGCTTTGTGTTTATAGTTAACATCATCTATTTTCACTTTTCAAATATGTTTGTATTCATTTTATTAAAAGATGGCAAGTTCATCAAAGGAAAAAGCATATTGGAGCCCTGAAGATATAGAAACTTTTTGTCGATTATGCATTGAACAAATTGAAAAAGGCAATCGTCCTGCGAGCAACAAAAGGGATGGATGGACGGATATAATTAACAAGTTTGAGGAGCTGAGGAGAAAAAAGTATGATAAAAATAAAATAAAGAGCAAGTGGGATAATTTAAAGGAAGAATGGAAAAAATGGAAGCAATTGGTTCAAAAGGAAACAGGACTAGGATGGGATCCAAGGAAGAAAACCATTGATGCGAGTGACGAATGGTGGGAGAGAAAAATTCAGGTGTTTATCTAATCTTTTGTTACTTTTTGTTTTGTAAGTTCTTTTATAATATAACTTATAAAAATATTTTATTATAACAGGCCAATCCTAAGCTTAGAGTCTTTCGAACGAAAGGCATACATCCAGATATTGAAGCTTTGTTGGATCAAATGTTCCATGGTACAGTTGCCACTGGAAGTGTTACCTGGAATCCTGCACAAGGTTTATGCAATAATGAGAATGTTGAGACCACACAAGTTGATATTGGTGATTGTGCAGGATCTACTGATGATACTTTAGAGGGTGATGTAGGTGAAGCAAATGCCCAACCAAGTCAAAGTAAGAGCCATAAAAGAACGGTAGAAAGTTCGACGAAGCAAGCTCAAGGAAATAGAGGAAAAAAATTGAGCGGACCTGATAAGTTAGTATCACAAATCGACAGACTTTGTTCAGCTGTTGAAAGTAGGAGCAATGCAACATCGGTTGCAAGGGAGTTTGATCCTTACAAAGAAATTGTGCAAACATTGAAAGCTATACCTGAGATTAAGCAAGACAGAAAGCTGTTCTTTTTTGCACTCTCTCATTTTGCTGAAAAGAAAGACAATAGGCAGATTTTTATGAACTTGGATGAAGATGATGAAAAAGTTGAGTGGCTGAAGTATAAGTTGGAAGAGTATCATAGTCGCCACTAGGATGCTAGTTACTTCTTTGAGCTTTTTCATATTAATCTATGTTGTAATGTGAGATTTATTTTCAGTTGCTAATTTGCGCTAATTGTAAACTCTTCTTTTGATTATGTTATAATGTGAGACGTGTTTTCAGTTTATGTTATTTCGATTTGGTGGAATTTGCATATATATTATGGAAAATAATTGTTCCATTGATGGATGATTATTCATCACTTTTCTTACTGTTTTGTTATCTTAAACAAATATGGACGATTCTCCTGAAAGAGAAATCAATGAAAACGAGGATGAGGAATTCAATCAACTTGTGGAAATTACTCAAGCCGCAATCACTTATCAAGCAATATACAGTCACAAAAAACCTTGTAGGATATCATCGTATACAGGATATGCATGGTTAGAAGAGTTGATGGGCGAAGATGCTAATCCGATAAGGTGTTATCAAATGTTTAGAATGGATAAGATTGTATTTAATAATTTAATGCATGATTTAGTAACACGCTATGGTCTTAAAGGAACTAGGAATATTGATGTTAGAGAAATGCTTGGAATATTTCTTCATACTTTAGGACATGGTATATGTAACAGGTTAACACAAGAGCGTTTTCAACGCTCTGGGGAAACTATAAGCAGGTACTTTAGCTTAGTATTAGACAAAGTATGTGAAATGGGAAAAGATTTTATCCAACCAGCTGATTGGCAATTTAGGGATGTTCCGGTGAAGATAAAAAATAATCGAAGATTTTATCCACATTTTAAGGTATGTTTTAATTATTCAATAGAAAGAAAGAACTAAATGCAAATTTTGATTATATAATAATATTTGCATTTTTTTTTTTTTAGGATTGTATTGGAGCTATTGATGGCACTCATATCCCAGCGGTGATACCTGTAAAAGATCATATTCGTTTTATTGGTCGAAAAGGTACAACGACTCAAAATGTCTTAGCGGTGTGTAATTTTAATATGGAATTCACTTATATTTGGGCTGGTTGGGAGGGCCAAGCCCATGATACTCGTATTTTCTATGAAACTTTAGGGAGACCTGATATGCAATTTCCTCACCCTCCTCCAGGTTTGTTAATTAATAGCTTTTGTACATTAATATGTATAAATATGGTATATGTTGATCAAAATTATATTATATTTATGCAGGTAAAAATTATTTAGTAGATGTTGGATATCCAAATTCGACGGGTTATTTGGGACCATACAAAGAAGTTAGATATCATTTGCCAGAATTTCAACAAGGTCTCGTCCCTACAGGCTATTGAGAGGTATTCAATCGTGCTCATTCATCGCTGCGATCGGAAATTGAGCGAGCTTTTGGTGTGTTGAAGAAGAAGTGGAAGATCCTAAAGCATATGCCAAGTTTCCCCTTTGAAAAGCAAGTAAAAATTGTTATAGCAGCAATGACTTTGCATAATTATATACGACGAAACGCCGTCAATGATAGACACTTTGCAAGAGCAGATTTGGATCCTAATTATGGATATTCAGTTGACCTTCATAATACAAATGAGGGGGCCGGTACTTCAAATGACAATTTATTTTCTGACATGGCGTGTCTACATGATCAAATAGCAATGAGTTTAGTAAATACTTGAGGATGTTTGTAATTTTCGATGAAAACCTATTTATTTCTTTGATGCATATGTAATCATGTTTATTATAATGAAATTACTATTTCTTTTTGTTAATATATCTCTTTTATATATACATCTTAGTGCAAAAATATAATAAAAAATAGTCATTGAATTTGTTAATATATATCTCTTAGTGCAAAAATATAAAAATACATATATAAAAAAAAAAAAAGCCATTGAATTTGTTAATATATCTCTTATATATATATATATATATATATATATATATATATATATATATCTCAATGTAAAAATATAATAATAAATAGTCATTGAATTTGTTAATATATATCTCAGTGCAAAAATATATATAAAAAAAAAGCCATTGAATTTGTTAATATATCTCTTTTATATATACATCTCAATGCAAAAATATAATAAAAAATAGTCATTGAATTTGTTTATATATGTCTTTTATATATACATCTTAATACAAAAATATAAAAAAAAAAATCATTATTTTTGTTTTCAATTTTAAAAAATAAAAACTTAAATTGGTTACGCTAAAGGACTTCTCCAAAAATGTGTTTACCAAACAGCATTTCCCCAAAGTTGCTTTTCAAGATACTTTTCAACTATAGTTTACCAAACAGTTTTTGCATTTCACCAAAACACTTTAGACCAAAGGTATTTGCATTTCCTTAAAGGCTTTTCCCAAAAGCTTTCCCAAACGCACCCTTCGACCCCTTAATGAAAGTTGTAGAGAACATCTTGAGGAGTAACATACTAAATATTGAGATAAAACGGACAAGTATTGCTTGGTGAAATGATTTTCCTTTGGAGAAACTAGATCTGGAATTTGCTGTGCTGACCTTTAGTGATTTCATGGGCTGTAAAGTAGCTTTTTTATTGAAATCTCACTTCAATTCCTTAATGAAAGTTGTAGAGGACTTCCTGAGGTATAACATATAAAAAATTTACAGGAAATGAATAAGTATAGGTCGGTGAAATCGATGTCCTTTGAAAAAACTGGATCTGGGAAAATGCTATCTCGACCTAGTATGATTCAGTGATTTTTTATAAAATCATTCAGTTGAAATTTGATCTTGTGTCCTTAATGAAAGTTGTGGATAACATTCTGAGGAATAACATACTGAAAATTTAGAAGAAACGGACATGTATAGGTCGGTGAAACGAATTTTCTTTAAAAGAAGTTAATTTGGAAAAACGAAGCCAAGAACAGGAGGAATTAATCATCTATATCTATTAATCTAGAACGAATTGGATTTCGACTTCTTCATGAGATATTTATCTTTAGGTCTTTTCTACAACATATCAAAATTTCAGAATTTTTAGAGTTCATTTGGGTATTTAATTGAAATTATTTCTGAAACTGTGCAAACTGAAATATTGAAATTTTGAGAGCTATAATGCATGGACCGTACTGATTTGTGTGAGATTCTTTTGGTGTGGTGTTCTTCATGAGATATCTACCTTTAGGTCTCGTCTACAACGTGTCAAATTTTCATAACTTATTGATACTGTTTACTAATTTTTCTAGAGTTTTAACTAAAGGAGTACATTCTGTTTTATCCGAAAATTGATGCATTTTCAAAAATAAATGAATTTCTCTATGTGATATATTGTCTTGAGTGGTTGCTTTTGCTGCACATGTGGTGAAATTTGGCATGTCATGTAACATCAAAAGTGGATCTAAACCTTTGACATTATTGCATCAAATGCCATGTTGAAAGTGAAGCACACATGTGATTATAAATTGTGAAAGTGATAATACCGTAGGACCCTTAAGTCGACAATGTCCCCGGGAGTATGGGGATGCCCGGAGGTGTGTGCTGGAGGCTCCTCGTAATGTCAAGTTGGGTGCGAGCGATAAATAGAGGGACGCAAACATTGATCCCTCGAAAGAAAAATGAAATGAGATATGATTGAAATTGAAAATTGAATCATGTGCATGGGTGTATGCATGATGGCATGGTGATATATGCATGATTGCATGGTGATACATGTATGACTGCATGGAAATGTAAGCTTGATAGCATGGATGATATGCACCTTGCTCGTGATATCCTATTTGTTCTGCTTGCTGCATTGTGTAGTTTGATGGATCTTTACTATTGAGTGGTTGTGCTCACCCCTTTGGAGATTAACATTTCAGATTAAAAGATGCATTTACCACCGATCGCGCGCAGTACCTTTTATGGCTTACCGTCTGACGTCGAGGTTAAGTGCGCGGAGCACATCTGTGTCAGTGTTCCTAGTCTAGTGTTCGTTCGAGTCCGCGTGCTGGTCATTTACGATGTGGGCCGAGCTGGGGGCCCGGTTGTCCAGGAGTTTCTGTCTATCCACGTCCGTTGTGATGGGGTGATGCTAGGAATGTTGCCGCCGCCACCGCCCGATGCATCGGGTTGGGTGTGATGGCACGTTTGACTGGTGGGAGCTGACACTTTTTGGGATAGCCGACGCTTATTGATGGATGAGTATACATGTCAAATGTAGGGTCGAGGTCTCTTTTGAGTCATAGCCAAATATAGTTAAAAATCTTGGCCTTTTTGTTGTACCGACCCGAGATGTCCATCGTAAAAATGTAAATAAAAGTGACTCGACATTATCTTTTCTTTTGGTGCGTAGTTGGTGTGCATTGCGTTATTGTTATTTGGAGTAAAGAATGGTGAGACTTGTTTTTGCTTTCGTTGATGAGCTGCACTGAAACCTTTTCAAAAAGAAAAAAAAAAGGTAAGAAATTGAACAACCCCTATGAACTATGGTTCCTTTTTAAATTAAAATGGCATATAGACTGTTATGTAGTAGGTTAAGGGATAGGTACCTGTAGCGACCCTAACGGATTGGGGGCCGTGTCGAGGGGGTGCCACAAGATATGTGCCATGACATTTTCTGGATGCTCATCCAGATGGAGTGACTGCTCCTGCAATGGCATGGGAACAAGTTTCGAGATCCCTTTGGTGGTGGTGCCGAAAACAATGTAATCATGTCTAGGGTGTGCAACCAAAACAATTCTACCTAAGAAGCGGACCACACCACCTGAAAAATAGGTCTAGGACTGGTTTCCATTGGAACTGGGACGGGAATGGGTTCCAAAATTTTGAAACCTATTAAGTGAATACCCACTCAAGAACCGAATCAAAATTTTCTATAGATAAATGGGGAATTGAGTTTTATAATTTATGTTTTATGTTTACATATTTGATTTTTTTTTTTATGATTTCTAATTGTATGTAACTTCATATTCATCGTATTAATAGTTGTTTTTGGCAAATTGTCTTTGGAGTCTTAAACTTATTGTATGGATGCTAATTTAGTTATAATTTTTCTAATTTTGCCAATTTAGTTCTAAACATTTGTGAGTGTTGATACGTGAATTTTTGTCGAAGTTTTAAATATCCATTTATTTGGCAAAAATATAAAAATTTATAAAAAGATACCAAAAAAAGAAGAAGAAAAATGAAATCAAAATGAACAAAAAATCGAGTGGGCCGGCATGCCCGACCCACTTGATTAACTTTCGGCCCTCCCCCAAAAAACCCTCTCTTTAGACCCAATTTCCATTATTTTCCTTTTTATAAGCCCACAATTTGAGCCGAAGAAAGAGAAGAAAGAAGCCCAGCCCCTCTCTTCCATTCTTGCGCCCAGCATGCCTGCGAGCGTGGAAAAGGAAGGAGTGACGCGCGGTTGACCGTCGGCGAGCGTGGGTGCCCGTGAGCGACGGACAAGTGACGGGCGTGTGATGTGACCAAGGCCAAGAGCCTTCTAGAAAACATGAGCTGGATAACGGAAAAGATTCTCGGCAGAGGCGAGAGGAGCATGCTGGAGGGACTCAGGTGCTCGACCAAGAAAAGCCATGGGAGAAGCTCGGCTGAGGGGGCGGCCTTGGCAAAAACGAGACCAGAGAATAAGGCCATTGGAGACAGAGAGGGACAGCGTCGGTTGAGAGGGAGAATCGACCATTTTTCTTCTTTTGCTCGGTGAAGTGAAGGGATTTCCGGTTTCGGTACGGAGGTGAGCAAGGTTCTGCATAAAGTGAAAGGGACAGAGCTTGAAGAAGGAAGGTGGCCAAACTTCTCTGGCATTGGCGATCCTCGTCCCGCCGGAGGGTATTTCACGCGACCGCCAACCACCGTCTCTGTCCACGGTTGAGCAGAGGTCTTCCCTCTTGTCTCGTCGTCTGTCGAAGCTTTGCCAGCGGCCGTACGACTCTAGAACTCTACCCCAAACCAGGTAGGAGTTCGCTCTCAAACACCACATTTTCAGCCCTGTCTCATTGAGCCCGAGATCTGATTATTTTATTTTGAGATCATAGGCGTTTGATGTAGTAATAAGACTGAGCTATAATCTATGATGTGGGTTCATGTTTTCATGTGTCGAGATTTGAGACTCAGCTCATCATGAATATCAATCTGGAGCTTGTTTTATAAAATGCACACCATTTTGGTAGAATGCTTAATAGAAGACTGGAAAAATTCTTATGTTTAAACTCGAAACCGATCTCATTTGTTTCTGTATTCGTCGAACCCTATTGGATTTTTTCATATTTTGCTATGTTCTTATGTGAATTCGCGATGTGTTTTGTGCCGCCCATGTTTGCCTTGCATACGCCCCTTCATCAGAGCCCCTCACCGGCGAGCCCCCGTCCATGGTTCAAGGCTATTTGAGTCAAATTCTATCCATTTTAACGTGGTTGTGCTTAGGGGTGAGCGTGGTTCCCGGGTAGAACTGAGAACCGGAGAACCGAACCGGAGGTTCCGGTTCGGTTCCCGGTTCTAAAGGGACCAGTTCTGGTTCCCGGTTCCCTTTTTTTGGGAACTGGCGGTTCCGGTTCCTATGGGAAAAGAACCGGAACCGGAACCGGTTAGGGTTCCAAAGCCCCAAATCAAAAAAGCCTCGACTCAAGCCTTCAGTTCATTTCACGCTTTCATGGTTCTCTCAGTCTCTCCCGTCCTCTGTCTCTGCCTGTTGCCGACGCAGCTCGCCCTCGACGCCACCGCCAGACGTTGCTCGCCCTCGACGCCGCCGGCAGACTCTGCTAACCCGCGACGCCGCCGCCGGACGCCGTTGGACGCTAGTCACCCTGCGCTCGCCTCGCCCTCGCCTCCCTCGACGCCGTCACCCCTCGCTCACCTTGCCGCTCAGCCTCCGACGGACGCCGGTCGTCCCGCTGCTGGACGCCAATCGGCCCGCGCTCGCGCCGCCCTTGATTTCAAATGCGAATGCAACAGAAATAGCGAGAGAGAGAGAGCTGCAAAACTTTCCTAAGAAAAAAACATGGTGGTGTAAGAGACGGTGAAATCTGTGGTAGCGGTGGCGGCTGCGACTGCCGACAACCAAAAGAACCCCGTCGCCGCGAACCCTAACCCTAATTCGAAGGGCATTGCAAGCAGTGGCGACCTAGAGCTGTAGGAGGGAGAGATTGCAGGCGAAGAGGACTTAGCCGAGCAGTCGGTGAAGGAGGAGCCCAAGGCGGACCAGCCGCATCCCCTTGAGCACTCGTGGACTTTATGGTTCGATAACCTTGCCACAAAATTGAAGCAGATGGCTTGGGGTGCCTCCATGCGCCCGATCTACACTTTCTCTACCATCGAAGAATTCTGGAGGTAAAAATTTTTTACGTTTTTCTCTCGAAATTTGGGAACCCAGCTCTAGAGTCGATTGAGTTGTGGTTGGGTTGTTCTCTTTTCCGGGTGATTCTTGTTATCATTGTGTTATGGCTGATGGGTTTGATGGTGTTCCAATTTTGTTCTCGCTGAAAGCAAAGTTTTATGGTTAGGGAGAATTAGTTGCTCTGCCATTATGGTTTTGAGGAGTGTCTGTAGAGGATTGTCGCTAATTCTGAATGCACCGACCTCTAATAGAGAATCCATGTTTCATTGTACAATATATTTGTTCATGTGTCCATCGATGTCTTGTCTTCTTCGTGATCAACATGAACAATGGAAGCGACCTACAGTAAATGCATCTCGAAGGTACTTTTAATTGTCTTAATTCAGCAAGTCATGTTTCAATTTATTATTTGTGCACTTGTCTTAATCTAATTTGTCTCATTCTTTTGGTCCTCTAGTGGTCTGGTGGTGTTCAAGTGTGAAAGTTTTTCGTTGCCAATTGCCTCGTGACAATTCCTAATACTTAAGAGAGCGAAGGTAGCTTTTTATGTCTTTTCCTAGTCAGTTATGTTCTGATTTTTGTCTTTGGAAGTGGATGGAATACTTTATGACAGTGCACATACATTTGAGCAGATGAATATGCTATCCTATGCTTTTTTTATCGGTTTATACTTTATGACAGTGCACATACAATGACTTGGTTCTGTTGTTGTCTTTAAGGGTCTAATTTCAAAGACTGAACTCATAGATGGGCTTTTGACTACTCGTTTTGTTGTGTTAGTCTCTCAGTAATTATGATATTAATCCTTCTCTTTTTGGCCAAAATGTATTGTTGTTATGCAGCTCCACTTTGTAACTGGTGTGGAACATGGAAAGGAGATAAAATTTGTGGTAGCTGCAGAGAAGCACGATACTGCTCTGAAAAATATCAGGTTCTAGGTTATTCAACTCCTTATACACATTCCCCGTCAATTTGATATTTTTCGTGACACTTTTTGTTTTTCACCTGCAGGCCATGCATTGGCGCTCAGGTGTGCCAAAATAGTAGTAGAAATGCAGGAAACTCATCAGCAAAAGACCATAAATGTGAGCAACTATTTTAGACTTTGGATAAAGTATACCAGTATTGCAGGGGAGGCGCTGGTATATGTGCCTATTAGGTCTCATGAATTTTCCTTTTTCACATGCACAGCTCTATTCTTTTTGTCATGTTGGCATGGTAGAGGTCCTATAGGAGTATTTTGAACATGCCTTAGTAAGTATGCTGCCAGAGATATATGTAGTCATTTAGCTGTGATGATTTTAGTCTGTGGTCTTATGCTTGAAGTTGCAGTTCTGTCCTTTCCGTCATGTTGGTATAGTAGAGGTCCTTTCAAAGTAATTTAAACATGCCGTAGTACGTAGACTGCCAGAGATATATGTAGTCATTTAGCTCGATGATTTGGGTCTCGTAGTCTTATGCTTGAAGTTGAAATTGAACTTGGCATCATGTGTTAACTTCCAGTATTTTTTTTCTGTACTTTTAAATGTTAACTTCTCTATGGTGTAATTCTGCAAACAGTTGCAAGCAAGAGTCTATGGCCCGAACACAAGATTGTCAATGAGGATGAGGCTAAATATGATGTTGATGTGTCTGCTGATTTGGATAATACCAATTGTCTAGTATCTAGAAACCAGATGGATGACTCAATAAATTCACTTATTGAGAGTTTCCAGGCCTTGATTGCAATCATTGCTAGCTTGGAAATCATCCGCTTGGGATTTGTAATTTTTTTAGGTATGCTGTGTTCTTTTTCCCTACTCTAACCTTTGTACCATGAAAGCAGAAGAATCCAATGACATACTTGATGGAACATTGTTGATCTTTTACAGGCAGAAAGGGTTCCTTATGGATTCGTGCTCAATGTTGTGCGAAGGGAGGACTTGGCATCGCCAAATAGAAGTGGGGACTACAGCTGTGAAGTCTCCAAATGCTTGCAACTGGATTGGCCGGAGAAGGAGATAGATGTGAGTTCGATATCCGAATTTTTTTAGGTATGCTGTTGGTACCTTTTTTTTTTAATTTGATATAGCAAAACTAAGTTTGCTTGTAAACTTAAGAGTGGTTTGGAATATCACAATGCTGGCTTATAACATTAGACACAGTTTTTCCTTATGATCTTACCCAATGGTGGGACTAAGCAATTGTTCAAACTTTACCCTGAAAATGAAACCAAAAAAATGAGACCAAAAAAAAAAAAAAAGAACCTGTAGGAACCTGGAACCGACCGGAACCTCGTAACAGGGTAGGTTCCAGTTCTTGGTTCCGACGGGTAGGTTCCGGGTTCCAAAAAAGAGGAACCCGTACCCGAGGTAGGTTCCAGTTCCGGACGGAACCCGTAAAGAACCGGGAACCGCTCACCCCTAGTTGTGCTTGTTTGTTTGCTGAGTTGCTAGTATTAGAAATTTGAGTTCCGAGTTGTCCATTTTTGGGTTTCGATGATCGCCGGAGTGGCAAACCGGAGGTGATAGGCGCCAGGTGTTGGCTCGGTGATGGAGCCAGAGACGTGTTGGCGTCGAGAGTTTTAGGGCGCGTTTGGTAACGATTCATTCCCCGAACAAATTCGATCGAAATGATTATTATTTATTCATTCCCTGAACTGATTCCGAGTAAAAAAATGCTTTTGGTAAATCGTACAAAATTTCGATTACGGAATAGAATTGCGTTTGATACCGTGTTCATTAATTCTATTCCAAATCAATTTATTTTAATTTTTAAATAATTTTTATAATTTTTTTCTTTTTTTTTTTTTTATTCTTCTTCTTCTTCAGGCTAGTCACCGGTGAAATAATTTTTTTTTATTTTAATTTTTAAATAATTTTTATAATTTTTTCCTTTTCTATTTGCTTTTTTTTTTTCCTTTTTTTCTTTTTTTTTTTTTTTTTCTTTTCTTTTTTTCCTTTTTTTCTTTTCTTTTTTTTTTTTTTTGCTTTTTTCCTTTTCTTTTTCTTTCTTTTTCTTTCTTTTTCCTTTTTTTTTCTTTTCTTTTCTTTTTTTCCTTTTTTTTTTTTTTTAGTTGCCGACGACCGACGATGGCAAATGGTGGCAACCCGCGACGGCAAAGGCGGTGGCGGACGGCGGCGGGCGGTAGTGGTGGGATGGCGATCGACGAAGAAGAAGAAAAGAGAAGAAGAAGAATTTTGTTCTCGGAGCAAGAATCAACTTTTTTTTTTTATTGATTCTCGTCCCAATCATTCTGGGAACAAATTTGGTCTCGGGAACAAAAATTTTACTAAACGCGATTCTCGTCCCAAACCGATTAGGGAACAAAAATCGGAATCATCACATTTGTTAGGATGGTTACCAAACAATGCCTTGGTTTGGAAATAGGAGTTGCAGGGGTAAGGAAGTGGTTTCGGTGAGGGAGATGGCGAGAGGCGGAGATGAAGATAATAAAAATATTATCTTGTCCCAGTCCGGTTTTAGTCCAACCCGGATCGATAGGGTCCGCGTCGGGTCTCTTGACCCGGTCCGAATTTCTTTTACATAAATATTAAAAATAATAATAATAATAATAATAATAATTTTAAAAACTCGAAAAAATAATATAAATTTAAAATTCAGAAAATAATAAAATTTTAGAAAATTAATAAAAAAATTTATGATTTTAGAAAATCATTTAAAATTTTGGAAAATTCAGAAAATCATTAAAAAAATAGAAAATCCAGAAAATAATTAAAAATTATTAGAAAAATCATAAAAAAATTCAGGAAATTCTAAAAATTCAAAAAAATTCAAGAAAAATTACAAACCCTTAAAAATATTAAAACCCAATATTGGACAATCCTTTAGGGCTTTACAATTGTTTTGTTTTGTTTTGTTTTGTTTTGCGTTGTCTTTTTATCTTTAGAGACGATATTAAGATGTTTGTATGCTTTCCTTTGCGATTATATTTGATTGCGCATTTCCATATCTTGGTGTTACTTTCTTACTTTAAAAGGGTTAGGACATTATAGTGTTAGCTAGCATGTGATCTGGCTAGGTACAAAAAGGGCATTAACCTTAAGGCTACCATAATTAAGTTTTCGAAGTTAGAATCTCTAATTACGTAAAGAGTAAGATATTCTCCCATATCTCACTGGATTTCTACCCAACCCAAAAAAGGCCAGTGGCAACTCCTTTATTAAAATTTTCATAGGCTTAAATCGATTAAAATTTTGAACGCCCAATATCGCACGAGATATGAGCTTGGAAGAGTCTACAACTATATCATGTACCGTAGGTCCATCCTTTAAACAATACCCCTAAACCTAATTTCCTCATCTGTAGTCGTGAAGGGGTTAGATTACACAACAAGAAATTCAAATGTTGTCCTTTTGGTCAAATTTTGACGGAAGAACTATGCCACATTAGTAATTTTTGGTGAAAATTGATTAAAAAAATTACGTTGGAATTCATTTAAAGGTTTAGGTTCTAAATTGACAAAATTGAGAAGTTCGAAGCTGAATTGATACTTGTATAATAGGTTGAGGACTGAATGACGTCAATGCAGCAATTTTTATTTTTTATTTTTAGGAGAGAGAAGCGCTAATGCGACATGTTCTTCCTCGGTCCAAAGTTTTTTTTTTTCCCCTTTTGTTGAGCTCTTCCATGACTTTGAGTTTCAAGCTTGACGAGCCATGGTAGCATCTTCTTGAGCTCAAAGCAACTAGCAGCCGTGAGCTTCAAGCTCGAATGGCAACCATGGTTGGTGGCCTCATGAGTAAACTTGTTAAATGGGTGGGACGGGTCATAAATGGTCCAACTCAAATCGACCCATTTAGCCCATTTATGACCTATTTATTATAGTGCAAAATTCTCGACCCATACCCGATACGACCCATTCCCAATACATACCTGAACATTCAACTAAACGTAAGAAAACTTATTTTTTATGATTTTTTTAAAAATAATGTATTGCTAAAACACTTACATGCAATACAAATTTAGTGGATAATTTTTATAATTTTTTAAATAAGCCTTCATTTGTTTCTTGGAAAATATTTTGAAAAAGTATTTTTCACGAAAATACAATAATTTTTTTTGTTTTTGCTTGAAATCTAAAAATAAATTAGAAAATATTTTCTGCCATTTAGTATGAAAAATATGATTAAATTTTCCTTCATGACTCCTTTTAACATTTTTTTTATTTTTTAAAATCAAATTTATAATTATTTTTTATTTTAAAAAATCAAAATTTAATAATTTTTCATGTTTTTAAAAATTATAATTTTTTCTTTTTTCTTATTCTTCGGGCGATCGCCGGCCACGATGACGGTTGGCGATCGACCTCACCAAACGTCGGCAAGGCCATTGCCTAGCCAAATTGGTGAGCTCAAGTCTTGCCGCTTGCTAGCAACGTTGAGCTTTGCTTGGATGGTCGTTGGCTAAGGAAGATGGAAGAAGAAAAAAAAAAAAAAAATATAAAAAATAATTATAATTTTGATTTATATATTTTTTTTTTCTCATAAGGCTTTAAGTTGAAAGAGAAAGTGTGAGCTCTAAGTTGAAAATGAGTTCTAAGTATAACCCCTTTAAGACTCATTTCTTTTAGCCTTTCAATTTTTAAACCCATTCAAGTAGTCTTTTCAAGATGAAAATAATCCATATATGACTGATTTATATTTTAAATGGATCATATATAGATTTAAAACTCATTTTGACAGGTCTACTCACAAGTTAGTTATTTATTTGCATATTTCTATTTCATCGTGCTCATTTCTGTCGAGCTTGCTAAGATGACAATCGTCGCAAACTTTGAAGCCAAATCTAGCCGCGAACCGCACGGTGGACAAGCTCCACAGCACTGCTCGAGCTCGGCTTTGCCCGCGGCTTTGAGGGTCAAACTCAGATCCGGGTGTCAAGCTCGGCTCGTGGTGGGAGCTTGAACTTAGATTTGGAAGCGAGCTACATTACACGTCGAGCTCGACCCTAAATCTGGGCTTGAGCTCGAACCTTGATTTTCGATCGAGCTCGATTGAGGTCCGCCATGGCATCGAGCTCAAAGATAGCAAAGAGGCCTAGACGAAGAGGCAAGCTGACGGGGCTTGGTGGCCCAAGGCTACGGCAGATGTTGCTTTTTTTTTTTAGTTTTTCTATTTTTTTGGTCGAAGCTTTTTTTTAGCTTGAAAAGTTGAAGATGAATGATGTGATGAATAGCACGCAAGAATTCTTTTTTCCTGTTTGTCTTTTCAAAATTTCAATTTGTTTTCTAACGTGGCGCTTGGTGGATGCCACATCAGCATATGTCTTAAAAAAAAGATTAAATGAATTAAAAATCTTAAAATTTGTCGCAAAAATGCAATTAAATTATAAAACTTTCAAAAAAGCACAATCAAGTCCTTAAACTTGTGAACTTGGTGCAGTTAAATCCCTCTTTTAACTTCGTTCAATTTGGCTAGCAAAAAAGCGTAACATGATCATCAATATTACTGTGCCTCGACCATCACCAAGTGCATATTTTCGAGAAACAAAGTTCTCAATAATTCAAAAAAAATATTTGTCGAAGATTCTAGAAAGGTCCAACAAAGCCACGGCTTCTTTGAAACTTTTATGAAGCCTCAAAATTGGACTAGAAAAAGAGGAAAGTAGCGTGCTCTCATTTGAGTTGAGAGAAGTTAAGACACTTGAAAACTATTTTTACTCTTCTAAGCTCCATATGCTTTACGAAAATAAAATATTTAGAAAATATTTTTCAGAAAATGATCACTTATATTGTTTAGGTAATTGAATAAATGTAAAATATTCTCGTCGTCCATAAAAATATTTAGACATGTATTTTTATTGGTAATGAAAACATTTTCATTGATGAATAATGTTAAGTAACACTTATAATTATTTTCATAAAAAGATATTTTTATTTTTTTTATGCAACAAGCACGTTGACATGTGATTTTCCCTCTCAATCAATGATTTTCCCTCTGTTCCTGAAAATTATTTTTCCAGCTTTTGTCAAGAGTAAAGGCCCATATAGATGAATCCACTTCAAATTGACTAATGGAGGATGCCAACGTAGTTTATTTTATTATTTTTTTAGGATGAATGCGCAAGAAGTTCTAAAACTTGTAACAAAAGTATAATTAAGTCTCAAAAAAAATTATCAAATTAGTGTAATCAAGTTCCTTTGCTATCTTCATCCTATTTAGTTAACGGAAAATGTTGATATGACAATTTTATTACATTCTCAAGACTTGATACGGGATACCCACCAAGCGCCACATCAGAAAAAGAAAAAACTTAGAATTTTGAAAAGAAAACAAAAAATTGATAAAAATTATAAGAAAATTGAGAAAATTCCAAATAAGGGCCTGAAGTATCCTCATTTTTTTAAATAAGGGCTTGAAGTGACAATCTCAATTTCAAATAAATGCTTAAAGTAGCCATAATAGTTTCAAATAAGGGCTTGACCTCGCCAATCACTAGCTAGTCAAATATTTCGACCGACTAAGGATGCTTTCGTCCAAATACAATTTTAATTTTAAATTATTTTTCTCTTCTTTTTTGTTTTTTCCCCCTTTCTAGCAAGGGCTGGCTAGCGGCTAGAAAGGGCCTACAGCCCTTGTTGGGTGCGGGCGAGGCACCCTCGCACAGATTTGGTGAGGGTTAGCCTCGCTTGGGGGCAATGAGGGTAGCCTCACCTAGGGTGAGGCGCCTAGCCCTATCCAGGCATTGCTGATGGTCGGCTGGTCACTAGCGAAGAAGAAAGAAAAAAAATTTTAAAAAAAAAAGAAAGAAAAAAGGAAAAAATTCTAAAAAAGGGTAAAGGACGAAAATGCCCTTGATTAGTCAGAAAGTGAGGTTCTTATTTGAAATAAGATTCACTTCAGGCCCTTATCTGAGAAATAATGGCACTTCAAGCCCTTATTTGAAATAATGCCCACTTCATATCATTATTTGAAAAAGTGATGGTATTTTATGCCTTATTTGGAAATTTTCCAAAAAAAGATAAGAATTAGAAAAAAGGTAGAATCGCCATTTCTACTTCTCCAACAATCCTCAGCCAAGTGTCGGCTGAGGCTGGCGACTTTCAATTTTTACATGATGAAGAATAAATGATAAGATTGATTTGTCTATTCTGGATTTCGATTTCCTTGGCAACCAAAGTAGAGTCCAATTCTGTCTAGCCAATTAATCAAAATTCTGTCTAGCCATCAACCTTAAGCTCCCAACTAGCCTTGTCATTGAACAAATGAAGAAAAGAAACGTCTAAATTGCTTATTCAAAAGATAAGTCTGAGCTTCCTTACCATAAGCAGCATTCCCAATCCTGACCTGTTCTTGAACCAAAAAGTGACTCCCACGCATGCCAACATGAGGACGGCGCTCATCTCCAGGATATAAATACGGCCTTCAAGCTCTTCCGAAGTGCGTCCGACCTTCCCTCTCGCCGGAAATGCCCGAGTGCTATGGACCGTTTGATTATGGAAATGGAAGCCGAGATCTAGGTCTGATTAGCAATGATTGCCGCCATTGCGGTCACGATTAACATGGGGCTATATACCTAGTTCTACGAAATTTATTCAAATTGAGTATAGCGTGCATAAAGTATGATGGTTCATTACCATATTAAGGATAATGGCATAAATGGTCAATAAACTTTGACTTAATGTGTAATATGGTCTTTGAACTTTTAATTTGTTTAATATGATTCCTGAACTTTAGCACAATGTGTGATGTAATAATGTAGCCCCTGAACTTTTGATATGTGTTTAATTTAATCTTTGAACTATATGAAATTTTCAATATTGTCATTAGTTTAATGTGATCATATTGGGTTCCAAGGATCACATTAAACAAACTAAAAATTTATGGATCACATTACATGTTAGATTAAAATTGAAAGATCATTTGTGTCATTTTTCCCCATATTAAGTAAGCGTGAAGCACCTAAAAAGGCAATAATGACGGGACTTGCTCGGAATGAAACTATAAAGGATGGTTGCGCAAAGTTGAAAAACCATTTCTATCATTTCCCATACTAGGTCAAAGTTGTTTTTTTTTTCTTTTTTCTTTTTTTGCTTTTTATGTTGTAAATAAATGTACTCAAAATTAATCAGTCTATTCTAAAGCACAACATTCTGGTTGAACATAATTAAAGCACTTGAAATATTCCCCAAAAAATTACACCTCTCTCTTTCTCTCTCTAATTTTTTTAATTGAGTTGGAATTGAACATGAAACTACCTGGTTCGTGTATGCAGTTTCCAAGAACTCAATTCATACATAAAATTCAATAATGAAAGAAAATCCTACAAAATTTACAAGTCGAGATTTTTATTTTTAACTTATCAAGGACTCATATACATTTTATCTCGTGTAAGTATATTCAAAGTTTTCGTCAACAAATTATCAACCCCCTCCGAACGTCAATTCCAATCCTAGCATCGATGCCTTTCGAATCACAATCACGAACATGGAAGAATTTCCCCTCACATAGCAACGTGATTGGAATTTTATCTCTCATGTCACCAATTTAAATTGGCATTATCTAAGGTGGTAGAAAACATTTTTGAGCGATTAAATATTTTGATTAAGGTAACCATAGTTCAAGCTCCACGATGTCGAACAGGTGATGTTACCGGCAGCACCCAAATGTTGCCATTATTAGCAATTTGATAACTAACCATGGTCGACAAAAGGACGGACTCAATTGTACAGGAGGATCCAACCCGGAATCCAAAGGAAAAATCAGATTTTATTATAGTTAGTATTGCTCAATTTATTTCACATTGAAAAAATAATTTAAAAAATATTTTTTAAAAATAATTACTTGTGCCATCTTGAAATAATTTCATGATCACAAAAATTTATGTTTGAAAATTTTCGTGAACGATTACGATTTTTTTTATTCGTTAATTTTATTTTTTTGTAAGTGATGTAACTATTTATATTTTCAGGAAAAATATTTTGGAAATGATTGATCCCCCGCTAAATAGACTAAGCCACCATTTCGAGCGGGGAAAGAAAAAAAGAAAAACCCAGATTTCAAGCTGTGTCTTCGTGCCTTTGCCTTATGTGGTTTCGCATCTCCTACTTCCGCAATCAATATTACTTCATTAAATTCGCATAAAATGAAAATTTTGAAAAGCATTTTTTCATAAAATGATCGCTAAATTCGTCTTGAAATAATCAATCGACAATAAATATTTTCATCATTTCAATAATTTATGTTTTAAATGTTCTTAATGAATAGTGAAAATATTTCCCGTTTATTTAATTTTTTTATGAGCGGTATAAATTATTATTTTTTATAGAAAATATTTCTTAAAATGATTGATTTTCCGTTGAATGAGGTAAACTGACCCACCAACCGCTTTCTTTTCACACTCGCTACTGTTTCCGATCAGGACTGGGAGCTCAAGTCAAGCTGGATCTTTGTCTGCCTTTGCCTTTGCCTTCTTCGCTAAGGTATCCGAACTCTGCACTTCCAAATCCCTCATTTCCCCAATCAGCTCTCTCTCTCTCTCTCTCTCTCTGGTTTTTCTGGTTTTGCTCTGCAAATCTCGTTTCGAGGCTTGCGATCGCCGGTGGCCGGCGTCGTTTCACCGTTAGATTCCGTCAGGTTGATTTCGAGTTGATCGGCCCCGGATCTTTTGTGATCTTCTCGGAGGGATTGCGCCTTGGTTGTCGGCTTCTTTCACCTTTCGAGGTCGAAGGCGTGAGGTTTACTCTGTTTGATTACCTTGAAGTTCGTGGAAATGGGGGAATTGTCTGTTCTGGGAGCTTGTTGATATGTTTTTGTCAACGGTTGAATGAAGTTAAGGTTGAGTTGTAGAATAGTTTTCCCCTGGTTTTATTGCATTGTTGGATTTAATTAGGCTCACGAATTTCCATCGTCAGTGACTTAATCGGCTTCTATGTGCAGATTTGGTGTTGAGAACGAGAGTGTGGAAATATGGTGCTGAATGAGATGGAAACAATTGATTTAGAACAGGGATGGGAGTTTATGCAAGAGAAGGGTATAACGAAGCTCAAGAATATTCTTGATGGGATTACCGAGACTGGGATCAGCTCGGAAGATTACATGATGCTCTACTCGTAAGCCTCACTTCTGCATTTGTGACTTCAGGAGTTGTGATACTTAGAATTGTTATCCTAATGTTTGATTGGTTTGCTAATATTTGATTTGTTTTCTTTCTCAATCCTCCTGGCAGTACTATTTACAAGATGTGTACTCAAAAGCCTCCACATGATTACTCCCAGCAACTGTATGACAAATATAGAGAATCTTTTGAAGAGTATACCGTGTCAGCGGTGAGGAAGATTTACTGTCCTCGACTCCCTTTTCCTGTTATATCGATTGATTGTTTTCCCTCGAGTTTACTTCATTAGCTTTGCATATCTGGAAAACTTGAAGTTATGGAATTATAGAAGTTTTATCTAGCCCCGTTGTTGGAGTTACATTCTTGTTTATGCCAGAGACTTTCTCAGTTGCTGGTGTAATGGTCGGATGCTTTCTTCTTACTTTTACTCGCATTGCCTAAGTATCAGTTTTGTATAGTAAGGACGTGTCTTCATTTAAAAATTCATGACAGTGTCCTTCAATTCTTTGAAAATTTTCAAGGCTGTTTTTCCTCATTATAGCCTATTACTTTCTCTTTATTCATTAAAGATTGTATCTTATGATTGTTTTGTGAATTTTAGAAAAGATAGTAATTTCAAGATAGAAGAACTGTGGCACGTGGTGAAAGCTTGAGTCATTTTGAAGAATAGATAGTATCAACCAACAGAAATTACATAAAGTGGATTAACAAGTAGTTGGCCGTTAGAAGAAGTCCAGTGACAAGGTTTCTCGAAGAATAAATAGCTCCAAAAGAACAGCAGAAAAAACAAAGAATGATTAATGGATGCAAATTTTTTTCCGCGAAGGAGTCTAGTAAATCTCTAGATTGCGAATTTCTTTATCAGTGCGAAGAGCCATTTATCGCTGCAACTTGGACGTAATCCGGAGGGAGATAACTCATCATTCTGCTCTACTTTCAAGTTGGTGTACTACACCCAAACTTATGGCCAGCTAAGTTGATGGTCAGAAAAAAAGAAATGAAGAGAAAAGAAAAATGGTTGAAGTTTTCTGTTTTGTGGAGCTTTGTCCAATATTTAGATGTTAATATGCCTTATTTACAACTCTGCATGGTTATTCTTGTTTTCGTGGCCAGTCAAATCCTCCAGAGTTTTTGGCCTCTGATTTGTAGCCCATGATTCTAGTGGTTCATACTCAGGTATGTTAGGAGAAATTGAGGATTCGTATGTTCTTTTCCTGTCCTCCTTGTTCTTGCTTTCTCCTCCTCTTCTTCTCTAAATGTGAGATCAATTTGCATAAATTGCTCAAACAAGAACGTTATTATTTATTTGTGTTGTTGGTAAAAGAGAGAATTTGATTTTATTGAGATTAAAAGAAGTATTTATAGGCTTAGGGTTAAGCCTTGTACAATTACATAAATAATCCCAACTTGCTAACACTATAGAATAATAGGTTATAAACCCGACAATTTTTTTTTTTTTTTGGGGTGGTGGGGAAGGGGAGGGGGAGGGATATTTACCGCTTTTTCTTTTTCTTTGCTTGGGGTGGGATGGTCTGATAATTAATTATCTTATGATTATGATTCTGCAAATGCAGAGGTTTTTTTTTTTTTTTTTTGGGCAGTATTTAGCTTATTGGTTATATCTAGTTCTTTCATTTATGTAGCTGCTGTCATTTTATTTTTTATTATCCTCAGCCATTAAACAGTCTGCTTCTGCTTACAATTTAGGTATTGCCATCATTAAGAGAGAAGCATGACGAGTTTATGTTGAGAGAGCTTGTCAAAAGGTGGGAGAATCATAAGGTTATGGTCAGATGGCTTTCTCGTTTCTTCTATTATCTAGATCGTTACTTCATTGCAAGGAGATCACTGCCACCCCTTAAGGAAGTTGGCCTGACCTGCTTCCGCGAACTGGTATGAATTCTACACAATCTTTCGATTTGCTGTTCTATTTATTTATTTATTTTTGCGGGATTTAGCTTAGATTGCGTCCTAGGATAGTTGTGGTGTTTGGACAGCTCATAATTGATTCTTTGGTTGACTCTGATAGTCATTTTCAGTTTCCTCCATAGATGCTACACTGAAATTTGACTATTGTACATTTTTTGCGGTTTTAAAGGTATATCAAGAGGTAAAGGTGAAAGTAAGGGATGCTGTGATCTCATTGGTATGTTTTTGTCTGTTTAATTACTGTCCCTTGTTGTCTTCAATGTTAATGTTGAATTAACTAACAGAAGTTGTCACATTAGATTGATAAAGAACGTGAAGGCGAGCAAATTGATCGAGCTTTATTGAAGAATATACTGGATATATTCGTGGAGATTGGCATGGGACAAATGGATTATTATGAAAATGATTTTGAAGCAGCTTTGCTGAAAGATAGTGCTGCTTATTATTCCCGTAAAGCTTCAAGTTGGATTTCAGAGGACTTCTGTCCTGATTATTTGTTGAAGGTGAATAAGAATTTATTTTCTTGATGATGATGATGATGATATTCCATAAGATTTGATGTTTGATATTGGGATGCCCAGGCGGAGGAGTGCTTAAAACAAGAGAAAGATAGGATTTCTCATTACTTGCATTCTAGTAGTGGACCCCAGCTACTAAAGGTTTGTCCCTTTACTTGTGTTAATTCTGGCTTTTATGGTTAGTCTAGTGGAACAACTTGTGCAATTGACTATGAGTATAGTTCATATCTGTGATTCTTGCTTAGATTTTGAATATTCCGAGATCTGGATGGAATTTGTTCCTCTCACTCTTTATTTTTCTATTGTAATCTTTTTGCTCTTTCTTCAGAAAGTTCAACATGAATTATGGTCTGTATATGCAAGCCGACTATTTGAAGAAGAGGATTCAGAATATCATGCATTACTCACAGATGATAAGGTATTCTGGCTCCACTCTTGTCTTTTTATGAACATCCAGTCCTAAATATTTTTTAGAGTATTTACCTACCAAGTTTTCTGATGCTGTTTAGGTTGAAAATTTGTCGAGGATGGTCAGGGTTTTCTCGAAAGTATCAACATTCTTGGATCCGCTCGCTAACATATTCAAGCAGGTCCGTTTTCTGTCATCCATATTGCATCTACATTAAGTTACACTTGTCTCTGTCATCCTTTACCTTGTTCTTCATACCTTATATGTCAGCATGTCACTGACAAGGGCACTGACTTGGTCAAACAAGCAGAAGATGAAGCTGACAGCAGGAAGGTTGGTTCTCAAATTATCAGTCCATGGCTTTGACTATTTCTTATGAATTTACAGAATTTTCTCTAGTTCATTCAAATGAGCAAAGTCTCCTTCCATTCTTCTGTATAGTTTGATCATCGTCAGATACTGAATTTGCTTGCTTTACTCGTCAGTTTCTGCTCTCGTCTCAAAATGATTCTGCGTCCTTCAGTGGTGTCTTGATGAACAAAAATTAATTGTGTAAACAGTGGGAGACTCAATTGGATTAACTCGGCAAAAGAAAACAAGCTAAGATTTCGGACTGTTTTGGTGTAAAATCTGATGTCATTCATTGATGTAGCCTTGTAGATCAAACAAGCTATGCATATAGTGATTAAAACCATAAGATCACCATCGACCCTTAGTGAAAATGGAATATTTTGATTTTCCATGGCTATCTAGGATACCCTTTCTGATCGGACTATTGTCCTTCTTACAGAATAGAGACCTAGGATTCTAGTAATGGTGTGTTTTTTTACTTAAAGTGGGGTGCTAGCTACTTGGAGCAGGATTAGCATCAGGTAGTTAGTTAATCCCCTATGTTAATTGTGATATAGTTTAGTTGAATTTGTTGCTGAGTTTGATCACTGTTTTGGGAAAAAGTTCTCCTTCATTCAAAAAGATGGAAACTGATCTTCAAATAAAAAGATTGACCTACCAAAAGAAATGCAGCTTGCCATGAGAGGCTAGTCAAGCATAGTCCCAAAAGGAAATCTAGAAGGATAAGTTTTGCGGGGAAAGCACACGCGCGTGCGCATGCGTTTTTGCGTGTGTGTTTGTGGGTGAGTGACAACTTCATTTTGGAGGAGAATAACCCAAAGATTAGGAGCCAATATAGTATGTTGTTCAGAAAGATGTAAATCACACTAGTGACCACTAGATATGCCATATATTCCAAGATCTGACCATTAGATATGCCATACATATTGCAAGTGTACATGTTAGCATAGATAGCCGACGCATATACGCTGTTATGTTATTGTTTTAGCAGTGGGGCCTATGTGAACCACGATCTGAAGTAGTTATTCAATCATTCAACTATGATTGCAATTGTCATACTGTCTACCAGGAGAACTGGCTTATTGCCTATTCATGCCTGTACTGCTATTATGTATAGTAATGAACCACTGTCGATGAAACATTCGACAGGATTTTCGAAAGGTCTACATGTACAGTTGTAGTCTTCTCTTGAACAGATATCGTGAGGAGTTTATTGAAGCTCTAGCTATCCATTAGTTTGAATTATATGGTGCAATTTTTTATTTAGTATGATGCTTTGGAAATTGTCCTGCCATGCTTTCTTGCTTTAGGTTTTCATAAACGAATTTACTCTTCGACAAGTTACCTTTTGTGTGTTATTTTATTTTCCACCAATCTGAATCCAACTCAACTTTTGGGACTCGTCATCCTTATCACTCTGTAGTTATAGTGTGTGGTTTGCACATCTATCAAAAATATGCATCCCTTTGTTTTGACCTGTAACATTTTATGAAGCGAGCAATTAGTCCCTTCATTCCTTTTCACAGGCCAATAAGAAGGATGTAGGCCTGCAGCAACAGGTAATGCAATCGATCTTCTACTTCTCCTCCATAAGTAGATAAAATTTTGTTGGTCTGTTTAGGATCATTGATTCAGCTCATTGTTGGCAGGTTTTCGTGGGGAAATTGATTGAGCTGCATGATAAGTATGTGGCATATGTGAATGGACGTTTCCAGAACCACATCCTTCTCCATAAGGTTCACAGCTTGTGAAGTGATTTCAAAAAGCTACATGAGATATATACTAATTTGGATGTTCCTCTTGACAGGCATTTAAGGAGGCTTTTGAGGCCCTTTGCAACAAGGGTGTCGGTGGAAGCTCAATTGCAGAGCTATTGGCTACTTTTTGTGATGATATACTTAAGAAGGGAAGTAGTGAAAAATTGGGCGATGAAGCCACTGAAGAAATGCTCGAGAAGGTCTGTTGTTTGGACATTAATTTTTGTAATGTAGTCTAGCATCAATTTTTAAGTATCACAGGTGGTTATTGTACCTTTTGCAGGTAGTAAAGCTGCTCTCATATATCAGTGACAAGGATCTTTTTTGTGAGTTCTATAGGTAATATTTTTGGTATTGAAGGTTTTTTCACGGGTGCATAGCCTACTGATAATATTGTTGAATGTATATTCAACTAAATCTTTTATGTCATGGTATCCACGGTAATACTGTATAAAAGATAGTTCATGATATACTGAAATTAGGCTTACTAGTTTTCTACCTAATTATTTAGATACATCAGAACTAGTTCTATCAGTTTCTTGAATACTTTAATATCATAGGATACTAGACCCTTGAGCAATGGGTGCAGGTTTACTGAGGTTACTGTGCTAGTCTTTATGCCAATGATCTTCAAGATGAAGAACCTATATTCTCAAGATTGATTAACATTTCTCTTCTGTACTCCATAGTAAAAAAAAAAAAAACAGAGAGAGATCATTTCCATAATCAATTTACAGTGACTCTGAGAATACATATCAAGCATGTTAATCATGTCTGCAAATAAAATTTCCATGCATTAGAATATGAAACTTAGCCATATCAATTTTTGGAAACAAATACCTCATCCACTACTGTTTATGTGTATCCATTTAATATTCCATTGTGGTTGTCATCCATTATAATCGAGGCTTGATGATGCCATCAAATTGCTTACTAATAATCATCAAAACTGGCAGGAAGAAGCTTGCCAGACGACTTCTCTTTGATAAGAGCGCCAATGATGACCATGAGAGAAGTATGCTGACGAAATTGAAGCAGCAATGCGGTGGTCAGTTCACATCGAAGATGGAAGTGATGGTTGGTGTTCCTAGATTTCCTTCTTAAGAACTAGTTTCACCTACAGCAATACGTCCCTAATTCACTTCTGTGTTCCAGGTTACAGATTTGATGTTAGCAAAGGAAAACCAAACTAGTTTTGAAGAGTATCTCAGTAATAATCCAAATGCAAATCCTGGCATTGACTTGACAGTCACAGTTCTGACTACTGGTTTTTGGCCGAGTTACAAGTCCTTCGATTTGAACCTTCCCGTAGAAATGGTACTTGCAGAATTTTGCCAAGGCGTAAAATTTGAAGTTTTGTTTGATGTTCGTAGGCAATTTCTGATAGTTGAAATAGATTTCTTCACTATGATTTAAAAGTTATTGTTAATTTCTGGTTGTTCCAGGTAAAGTGTGTCAAAGTTTTCAGGGAATTCTACCAGACCAAAACAAAGCATCGAAATTTAACATGGATTTATTCATTAGGGACTTGTAACATTATTGGCAATTTTGAGCAAAGATCCACAGAGTTGATAGTGACAACATCTCAGGTAATATTTTGAACTTTTTGTTTTTATCAATTTTGACTTCTGGTAGACTTTGGGATTAGTTATTTCTTGCTATGTATTTTTTCACTTGACAACTTTTTATCCCCTCTGTTGCTTTCTAGGCCTCAGCTCTGTTGTTATTCAACTCTTCTGATAGACTGAGTTACTCAGAGATAATGACCCAGTTGAATTTGACTGATGATGATGTTGAATTTGAGATGCTTCTCCACTCCTTATCAAGTGCCAAGTACCAGATCCTTAACAAAGAACCAAACACAAAGAGCATTGCTCCTACTGATCACTTTGAGTTCAACTCCAAGTTCACTGGCAAAATGCAGAGGATCAAGGTATGACCGACTGTTTTTAGATTGTCCTGCATTGTCTGACCTTGTCTTCCTACATCAACCTCTAATTTCAATCCTGTTTTAGTTTATTCTCCCCTAATTTATCAGTGCAATCTTGTTTTAATATTTCCAACATGCAGATTCCTCTTCCTCCTATGGATGAGAAGAAGAAAGTGATAAGAGATGTTGAAAAGGATCGGAGATACACAATCGATGCCTCAATTGTGCGTATCATGAAGAGCCGCAAAGTTTTGGATTATCAGCGGCTGGTCATGGAGTGTGTCGAGCAGTTGCGTCACATGTTTAAGGTCTTTACCAGACACTGTGGCAACCATCGCCTTCATCCTTGTTCTGTCAGCTTTTGTCGACTGATTTTGTTTTACTGCAGCCTGATTTCAAGGCAATCAAGAAAAGGATTGAGGACTTGATCACCCGAGACTATTTGGAGAGAGACAAAGACAACCCCAATTTGTTCAGATATCTGGCATGACATGTTCTGGATGCTCGTCCAGATCGAGTGACTGCTCCTGCAATGGCATGGGAACAGGTTTTAGATCCCTTTGATGGTGGCGCCGAAAACAATATAATCATGTCTCTCCTCTGTACATTTTGTCTACACGACCGAGCGTGAACAGCTAGAGTTTGCGTTTTTGCCATGTCAGATAAAAATTTCAAAGGGATAAGTGCGTATTGGAAGTTTTAAAATTTTTAAAAATGCAATCAAGCCAAATTTATCAAGTTGGTGCATTCTAGTCCCTTTGTCAACTCTATGCAATTCGAGAGATAATTGTCGAATGAGTCTTAAATTTATTATACGGATGTTAATTCAGTCATAATCTTTTTTAATTCTATAAATTTAATTTTGGACCCTTGCGAGAAATTCGAGTGTTGTATTTATGGTCAATTCCCGACAAAAGTACTACGTCACATTAGTGATTTTTGGTGAATGATGATAGGAAGGTTACATTAAAATTTTGTGTAAAGTTTTCAGTTCTAAATTGAAAAAAATTGAAAAGTTTATGACTAAATTTGGAATCATACGATAGATTGAACACTTATTGATATTAGCGTGGCAATTTTTATTACTCTTTTAACACTGCGCTAATGTGACATATTCTTCTTTAGTCCAACGTTATTTTTCCTTTTCTTGAGCTCTTCCATGACCTCGAACTTTGAGCTCAACAGGCCATGGTGGCGTCTTCTCGAGCTCGAAGCTCACAGCAACCGCAAGATTTGAGCTTGAACGGCGGCCATGGCCATTGATCTCTCGAGCTCGCACGGCCCAAGAGACAGATGATGGGATCAGCGATATTATCGTAAGGACAAAGATGATTAGTCAATTAATTGCAAGGACTCGCTAGAGCTAGAGCGAGTCGATTAATTGTAACGGTAAGCACAATTAATCAAAATTCTGTCTAGCCATCAACCTTAAGCTCCTAACTAGCCTTGTCATTGAACAAATGAAGAAAAGAAATGTCTAAATTGCTTATTCAGAAGATATGTCTGAGCTTCCTTACCATAAGCAGCATTTCTAATCCTGACCTGTTCTTGAACCAAATAGTGACTCCCACGCATGCCAACATGAGGACGGCGCTCATCTCCAGGATATAAATATGGCCTTCAAGCTCTTCCGAAGTGTGTCCGACCTTCCCTCTCGCCAGAAACGCCCGAGTGCTATGGACTGTTTGATTATGGAAAAGGAAGCCGAGATCTAGGCCTGACTAGCAATGATTGCCGCCATTGTGGTCACAATGAACATTGGGCAATATACCTAGTCCTGCGAAATTTATTCAAATTTGAGTATAGCGCGCATAAAGTATGATGGCTCATTACCATATTAAGGGATAATGGCATAAATTGTCGATGAACTTTGACTTAATGTGCAATATGGTCTTTGAACTTTTAATTTGTTTAATGTGATCCCCGAACTTTAGCACAATATGTAATGTGATAATGTAGTCCATGAACTTTTGGTATGTGTTTAATTTAATCTTTGAACTATATGAAATTTTCAATATTGTCATTAGTTCAATGTGATCATATTGCGTTCCAGGGATTGCATTGAACAAACTAAAAATTTAAGGATCACATTACATGTTGGATCAAAGTTGAGGATCATTTATGTCACTTTTCCCCATATCAAGTAAGCGTGAAGCACCTAAAAAGGCAATAATGATAGGACTTGCTCGGAATGAAACTATAAAAGATGGTCACGCAAAGTTGAGAAACCATTTCTATCATTTCCCGTACTAGGTCAAAGTTGTTTTTATTTTTTTGCTTTTTCTGTTGTAAATAAATGTACTCAAAATTAATCAGTCTGTTCTAAAGCACAACAATCTGGTTGAACATAATTAAAGCACTTGAAATATTCCCCAAAAAAATTCACCTCTCTTTCTCTCTCTAATTTTTTAATTGAGTTGCAATTGAACATGAAACTACCTGGTTTGTGTATGCAGTTTCCAAGAACTCAATTCATACAGAAAATTCAATAATGAAAGAAAATCCTACAAAATTTACAAGTCGAGATTTTTATTTTTAACTTATCAAGGACTCATATACATTTTATCTCATGTAAGTATATTCAAATTTTTCGTCAACAAATTCTCGACCCCCCTCCGAACACAATTCCGATCCTAGCATCGATGCCTTTCGAATTTTCTTGAGCTACAAGATTCAAGACGCGATCACAATCATGAACATGGAAGAATTTCCCCTTCACATAGCAACGTGATTGGAATTTTATCTCGTATTTCACCATTTTAAATTGGCATTATCTAAGGTGGTAGAAAACATTTTCGAGTGATTAAATATTTTGATTAAGGTAACCATAGTTCAAGCTCCACGATGTTGAATGTCTACTTATGGCCAGGTGATGTTACCAGCAGAACCCAAATGTTGCCATTATTAGCAATTTGATGACTAACCATGGTCGACAAAAGAACGGACTCAATTGTACAGGAGGATCCGACCCGGATTCCAAAGGAAAAATCATATTTTATAAGCTCAATTTACTTCATGTTGAATAAATAATTTAAAAAATATTTTTAAAAAAATAATTACTTGTGCCGTCTTGAAATAATTTCACGAACATAAACGATTACGATTTTTTTTATTCGTTAATTTTTTTTGGTAAGTGATGTAACTATTTATATTTTTAGGAAAAATATTTTGGAAATGATTGATCCCCCGCTAAATAGACTAAGCCACCATTTCGAGCGGGGAAAGAAAAAGAAAAACCCGGATTTCAAGCTGTGTCTTCGTGCCTTTGCCTTCTGTGGTTTCGCATCTCCTATTTCCGCAATCAGTATTACTTCATTAAATTCACATAAAATGAAAATTTTGAAAAATATTTTTTCATAAAATGATCGTTCAAATCTTCTTGAAAAAATCAATTGACAATAAATATTTTCATTATGTCAATAATTTATGTTTTAAATATTTTCATAAATGGTGAAAATATTTACCGTTTATTAAATTTTTTTTTATGAGCAGTATAAATTATTATTTTTTATAGAAAATATTTCTTAAAATGATTGATTTTCCGTTGAATAAAATAAACTGACCCACCAACTGCTTTCTTTTCACGCTCGCTACTGTTTCTGCTCCGCACTGGGAGGTCAAGTCAAGCTGGATCTTAGTCTGCTTTTGCCTTTGCCTTTTTCGCCAAAATATCTGGCTCTGAGTCTTCGTCTCTCTCTCTCTCTCTCTCTCTCTCTGGTTTTTCTAGTTTTGCTCTGCAAATCTCGTTTCGAGGCTCGCGATCGCCGGTGGCCGGCGTCGTTTCACCGTTAGATTCCGTCAGGTTGATTTCGAGTTGATCGGCCCCGGATCTTTTGTGCTCTTCTCGGAGGGATTGCGCCTTGGTCGTCGGCTTCTTTCGCCTTTCGAGGTCGAAGGCGTGAGGTTTACTCTGTTTGATTACCTCGAAGTTCGTGGAAATGGGGGAATGTCTGTTTTTGTCATCGGTTGAATGAAGTTAGGGTTGAGTCGTAGAATAAGTTTTCCTCGGTTTTATTGCATCGTTGGATTTAATTCAGACTCACAAATTTCCATCGTCAGTGACTTAATCGGCTTTCTATGTGCAGATTTGGTGTCCAGAACGAGAGCGTGGAAATCTGGTGCTGAATGAGACGAAAACAATTGATATAGAACAAGGGTATAAAGAAGCTCAAGAATCTCCTTCAAGGGAACCTGAGGCTCAGTTCAGCTCGGAAGAATGCATGGAGTTCTACATGTCAGCCTCACTTATGCATTTGTCATTTTTTTTTGTCAATCCTACTCTATTCCTATTTTAAGATTCACTCTCAAACTTTTGTCCTGCCTCCTTGTAGGGCGGGAGTCGAAACCCACTCTTGAAATTACAGCGTCCTATCCCAACCCCGAAAGTGAAGATTCGAACCCCCTACCTTTCCCTTCCAAGTTGGAATGATGAACCCAGAGATTGCATTTATCACTTAAGGAGTTGTGATACTTGGAATTGTTATCCTAATGTCTTGATTGGTTTGCTAATAATTTATTTGTTTTTTTTTTCTCAATCCTCCTGCCAGTATTATTTACGATGTGTGTACTCAAAAGCCTCGGCATAATTGCTCCCAGCAACTGTATGACCAGTATAGAAAAGCTTTTGAAGAGTATATCATGTCAGTGGTGAGGAAGATTTACTGTCCCCAACTCCCTTTGCCTAATAGAAATTGATTTTTATTCCATAAACGAGTTTCTAAGTAAGAAAACGCGTTTGATGACGATTCAAATTTTTCTATTCTGAAATAAAAAATCGTTTGATAATAGAATGAAATTTCTATTTCTAGGAGCGGCAACGACCGGCGTCCAATGGTCAGATTTCGACGTCTAGCGATCAGCATTCGCAGCCGTCAGGTGACCGACGACGAGTGGCCAAAGTCTAGAGTCTGACATTCAGCACTAGAGTCCGGTGACCAGCGGTAGGCAACCAATGTCCAAAGTCCAATGTCAGAGTCCGGCGACCAGCAACCAGCATCCAACGTCTGGAGCTTGACATTCGACATCCGGAGTCCAATGACTAGAGGCCGGCGGCGGGTGGCGGGCGGTTGACATCCGACGGCCGGGGGTGGACATCCGGTGGTTGGTGGTGAGCCTCCGGCATCCAACAAGTAGTGATGAGTAGCCAACGACAGGTGGACGTTTGGTATCCGGCGATCGGTGGTTAGTGACAAGCAGTCGGAGTTCGATGGTCGGTGGCCGGCCACTATCGGCTGGTGGTCAGGGCCGGTGGCGGGCAGCCGGCAACCGGCGGTGAGCGTCCGACATCCCACGGGTGGCAAGTAGGCGACGAGCTATGACAAGAGCAAACGATAAAAAAAATTTTGATTTCTCATTTTTATTCCAGAAATAGAAAAGCTAAAAATTTTAATTTTTTATTTATGTTAAATCTATTTCTGGAATAAAAATATATTTTAGAAATAGAAAAATGAAATTGCGTTACTAAATAGATTTCTATTCCAAACCTATTCCACAAAAAAATAGAGAAATAGAAAAACAAAAAATGTTGTCATACGCACCCTTAGTAATACATTAGTATTCTCTTTAGCAATTCACCTCTGAAAAGGTCACGACAACATAAATTTCCAAAATGTCATAATGTTAGGAATTTTATGGTGTCAACTAACTATAGATGACGCAAGATTTGATTGAACCAATTTGCGATGATAAAAGGCTAAAAAATAGATATCATTGGAAAAACAACACCATAAATATTACTTATAACTGTTTTTCAATCACTTAAGGATCGTGAATTTCAAAATCTATTATTCACTTAATTGTCATAACGTTTAAAAAATAATTCATCACTAATACTGGAAATCCATGACATGACATTTACAGTGAGTTTTTTAATTATTTATGATACTCAAGCGATTAATTCAAAATTATATAACATTCAAACAAAGAATTATTTTCAAAAGTCATGGCAATACTTAAATCATCGGAAAATGAAGTCGTAAATTCTGTGATCTGGATAAAAATTGGAAAACGAAATCGCATCATCAACAACAACCGCCGTGGGAAAAAAAACGATGGAGGACCCGACCTAAAACCTGGAAAAAGAATGAGGGACGAGGATTTGATAAAATAATAATATTATTTAGGGCTAATATCTTAAAAATCCCAAACTGATACAAATTTATTATAAATTAATATTTTAACCATGAAAAAACTAAAACTTGTACACACGTGACAAATTTACCTTAACTAACCATAAAAAATCTCAAATTTGTATACTTGTAATAAATTTATTCCAAACTAATTTATTCAACCGCCAAAAACGCTAAATTGACACATTTGTGACAAATATATCATCCATTAAATTGGATTAATATCACAAAAATTGTAACACTGTAATAAGCGGAGAGTAAAATCGTAAATTAGTACATCGATTTTAACTTAATAATTTGACAGTAAAATTTAACAGAAATTAATATAGAGTAAATTTATCATAAGTATATCAGTTTTTGATAAATTTATCAAGGTGTATGAGTTCTGGGCTTTTGATAGTTAAAAAATTATATTAGGATAAATTTGTTAAGATGTATTAGTTTTGGTATTTCCAGTAATGACCTATTGTTATTAGGAATGACTATTGTTATTAGAAGGGTTAATACCCTAAAAAATCCCAAACTGGTACACTCGTGACAAATTTACCCCAAACTATTTTTTTGACTACCAAAAACCCCAAACTGGTACATATGTGACAAATCTACCCTCCGTTAGCTTCCGTTTGATTTTTCCGTTAATTTTGCTGATGTGGTTGCTGACGTGGCAAGTCATGTGGAAATTCATAAGTTTAATACCATTAAAAACCCCAAACTGGTATATTTATAACAAATTTACCCCAAATTGGTATATTTACGACAAATTTATCCTAAATTAATTTTTTCGATCATAAAAAACCTAAATTAGTACACGTGCGGCACATTTACCATCTTTCAATTTTCCCAAATTTGACCGAGTTGTGATGTCCAATCAATTTTATTTTCCGGATTACTCTAACATTGCCTCTATATCATTAATACTTGATTTTTTTTTTTTTTTTCTTTTTATTGGAATAATTATTAGAAAACTATTCAAAGGCTACCAAATGTGCACTTTATTCTTGTGCCGAGAAGATGCCCATTAACTAAAATTAATTTTTTCGATCATAAAAAACCTAAATTGGTACACGTGCGGCACATTTACCATCTTTCAATTTTCCCAAATTTGACCGAGTTGTGATGTCCAATCAATTTTATTTTCCGGATTACTCTAACATTGCCTCTATATCATTAATACTTGATTTTTTTCTTTTTATTGGAATCATTATTAGAAAACTATTCAAAAATTTCTACCAAATGCGCACTTCATTCTTGTGCCGAGAAGATGCCCATTAACTAAAAGATGGACAGATCGCTTTGCGCACATATACAAAAGAATCACACTCAAAGCACACCTAAAATTAGCGACAAACATAAGTGATTTTGGTTCCGGCATTTCAACGAGCATGTGATGTACGAGTCACTCATACCATTCACATGCAAGTTCCATGTTAAAATTTTGACACACTTACGATTCAAGGTAGGAAAGACTACGTAACGCTAATAAGGACATAGACTAACACGAGTGAAGCAACCACAATATGTGCACTTCTTTTGTATATGTGCGCAAAGCGATCTGTCAATCTTTTAGTTAATGGCATCCTCTCGACAAGAATGAATCTTTTAATAATGTTCCAATAAAAAAAAAAAAAATCAAGTATTAATGATATGGAGGCAATGTTAGAGTAATCCGGAAAATAAAATTGATTGGACATCATAACTCAGTCAAATTTGGAAAAATTGAAAGATGGTAAATGTGCCGCACGTTTGAATATTTTCTAATAATAATTCCAATAAAAAGAAAAAAAAAAATCAAGTATTAATGATATGGAGGCAATGTTAGAGTAATCCGGAAAATAAAATTGATTGGACATCACAACTCAGTCAAATTTGGAAAAATTGAAAGATGGTAAATGTGCCGCACGTGTACTGTCTTTGAATATTTTCTAATAATGATTCCAATAAAAAGAAAAAAAAAATCAAGTATTAATGATATGGAGGCAATGTTAGAGTAATCCGGAAAATAAAATACTACACGTGCGGCACATTTACCATCTTTCAATTTTCCCAAATTTGACTGAGTTGTGATGTCAATCAATTTTATTTTCCGGATTACTCTAACATTGCCTCCATATCATTAATACTTGATTTTTTTCTTTTTGGAATCATTATTAGAAAATATTCAAAGATACCAAATGTGTCTTCATTCTTTGTCGAGAGGATCTTCCCATTAACTAAAAGATTGACGGATCGCTTGCGCACATATACAAAAGAAGTGCACATATTGTGGTTGCTTCACTCGTGTTAGTCTATGTCCTTATTAGCGTTACGTAGTCTTTCCTACCTTGAATCGTAAGTGTGTCAAAATTTTAACATGGAACTTGCATGTGAATGGTATGAGTGACTCGTACATCACATGCTCGTTGAAATGCCGGAACCAAAATCACTTATGTTTGTCGCTAATTTTAGGTGTGCTTTGAGTGTGATTCTTTTTGTATATGTGCGCAAAGCGATCCGTCCATCTTTTAGTTAATGGGCGTCTTCTGCCATGAAGAATGAAGTGCACGTTTGGTAGCGCTTTGAATAGTTTTCTAATAATGATTCCAATAAAAAGAAAAAAAAATCAAGTATTAATGATATGGAGGTAATGTTAGAGTAATCCATAAAATAAAATTGATTGGACATCACAACTCGGTTAAATTTGGGAAAATTAAAAGAGGGTAAATGTGTCGCACGTGTACCAATTTAGGTTTTTTGTGATCGAAAAAATTAATTTATGGTAAATTTATCTTAAATATACCAATTTGAGGTAAATTTTTCATAAATATATCAGTTTGGGGTAAATTTATCATAAATATACAAGTTTGGAATTTTTAATGGTATTAAACTTATGAATTTCCACATGACTTGCCACGTCAGTAAAAAATCGAACGGAAGCTAATGGAGGGTAGATCTGTCATATATATATTAATTTGGGGTTTTTGGTGGTCAAAAAAATAGTTTGGGATAAATTTATCATAAATGTACGAAGGGTTTTTTAGGTATTAACCTTATTAGAATGAGGTTTCCTTTCTTCCTGCGTCATTCCGCGATCCTCTTGCCTTCTTTACGATCAATGCAGAGTCGGAGCCCTGCGCCCAAGGTCGCCTCCCTCGTCCTCTTCCTTCTTCTTCTTCACCAACCGGTGGGGCCCCGATTCCGCCGGGCCCACAATTCCCCGATCCCGTAGGGTTCCCAATCAGGTCCCTCCTCTCTCTCTCTCTCTCTCTCTCTCTCTGGTTTTCTCGTTCTGCCGGATTCGCAATCTCGTCGCGATGCTCCCCCGATCGCTCGGCGGCCCGGCGTGAATCCGCCATTGGATGCCGTCGCTCGATTCCGAATGAATCGGCCTCGGATCCGTTGTTCTCTTTTCGGAGTGATTGCGCCTCGGTTTGCTGGATTTTCGCCTTCTTGAGGTCGATGGCGTGAGGTTGTTAGCTTCGTTTGTTGACCTAGAAGTTCGTAACGGCGTGGGAATAGGGGGATTTCTGCTCCGGGAGCTTGTCGATGCGGTTTTTATCGGTTGGCGGTAGGGGTGAAGTTAGGTTTGAGTTGTGAAATTAGGAGCTGAGGTTGGAATTCCGGGTGCGGGATTATCAAGTATGATCGTCCAAGCCCTAAAACGGAGTCCCGATAGGATACTTGTTTTTGTTGTTTAAATACTTCTACGGCGGATTAGTGATTGTCCTGCTGGAAGCAGTCGTTGGAATAGTTTTTGGCCTTGCAGAAGAGGAGGTTTCCTAGGTTTTATAGCATTGTCGGATTTGGTTTGGGTTCGCTATTTTCTGTCGCCGATGACTCGATCGGCTTCTATGTGCAGATTTGGTGTTGAGAACCTGATTGTGTACATATGGCGGCGAACGAGAGGAAAACGATTGATTTAGAGCAAGGATGGGAGTTCATGCAAAAGGGCATAATGAAGCTCAAGAATATCCTCGAGGGGCAACCCGAGCCGCAGTTCAGCTCGGAAGACTATATGATGCTCTACACGTGAGCCTTCAGAAGTTGTGACACTTAGAATTGTTATCCTAGTGTCTTGTTTGGTTTGCTAATAGTTGATTGTTTTCTTCTCAATTCTACTGGCAGTACTATCTACAATATGTGTACTCAGAAGCCTCCGCATGATTACTCCCAGCAACTGTATGATAAGTATAGAGAATCTTTTGAAGAGTATATAACGGAAACGGTAAGGAAAATTTACTGTCCACAACTCCCTTTTTCTGTTATAATGGTGGATTGTCTTCATTAGCTTTGCATGTCTGGAAAATTTGAAGTGATGATATGGCATTAAAGAAGTTTGCTGTTGTTGGAGTTACATTCTTGTATATGCCATTGATATGGAATTCATTAGAAATTGTATTTTTACGATTTTTTTTGTGAATTTAAAAAAAAAAGAAAGTAATTTTAAGATAAAAGAACTGTGGCATGTGGTGAAAGCTTGAATCATTTTTGGAGAATAGATGGTATCAACCAATTGAGACGACATAAATTGGATTAACAAGGAGTCAGGTTGTCAGAAGAAGTCTGGTGACAAGGTTTCTGGAAGAATAAAGAGCTCCAAAAGAACAGCAGAAAAACCAACAATGGATAATAGATACAAAATTGTCTGCAAAGAAGTATAGGGAAACTCTGGAGAGTCAATTTCTTTATCAGCGTGAAGTCATTTATTGCTGCAACTTAGATGTAATCTGGATGGAAACAACTCATCACTCTGCTCTACTTCCAAGCAAATGTACTATGCCAAAACTTATGGCCAGTTAAGTTGATGGTCAAACAAAAAAATGGTTGAAGTTTGCTGTTTTATGGAGCTTTGTCCAATATTTAGATGTTAATATACCTTATTTACGACTCTGCATGGTTATTCCTGTTTTCATAGTCAGTCAAATCCTCCAGAGTTTTGTTGCTTCTAATTTGTAGCCCATGATTCTAGGGTTTGCCATTTACCATTTCATACTGAGGTATATTGGAAGAAATTGAGGATTCGTACATTCTTTACCCGTCCTTCTTGTTGTCACATTCTCAGCCTCCTCTTCTATAAACATGAGATCAATTAGCATAAATTGCTTAAACAAGAACATTATTATTTTTCTTTTTTCTGGGGCAAGGAAAAGATGGGTGGGGAGGGGGGGGAATATTTGTCGGCTTTTCTTTGCATGGGGAGGGATGATCTGATATTGAATTATCTTATAATTATGCCAATGCAGAGTTGGTCATTACTTGTATCTAGCTTATTGGTTATATCTAGTCTTGTCATTTGTGTAGCTGTTGTCATGAGTTTAATTCTGCTTCTGCTTACAATTTAGGTATTGCCATCATTAAGAGAGAAGCATGATGAGTTTATGTTGAAAGAGCTAGTCAAAAGGTGGGCGAATCATAAGGTTATGGTCAGGTGGCTTTCTCGTTTCTTCTATTATCTAGATCGCTACTTCATTGCAAGGAGATCACTGCCACCCCTCAATGAAGTTGGCCTGACCTGCTTCCGTGAACTGGTATGAATTATGTAAAATCTTTCAATTAGCTGTTCTCTTCATATTTTTTTTTGGGATTTAGCTTAGTTTTGGCCTTTAGACAGCTCATGATTGACTCTTTGGTTACTCAGATCCTGTCATTTTCAGTTTCCTCCATAGATGCTGCAGTAAAAATTGACTATTGTACATTTTTTGCTGTTTTAAAGGTATATCAAGAGTTGAAGGTGAAAGTAAGGGATGCCGTGATCTCATTGGTATGTTTGTGTCCATTCAACTACTGTCCCTTTCTGTCTTCAATGATAATCTTGAATTAACTAACAGAAATTATTTTCATTAGATTGATCAAGAACGTGAAGGCGAGCAAATTGATCGAGCTTTATTAAAGAATATATTGGATATATTTGTGGAGATTGGCATGGGACAAATGGATTATTACGAAAATGATTTTGAAGTGGCTTTGCTGAAAGATAGTGCTGCTTATTATTCCCGTAAAGCTTCAAGCTGGATTCTAGAGGACTCCTGTCCTGATTATATGTTGAAGGTGAATAACAATTTATTTCCTATCTAACCAATTACATTTTGATGATGATGATGATGATGATGATGGTATTTCATGAGGTTTGATGTTTGATATTGGGATTCCCAGGCAGAGGAGTGCCTAAAAAGAGAGAAAGATAGGGTTGCTCATTACTTGCATTCTAGCAGTGAGCCCAAGCTACTAGAGGTTTGTCCCTTTACTTCGGGCTTTGGTGGTCAGTCTGGTGGAACAACTTGTGCAACTAACTGTGTATATAGTTAATATGTTTCATTCTTGTTTAGATTTTGAATATTATAAGAGCTGGTGAAGTCGACCTGTACAATTTTTGAGTTTTGATATTATTATCTTTTGCACTTTCTTCAGAAAGTTCAACATGAGTTGCTGTCTGTATATGCAAGCCAATTACTTGAAAAGGAGCACTCAGGATGTCATCCATTACTCAGAGACGATAAGGTATTCTGGCTTCACTTTTGTCCCTTTATTAGCATCTGTTCTTGGATATAATTGAGTTGTATTTACCAACCATTTTTTCTGATGCTGTTAAGGTTGGAGATTTGTCGAGGATGTTCAGGCTTTTCTCTAAAATACCAAAAGGCTTGGATCCTGTCGCTAACATATTTAAGCAGGTCCTTTATCCGTCATCCGTATTTCATCCTCATTAGACTGCACTTGCCTTTGTCGTCACTTACCTTGTTTTTCATATGTCATATTTCAGCATGTTACCGCGGAGGGCACTGCCTTGGTCAAACAAGCAGAAGAAGCAGCTAGCAGCAAGAAGGTTCGTATATAAATCTTTCAATTCATCAGTCCATGGCTTTGGCTTTTTCTTATGAATTTGCAGAATTTCTGCTCTAGTTCAGTCAAATGAGCAAAGTCTGCTTCCTTTCTTCTGTGTTGTTGGATCGCCGTCAGACACTGCATTTGCATGCTTTACTTGTCAGTTTCTGCTCTCGTCTCAATATATTTCTGCATCCTTCAGGGGTTTCTCTATGTTATGGAATCAATTGAGTACACAGGGAGAGTTCCAATCTTTGATATTGGATTAACATCGGAAGAAAACAAGCTGAGATTTTGGAAAGTTTTGTCAATCTAATGTGGTCATTGATGTAGCCTTCTAGATCAAACAAGATGTGCACAATGTTATTATAACCATAGGATTACTGTCAGCATTAGTGATGATGGGATTTTTTAATTGTCCATATTGTCATTCTTGCAGAATAGAAGTCTGCTAGGGTACTAATAAGTTCCCTACGCAGGATTTTGATAAGTTCCTATTTTTTCGCTTAAAAGTGGGATGCTAGGTTTTTTATATCTACTTGGACCAGCATTAGCATCAGCCAGTTAGTTCCCCTTATGCTTATTGCGATATAGATCGGTAGAATCAAATCAGGAATTGTTGCTGACTTAGATCTTCGTTTTGGTAAAAACCTTATCCTTCATCAAGAAGATGGAAGTTAATCTTCAAATGAGAAGATTGACCAGCTTGCCATGAAAGTGAGAGAGAGGGAGGGAGGGAAGGAGGGAAGGAGGGAGGGAGCGAGGGAGATATGGTGTTCGCAGAGATGTATGCCATACATATTCCAAGATCTGCATATATGTGAACATGATTTACTCACACATGTTAGCATGGATAGCTGACACACATACATTGTTATGTTATTGTTTTAGCAGTCAGGCCTAACTAAACCACGATCTGATGTAGTAATTCAATTATTCAACTATGATTGCAGTGCTATACCATGTACCAAGAAAACTGGCTTATTGCATACTCGTGCCTTTGCTGTTTTCATGTATAGTAATGAACCACTGTCCATGAAATATCTGGAAGGATTTTTGAAAATTCTATGTATACAATTGTTATCTTCTCTTGAAGAAATATTGTAAATAAATTGAAGCTCTAGCAATCGATTAGTCTGAATTATATGGTGCAATTTTTATTATTTAGTATGATGCTAAGGAAATTGTCCTGCAATGCTTCCAGGCTTTGGGTTCTCATAAAGGAATTTACGCTTCTCCAAGTTACCATTTGGGTGTTATTTTAAATTCAGTCTAAATCTGACCCGCTGTTTGGGATTCGTCATCCTCATCATTCTGTAGTTTTAGTGTGGTTGCACATCTGTGATATTTATGCATACCTTTGTTTTGTCTTAGAACATTTTATGAAGCAAGTAACCTAGTGCCTTCATTCCTTTTTCACAGGGTGACAAGAAGGATGTAGTTGGCTTGCAGGAACAAGTGATACAATAGATCTTCTACTTATCCTCCATACGTTAATAAAATTTTGTTGGTCTGTTTAGGATCATTGATTCAGCTCATTGTCGGCAGGTTTTCGTGAGGAAAGTAATTGAGCTACATGATAAGTATGTGGCATATGTGAATGATTGTTTCCAGAACCACACCCTCTTCCATAAGGTTCATATCTTGCGATTGAAGTGATTTCAAATAGCTACATCAAATAGATACCAAACAGATACTCAGTTGGAGGTTCCTTTTGACAGGCACTTAAGGAGGCTTTTGAAGTCTTTTGCAACAAGGGTGTTGGCGGAAGCTCAAGTGCAGAGCTATTGGCTACTTTCTGTGATAATATACTTAAGAAGGGAGGTAGTGAAAAATTAAGTGATGAAGCCATTGAAGAAACGCTAGAGAAGGTCTGTTGTTGGACATTAATTTTTCTAAATAGTCTACCATCATTTTCTAAGTATCACAGGCGGTTATTGCACCTTTTGCAGGTAGTAAAGCTGCTTGCATATATCAGTGACAAGGATCTTTTTGCTGAGTTCTATAGGTACTATCTTTAGTATTGGAGGTTGTATTCAGAGGTGCATAGCCTACTGACCATACCGTTGATAATGAAATTGACTACATTTTCTATGCCTCAGTATTCATAGTAGTACTGTGTAAAGGTTTAGTTCATCATATACTGAAATTAGGCTTACTAGTTTTCAAACTATTATTTAGGGCGCATTTGGTAATGTTTCTGTTAAAAAATTGTTCCAGGAAATAGAAATAGTTATTTCTGTTCCAAGGAACAATTTTTTAATAGAAAAGCGTGTTTGGTAACTACACAATTTCTATTCCTGAAATAAAAAAAGAACAGAAATACGTTTGGTAAACTTGTATAATTTTTTTGTTTATTTTAATTTTTTAATATTTTTGTTTTATATTTCCTTTTTTTTTTTTCTTTTGGCTGGTCGCCGGCCTCGGCCATGGCCGGTGACCGGCCGACGAGGGCCGGCAGCCTTGCCCGGCCACGGTGAGGCTCAGCCTTGCCAAGCCACCACCAGGCAAGCCTTGCTGGTGGCTAGGAGAGCTCGGCCTTGGCGGATTTGGGCGAGCTCGAGCTTGCCCAGCCTTGCCGGGCCACCACCAAGCGACGCCAACCTGGCAGTGGCCTGGCAAGGCTCTGGGCAAGCTTGGCCTCGCCGAATCTAGGCGAGCTCGAGCTCGCCCAACCAAGGCGACGCTTCGGCGAGGTCGCTAGCCCTCGACGGCCGGTCGTCGGCCATGGCCGAGGTTGGCGACCGGCCAAAGAAAAAAGAAGAAAAGAAAGAGAAGGAAAAAATATGAGAGAAAAATTGTTTCTTGAAAGTGTTCTGGGAACAAGAAACAAATTTTTCTTGTTTTTTGTTTCTGTTCCAAATCTGTTCCTAGGAACAAAAGTATAAACAAACGCGTTTCTATTCTTTTTTTGTTCCCCGGAACAAAATAACAGAAATTGTGTTCTGGGAAGCAAAAAAAGAACACAAACAAACAGGCCCTTAGATGCATCAAAACTGGTTCTCATTTTCTTGAATAGTTTAATACCATAGGAGACCAGACCCTTGAGTGATAAGAGCAAGTTTATTGAGAGTACGGTGCAAGTCTTTATGCTAATGATCTTCAAGATGAAGAACCTATTTTATCCACATTTGTTTCTGTTATATATTATATCAACATCTCTCTTCTGTATCTCTATAGTAGAAGAAAAATAAGACCATTCTATAATCAATTTACAGTGACCCTCGAGAATATATGTCAAGCGTGTTATTCATGTCTGCAAATAAAATTTTCATGCATTTGAATGTGAAACTTAGCCATATGAATTACTGGAAACAAATGCCTCATCCTACTAAGTTGGGTCTGTCGTGTAGATCACCTAATTGTTTGTTGTGGTTGTCGTCCGTAATAATTGAAGCTTGGTGATGGCATCAGTCCATAATCAATTTAGAGTGACTCTGAGAATATATATCAAGCATGTTAATCATGTCTGCAAATAAAATTTCCATGCATTAGAATTTGGAACTTAGCCATATCAATTTTTGGAAACAAATGCCTCATCCACTAAGTGGGGTCTGTTATGTGGATCCATTTGTGGTTATAATCCATTATAATTGAGGCTTGGTGATGCCATCAAACTGCTTACTAATAATCATCAAAACTGGCAGGAAGAAGCTCGCTAGACGACTTCTCTTTGATAAGAGTGCCAATGATGACCATGAGAGAAGTATCCTGACAAAATTAAAGCAGCAATGCGGTGGTCAGTTCACATCAAAGATGGAAGGGATGGTTGGTGTTGCTAGATTTCTTCCTTAAGAACTAGTTTCACCTGCGGCAATATGCTCCTAATTGACTTTCCTGTGTTCCAGGTTACGGATTTGACGTTAGCCAAGGAAAACCAAACGAGTTTTGAAGAGTATCTCAGTAATAATTCAAATGCAAGTCCTGGCATTGACTTGACAGTCACGGTTCTGACTACTGGTTTTTGGCCAAGTTACAAGTCCTTTGATTTGAACCTTCCAGCAGAAATGGTACTTGCAGAATTTTGCCAAGATATAAAATTTGAAGTTTTGTTTGATGTTTGTAGGCAATTTCTGATGGTTGAAATTTATTACTTCACTCTGACTTAAAAAGTTATTGACATTTTTGGTTGTTTCAGGTAAAGTGTGTTGAAGTTTTCAGGGAATTCTACCAGACAAAAACAAAGCATCGAAAGCTAACATGGATTTATTCATTAGGGACATGTAACATTATTGGTAAATTTGAGCCAAAAACCATGGAGTTGATAGTGACAACATATCAGGTAATATGTTCTTTGAACTTTTTGTTTTTATCAATTTTGAGATCTGGTAGACTTTGGGATTTGTTATTTTGCATTATGTATTTTTTCACTTGAAAGCTTTTTATCCCCTCTTTATTGCTTTGTAGGCCTCAGCTCTGTTGTTATTCAACTCTTCTGATAGACTGAGTTACTCGGAGATAATGACTCAGTTGAATTTGACTGATGATGATGTTGTGAGGCTTCTCCACTCCTTATCATGTGCCAAGTACAAGATCCTTAACAAAGAACCAAACACAAAAACCATTGCTCCTACTGATCACTTTGAGTTCAACTCCAAGTTCACCGACAAAATGCGGAGGATCAAGGTTTCACCGACTATTTTTAGATTGTCCTGAATTGTCTGACCTGGTCTTTCTACATCAACCTTTAATTGCAATCCTGTTTTAGTTTTTCTCACCTTTATCAGCGCAATCAGTATTTTAATTTTTCCAACATGCAGATTCCTCTTCCTCCTGTGGATGAGAAGAAGAAAGTGATAGAAGATGTGGATAAGGATCGGAGATATGCAATTGATGCCTCTATTGTGCGTATCATGAAGAGTCGAAAAGTTTTGGGTCATCAGCAGTTGGTCATGGAGTGTGTTGAGCAGTTGGGTCGCATGTTTAAGGTCTTTATTAGACACTGTGTTGACTCAATACCTTCATCCTGGTTCTTTCAGTTTTTATCAACTGATTTTGTTTTATTGCAGCCTGATTTCAAGGCAATCAAGAAAAGGATCGAGGACTTGATCACTCGAGACTATTTGGAGAGAGATAAAGACAACCCCAATTTGTTCAGATATCTGGCATGACATGTTCTGGATGATTGTCCAGATCGAGTGACCACAATGGCGCAGGAACAAGGCCAAGATTCCTCTGGTGGTTGTGCACCTGGGCTCTGGATGCCGAGTGCGGGGAAAAGAGGGCCTCAATGCTTGTACATTTTGTCCACACGACCAAGCGTGAACAAGTGGAGTTTGTGTTTTCGCCTTGTTGGTGGTAAGATTGAAATTATTCCAATGGGCAAGTTCCACCGATTGGACCATCTTAACATCTCTAGTTAGTAATCAAGCGCTTTTTAATGCTTGTTCAATAATCCCTTTGCGAGTTTATTTGGAGTAAGATATGTTTCATTCGTATGTTTTGGCTATCGGCCATCTGGTGATTTGTTGTTTCATGAGCCGGAATTCAGCCAGTCAGAAATATATGCGGTGGTGTATAGCCATGTTTATAAGATCATAAGCATTTAGTTTTTTTCTCCACCTCAAATTTGGGTGGACAAGCTCTATTATGTGAGAGATGGAGGGAGGGGAGATGCGTAATAGATTAGTTCAGCACGAGCCTAATTGAATTAGCTGCGTCTTTTGGTGTTCCTCATCTTCACGCATGGTGATGAGAAGCTTCCACGAGACTTCGTTTTGGAATTTTAGCTTTCTCCTTCTTTAGTGTTTTACCCATTCACGATATTGCAAATTGTCCAAGTTCGCATTAGTTGATGTCGTTTTCAGTATGTGAAGTTTTACCCTTTTTCTCTCTACCGACAGCGAACCGGCTATCCTCGGTGATATGTTCTCCCACCATGTGCCGTCGCATCATCCAAGTGACATCCGAGTGCAGAAGCACCTGCTCTGCATCCCTCCATCCGTGACAAGATGATTTCTTTCCATTTTAAATCTGCTTAATCTGAGTACTCGTCCATTTAATACTCTTGCTATGTTTGGTCGGGCGGATGCAAAATTGAAACCTTTGTCTATTACGAGTTTTGCACTTTTCCCCCTAAACCTATATTTTCTTCATTTTCTCTCCTTTATTCCATACATGGCATACATCTCTTGTCGATCCTTCATCCCATACCCAAGAGATTCATTATCTGCGATTTTGTTGTCAACTAGACATTAACACCCGACATGAGAACAAGACTCAAACGCAAAGTTTCTAGTTTAATATGATATCAAATCATATTTTGAAAAATAATTTTTGATTTTTTTAAGCAGAAAATCTCTTTCCTAAATTCATATATAGATTTTCTATTGACTAAGAAAACAGCGTACAGCACAACCAGTCTGTCTATGGAGGAGTCGCGCGCGAAATGGAACACGACAGAGGAATGTCCGAACGCTACCTCGAAAACGTGGGTCGAATGATGTTTCTCGGTCGTTCACGAGCCTCTTGATTCGAATCGAACGATGTTGTTTGACTGCTGACGCCCGGGTTGAGGCGAACCGGTTTCTGGGTCGAGAAGATTTCGGTTCCTCGCGTTTCATGAAGCTCTTCTCGAGACGCCATGGCAGCTCCCTACCCTCTCTCGCCGCCCTCGGCGGCGCCAGAAGCTTCTCATTCGACAGCGCTTCCGAAATCGTCCGGCTCTGCAGATCGCGGGCGCTCCTCGACGCGTTCCGGCTCCTGAACGCCACGGACCCTTCCGCCGTGAGGAATAAGCCCGCCCTCTACGGCTCCCTCTTGCAGACGTGCGCCGCCGCGGCCGTCTCGTTCGACCCGGGTCTCCAAATTCATGCTCGTGTCATCAAGTCCGGCCTCGACACCGATGGGTTCGTGGGGAACAGTTTGATCACTCTGTATTTCAAGTCGGGTTCCGACATTGGGGAGACCCGGAGAGTCTTCGACGGCTTGTTCGCTAAGGACGTGATTTCCTGGACGTCGATGATATCGGGGTACGTGAAGGTGGGGCAATGTGAGGACTCGCTGAAGCTGTTCTGGGATATGCTGGGGACTGGGATTGAGCCCAACTGTTTTACTTTATCGGCGGTGATCAAGGCGTGCTCGGAGCTCGGTAGAGTGAGGTTAGGTTGGTGCTTTCACGGGGTTGTTTTTAGGCATGGGTTCGGCTCGAATCGAGTTATTTCTAGTGCTCTGATCGACATGTATGGAAGGAACCGTTTTTTGAATGAAGCACGCAGGGTGTTTGATGAGTTGCCTGAACCAGATGCTATTTGTTGGACTTCTGTTATCTCGGCATATACGAGGAATGATATGTATGAGGAAGCATTGGAGTGCTTCTATTACATGCAAAGGAACTGTTTGACGCCGGACAATTTCACATTTGGAAGTGTGTTGACTGCTTGTGGCAATTTAGGGTGGTTGAAGCATGGCAAACAAGTACACTCCAAAGTCATCACTTTTGGTCTTTGTGGACATGTTGTTGTTGAGAGCAGCATTGTGGACATGTATGGAAAGTGTGGGTCGCTTGAAGAAGCTCAGCATGTTTTTGATAGGATGATCAACAAGAATTCGGTTTCTCTGTCTGCATTGCTTGGAGGGTACTGTCAAGGTGGAAAGTTCGAGACAGTAATTCAGCTTTTTCGTGAGATGGGTAACGCTGCTCTCTATGATTTTGGGACAGTTATTCGTGCTTGTGCAGGTTTGGCAGCTGTGAGGCCAGGAAAAGAGGTCCACTGCCAGTATGTGAGGAGAGTTGGTTGGAGAGATGTTATCATAGAATCAGCTTTGGTTGATTTATATGCAAAATGTGGTTGTACAGATTTTTCCTATAGAATATTTGTGAGGATGTGTGTCAAAAACCTAATAACATGGAACTCAATGATCTGTGGCTTTGCTCAGAATGGAAGAGATACAGAAGCTCTTGAAATATTTGATGAAATGGCTAAGTCGGGGGTCAGACCTGATTATATTAGCTTTGTTGGGGTTCTCTTTGCCTGTAGTCAAACAGGTTTGGTCGATCAAGGGCGAAAATATTTTGCTTCGATGACTGAAGAGTATGGGATCAAAGCAGGAACAGAGCATTACAATTGCATGGTAGATCTTCTTGGCCGTGCAGGTCTCCTGGAGGAGGCTGAAAAATTAGTAGAGAATGCCGAATATAGAGATGATCCGTCTCTTTGGGAAGTTCTTCTCAGTGCCTGCACCACCAGTACAAACTCTGCTTCTGCAGAGCGCATCGCAAAGAAAATTTTGGAACTGAAACCCGATCACCACTTGAGTTATGTCATTCTGGCAAATGTTTACAGATCTGTTGGAAGGTGGAGTGATGCTTTGCAGATTAGAAGCCTAATGGAAGATAAGAAGATCGAGAAGATGCCAGCTATGAGCTGGACGTAGAATTTAAACCTGCACTCTTTTGGATGAATTGTTTACACATTCATTTAAAGGTGGTGGCAAATCGTTGAATCCATTTGGCAGCAGAATGGGACACCATAAGGTAAGTTTCTTTCATAGCGGACTTTATTTTTTTTAATAGGGTGAACTATTGTTCGAAAGCATCACTCTGTCTAATGTTGAGGAACTTACGAACTGGATTACCACTGTGTATTGCCTTAAGGCCAATCAACAGTTGTTGACACTGTCATTTATTTGTTGGCACCATCTGCACCGGGAGCCCAGCACAACCATCACCACAACTGTTGCCACCGTCATCAATCTGCCAGCACCATCCTCGCCAGCAGCCTGCAACAATCATCATCACAGACTGCTGGCTTTCCCTGTTTCCAGAATCAGATTGATTGCCAACTAAACTTTTTGACTATTATGTCAGGAAAAATCCCCATGGCGTTTTGAGAATGACAAAACAATTTAAGTACACTACCATGTGTAACTGATCGTGCAGAAGATGCTGCCTTTACATACACAGATTTATATGCAGATGATGTTAGTGATGGGACATCCAGGAGTGCAGAAGGACGTGCTCTACAGAAGGTGAACAATGTATGTATTGGATGTGAGATATGTTAATGACTGGACCGACTTTTGAAACGATGACCAAGTTATTGGACGTGAGATATGTCAATGTCTTAGAAGGACTCTGCAATGTGAACAAATTAGAGGACATGTGATCATCAAAAAGTTTGAATGGATCAATAGAAGGTGAACCAACTAGAAGACATGGAGACATTAGTGGGCTTGGATGGACCTTGCCAAAGGTGAACAAGCTAGAGGACATGTGAATGTCGAAAAGTTTGGATCGACCAAGTAGAAGGTGAACAGTCTACAGAACATAAGTAAATATGCTCGGAGGCACCTAAATGTAGGAGGAGAACAAGATTGGTAATGCAGAATCTTGGATAGACCTGACTGCAGAAGATGTTCTAGCTAGACTGTTGTAGAAGCAAAACCTCCCATTTTGGGAAACTGTTTCTATGGAGCGGAGAGTGAAGTTCTACAATTGCAAAAGACAGCCAGTGCTACTCGTGGGATTTGAATTTCAAACGTCACTCGATGTTTAATGGCTACAAAATTCAACCCAAGGGCAGTAGATTAGTTGGGAAAAAATGAACATAAAACTAGTCTATGCTCTGAGTGTTCATCTCCTCGCTGTTCTTGTGTGCAAGAAGCTATGTATATCTGGACGTATTTCTACGTAGAGGTCTGTGCATCTACAACTTATGTATATGCTGTCAACTCTCGAGACTTTCAGTAGATGATTCCAGCCTTGATTTGGGCTGTTAGAACTCGGAGGAGTAGGTCAGGTGGATAGGCTAAATCGCTATGAATATGCTCTGCATTTGTTCCACTCTTTAGTCCCCTTCGTATTCAATTGATAGACAATAGATGTTTTTGTGTACGGTCGTTCGGTGCACATTTTACGTACTGTCTAGCACTTTGTTAAGTTACTTTATTAAGTTTCCTTTATTATCAGAGTTTTATTTCCTTTTTTACTTACATAAGAATATTATTGTTATATACAATTTATATTCAATATAAATACAATGGGTGTAGGGTTTCTATTACTACAGAAATCTACAACCCCTCTTTGTTTCTTTCTTCTACATTCTCCTTCTCCTCTTCTCTATTCCTTCTCTCTTCCTTCTTTCTCTCTTTCTACTTGCTACAAGTGCTCTGATCAACTTTGTGACATGGTATCAGAGCGGGTCTAACTACCTGATTACTTGATCCTATTGCTGGTTTGAGAATCCCCTAGGGTTGATGCACAGCCACCTAAAGCTGTAATTTTTATTTGTTTTCTTTTCAAGTCTTGATACATATAAGATCGAAAGATATCAGATTCGTCAGGTTCGGTTTGTGAACATGGATTACAATACTCACTAATCAGCGGATTCAAGAATCAGAGTACTTTATTGATTATGGTTGATTGGTCTTGCTGGGTTTCTGTCAAGCATATAATTATTTGAATCGAGATTTTTGTAGTAGATATATTTATATTGAGATTATCGTCATGAGTGATACTACTATGACTTCTACTATGACTTCTACTACTGCTGCTATGATTCCTACTACTCCTACTGCTGCTATGACTCCTACTACTATTGTTATTGCTGCTACTGCTACTACTATTGCTGATGCTGCTGCTGCTGCTACCGTTGTTGCTACTTCTGCTGCTGCTACTACTATCGTTGCTGCTACTTCTACTGTTGCTGCTACTACTACTACCATTATTGCTACTACTACTACCGTTGCTGCTACTATTGCTGCTACTACTATTACCGTTGCTGCTGCTGCTGCTACTACCGCTACTACTGTTACTGCTACTATTGCTGCTACTACTGTTGCTACTACTACGACTACTACTACTACGATTGCTGATTGGGCTCTACTATTTATAGAAAAAAACAAACTAAGAGGCTGAATATTGTGCTATAGCACATACTGTGGCCGAATTGTTGTGATTGAAATCTCTTCTCCAGGAGCTTGGATTTTCGATTAATCAACCTATTGATAACCTATTGATATGATGTGTGATAATCAAGCAGCTATTTATATTGCTAGGAATTCTGTTTTTCAAAAGCCAGCTAAGCATATAGAGGTTGACTGTCACTTTGTTCGGGATACTGTGAAGTAGAAGCTGGTTTCTACTCCTCACGTTGCCTCTAGAGATCAGTTTGCTGATATGTTTATCAAAGCATTATTTCGTCCTGCTTTTGTTGCTGGTTGTTCCAAGCTGGGCATGGATGACCTATATGCTCCAACTTGAGGGGGAGTTAAGTTACTTTATTAAGTTTCCTTTATTATCAGAGTTTTATTTCCTTTTTTACTTACATAAGAATATCATTATTATATACAATTTATATTCAATATAAATATAATGGATGTAAGGTTTCTATTACTACAGAAATCTACAGCCCCCTCTTTGTTTCTTTCCTCTACATTCTCCTTCTCCTCTTCTCTATTCCTTCTCTCTTCCTTCTTTCTCTCTTTCTACTTGCTACAAGTGCTCTGATCAACTTTGTGACACACTTCACAGCGAAAGAGGTTGGAATTTCCTCATCCCCTTGGTCGTTTGTGCCATATCCATATACCATAAATTATACTCTAATATGATAAACAAAATTGCAATCAATCTATAGTAATCTTAGAAAAAGGCCAGTTCGAAGTGAATAATGTGAAGAGGCAAAGAACGATTGCTCGTGTTTCTTTTTCTTCTTCTTTTTTTCCTTTTAATTGTGATGATGATTCGAAGGTAATTACATTTTTATGAACATACACATTTTCAAATTTGAAGGATTTTTTGTGACATGAAAATCTTTTTTCTTTTTTCTTTTTTTGATCGAAAGTGACATGAATACTTGACCGGTGGTGTTTGTTGGAAATTTTGGGTAGCTAAAAAATTGTCTTTTTCTCAAATATGCTCACCATGAATGTAAGCAAAAAAAGGGAACTCTTGAAATCTCAACATGTTCTAGTTTTTCCTTTATAGTTATGCAAATCTACGTTGCAATAGTTCATTTTATGCAAGAAAAAATTACATAAATGGGTTTTGAATGTTAGCTCAATATGCAATATCATTTCTAAACTTTTAATTAATTAAATATTTTCCCTAAATTTTTTTTATAGATGTTCAATTCGGTCCTTGAAGTATAAAAAAATGTTCGATGTTATTATTCTATTGATGAAGTTAATGAAATTTATTGATTTACTTAGGCTTAATACTATGAAAAACTACAAACCGATACACACATGACAATTTTACCTTCACAAAAAACCCAAAATTAGTACACTTGAAAATTTAACCATCAAATTGTTAATTTGGATCACACGTGATAATTAATAGGCATACTAGTCTTTGGAAGGGCTGAGCATGGTCCAGGTGGGTAGTTCCCCCCCTAAAACCAGAAATCGTTCACTAAAGACTGGTTTCGAAAAATTAGAATCGGCAACCGTCCCTTGGTTCCATAGATCCACCGAGCACTAGTCTGATCTAGTCTAGTTCTTAGGTGGGTCCCATAAAGCTTGCACACTCAATTTAACATTTTTCAACAAGTCAAAGTAAAGCAAAAAACAAAGAACTTCTATATTCTTAGTTGCAATATCAATAAAAAATGTTGAACTCATATTAAAAGTTGAGAGTTAAGGCCGTAAGTCGAAGTATGTTGAGCATGAGAGTGAAAACCATGAGTAAAATATAGAGAGATGACTCAGATGAGGAGAAAGTGAGACGAGATGAGCACTCAATTAATGGATGTTGAGTTCCAAATAGGGATTTTAGGGTTTTCATTTTTCTTAAATTATTTTTTGGTCATAAATTTTTCTTAAAAATTAAATATATATTTATATATTACCGGTTTGATCCGAATGGGTGAGTAGGCAGTTCTACATCTAAAATCAGAAACCAAACTACTATCGACCAATTGGAATCAAGAATTGGACCAACTCAGTTCTAATCTAATTCGATTTCTGGCAGTTTTATATTCTTTTGTACACTCATAATTTATCATTTTTCGTGATATTAATCAAATTTAATCAAAACTAACAAAGGATAAATTTTTCACAAATATTCTAATTTTAAGTGGTTAAAAGATTAGTTTGAGTAAATGTATTGGGATTTCTCGCGATATTAACCCATTTAATTTTTGATGCTGTGCATTTAAACGGTGTACAAAGATAAACATTACATTGATGGTGGTAAGGGAGGGGCAAAGGTCTCTTGGGAAGACATTTGTTTGCCAAAAAATGAAGGAGGTCTCGGCATCCGAAAATTAAGAGATTGTAACAAAGCGGCTATGATGAAGTATATCTGGATCCTTTTTATGGACAATGTATCCCTGTGGTGTCGTTGGATTCATTCCAACTTCTTAAAGTGGCAAAACTTTTGGATCGCCACAACTCCCACAGTTTGTTCTTGGGCTTGGAAGAAGATTTTGCAATTAAGAAGCGAGTCTCGCCTATCTTTCCTTTGGAAAATTGGGAAAGGCCTCTCAGTTTCCCTGTAGTATGACCACTGGCATCCGAAAGGGCCTCTTCACATCCCATTACCGAAACCAATCATCCAGAGATCCAAGCTTCCAGAAAATGCAGTGGTGGCGGATCTTCTTTCACCCCTGGGTTGTTCCACGCGCCTCCTGCTATTGAGCTGGGGTCTCTCTTCTCCGGCGCCTAACTCCTCTCCGGACTGTTTTTCCTGGAGATGGCACCATTCGGGTCGCTTCACCACTGGGTCCACATGGGACCGTCTCAGAAGGAAGAGACCCCCTGCTCCTTGGGCTTCTCTCATTTGGGCAGGAGACATTACTCCTAGGTTCCAATTCTTTTGCTGGTTGATTGCTAAAAATCGTTTACCTACGCAGCAACTCCTTCTATCATATGGTAAAATTGATTACACCACCTGTGCTTTTTGCAATGAGGTCCCTGATTCCACTGACCACTTATTTTTTGATTGCCATCTAACGGCTTCTGTCGCTTGCTTCTAGGCCACTCGTTGCAATCTTTCCTAGCGTCCTAGGCCTTGGAAGGATAATCTCCTCTGGGCTATGCCGTTCCTCAAAGGCAAAGAATTTTTTGACATTATAGCACGACATTCTTTTGCTGCTATGTGCTATATCATTTGGAAGAAAAGGAATGTTGTTATCTTCCGTGGAGAGTCGGTCGTCCTTACTTCAATAAAAAATCACATTATCAAAAGTGTGAAGGACAAAGCTGCAAGTTTTTCTAATATCCCTGATATCCCGAGGAATAGACGTCTTCAGCGGAGTTGGGGCTTCCACCCAGCTATCTTCAGCGATCAACAGGAGCATGCTTAGATCGGCGTCCTTCAACATCCCGCCTCTTCGGTATCCGGATGTTGGCTTCTCTTTTGGCAACGGAGGGTCTTTGCTAGTCTTAGCTCTTTGTTGTCTCTCTTGGACCTTCGGTCCTTACTCTATTTAGTTCGTGTTGTTCTTCTTTTCTGGCTTCTTGATTGTGCTCCCTTCCACTCCCTGCATTTGTATCGAGAGTGCAAGATTAGGAGCCGATCGAGTTTTCTTGTAAATTTGTTCAAAGCTATAATACCATTTACCTTACCAAAAAAAAAAAAAAACATTACATTGATGGTACATTTAAAACATGTTTTGTTTTCGAAGTGAAACAGGCAGGCGAGCCGGGGGGGGGCGACAAAAGCCGAAGTCCGAGCACACGCCCTCCTCCTCTCTTTCCTTCTTCGCGAGTCCGAAAGAGGGAGAGAGAATCCATGGAAGGACTGAGCGAAGAAGACAAGCGAGCTCTCCGGGGCAGCAAGTTCGCGCCGCTCCCTTCCTTGCCGCCTCCTTCTCGACCCAGGTATAATCCTCCCCTAATCACGCACTTCCATTCGAAACGAGGGGGGAGGGAGAAATTGGATTTGTTTTATGTCGAATCGATTCGAAATTCACGAGAGCAAATCGCTTTGCGGTTCTCGCAGGTTGGCGCATCCCGGCGGGACCATCACGACGAACAAGGCGGCGGCGCTGGCCAAGTTCCTGGAGCGCAAGCTGCAGGAGCCGCGGGGGTTGGCCTCCATCGACCCCGATCTCGTCGAGCTCGCCGTCAAGAATGCCAAAGACTGCGTCACTTCGAGTAATTGTTCGTGCGAAATTTCGCTTGCCCGTGCTGTTAATTGATTTGGGTTTTCTTCTGATTGTGGTTATATTGATCGGGCAGGTTGAGTTCTGTGCGTGTTGTATGATGTGAGAATTCGGGACTGATAGTATTGATATAGATAGTTGTGGCTCGGTTGATTGAAAGGGTGATGGTATGTTGTTGTCAGTTGATGATGAGAAATTTGATCTCGCCTGATTGTTAATATGTGAGGTTTGACTTCCTTTCTTGGTCATCGATAAAACTCTGTAGGTTTCACTTAGCTCGGTGGGGGTTTTATGGCTTACTGTCAAGTGGGATTTGTTCCATTTGAATTGCTTTCCGTGACAACATGTTGTAATCATTCTTTATTCGGACTCAGACCAGGCTGTGAGGCATTGCTTTCTGTTTGCTGGTGGATGCTAATGTTTCCCATGTTCTCTTTCTTGAGTCTTGTCTACATGACATGCTCATGAGTTTGTTATTATCGAAAGAAGAGAGGGTCAATTTGAAATTAATATTGCCCTGCGCTTGGTTTTTGTTCTTGGTTGATGCATGTTGGTAAAATTGAATATCAGCTCCGGGTTGAGCGTAAGGTTGCTTAATCAGGGGGTGGAGTTTCTACGCTTTTTGTTTTTGCTTGTGTGTTATGACAATGTGACCTTTCAGTGCATGCTGAAGTCAGGGAGATTAGAAACTACTTCAGACTGATGGCTAATCTTTTAATCTCCCTTTTCCTCAGGCAGTTCCTCAACTTCAGGAAGAATGATCAGACATGTTGATTCCTTCAATGATCCTCAGGTAGGAATTGCTCGTGCTTATTTATATGTGTCTCAGTTCTTGGATCTTACACATTTGTGCAGTATCATTTTGATTCAGGAGAAACTGAAACTATTACGGAGACGAACAGCAATAGGAAGAACAAGAAAATGATGAAGAAAGATAAGAAAAAGAAGAAGAACAAGAAGAAGGACGATAAGAAGAACAAGAAAAGAAAGGTACTTCCTCAATTCTGCTTCAGTTTTGTTTGTTAGTCACTACCTGATTTGTCACCCTACTGCCACTGCTTGTTTTGCCAATTTAGAAGTTTATTTCATTGTAGGTATCAGAAGATGTTGTATATAAGAAGTCCAAGAAGAAGAAGTTGAAATTGTGAGGGGGGATGATTTTCGTGGTAGAGTAGAAGCGAATTGGAGTACAATCCAGTTACGCTAAATTGCAATCTCCTGGAGAAAACACAAATGTTGTTTCCTTAGGTGATTCGAGGATCTAGTGGCAAAAACTAGGACAAGTCAAACGCAAAGGCCTTTTCCCCCATTTGTGCTGTTTCATCAAATTCTTTTGTGACAGTAAAACAGTTGTTTGCCTGCACATTTAAGTAGTTCCTCAGGTAACAACTAGATTTTCAGTTCATTCTTTTGGAAGGGACGGTAGTCACATCTTTGGAAAGTACTCAGGTTTTTGTTTTTGGCTTATGAAGAGCAGTTTAGACAGCTTCATTTAACCAGTTTCTAGTTTCCGTGATGGGGTCTTATAGGAGAAGAAATGCGACTCAATTCATAGTGCGGGATATATCTAATTTGTATGTCCTCGTGCAGGATATTAGTTTTCAATCTTACATAAACTGTCATTCAACACTACCTTCAGTCCTCTCATTTGAGGAGACTTATCTGATGTTGGGAATTATAATCAAGAGAACTCTCCTTGACCAGAAATTTTTTTATTTCGGGTGCAAGATCGTGTTGCAGATTCTGAATATTCTGAGATACTACTTTACCGCCGTATTAGCAAAAGAAAGAAAGGAAGAAAAATTGTACAGTAACAAAATCCACTCGTCGTTACTGGACAGTTTCTTGTACACAGCACAGCTTCCCTTCAGATTAAGTTTCTTGTACACAGCACAGCTTCCCTTTAGATTAAGTCTTGTTCTTTTGGGCCAAACTTCAGATTTAAGTTCTAAGCACGTTTTAGCTTGAAGCAGGAAGCAGAGAGTTTTCTCTCCATAGACTTTTTAAAATTATAGCTGCCTTCTGCGTTTGCTGTTGCTGAAGAACTTGATGGTTGAATCTGTATTGTTTGCTGTTTCAATTTGGGACTTTTGGTGGCCACATAGCCTGAAACTCGTACTCTGGTGGAAGCCCACAGGACTCCATCAGAGGAGTGTAAAAGAGGATTGTTTGAGGTGCTTAGCATGTTCTGGGGCCAAGGTACTCCTGGTACACTGCTCTTCTTAAATCGTCGACTGGACAATGGCAATTATCGCATTTAGACTGATCGAATTCTTACGGAAGGCTATAGTTCTTGTACTCGAATTCACAGATGATGGTGCATCAGGAAATGAATTAGAACTTGATGAGTGGGTTCTAAAAACTCATGCAGTGAATCCGCTAATGCCAACACAGATTCATTTAGAAAGAATAAAGAGCAAGAGTTTGATTGACGAAAGGAAATGAATTGCTGGGAAATGACTAGAAATAAATTGCAAGGAAATAAAGTGCAATAACCGATTGACTCGGCTATATTAACATGCTTCACTGCAACCATTAGTCAACACTATTGACATCTAAATTTTGGCAACTCAGTTATTTATTTATTACATTAAAAAATTAGGGATTAACTTTTAACCCCTAAGCAAAAATATTAAAATTAAATTGCATAGCATATAGTTTTAGGTACATTTATTTTTAATTTGCATTTACATTGGACCAGTAATTGATGGATTCGACTTGGTGGTTCTGAACTTTAAATTGAGAGGTTAGACTAAGCCCACGAAGGGAGCAAATTGGCCCGAGCCCTTTTTTGAATAATCGAAAGTTATCTCATGAAAAATAGGGATTTGAAATTTTTCCAGGGATATGTTGAGGATTTTAGGGCAAGTGTGACAAAAAATATTGCGAGCTCATTGCGTTCGAAAAGAAATCTTCGTGGATATTGATTTGAAAAATTAAAACCCTAATCCTTGGCCTATAAAAATGTTATTCATATAGGGTTTTGGGAGGTCACACATTGAATATACAGCCGCACAAAATGGTTTTTTTTTTAATCACATTGAAAGGGGGCGGAAAATTCTTTCTCTAAGCACACAATTTTGTATACACGGTCTCAAGAGAATTAAGAGAGAGATCATGAGTAGGAGAGAGGATCAGTGCCCTCAAAGACTGAAGATGGTGATAAAGCGGTGAGATTTGTGCTGGTTTCACTGAAGAAGCACTAAACGAAGAAGGATATCTCACGACAAAAGACAGGGAGCTCTCGGATGGCACAGCATTCACACAGAAGTCCATTGGCCAAGAGGACGCATGACACACATACACGTACACGGGAGGAGAGGGCATACATAAGAAGAAAAAATTCTCTCTTCCCCGTGACAGCGTTTCAACCTCGCGGTATTGCTGGCCAAGATCTTGCTGCCGCCCTGCTCCACTCCTCATGTCACGTCTCCTCGTACATTGCACCCATCACTGCTCCAACGACACTGTTGCCCAGTGATCAATCCTCTCGCCTTTGAGCATCTAGCAGCATTCTCGGTTTTTGTCCAACATCGGCGATCGTCCCTCTCTTTCTAGCTCACCACTCTCTACCCCTTGACCCTTCACGCTCAATGCCTTGGTGATGCCACCATCATATACCCCTCCACGCCAGCCTCGAGTAAGACGCTGCTGCTTTCGGTCCGTGTCTTTCCTTCCAGTACCAACGTGGGTGACGTTGCTGCTGTCACTTATCTGGGGTGTCCCTACTACTTGTGCTGATCCGAGAAAACCCGTATTGTGACGACTGAGTTGCCCGTGACCTTGCCACAGAAAAATTGTAGCTGCTCCATCCTCCCGTCGACGGTGTTGCTAGTCTTGCGTCACATCGGAAGCTTTTTTGGCTCTCTTCGCATTAAATTTTTTTGTGCCTCTGCATGTTAAGAGGAGAACTTCAAACGGTGGTCAAATAAACTCTAGTGGAGGTTAAATTAAAATATAGTAAGGCAATCCGAAGAGGGGACATCTGGCAAACAAGAAAGTCCACTTGAAGACTTTCGGTGGTGTCCGACAATATTGACGCAACCAGATACTCCTTCAAGCGAAGTCCAACTTGCTGATACCCTTGCCGAATTTCCCTTTCACGTTGGTGAACCACGTGAGCACCACCACACACCGCCGGTCACCCGTTGAGCAATTCCATTCTATTCAAATTTGATAATATTACTTGCAACATTAGGTAATTATTTTATCCAAATTTGATTTTGATATTTTATTGCCTAATACATGCCTTTCGATATCTTATGTACATATTTGAATGATCGGTATCTTTCCAATTAGAGTTTATTGCCCAATCCGCAACCACACGCCAATTTTTTATTCCATCTATAAGGCTTTAGATGGAATAATTAATCACGCGGGAATGAAATTGATATATTGATCTTTAAGGCTTAAGATCAATTTATCAATTTTATTAGCGAAATAATCAAGCTTGATTAGATATCGTTTCCAAATTCAAACAATGGATAATATCTTTGATGACCATGGATGATTTGATGCTTATCTTTTAATTATTTTGTTTATCCCAAAAATACAAAAAAAATTGTATTTGCATATCATGTAGATTAGAATTGATTTTCCTAGATAAAATTGCATGATAGAATAGTTAGATTTTTTTTTTTTTTTAAATGCGTGTCTAGATGGTATCTATGTTAGATAATATCTTTTGGATTAAATTGCATGACGAGATAATTTTCTAAGTTAAGATAGGATTCAGATTAGTCTATTCCTAACTTAAAATAGATAATATCTCACTTTAGTTAGATTTTTTTTTAGCAATTTTAATTACGAATTTTTAATTCAGATTAGTCTATTCCTAACGGCTGACCGGCAGTGTGTGGTGGTGCTCACGTGGCTTCACGAACGTGAAAGGGTCTTGATCACGGCAACAAGGATGGGAAATTCGGCAAGGGTATCAGCAAGTTGGACTTCACTTGAAGGAGTATCTTGGTTGCGTCAATATTGTCAGACACCACCGAAAATCTTCAAGTGGACTTTCTTGTTTGCCAGATGTCCCCTCTTCGGATTGCCTTATTATATTTTAATTTAACCTCCTTCTTTGACCACCGTTTGAAGTTCTCCCCTTAACATGCAGAGGCACACAAAATTTAATGCGGAGGCACAACAAATTTAATGCGAAGAGAACCAAGAGGTTTTCGATGTGACGCGAGACTAGCAACGCCGTCGACGGGAGGATGGAGCAGCTACAATTTTTCCGGTGCAAGGTCACGAGCAACTCAGTCATCACAATACGGGTCTTCTCGGATCAGCACAAGTGGTAGGGATGCCCCAGATAAGTGACAGCAGCAACATCGCCCACGTTGGTACTGGAAGGAGAGACACGGACTGAGTAGAGAGTGGTGAGCTAGTAAGAGAGGGACGATCACCGGTGTTGGACAGAAACCAGGAATGCTGCTAGACGCTCGAAGGCGAGAGGATTGAACACTGGGCAACAGTGTCATTGGAGCAGTGATGGGTGCGATGTAACGAGGAGACGCAACATGAGGAGTGGAGCAGGGCGGCAACAAGATCTTGGCCAGCAATGTTGAAACGCTGTCACGGGGAAGAGAGAATTTTTTCTTCTTATGTATGCCCTCTCCTCCTGTGTACATGTATGTGTGTCGTCTCGTGCGTCCTCTTGGCCAATGGACTTCTGTGTGAATGCTGTGCCATCCGAGAGCTCCCTGTCTTTTGTCGTGAGATATCCTTCTTCGTGTAGTGCTTCTTCAGTGAAACCAGCACAAATCTCACCGCTTTATCACCATCTTCAGTCTTTGAGGGCACTGACGATCTCTCCTCTCTCCTACTCATGATCTCTCTCTTAATTCTCTTGTGACCGTGTACCCAAAATTGTGTGCTTAGAGAAAGAATTTTCCGCCCCCCTTTCAATGTGATTAAAAAAAAAACCATTTTGTGCGGCTGTATATTCAATATGTGACCTCCCAAAACCCTACATGAATAACCTTTTTATAGGCCAAGGATTAGGGTTTTAATTTTTCAAATCAATATCCACAAGATTTCTTTTCCGAATGCAATGAGCTCGACTTAGGATGGCAAAAGGATTTTTCAAATTTCAAATCCTAAAAGATATTTTTTGTCACACTTGCCCTAAAATCCTCAACATATCCTGGAAAAATTTCAAATCCCTATTTTTTATGAGAACTTTCGATCATTCAAAAAAGGGCTTGGGCCAATTTGCTCCCTTCGTGGGCTTAGTCTAACCTGTCAATTTAAAGTTCAGAACCACCAAGTCAAATCCATCAATTACTGGTCCAATGTAAATGCAAATTAAAAATAAATGTACCTAAAACTATATGTTATACAACTTAATTCTAATATTTTTGCTTAGGGGTTAAAAATTCATCCCTAATTTTTTAATGCAATAAATAAATAACTGGGTTGCCAAAATTTAGGTGTCAACAAACACCTTCAATGAATGTTCTCCGTGTTTGACTGTGATAATGTTCCTACTATTTCTATCCTTGCCATCGATGTTAATGCTTCTTGACTCTACAAACATTGACTTGACTAAGATTAACTCAACTATTAGTCGATGGAGGGAAACTGTTATTGGCTTGTCGACTTAATTTTATTGGCTTCTCACAATCAGTCAACATATTATGCACTTGTACTTTGCGCGAATAATAATCATTCTATTCCTTTGAATAATTTCTCGCACATAAATAGATTTTTCTATTTCTAATCCCAGAATGAGTTTCTAAGTAGAGATATGCATTTGATAATGACACTAAAGCCCTATTTGTTTATTTTTGTTTCTGTTCCCCGAAACAAAAATTTATATTCTTTTATTCCGAGGAACAAATAAAGAATAGAAACGCGTTTGGTAAAACTTTTGTTCCCAAAAACAAAAATTCTATATTCTTCTCCTTCTCCTTCTCCTTCTCCTCCTCCTCCTCCTTCTGCTCCTCCTTGTGCTTCTCCTTCTCCTCCTTCTCCTCCTTATGCTTCTCCTGCTTCTCCTCCTCCTTATGCTTCTCCTATTTCCTCCTTCTCCTTCTCCTCCTCCTTCCTCGCACCGCCTGGGCGAGGTCGAGCCTCACCGGTGGCCCCGGTGGTCAAGCAAGCCTCATGAGGCCACCGGCGAGGCTCGACCTTGCCTAGGTGGTGCGAGGCTCTAGCGAGCTCGCCCAATTGGTCGCCGGCCGCCGCAGTGGCGAGCGACCGGCCACAAAGAGAAAGAAGGAAAAAAAAAAGGAAAAATATAATAAAAAATATTAAAAAACTAAAAGAAACAATAAAATTATACAAGTTTACTAATCGCATTTTTATTTCTGGAGTAAAAAAATTTTGTCTTTACCAAACGCATTCTTATACTCAGAAATTGTTCCTGGGAACAAAAACAAAAACAAAAAAACTATTTCTGTTCAAAAATTGTTCCCCAGAATAGAAACGTTACCAAACACGTCATAAATTTCTATTCCCAGAATAAAAATCCATTTGATAGGCCTTCTTAAATATCTCTTTCATGTTACTTTACATTTATTGCGTTCCACTCTTTTGTGAGATAAAGCATCCTTAATGAATCAAATTAAAAGCATCGATGTACAAATCATACATTGATGGGCGGCAACCGGCTACCGGTAGCAAGTGGCAACCACGGGTGCACAATGAAAGGAGTTTTTATTCTATTTATATTCCAGAAATTGAAAAGTAGAAAATTTATACTTCTCATTTATGTTCCACACCTATTTCTATGCTAAAAATTTATTCAAGAAATAGAAAAATGAACTTGATTTATCAAACAGATTTTTGTTCTAAACTTATTTCTAGAAACAGGAAAAAAAAAAAGGATAAATAAAATAGTTATCATTCGCGATTTCAATGACTCTACTTTATTGCTAGAGCCCATCTTAATATATTCCTCTTTGCCTTAGTGGTCTTTCTCTCGAGGCAAGAAAATATCATATTCAAAGTCATGATCGATGTATGCAAACAGATTCAGTTTATAAAATTATGAGCAATCAAATTAAATGCCTACTCGACAGTTAGCCATTTCTCAAAGGCTGACATTATCATAAAGTAGATCCACCATTGTAAATATTTTGATTGTGATTATAATGTTCTACGACGTTTTACAATGATTCATTTCATTTTGTCGTAATTTAGTGCAAAACGTTGTAATAATCTAAGTAATTCTAATTTTCTTAACAGACTTTACGTGCATAAGGTCATAAATATTTAAATATTCTAATATCTATTTTAATTTACGATGTTTTTGAAGGACGTGGAAAGTATTTGAACTTTTAACTCTCTTATGAAATTTTACAAAGAATGTCATGAGTATTTAAATAATCTAATTTTTTGTGCTATATGACGCTTTACGTAACAGCGCCAAATTTTTCTGTAACCGAATGCAAAAAGTTATAAAAAAAAAATTAAAAAAAAATCCCTAAATTTTCTCAATTTATAATGCTTTCCTGTGATTTACAACATCCTGTCATCACGTAATTCAAAACAACGTAAATATTCTGATACTTTAATGATTAATCTTCAAAGTTTCATTGAGGTATACGACATTTTTTGAGGCAGTATGTCGTTTTATTGTAATTTAGTGCAAAACGACCGAAGTATCTAAATTTTTCACTATTTATTGATTTACGAAGTTTTCTAAGGGCTTATGACGTTTTGTCATAAGGCAATTCCAATCCGCCTAAACATTTTAATATTTTAATGATTAATATTTCACAATGTTTTACTACGTTTTGTCACCCGATGCATGATGTTGCAAATATTTGTTTTAATATTTTACGATGTTTGAGAAAGCATTAGGACGCTTTTCAGAATCCAATGCAAAAAGTTAGAAACATCTAATTCTCCTAATTTCCAGTAATTTTCTACATTCTTAGAGTGTTTCGTTGTACCGCAGTACAAAACATCGCGTATATATTGGTATTTGTTAACATTATATTGGTATTACATTTTACCGAAACTTACTATATTATGTTCTAACCGCAAAACATCGCGAATAATCAAATAATCTAAAAATGTTTAGCAATGTTTTACAAGACTTACGGCGTTATGCTGTAACCCAGTTTAAATTGTCGCAAATATTTCAATGTTTAGATGTGTTGATTTTTAATAATTTATAATGAAACTCATTTCTTCTCAGCATAATGTCGTTCAAAACATTGGAAATTAATGAACAATATCATTTTTTTCGATAGTTGAGAATGGATTACAACATTTCACGGGCCAATCGTTTGAGATCGAGACCATGCATAATGTCGTTCAAAACATTGGAAATTAATGAACAATATCATTCTTTTCGACGGTTGAGAATGGATTACAACATTTCACGGGCCAATCGTTTGAGATCGAGACCGTGCAGCGATGGAACGCCTCAATCCTTGGTTCACCTACATTAGTTGGCTACTTCTAGGCTGCTGGCATTGGTTGTTACGATAAGGTTTTTTAGTGTAAAAAGTCCTTTTTGTTTAGCATTCTCTAGAATGTTGGCATCACGAAAGTTTTACTACAATAGCCAATTGTGTTATGTAGCTATTTAAGGCCTCAAAGCCTTAGGGATCAATCACTCACTCATCCGGATTATAGAGAGAAAGTTTTAGGAGAGAAGTTCTACAAATAAGGGGAGAGCTCCCCTATTTATAAAATAAGTTCTCTCAATATATCTGTTGATCAACTTTAGATCTAATGAACCGGATTGTATCTTCACATCTAGCAATCGGCATTTAAGCTAAGGTCCTCTAGAACTTGGCATAATTACCTTCTCACTTTTTTCTTAGAATGTTCCAAAAACCTAAGCGACTTTGGATGGTTTTCTTTGATCAAGCATAGTCCTTTGGTCAAAAAAACCTCAAGACTGTGACAATAAGCAAAATAAACCCTAATTAAAATTTTAGGATGTCTTGCGAAGGCTTACAACTTCTTGTCATTACCTTAGTTTAAAAACGTTGTAAACATTTATCTATTCTAGTTTCCAATAATTTACGAAGTTTAATTGATTTACAAATTGTTTTCCATACCCAAGAACAATATATATTTAATAATTATTAAGGCTTTATTTATTTTATGAAAAATGAATGAATTGGAAATCATTTTCCTAAAAATGATCACTTATATCACTTATAAAAATTATTTTTATTATCGATAACAATTTATGTTCAAATATTTTCATTTATGATGACAAATATTTTTCAAACAAACATACATATTTACTACTTCACGACGTTTTATATACAAGTTACAAAATGCAGTGCAAAATTCTTAATTTTCAGTTTTAATATTTTCTTCGATATTTTAAGTTGGCACACGGAAAACAAAACAATCTGCCGAAGTTATTTGTGCAATATATTACTAAACTACATACGTTAGATTCACAAATATTTCATCTGGATATGCGAACACAAAATTGTTGCTATTTATGATAGAAAGGCACTTGATAATAAATGGATATCTTAAGAAAGAAAAAAAGACAACTTAAAATAGAAGGCATCTTCTTATTGCTTATTACAGCGACCTCCGTATATCAGGAGTAGAAGTGGGAAAACTTGTAATTTGAGTGCAAAATACGTAAATTCACCGGCACACACAATCCATCACATCTATATGTTTCAATAAGGCTCCAATTTTTTTTTTTAATCTTCATTAGATATGCACTTAATCGATGCCAAATGCACATCAATCTCGAATTCTGTTCAAGGCATCTTGCTTGTAGCAGGTCTCAAAGCAAATCCTACATCGACTTTTCTTATACTTTCCAGCTCGAGTGCTTCGACTTTCTTCAAATCCGGAACTTTTTGAAATTTTCGCAATATTCTGATATAAACATGTAGATTCATATATGATTTTTCTTCTTTTTTTTTGTAATTTTCTGAAATCCGGATAATGTTATATTTTGAGGAGGAAGAAACCCTATTTGTCTATTTTGAAGTGTAAAGAAACTGAGACGAGAGGGCCCATAGAAACCAAAAACCCAAACCGTTGACTCCGATCGCCTCCAAACAAAAGTTGATTTACCTACGAAAGTTGGTCGGCTGCTGGCATTAGTTGTTACGATAAGGTTTTTCGCGTAAAGGTCCTATTCATTTGCAATTCTACTAGAATGTTGGCGTCACGAAAGCTTCGGAGAGAATATATGACCTCTATTAATAGGCTATATATGACTTCCATTTCAATCTTCCACCTTAACCCTAGTACAGAAAACACCAAACAGAGACCTGCTTTTGAAAGCACTGTGGGCGAAAGGTTCTCAACCGATCTCGCACTTGACACGCAAAGCAAGAAAGAGCAGTCTATCTTCACAGAGAAAGAGAAGGATCTTTGGCAAGGTAATTGGGGCCTTGCTTTGTTGATGCCAATCATTCAGATAAACTGTGAACCAAGACACGATGAAAAAGAACAAACCCAAAGCGAATTCTTTAATATGAGATCTTCTACTGCTTGCTTCGCGTAGGCTTCACAAGCTTCAGTGCAATACACGGAACACAAAGAAAATCTCAATGAATAAGCAAGTAAAAGAAAAGATTCAGCTTCGGGTTTTGAAAAAAATGATTAGTGGCCCTTCTTCCTTATTCTATTCAATAGGAGTGGAGTCATTTATAAGAAAAGCCACTGCCTTATTTACGCTATTTATTGAAAACTTTCTTCTCCTTGTTGGAAGTAGGAATGACCTTTATCTAATTGACTATTGAACCATCTCGCCTAAAAGTCACTCGCTCTCCTCTTTAAGCCATGCATTTTCTCCAATGGCTAACTTGATGGGACTTGCTTTCCTAAAGAAATTTATTTTGATATAAATTCTATGGAAGCTCTCCTACATCTTTCTCTTTTGGTTTTTGAGCTTAGATCATCCCAACTTTGTTTTTGTTTAAATCACGAGTTCATGGGGTCTTCTGTTTTAGGGTCACGATCGGTCCCTTCCCATGCAAAAGATAGGCCAAGTGTAAAAACACTTTGTGGAGTTGAGTTGGTGCTTGAGAACTCTGTCGACACCATCATCAATGCCGCCAGCAAGCTTCATGCTAAATGGGGAGCGAGTTTGGGTTCAAGTCCTCAAAAGAGAGCACGTAGGGGGCGAATGAGGATTGGGGAACTATTCATGTAAAGCAACGAGCAATCGGTGTTGAGCAAAGAACCATCCGAGTTAAGTAAATGGTTCATTCTTGAAGTAAGGCAACTAGCTCATTTTCGAACTTGCTGTGCTAAGCATATGATTAAAGTCGTCCAAACCCTACATTCATTGGGTGCTTTGTGACCATGTCAGCTGGCTTGCCACTCAACTGGTCCACTTTCCATTACTAACAGGAAACAACTCCCATTCTCGGATGAACGACCACCTTTCCTTCTACCTAGATTTGCTTAAACGAGCCTCGCTACTACAGGGAATGGAAAGAACCTTCCTATCAAAGGCGAGTGGCCAAAAGAACCGCCTCAAAGAACTTCTATACACTTGTTTCTTTTTTATATTAAATGAACTTTTTTATAATCAAAGAACATGTAATTTGAGAACTTCAATTGTTGCTTTTTTAGTATGGCAGCAAGGTTTCTTATATAAAGATATAACCTAAATGCAACCGTTAGCTTTATACGCGACACCAACAAATTTTCCCTTGTAAGGCTGACAACAAAGCATCGGAGCAAGAGCTTCCGAGCATCATCTTGAATAGGCCTGGGAAAGGGATTGATGAGTTCAAAGGGATAAACCAAGATCCCTTCTTTAATTCTCATCGGGGCAAGCACAGACCAAGTGGTCGATTGTTAAGCAGAGGTAGAGGCCGTCATCCTTCCTATCTATTGTCTGCTTGGGAAGTAACTGAGGATGAAGTACCTCACCCTCTTGCTTCATCAAGGAAGGCTTCCATGATTGCTGCTCCATCTGCTGTAAAATGGGCGCGTGTTCAACACTTCCACGGGTGAGTAAACCCAACCCTGCAAATGTGTTAGCTAACTCGGGTCCATCAGATCCTAAATCTACGCCTGCAATTAATGTAGAGCAGCCCACTAAATCACAATCTAATACGGGTAATTGTTTTGGGCTAACCTCTTGAAAGATGGTGCTAAGGCGGCAAAATTTTAACTACAATATTTGGAACGAGAAATTTTAGATGGAAATACTATCGTGCGAATGCCATCAAAGGTTATTGAACAAGCAAACCCTAGATGGGAGGAATGCCGAGTTGGCAAATTTGATTTTTCCTAATATAAGTTTCACCCAAGGAACCTCTTTCTCTTAAGTATAAACTATGATATTTGATGGATTGGCAGTTCAGCCATGTAATTTATCTCTCAAGGGGATTGTCAGTTTGGCCTGATGCAAATGGTACCTCTTCTTCCACTAACTTCCCACAATTCCAATCTGTCTAATCGACTCGACCAAAACTTTGATAGTAGAGGCTTGTTCAGATCAATTCGAACATAGATATGAGTGTATTTTCCCCTTGACTTTGACTCAGTAGTTTCGTATATTTGGATAGTTCGCCAAGTTCGATTCCCTAACCTCCACCGGAAAAGCTTGTCATATGGGAATGCCGTAAGCCTCATCTCAACCACCATTATCTCAATAGAAGCTAGGAAGCATATGAGGATGCTAAAACCTCTTTCTGGTATGGATAGTAGGAGTTGCTCGTAGTCCCTTACTAGTCCAGGGGCTTAAATCCATATTTTAGTAATCGATTTAAGGAAAGAGAGCCAGATAGTTCATAAAAACATGACCGATTCTTTTCCCAAGCCCTTCTTTGAAAGCCCTTCATAGCCTTTGTTTCAAGTTCAATTTCTTATGCAGTTAGGAGTTGAGGCGTGTTAATGGGAAGTCCGGAACATATATAAATCCCTCACTTTATTTCGTCGTGTGGTTGTCTGAGCCAAGGGGATAAGGTCTTGGCGGAAAGGAATCCGAAGAGAGGTTCACCTGTTATAAGTTTCGATCTATAAGCTTTCTTAGTACCGAGCTTTGTTGAAGAGATTAGAAAGCGGCTAACGAAAGAGATTACTTTCTTCTTTTCCCCCCGCAGCTATTCTCCTTTCGACTTGTTGGGACCTACTCCTCGATAAGAAGAGGGAATTAGGTTTGGGAGGATTACCAAAAAAGTCCTAAACCTATTGTAATTGTGCCAATTCAGTCATAAACTATTTTTTAGTCAATTTAGTCCTAAACCTTTTACAATTGTACCAGTTTAGTCTATCCGGCCAAAATTGACCGGTCATTGCCGCCGACGTGGACGCCTGGCTGTCCAACGAAAGCGACATGGCAATTTTTTTTCCGAATTTCTAAATATTTAAAAAAAAAATTAATTCTTTTTTTTTTTCCACCTTCTCCTTCTTCGGCCGGCCGGCGAGGTCAACCCGCCGGCCACCGGCAAAGGCAAGCCTCACCCAACAACGGCAAGGCCACCGTCGCCGGACACAGGCGAGGCCGCCCTCGCCAGATCTAGCGAGGCTAGGCCTCACCCAACCATGGCGAGGTCAAGCCTCGCCTTCCTTGGGCGAGGAGCCTCGCCGCCACCGGCGAGGTCGACCCTCACCTTGGCCGGGCGAGGCCTCGCTAGACCCGGCAAGGCTCGGCCTTGCCCAACCAAGGCGACAGTCGACGACGACCGGTGGCCGACGAGGCCATTGTCGCCAAATGCGGCGAGGTCGAGCCTCGCCGTCACTAGGCGAGGAGCCTAGCCGGCCACCGGTGAGGTCGACCCTCGCTAGATCTAGCGAGGCCTCGCCAAGCTCGTCGGTCGGCCAAAAAAAGGAGAAGGTGAAAAAAAAAAAAAGGAAAATAAAGAATTCAAAAATTCAAAAATATTTAAAAATTCGAAAATATATATATTAAAAAATTGCCATGTCGCTTTAACCGGACGGCCGATGTCCACGTCGATTACCGACCGGTCAATTTTGGCCGAATGGACTAAATTGACACAATTGTAAAAAGTTTAGGACTAAATTGACCAAAAAAAAAAAAGTTTATGACTGAATTGGCACAAATGCAATAAGTTTATGACTTTTTTGGTAATTCTCCCATTAGGTTTAGTGTTCTTGTCAAATTCAAGTCAATAGCCTTCACTTGATTCGGGTTTTCCCAAATCCATACCTCACGCAATGTTGGACATTTGATTTTCATTCAATTAATTCTATACAAATTATATATAAGGAGTCACCACTAGCCTTATTTAGGTCAACTAGAATATCTAATTTCATGTACGAACTAGAGATCTTACAATGGAGAATATACCATACAACCAATTGTCCAAAAACCCATTTCAGTATATCACTCAAACATTCAATCAAACACGTGATGTACCAATTGTCCAAAAAGTCTTACTTTTATAAAGTAACCAACACTGTTAATCATAGATCAAATCATATCTCTTGGCAAGGTGCCTATGATCTCACGAAGAACGAATTTCAGATTACGGTCCATCACAACAGATCTAAAATGGGGCGTTAGAGATGAACTCCTACTTGATCCGAAAATGGAGTCGTCGCTATCATATGTTCACCGATGAAGCTTCAAAAGATGACCAGTAGCCTTCCTTTTCGTCTAAGGAACAAGTCTAATGGACGAAACCCTCCGCTCAGCGACGGATAGAGATGGTGGCCAATGGTTGTGAACTATATTCTCTGGCTGGCCGAGAGTGGCCAAAGTAGAAGGAACTTGACAAATCTCCGTTCACCTTCTAAGAAATTTGCCATTTCTTTCTTCAACTTTCCTCTTCTCCATCTCCTCGGATGCTCGACCCCTCTCTCTCCTCTCTTGGCTTTTCTACCTCCAACAAACGCCTTAGTGAACCTCAGTAGCCTATGCCTTGTTGCGACCCAATCTCGGGCACCATAGAGCAGAAAGATCGGGTTTAGGGATACTTGACCATGAGAGTTCCCTCAAGGTTGTTGACATTTGATTTTTAATCGACACGTCGAAAAAGTAATGAATTGAGATTAAGGTTTCCGATCGCGACAAAACCCATTTCTCGACCAACAAATGTTATCTTTCATTTTTTTTTTTTTTTTCCTTTTTGTATTGTCACTTTAAAGCAATTTCCTATTCATTTTCAACAAAAACTCGAAAAGTAAAATGATTGATTTTTGAGTTAACTTTTTGGTCAACTTTTGACCAAAAGTCAACCCCAAGTCAAAAGTTGGTTATTTGCCAAAAAGATGTTAAACGGCTTTAATTTCAGTCAAGACAATTTTCAAAAATTTCAAAGATTTGATCCAAAAATTAACCTTTTAGGAAAATCAACTAAATATTTAACTTTTAGTCAAATCTTTGACCAAATTATCAAAAAAAAATCAAAAATTTACTAAACACTTCGTATTAACGTCAATTTGACTTTGATGTCGAAAATTTTATAATATTTGATTAAGAACCTTGTTTTTCAAATTTTTCAATTTTAGGTTCAAAATCAACCAAATATAAATTACTTTCATTTTAGTCATAATTAGATCTAATTCCTTTTTACAACATTTGGTCTAAGGACTATTTCTAATCCGCTCGTTCACTCAATTTTGATAATTGTCATGTCGAAAGGCGAATTACCATTCAAATTGATCCTTCATGAATTGCAAATGGATAATTGTATTTCACTTGTTTTCTTGAGATTAGTCCAAATCCAAGGTCCATTTTGAGAAATTCACTTGAGAACTTCCCAAATTGAGAAATTCTACTCTCTTGAATAAAAAAATAAATAAAAATCGAGCTATTTAGCCTCAATTGAAGAAATTCAAGTGGACCCATTCAAAATTAAGGTTTAATTTCATGAATCAAGGTCTAATTTCGATATTAGACCTCGATTCATTTTTTACCTAAGTCTCATGACTTCAATTCAAGGTAAATTTGGATGTAATAGGTTATCCTAAGCAATGGTAATTAGTCAATAAGTTTATCGCAGTATAAATTGAATTCAATTTCAATTCATTTGCGATTTCGAACGAGACATTGCAAAATTGCCCATTTTAGCCTATAAGGATCAATTATGAGTACCCATGGTCAAGATCCACTATTTTTCACAATAGTCATTCAATTAGGTTAACAAAAACCAATAAATCACATTCGAGTGGTTTAATTGGCTTAATTTGGTTAGAATTGGATCATTTCTCCTCAAATTGCATAAGATTTCTTTTCAATTTGGTCCTCAAGACCACATTGCATAAATTTCTGTTCCCCAACAACGACGAGCCTAAACCAATCAAGAACTGATCGGATCGGTGTGAACCAGCCTAACCGATTTGGCTGGTTGCCGATGAGGCAAGCCAGTTTGGCTCCTTGTTGGCTAGTTCTAGATCACCGATGACTAGTTCCCGAATCCTCATCACGCGTATTTTACCCTCATACCCTTACATTTTCTAGATTTTGCAAAATGACCCCTGAATTTATGAGTTCACAATTTTGCCCCTAATTAAAAAAGGTAAACAAATCAAGAATTGTGAAAGTTCAAATGATACTCAAAAGTCATTTGAAGAGCAATTGATAGTGAATTGGAGAAAATATGCCAATGGTATAACAAAAATGTGTCACAACTATAGCCACCATTTAGCCACCAAGGCTAACTCGAGTCCAATGATGGGCACTCTAATCGAGCTTTATAGATGTCCTAAATATAATTGAAACTTTAAACAACACCACTACTAAACTAAGAGCATAGTTTAAAATTTTGGAACTCAAAAGACGACATGAAAAATGTGTGCATGAGCATCACTTAACTAAAATCAGGTTCAAAACAATAAGAACAAGAAAATTCAAACAAGTTCATGACGTTCGAGAGGTCTGAAAAACATATTAAAGTGCTTTTTATTTTTCGAGAATTTTTGTGTGTAAAGTTCAAAAAGTGAGGATCAAAGTCTGTGAAGACATGTGAAGAAATTCAACGTGAAAGTTAACCTAAAAAATTCAAGAAGAAAATCACAGCAAAGAATTATAACAGAATGTCACAAAATAGGGCAAAAGAAAAATCAATGCAATTGAAAATGAACCCATTGATAATCTGTCCCAAGAAAATTACACAATATCCAAGACATCGTGAGAAACAAACTTTAGGAAGAAAGTTTTCTAAAATGAACTACATATGAATTTATAAATAGTCAATAATGCGCAACATCACATAAAAAATTCAGCAAAACAGCAAGTATCATGACATATCAACAAAGATTCAACCTAGTAAACACAGTTTGAAAATTGTGAAATTTTACCATAACATAGACAAAAGAGTGACGAACAAAGTTCATTAAGGCTTTGACCTAAGAATCTTTAACCAGAAAATCACACAAAAATAATAAAAATTCAGACTATAAAACAGGGTTCCGAATTTTGCCTAAGTCAGATTTCTAACCTAATTTGACAAAAATGGAAAACAGGCCAAACGATATGTGAATCATGCAAAATCAGCATCATTGGAAAGATTAAGGTGAGACCTAAGACTTCCTAAGTCGAGTCTAATTGAGGTCAAATCGATAGTCGAAAAATGATTAATCAATATAACATGCAAATCAGCCACGAACAAATTAGAACATGGTGCATGTTTAATTGTTTATAAGACCACCTAGGCAATGCACAAAAGGTGTGAAACTCGCACATGACATAAGGTTGAATGCGACAAAGGTGACCTATTGCTAAGAATAACATGCATAACAAATTTCAGTCACAATTAGCTAAATTGATGCATGATTTTCACTTATCAAACAAGATTCAAATATGATGTGTCTTACATCGATGCGAAGCCTATAATACTTGCTTCAAATGTTGAGAATACATCAAGGCATGGTTTGGCCATAGGGGCCCAAATAAATGGGTTTTGATAGGCTCATGATAGCCCCTAATTCAACATGACTATCACAGAACATGACTAATTTTTTATGATCTAATGACATACAAAATCTTATGAAAAATCCTATGTGTAGAATGTGACATGACAAGCATTTTCATGAAGACATCTAGACCTAAATTGGCTCACATGAAACCTTCGTGAAAATGACAAAATGGAGTCATGTGATGAAATGCACAAATTACAGCAACACCCAAACATTTGCACATGCAGTTAACATGGTAAACCATGTTCAATTCGCACGAATCATACCTTATTAGAACACTCACAATGTATATTACAGATCTTATGAAGGATACAAACTCAAATGGATTTAAGACCTTAATTCCAAGCAAACATAGGTCGGATCTAGTGCAGGGCATATTGACCTAAGGACATTTTTTACCTAGACTAATTAACTTCAAAAAATTTATAATAAAAAAATGATGTAATTAAGACAATTTCATGCAAATCTTATGAAGAAAGTATTTCTAAAATCCAAACACAAAAATCAATAGAAAAACAGAAATTCACAGCAAGTCAAAACAACAAATCAACATCAAAATCATTACATAATCAACAAATTCTAGAAGCATTTTTCAGTGACCAAACGACGTCCACTTGGGGTGTCAACCTATCAAATCAAAGCTCGTCGAGTCTAGTTTACATGTCTAAAAGGCCTCGAGGCCAGAAAACATCATTTACCACCTCATTTCAACCAAAACATAAAGTCACATCACATGAACATGAATTTACAGATCAAGACAAATCAAACTCATTCAAGTATATGTTCATCATCAATGATCATCAATTCATTGCTAATCATCTCGTAACATCCTAGACCTCAGATCTAAGCATAACATGTAAACCTAGGGTTGAATTCTAGCCCCGATCGGCTAATTCGATCTCTATTCATCATATTTGTGACCTTTTTGCGATTTTTGTCAAACTTAAGCATGATCAACAAAACTTGAACCTTCAGATTGCACCTAGAACTTCAAGGGGCTCCGAACTAACCTCGTGAACCATCGAGAGGTCAAATCAAGACCAGACGAGGTCCAATTTGGACTTGAGCAAAAGAGACAGTTCAGTTCAGACTGGCTTTGGCCACTGATTGAAGGAGGGGCCATGGGAGGTTCTATAGTGGCAAATCGGCTAATCCCAACCATAGCAAGATTGAGGACTATTCGATGAACAAATCAGCAGGAGTTGAGCTGTCGATCAATTATGGCAGGCCATCAGTCCAAGCTTTGACAGAATTGACTCAATTCTAGACTCCGACGGAGGATTGATCGGTTCAAGGTTGATCAATGATTTTCTTATCAATCTTCAGCTAGTTGGACATCGTCGACACACCAATGGAGTGGCTAAGTCAGCCAGAGCTTCGAGGTCCACCGTCGAACATCGGATTGGTGATCGAAGCTGCCGCAAAGAAGACAGGCGTACACGCCGATCCTTAGCCAAGAAGGAGGTCGGCCTTAGACAGGTCGATTAAGCAATCACCGAGGAGGATAGCAACCAGGGCGGGGACGGATTGGCGGTAAAGATGCTCAAGGAAGGAGGTGCATCACTGGAGGAGATCCGACAAGTGGCAATAAGGCGCAGCGGTAGGGAGAAACGCCAAGCACAAGAGAGGAGAAAGAGAGGGAGATTGGGCCAGAAAAATAGAGAGAGAAACTTTTAGAGATTTCTGCATTTTTTATCAAAAAAATTATCCAAATGAGCCTCCTAAGGTTTTTGGAGGGAAAACCTTATATACCTTGATTAAATGCTAAATCTTGACCATCGGCTTGATCCCAAGGTTAAAATTTAATCTAATGCCCCAATTATTCTCATCAAGGGCTAATCCTACCTTAAATGAGTCTTATGCTCTAGATGGTCTTGATTGGCCAAAAACGGGAATTTAAACGGAAATCAAGATTAAAGCCTAATTAGGGGCGAAATCATATATTCACGAAATCCATGGGTAATTTTGGAAAATTTTGAAAATCAAAGCACATGAGGACAACATACACATGGCGAGAATTCATGAGTGGTCGTTGGCAATCCAGAACCGGCCAGGAAGAGCCCGAATCGACCTGTCTCACTGGTGATCGATCAGACCAATCGGGATAGTTCACACCAATTCGACCAATTCTGGTTAGGCAGTCCTTAGGGAAGAGAAATCTATGCAATTTGGTCTCTCGAGGACCAAATTAAAAAGAAAACTTACCCAATTTGATGAGAAGAATTAGGCCAATTAAACCACATAAGTGTAATTTATTGGCTTTATATTGACTTAATTGATTGATTCTCATGAAAAATTGTGGACCTAGACCATGGGTACATGTAATTGGACATTATAGGTCAAAACAAATAATTTTGCAATTCCTTGCTCAAAATCGCAAATTAATTGAAATCGAATTCAATTTATATTGCAATACACCTATTCGACTAATTACTCAGACTTAGGACATCCTATTGCATCTAAATTAACCTTGAATTGGCATCACAACTTTTAGACAAAAAATGAATCGAGGTCTAATATTGAAAATTGGAACTTGATTTATGAAATTAGACCTTAGTCTCGAATGGATCAACTTGAATTTCTTCACTTGAAGCTCATTAACTTGGTTTTCCTATATTCAATAGAGTGAAATTCCTCAAATTGGGAGGTTCTCAAGTGAATTTTTCAAAACAAACCTCGAATTTGGCTTATCTCAAGAAAATAAGTGAAACAAATGCATATGTTCACGAATCATGAATGATCGATTCGAACCCCTTAATTAGAGTTTAAAATGGTAATTTGCCTTTCAACATGATTGTTCTCGAAATTGAGTGAACAAGCGGATGAGAAATAGTAATTAGACAAAATGTCGTAAAAAGAACTAGACCTAATTATAACAAAAACAAAATTAAATTTATTTTTTTGTTGATTTTGAACCTAAAACTAAAAAATTCAGAAAATAAGGTTCTATCGATTTTTGCAAATTTTCCAACACTAAAATAAAACTGACACTAAAATGAGGTGTTTTGAGGTTTTTTTATTTTTTTTATATCTTTTCGTTGAAAATTTGACCAAAAGTCATTTTTCCTAAAAAGTTGATTTTCGTGTCAAATCTTTAAATTTTTTTGAATAACGACCGACTCCACCACTCATGCGCTGCACCACTCCCGACACAGCCAGAGCAAGCGAGCTAGACAGAGAAAGAGGGCGTGCGTTTCTGTCTCCTCGTGTCTCATCCACTTCGTCTTCCTCGGGACGGCGACCGAGCAGGGCCGTCGATTGACGCCACCGCCTTCTGCCTCCTCTCGGCCCGGAGTCTCCTAAAGGTAACGCTTTTTGCCTCTTTCTATTGCCATTTGCGTTTCGGTTTCGTTTTCGTTTTCGTTTTGGTCCGAAAATGGAGTGTGTAGTGGGAACAGTTGGAGGTGCCCTTTTGGGCAGTTGCAATCCCGCTCCCGAGTGGCGGATGTGGATGGCGATGAATTGGTTTCCTTAATTGCCGATTGGCAGGACGATACTGAATGCTAATGCTGCTGCAGCATGCTTTTCGTTTTCCCTTTTTCCCTTTTAGGCGCGCCTGGGATATTTTTCCCTTTTTTCCTTTTCTTTTCTTTCTTTTGCCCCTGCCATTTCGATTCTCGTTCGGCAGCTGCTGCATCTTTTCTTCCCCACCGTCCTCATTTTTCGAGGTGACCTCCGCCCTGATGAATTCGTGTTGTTGAGATATTGCGAAATGAGAAATCTTTAGCTGTTTTTCGATACTGCTAGACGGGTTTTTCGTGTGCGTCTGTTTTGCAGCATATGAATTGACAAGCATCGCAGGCCAGGGGCATAACAGTTTATTCTTTTCTCTTTTTCGCTTAGCCATCCTCCATCCATTTTTTAGGAAAACAGATTCTCTTCTCCCCTAATGAATAACGGCCAACCCCAAAAAAAATCCCATGAGGCCCTCCAGCTCAGTTTCTTCTACAAACTTTGGGCTACTCTCGTCACTCAACTTTCCCTCACAAACACACACGGTCTCTTCTCTTGCTCAGCCACAGTCACGTTATTCCAGACACGTTTTTCTGTCTAGTCTTTATTGAAGAAAGACTTCCGGGTCGGACTTTTCATTTTTTTTTTAGTTCTGATGAGCTATGAAAACATAAAGAATAAAAGAGATGGGCTAAAAAAAGGAAACAAAAAGATGGGCCAAGGGAATTAAAATATGGGCTAGACTTGTGAAATGGGTTGTATATATGAACGATTGGGCTTTTATTTTCTCTTTTTTTTATATTTTTTTGCCATTTTTACCTTCTTTCTTTTTTTTTGCAAAAATGGAAGGAAAGATTGAGGTGTCAACAAGACTCATACGTACAAGAGGGAATTGGAAATAGAGGAAGCTAGTATACGGTGGTTAGGTAGTAGAAAGTATTTGAAATTGGAAAAAAAAAAAAAAAAAAAAAAAAAACCTAGGAGTAGCGTGGCGAAGATGTACTCTTTCTTCTGAATTTGAAGAAGGAAAAGTGAAGCTTTCCTAAAATGCAAATACCTAATAGAAGTTCCTTTAAATTTTCAATTTACAGACTTTGATAAAGGTGGGAATTTTACTACTGGGCTACAAATGAATCCTAAAATAAAAGCTAACTTCTCTTAAAGGTTGACCGAATGAATTTTTTTTCTACAAGTTGGTGCTCCAAGCAAGGTATACAACAATAATTTACATTTTATCGCTCGCTCACCTAGATCGTAGAAAAAGAAGCTTAGAGAGAATGCTTTTTATTGTTGAATTCCTTGGATGGATACAAAAGAGGGGAAGAGCACCCTTATTTATACAAGAGGTATTCTCATTACATCCGTTGATCGAGGTTAGATCTAATGGATGAGATTGCATCTTCCCATTTAATAACTGTTGGCATCTAAGTCAAGAATGCTCTAGAACTCAGCATAGTTACCATCTCGTCCATCTCTAAGAATATTCCAAAAACCCTACGCAACTTTGGACTGTTTCTTCCATCAAGCATGGCCTTTTGGTCATGTGAAACCTCGAAACCGTGACAATAAGCAAAATAAATGCTAATTTAAATTTTAGGATGTCTTATGAAGGCTTATGACTTCTTGTCATTGCCTTAGTTTTAACACGTTGTAAATATTTGTCAGTTCTAGTTTCTAAAAATTTACAAAGTCTTATAAAGATCAACAAATTGTTTTCCATACCCAAGAATAATATATATTCAATAACTATTAGGCTCCATTTATTTCACATAAAATGAATAAATTAGAAAATATTTTTCTAAAAGTGATTAGTTATATCACTCAAAAGAATTTATTAATGAAAACTATTTTTACTATCAACAACAATTTATGTACAAACATTTTCATAGATAATGAAATATATTTTTTTTCGTTCATTTTCATAAGTGATATTAGTGATCATCTTTAAAAAGAAAGTCTTTTCAATCATTCAATTTCACAAAACAAATGTATTTACTACTTCATGACGTTTTATATGCAAGTTACAACGATAGCTCCTGATGCAGTGCAAAATATTTTTTTCAGTTTTAATATTTTCTTCAATTTTTAATGTTGGCACACGGAAAACAAAACGATCTGCTAAGGTTATTTGTGCAATATGTTACTAAAATTTTCTACATACGTTAGATTCACAAATATTTCATCTGGATATGCGAACACAAAATTGTTGCCACTTATTATAGAAAGGCACTTAATAATAAATAAATATCTTATAAAAGAAAAAAGGACAACTTAAAAATAGAGGCATCTTTTATTGCTTGTTAAAGTGACCTCCGCGTATCAGGAGTAGAAGTGGGAAAACTTGTAATTTGGGCGCAAAATACGTAATTTTATTGGCACATGCAAATCTTCACACGTATATTTTTCAATAAGGCTCCACCCATGAGATAGTGGATATGTTTCCGAGATTAGTTTAAGTGAGAAACCTCACAATTCGAGCGCAATAATATGTCACCAACAAAAGCACTCAAATGACTTGATCCATGGTCGATAGATGTGCACATAATCAACACCCGAAAGCAAATCAATCTCATTCAGGTCCCGAAGCAAATCCTGCACCGGCTTTTCTTTATATTATGTAGCTCAAGCGTTTCGACTTTTTTCGAATCTAGAACTTTTTTGAAATTTTCGCAATACTCGGATATTAAATATGCAGTTCGTTTTTTATTTTTTTTTTCTCGTAATTTTCTGAAATTCGGATAATATAGTAATTTGAGGGAAAGAAAACACCGTTTGTCTATTTTTGAAGTGTAAAGAAAACAGAGACAAGGGGGTCCATAGAAAACTTAAAAAGTCAAGCCATCGGCGTTGGGCCGAATGCAGTCCACATCGTCCGAAGGGCCCAGATGGACGGGACGGTGAGAAAGTGACTCCGATCCGCCTCCAGACAAAAATTGACTCCCGACAATAGAAAATATGGGGACACAATAATAACACTAATAACAATTGAATAAATAAATACATAATGCCAAACCAAATAAAGAGCAAAAAAAAAACTCATCAATGTACTGAAGGGAAAGAAAATGGCAAACACCATAAATAAATAAATAAAAACTCTAGACTATGTATACTATAACAAAATACTATCCTAAATTTGTCTATAGTAACACAAATATCTCTAACTCTTTTTTGTGCCGATATATCCTCTATTTTAGTTCCATTCATAGTACATTTGTTACACCTATATAAATTCGAAATTTTTTACAACAGAAAAAAATTGGAAAATAATCTTGTCACAATTGACAAGTTCAAGGTTTTTTGTAATTTAAAAAAAGTTTAGGATACATGCATCACAATGGACATAGTTTAAATTTTTTTTTTATAATGTTAACCCTAACAATAATAATAATAATAATAATAATAATAATAATAATAATAATAATAATAATAAAAGAGCAAAAAATTCTGATGGGTAGAAAAATCTTGAAAAAGCGGCCACTTGTGGCCAACATCCGTCCCTAAAGTCAAAGCAACCCACATTTCACTTTCCCACCTGATGACCGGCTGCTCCTGCTTGCTGCCCTTCTCTCCACGTTACCCCACCATGATATTAATAGCCCTTTGCTCTTCTGCTGACACGTGTCAACACTTTTAGATAGGGATCTTCTTGACATTTTAAAAATTCAGCTTTCTGAAAATATATACATACATATATTGGGTATTTTATGTAATTAGTTGTTTTTTTTTTGGTCGTATGTAATTAGTTGTTTACAAGGTGAATTTTGTGCCTTCCCACCAATTATTTCACGCTTATTTGTGCTAAGTAAAAGTTCAATTTCATTTTTTGCCATATTTTCTTTACATTATGACGGGGTGGTTGATTTAAGTTTTGAAGAAAGTAATAAATTCTTTTATAAGAAGAAAGACCTAATTTGATTTTTTGTTACCGAGTGGCACCGCGATAGTAAAACCCTAATTAAATTACATTTCTCTTTCACATCTTAAGCGTGACCAATATATGCGCCAATTATTTCATACATCCTTTGGCTCCATAAAAATTCAAGAAACCTTCAAATTTTCATCATATTTACTTTACATTACCACAGGAGTTGATTAAGTTTTAAAAAATAGTAAATTCTTTAATAGCAAAAATACCCGATCTAATTCCTACCATCGAGGAGCACCGCATGAGTAAAATCACTAGTTGCATCCTATTTCCTTGTCGTATTTCTCCGAATCATTGCCTATGAACACGAAAAAGAAAAAAGGAAAACAACAAAAGAAGGGGGATATTAACGAGTGATCTTAAAAAATAATTAAATTAAATGTCTCTTTCATGTCTCGAGCGTGAGCATTATAATAATAATTTTTACGACTCGAATTATTATTCCCTTTGGTGGGCCCCAAAACCGACTCCTGCCCACACGCTTCTCTCGATTTAGGGAGACACCGGATCGCCCACCGGTTACCGGCTCGACCGGTCACTTCTGATCCCCACGATCGGCTGCGCTGTGCTTCTGCCCGAATTTCAAAATGCATTTCCTAACTTTTCACCGACTGCGGAGAGGTCAACGTCATTCCCACTTCAGCGGAGGACCGACGCCGACACTCGGGAGATCTCGGCCGTCCCGTCCCTCGTGAATAGAGGGCATCGTCGCCGTCGATTTACTGAGCTTTAAAAAATAGCTCATGGCCATGCAGGGGGGGACCGATATAATTTTATCCCCTAAAATCTGTATAAAATATTTTTCGCCCGTGAAATATGTTTATTATGTTTTAATTATGAACTTGCAAACAATAATATGTTGCATTTCACCACACAAACATCTCAAAACCTTTTCTAATCTTGCTATATAAGGATAGCTCATCTACTTTGATATTAGATAATTAAAATAGTCGAAGATATTGTATCAAGTGTAACTGGATAAATTTGATCGATTATTTATAAAGCAGAAGTTTAAGTTTGTTTAATTGGTAATTGCACTATTATAGATGAGATTAACATGTGTTTAGGAAAATGTTAACATGCTTGCCATGGTAATTTTGTTATAAGTGCTATACTATAGGTAAGAGTCATTGTATTTTAGGATCAAGTAGGGATAATTATTGAAAAAGTCCTAAGTGTACGACAACCAATTTAATTTTAAACTTTGTCATAAATATTTTGATAATTTCCTAATGTAGTTACTCCAGTCCCGCTAATTTTGGCCAAAGTCGCTAATGTAAACGCTATTCATCATTTAATTAGTGCTAACATAGATAATTTTGCAATTTTTAAAAAAATTTATGAATTTTCTATAAAAAAAAATTTCACCATTCATCTTCCTAATAAAAGGCAAGCAAGGGCCATGACACCCTTGCCAACCTTTGAGTAGGGAACACAATGCCCTCACTTGTGATCGACAGTCAATCATCTGTCAATCATGCATATTTCCTCATTATTTAGGAAAAAATTTTAAAAATAAAAAATTTTAAGTTAAAAAATCATGAAAATCATCTATGTTAGTGCGCACCCGTCCAATTTAGGTGGCTAGCACTAACCGAATAGTCACATTGGCAGTTTAATGCGAAAATTGTCGAGAATAACTTAATTGGTAAATTGTCGAAAGATTTGGTATTAAATTAATTCAATAAAAAATTAAAAATCGAATTCGCAGCCACAAAAATAAATTTATAATTTTTTAAATAATTTTATCACATCGAACAATAGGATGTGGGAACCCCAAATTTAGATTCATGGGCAATGACATTTCTGGATTTTATGGCATGCTGATCGTGGTTTGCTCGCCACCCAGTCCACTAACACGCGCCTCTTTCGAGGAGAGATGCCACGCTCACCTCTTCGCGCGTGCGCGCGTGCAATGCGTACGCAATTCTTTCGCGCGAAGCACTCAAACAAAAGTTCCTAGGAAGGCATTGAGATTTTTCGCTTTTTCTGTTTTTCGTTTTACTTTTAGTTTTATCGTTAAAAATACAATATATTTTCCACGAAACACACAAAAAAATATTTAAAAACATAAAATTTTAAAATTTAAAATGCATTTATTTTCTCTAAAAATTAACGATTTATAAAATAAGAGATTTTTCTTAAAAATATATTAATTATATCGTTTAAAAAAATGAGTGGTCGTGACTGACCTCTAATCAATGCCATTGGATCGCCACTCAACATCAACCTTATTCTGAGGTCCGGTCAATGTGGATGACCTCGGTTACGGCCATCCTTGCCTTCTATGGACTCAATCCGATATCTTAGATGCCTGGCAATTTAATGTATGAGGTTGTTATGGCCGTCCTCATCCCTGACAGCATTATGAGAGAGAGAGAGAGAGATGGGATGTGTGTAGGACAATGCACAGTGAGGGGAATTGCAATGAATAACAAGATTGAGATTACCATGACGATGATCAATGACGATAGTTGTTATGGTAGCTAAGTCAAGATTATGATTTGTGGGTATGAAATCTAAACAGAAGTATTTTAGAAACGAAAATTACAATTTTTTAAATAGACACAATAGAATATGGTGTTAGGGCACAAATTAGTATTTGTAAAAATAAAGTCATGAGAATAATTATAAAATGAAAAATGAGATATAATTTTAGTATTTCCCCTTGTAAGTTTTCTCCAGAGTAATTGTCATGTTGAATATATTAATTAATATGATGTCGGAGGTCGGATCGACATTTTTTACTGCTGAACGTTTCTAATTGGAATTCAAAGTCTTCTCATTCTCCTCGAAAAAACCAGAGGACCACTTCTAGTCCCTTTCGACAAGTTAGACCGGTCAAACTAGAATTTTAGCCGATTAACCTAATACTTGACCTAAACGGCTTCTTTTGAATTGTATTTTTTCTATGCTCATTGAACCATCATTATTTTAATGCAATTACTTTTAGGAAGCTATAATAAAAACTATATTGGATAAATCGAAGTGCCTCCATTTTCAAATAATTTGTGTAATTCACACTTCTCACTAATCTAGGTATATAATAAAATTAGACACTGTATCGAGTGTGACATGCAACTCAAGTCAAAAGGCTCGTGATAAAATAAAATGAAAAAGGTATTAAATAATTGCAAAGCTACATTTTTCTCCTATACGGATACTAATTTTTCTAATAAAAGTTGCCAATTGAATATATACACCCACACACATTGTAGAATTGCTGCCCATTGAACCAATTAGTCCTTTACTTAAACTCGATCTTTATAACTTTATAACAGAAGTAACTGAATACGAAGGCTACATTTATTTCGCAAAATATAAATGATTTGAAAAATATTTTTTTAAAGACAATGCCTCGTATTGCTTACAAAAATGAAGGAATGAAAAATATATGAAAAATATTTTTATCATATTTGAAAATACTTAGACCTAAATTATTGTCGATAGTAAAAAAAAATTCCATCTACTAATTACTTCAAGCGATGCAAGATATTATCTTAAAAAAATACTATTTAAAATATTCATTTTTTGCGAAACTAATGGGAGAGCAAATGTGATTATAAAGAATAGAAGTAATGAATCTTGTTAATAAGGAAATACTGCATATAAAAGTATAACCACATGGTCAACATACTCCAACTACTAACATGAATCATGATGACCACTTCAAGAGTCTTATGAAAGAATTTATAAAGATATAAATATAAATTTGAAAAAAACCCATCAAAAATCTAAAATTATACTCATCGTGTCACATTTATCCAAAAGTTTTCTTTTTGTGATACAAAACATCTCAAACTTGTAATTTTTGTCATATTACCCTTCCGTCAATGAGTATTGTTAAATATCTGCTTACATGGACTCAAAAAAGCAAACAATGTCGAAGTGGTATAAAATAGACGTTATCTTGGCTAATAAATCTTTTGATGGAATCTTTACAGAGAGTAAATATGTCATACAAATACGAGTTTTGAAAATTTTACGTCATGAGAAAAAGAATATGTTAAAGTAAGTATAGTTTGGGATTTGTGATGTCAAAAAAAATTCATTGATATAATTTGGAGTTGTATGTGGCTTTTTCCTTAAAGATTTTGGCCTAGATCTCTCGAATAAATTTTTGGTCAATGATTTCTACTTTTGGCCACAATGGTCAAAAAAAGTCAAGGACTTGGGGAAATGCAATCTGTCTTACCCCCAGACTGGCCCAGGACAAGATACTTTTCCCTATTTAAAAACAAAAATAAAAAGCAAAAATAATGGAAGAGCTTACATGTCGGATGGTTATTGGTCAAGAACCGACCGGGGTTCCGCCGGCAGTCAGCATCCAGTTGTTTCGTTTGCATTCCACCGACCGAAAAGGAGAGGAAAGAATCTGGACAAAAAAAGAAAGAAAAGAAGAGAAGAATCCAATTGTTTTGTTTGTCGGATAGTTATATGTTTTTTCATTTTCTTTTTTTCCCATGTCTTCGGGGAATACTAGGCTGTCATAGTGAAACCCAATCCCAAGTAACACTACTAACACATAATATTTTAAAGATATTATATAATTTTTATAAAATGTGGTATCACACTAATACCTATTCATCGACACTTTCTAAGAATTTCTGTGGTATGTCATGTTCTATGAGAATATAGTAGCACGACGGGGTGGCGGTGATAACAAGAATAAAAAAAAAAAAAAAAGATAGGACGCACTACATTTGAAAATCGGTCCCGCACATAAACTATGAAGATTAACACGTGTAGAGTATGGGATTTTTCAAAAAATGGGTCATATTTCCTACATTGCTGGTTGGAGAATAACTCCTCAAATTAGGTTTTTCTTATTCGTGGGTGATGGATCACGGAGATAGATAAGCTTCTCTCTATGGCTCTGTTATTTTATGAAAAATGGATGATTAGAAAAATATCTACCTAATAATGATCACTTATATTACTTTAAAAAATGAATGAATGACAAATATTTTAATCATCCAAAATAGTTGGACATAATTTTTTTTTATCTATGATGAAAATATTTTTAAGTATGCATAGGCTCTATTTATTTTGGGAAAAATAAATGATTAGGAAAACATTTTTCTAAAAATGGTCATTGTATTGCTTTTTAAAATAATTAGTCAACAAAAAATATCTTCATTATTAACAACACTTTATATCTCAACACTTTTGTTCGTTGTTTTTAAGCAATGCAAAACTCAAATTTTTTATAAAAAAAAAAAAATTTCAAATCTTTTATTTTCTGTAGAACAAATAGAGCCATAATATTTACTCATATTAGAATAAATAATGCATGTAAATCTCTTTAGGGAGGTTTGACTACTCAAACTATCATATCATGATAGTCCCTTGATGTACCTTGCATTATTTGTTGATTAATACAATTGAGTATAATAATTTTCTCACTAACCGTTTTCATTCTTGCTATTTCACAAATGAACCACAAATCATGCATGCACCTCGGTATCAAGGCATTGGGCTTGAATCGACTGATGTACAATCATGACTGAGGATGGTAAACTCAAAACAATCCTTTGAATTGTGTCCATGGGTTAGGCTGTGATATCTAGGCACTTTGTCAAATGAGAAAATATTAAGTGGTTTTATAATGTCACGTCAATAGCTAACGTGACGAGCATTTTTTACTTACATTAATTCATAAATTGATACATGTCAATTGATGAGGAATACAATGACAGTTCTTCTTCCTTCTCCAACTGCAGGCTCCTTCCTCTTCAACTGGCCATGGACGATGAATGGTCAAGCCAGATTTGGAGGCACCTATCATGGGAACAATGGCATCGCTAGCAAGGATCGTGTCGTGGCATGGACAAACTTCTAGATCTGGGGCCTTGGCTGCGAGCCCTTATCATGGATGTAGAACAATGGCTGGCTGTGTATGCCGCGAGTGAAGACCGTTCCCAAACCAGATTCAGAGGCACCCACCATGGATGAACAGAAGAAGACAGAAGCCATCCATGGCCTGGTCGCAGCTCCTTGAAACAAAGAAATTCCTTATCTATTTTTTTTTATTTAATTCAAGACACGTGTCAATTATTAAGTGGACAAAATGCTCGCTGACATGGCTTTATGAGACCATCGAATATTTTGTCCTACCAATGACCTAAACACTTCGTAACTAGCTTCAAAAAAAGCACAAAAAAAGAGTCATAAATCTATTGTATTAATACTAATTCAATCTTAAATCTTTCATTTGGACTAATTTAATCCTAAATATTTTCACATTTATGCCAATTGAATCAATTCGGCCAGTCAAAAATCGTTGACATGAAAGCCGAACGTTCTACGTGGCACGATCAACACTTACGTTGACATTTTCCTATGATTAATTTTTTTCCTTTTTTTTTCCTTCTATTTTCTTTCTTTTCTTCTTTTCTATTTTTTTTTCCTTTCTTGTTTTGTCTTTCTCCTTTATTTTCCTCCGCTAGCTGTCGGCAAGGGTGAGGGTTGGGATGACTTGCCACCACCCACCAATAGGCAAGACCAACCCAAGGGTGCCCTTTGCCAAAGGCCAACGAGGGCATCCTAGCCCTCCTAATCGCTAGCAACCAGCAACCTTAGTAGGCCATGATGGAGGCTGGTGGAGGAAAATAAGGAACAAAGGGGGAAAAAGGGAAGAAGGAAAGAAGGAAAAAAGTAAAAATAAAAAGGAAAAAATTAATAAAAAATCAAAAAATAATTAAATAAAATAAAAATGTCAATGTCATCGGATACGCCACTTAGGATGGCCAACATCCATGTCGGTAATTTCCAGCATAAATTATCTAAATGGACTTAATTGGCACTAATATACAAAAAATTATGATTAAATTGATTCAAATAAAAATATTTATGACTGAATTTGTACCAATACAATAAATTTAAGACTTTTTAATACTTTTCCTACTAGCCATGGCCACTAGCCTTGGCAGTGGTCTAGACATTAGGTTAGGTGCTTGGTTCATCGAGGGATTGCCTAGGCCACTATTTGTGATATTTGATCTTCCATGCTAATGCCAACGCTTCGGGCGTCCTCAAAACCCTTCAAACTTGTGTCCGAGGGATAAACTTCAAGGCATATCAACCATTGGCATTGCAGGGTTTGCCTACATGGATGAAAGGATATTGCATGGCTAGCCTAACGTTTATTTAGATCTTAAATGCAAGTCGTGGCATTGGACCTCGCATCGATGGTACGGGACATTGACGTAGGATTTACATAGCCTTTGCTCTCCAACTTCAATATAGCTATTTTTGGGATGTAGTTCCTCCAGGTTCATTTAAGTTGATGTCGGAGCAATTCAACATGTCTCCTGGTTGCAATCGAGTGGCCAGGATGGTGACATTCATGCTGCGGCCCTAGACTAGATCCAGCCTAGTGACTAGTGCACAATTTGCCCCATAGAGACATACAAGATGTAAAAACATGGTGGAACTTTGTCACGACTCGAATCACAAAACATAGGCATAGGATCTTGCCATAGAACTTATATGGTGTTGGGCTCTTTCACCTTGATAGCTAATTTTTGGATCATAGTTTTCCCGAATCTGTGAAATTTCTCAACGCGTCTGTCATATTTTCATTTCACCCATTGTATGAGATCATGGTGTGTCATTCTAAGTCAATTCTCATATCATGAATTGCAAGACCTTATTCATTTTCCTTATTGGGCATAGGATCTTGCTGTAGAACTTATATGGCATTGGGTTCTTTCACCTTGATAGCTAATTTTTGGACAATGGTTTTCCCAAATCTCTAAACTTTCTTTGCACTCTATCACATATCCCCTTCACCCACTATCTATGAGATCATGGTGCGTCATTCTAATTCAATTCTCATATCATGAGCTATAGTACCTTATTCATTTTTCTTATCATGGCTTTTTCCAATTCTTCTCCTCCTCCTCCTTCTCCTTCTCTATTTTCTTTTTTAAATGTGTAATCAAGTCTTAAAATTTGTTAAATTAGTCAAATCAAATCATTCTGTTGATCGTACATTTTTAAAGTTTTAAGATTCAATTGTATTTTCTTGACAAATTTATGAAATTGATTGTACTTTTGGAAAATTTTAGGACTCCATTATATTTGGTGATGAGTTTTATAATTTGATTATACTTTTTGAACGTTTTAAAATTCAATTGCACTTTCGAAACTAGTTTTCTGACTTTTAATGCAATTATCCCTTTTCCCCCTACTTTTCTTTATGGAAACTCCAAAAATAAATGTCACCCTCCATCTTTTTCATAATAAATGAGCTGTCTCTGAAAACATACCCTAGGTCTATAGTTATGCATGAAGAATGACCCTCGAACGGTTTTCCACGTTAAACGTGATGAAGACATACATCGGTGCACTTACCTCATGCCATTAAAGGCGACACCGACGGATTATTTAACATTTAAAACCCACTTCCTTCTTAATAAAAAAAAAAGGAAGAGCCACATACATTTCATGCCCACCTGAGGATACAACGCAAGAAATAAAATATAATAAGCTCCAACTTGCATTATTCAATTATTATGACCAAAACCCATCAAAATTCCCCAACTTTTAATCAAAGATTAAGCCACACGAATTTTTGTTCCCATTACAATTTTATAATTTCCACCCCAAAAAGTCAAAAAATTGGAACTCTCTGGGATCAGTCTTTCTTCCTTAGATCTTCCCCATATATATATATATTTTATTTTGAAAAGCCTAGATACTTCAAAAGGTGGCCCCTTTTTCAACACTTGATAAAATACTGAAAAAAAGTTTAATTTATTGGATCTCCTTTATGGAATAAGAATAAAATCTGAGCACATGCGTACAAAAGCATGGCACTATCTCCAATTCGAAGCTATCCCTTTCCATTTTCGCAGGGAGATCTTTCTTGTCGCGTTCTTTCGGTATTAAAATATTAGGTCTATTTCCCCTGGAAAAATCAAAAAATTATATCGTATTATAAATTTACCGCAAACGGTAAAAAGAAAATTCTCTGGATGCGGTCTTCGTCATCGTTATGTAATCCTTATAATTGCAATAAATGAATTAATTTTTTTACATGTTCTTATTAATTAAACAAAAAATTACTTAATTAGTCTAATCAAATCGCGGTGGACCACCACAGTGCATTAAACAATGGGGGCAGTTTATTTATTTTTTATTTCTTCCATACGAACATGTGTCCAAATACAAGTTTATTTAAAGACATTTAAGCGCCGTTGATCCAGAGGAGTCAAGAGGTGCCAAGGAAATGGAAAAAAAGAAAAAAAAAGAGGAGGAAAAAATTATAGCTTACTTTTGAATTTGGCGGTGTCCATTTTCAGAGAATAAATTTTAGTTATTGTACAATCATGAATGATGGACTGTGAAAATAGTCATCAATTATTTTAAATTTGAACTTGGAGGGTAATGTAACTATGAATTACAAGCACAATCTATTCTAAAGATTGGCAAGTCGCGATTACCAATAAATTATCGATATTAAAGTTTCTATCGAGTTAATTTAATTTAGTGTAGAATAGTGTTTCATAAAAAAAATAAACTTAGTATAATTTTCTGTCAAAGTCAAGTCAGAATATTTCTCGTATTGCTAGCTTAATTAATTTTTTTTTTTTGGTTAATATTGGGCGATTTGCAAGCAAATTTCAAAATGAAGAAGTCAATGTTTGACTTGAAATTTGCTAGATCTCAACATTCATAAATTTAATATACAATATCAATTTAATGTTTTCTGAAAATACCAACAGTGAGTATGCTGGTTGTTGCATTTTCAAAACATGAACCCATAAAGTTCATCTTTGAATAGCGTCAGATTGTGGATCTAATGAGAGATATTTTATTCTACATTTTTTAATTTGTATTTTTCAGATTTTATTAATTTCTCGCAATACACATTTGATATGGTCAAATTGAACTCTCTGAAAATAAATAAGAACCGGCAATAGATACAATTCTTTCAAAGTATGGAGTTCTTTTGTATATTTACCAAAATGCCAACTCCTAACAAATATGTATTCAATTAGAATAACCTGTTATACCAAATCAGATTTTCAAAATTAATTTTTTTATTGAGATATTACAAAAAAAAATCCGAGTTTTCTAATTTTTTAATCGACGTAATTATTAGCTTTTCTCGTACCTATCAATCAATGAAATAAATAATTTTATACAAAATCAAATGAATTAAAAATGAATACTTATTTTCTTAGTCATATATTCGTTTTCTTCATTTTTTATTTAATTAATTAGTAATATAAGGGGGGTGGGGGATAATAGTTGGTCGAGAACTCAGACAAAAGTCAAACTTCCTAATTAAAAGCTCCTGCTGGTGGCCCGTTTCCGACAAGCCGCGAGCCCCACGCGCGCTCACGTGGGCGCGGCCGCATTCGATCGCTCCCCCGAGAGTTCGCTGAACTCCTTCTGCTAACTTCGATATTTGGCGCGTACAGAAACCCCACCTTCACCTCATAAAAAAAAAAAAAGAGGGTCAAAACAAATTAGAAAAAAAATGAAACTCCAAAAAAAAAAAAAAAAAAAAAAAGAAGCAAAATCCCACATACATTCCCCGAATATAGCAAAGAGGAAAAATAAAAACAAAAACAAAAAATAAAAAAAGGAAAAATAAAAGGAAAGGTAGGAAAAAAAGAAAAGAAAAAAAAGAAAGAGCACAGCAAGCACAAAGAGTGAAGAAGAAACATCTCCTCCCTCTTTCTCTCTCTCTCTCTCTCTCTCTCTCTTAATCGCGCCCGACCAGCTCGAGCTCCGTCGCTCCGCAACTCGGCGCAACCGTCGCTCGATCGGACCTCATTGCCGCCGCCGCCCTCCCCGCTCCGCCGCGCCGCGATCGCCTGATCGCCATTCCGCCGTCGTTCCCGGCGACCCCGGGGGTCCCGTCCCCACAGCCCACCCCCACCCCCACCCCCACCCCCTGCCCGTACGATGGAGCCGTACGGTGCGAACGGCGAGGAGCCGCGGCCCGATCCCGGCGCCGAGACCGGCCTCGAAGGTGAGTGACGCGCCTCGCTCGGCTCTGCATTTCCGGCTTCCTTTTTCTCTCCGGTTTCGGGAGTCGCGCCTTTTCCTTTCCCCCGTCCCGTCGCGGCCGCGCGCGACGGTTTTGCGGCGGCGACCGGGGGCCGGGGGCCCGCCGGGAATGCGAATCGTGAGCTCGTTCGGTTTTTTTGTTTCGCGGTGTTTGCAGAGCACGTGTGGCGGTTGGATTTGGGAGGCGCGAAATCGTACCCGTTGAGGCCCGGTGAGGCCGATTGCATCTACTATTTGCGGACAGGGTTTTGCGGGTACGGCCCGCGGTGTCGTTTCAATCATCCGCCCGACCGCAGCAGCGCGGTAAAGTTTCTGGCCTCCTCCGGTTTTGCAATCCGATCATCATTTCATCGGTTGGTTGGTCGGATGCTTGTTTGATCCTTTGATCTTGTTTTGGACGGGCGTGATCTTGTCGTTTTAGATTTAGTTAAATAGGTGTCGGGGTTTGATTTGGTAAATATTATTCAGACAGCGAGTGATGATGCTGCTATGACAATCTTGCTGATTAAGGATCTCAAATTGTTTGGCTTAGAGTAACTATGTTCCGAATAGACTGACGGGGATCTTTCTAGTTGCCATTTCTGGGTGTCAACTCAGATGTCATTCACCAAACAATGTAAGATTTTGTACGCTTCTCAGGTGCTTGGGGCTGCACGAGCTGGTGCAGTTGAGTATCCTGAACGCTTGGGCCAGCCAGTATGCCAGGTAAATACATTCGGTCTTCTTCTTTTTAAGCCCATGTAAGTATGCTCGATGCTGGATGTGCTGGGGTGTGCTCTCTGTTTTTCATAGGTATTGTACGACGAAGGTTTTCTGTTCCTTTCTAATGGGTCCTAGTTTGGATGTGTAATGCATTCTCTAAACTGCAGTACTACATGAGGACGGGCATGTGTAAATTTGGCGTGTCCTGTAAATTTGACCATCCTAAGCAGGGAGTTGGTTCTGCTATCCCTGTCGCGCTCAATTATTGTGGTTTCCCATTACGCCCGGTTCGTATAGCATTTACTTCCAGAGTTTAATAAATAGATGCCTTGTTAAGTATCGTTATCAGATTTGTTCCATGTCTAATTTTACGAAAAATGAACTTTTAATGATGTCAGGGCGAGAGAGAGTGTTCCTATTATATAAAGACAGGGCAATGTAAGTATGGTGCCACGTGTAAATTTCACCATCCTCAGCCAGCTGGAATCCAGTTTCCAACACCAGGAGCAGCACCACAGATTGCTCCGGTGGCTGCTCCAATGGTGGCATCTGCAGTGTACCCTACTGCGCAATCCCCCGCTGTTCATTCATCTCAACAGTATGGTGTTGTAGTTGCAAGGTCTCCTGTGTTGTCATCATATGGCCCCTATGGTTCTGTTCTGCTTCCCCCCAGCATGGTTCCTTATCATGGTTGGAGTCCTTATCCGGTAGGTGAATCAAAATTCACTATTTCCAGCTTCATGCCCTATAAGTGCATGCACTCTTCAATTGTATGATGTCTTCCTCAGGCAACACTTGGTCCGGTGGCCTCTTCAAGTACTCAACCCTCTACGGGGTCAACTTCAGTGTATGGGGTAACTCAACTATCTCCACCAGTGTCAGGTTTCCCGGGACAATATCAACCTTTACTTCCCTCTTTGGGTGCTTCAAGTGGTGACCAAAAAGAACAGTCACTTCCACATAGGCCTGACCAACCTGAGTGTCAATATTACATGAGAACAGGATATTGTAAATATGGATCTTCGTGTAGATACCATCATCCGACAGATCCGGTTCCTCAAGAAGCAAGTGTTTGGCTTAGCCCCATTGGCTTGCCATTGCGTCCAGTAAGCATCTTTCCCTTGCCCTTTATTTTCCTTGAATACTGGTTCTATAGAAACTCTATGCTGGCACTAAGTTCTTGGGCAATCTTGCTTGTCTACTTAATCAGCACACTTTTAAGAATGGGATTAAGCTGGCGTTTGATGTGGGGTTTAATGTGTGTTACTCTCTTTCTATCTTCTCTGCATGTTCTTCAGAGAATTTTCACAATGCGTGACTAGTGGTTGACAATAATTCTCCACAATGTTGCCTTCGATTATTTGTGATCCAACTTCAACTTATATGGTTGTGAGAAGAGGAGTTTATGGACTCAGTTGAGCTTTTCCCATCCTGGGGGGATGCATTTATCTCACAACTTAGAGATTTTAGAGACCATAATCTTTCTGGCATACTACTTGAGAGGCTTATTTTCATGACCAATGAAAAGATGTCTTTGAGCAATGCTCTGTTGGTTACAGGACATGATATATTCATGGACAACGAGCTCCAAACTGCAATCTTCAGGATTTAACGGCTTTAAAGTTCAGCCCATGATGTGATCTCCCTGGAGTCTCCTACCAATGTCCATAATTTAACTCGTAATACCCACTTGGATTTTCTATTTCCAAGCATCTGTTATCCTTTCCATAGTTCTTCCCTGTTCTGGGTTTTCTCAGAAGTGTTTGAGTGGCAGTCAATGATACTATCAATTTGTCACTATTTTGTTGCTATGGATCATGATTTTTCAAGTGGAAGGAAGATGGAAACTTGTTTTTTCTATCCTGCCGACTTTGTGATGTTAGTGCTAGTGTATACAAAGATATTTATTTGGTCCACTCTCTTCCCTCTCAATTACGACAAACTAGCAAGAGAGTCGTATCTTCAAGAGTCCTAGAGTCTCTAGTCTAAGAGTTTCCTTTCTCTGCAATTATGAAGAGTGATACTACTCCATTAACCATATCTACTTCTTGAGGTATTTGTGGAAATCATCTCTGCTAATCATGTCCTTTAGGGAAGGCATTGTGCTTTTGTGTGATAAATGCGGTAGAAAAAACTACCAGCCAAATAACATGCAAATATATACAAAATCATCATCTTCCCAAGAACTCAGAAAATTTATGGCATGAGTTAGCTTGTTATTTTTGGACTGTGTAACCATAAATAGAAGTCAAATTGCATGTTATTTTTTCAGTGTTATTGGCAGCCAATGATGGTAGGGGAGGTCTTTTGTCCCTAGACTAGTATAGGAGATTCAGATTTTCTGGCAACTTTCAAGTCCTTCCTCCATGTACATAGTGGACGAATGACTGGATAAAGTTCAACATAAGAAATGTAGCTTTGTTTGCCCTGAATCGTGTTTTCTCTATTGTCGAGTGACTAATGTGTGTAATACAGATACTTAGCCTGTTGTCGAAAAGGGGGACCTTCTGAAACTGTCTATTGCTATTTATAAGTATGTAAGCAGAAGTGGATCCTGTTGTTATGTATTCTATGAGCCATAACGCCTTTGTCTGACTAAAGTGTGTCATTGAATGTCTTCTATGTTAGGGAGATGATGCAGCTCACAAGAATGATCAAGTTGATATTTCGCGTGATATTTCCATTATTTTCGAGTTGATGCAACAATTTATCTTCACCAATACTCGGTTATAATGGAAAGATGATGGCGACCTATCGAATTGATCAATATTGTGGGCTGTGTTGGCAAACAATGCCAGTTTTTTGCTGGTGCAATCGGTAAGCGATCATCTGACTAGCAACTCAGCATGAGATTCATGCGGAAACTTTTCTCCAATACCTAGTGAATAGTTTGCTGAGATAAAGATTCTTTTACTGTTTACAATTTAGACTTAACTGTGAATTCTGGGAGAAGTTTCTCTCTTTCAAAATTGAAAATCAAGAGTGAAATCTTTCACAAGAGTTGCATTACTCCAGTTAAGCTCAGAGAATGTTAAATGATAAGTTGTTCCTGTAATTCTTTTCTACTTTCCTTTCAGATTTTAGCTCTTGACAGCAATGTGAATTCTTATGTTCTGCTTTTTTTGACTGATTCAGAAGTCTAGGAAAGCTAAACTGAGAGTCCTATGTGTTCGTCTGTTATTGGATATTGCCATTCTTTGCTTAAATGGAGTGTATCTGGACTTATCTTCAATGTCTTATATGGGAAATGTCCATTTAGGGATCTGAGAATAACAAAAATAGCAGATAAAGAACTGAGAAGGTATTGCTTATTCAGTTGACTTAGCTTATCGTGGCAAGTGAGAAGATGGACTATTTAGCATTCTTAGGGAAGGCAATAATAGATCTGATTCGGTATGCAGAGTGCAAATATTAACATCTGACATTGTAAAAACCCTTTATTTTTTTCTTAAATTTTTGGTTGGCTGCTTGCTTGGCATCAGTGTTTGTTTATGTCTGTTTCTGTGTGATGTCTGCATTTAGTTTGAATACTCAGTCTACACCTCCACAGGGCTTGATTATCATATGCAGTATGCATCTTGCATTCCACTGGGTATCGAGTCTTACCACAAAGGTGCTTATCTAAAATAAAGCTAGAGAGTTTCAGAGTACAATCTAATGCTGGATGACATATCATGCCTCCTGAGCAGTGATAATACCCCTACGCTGGCCCAAAGGAGTCTCATAACTATACCTTATTTTGCATCTTCTCACTATTTATCCTTCTAAAAGATAGCTGGATCAGCTCAAGTATGGCTAGTCTAAATTGAAAAAGCACATTTTGCCACGTGAAGTTTGTCCTCTGTATCAATCTGCCCATCTAAGTTTTATTTACGTACTACACTATTGGAACTGTAGGGGTTTGCCTCAAGTTCTTGCTGCTGGTGAAGTTTTTGTCCAATCTGATGCATGAAGCATGTAATCCACAATGACTGTAATGGATATGTAAGAGATTGTTCGATGTGAATCTTGGCGATTAAACTATGAAACTTCAGCCAGGAGTTTCTGCATTTGCCGTCCCAATCAAAGATTACTATTTAATAATGGCAAATATTGATTCTATGCAATCGTTTTTGAAATTATATCAACTTGGTTTGAATGTTGCATGCTTAAAGGGGTGACTCGATAGAAATTTGCTAGTGAAAAGAACTACAGGCAAACTAATTTAAATTCTGAAACTTGTTGGGCCAAAGTAAAGGAAAAAGAGATTTTAGGGGAGAAAAATGATTCAGATTGTGCATACTTCATGAAATGAAGTGTGCTCTTTTTTTTTCTAAACTAAATTTCAGTCATGTTGTAGGTGTCTGCTTCTTTCTTCTTAGATGGATTGCAGTGTGCATGAGATCTGCATCCTTCAACATGGAAATATATTGAAAATTAGAAAGTTTTCTGGATGCTTGCCAGCATGTTTTGTGCTATAATAATACAAGCATAGGTTAGTTTCTCAGATCATGGTTAATTTGTTTGAATAAAAGTATGCCTATATCGATGCATAGCATCATGTCTCATTGTCTTGTAGGTTTTATAATCTAGACAAATTTTCCTCAGTTGGATCTTCTCTTCAGCAGACATGTTCCCCTCCACACCACCCCCCCCCCTTTTTAAAGTATTTAATGCTGATGCTAATTGCTGACTTGTTGATTGTTATCCTGGATTTCATTCTCACTACTGCTATGACAGGGAACATAATACAGCTAATGTCTTTTCCTCTGAAAAAGCAGATTTATGTTATTGTATTCTTTCTGTCAAGTGGTATCCACCAAAAACGACCATTCATCGCATAAATGCCCAAAGAAAATGTTCCATTATGGAATCCAATAAGAGCTCTATCTCCAGTTCAATACCTATTCCAACTTTCTTATTTGACTTGTGATACATCAAATATGCAATTTACCTGCAGGTTTAAGTTGTCTCACTCAACTTGTGTTTGCATTTGTTTATGAGACTGGAGTATGAAAATAATGAGATTGCAAGTTTACTATTTCAAGCTCTTTTAGAGAGGATAATCTTCCTACATGATAGTGATGCTGATGCGCACTGCTTGTGACTTGCCTCTGGAGTCAATATAAAACTTCAATAGGAAGTGCGATTCCTGGAGTCAGTGGAGTTTTTTAATATGCCTTGCTTATTGCTAACCTGGTTACGTGTAGATGCTCCCTGATTGGTTAGGGTGCAGATTGTATGGGCTTCCCTAATTAAGACAGGCATAACTGCAAGCTCAATAAGCACTTTTGCCTGCTCATACGCAATTTATTGACACTGGCTTCTCTCATTTAGAGTGAATTTTATCACTCTATATTCTATGACTTTGCCATCTTCTGCATTCCCTCATGACATGCTAGGCAATTTTTTTTAACATACTTTGAAAAAGAAGTCCTGCAGACACATGATAAGCCCCAACACGTAGTCACTCTTCATAAAGAGAGTACTCAAATTGGCCTCTATTGCTGCTAAATGGTATGGTAGGGACTTGATGGTTAAGACTCAGAAGCAGATTTTTTGACATGGGTGGGGCACGCATATAGGTTCACTAGTCTTTCAAATTTGCATCATCTCTAATTTCATTACTCTTACATCCCATAGTCGTAATTGTTCATTTAGCTTTTCTCCTAATTTTCTATTCTCCCTCCATTTTTACACAATAATATGGGATCTTTTACTTTGATAGACTTATCATGGTCGTATTGCAACTTTCAAGTCCATGATGTGTGATTGGGCATCTCAACTTACCTTTTCCTCATTGTCTACATGAAAGTTTCGGCTTTTGCAAAGCTACTCTTGTTCATTCATGCTTGAGCTCAGCTTTACATGATTAATTTGAGTAACCCTACCATAACTTATTATTTTGGCCTTTTTTTTTGTCAAGGGTGCGCCAAACTGTACTTATTTTGCACATCATGGAGTATGCAAATATGGACGAGCATGCAAATATAATCACCCAATGGGAATGCTGAGCTACAGCCCATCCGCATCTTCTCTGGCAGACATGCCTGTGGCACCCTACCCAGTGGGATCTTCCATTGGCACACTAGCTCCATCTTCTTCTTCTTCAGAATTGCGGCCTGACCTTATTTCGGGGTCTCTCAGGGAGGCATCATCTACAAGGTCATCCTCATCAACGAGCGCATCCAGTGCATCAATTGGTTCAGTTCTTTCGAAGAGCGAAAACGCTTCTCATTCTAAGTCGCAAAAGTCTTAGTCAAACTCCTGGCTCTTCACCTAGCAACAATAGCAGGACTACAGAAGATTGGAGTTCATTCTAAATTACTGGAACAAAAGCTTTTCGTCATACATAGTTAGCCCAATTTTTGATGAACCCAAAACATCACATTTTTTGCCAAAACACTCTCAATGGAGACGCGTTCTCAGACTCTGGTGCCAACATTCAGATCCCGCTGCAGCTCCTGTCGGCTCCAGCTCCACTCTAATACAATTTTTAGTTGGCCATATCTTTTATCTTTTGAATAAGCATGGCCAATCGACAAAGGATTAGCACAAGCAATATAATTTTCCTTCATTGCTTTGAATATGGGCAGGGGAGTCTGCAGTCAGAAACATACGACCGTCTGCACCAAATTTTGAAGGTTGTGTTTATTTATGACTAAATGGTGAAGATTGCTGGTAGTGTCCTTCCTCATTAGACATGTCATGTTGCATTTACCATCAATTTTGGGAACGAGCTTCCTGTTCAACTGAGAGGGAAACTCGAAGTCCTTCCCCTCCCTTCTTTTTGTGCAGGGTGTATTATTGAATAAAGAGCAGTTGACAAAAGACTCCAAGGGCTCCTTCCGGGTTCCTTTACCGGATAATTAGATATATCATCCTCTTGATACAATGACTACTTGACTTGGTCTTTAAAATTATACACGATACAAATACAAGAACCATTCTCACTAACTTCTTAGTTAATTTCAGTCATATCCCTCTCTTCCGAGTGTGAACCTTGCTTCTCTTGTGATTAGTTCTGATTATCATTGATCGGCAAAATTGCCGAGTTACTTTGCCGGAAACTAATTAGCTCGCTCGAGTAGTTATTATGTTTCTCTGGTACTAAAGATAGAGATACGCAGTTTTTAGTGTGTTTATGCATGACAACTGCTTGCTAGAAAGAACAAGGAAATCCTTGATTCGCCTACATAAGTTGGCTACTTCCAGTAGACTGCTGGCATTGCTTGTCACGAAAAGTTTTTTTGTGCAAAAGATGCTGTTCATTTAGCATTCTACTAGAATGTTGGCGTCATGAAAGCTTTAGTACAATAGGCACATGTTATGCAGGCATTCTATAGAAATTCCAAATTTTTTTGCCTAATCTTCTTATATGCAGGTTTTCGCCTTGTTTAGTTTCGGTTGTGTTCAGTGTTAATGCTACGTTGGGGTTCAGTGTTAATGCCTCGTTGGGGTTTTACATGAACGAGGAGGATGTGCATATATATGCTTGAATGATTAGATTCATTTGGATTTTCATCTTGTCGTAATCTATGTACAAGAAAGCATCTCCTGTATCAGTAAACGCTTGGATTGCTTGCTTGCTTGCTCACCCGGATCATGGAGATTAAACTGATGAGATCATATCTTCCCATCTACCAACTAGTGGCATTTAAGCTGAAAATGCTCTAGAACTCGGCATATTTACTCAATCACCTGTTCCTAAAAATGTTCTAGAAACTTTAGGCGACTTTGGATGGTCTTCTTCAATTGAGCAAAGTTCTTTGGTTACGTGGAATCTCGAGACTATTGACACTATGCTATTTGGGTAGGCCAATCTCTAACAGTGCTATGATTAATGCGATCTCTCTTGCTGTCATGTGGCTGTGACGACCCATTCATCCGAGGGCAGAGAGCCATTGTATTGAGTTGAGGGTTTGGATAAGGTGCAGCTAATGTCCCAAACCCAAAGACTTAAACTCGAACCATGACTAAGTCCCGCGAAGGTTTTTCAGACGGTACCCCAGATGCGTTTTGATCAAACCAACAACAGACTCAAATTTTGTCTGATACTATCGATGCAATAGAGATTTTAGGTACTTTAGAAAATCATAGCGGTAATTACGAAATATTGAATAATACGATTTCTGTTCATATTTTCACAAGAAAGATATATGGAGAACCTTTTGTTTTCTAACCTATTGTTTGTGAAAGGTCTTATGACTTATCTGAAGTGTCTGAAAAGGCAAAAACGTAATGTGAACGGAAATGAGAAATCACAAGTGTTTTTATTTTTTTCCCCTAAAAACTAAGAAAATAAAGGCAGTGGGGTTGCCTTAAAATCTTTGTGGGTCCCTTGCAAAATTTCTAGAGATCTTCGAGGGTCATGATGTGAAGGGACAAGCGAATCCCGTGGAGGGACAAGTTTATCATTACTGCTTTTGGTTTTTAACCGGTCATTATCATGAGTAGAGTTGAGCACCGGCTCCGATTTAATTTGACAGCTCGACTGAACCGAACAACTGAACTAGTTTTTAGTATCAGAAAATTAACATTTTCGCGAGAACCGAACTATAAATTTTAAACATGGAAAAGCAACAATATAATCACATGATAAACATATATTTTTACGATGAAATCGTTCAATGTTTATATTTTGTTATATATATATATATTGTGTTTACACTAAAATCACATAATAAACATGTTTTGTAATGAAATGGTTCAATGTTTATACTTTGTTATAGACATTTTTTTTTTTGTGTTTATACTAAAAATTAACAAACTTTTGTTTTTTTTATCGACATGTGATAGACTTAATTGATCAAAATAGAGTTTAACCATTTATGAATAGAATTTCAGTAACTTGAAGAGAATCGACAACTCGCTAATGAAGTCATTGATAACACACAACGTGAAGTTATGACACTAGCTTCGAAATTGATCAACGGAGTCATCGATATTGACAACGAGCAATCCATACAAGGATAGCCGTTGGGTGGTTCTTTTTATTGCTGTTATTCTAGGATGATTGTAACCTGTTATTTGCAAGTGTCGCTAAATAATAGGAGACTGGGGGTAATTTCTTGTGATTAATGTAATTTTCCGTAACCACTAGGAAGTTTTTTATATATTTGGATTTAGTCTGTTGTGTGTAACCATTTGTAGAGTATTATAAATACTTCAAGTGTGTTCATTGTGGACTCCCTGAACAAACAATAGAATTAATCTATCAATTCCTTTACTTTAACCGTAATTTCTAGATTTTTGGTTGTCGATTAAATTCTGACATGGTATCTTTATGTCATACCACTTTGTCGTTGATTAAATTCTGACAAAACCTTTTATGCCATCGCACTTCATCATTGATTAAATTCCATTGAAACATATATGTTCTTTGTGCTCCATTGATAAGACTCATGTTTGGAATCATCATAAAATCCGTCTCCTCTTAATAAAACTAAAGGATAAATTTTGGTAAAAGCTATTTTATCTTTGATTAAATTTCAGTGAAACATGCCTTTGGCCAACGTAAGGGGTAGACCTTCCTTGACGTCTCATTGAAGAACAATCGAGAAAAGTTACACCAAATCCTTATATGTCTATTGGAATGATACAATTAATTACTTTGTGAGCCACATGTCAGGCTTGAGTAAATTGATTGCCATCAATGTCGTGAAAGATGTTCTCTCAAGGCTAGGATTGTCTAATCGAACACCAGTATCCAATCCAATGGTAACTAAATACATTCATAATCCCTCTCCATTTATTATGTCAATAATGTTGATCAAAGTAGTTAACCCTAGGAGGATTATGCAAGAGCCTGAATCTTTTGATCAAGGTCACAATGACGAGAATGATTAGGCTGATGTTGGTCAAAATAACCAAATTTGTGACAATAATTTGTCAAATCAAATTGGTCAACAAGCTGGTTAATTGCCAAATGTTGAGAATATAGGCTGTAATGACCCCAGCTCCATCCCTAAAATCTCGAGTGGTAAGGGTTATTTTCACTAAGTTCCAAGCGCATTCCCAACCCATTTATTTTATTTTATTTTTCATTAAGAGCGTGTAGAAGCATACATACAACACTCAGACAACAACAAATAGCCAAGAAAACAACTATTTGCAAACATAATATTTCATTAGTTACATTTACAAGCCCTTCTATCACGGATCATTATATTTACAACCATTAAATGTTCTATGCTCAGAAGGCTAAGATAAACCTTAGCTCCTTTAGTGAGACTACAACTCCAGAACTAGTATGATTCCTCCATGCCTATAACTCTGAAAAACAATGGGGTGAATGATAAACTCTGTAAGTAAAACTCACTAATTTTCACGTAGAAGGATGCCTCATCTATCAACAAGCATGTGACTCATCCCAAGTAGTTGTTGATGGCAAATCAATAACAAAACAAAAGCTTTATCTTGATTAGAATATGAAAAATCCTCATTCATAATATGCAAGCATTAATCAAGATCCATTACATAACATGAGGAACTCATTCCTCACTCAATAATATGCAAGCATAAATTAGTTTTCATCCCACAACATGAGGAACTTGCCTTACTCAATATTATACAAGCATAAATCAAGATCCATTTGATGATATAAGGAATCCATGCACATGGGATTCATTTATTAATCAACCGAAATCCATCGATTCTTCTATAATTTATTGGGCATTCGAAATCCATCGGGCAATATCCCCTAATCTGAGGGTGACAACGATCCTCCAACTATGCATTCGTCAGGCATTTGAACTTAATTGAGCAATGTCCCCTAATTCAAGGGTGACGGTGATCCTCCGACAATGAGTTTGTCGGGCATCATCGTTGAAATCCATCGATCGATGGCTAGAAATTAGTCACTCGTGTGACCATGCATTAAGCATCACAATTTGGTTCTTATCTTCATCTTTAGTCTAAGGCTTGTAGGCATACCATGCATAAAGTGTGTATAATGCCATACTGAATCCGAGTCGTCGAACATGCCAAGCGCGAAACAAGGATCGCGGTTTAATCCAACACATTTGAGTACTGATCTAATATCAAACTTGGCTTAGGAACGATACGTCTCAATATCGCATTGAGACTATGAAAGGACCGGCCCGTTGTGACATGATCACCGACCTAAAACCGAACTTGGCTTGGGAACAATACACCTTAATACTGCACCGAGATCATGAAAGGACCAATCCATCAAGACACGTTCATTGACCTAATACCAAAGTTGGCTTGAAAACGATATGCCTTATTATCGCACTAAGATTGGGAGAGGACCAATTCGTTGTGATCCCACGTACGTCAAGGCCCATGAAACCCTTTTTCGGAGCTCAGGGCATAAACCAGAACATGCACTTGTGAAATAGTTTGAAATAGGTTGAAAACAGTTTTATGAGGAAAGAATCAAGCTTTCACAAAAACATTTTCCAAATCAATTTGAAGTCAAGCGAAACCAAAGCATATCAAATAAGTCACAAGTACTAGGCTTCATCCAAAGTAACTCAAGCCCAAGCATGAGCCAAAATTCATCAAATAAAGACCGAACTTCAAACAAGGAACAAAGTCTAAGCCAACTCAAGCAAACCGAACCTCAAGCAAACAAGAATAAGTTCTAAATAATTTTGATTAAGGACTCGCTACACATTTGGATTAGCGTACCACAACGTTCTAACTAAATATTAGTAAGTTTTACTTACAACTTTTTAATCGGGTGACCTTAAAACAGTGGCAGCGAAAAGCATGGCGACAAGGACGCGTAGGGGGAGAGGAGGCCAAATTTGAGAGAGGGGAGGGAGGGGCAGGGAGAGGAGGAAAGGCTTTGGGTGAGAGATCGCTTGGGATGGAGGGTTTTACCCTTATTTATAGGGCCTCCCTCAAGAATGGTCCAAAAGGGGCATTAAATGCGTTCGCACCATACTTAGCCTGTAACTCATTAAATGCGTTCGCATGCATTCACACTTAGCTCGCAATTCATCAAATGCGTTCACGCTTAGCCTGCAACTCATTAAATGTATCTGCATGCATTCCTACTTAGTTCGCAATTCATTAAATGCGTTCACATTTGTTTACTCTTACTTTCTAAGAAAATTTGACTAGTCCAAGGCCTAGGTGTCCCCCTCATTAATGGGTCAAAGTCCAAGTTCAAACTTATCTTCTAAGGCAAAGATCCAACGTGCCAAGTGTCCACACTCTTTAGATTACTATGCAACGAAGGCATTAATTGCAACTTGGAAAAATATTTAAGTTTTGAAAGTCTTGTCATTGGGTGGGGATTAATCAAGTTTGACTATAATCGACTGCCTTATTTGGCTCGAGATTTGTGCCTAAGTCAGGTTCAAATAGAACTAGATGCAACTGGGCTCGATCGGGCCAAACCGAGCTTGAACTCTCCTTTACCGAGAAAAGGGGCTTGGGATTGGGTTTGCCCTCTGACTGGTCCACTGACCAATCCACGGGCCAATTTCCCTTGGCCAATCTTGCGGCTAGTCCCTCAGCCAGTCGACTAGTCCTGTAGTCGATCCCGTGGTCAATCTAAGGTCTTGCGCCACAAGTTATGGTCTGTTCGAAATTGAATCACGTTGAGTTTTATTCAATCTATGGTCGATTATTGGTTGTCATGTAATCAAGTGGGATCGATTGATTCGTCTCGACTCACAGTCGCATTGGCTCGACTCATGGTTGCCCACGACTGGTACAATGATCGGGTGGAATCACTCGCGATCGTGCCTTGACCGGGCAGAATCGAGCCATGACTATCTGCCGATCCGTGATGGTATGTGGCCATTCCACAACTGATCTTTATGATCGAATAACCTTTCCATGACCGAACACTCTAGGACCAATCCTTTGGTTGTTGATTCCCGAACGGGCTTGTTGACCCATGATTGGCCCTCGAGCAGGCTCATGGTCTAGTCCTGCCATTAGCATACCGATTTTTGGCCTACAAAGCAGAATCAAAATAAGGGTTGAAATTGAGCATGCTACATAGGCTTAGTGGCTCCATTGGTTCCACCCAATGTGAATATTCCTATTAAGCCTCACATGACAATTAATGTTGATAATCTATCAAGACTAATGTTTTCACCTAGATGGAAAAATAACCAACCAAATCCACAATTGAATCTTTGTCAAAGATGTTTGACAACGATTGAGATTAGACAAGGGTGTTATCATACTTGTTAAGAGAACCACATCTTGAATGGGTTGACAATTTGCCTTTTTTTAATAGGCTTTAAAATCCCCAATTTGCCATACTGGTGAAGTTAAACAATTGATGATTGAACACGTTGGTTGGTTTATAGCCCAATGTACAAAAGCAATAACAAATGATTTTTTAAGACTAGATTATTTTTTATCTTTGTAATAGATTTAGTCGATGTAAGGAGAGTTTCATCATTTATAAACACAATAAACACAATCAAAAACTTAAAGAGAATTGACAACTCGTCGGTGAAGTCATCGATGGCACACAACGTTAAGTCATCGATGAAGTCATTGATAGAGGCAATGAGTAATTGATAAGAGGATAATTGTGGGGTGATTATTTTTATTGCGGCTATTTTAGGATTTTAGTAACTTTTGATAGTAAGTGTTGCTAGATAATTGAAGACCCTTGAGTAATTTTTAATAAATAATGAACATAACCATTACGAAGTTATTTTATTATTTCAATTTAGTAACCGTTGTTTGTAATTGTCGGGAGAGGATAATAAATACCCCAAGTGTGTTCTTGATAGACCCCCTCCCCCCAGAACAACAACAAAAGACCTATTATCTTTCAAATCTTATACTTTAGTTGTATTTTCCAGATAATTTGTCATCAATGAAGGGCGTATATTTTAATTATAGCTTTCAGATTTTGTTGTCTATTAAATTTCGGCATGATATTTTCATGTCATCACACTTTATTGTCGATTAAATTCCAGTAAAATTTTTTATGTCATCGCACTTTATTGTTGATTAAATTTCCTTGAAGCATATCTATTCCTCTTGCTCCATTAATAAAACTTCCGTCTAGAATCACCACAAAAATCATCTTCTCTTAATAGGACCGAAGAACAATTTTTTATGAAAGATGTTTCGTTATTGATTAAGTTTCGACGAAATAGCTGGACAAAATAGTTATTGGACCAATTCCAAGTAGAATCAAGAATCAACAATTCCAAAACTTGTGGGGTTGATTCCAAAACCTACATCGACTTAATTAGGAACCAATTACTGCTGACATCAATTTTGAGTATATTCTTTTTCTCAGTGCGTAATTACATTTTGAGTATGTATCAACTTGACCCCACTCTTTTGTGGTCATCTACCCCGTTGACTGCAAGTTTAGTTGCAATATCAAATTAAGGCCGTGATGTAATGGCGAACAGGCTGTAAATCCAATGGAGCAGCACTAGCAAAAGAGACTTTACCTTGACAAAAGAGATAGTGTTTCCATTGAAAGCAAGGAGCTCCTCGTAATCATTATTTAAAAAACCTCATGAAAGAAACCTTAACATGATGATTATTTGGAAAAGCTGTAATTACAAACCTTTTAATTAAGCGATTTACCAATTAGATATTACTCAATAATTGATTTGAAGTGTTAAACATTTTAAACTATGGTTAATGGCACATCGAATTTTATATTCCTTTAAAAAGACCAAACAAGTTTTCTAATATGTATTTAACAAAAAAAGTAAACAGGTTTCCATGAGAATTTAAATTAAAAGAAAAATAAAAAAGGAAAGCGGGGAGAAGCACACAAAGTTGCGGAAAGTGAAAGGACACCCATCAGGCTAAGGCACTGCAACCAAGGAACCGTGACGTCGGGGCCACGCGACCCTAGGCTATGTTAGGAGGATTTAGAGTACGTATGATAACGCTTCTTTATCTGGAAATAGATTCTTTTCAGAAATAATTCTTTTTTATTTCTACTCTGGAGAATAATTTCTGAGTAAAATAAGATGTTTTGTAACTACACAAAATTTCTACTCTTGAAATAGAAAAAGAATAAAAATGCGTTTAGTACGAAATAGTTTCTTTTTTGTATTTATTCGTTTTTTATTTTTGCTCACAGATCACCGACTGCGGCCATCGCCGCTTGTCGCCGCCCGCCGCCGCCGTTGCACGATCGCGGTTGTTGATCGTCATTGTTGACCGCCCCTACATAGTCCATTGGCCACCGATGACTGTCGACTGCGGCGGTCAACGGTGATAGTCGGCAGCCTACGGCGACGGGCAATGGGTGGTGGCGGCAGGTAGCAGGCAGCGGGCGGCGGTCGGCGGTGGCTCCGAGCGGTTGGAGGTGGCTACGGCAAGAGAGAGGAACAAGAGAAAAATAAAAAAGAAAATTGACTTATTTCTAGAAATTGTTCCCAGGAACAAAAGTTTTACCAAACGGATTTCTGTTCTTTTTTTGTTCAGGGAAACAAAAGAACAGAAATTCGGAGGAACAAAAATGTTACCATGTACCCTTAGTTTTTAGGATGAAATTAGAAACATAATAACTTAAAAAGGGCCAGAACGAAATTTCAAGAATTGACTATTCCTCTCATTGAACATTTTCAAAAAACTTCACAGTCAAAGCAAGTGGTACTTTTAAGCTTTAGGCCATGTTCAGGTGACTTTTGACTCGCCGTAAAGTTTATCAAACGCCGTAACTTTCACTAAAGGTCATTTGAAAGCTCGAAACTACTTTGTACCCCAAATCATTTTTGCATGAATTTGGCATAGCGGAAAGGAATCATGCATGGTCCCCTATGTTTGGCATTTTCTTGTCACACAGATCACGATCATCTCCTTTTGGGTCTTTCACTCCAGAGGAATGAACCCAATCAAAACGCATCCCCCATTTAATGGTCTGAGCAGTACACAACTACACATGACATGAATGGCCATGTTTCAGTGGGCAATGACCCCCACTCCCCATTCCCTGTGCCTCCCATTTTGGGTATCCTCCATTCAGCTCCTGTCTCCCGCACTTTCTGCTGGTTTTTCCTGTTTCTGACTGCTCAGCAAGTCAGCATCCTTCAAAGGACAATGCTCTAGGCCAGCTTTTGCATTCTTTTCCCCTTGTTGCTCCACCAGTGTTTGGACTGATGTAGATCTGAAGGTGCGAATGTCATGAGAGCCGATGCTTGTCTGAATGCGCAAGAGTATGTCTTTGGCTCATTTGATATTGTAACTCGTCATGGTTACTTGGCTTAATGCAGGTAAGGGAAAAACATTCTGAAGCAGAATGACGCCTTTTTCTTTCTTCCTCCTTGAACCAAAGTAGAGAGTTTAGTTTGAAGCAGAATGCTGGGCATTCTACAAAGTTATGGTATCCTGGTGCGCCTTAAATCGATCTTCCTTCTGGAAAATATTATTTCAGATCATCAAATACAATCAATTCATGACGTTTAGTTTGGCTGCAATGACCCACAGATCCACACACGCACATGCACAATATAATTGCTCACTACCCGCCTATTGCTTCCAATAGCCGGGTCCATCAAGTTTACAGCTTTGCTCTCACTTAACGGAAACCTATCTGGATGATTATGACGTAAACAACTCGCTGCCTGGAGTAATTGTAGCAGTTCCCTCGCCCATGACTGTCGTCAAAGCCATCTCTTCCTCCCGAATCCTCTCGAGCTCCCATGCGATTGCGTCCATTTTTAGTCGCCTTTCACGCGGGGAAATCATGCACAACAACGTTAGCCTCATCAAGTCCCTCATTCCATCCATTGTGAAAGTTCCGACTAGCCGAGGGTCCACAAGGTTTATCAAACTTTCACGGGACTCCACCTAATATTGAATTTTCCGAGAGTAGACGAGAAAAGATGATCACTGACTATGTCCTTTACAAGTCACTTTTTAGAATGTAAGAAGATGGAATGGATGGTTAGGAAGGTTAAACAAGCAACCTGCTTGTCCTCATCTCTTTTTCAATGCTATGCAAGTGATGGAAACTAAACTGGTGTTACCTTACTTTACAACCAAGTTACTCGATTAGGCATACGACAATAAAAAAAAAAAAAGCTGGGAACTTTTGACGAGAGAGTGAATTGGAGCAAGAGAACAATCACCGGTTGCATTGTGATAACCCTGTTTAGGGAAATGATCCGCATGATTCAAGATCTTTACTATAATTTTGCAGCTGTAAAATATAGAATTTCAATCGATCAAGTTGTTGATAGTAGATTGTGTTCATCTTCGTAATGTGAATGTCAAGAAAATAGCAAGCAGAATCCTAACAAATTGATTGCATAAAAGTATTAGGTAGAAGTATATTTACCCACTGGATTAAGCTTTCATGTCCTGACAGTATCATATTCGGAGCTGCTTCTCCGGTGACAAGCTCCAAAAGAAATACTCCGAAGCTATACGCATCGCTCATCTCAGAGAAACCACCCAATTCTCCTGCCCTAAATAGCGGTAACACATTACATTTCCGTATGAAGTAATTTTTGTTCTTTCCGACTTGAATATAAAAATGATGCAAGAAGAAATAAATTTACTCTGGATCTTGGAAAACACTGACAGATGCGCGAGATGGACCTGCTTCTTCGAGAAATTTCGTGAGCCCTGCATCTGCAACTTTAGCTGTGAAATTCTCATCAACCAAGACATTAGCTGTTTTGAAGTTCTTGTGCACCAAAGGAGGTCTAAGGCTGTGCAGATGGCTTAAGCCTGCACTGGATACAAATAGAAGTGTTCTCAAGTCAGATAGTCTGTGAGATCATGCTAAATAATCTTCTGCAATCGGCTCATAGCTGCGGGTCTACCTTTAGCAGCCCCAAGAGCAATGGATATCCTCTGCTTGAACTCTAGCTTAGTCGAAGATTCTTGTCCACTGTCTGCAAGAGCAGCGAAGTTACGTCAGTCATAACAATTAAGTGATTTCCATTTGCCATTACCGAACCAACAAGCTTTAACCACATTTTCCTACCGTAAAGATGGTTGCACATGCTGCCATTTGGTAGGTAATCAAAGACTAACATCTGACACCCATTTTCGAGGCAGTAGCCCAGGAGAGTGACTAAATTACGATGGCGAATCTCTGACAAAGATGATACCTGTTTGGAGACAGAAAAATATTAAAATACAAACATCTGGATAAATTAAGGGCAAAAGACATTCAATAAAGATGTTTGCTCAGAGAGGGGCACAGAAATTCAAAGCACTGATGATCTCCATTCCTGATGAACACTCATGGCGATTAGAATGCTGTATGTCATAATAGCGGATCTTAAACAAATGAGACCTTCATGCATAACGATCCCTACCTTTTAACCATTATGTGTACATTATAAGAGGCTTTAACTAAACAACAAAGGTTAGACAGTATTGATGAAAAGCACCCACGATACATGTAAGTAAAAAGCCAGAAGAGCTTTTGTACTCAGGGAAGGCTCCATTGAAACAAGTTATGAGTGAAACAGAGGTTCCAGATACTGATCTAAAACAGGTTATATATTGCTTGTACTGGTACCTCAGTGACAAATTCTGGTTGAAGCACACCTGTGCGCCTTTTGATGGCAACAACTGTTCCATCACGAAGTAAACCTTTGTAGACCAAACCGAAACTTCCATGTCCAATGAGATTGCTCTCATCGAACTGCTTAGTAGCTATCTCCAACTCTTGCATTGTAAACTGCCTCGCTCCATGGGGCCAAGATAGCGGCGGAGCCACTCCTGAACCAGACCCACCTCCCCTGTTCCACTCAACTGTCACAAGGAAGAGAATGCTGAAGTTTCTTACAGAAGAGATAAATCCGGATGTATAACTATGACAGGTTGTCCCTTTTCAGTTCGATGGAGAACTTACCTAATGCAGATGGTTCAGAAGAACCCGTCTCGGAATTCCTGTTAGCTGAAGTGTTCAGCTTTGACATGCAAAACCAAGCGAGTCCAACTAGGACAGCCACCGATGCAATTGCCCCGGCAGAAACTGCAGCTATTGATGCTAGTGAATTTGACATGGCCTTGGCTTCACTACTTCAGTAAGCCTAATCATCAAACCTGCCAAGCACAAGAACAGCTCTGGTAGCACAACCAATGCAAATAAACCATGTAAATGTGATGTTGGGGTTCACAGTGGGGAAAAGAAGAACGAAGTGCAGTGTCTGATACTGGTGAGTTCAGAGGTATTAACTGGGTCAATGAGTCCTCATTATTGAGGAAGCTCTAATATACAAATGGGACTTGCGCATTTATAGTGATTTTCTTGCCTATAGGTGTTGAGGAATACAAAGCTTCAGTCTCGTGTACTTGCCCTGGAGCTAGACATGTGGTGAGGACAAATGTAGCTGAATTCTGGACATGAGAGGATCAACACATTTGCTTTCTTAAAACCTTACTCTATGGCTATGCACAGTGCTTACTACTCAGCACCTCTCCAGAACATCCTCGTCCTTGAAAGCCAAAGCTTTCTATTTTATACGATTTCCTAGGAGGAAAGTTCAATAATGATCTAATAAGTAAGATAATCTCAAGATAAGTCGCCATTCCATCTTTTACTGCTAGAAAGATGCCCATGTCACATTGTGAAGCAACTTTTGGAATTTCTTGATCCCCACAAGGTTAAACATGCAAAGAAAATTTCATTACTGGGTTAAATCTGAGGCCTTTCGAAAGGTAGGAGAGTATTTTGTTGAGTTCAGGGATTCTTGCAAATGGACACTGCCGAGCACATGAGTGTATGTATGCAGGAGAGATCCAAAAGATTGCTAGAGGCTCAATGGAGAACCTCTCCATCAAGAAATTGCAGATGCCCACATGGTTATTTTTGTACTGAGACTGTACGCACGTACATTTTTTCCTCTTTTTCTTGTGGGTTTTGTTTTTTGTTTTTTTGAGATGGTACACATTTTTTTGGCGTGTTGAGATGTACACATTGACAGGTATGAAAGTGACATCAAGTTGGACACAGCCTCTTCCGGAAGACATAATAATTGAGAAGGAGGGTTGGGGTTTTTGTGTTGGGGGGAGAGGAATCAAAAGAGAGAAAGGGTAGTTATAAGTGTTTCAATTTGAAGCCTCTCTTCCCTGAATTTGCTCTATCTTCCTTTTTGCCTCTTTTTGTCATCTGACCTGGAAAGAAGAGAGTTAATTCGTATTTTTACTTTTTCTGGTATAAAGAGATATCAGAGTCTTTTTTGATGGGGTCATGACAGCTTGGCCAAATGGCATTGCAGAAGCAGCCTAGCAGATTTTTTGTTTCTTTCTTTTCTTGGCCTTTGCTGATTCTTTTAGATTCATTTTTTTTTCCTTCTCAGGACTATTCGAAAAGGAGGCTTATTTAATTAATTTGTTTTTTTTTTCTTGAGGAAAAAGGAGGCTTATTGGTTGGGCCATTTTCGCGGAGATTTTGGCGAGAGCTTGTGAGATAAGAATGCTCTCTCTCTCTCACACACACAAAAACAAGCTCAAGGATTGTTTTTTTCCTGTTTTTGTGGCTGCTCTTGCCTGGACTGAAAGTGAAGGTGAGTGGGGCGGGGAGGAAACTGTCATTTTATGCAGAGCATCGGCTGGAATTAAGAGGCTCATGTCCTTCAATCACAGATCCAGAGGGAGGGAGAGAGAGAGAGAGAGTGAGCGAGTTTGTTGGGGAATGATGCAGTTGTCAAGCAAGATGCTGTCTTGACATCTTGTCCGAGGCTGACAGCATGTGGGGGAAGGGGGGTCTTTTGTACATGACATCAATGACTCCAAAAGATCTGTTTTCTTTGTTCTTCTTTCTTTTTCTTTTGGTGGGCGGGGGGCGGGGAGGGGAAATTTTTTAACTCCCATTTTACTGTTCTCTCTTATTCATGAGACTCATTCATTTCTTCATGCATGGTTGGTAACACTAACATTTCCACAAACCTAACAAAACAACCATTCATCATTTGTCTTACTTCATGTCTCCCTAAGTGGTCCTCATAACATCCATAATTTAGAGTCCACAATACAGAAAATGCTATAAATAATTAGACACTATAGCAGATTTATACAAAGTACGCGTACGTAAATCTTCAATTGGACAACTCCACCTTTTCTTCGTTGCCTCCTCTTTCCCCATGTACCTTGAAGACTTAGAAATATACTGTGAGAATGGGATGATCTGTGCTTTACTGGCCTCGCCATAATTTCAACTATGACTCTTGACTTCCAACTCATGCATACTGTTATTGGCGAAGGAATCGCAGAATAATGACGTAGTCTTCTTCTTTTCCACCATGATCAGCACGAAATTGTAAACATAGATTTGTGGCTTTGGGTTGGGATCATCATGGATTGCTTGTGTGTCACACATGCATCATTGGTTCCCTCTCTGTTGGTATGTGGAACTCTTGTTTTGTTCTTCTTTTTTTACTCTTGACTTTCCACTTTTTCTCCATTTTCCTTCCGGCGTGACCAACCTTTCGAGAACTCCGCGAGCTGCGCCGTGAATTTTGCATCCAACAGTGTGGTGCCGAAAGTTAATGGATCTCACAGCCTCTTTGCTGGACTAAGAGACTAAGGAAGAAGAATCGAAGTAGCTTCCAACAGGCAAAGCTAAGCTCCTCAAATCATGGAATCGCTTCTGTGTCATGGTTTTACCTTCTAGAAGACACCGAAAGACCAAGACTCTGATTGATTTCCCAGAGAAAAATGGAAAAACGACAACTAGATGACTTGGAGATAAAATGTTTTTTGCCCCAAGACTAATCCGAAGGCAACAAGATAAAAAACGAAAGGAAATTCATTGCCCGCAGACGTTTGTCTCTCCTCCCTTATCACTTGCCTCGTGCAAGCAAGATTTGATTCCCCAATTTGGACGTTCTTGGAATGATCAATTTCAATGGCTAGCATGCTAAAATTTAAAAAGAAGAAGAAAAAAATTAAAATAATAAGATGAGTTTTTAATTAACAAGCGGCTCTAAGGCACTAGTTAAGTTAACTTACAAGTAATATAGGAAATAATATTTTTTTTCAAAGTGCCTTGGATATCAAGGAAGTGTACATTTGCAGAAAATTGCTTTGAGTAGAAAGTTTAATTTTTACAAATAATATTTTGCAAGACTTAACAAGTGCTCCAGGCGCATTTTTAACGTTTTCGTAATAAAATAAACCGATGGAAATGAAAAATGGGTTAATGGAAAAAGTAGACAAGTTGCATTCTCTACGTTCATTGTTTCCATGTCTGATCCAGGTTCCTATAAGCTTTTACAGACAACAAATAACACCATAAAATCAAAGCTGGTTTATCTGAAAGTCTCCAAGAAACTACCAGACATTCTTGTTTTTCTGTTCATCAATAATGTAAAAAAAAAAAAAAAAAAATCTTGTTTACCTTCTCTAAAGCCTCTCTGTCCTTACTGCTTCTGAAAGCCGAAAATTGGATTAAAAAAGCTACAGATGACATTGAGGGAAAAAGGGGTTTTCACGTTCTTGTCTCTCTTTTTTCCTTAAGTGGGTCATGAATGAAAAGTTGAAAAACAAAGATTCCTCGTTAAAGCCAGATGCAGGATCACAACCCCCAACCTGAAAATCTATCTTGGGCGAAAGTGGGCATAAGATACAGCAGACATCATCTCGGCGTGCATCTTATCCTTAAAAGCCTTTTTGTCAATCTAAGATTTGATAGTCCTGCGTCATCATTTTTAACGTCCTTCCCATTAACACCACCAAACGATTGCGAAAAAATTATCAATCCTGGCCTAAACCTAAAGTACGCATTCTAATTTGTCCTAAATTTTTACGTGAAATTTCAATATAATTCTTATGGTCAATTGTTGCTGGAATCACTAATATGGCGGTTCACAAATTGTCTATATCAACATGTCACGTAGGACAGTTAACGATGACCGGACGTCAAGTTAGCAATTTCCAACGACCTGTTGTCCTCGCCGGGCATCGACTAGCCCAAGGCAAGGCCAATCCTTGCCTAATTAATGCCACCCATGCTTATGTGGCGCTTGGCCTCACCGACCACCAAAAAGAGGAGGAAAAAAAAGAGAGAGAAAAAAGAAAGGAAAAAAAATAATAAATAAAAATTTCTATTTAGCACTGCTCATGCTACGTAGATTTTTTTTTTTTTGGTCAGTTCTACGCTAATCCTACTCTAACACTCACTCTTAGACTTTTGCCCTGCCTCCTTGCAGGGCGTGGGAGTCAAAACCCACTCTTGAAATGAAATCTTCCCCACCCCCAATCCCCCATGAGAAGGTGTGGATTTGAACCCCTAACCTTCCCCTTCCAAGATGGAAGGGTGGCTACTGGGGCGGACCCTCAGTGGTTTGCTACGTAGATTGACCAGTATCTATGTTGGCAATATTTGGTTAAAATTAGCCGCAATGACTAAATTAACTTCAAGTTAAAAGATTTATAACTAAATTGATATAATTAAAATGTTTAGGACTAAATTGATATAAATGCAATAAATTTAGAACTTTTTTGACACATTTCTTGACATCTGAGAAATAGGTTTATGATAGGTCGGGTAATTTTCCTATGAAATTACTTAGACCCGGCAAAAAGGGATCCGGACCCGATAATTGAAAAAAGCAGCTCTGAAAAATTGAGTGTGGGTAATTTTTTTTTTCAATCCATGAAAGGGCGAACCCAACTCTACATCAGAAAATTTTCAGGGCAGGTCGGATCAACCGGTTTAACCCAATTTGACCCCATGTATGAAGAATTTTTTTATTTGTTTCTAAATTAGAGTTCTAATTTTGAAATATTTAGTCTTGTTTTCTTAAATATGTGACTCTCTATACTAAACGGGTAAATCAAAAAATTGATAATGCTATGTAATTAACGCAAACTCATCCAATTTTTTGCTGAGCAACACTATTGATAAGAACACTTTAAGGGGGAAAAATTTTTGCAAAAAAATAAAAACCTTTTTCTGCCTTAAGTTACCTAGTGCAACAACCTTAAGTTACTCAAAGGCCAACCCTAGGTCATACTTAAGAAATAAAATTCGTGCATTGTCATCATTAATTCAATCAAAATTAAGACAATTTGAAACCTACAGCGACAAACATGAAATATTGTCACCATAGATCATAACTAAAATGACAAAATCATGGTTTCATCGCCTTAGGTTTAGATTTAGACGACATGATTATCAGTTTCATGATGAGGTGGGAAAATTTCAAACCTATGGCAATAAAAATAAAATTTCATCACCGTAAGTAGATCTAAAGTGATGAATCATTTTTTTGTTGCCTTTGAGTATGATCTAAGGCAAAAAAAAAAAAAAAAATTGCATCTAGTTGCCTTTGGGTATGACCTAGGGTGACAAACTTAGGATTCGTCCTGAGTCAACCTCAAGTCAACAAAAGTAATCATTTGCGCCCTGGGTGAACCCCAAGGCAACAAGACTAACAATTTGTAGTCTTTGCCACCTTAGGTCATACCCAAAAGCCTCTAGATGCATTTTTTTTGCCTTAGGTCATACTCAAAGGCAACGAAACTAAAATCTTATCACTTTAGTTTTTTCACCTTTGGTTGATCCTAAGGTAACAAATCTGAAAAATTTGTTGTCTTTGATTTCCTCTAAGATGACAAAAATAATTTTTGCTTCATTTTTGGGATATGTTGGTCGCCATTAACGCGACAATTTGTCACTTAGGACACACCTAAAGAGATAAAATTGATTTTTTTTTTTGGTAGCATTTGAAACTGGTTATGAAAGATTTTTTTTTTTGTTAACATGACAAAAAATTGCATCGAATTTTCATTACGTAAGCAACGTAAAGTTCATAATGACACATACGTTGCATATGGAAACTGAATATTTATTTCTACTTGTCAACTTCTACAACATGCGTGGTATTATTAGTGAAATGTAAATACCTATAGTATGATTATTATATTATAAGTGTATTTATTCGATGTGATTTAATAGAAAATACAAGTATAACTTTTCAACCTTGAGAAGTCAAACAAACTAGTCTTAAGATTTTGTACAAACCAATGCAATCGTTTAAATAAGCTTTTTATTTATTGGTTGATTTGATAAAGTAATCTTTACTAGACTTGCAAGTCGATTATGAGGTTCCAACATTTTTTTGGCACTAGTTAATAGTTTAGCTATCGTGTTTCTTTTTCTAATGTATACATTTTCCTCAGATTAATTAATTTTGTCTTATAGTAAGCGAATTAGTCGTGCTTATTATTAATAAATTAGTTGTGCTCTCTTTAAATATGTTGATTAGCCGTCGATAGTAGCTATAAATATTAGGATTGTAATCCTAGCAAAGGACCAACAATTCATTAATAAACGTTAGTTATTCAGGTGCTTTATTGATACTTTTCGGTGAAACAAATACTAACAAGCACAACGTTAGCTTTCGATGATACACTTTGAACAGATCAACTTTAGTATAATTCTAAGATATTGTTTCATCTGACAATGCTTATTTATTGATTATGAGGACTACGAAAGTTTTCAAATTTCTATTTATCTATTATTAAGATGTGTCAAGCGAAATAATTCTGCAATTCTTTAGAAGTCAAGGCAAAATTTGTGATTGATACGTAAATTTTTGGGTTAAAAACAGTAGGAATATCATAATTTTCGTACGGGCTCATTAAGTGCCATAACTTTTTTTCGCTCATTTAAGTGTCACAAAATTAGAAAATCAATCACTTAAATGCCATCGGTGATTTACCTCGACAAAAAATTTGACACGGATCCCAATCTTTCTATGTGATTTCACTGGTGCTAATATTGATAATTTTTTGATTGTTTTTTTTTTTTTTCCCTTTCTTTTCCTTTTGTTTTCAATTGTTTGGCCTCATTGGGGGTGAGGCCTTCATAGCTGATGAGGGTCGCCAGTCTCACCAACACTATAAAAAAAAAAGGAAAAAAATGAAAACTAAAAATAAATAATTTAAAATTACAAAAATTTAAAAAATCCACGTCAGATGGAAAATTAATTTAAAAAATTAATGTAGGATGATTTGTCATAAATGGTACTAAAATGATTGATTTTACTCTGATATGACACTTAAGTGAATGAAAAAAATTATGGCACTTAAGTGAGCATCATATGAAAATTATAGCACTCATACTATTCTTATCCCTAATTTTTCCATTTATTGGCGAAGTGAAGATGTTATTGTGTAAAAATGTTTATTTACATACAAAAGGCATGACTCTTTTTTTGACCAAAAAAATAGTGTTAGATATGAGTCAAGGAAGAAATGATTAATCTTTCGATGCACAACAAAAGGAATTACCCAAAAATATATATTGAATCACCGGTGCGCAATGGACTAATTTACAATTTTACGATGGTCTACAATCACAGGGAAAGTACTCTCATCCCATAGTACTAATACCGATCTTCTTCTCAAAGTAATAATGGAAGCCTTATGTGTGTTTTCCTTTGATGGAGAGAGGAAAACATTATTTTTTCATAATGCTTTTTTCTATTCTTGTTATCCTTATCAAGTCATTAGGAAGTAATTTAACTTTCTCTTAATAGATAACCCCTTCAAATCTCTTGAAAAGGTGCCTCTCAATCACATTACATCATGATGAACTATTGCCTCTTAAACGCATCCCATCATGGGCGAACCATTATAATATAACATATCTCACTCGAACATGATGGGCTTGACAATACTCTATCAATAATATAAGGCCTTCAATATTCATCTACTTTATTAACAATTCATACTGGCAAGAAAGTCGTGTGACCAGTGAGTACATCTGCACTTGGGAGCTCAAATTATGTAACTGTTAGGAATAACATACTGGCTACTACCCAAGAAAAAGAAATAAATAATTGACGTTTTACAGTGCCCTAAACATATTTTGCTAAATCAATCTAAGTATATCAATTCCTAAAGGCTATACTTGACTATTCTTAAAATGCCATGTATTTACAATTATTTTCAAAATCACAAAAGGTGATATAATTGGTCGACTAATAAACACATGTGATTGATATATAACGACAATAGTCTTCTTTCGCACCGATGCCTCTTTTCATTTCAAAACAACTATTTTCTTAGACATATCCTATAAAGCCATATATATCCATGACTATTAGTAACATACTAAAGTAGCAACATTGGTTTGTTACTTCGAGAACATAATTAGAAGTAACATATGACATAAAATGAGGTATTGAATTCATAAATTACCTCAAGGATTCACACGATGAGTAAATATGGATAATTTCACTCACTTCCTTTTATTAATCATATAATATACATGTAGTATGAATAACATGCTATAGTAGATTTCTCTTTTTAAAAAAGCTTATATAATTTATTAAACACATAACTATACGGATCTTAGCCTAAAAATAATCAAATGCCTTTCACGTACTTATATTTAACTCCGGTGCTATATCAGCTCACTTTCTACATCGCCTAGTTAAGTACCCACATCTAAATTCCTTTGGGCATTCATGATTGTAGGATTGTCATGTTCGGTCTTATCACATATGAAAGTGCTAGTACGGACATCTAGAGGGGGTGAATAGGTGTTTAAAAGAAATCTTGACAAATAAATGCGGAATAAAATAAATTTCGAACAAAGTCTAAATAAGGATCAGAGTTTGATTAAATGAGCAACCAGACTTCTGGTACATGTTCAGAATCTGTTATGCGATGGAACAGACTTTTGAAATAACTTATAAGTATGCAATAGACTTAAATAAGAAGAGTTAAGGAAAGAGAATGTTGCACATGAAATTTATAGTGGTTTGACTTAAATTAAGCCTACGTCCACTCTCCCACGCTAACAACCTTCTGGCTGGATTCCACTATGCAATCAACAAGAAATTACAACTTTGATTGCAAACACTTAGTGGTAGATCACACTATCTCACTAAGTCACTATTTTGGTATTTTTTTCACGATCACAAACGTTTAAACTCACCAAAGACAAGTGTATGATCGAAGTTCGCTTAGACTTTAGAATTATAAATTCTGCGTTCCGTCTCTTACTTGCTCTTCGGTCCTCGGTCTTCTTAAATATTCCTCCATTTCCAAACTAGCCGTTGGACAATATGTAGAGGATCGTCTTCCAATCTACCCATTGGACAAATTTGTATCTAGAAGCTTTAGTAGCCGTTGAGTGATAGAAGTAGGATCCCAAATTGATTTTGATCGCCCATACAAACAAAATCTTGGTTTCCATAAGTAAAGCTCATTCATATAGAAAATTCTTGTCTTTAATATCCAATTGTCAATCAATTAGATTGAGTCGATCGAATCTATCTTGATATAGAATCCAAATTAGATCACTAGCCATTATACATTTGGGGCTTGTGTTACGTTATGTGAAGTTGTTTTGTTTTGAACATGCTTTGTTCTGAATCTACTATGTTATGAACTTGTGTATTGTTCTGGACCTTATTACGTTCTAGACTTATGTCTCGTTCTAAATGTAAAGTCTGAGAATATTCTGTCTGAAGTAGAATATGAGTGTCTTCCGTCTAAAGTAGACTTTACAATCTGGACGTAAGTTTGAACATATTTTACTTCTGAACATATTTAGCCTTAAGGTCTGAACTTAGTCTGAATAAGTTCAGCTTCAGCATAGAGTCTGTCTTTTGGTTCTTTCAAGTATAAATTTCGACAATATCCTTTACATGTTCTGTCATCTGCATAGTCTATTACTTAACCATTAAACACGTTAGTAGCCTTTGATTTATTTTGTCATCTTTAAAACATCATAAAGGATTTCCCTAACAACATACAAATCACAAACTTCATCTTGATTCTAATCAAGGTGACGTAAAATTATATTATGTACTAAACTTGCTCTTCTAGCATCTATAGTACATATCATCTCATCTTAACATGCTAATTATAGCACTTGAGGTGATTGTTCGTGTAAGTGAGCCAATCATTGCCTACTGACATACTTTTCAATAATATATGTGTGTTTGTGCTAGTCTTAGAGTGAATTTGTACTTGTTGATGAAGCATCAATTCATTAAATAAAAACAAACAATTACAACATATGTTCACATATACATAAATCAATGATCCTAAAAAAAATATTACATATCACGTTCTATATAACCTTAGAAATGTCACGTGGGTTAACAACACATTTTTAAGAACACCCTTCGTAAACGGCTCAGTTACCATTCTGTTGGTAGAAATGTATTGCAGGATCACTTCTTTCTACATTATTATATTTTCGATAAAGTTAATTTTTTTTATATCAATGTGTTTCGTCCTACCATGATATTTAAGGACTTTTATATAGGCAATGGTTGCTTGATTATCATGATAGACTATCGCTGGTCTTAAAACCTCAATAATAACAGCTAAATTTTCCGAGAAACGTTTTAGCCATACCGCTGCTTGCACTGCAGTAAAACATTCAATAATTTTTGCTCAATCATAGATAGAGTTGTGTATGTCTATTTCTTGCTATTCTAAAAAATTGCACCTACATTAAGCAATAATGCATACCCAAAAGTCGATTTATGCTCATTAGGGTCTCATCCCCAATCAGCATTTGAGTAACTTAATAAGTGCAAATATTTTCCTTGAAAATAAAGTCAATAGTCCATGGTGTCCTTTAAGTATCTCAAGATCTTCATAACTGCTTTCCAATGTATTTGACTGGGATTTGACTAGTATCTACTCACCAACTATAAGGCATGACATATGTTGGATCGAGTACACATCATAACATATATCAAATTTCTGATTGCACAAACGTAAGGAATAGTTTTAATTCTTTCTTTTCTTTTGGAATCTTAGGATACATCTTAGAATTTAGGTTTTCACCTTGCATGATAGGGGTATTGATAGGATTATAATGTTACATATTGAAAAGTTCAAGATTTTCATTAAACAAAACTCTTGTGACAAAGTAATGAGTTTTCTTGATTAATCTCTTTCGATCTTAACTCTCAATATATAAACAATTTCTCCCATGTCATTCATTTCAAAATTAGAGGACTACTTTATGGTGATAATCAAACCCTTGTCATTTGTAATTAACAAAATATCATCAACATAAAATGATAAAATTACAAATTTATCTTTGGACCATTTAATATACACACAATGATCTTCTTCAATCATCATGAATCCAAAAGAAGTTATAGCTCGATGAAAACAAAAATACCATAATTTAGATGATTGCTTAAGGTTATATATTGAGCGATAAAACTTGCAAACTTTACGCTCTTAACCTTTAGCTATGAAACCTATCGGTTGTTTCATATAGATTTTATCATCTAGTTCTCCATTGAAAAATGCTGTCTTTGCATTCATTTGATGTAATTTTATAAGATAAAGCGTATGGAGGTAAACATTACAATTGACAAAAAAGTTTGTTCATAATCTTTCGCCACAAGGTGAGCCTTATATTTTTCAATAAATCCATCCGCCCTTCGCTTAATCTCGAAAACCCATTTATTTCCATTGACTTTATGATTAGGTTGTAGATCAATCAAGTCCCAGACATGATTTGCTCTCATATACTCCATTTCATCTTTTAAAACTTCTCTTTATTCTTTCTTGTCGGGGAATGAAAGAGCCTCTTGAATTGTTTTAGGCTCTGTATCGTTTTGCGGAGTAATCATAAATATTTCCCCTTTAATTTCAAATCGACGATGGGGAATCTCTCTATGATTATTTTTACATAATTAAACTTCTTATGAATTCAGTTCACTAGGATACAAAACTCCCACCAAGTCTTGCATATTAAGGTAAATATTTATTTCCCTCAACAATATTAGCAAGTGTGTTATTAGGATCATTCACCTTATATAATTGGAAGCCCTTATTAATCTCATATCTATAGGAAAGTTGTTTCCTAATAACATAATGTCTTGTGACTCTATTTCAATTACACTTCCATCAGCTTGTTTATTTATGAACACATATCCTTTGAAGTTCTCAGAATATCTAACAAATATACATTTTTTTTCTCTCTAGGACTTAATTTGCCAAAGAATCATGAACATATGTTGCATACCCCAATGTCATAGATTACTTAAGTCTAGTTTTCGATCGGTCCACAATTCATAAGGGGTAAAAATGACTAACTTAAAGGGCATACGGTTAAGTTTATAGGTAGCAGTTATTAAAGCATTTCCTTAATATGAAATAGGTAGATTTATCTATACCATTATAGATCTAACCATTTTCAATAGGGTTCTATTCCTTTTCTCAGCAATCCCAATTTATTGCGAAGTGCCAAGAATAGTCAAACGTTTAATAATTCCATTTTCATCACAAAGAAACTTGAATTGCTCAAATAGATACTCATGTCTGCGATTAGTTCTTGATGTCTTTATTATTTTGTTCAACTGATTTTTATCTTAAAATCATATATCATCTAAAGCAATCTAATGCTTCTGACTTATGTGAGATCAAAAACAAATAATTGAAACACGTGAATTCATCTATAAAATTAATGAAATATCAAGTTCCACGTCTCGGTCTTACATTCGATGGACTACAAATGTCAGAATGTATGAGTTGCAATTGAAGTTTATCTTTGATTTCTTTACCAAATGATTTCCTAGTTGTTTTTCCTACTAGGCAATATTCACATATAGGTAGATCAATTTTAGCAAATGACTCTAAAAAGCTTTCTTTAACTAATCTTTTTATTCTTTATAAACCAATGTGACCTAGTTTAGCATGCTAAATACTTGCATCAATTTTCACATTATTGTAAGATACAATTAAAGAAAAATAATCATCAACATTAACATTGAACGCATTATAGTTAATATCTAATATCATAAAACCATTCACTACATGACTAGAACCATAATAAACTGTTCCAAACATAATATCAACACAATCACCATGAAAATTCAATATATAACCTAAACAGAAAAACAACTAAAGAGACCAAATTTCGTTGAATATCTAGAGCATAAAAGATATAATGTAGGAATAGGTTTTCGATTGCCATGTAATTTTAATTTATATGTGCTAATACTCTTCACTTATATCAATCTTTTTTCTAGACTATAATTGACGATACTTCATAAATACGCCTCAGTCTCTAGCTACATGGTCTGTTACTCTTGAGTTTACGGTTCACATAGAATGAGATTCAGCAAGTATTACAGTGCTGAAAACATAAGCACTACTTAAAGTAATAGAGTAATGTGGTACCTCTTTCGACTCAGTGCATTCACGAATGAATTGACCCAACTTACCACAATTATAATACTTCATCCTGACCTTATCTTTCTTCCTATCACATTTCTTACGTGGGAGGATCTTAGTTCTTTTGAGTGCTTGGTTAATCTCCTTTTCATTGTTGTTAAATTTATAGTTCCTATCGCACTTGAAGTCCGAAACTTTGCGTGAATATGATTCAATAACATAAGCATGTGTAGAGGATCTTACAACTTCTAGGCACTCATCGTCTAATTCTAAATGACGCGCTAAATCATCAAAAGTGATGATGTTTTCATTGTGCATCATGTTGATTTTCATATACTCCAAACTATCAAGAAGAGATCTTATAAAAACCTCAACTTGTTGTTTATCAGTAGGGGTAGGATCTGCCATCTTTAGCTCACTTATTATGTTCAATATCTCTTGAAGATACTACATCATTGTTTGATTTTGACACTTTTAATATGTGTCAAACTTGATGATGAGCTTTCTCAATTTAGTGGTAGCGTACCTCCAAACTTATCTTTCAAGGCAGCCTAGATTACTTGAATTTTATCATAACTTTCAAACTCACAGATAAGATCATCTTGCATACAACTCAGCAACATGATTCGAGTAATGCTATTTTTCTTTTTTCAAGCTTGATAAGCTTCTTGATCTTTTCTAAATTGAGCAGAAGTTACATGTTCAGGTTCATCCATGATGTGGTTAAGAGTTTTCAAAACCTCTTACTTCTCAAGGATGTGCCCAACCTTTCGATGCCAAATATCAAAATTGTCACCGTTTAACTTCTCACCCTTATTGAAGTTAGCCACAATGGTCTTGGATGTCAAGGCTATGATCAATTACTACTACACATTGACATAATAAAATGCAGAATCAATACTACCACATTTTTCACATTGACACACATATTTAATTTGTAGCAAAAACAAACTAAATTAATAATAATTCAACAAAAGACATTGAAATGAAAGTTCACTATGTTCCTAATTAGTTTCTCTATACAATTGTTCTATTGTCATAAATTTGCTCAATTGTGCAAATTTTAAGTTCAAGGAGAGAATTCCTTTGAATTCTACCAACTTACAAACTCTTATTAGAAAAGATAATTAGAAATACCTAGTGTAGTGATTACATTCTCTCTAATAATCATAGGGCGTGGTAGGATGTGAACCAACGTATCAAGTATAATCATATGTGGAATTCAAAATATAAATAGAAAAACAAAAATCTCGAACCATTGTTCGAGTTTGCTTGGAACTAAGAAATTGCAAGCACGTTAAATCTATATATGATATCATTGAATCATAATCTAAACAATCTATACATGGTCATTTATACATAGGCTAGCTTTTGTATTTCCAAAAACCATAGGAAAATACAAGTTAAAAAGAAAAAAAAATGCAATAATACCCTAAAAAATGCTTATCTAGGGTTTCATATGCACTTTTGTATATTTAAAAGCTTCAAAAATATAAAATAACTATATCATAATGTAAAGAATTTCAATACAAACACAATGACACCAATCGGTCTTTGATCGGAGCTTCCGCGTGCCTGCATGTGGCACATGTGCCCAGGCAAATTTGGCCCTTAAGCTAGTCCAATCAACAGATCAGTCAACGAGTCAATCTTCAAGTTAGGTTGCTAGTCAAGTCCATTCAATGATGTCATCAGGTTGAGTCTCAATTCGAGTAGCTAATGTCATCATGACATTAGCCTCCCGCCGAGCATGTGCTACGCTTGCGCTAGGCAATCCTAGCGTGTGTTCGTGCATGTGGTGCATGGCTGGCGATGCCACTGCTTGTATTCGCACTTGGAGGCATGTATAGCGTCCATTTGTGGTGTTCTAACCATTGCTCTACTTTTTTCAACGAGATCTTTCATCCCATAGAGTCAAAATCAATTTTCACCTGGAAAAATATTCTGAGAGTAGGCCAAACAAAATGGTCGTCTTCAACCTCCAAACCCGTTTTTCGCATCGGTTTGTATTCACCATTCATGCAACAATTTCAACGCAACAAACATGCATACGATATGAAGTTCAATTCCTAATGATCTCCGTATCTAACAGCAAATGAAAACTTGTTGGAAAAATAAGATAGAGATCTTAAATGTGAGCTTTGATACCAATGTTATATAAGAGTCGGGGAAGAAATGACTAACTTTTTGATGCACAACAAAAGGGATTGCTCAGGAATATATGTTGCATCACTAGCATGCAATGGACGAACGTATGACTTCACAATGGTCTAAATACAATCACAAGGAAAGTATTCTCATTCCACAACATTAATGCTGATTGTCTTCTCAAAGTAGTAATAGAAGCCTTATTTGTGTTTTTCATTGATGGAGAGAGGAGAACAATATTTTTTTCTAAACGTTCTTTTATGTTGTTATTATCCTTATCAAGTCATTGGGAGGTTATTTAACTTCCCCTTAATAAATAATCATTCGCACTTCTTGAAAAGGTACCTCTCAATCATATCACATAAAGACGAATCGACGCTTCTTAACGCACCCCATTATGGGCGAACCATTGTAATATAACAAATAGGATCAACTCGATCTGAATTGGACCGAATAGAGCTTTATAAATCTCAACCTATTTGAAGTGACTAGCTTTATGAGCCGAGCTGGTATTGACCCAAACTGGATGATCCACATTGAAAGCCTGAGCAATTGCGAGGTCTCTTTACAGGTTGAAATGTTCATCAGAGGAAAAAGTGTATTGCAAGTTCTAAACCTTATGTAGGAATGTAATAGAATTCTAAATCATACAATTGATGCAATTAAGTCTCAAGCTTTTTTCACCAAATGCAATACAAGTCCTTTCTATTAACAATACTGAAAATCACCTATGTGGCTCTCATAAATTGCCCATTCAAATCTTAAATTGTAGTTGTCAATCTAGATTTATGATTGGTTACATTTTTGGTAAAGGTTGAAAACTTGATTGCACCAATCGAAAGCCTTAGGATTATTGAAAACTTCATTGAACTAATTGAAAAACTTGAAATTCAAGTACAAGATTCAGGACCTTTAATGCAAATTTTGCTATTATTGAACAACGTATCCACGTCCAATTTCAAGGAGAAGTACCGAAAAGTCCTAAACATATTATATTAGTATCAATTTAATATTGGGCAAATTTAGTCATAAGTTTTTGCACATTGGTACCGATTTAGTCTATTTGACCAATTTAGGCAAAAATAACTCATGTAGGCTATAGTCATCCTAACTGGCATAACTGGCATTGGCGTCGATATTTTTAAATATATATCTATATATATTTTATAATTTTTATGTTTTCCTTTCCCTTTTCTTTTCGTAACTGACCACCGACCATAGGCCATGGTCAACGAGAGGTAGCCTCAGCTAGGTGAGGGCGAGCATCGACGAGGCCCCCCTTGTTAGATCTAAGGAGGCTGATTGTCGCCTAAGCTAGGGCAGCCTTGCCTAGGCAAGGGTTAGCTATGGCGAGTCTCAGTCTTGTCTAGGCAAGGCCGGATGAGGCCGCCCTAGCTTGCATGATAATTGGCCTCAATAGGTTTGGTGAGGGGGGCCTTGCCCTCACCCAAGTGGGGCCTAGTGAGGCCAATCCTCACATAAAAAAAAATGGAAAGGAAAAAAAAATTTATATAATTTTTTTATATAAAAGTAACGTCAACGCCAGCACCAATTATGTGACGTAAAATAATCAGCATTTACGTCGGTGAATGCCAATGTAAATTTGCCACATGGACTGAATTTATACTAATATGAAAGAGTTTATAATGAATTAATTTAGTTGAAAGGTTTAATATTGGATTGGCACTGATGTAATAATAAGTTTGTACTTTTCCCTCTGATTTTCACATTTTGCAAAAACTTGGTACTGATAGTGTAACATCCCGATTTTTGACCTATGAAAAATGACTACGAATTTGGTGTGCTAGTGACAAGGATAGGTCGTGGGTCATTCCAAGATTCGACCATATGCTGATTATGGATCGATCAAGAGAACGACCATGGACCAATCCCATGACCACAATCATGGACTCGAGCAGTTTGTCAATGGACGACTACCTGACCGTCAAGGTTGATCGAGAGGTGGTCACAACCACCACGGATCAATCGACGATCATGGATTAGTCCAGATGGTCGTGCATCGATCATGCATCAGTCGCGCGTGATTCCGCTCAATCATGCACTGGTTGTGGATGACCATGATTTGACTCGATATGACCGTGTGTTGAGTATAAGTCTGATCGATCTCAAACAGTCACATGACAATAGGAAGTCGGCCTAGATGAAGACTATGGCTAATCTAGGAACCGATCCAACCAACTGGAGTCGATCTAAGGGCCGGTCATTGAGCCGCGCCTTAGGCCACCAATCTAACCAAGAAAGACAACCTTGCTTATGACAACCACACCGAGGGAGGCTTAGCCACAAATCTCGAGTGTATCGGAATGGTCGTTAGGGGATGTACACAGAAAGCCCTTGTCTAGTTCTGGTTGCATTTTCAATGGCCTATGTCTCCATGGTTGCCATGTTGCTTAGAAGTGGACAAAATAGGATTCTCTAGAACACCCTAGCTTCTTCATGAAGGAGGGTGACTCACCATTTCACCTAGATCCTTCTAGATTTGGCCATGATTACCATGGATTTATCTTGGGGACAAAGAATCTAGGCCAAATGTCCCAATGAGAATGAGACATCTTGGGGCAAATTATGGCTATCCTGTGACCTTAATGCTACCTTATCTTTTAGGGTGCCACCTATCCATAATGACTTGTCCCCTTAATCATGAGTTAAGTGTTCATGTGGCCCAATAAAAAGAAAACAAGCAAGGCTTTAAATGATGGCACTAAGTCATTAGATCTCCACATCATAGAACTAGGTGCGCCACCTTATGACCTACACTTGCTACCTCAAGGTTATAGCCATGCCACCTTAAGAAATGTGATTGGACCGCTTGGATGAGTAATGATGAACTTGGTGCCTATAAATAGGAGGGGCTTCCATTCATCTCCACCACTTTAAGCCCTCTTGCCATTCACGTCTATCCTCCTCCTCCTCCTCTCCTCCTCCTACTCCTTTCTCTTGGCCTCGCACCACCAACCCTTCAAACTATTTAAGTTAGTTCTTGAGGTTTGCCGAGGTAAGTAAGATTCCTCTTTTTCCTCTAAGAAAGTAAATTCCGTTATTGAAGCTAGCTAAGTGCTCACCCATTAAGCCGTGGGTAATGTGTGATGTCCTTTGTTTGATTTTGCTTGCTATTATACATGGCCATGTGTTCGAGTCATTTATGTCCAAAGTGAAACCGAAGTTTGTTTGGGTTAAGTTCATCGCAAAACAAAGTTGTCCAAGCCATAAAGCCTTGGTTCAGCATAAATATGTTGCCAGGTCCAAGTCTTGCTTGGTGCGGGGATTGCCTAAGACCACAAGGTCCTAAATTGACATTGAGGCGTGTTGATTGGTACAGGGATCGCCCATATCCATGAGGTCTTGGTTAGGGACTAAAGCATGCTAATTCTATAGTTCGAATTGGTGCGGGGACTTTGTGCTTGGCGTTGAATCAAACCACGAGCCAAGGGTCATTCACGGCACAAGTGTTCACATCGGGTCGGAACCGAGGTCTGTCAAGCTTAGGATTGTCACTAAAGCGAGGTGTACCCAAGCCTCAAAGTCTTAGCTCGGTATTGAGGGGTGCCATTACCAAGCTTTGTTCGGTGCTTGGATCGGCATTAAGTGATCGATTCAAGTTATGTACCAAGGATCGTTCCCGACATATTTATTAGTGAAGTACAAGAATTCATGACACACATGAACAAATGAGCACGCTTTCGGGTCATGCATGTGTTGGCTAAGAGAAAAGATAATAACCGGTTTGTATGATACATACATGCGTGCACTTAAAGAGAAAAAAGTGTCAGTTGCCACACAGCATTGGCGGTGATCCTCGAGAAGCCTCGGGAAGCTAGCCCCAAGAAGCTTCGGTTGAGCTAGGGATGCCCTAGTCTAGCCAAGAAGCCCATCAAGAAGTTGGAAGCCCCAATCAAGCCAGGGGGCTTGGTCAAGCCGAGATGACGCTAAATGAATTTGCATGAGTGCCGGTTATGCATAAGCATGATATGTTAATGTGTTCATTGTTAGGCCGAAGGTAATCATGCATTGAAGCATGTTGTTATGGATATTTGAATGTATTCGAGATGTAACAATAGGTTTGCTCTTGATCTGCCATTGACATTGTTTGCGAGTGTTGTACTTGCTAGACTTTGATGATGAGATGCTTTCCTAGTAAAGAGTTAGGAATTTTACTTACTAAGTTCCCAATACTCACTCCCTCATCTTTCAATCTTGTAGGCATAAAAGTCCCACGTCAGTTTTGGGAGTTGCAGTCATGCTAGAGGAGATAAGAAATTATCCTAGCCTATGTGGAAACTTTAGTGTGATGTAAAAAGAAAAAATGACCCATAGAGAAAGGACTTGTAAAAGTACTATTATAATATAAAGTAGTGTGTTCTGCGTGATGTATGTCACAGTCTTCCAGCTGTTATTTGTCCGGGGAGTTGTTTATTCACGTTTCCACATGTGCATGACAATAAGATAAAAAGAATCAAGACGGCGACGAGCCTGGGACATTACAAAAATAACCCTAGCCGCTCAAGACCTTGGAAATGGAGTTGAGGTCGTGATAGGTAGTATCCATATGATATTATTAGACATGACCTCCCACGTTGCATGAGAGCAAATGATAAAAAGAGCTATTTTATCCCACTAATTATCAATAAACAAGCAAGCATCGTAACTAGTTTGCGTAGTCATTTTGCTATTCAATAGAAAGACAAATTTTATGAGAATAACGGGTGGTCAAATACAATTACTTTTATTCGACAAAAAAAAGATACAATTACTTTTTTAGTCTTTAAGGTGATGAGATCATAAGAAATGATTCCTTAGCAACACTTATCTCTTAAAAAAAGTCAATAAACACCTTCAGGATGCTGGCAAATGTTACTAAGTCCAAAACTGCTTACAATCAACACCTTTCTAGAAAAAGTCGATTTAATTTCACCAACGACAGGCAAAACACAAATGTTTCTCAAATGTCATTAACGTGGCCAGCTAGGGGAAATTAGAATCTTCAAAGGGTGCATGATGAAAGTGGTTGATTAACCTCGCATGAGGGCCTCGATGACCTCATTTTGTCGTAATTTATATTATTTTATTCTGATTGCTTTTTCTTGGTTAGGTAAAGCTTGTGTAGGGAACCAATCCAGGGCAGCTCGCGCTGGTGAAATCAGAGTACGAAAGAAGGGGCGTGACCCACCAAAGATTCAGCCATGTCCTTGTGGAAAAAGGCGATGATTTGAGAGGGAACACCGCACGCCCTCTCTCGTTGGCTGCACCATGATTTTGACCGTGGAAATTATTGGGGTTTGGTGATATAACTTTCTTGGAGTAACTCAATCAATCATAATCTTATTGTACGAACGTTGATTCACTTCTAAATTTTTTATTTTTTTTAATTGAATAATAAATCTTTGCACAAAATTTCAAAATACTAATTATGGCCAATTTTTACCGAAAATTATTGATATGATGATCTAGTTATCGCCAGTCTTTCCGGTCTTTCGAGGTCAATGGAAAACTGGGTAAATGGACTACATTGGAATTTTACGTGAAAATTCAGGACTCAATTGACAAAATTAAAAGTTTATGATTGAATTGATATTTGTATAATAGATTTATTACCGATTTGACAATTTATCTCGTAAATCAAATGAGTTGTTAAAAAAAAAAACGATGAAAATATGAACTGCGTCAATTCGATTAATCATGACCATATATACTTTGAGGTCGCCTTTCTGAATCGCATAATTTTTTTGAATATAGAATAAGCATTAAATTTTGTTCGACTCTCTTTTGACCACGTTTTGGCATGCAACCCTAACGTGCGTTCCCTTACGTTGTCGACAAAAAGAGCCGCGAAATAGCCGCGATAAATCGCGGGTTTGGTTGCGCCACCACCGCCCTCTTGGCGTCCTCTGAGAGCTGAAGGGTCAATGGACATGACCGCACTCCTAAATGTCGTTTGACAAAATTTACCAGACACCACCATTTCCGGCAAAGAGAAGAGCCCCCCATTAGGCAAAAGGACTAATAGAATCCAAGGCCAAACATGCGCTGCCCCAAACATTCGGAGGGCATCTGTCGGGACTATTGAATTCCAAGGCTTATAAGGGAATGAAATTGGTGAACGGGTGAAAAGGTAGCACGAGAAATTGAACTCGAGACCTTTGGTTTGATATCAATTTGAAACATGTGGCTTAAAACCATCTTATTCGACTTTCTTAACATGTCTTTCGTTACAATGTTTCATAAGTTAACGCGGCTTAAGTCTCAACAAAAACTGAAGCATATAACATGTAAAAATTTTCAAGTAAGAAAGCTAATACATCACACACACACACACACACACACATATATAATATATACAGTCCGTATAGGAAGAAGGGAGGAGACTCTTGAACGAGAAAAAGGACCCAATGATTTCGATTGAATTGAACAAGGTGTCGTATAAGGTGAAAATCTCATGTACAATTCTATAGAGTGACAGTAAGGATGACTTATCTGTCAACTTTTTTCCTATCACCCCGGAAAATCAAACTCTCCCTTATGTAAAGTTGCCAGAAAGTCAAAATTGAAACTTCTAATCTAAAATTGAAATTCGTGAAGTTAGAACCCACAAATCTTATATTATGTATAAGAGAAGATATTATACATTACAAAGTGATTTCATTATCTGTGACTAATAGGAAATATTAAAAAAAAAAAAAAATACAACGACAGGGCAGTGTTCATGATATGACCTTTAACCTTATGTTTGTCATCTAACCAACTTAAGTCAATAAAGTAAATTCTGTCTAAAATTTTTGTCTGGTAATTATTGAACTATCATTCTTATTTGCTTACGCAGAACATTAGAAACTAAGTTACCTACAGAAGTCGTCAAGTTGTTTTTCCCCGGGCATGCACGGAATTTGCCAGAAAGAAAAGAGCCATTCAATCAGCAGATCCTTTGCAAGCTTTACCAAAATGAATGGTCTAGATCCGCCTGGTCCTCAAAACTACGCATCACAGAAGCAATCTGTATCGGGGGATTAAAATGGATTCATTTGGATGAAAGACTTAGCTGCGTTTGGGGATGGGCTTAGGAAGGGCCTTTGGACGCCCAAAACCTTGTCCAAGGCCCCTTCGGCTAATATTTGAGTGTTAGGGACAAATTTACAAACCCCATTGAAAAAAGGTTAACCTTCATAAGGCTAAAAGCCAAAGGTGGTCTTAAGGTGCCTTGGGCTTTTAGTCTCATGCCTTGGGCTTTCACATGCAAATTTGGGCAAAGTTAGTAAAAAATTCTTCCAAAACTATCCTCACTGACTTATTGTTTTTTTTTTGCCCTTGTTATTTGATTGTTCTTCTTCTTAGTTGGTCTCAATTGACAACGTTGCGCAAGGCTGTGGGGACATCGACAAGCTAGGGAAGAGGACGGTGTGGTCATGGCAACCAAAGTGATTGTCGCCGGTCACCAAGGCGTCACGCGACCTTCACGTCGTCGGGATCATAGTGACCTTCATGAGGACTACGCAATCTGGTCTCCGCAACCCCACAACACAAGCGAGGGTCTTGAGCGACCAAGTGGCCCTTGTTGAGGCCGCACAACCTCAGGCGAGACCCTCGCTTGGGTTGCGCCTTGCTTGAGGTCGCACGACCCTCGCCAGGGGTCGCCTAACCCCCACCCCAGGTGGCCCTCACTAGTGATCTTCGAGGACCACTTGAGGTCTAGCAACCTTAGACGACGGCCGCCAACGACAAATTTGGTTCGCCGACGATCGCTTCCCTTCATCGGCTAGTTATTTTTTTCTCTGTTCTTTTTTCTTTTTTTAGTAAAGATCATTTATAAATATAATTTCTCCGAATACTATTTTGCTCAAAGGTACTTCACAATAGACTTTTAGACTACAATTTACCAAATAAAATTTACATTTTGAAAAATCCACTTAATTTAAACCCTTTGCATTTTTATTAAAAACTTTCCCTAAAAATCCAACCAAACACACCCTTAAATTATGTTGCAATTATGTCGCAGCACGTTAAGAATCTATTCATCTGGACAACTTAACTTATGTAGCAACATCAAATAATCAAGATGGGACATGCTGTGACTAGAATTTCCCATATTTGAGCTTGCACGGAAACACCAACTTTGCAGTAGAGGAAGAGAATTAACCAAATGTACTGACATTAGCAGATCCTCCTTTCTTTTCCTCACGTGCATGAAACAAGAGTACAAAAATGGTGGGGGGTGCATGTCCACGAGATGGTGTGCCGTATACGACCTGACTCAGAAAGCTGCAGCAGAACTGCAGCTCCTGCATGAAGGCAGATCTGCAAGACAAGACTGTTAAAGATTAGGAGCCAGGACCCAGGAGACCAACTGGCTTTCACAACGCAAATATGACTCCATTGCAACAACCTCGGATGAAAGAAAATTCTCAAGCTATCACAGCATACGAAGTTCAACCAGTGTCATCTCTGCTATCTGCACTACCCTTAGAGATGAAGGAAATTCAACTATTGAGTACTATAACCATTTACTAATAATCCACTTAAAATATAAACCAGCTTTGTAGATTGGCTTTGATATGCCTGACTTTGAGCATATGTAAATCGTAATCTCTGCAAGAAGTGGTTTTTATCACCTGAATGGCAATATGCCAATAGTTCCAACGAGAAGATTTTGGAGCTTTTAGAATGGGTAGCTTTGCCAGATTTGGATTGGTCAAAATTCCAGGGTCAATTTGTAGATGATACTGCAAATCACCATCTTAGACAGGAGAAAATCTGCTGTCAGCGTTAACACTTCGCCTCAATCATCCATTTCATCATTTTGAGATTCATGCCACATCACTGTTCATTTATATTAAGCAGACTTGCAGGTGAAGCAGTTTAAGATCTGCAGATTTCCTCTAATCAGCATCCTCTTAATGCTTATGCACCTCCCACATGATACCCTCCTCAAACTGGGCAGAAACAATATCCATCTTTGACAGCTATTGCAACTTCCTGTACTCGACGACTGCATCATACGTGTCCAAAGAAAGCGAACTCTCAGCAAAACATCTGCAACAACAATTACATCTAGTATGTTTTAATACAAGAAAGACGCACAACAACCATGCAGAAAGCATCAATTTGACATCAAAAGGTAAATCTAGCAAGAGAGACAGTCCCCATTGGCACAAAGGTCCTAGTATGATCAAATTTTAACCTGGGCATCAACATCAGAGAAAAGCAAGATAGTTTTCTACCCACAAACACACATGCATGGTATTCTACCTTTTTGCAAACAGCATAGGACTCCGAATGACCGGCAGGAAGCACCTTCCAGAAAACTTAGGATGTAATTTACAAACCTTAATTCATGCCAGAACATGTGGGTTCGATCATGTAGAAAAGGCCACAGAGAAGCAACCACATCTTCACCCAGCTGTCCATGTGGGACATTTTGTTTCTTCTCAAAGGTTGAAATAAACAGTGAGGTCACTACATGAACTATAACAGAAGGATCTGGGTCCCCGAGGATGGCCTCTAACTCCCTCCGAGTCCATGGTTCTATTCTCTGTAGTATCCTTTCCTTCCAACCACTATCTCTTGGCAAGCCCTGTAAAGACGAGGAAGGCTATTAAAAAGTGGAATAGGGAAGATGAGGAAGTGAAGAGATGAGAAATTTACTGAATTAAAGAATAGATGATCTATGAGAAAGGGGGGATAAGCATCAAAGCTTGATTTGAAAACCATATTCTCAAACCAGAAAGGAGTAAATGGTTGAACCAGGAACTGAATTTGGATCCAGTCCGATATTCATCCCCAACCTCACTCTGGGTCAAAATCAACCGTATTAGGTTTCTAAGCAATTCAACTCCTCAACCCAGCTCGAAAAATAATACTCTATTAAAAGGTTTTTAGCATGGTAGTCCACCCCTTGGAAAATGTTCACCCATGCTCTAGAGTTAACTGAATGTACTTTCATTAACTTAGATTAGATGTCATACGATGAATTTCAAATTCACTTGCCGGCTATAATTCTGTACAAAACATTGATTTCATAGGGAAAAACAATGAAACCCATGCCCTTGGGCATGCAAGCCTTTGCCAACTGAGACTGTGTTTCTGTCTTTGCTTGTATTATAATACCAGATACATTGCCTATGAATTCAATGGCAAAATTGAACAAGCAATTCAACTGGTTAAGCTGTGAAATATAAACTTGACCTAACCCTGCTACACTGCTCTGGTGTTTAAAACACCAGTTACTAAAATTTAATCAAGAACTAAGATGCAGGACTTACGATTTGTCAGAGAAGTGACAAAACTGATTTCTCCCTAAAGCTGAACAAAAGCATTATCTCCCCAGGAATGTAAACGCAAAAGCAGTCATATGGACATAAACTATATACTTCTTAAATTAAAAAAATTAAAGATGACTAGGATATCTAACAGCAAACCTCTTGCCTAGACCAATAAAGGATTTCGAGTACAAAGAGAAGAGAATGGACTGAAATCAGCAGCATGGGAAGTTCGAATACCTGAGAGTTCCTGGAAGAAGGAACAGCCTGCAAGAGTTGGTTGTATATGCTACAAAAAAGAATATGTTACATTCTCCGAAATCGGAACAACAAAATGAGTGGCTACTACAGACTATTAATATATGGGTACATATAAAGGATAAAGTTAACATGTGTAGTACACCTAGGACAGAACATACTATCCACAATATAGTATGCAACTAGATGTGAAATTGACTGAAGTGAACCAATCTAGAATTGATCACTTTTGCTGTCCCTTATGTGTACCTGGCACGCCATTGTAGTTTTCTTGCAGCTACAACATCAGCAGGAACAGAGCCTGGCCTCCCAAATGATCTTCGCCATGGATCTGGCCTGGTCCGCTGGGTAAACCATTCAACTCATCTCTTGATATTCGGATAGTTCTATAAAACCAAAAAACTTTGAATTTCAATTACATGCCAACGGCACCAACACATTTGATCAAAGGCCAAGTAGAGCCAAAAAAATAAAGGCGAGGAAGTACACTTACACAGCATTCATCAAAGGCTAAATTGAAAAGTGAATTTACCTTAATATTTCCTCTCATAGTCAGGATTAATCTTATGATAGCCCTTAACATTCAAAGGAATTTGAATTCTCTAGCATATCTAAATCCTTAACAAATTCTGATTTGAACCTTTAGATTTCAATACTTTCACCAGTTAGAATCAAATGATCAATTAGTAATTTGCACAGCCAATGCAATCATATACCACCTGAACATCTAAACCCCAGTACTTGAGGCTCATACTTCACCCTGCCTCAGTAGATTTGACTTCAAAAAGAAGCCCCAAATTCCAACATCAAATTCCCCCTTCCAATATCGTGAAACACAATATCCAAACGCATTTGCAATGCACTCAAATTGAAAACCCGTCAAAAAAGCTAATCCACCGCCCCCTAGAAAAAGCATCGGAATCTGGAACGGCGGTCGCGGAGCGCGACGGACGGAGAAAGATCCTAACCTTCGGCGAACGAGGGGGGCCGAACCAGCTCGCCGGCGGGCCTCGCCGTCCCCGTCGGCCGGCGGCAGCCGCTCCTCGAGAAATCCCTCGCGACGGAGGCCGCTCTGGCGAAACCAAGAGCCGAAGCCGGCGTTGCAGAGAGGGCACCTCCGCCTCAGCCTGCTCCACCTGCGGATGCAGTCCAGGCAGTAGGCGTGCAGGCAGGTGGGGAGGACGGCCGCCGCCCCGCGCCGCCCGTCCTCGATGCTCTCGAGACATATCGGGCAGGACTGGCCTCGGATCGAAGGTGGGATCGCCCTGGAGAGGAATTTCTCGCGGCGGCGATGGGAAGGACTGAAAGCCCGTTTTCGAGAAGGAGAAGAAGAAGAAGATGGAGAAGACGTCGACTCCATGGAATCGCAGAGCCCCGAGGGAGCGAGCGATTGAGAGAGAGACGGTGGAGAGGGTGATCGTTTGGTTTTTGTCCAAGACGGTGAGCCGGTGATTAGCCCAGTGAAATGTATATTTCTCTCATGAAAAACTTCAAAAACAAATACATACGTAATCACAAAAAACTACCAACTTAATCCAAAGTGACAGATATATCCTAAACCTTTTTTTTTGTAATGCGAAAAATCCTGAACTTTACCAACCGTGATACATTTATCTTAAATTTTTTTGGTGATACAAAAAAACCTTAAATTTATATCGTGTGATATATTTATCCTAAACTGTATGACATTTTGATTTTTTTACTTTTTTCTTTTTTTTTTTCTCTCTTCCGAGTCCGGCAAGGGCATCCCTTGCCAGGCCCTCGCCGCACGAGGGCGGCCCTAGCCGACCCAAGTGAGGGTGGTGGCGAGGGCAACCCTTGTCGGACATCGACTTCCCTCTGCTATGGTTGGCGGAGTGAAGAAGAAGAAATAATGAAAAAAGAAAAATAAAAGGGAAGAATAGAAAAAATAAGACAAAAATGTCATTAATGGGGTAAATATGTCACAATTTGAAAAGTTTGGAGATTTTAATGTCACAAAAATAAATTTAGTGTAAATTTATCACTTTGGGACAAAATTTGAGATTCTTGGTGATCTTTTCCTCTTATATATATATATATATATATACACACACATGTATGTATGTTTGAGTTGTAAAAGATATATTATATAGATCGAGCAAAAATTCAGAAAACTAGGAGGCGAACGAAAGTAAAGGCTAATGAAAATTTTTTAGGGAAGTATTTTGTGGTTAGAGAAGGATGCAGGTAGATGGAAACTGAAACATGGAAACATATTGACGTTGTTTTGCTTCCATATTTTATGAGGTGGTGGATGTGCAGAAAAGTGAACTAATGTATGTCCGATTGTAGAGGTGCTGGGGCGCTAAATAAGATGGGTTTGTCAATATTGATCTCGATGACTTGTAGAGAAGAAATGCAGTAAATGAGAGTGTGAATAGTGATAGTTCATTAGAGAGAAACTGGGAGGTTAAAGACGGTAGCTTGCATATAGATATGTTAGCTAAGAATGTAGGATTCTTGAATATGATGGGCCAAAATGAGTATGCACATCTTGAGTCCATTTACTAATGCTAATGAGCTTAGAGAGATCATTAGGATCTATGACATGAAATATGGGAGTTGGGTGAGGTTTAATGAACCAAATAAGTTGATCATAGTTTGTTTTGACTTTTGAGGGATGTGATTAGTTCATATATGCTTCCAAATAGCAGAGACAATATACTTTACAAGCCAAGACATTCAACTCTATATATACATGTAACATCATTCTACATGTTCCTCTAGTTAGAACTAAATGGCTAGCAAGCAAGTGTCATGATAGGTTGAGGTACAATCACGTGGCGAGGCCCTTCAATAAACAATCACTAGAGTTTGAAAATATCTTGAAATCGTCAAGGATGATGGTCTACAGAGCTAAGACTACAACAATGAGTATGATGACGGCAAAGGAGGAACAACTTTCGATACTTCATAAATATTGCCAAAAACTTCTTGATCAACCTAGGATGCACATGTGTACTTAAGATTGAGTAATGTCAAGACCAATTTAAACTTAGAGGAATTTACATTTGTCTAGATGCCTTGAAGAGGGTTTTTTTTTAGGAAGGATGTTAGCATTTCATGAGATTTGTCATCATGTTACAACAATATCGTTGTAGTAGCTGTGGGTATAAATAGCAACAATTAGATGTATCCTTTTGCATGATTAGTTGTGTTATAAGAACCACGAAAGATATGACATTGGTTTATTAGCGTGACTACAAAATTCCTAGGATTTGCAAAAATTGATACATATATCACAATTTACGTATGAGCCATTTAATATATTCAATTAGATCAACTTTCACTCAATAATTTAAATCAATGAATTATGAGTCAATTATGATATATTAACTATTTCACTCCACATAAATTTTTCAATATAAGACTTCTCTAATACAATTGCATCTCAATAGTAGCGTCATTTTCAGATGCGATACACATACACATTAAAAATACACCGAACATCGACTACAATCCAAACAATCAACACAACATCCGAAGGAGTTGAATTTACTAATAGATCCCCGATTGCAATTCGACTTCTGCTCAAATCTAAACCTCGACACTAGACTCAGAATTCTAAACGCTAAAACAGAGCATGATACTCATACATTCGAGATGGGAGTCTTGGGCCGCGACCACACGGCTGAACAGACAACTCTTTTAAGATAAAAATTAGGCTTTAAAGAACCTTAGTCGAGCCAAGATTCATCCATTCAGCTCTTATCGAGAAGAAAACGTACCATTTCAGGTTTATTTGAATTTTTCCCAAAAATCGAGCGGGCTCGAACCTAAAGCGGTTTCAGCCGGGCAGCCTCACACTCGTCACTCCTCACTCGTCGCCGGCGGCGAGCGCGCACGATTCCAGAGACAACGATCGAATCCGAATCACCATCGACGACGCCGCCGACCAGAGACCATGGACGTCCCCAAGGATCAAATCTCCACCCTCCTCGACCATGGCCTCTCCACCTCCGCTCAAATCCTCGTACAATCTCTCTCTCTCTGTGTCTCTCTCTAGCACTGTATGCTTGCTTTTGTTGCTCGTCCCTTGCTGCCTAACGCCCCCACCTGGGTTTGTCCTCGATCAGGGCTCCTTTCTGGTCTCTTCGTCCTCCGTCAATGCCGAAACCAACCCCCACGTCAAAGCCGAGAACCTGGTGCGGCTCGACCCTCGATTCGCCTCTCTTCCTTGGTTGTCTTGGGGGGGTTCTTGTTCTTTTGCCTTATAGGGTTTGTTCTGCTGCAGGTGCTGCTCGGCGATGCGTTGGTTCGCGACAGAGAGTACCGCCGAGCGATCGTGAGTGCTCTCCTTCATTGGGTCGGAACCTTAGTGGGTCTATGTGATTTTGGGTTGGTTTTGTATTTATTGGAATCTGTGTCTAGATTTGGGTAGCTGGATTTTGCGTGCGGTAGTATCGGAGAACAATTGCTAGTGCATTCTGGTACTCCCTGTTTTGAGCTCCTTCAAGTTTGTGCTGTGTACACATGTGATGGCATTGCATTGGTATTTGGTGGTTCATGGTGTTTGTATTGGCATCTGTAGTGAGTTTCACAAAATGTTATATTTCCTATAGTTTATGGGGGGTGTTTAGCTGTTTCGGTTAATTCTCTAAAATGTGTCCTTGGCAGCATATGTACAAACAAGCCTTGCAGTACCATAGAATTATTCCGAAGCAAACTTCAGCGAGTACTAGAAGCTCATTGTCCACGTCAAATAGATCATCTTCTCCGAATTCTTTCAATGTATCTGCAGTTAATGAAAATGAGGTTTGATCAATTCACTATGTTGCAAACTTAGTTTCCTTTAAAATAACAATTTTATGTTGTTTCCTGGTTTATTTAGGGAGATTTCTTGTTCAAATTTTGCCTCTTGCCTTTTTTGATTTCCATGATAGGTAAAATTCAAGATTGCATCCTGCCACTCTTCATTGAATGATAATAAAGCCGCCCTTCTCGAGGTTTTTCTTCATTGCTTTCAATCCTCTCTGGTATTACTAGTTGTGGCAAATATGTTCCTTATGGTGTGTTATCATAGGAGAGCTAGCTAGGTTTTAGAAACAGTTGGCTTTTTTGTTATTCCCTTTTCTAATCGGGGCTTTTGATCTTTCTTTCTCTTTTTTATCATATGATTAACTTTTGTCACTGCTATAACAGTTGGAAGGGATTCCAAGCAAAGTGAGAACTTTGCAAATGAATTTACTCATGGGAAAGCTCTATAGGAACTCACGGCACAGTCGTGCTGCTATGGCTTGTTATAGAGAGTGTTTGAGGTAGGTTTGTTCATATGCTTTTAAGTTGGAATTTGTGCTTTTAAATTGCATCAGGTGTTGTGTGTTAGCGTGTCGTTATGTGTTTCATTCTTGTGTGCATATTAAGTCATCTCCGTCCTATAAGCCATAGTCAATCATTACGAAATGAAAGTTAGATTGTTGGCCAAAGCTTGCACCCAAATTAAAAAATTAAAACCACAGCAAGACACTTAACTGGTGTACCATTGTTGAGCAAGTCCAATACCCTAAAACAAGCTTTTGCTTATAAAAGGAGTCTGACATGAGAGTGGAGCAATTCTTGCACCACATGCCCTTGAATATTAATATGGCTGGCAGGTTTTGGGAGATATGATCGGCTGGAGTGTCTCCTCAGACAACTTGGAATAAAGATATAGAAAGCAATTCTATTGCAAATTGTTGTTACTCTGTGCATATTTTCAGTCTTTTTTCTTTTGGGTACGCAAAGCACAACTATTTCCTAAAGTAGCCAAGTAGCTTATTGCAGGATATGATGGCAATAGAGGGTTACCGTTAAATGCTTTGAGCTCTTTAAATTCATGTTTATTCTCTTTTGATTTGTATTGCAGAAACTGCTTTTACGTCATGGAGGCTATTATAGCTTTGGCTGAGCTGGGAGCTACTGCTAAGAATATCATCTCTTTGATTCCTCAGGTATATGATACAAAGGAAAGTTTCAGTTGTTTTTCACTTCCTTGATTGTCCAAGTTTAATGATCTTGTCTAAATTGTCACCTCCATCTGTATGAAGTCATGCACAGAAAAAAGTGACTGGGGTTCTGGTTACATCCTTACTTGTCCAACTAGCTATATGTTGCTGTGATATTATTATTATGCACCGTATCATCTCTATTTGGATTTCAAAACCATAAGAAGTGCATTACTGGGTGAGCACATACACAGATCTCTTTAGAAACTAAATTTGCTTTACCTTTAGGCATACGTTATTTTAGTTGGTAATGAAAATAAGTCAATAGGCCATTAGTGTGTCAGAAATTAGACAGATCTCTTCAGCAATTAGTAAGCATTAGTTTAGTTGCTATGGTTTTATGTTGTTATTTGTTATGCAAACTGATTGCATTGTAATTTGTTGCTCTGAGTCTTTTCTCATTTGATAATTATCCATTTATAATAAGTCGAGATTTTGTTTAGTAAATCATAAGCCTTTTTTTGTTTTGTCGTTGCAACTTCAGACTCCAAATAGAGGCAACAGGGGTTCATATGATCATCTCGATTCAATGCGGTGGCTGCAAGTAAGTTTGAGATAAATTAGAGGTGACTTAATGTTGTCATAAGTCAATAAAATTTGTTCCTTATAAAAGAAGTCAATAACTAGTCAGCCAATGGGCAATTGGCTTAGTTGGTTGCGGCAGGGAAAGGGACAGATGAGGGTTCGATCCTTAGTGAAAAGAAGAAAGAGTCATAAATAGGTTATCGTTTTTTGTTCATCTTTCAATGTTCATAAGTCATCCTACTCTCCTGTATAGGTCCTCCTGTAATTTTTCATATTGCACAGATACCTTGCAATAGTTAGAAATCTGTGTGCAGTCAGTCTATAGTTACAAGCGATGCTTTTCTAATTAGAAGCAATGGGATACCATATAGTTGTGGGATTACCGAGCTTTGAGAAACATTCTTCAGATGTCTTGTCATGACAATACTGCTTGTTATACCATAGATTTAGCAATAAATAGAGATGATAATTGATGATCTGTATTTGTTTGCAGCGTTATGTTGAGGCGCAGTGTTGTATCGCTTCAAATGACTACAAAGGTAATGTAATGCCTCTACCTATGTACGTTTTCTAAGAATCAACTTTTTTGTGTGCTAGAAATGGAAAGACCAATCCTGGGAAAATTTTTGAAGGGGCATCACCATTCATAAATTGTCATGCCCTTCACTGCTATTTTTATGGGAGTCAAAACTATGGAAAAGACTTTTGTGATCTTCACTGGTGCTTTTGCCTCGAAATTGCAAGAAACTGCAACCTCTAGCATGTTTTGTGAAAGCTCGAAAGACATTGGGAATAATGACAGTATATTCTTCACCAATTGTCATTGTCATGTTGCGGATGCAACATCCTTGATTCTTTTCATTTACTCAAGTGCCATATACCTATAGGTCAATTTCTAAAAGAGAAGGAAGAGATTAACGTCGGATACTAACTTTTTAATGATTTTATATTAGTGGGCTATTTTTGTTCATATGCACCCGAATCTTGCCTTTTCTAGGTGCATTACAATAATAATTGTGCTGCTATGATGGACGACTATGCATATATTGTTAGTTTAATTTGTTTGCGGGAGTATATTAGTAATTGAAGGCATAGTTTTAACTTTAGAGACTACTTTTTGTCCGTTGGCAGGTGGTCTGGAGCTATATGCGGAGCTTTTGCAACAATTTCCTAACAACATACATATATTACTTGAAATGGCAAAGGTTAGATATATGCTTGTTAGCATGATTAAATATTAAACCATGTCTTCATTTAACAGCTTAAGCTTTTAGAACAACTGGTAGTGGTTATATAAAATCTCTCATGGTATCAGAGCTTGAGGTCCTAAGTTCAAATCTTTCCAGGCCCGTTTGCCTCTCCGATTAAATATGTCCACGCTTAGTATTAGGCAAAAAAGACCAGACTAAGCATGAGGGGGAGTATTAGCATAATTTAATATGAAATCACACCTTCAATTAATAGGTTAAGCTTTTAGAACAGTTGGTAGTGTAATCATATTTGCCTTGCATCTATTATCTATATGAAATCAAGCAACGATATTAAGCAGTAATAAGCAATGTATGCATTATTTCATCTATGGATTCTCCACCCATAGACAATTTGATTTGTTTCTCAGTTTGTCGGTTGCAAATGCCTTTTATTGGTATGCTCCACCTTAACGTATCTATATGTGCATGTTTTGCAAGTTCAGACCTATCCTCCAATGCTTGCTTGAATTTGTGTTTCTTTAGTTGTACGTGACATATATGCCGAGGTACTTGAGAAGGGAGTGCATACTGATTAATTTTTGTTTCCATATGGACAAATGTGTGAAGGTAGAAGCTATTATTGGAAAAAATGACGAGGCTATAATGAATTTCGAAAAGGTAAGTAACGAGTATTTTGGGTGTCAAATTGACAAAATATCATGCTTTATTTGATGGCGTGAACATAGTGTATGTATTGACAGGCTAGGTCAGTTGATCCGTACATCCTAACTTACATGGATGAGTATGCAATGCTTCTCAAAATGAAATCTGATTACACAAAACTTAGCAAGCTGGTGCATGATTTATTGAATACTGACCCAACAAGGCCAGAATTCTTTGTTGCTTTATCCGTGATGTGGGAAAGGAAAGATGACAAAGGAGCTTTATCTTATGCCGATAAGGTAGTTTTGTTTACCTTTGTCTTTGGTTTAGTTGTCTGCTTTTATGGTACCTCACAGTCTCTTCTTATCTTGATCAGAGCATTCAAATCGATGAGAGACACATACCTGGCTATATAATGAAGGTAGACAGTAGCTTGGTGTAGGTTTATATTGATGCTTCTGGTATAAATCTTGATTGGTCAATGTTAAATATAATCATCAAACTTATTTCTCTTGTGCTTGCAGGGAAACCTGTGTTTATCAATGGATAGGCCTGAAGCAGCTGTAGTTGCCTTCAGAGGAGCTCGAGAGTTGAGGCCTGATCTTCGTTCATATCAAGGTGTGTGGGAAACTACTTAGAATTTGTTGCAGCAAAGGTGTACATGTCTAATTCTTGACCGTCTGAGTGATTGGACGCTTATTATCATTTCAGGTTTAGTTCGCTCTTATTTGGCATGCTCAAAAGTTAAAGAAGCCCTTTATACGGCCAGGGAAGCAATGAAAGCAATGCCTCAATCTGCAAGGGCTCTAAAATTGGTTGGAGATGTCCATGCTAGGAATCCTTGTGGTAGGGAGAAGGTATGTAAGTGTTTCCCAGATTGTTCTAGAATCTCCATTTCTTTTAACTAAGGTGAAGAAGTCTCTGAATAGCCTGGAGTGGTGATAGGCAAAAAAGTTCTATGAGTCAGCTCTTCGTCTCGAACCTGGTTTCCTTGGAGCTGCATTAGCTTTGGCTGAACTGCATGTCATGGAGGGACGAAATGGAGATGCCGTCTCTCTTCTTGAGAGATATCTCAAGGACTGGGCAGATGACTGTCTTCATGTTAAGTTGGCTCAAGTTTTCTCTGCAACTAATATGCTGGAGGATGCATTGGCCCATTATCAGGCTGCACTAAGGTTGTATTTAATTGAAGGCATGCTCATTTTAGTTCTTGAAAATTCTTGATCCAGGCTTTTCAGTGGTACTACTAGATCCTTGCAAAAGAGGAACCAATACAGTTTGGGAAAAAAAAAGATAAAAGAAAGATCAAGTTCATGTCTTTATTGTTATATTCATGCTCTCTTCTCATTACAATTCAGGATCAACTCACAGAATGAAGCTGCCAAGAAAGGATTGGACCGCTTGGAGAAACAGATGAAGGTGCGTCTTTAGCTCCCGTGCAGTTTGGTGATGGAAAATCCTTCACTTATTCTCACTTCAGTAGAGAGAGCAGACCATTCCTGTGATGTGAGGCATTGACTGGGTGTTGGTTTCTTCTAGGGAGTGGATCCAGATGCACCTGACGAAGATGAAGAAAACGAGGTTGAGGATGCAGATGCAGATGTCGAGGAGACGGAGCTGCTATAATATAAAGCCTGAACAATGTCATGCTTCATACATGGAAGGACAGCTTTGTGAGGTTAGGTCATCTGAATCTTTGATCAGGGCATTTGTGATCCTTTTGGAGCCAGAAAATGGAGATTCTTCTGCTTTTGCTTGGATAATCATGAGCAGCGTCGTGACAGATGGTACAGATTTTTGGGTGAGTCCATGCAGTGCAAATGTTTGCAAAGGTCTGAAAAGCCCGCCTTATTCCTTCAATATGTGAATATAGTGTTGTCCATGAGCAGGTTCCAAATATAGTGCAGCACGGCTTTCTGTTTGCCTCTGAATTTGATGGACGTTCATGTGCCATGCAAAATACTTCTGTATACCATTCTACATTTGAGCCATCCTGGGGTGGCTGAGTCTTTTTTGCTTTTGACAACTTGACTTAAATTTTAGCTGGTGATGCCTTGGCTAAATTCATTCAAAATGATAATTTCAAAATTAGTTATTTTATGTTGTTTCCATTAATGGCAATGATTAATTCAAAAAAATTCGATGCCGACGGCCTTGAAATGTGAAAATATGCTGATTTTTCTTTTTGGCCAAAATGGTTGCCGTGTATGCACTTAAAAGAAGTAATATTTGAGGTATTTGCCTAAATTTGGTAGAATGTGGAGTCCGTTTTGAAATAAAGGTAGAAGTAGAATGTTCTCTCAAAAGAGAGCTTTGAGTTTGACTTTAAATAAGAACTTACAATAGTAGGATTAGTTTTCACTGTCGGCTCTTTCCAATTGTTAGAGCAAATGTAACTTCCATCAACAGGTAAAAAATGGGTAAAACCCTAAAAATCAAGAATCCTAAATTGAATTTGATTGGAGTATGTGCATGAGGGAAAGACATCAGCAGAGAGGCTCAGCTGCCAGCGCAGGCTGTCCTTCCCTGTCTTGCTTAAATCACCAGAATCGGTCCTCGACCATGTGAAGTCATTGGAGGAAACGTTACAGAAGCTTTATCAACTGCATGAGCAAACCTGGCCACCGCTGAAACAAAAAATTAGCAAGAAAAGAACAATGTACCGACTTTAATGGGATTGAGAGTGCCGACATAAGAGAAAATGCAAGAGAGCCCACCGCAGTACGGACTACAGTGCAATAGCATGTTTAAGATTTACAGATGCTGTCGACGAAAGAAGGATGAAGCTCTGCAGAAGAAACGGCCGCAGATAGAGTCCAGGTCGCACCACGCTTGTGGAAACGGCACTTTTGCAGAGAGAGGAAGGAGAGAGGGAAATCAAAACCGGGACTTGAAGAACGCGAGGAGGCACAGTCCATGCGGATTCACCCATTCGATTTGTGATTTCTTTAGGATTTTACCTGTTGAAGATCACCGTCTCTCTCCTGGAGTTCTCTAGATCTTTCTCTCTCTAGAGTTCTCCATATCTCTCTCCTCCAAATTTCTTTCTCTGGATTTCTCTAGATCTCTCCATTCTCTAGAATGTTCTAGCAAAATCCATCAAGAAAAGCTGCACCACTTCTAGACTTCTCTAAAGAAATCTAGTTGTGAGGCTATAATAAAATAATGATAATACTTCTAGAATAGTGTAGAAAGCTAGGAAAGTCACCAACTTTCCATCCTATAACTAGGAGCAACTTGCTCCTCATTTGAGTGTCCAAAAAAGAGTGTGAGTCCAAGGGGGTGTGTGGGTGTCATTTGAGTGTCCAAAAAAGAGTGAGTCCAAGGGGGTGTATGGGTGTGTGTAGGGGTCTTGAGAGTGTGTTGAATAGAGTGTGCTATGTATGCACGTGAGTGAGAGAAATTGTGTAGAGTTGTTTGAGTATTGTATGTGGTGTGAGAAAATATTGTAATAGTGAAAGTTATATTTTGTAAATTATATTTGTACCACGTTTTCGCAAGATTCAACAAGCCACTCTTGCAAATATTGGAAAAAATTACCCCATCTCCAATTAGATGAAGCTGACCTGCGAAGATTTCATCAGTCGGTGAATTCGGGCCAGGAAAAAAAAATCTGGGTTGGATTAATCATGTGAACAACATATTGATAGTTTAAGGATCACATGACTTTGTGCATGGGGTACCGGGGCTTTTGACCACTCGCCTGAATCACTGATCGTGCCTCTCTAGTTTGAATTTCATGATCTCTACTCTCTAGCTAAACCTATTGCTACACCTTTTCAAAACCTGTTTAGCGTTAATACGCTCTTTTAGTTCCTAATGAGTCGGGGCAGTACGACGAATGGGCTGCGAACGGTCTGGTGATAAGGCAACTAGGAGAGAGGGGGCAACAGGCCCTCGCATGACGCATGGGAAGAGCATTCATATCAACGGCTCGGCGAATATCGTGAAGCCAAAAAAGCATCTGGGAGATTTTGATTGCTAGTTAATGTATTAGTAAGGCGTAAATAATTCTGGGTAAGCACCTATATAGGTGGATACTAAGTGGAGCACTAATGACACTTCCTACTCATCCTCTTTGGTAATTTCGCGAAAAAGGATTGCCCAATGGTCCTCCTTATAAATTAATGGAGGGTCCATGTCAAGTCGGTGCACGACAATTTATTTCGAGTTTTGAGTTATGAAAGAGAGAGTTTCCTTATGATGAGTGATAGGCTGTGAAGAGAGCATGTCTCTTGATATAACTTTTGTTCTCTTTATACGCCGCCGAACACATTAGGGAGAGATTATTGGTAGTCATTTGAGAAACTTTAATACCACCAAAAATCTTAAATTGGTAAATATGTGACCAATTTATCCAAAATTAAGTTTTTGATCATGAAAAACCCCAAATTGATATGGTGATGTGGCAAATTCAAGTGAAAATTTATAGGATTAATACAATGAAAAACCCCAAATTTCTGTTAAATTTGGTATAGGTATATTAGGTTGGGATTTTTCATAATATTTACGATGAGGGTTGTTGAGCAAATTCCTATATGATTTTGAAGATCAACAAAATCTTTACATAGTGTTTTATAATTTGGATGATAAATTTTCCAGGTGCGGAGCAAATATATTCATTAGAATCAAGACATTAGTGAATCTGGTTCTCTACATCAATAAATGATTAGGAAGTACTAGCACTCTTTGAGAGTTTTTGTATCGTGTTGGACACTTCGACATGTGTCCAACACTCTTCCACACTCTTCGATACTCAGTAAACGGGTGTTGGATTTTTTGACACTCAGTCAACTCTCATGACATTCTCTGAGACTTGAGTCTAAAATTCCAGCATGTGAGTTCGGGATTCCGATATACATGAGTCAATTTTATATTTTTTCAATAAATAATGGGTCAAAATGTAGTAAAAATAATAAAGGGAGAAAGAAGAAAAATTTAGTCTTCTCTTTTCTTCTGACTCTCACTTTCCGTTACACACAATTCATCCCTCAAGCTTATTTTTGTCTTTTTTTTTTTTTTTTTCGACACGCAAGTTTAAAATGTGGATTGCTTGTTTTTTCTTTCAAGTTTTATGAATTAATGGAATTGAGTTAAATTTGTCAAATTGAAATAATGAATGATATTAACAAATAATGAATTAATATTTTTAGTGTAAATTCATTTTAGGCTCTTTTATTATTTATTTATTTATAAATTTTACTCAAATTAATTTGATTAAAATAATCATAAAATGATAATTTATCATGTATATATAAAACTACACATTTAATATACAACGTGTCCAATTTATTTATTTATTTATTTATTTTTATAAATGATGTATCGGGGTGTTGTGTTGTGTTGTCTCGCGTTGTATGTCGCGTGCCGGTGTCGGTTCTACTTAGAATATGATTATATCTTCTTAATCAAAGGCAAATGTGTTATTTGCAAGGATTATTGAGACAATCAAATGTTAGGAGAACTTTTCATATTTCCATATGATGTGAAGTGCAACGGCTAGTAAATTGGCCTAGATTTCTTTCTATACTTATTGATTGTTTATGGGGGATAATATCCACGCAATCTTTCCCTATTGAAGGATAATTCTTGCAACAATCAATTGGAGATGAGACGCACTTTACAAACGAAGAACTCAACTTATGGAAACCTAATCTCTGTTGATGGGCAGCAAAATCAAGGGAGACTTAGATTCTTGGCATCCTAGGAGCAATCGGATTTTCTTGATTCATTCAAGTCCATTGGGTTGATTGCAAGAATAATTCTCGGAGTTTATGTCCAATGGTTAGCTAGGAGGATGAAAAGTATTAAAGGAGAAGGGAAGAAAAAGAAAAAGAACTGAAATCCTAAAATTCCAAAGTTCAAGAAAGCTTTGTTTTTACACTCGTCTTTTGTGAGCTTAACTTGTAATCTTTTAGAGGTTGTTGTAGTAGTGTGAGATCAGAAGATTTGATCACACTTACTGAGGTTGTTGTAGTAGTGTGAGATCAGAAGATTTGATCACACTTACTCGAGTCGAGAATATTTGGTTGTTGTAACCTTTGAGTGGTTCATTAGTGGAATCTAACCAAGGCTGTCGGCGGAGAGAATGGTCGTAGGCTTATTATAAACCGAACCACTATAATTGTTTTGTGCATTTTTCTATCCCTTAAACTCTTATTTATTTCAACCACTGGGGGTTCGCCCCAGTGGCCACCCTTCCATCTTAGAAGGGGGAGGTTGGGGGTTCAAATCCCCACATTTTCAGGAGGGATTGGGGTGGGGACGATTTCATTTTAGGAGTGGGTTTCGACTCCTACGCCTTGCAAGGAGGCATGGCAAAAGTCTGAGAGTGAGTGTTAGAGTAGGATTAGCGTAGGACCGAACCAAAAAAAAAAAAACTCTTATTTATTTCTTGTGATAGATTATTGCACACTGATAAGATTTGATCACACACAACTTGTCATTAGACGTTGTCCTATTGCAATATTAAATTCGATTATCTTTCAATTTCCGCATATTCACCTATTCACCCCCTCTAAGTAATAGTTGTAGCCCTAACAATGGTCACCACTTATCATGCATTTACTTGAATATTAATTTATGAAGTATGGAAAATTGAATAATATTAAAATTACATTTTTTTTTTTTTATCTATCACACTATGTAATGATGGTTTTTATACATGCTAAAACTTATTTTCGTTGATTTTCCAATATTCATTTAATTTTTTGTCAAATATGTACATCGATTAGAGATTATTTATCTAAATATGTATAGGCATAAGAGATTTGTTAGGATTAGAAATTTTCTATTGCAACCATAAAAGACAAATTACTAGGTAAAGCTCGCACGTGAGCATGCCAAATTGCTCACCCTCTCACAAGCTTTAACCACTTATGAAAATAAATTGGACACTTAGATCGATTTATGAAATTAATTTATGAAGTGTAGTGCATTGTAATAAATAGTTAGATAAGTGGGCCATATTAAAGTAGATATTAGATCCTCACCATGTCACTTTGAAATTGATCTGGTAAATCGGATAGAGCATGCCCACAATCATTTAGGTTTAAGATTCACGTTCTCCATCATGTGCATATTGATTACTTAATAAACCTAGATACCTTGAATGAAATAAAAGCGAGAGCTCTTTCTTGAGGAATAAAAATGAAATAATGAGTTGAACACTGACATTTTAACATGAAACAAGTTCTGCGGTGTAGCGATTTGTATAGCACTTGTTTGACTAGTAGATTCCAACCTTGTTACGTTATCAATTTGGGATATAAAATTAAGGCACGTCAGAGCGAATATCTATGTATGATTATCCAGTTACCCTCGCCTTATATAACTTATTTATTGTTTGAATTGCTCGAACCTTTATGCCTGTCTGAAAAATTATGGAAAATCTTACACTTCTACAACCATAAATCCTACATCCTCTTAATTGCGACGTTTAGAATGGCATCATTTGTCTACGTTTTATATCACCGCATTAAAAAATCGTGATTTCAAATTTAGGGGTTACGTCAATCAGTTGTCACACTTCCATAATTAGTTGAAGAAGAAGAAGAAGAAGAAGAAGAAGAAGAAGAAGAAGAAGAAGAAGAAGAAGAAGAAGAAGAAGAAGCCTGTGATAATTGCGACGTTTAGAATGGCATCATTTATCTACATTTTATATCACCGCATTAAAAAATTGCGATTTCAAATTTAGGGGTTACATCAATCAGTTTTTATATCACCGCATTAAAAAATCGCGATTTCAAATTTAGAGGTTACATCAATCAGTTGCCACACTTCCATAATTAGTTGAAGAAGAAGAAGAAGAAGAAGAAGAAGAAGAAGAAGAAGAAGAAGAAGAAGAAGAAGAAGAAGAAGAAGAAGAAGAAGAAGAAGAAGCCTGTGATACCTATTATACCTATTACTTAGTCTATCTACATCCATCGTCATTTAATTGGATAATCGTAATTAGAAAAGTTGACTATCTAAATCAATGGAGATGGACGTGAGTTGTGAAACAAAGGTTATGCAAACTGTATACTTAAAGTCAATTCTTTCCGAATACAAATAAAAAAGTAGATATATAGCAAAACTGCGTCACTTTTATTGCTCAGATCAGAAACAGGAGTCACCACAAAATGATAAAAACCCGTTCAAGTTAGGATTTTGTCTAATATTGACTATGATAAGCTCTCTTCATACGCATGACCACACATATTTGACTAATATACCTATATTTCCAAACTCATGTGTACCAAAAACACACATTCGTTTATTTATTCTTCTTTCTTATTTGGCCGGATGAGACTGTCGATGAAATCCCTTAAACCCATAATGCTCCGGCGCGTTTGAGCATTGGGATCAAGGACCTACTGAGATGGAGGCTCATCACCTCATTGGCTCCACCGACAAGCTGGCCGCCGATGAACACAGCGGGGACTGCCGGGTTGCACCCGCGTCTCACAAGGGCTTGCTCGATCTCCTTGCCTCTCGGAATCTCATCTAGCTCGTGGACTGTAGGGTTCGCCCCGAAGTCGCAAAGAAGCGTCTTGATGGTGTGGCACATGCAACATGAGCTCTTGCTAAAGATCACTACCGGCTTCTCCGAGATCATCTTGGCCACCAGATCTTCCATTGAGAAAAAAGATTCGAGATGTCCGAAACTCCGAGAATGTCGACAAAAGGAAATTCCAGAGAGTGGTAATAAGCTAGAAGAGAGAGTAAAGTGATCTCTTGAAGTTTGGAATGTGATATAAGGGTTTCTTGTGTTGTGTGGATTGCTTGAGGCTTCATGAGGGACGTGCTTATATAGATGTTTCAAGGAGGGTTCTGGACTTGCGTGCGTGCGTGTGTGTGAGAGAGAGAATTTGCCTTTAGACATTTGGCTATTTTCACAAGGATTCTCAGGGAACTCTTGATCATTGCAACGTGGACAAGGACTTTTGAACTTGCACTGGAGAACAGAAGCTGCATACAAATGAATAAGATTCCTTCCATACGTAACAGTGGCAACATGTCCTTTGTACGGTTTCACGTTATATCTACCATATCCTATATTTTCTTATTTTCGTAACATCTTATATTCGTATGAGCATCCTCCATTTTACGGGCAATTTTATTTTTAGGCCGAGTATTTCTTCCCTCCTTTTGCAATTAAACCCATCTCCCTCATTTTCTTCTCTATACTAGCTAGGGTTTATAATTTGGAACCATTTACTAATCAATTCGTGGATACCAAAATGTACTTTATCCATCATTTAAGTCATTGTTGAAACAAGTTCTTTCAACCACGGGAATTTTCTGCGCGTATATATCTTGGAGGCATCTGATGAGTTGGCGAATGAAACTAGGGTTTATCCACTTGGGGACCCCCCCTCTCTCTCTCTGTGAAGATTCTCATTCTGTGTTCGAGAAAGAGAATTGAGAAAGACCTGGTGATCATGCGCAAGGTATATATAAGATGAAAAGAAGAACAATGTGGTAAAAACAAGTACTCCTTTAGGACAAGAACACCAACCAGTTCACATCAGACTCTACCCTATATCTTTTTCCCAAGCCTTTATGTCCTAATAAAGAACAAGATTCTGCCTACAGCGTTAGTGACTTTGGAAAGTCGAAATGTGTGGCTTTGCCTTAACTAAAGAGGTATAACTCATCATGTGATTGTTAACTGCCTTGGATTTGAACTCGCATTAGATCATGTTCAAACTTTGGGAATCATGTTGGCTTTACTAGTCTATCTAACCACTTTGTGAAGTCAAGGAACAGTTTAAATTAAGTTTGATGCAAAGCTTTTACAAGGCCTATTTCTAGGCCAAAAGAGCATGAACAACTGGGTAGATATCTAACCACTTTGTGAAGTCAAGGAACAGTTTAAACTAATCACGCCTCTATCTTTCAACTTAATATGTTAGGATCATTTGGCCAAACGCTCATTTGAATGTGGTGTGAATCTACTTGTAGCTAGAAAGACTTGTATTCGATTATTCATTTCTCATTTTCAGCCAACTCTTCTTTTCTTCATCTCTTCTACATATGATTTTTCGAGCAGACAATGCTAATATATAGTTTTCAACAAGAGCCAAGAGATCTGAAGTTTAATTCCTCATGCTTTATCATTACTCATTTTCGGATTTTCTTTATCCGTCATAAGTATTGACTATTTTCGACTCATATGTACTTACGTTATTCACTATCATACCACACAACTATCTAGTTCTTTGGGTTTAAAGCCTTCACCATCCCATGAATCTTTACGTGAGACGTTTCTACAAATATAAAATATATAATATTTCTCTAATAAATTCAAAATTCTGGAGAAATTGATTATATACTCAAATTCAATATGTCCTTATATATTCTCAAACTTCACTTAGGAGTCCTCATACACTCATGCTACCAAGTCCATTTGAAAATTAATTCATCGAACTTAGACCTAGTCAAGGGCATCACAAAACTTTTTCTTGGATTAAACAGTGCTTGATCATCTCAAAATAGACTAATTAGATGTCGATACTATGTCCTTAGCATAAAAAGTTCTCCCAAACTCTATCACGAACGAAAAGTTCTAGATCGGAATTCCCCTTTGATTTGTATGATTAGGAGAATGTCAGGCATAAGGAATAATTAACCATAGTGTTATATCAGATAAGTCTGTTAAACTAAGTTAGCATCAACTAGCCAGGTAAAGATTCCCCAAATCCGAATATATTAGGAATATGGACCAAATTTAATCCGGTAAGAACTATTTACACAATCATTTATCCAAAATTTTATACACCTTTTTTCAATTGATATTATTCTCGCAAGTACCCCATGTTCTAGACTGCTTTTTTGGCCCTGCTAAATCAAAAGGCACAACGATCCAAATCCGAAAGGCCACTTCACTTTCACAATTCGACTTTTCATCGTCACCATTTCGAATCTTCCTGCATTTTTTTTATGTCAATTTGTTTGGGTCTTTCAAGCGGCCACGTATGCACGCCCTGCTAAAAGGCCACTCCACCCTAAAATCTTAGGGCACAGTAGCCATGAAATAAAAAGGACCTAAAGTCTTTCCTATATGCTTTAGTTTCATGGGTTTATATGTCTACTTTGGCTTAGGACGAACATTTTGATCTGGCGGATGAAGATCTACCTTCTTTCAATGTGCGGTGGAATCTTCAAAACGCTTGGATTTATTCTTATCAAATGAAGACAGTTGGATTCATCACATTCATAGTGCATTGGCGCTTATCTCGAGTTCTTATCCTATAATTTAAGTTCATTCTAAATAAGAAGAAAAAATTTCGTACTTTAAGATCTTGTAGTGATAGCTCTTATCATCCTACTTTCATTTGGGAAATAAGAATATTGAGTCTTATATCGATGTGCACAATTCATAAAGATTTTTGCACAAGTCTTGAAACCAAGGAGTACTAGGTTGGCAGTCGGTTACAAGACTTGTGGGAAGCACACACCAACCTAGTAGGAGCCCTTTCGAGCTCCACTTCTTCACCCTAGGCACGATAAGACTACTATACCATGCTACCTGACGGTAGCATACTTGGAGACACGACATGGTGTTTACCTTCACCACCGAAGGCCCTCTCCATTTCTGGGTAGATATTTTTCTACCCTACCTAGGAGGGAATACAGCAGGTGACATTGGGGAATCCTACCCCTCGGGGGTTCTTCCCTCTGTTTCTTCTCTATTGAACCTTTTAAAAATTTGCTTGGGTCTATAATATAGCGATATGTGGAATTCATAAAGAATAGATGGAAATTGTACGCTTTGTCTTCCAATTTTCTCTCCAATTGTAGCAAAAAACATGAAATTAATAAAGAAGATTACCTTTTCTAATCAGATTGCTTTCACAAATAATTTGAAACATTTAGCTTCGCTAATATTATCTTCCTTTTGCAGGATTGCAATATCAATTGAGTCATGACCTGCTGAAGTCGATATATGGTCTACAAACTCTCCATACCAAAGTAGTAACAATTTTAGATGTCATGATCGAGGGGGCTTCCATGATCCATCGGAGACTGATTCCTAGCTCATAACTCATTGTGAAAACATGATGCATTTTCTAGTAACTCTTATTCAAATTACAAAGGGTCATGAGACACAAAAGCTTAAAGAATTTGTAATCAATGAGAATCTTATTTGTCCAACGGCTATTAATCTCTTGAAAGATGGTTTCTCAAGGGATTGTAGAAGCTTCTATATGTTAAGAGGATTAATATGTTTAGGTTGTTGGTGGATGCATTCGAAGCTGGATTAGTAAATGGGGATTAGTGTCATTGGTTGATTGTTAAAACGTGACGAAAAAGGAAAGGGCGGGGGGGAGGGAATGGTAAACATGATGTTTCTAAAAATCCTTTGGCATTGAATGAAAATGAGAGTAAATCTGACTTAGCGATGATCAATCCTTTAAATGTTTGTATGTTACAATTCTTTATAGAGAAATTACAATAAAATGCACGTGATTATAATAAAATTACGACGGGAGATCTTGCCACCGGAGAATCGTAGAAGTTCCTAGAGACATAAGCACGCGCGAGTTGCAGAACAGAATGTGATCTTTCTTATCATCAACCAGCAGCACAGCAGGCAGCAAAAAGATAAAGAAGAATGCGAGGTCGGATCCTGGCATCACAGCATGAGAGAGAGAGAGAGAGAGAGAGAGAGAGAGAGAGAAATCAAAATCACAAGTTGGTTCTCCTCTCTTTCCTTGACATTCCCTCTCCAGAGAGACGAAAGAGAAAAAAAGATCTCTATCTCAGACAGAGACTGTACCACTTTTACAGATGCCAGCAGATAGATAACCTCTCTCTCTCAGAACCCCTAAAAAGATGACATTTCAGAGACATCACAAACAAAAATATCAGAGGCCAAACAATGATGAGAGAATGGGCGGTGACTTTGGGATGATGTTGAGGATAATTCGCTCTCGTTCTCACGTGTGCCTTTGTTACTGTCGAATTGTTTCTCAAAACACAATAAAAATTTAAGGTGAAAAGCCTCTTTGATCTGTGAATATTCGTTCTGTCGACAGCCCCCCCACCCCATCTGTCGAATCCTTGTCAATCTCTGTCAGTGATAAACACGTGCATTATTAGAGAGAATATTTACTTCTTCATCCCTCATCCCCACCAAATGCTCATTGGGTGGATGTTATCTCATGCAGATTCAATGTCCGAGAGATGTAAAGCTAATGAATTGCCTCCATTGTAGATGCCCCTTTTCTTTTTTTAATAATTGTAGATATTTAATAGTCAAATTTAGGTCTACATTTTCATGGTGCATGCAGAAGAGTTTCTCCGGTTTCGGGTATATATTTAACTAGACGTTGCTCCACGCTCTGTGCGAATCATTCGACAAATTTTCTGATAAAAGATGATGCGCAGACACATTCGAGCATAAAGACAACCTACTTATAGGCTTATTATTAGATTATACCAACTATACTGTTAACTTAATATTAAGAGTTTAGAACAACTTAAATAAAACTGATTTATAAATATCATGGCCTATAGTAAAAATAACTTATAATTATCTAGAAAGATAAAAATATTCTTTAAAAGTAGGGATGAGCAAGACAGACCGACCAAATTAGGATCCATTCGGATCAGACCAAGATGGCTAGTTGGGTTCGGTTCCCCAAAGTGCTGGTTAGGTTCCCAGTTCCTAAAAATGAACTGGTGTCTAGGCGGTCTGGTTCTCGATTCCAAGGGGAGAATCGAACCACCCAAATGATTTTATTTATTTATTTAATTTTTAAATGTCTTATGTACACCTCCCCTTCTCTTTTGGTCTTTCCTTTTCGCCTCACAACACTCACGCCTACTCTTTTCTTGTTGTCTTTCCCTTTCTTTGGATCTCCTTCACCTCTTATGGAATTCAAGACATTCTCTCATTTGAACTAGGGATTAATGTATTATAAGTTCTAAGGTTTGTCATGAAAGTACAATTGGGTCATAAAACTATTATAAGTACAATAAAATCTTAAGACTTATCATAAAATTGCAATCGAATCCTATAATTTTCAAAAAATGTAATCAATTTCTAAAACTTATCATGAAAGTGCAATTGAGTCCTACAGTTTTCAAAACTACAATCAATGGAAGGATTTATTTGCATAAATTTGATAATTTTTAGGACCCGAATGCACTTTTGAAAGTTTTAGGATTTAATCACATTTCCTGACAAGTTTAGGACTTAAAAATTTTAGTATTTAATACTTTTATGATAAGTTTTAAAATTTTGAATGCACTTAACCTTAAAAATAAAGAAGTTACAATTTAAATGAAGAAATTACTAAGAAATAAGATATTGATGGGACTGAACTTCCTCCTAAAGACAATGTACACATGTTTCACACAATTAGTATATCGAGATTCGATTGAGCCACGTGCAATTCCTTTTGTCTACCATTGATTTGATTATGAATTGATTGTGGAAGAGCGGTTTGAAAACATAACGAACGAATTCTCAACGATGCTAGTGTCACTAAGAAGTCTGAGATTTTGGTTTTATTAAGTGGCATGTCATGCTTTCAATGATTAGTATTAAAAAAAAAAGTGGGACCCCAACACGAAGAATTTCCGTATGATAGAATACTCAATACTTTAGCAAATCAAATTAGGTATAACATATTATTTGCATGCCTATATCGGTCTCTACCAAATTAAAGTAGCTTTTTTAACTTAGGATTGCTGAGGGTTTAAGCATACTTGTCTTCTTCGGAAAAAACTTCCGGCCATCACAGTTGCGCATCTGCATCTTGGAGTATGCTTGTGTGGTTGCTTATTTATCTGTTCCTCGTTCTTCAACTTCACACGCTTTCCGCAAACTATGTTATTCAAGTTCGCACGTTTTAAAAGGATTGTTAAAAGTTTAACACATTGCTAAGTACGTCATAATCGCGCAATTATTCGCGCACCCGCATGCGGGTATTGTAGGGTTTAGCCCACACCAAACCTTTTCTTTAAACAAACTAAAGAAGGCTCACATTTATAAATTGACCTATTTCCTCTTAACTTTCCTATGTAGGATAAGGAAGAACACACTTTGTTTATTTTACAAACAAACTTCCAAAAGATAGATTGAAAAGGTCCATTTAAGAGAAAAAGAGGAGGACGTGATTTGATCATTTTTCTTTCTTATAGTGTTAATTAGCCTTTTTAATGATAAAAAAAAATGTGGACATACGTTGTGTTGCAACCCTTGTTTTCGTCGAGGAAAAGGACGGATTTAGAGGTAATTCCAAGTTGGGATCCATGCTCCTTAAATGGCTTGGATTTTCCCAAAATTTTACCTCAACATTGGGATATTATTCAATTTTAGTTTCAATTAACCTTATGAAAATTTTAAATGATGATTTGTCACTAATTTATTAGGGTCGGCTAATGTCACGACCCTAACTCCATCTCTAGGGTCACAAGTGACATGGGTTATTTTTGCGACGTCCCAGGCACATCACCATCTCGTTCTTTTTATATTTTCATTAAGCACATGCGGAAGCGTTACAAACAACACCCAGAAAACAATAAGTAGCCAGGGAAACAACAATTTAAAAACATACAATTACATCGGTTGCATTTACAGGCCCCATTGTCACAGTCTGTTATACTTACAACCACTACATTTTCTATGCTCCAAAAGCCGGGTAAACCTTAGCTCCTCTAGCAAGACTGCAACTCCAGCACTAGTGGGAGACTTCAATGCCTACAATTCTGAAAAACAACGGGGTGAGTTGTGGATTCAGTAAGTAAAACCCACTAATTTCCGGGTAGGAAGATGCCTCACCCATCAACAAGCACATAACTCATCGAAAACATTAGTTGATAGCTGATCGATAGCAAAACAAAAATTTTGTCTTCAATGAAACATGAGAAATCCTCAATTAATGATATGCAAGCATAACCCAATATTCATACACACCATGAGGAACTCAAGCATAACCCAATATTCATCCATACCATGAGGAACTCACGCCTCACTAATGATATGCAGTATAACCAAAATCCATTTCATAAAGGGAGAAACTCATGCACACGAGATTCATTTATTAACAATCGAAATCCATCTACTCTTCTGGAATCCATCGGGCATCCGAACTTAATCGGGCAACGTCCCCTAATCCAAGGGTGATGGTGGTCCTCCGACTATGCATCCATCGGGCATTCGAACTTAATCGGGCAATGTCTCCTAATCCAAGGGTAACGGCAATCTTCCGGCGATGAGTCCGTCGGGCAACGTCGCCGAAATTCATCGGTCGACGGCTAGAAATTAGTTCATTGTGTGACCATGCATCAAGTATCACAATCCGGTTCTTATCTTCACTTTTAGTTCAAGGGCCCGAAGGTGTGCCATGCATAAGTGTGTGAAATGACTTACTGAAACCGAGACGTTAAGCATGCCGAGTATGAATCAAGGATCGCGACTTGATCCGACATGTTTGAGCACCGATCTAATACCCAACTTGGCTCGGGAACAATATACCTCGATATTGCATTGAGATCATGATAGGATTGGCCTGTTGTGACATGTTCACTGATCTAGTATCAAATTTGGCTCAAGAACAATATGCCTCAATATTGCACCAAGACCATGAAAGGGCTGGCCCGTTGTGACATGTTCATTGGCCTAGTACCAAAGTTGGCTCGGGAACGATATGCCTTGATATTGCACCAAGACTAAGAGAGGACTGATCCGTCGTGATCTCACGTACATCAAGGCCACCAAAGCCCTTTTTTCGAAGCTCGGGGCGTGAACTAGAACATGCACATGTAGAGAACGGTTGGAAATAGTTTTGTAAGGAAATAACAAGCTTTCACAAAAAAGTTTTTCAAATCGGTTTGAGTTAAGGCATAACCAAAGCATATCGAACAACTACGCAAATCAGACTTCTTTCAAAGCAATTCAAGCCAAAGCATGAGCCAAGCTCAACAAACAAGAACCGAACTCAATCAAGGGACAAAGTCACAACCCAACCTCAAGTAACAACAAGTTAATTAACTTCAGTTAAGGACTTGTCACATGCTCGGAATAGCATAACACAACGTCTTGGCCAAATATTATTAAGTTCTACTTACACCACTTCAAGGGACGGCCTAGGTGACTGAGCAACGTGTAGGCTGGCGACCGAGCAAGAGGGCGTGGCCACAAGAAAGAGAAAGGGCGACGGTGAGGGTGAGGTTGAGAGAGTGAAGAAGGAAGAGGGGGTGATGTGGAAATGAGGGGAGGGAATGCCTCTATTTATAGGTAAACCCCTCATGATGATTTTTCCAAATGGACCAATCATCTTCATGTAGGTGGACAATCTGAGTTGAGGAGGTGGCAAGCCAAAGAGATGGGTGGCAAGTCTAGTTCCTAGGGGTGACACTTGCTCATCTTTCCATTGGTCCATCTAAGGGGTTGAGTTATCATGAAATAATTACGTGTAATTATTATGGGGACATCTAAGCCAATGACTAAGCCTCTCTCATTTATGTTTGGATCTTGAGTAATCATTAGACTAGATATCTTCTTATTACAAACTTGCTTTCCAAGCTTTTAGGTTAGGAGGCATTATGGCCTATTCCTTTAAGGCACACCTCAACTTGGCATTGAAGAACTAGAGTCCAAAGATATTTGATGCATCCTTATCCTAAATTAAGAAGACTCTAGATTAGCCTTGCTCCTTAAGTTGGACGTGCAACCCTCTCCCCTTCCAAGTTGGGTGTGTGGCCCTCTTATCCTTAGGTGAACAGTTTCAAGCAGTTTTCGAAATAAGCATCAATACCTTATCAAATGGGCTCGAAAAATTATGAAATTTTACTATGTTGTAGATAAGACCCTAAATGAATTTTTTAATGAAGAAAGCCAAGTCCAAATCGTGCTTTGGAAAGAGCAGTAAATCACTGAACACAATCCAAAAATTTGTCCGTCGAGCAGATTCAACGGTTGGAGAGAAAGACTCATTTCGAAATCTAAATCTTCACAAAAATCTTTGAAATTTATATATGTTGTAGAAATGGATGTCCTTTAAAACTTTCATGAAGGAAGCATGGTTAAATTTGAAAGGGAAGATTTTATAAAAATTCGAGAATGCAACTTGGTCATCGTTTTCACTACACGGGACAGGTTCCAGATGGTAAATGATTGGGCCTTCGTCCCTACCATTTCATATAAAAAAATATTAAATTTAAGGATATTTTGAGATCAAGATGTTTAGAACAATTTTCATAAGGAAGTTTCTTTAAATGTGTACCAAAAAAATCTATGTAAAATTGACAAATAGAGGAGGTCCAGTAATTTCGAAAATCAAAGGTAACAATCTTAGTTGGAAAAAGGAGGCGTCCCACTTGGTCAAGAAGCATTAATTGTTGGGCATCCTTATCTTCTAAGTTTCCAACTAGGTCCTAGGTTAGTTTTAACACTTCATCCTCCTTCATTTAATGAATAGATTCTAGAATTCTCTTTTGCTTTATCCTTTCCTTCCTCGAGAAGGTGGTCTTCCTTCCTCAAGAAGGCGAGCTAGAGACCTCTATTGTCCAAATTGATTTCGGGGCCGAGGAAGGGATCATTAGGCACCCTCGAAAAACTAAATCACGTACACCCAAGGTTCGGCCATTACGTTCCATATTCGCCCAAATTGTTCCTTTGGACGGTCGGTCGACCAATAGGGTCGATTGTCCTTCGATTGGTTCGAGACCAATCCTAATGCTACCCATGGCCTAGCACTAAGACAAGGCACTCATGGACCTTAGAATTAGCGACAGAATAGTCGGGTCTATCACTGGGCTCATTTCGGTTGGCACCTGATCCATCGGTAGGGTTCATGGTCGGTGCATTACTAATCCATGATCAAACATCACCGATTCAAGATTTTGTTTCGATCGCTAAGAATTAAATATGGAATGATGCATTTTTGGTCGAAAGATGGTCACATTTGATCAATTTGGATTGCCTGTGTATTGGTGTATAACCTGGCGGAATCACCTGCGACTAGAAACTGCAACCGGTTGGATCGACCCATGACCATCCGCCGATCTAAAATAATCTTGTGACCAATTATCGTGATCAAAAAGTCATCTTATGAGCTGATAATCCTATCCCATCGGTATGGTCGGTAGAAAATTCACAGCCGACACCTAGACCAATTCGTGACCGGTTGATCGGTCAGTCGGTTGGTTGGACCACGACCGATCCACGATTCCTTGCCTATCAAACCAATCGATCCATGACCAATGGCCCATGATTGATCCTTTTAGGATCTTATGGTCGATCCTTACGGGGTCAGAATTGAGGATGTTATAGCTAAAAACTAAATGAGGCATATAAGCTGTCATGACCCTTTTTTCGCGACACGTTGATATTTAGAAAAGTGGAGGCTGCGGCTGAAGATTCATAATTACGTAGTGCATGGATGATCGCTATTATCTTTGGATTGGTATCATGTTGAAATTCCGCATCTATTACAATGCCTTTGCATGATATTAACGCAATAAAAAGATCAAATGCAATGTCAAATCAGTGATTGGATATATTCTTTCTTTTGGAAAAACGAGACAAAAGTTACCTTAATCTTCACTTTGTGTTGCTTCAATTTTACGTACAGCCACCACTCCACATTGGAAGAATTTTCCTCATTTGGTACAATATTAAAATGGTCATGTGTATGAAGAATATTTAGGCTTTGTCTCAGATGAATTTTGCTGAAAAGTATTTGCAAAAGAACTTATTTTCAGGAAAAAAGATAATTCATTTTCTAATTGTTTCGTTGTATTTTGAAGGTCATTTTCTTAAATATTACAAGTAAATTATGAAATAGACGTTTGAAAAAAAAAATTGGAATACAACCTCAAGTCCTAAGTTTGGGTTCTTGGAGACTTAGACCCGATTGCTAGGGATCCAAGCACAGACGTCAAGATCCTAGACTCAGCCTTTAGGACCTGAACCTGACTATCGGGTCCCAATCCCAAGCAACCGGATCCGAACTCGGCCGCTAGGGTCTCAACGCAGGAGTCAGTGTCCTAGGCCTAACCACTAGAGATTTGGGGAGGGACACGGGGGTCTCAAGCTCGGCCTTGGGGACCCGAACGCGAGGACTGACTAACGAGGCCCATGCACCGAGGTCTATCATGAGTTTTCGCCACAGCAACTATTTAAAATCTATTTTCATATGTACATCTTTTAACACTCCCACTTCTATATATACCATACACAACATCCGACATCTTGTTATCCTTTTTCATGCCAATCCACCCAGCTAGAAACCTTAAGACCCACTTCCCAAAACCCTAACCGGCATCAGCCACAACTGTCCCTACCGAAAAGCTGGCCGCGGATGAACACGGCGGGGACCGCTGGTTTGCACCCGCGTCTGACGAGGGCCTGCTCGATCTCCTTGCCTCTCGGAATCTCGTCTAGTTTGTGGGCCGTTGGGTTCCCCCCTTTTCGTAAAGAAGCGACTTGATGCTGTGGCACATGCAACACGAGCTCTTGATTAAGATCACCAGAGGCTTCTCGGAGATCATCTTCGCCACCAGATCCTCCATTGAGAAAAAAGCTTCGAGATGTCAGGAACTCCTAGAACGTCGACTTAAGTGAATTCCAGATAGTGGTAATAAGCTCAAAGAGAGAGCAAAGTGAGCTCTTGAAGGTTGGAATGTGATATTAGGATTTCTTGTGTTCTGTGGATTGCTTAAGGCTTCACGAGGGACGTGCTTATATGTTTCATGGTAGGGTTGGACTTGCATACGAGAGAGAGAGAGAGAGAGAGAGAGAGAGAGAGAGAGAGAGAGAATTTTTCTTTAGATATTTGGCTATTTTCACAAGGATTCTTAGGGAACTCTTGATCATTGCAACGTGGATAAGGACTGTTGCATTTGCACCGGAGAAAAGAGGCTGCATACAAATGAATAAGATTCTTTCCATATGTAACAGAGGCAACGTGTCCCTTGTACGGCTTCACGTTATATCTACTATACCCTTTATTTTCATATTTTTCATGGCTTTTGATATTTGTATGACTATCCTCCATTTCACGGGCAATTTTATTTTTAGGCCGAGTATTTCTTCCATCCTTTAGCAATTAAACCCATCTCCCCCATTATCTTGTCAACACTAGCTAGGGTTTATAATTTCGAACTATTTACTAATCAATTCTTGGATACCAAAATGTACTTTATCCCTCATTTAATTTTTTTTTCTTAACTCATTGTTGAAACAAGTTCTTTTCAACCATGGGAATTTTTCTGTGTGCTTTTATCTTGGAGGCATCTGCTGAGTTGGAGGATGAAACTAGGGTTTATCCACTTGGGGACCCCTCTCTCTCTCTCTCTGAAGATTCTGATTCTGTGTTCGAAAAAGAGAATTGAGAAAGACCTGGTGATCATGCGCAAGGTATACATAAGATGAAAAGAAGAACAATGTGGTAAAAACAAGTACTCTTTTAGGACAAGAACACCAATCAGATCACATCAGTCTCTACCCTCCATCTTTTTCCGAAGCCTTATGTCCTAATAAAGAACAAGATTCTGCCTACAGCGTTAGTGACTTTGGAAAGTCGAAATGTGTGGCTTTGCCTTAACTAAAGAGTTATAACTCATCATGTGATTGTTAACTGCCTTGGATTTGAACTCGCATATGATCATTGTCAAACTTTGGGACCATATGTTGGCTTTACTAGTCTATCTAGCTACTTTGAGAAGTCAAGGAACAGCTTAAATTAAGTTTGATGCAAAGCTTTTACAAGGCCTATTTTTAGGCCAAAAGAGCTTGAACAACTGATCACGGCTCTATTTTTCAGCTTTGTAAGTGCTAGTATGAATACCTAGAGGGGGTTGAATAGGTGTGAAGACAATTTTTCGCAAAAAACAGTAGAACTATTTTACTTTTGAAACTGAGTCTGAAGAACAAGAGACTTTGAGCGAGTTCAGACTTTAACTATAAATAGAACTACGAATAAAGTAAAGGAGTTTAGGGAAGAGAATAAGAACACAAAATTTATAGTGGTTCGGCTTAGATTAAGTTTACGTCCACTCTCCCACACTGACAGCCTCCTAGCTGGTTTCCACTAAGAATAAAAAAAAGAATTTACAATTTGTGATCTCAACTTCACAGTGAAGAGTCTCTATTGCTCTCTCACGAAGTCACATTATAAGTCTCTCTCTTTTGAGAACAACTTTGAGCTCAATGTAAGAAGTAATAAGAGAATGGGAAGTTTAAGACTTTGGAATTTTTCTTTCACACACTCTATCGAACAACTAGAGAGTCCTTCTTAAATACTCCTTCATGCCTTTTCGACTGTTGGCACTTTTTAAAGGAATTCTTCTAATCAACCCGTTGGACAGAATCAATCAAGGAGATTTTGAGCCGTTTGAAGATTGTGATGAAAGCCCGTCAATCCCGTTTGTCCATACAATCAGGATCTTGGTTTTCGTAAGTAGATTCTTTCCAAAATTACTTGCCTTCCGAAAAGATTTGATATATCTAAATTGATTCCAATAAAGATAATCAATCTTGTAGGTGATATTTCCAACCAGAAGACCATATATAAACCATACGAACTGAACCCCTGAAGAAAGAAAGATAATCCGGCGTTTGGATAAGTCTTCATTCTTCATTTACATTCAGTTTGGAATTTGTCAAAGTGAGCAGACTTTGACACAAAAGTCTGGAAGTCCTCAGATTTTGACATAGAAGTCTTGAAATCTTCAAAACGGAATGTAGATAATTTTTGTCAACTTCAAAACATCAAGGAGTTTTCTCCAACAATCTCCCCATTTTTTATGGTGATAAAAGTTTCCTGTAGATTTAAAGATTTATAACCTGCAAAACAACTCTTAGCAGTATATGATATCTCATAAAAACAATTAGTTAAGGATCTGGATAGTATTAATTCTGCAACCACAGAAAACATGTTAATCTTGAAAAAATTAGACACACATCAAGATTTAAACATCCACATCCATAAACATCACTACCACAAGGATTGTTGCAGAGTATAAGTGTTCAAAACATCAAACAAACTCAAATCAAATCTGCAAAAGTTTAAGTTCAACAAAAGTTCAAATCTATAACATTTCCCCCCTTTTTGTCAACAACAAAAAATGGAATTAAGGTTGTCGAGGAACTCGAACTAGTTGGAAATCCCTCATGGACTACATTGCTTCCTCAACCTTCTGGCACTAGCGATGAACATTCTCGACTTGAGTCTGAACAGTCTTAAGAATCTGAATAGTCTGATCATTTCTTGGCCATAGTCTGAGAGACTTGTTGATTCAAAGTCTGTACCTGAGTGTCTAAAGACTATATCTTTCTAGTGTGAAAATCAAAAGAGGATCTCAAAGCAGTGTGAAGTTTTTGAATCTCAATCTCCATGGTGTATTGCTGAGCTTTAACCTTCAAAAGGAGTTCTATCATCCTTGGATAATTAGCATTCGGTTCAGTCTGCGCACTGGCTTCAACGAATTGAATCCGTGGAGAGTTCAGAGACAAGGGAACATCAACTTGTTTAGCCCCATGACTCGGAGTAGATTCTTCAATGTCAGCTTTAGGAAATTGAGAAGCATAGACATCTTTTGGGTGTGTAGGAGATTGACTGATATCATCACTTGCAAAATGCGTAGAAGAAGTCCATTTTCTCTCACAAGCTCCCCCTGTTTCTGTGCCTATAGTTGGAGAAGGGATTTCTTCTTCTTGTGTCTTCTCATTTTCAGAACGAGAGATGTTCTTTTTCTATTCGTACTCCTACTGGTCCACTCCTAGTTGCTTCTGAATCCTCATACAAGGATATTGCAATTGTCTCTTCATAAGAGTCATCCTCACCATTGTTTGCAGAATGACCTTCTTTTTCTTCTTCTTCTTCTTCTTCTTCAGCTCATGCTCTTTCTTCTCTTTCCGCTTCTTCCTTCTCTGTTTCTTCTTCTTCTTCTTGCTCTATTTCTTCTCTATTTCCTCCTTCCTTTTCCTTTGGTTGCTCAAATCCAACAAAACCTTGAAGATTCTTTAAGGCAATGGCAGAAATTGTAAGATCATCTTCATCCTCTTCGTCCTGCAGGATAAGTGATCTCCTCTTCTTTACAGGTTCATGCATAACTTTCTTGCCTTTCCTCTTTCTTCCATAGTATCTTCCTTGGTTTTGCTTGATGACTCCTTCTTCAAGCGATCAATAGCCTTGTTCAGATCTTTCAACCTCATCTTCGAAATCATCTTCAGTCGTATTACCATAGGAGCAACAGTTCGAGAGCAAAGTGAGGCGGGAAACTCGATTTGAAAATATCTAAACAACTTTATAACCAGCGCAGAATAAGGCAACTGTCCTTTATCCTTTATAACTGTCCTGTACATGTGCATCAAGATAGTATGAGGGAGTGAAAATCTTATCCCATTGCAGATAGCAAACATGAGTCTTGCTTCGAATCTAGAAACATCTTTTTTGATGCAGTCTTCGGTCTGATGCAATTAATGACAATTTTGTGTAGTAGAACATTTGAGGCCGGCAGTCTAGAATATGTGATTTCTCCTTGTAGTAATCTGTCCTTTACAAGAAACCTGGTGGCTTGTCCTACGGAGACATTGATCGATTGAAAACCACTCCTTTCTACCCCAAGAATGTCTGTAAGAATGTCAACATCCACCACATAGTCTTTATTACTCACAGTAAACTGGATTCGATTCTGATTAAGAAAAGACAGATTCGAATAGAAAAATGCTATCAATTCTGGATATGCAACAGCCGTCTCAGAACAAAAATTCTCGAGTTGAAAGAAGGCTAACTTTTCCTTCAAGTTAATCTTGATCGAGTTTAAGAAGTCAAAATCAACAGTTCGAGGGTTCATCACCCCTCTCTTCGGCATTTAGGTGTAAACCCTTTTGTGCTCCTTAGAACGAAACAATCTCGTTCTCTCTCCAAGAACATCAGCAGCAACACCTATTTTGGGTTTGAAATTTGAATAAAATTGCTCATCATCATCCAGGATGATCAGAACTGAACCTAGGGTCTGAAGGAAAATAAAGAAAGGCTTTGTCTGCCGACCCTTTCGGCGCTATACCCAACCGTTCCATCGTTCTTAAGACCACAGTCTTGTTTCTATGCCATTTTTCTCTTAGAAAATCAGTGATGAAAGTCATAGGAGTACCACCCTGCTTCAAATGAGTGTAATGCTTATAAAGAATCTGGGGTCTCGAGGTTTTGAGAGGAACCGCATCTTGCTCGACTTCCTTTTCCAGAGGTTGGCATGGAGGATTCTGCGGAGAGTTCTGCAGAGATTGCTGTGGAGAGTTGTGCGGAGAATCTTCCTCAGTGAGATCGAAATGTGTATGCCCTTTTGGCACATTCCGAGGCCCCTTGCTCGCAATCTGAGAGGATTTCCTTTGGTAAGACATGTTTGTAGGCTTGGAGGATTTCACAGACAGGTTCGAGTGATAAAGATGGAAACTTGAGAGTAAAAGACAAGAAAGAGTGAATCGTTATTCTAGGGTTTGAAAAGAGATGATCGAAAGAAATACTAAAAGGTATTTAAAGAATATGAAAAGACATACTGAGAAGAGGTAATCGAACCATCATAAAGAAAAATGCCTTTTCAGAATAGTTGAAAATGAAAACTACAAAAAATTCAAAATTCGAATTTTAGCAAGAAAAGATAATTGCTAAAAATAAAATAGGCAATAAAAGATTCAAGTAAGAACGTACCTTTTCAGAATTTTCATACTAAAATTAAAATACCTGGATTGGAGACATTTTCTTATTGAAGTAGCTTCTTTAAATTCTGAGTTTGACCAGCTTCAGACTTTACTCCAGAAGAGAAATAATATTCAGCTTGTGGCAAATAGACTCAAATAAATTTTTCTCCAGAGACTTTGTAAAGATGTCTGCCAGCTGATTTTTCGAATTAATGAATCGAATCATAGTCTCCCCATTTTGGACATGATCTCTTGTAAAGTAATGTCGAATCTCTATATGCTTCGCCTTTAAATGAAAAATTGGATTCTTTGAGAGATTAATGGCACTGGTATTGTCACATCTTATCTCGGTACATGATTCCTCAATCCCAAAGTCTCTTAGTTGTTGTCTTATCCATAGGATTTGAGAGCAACAACTCCCAGGAGCAACATACTCTGCTTCTACTATTGATAATACTACAATACTTTGCTTCCTTGAGAACTAAGATACCAACATATTTCCCAGCAGTTGATAAGTGCTAGATGTGTTATTTCTATCGACTTTACAACCTGCTAAATCAGCGTTTGAATACCTAAGAAGAGTAAAGTTTCATTCTTTTGGGTACCACAGACTCAGCTTTGGAGAAGTCGCAACATATTTAATGATGCATTTTACAGTAGTTAGATGAGATTCTCTTGGATCAGACTGAAATCTTGCACAGATGCATACACTGAATAAAATATCAGGTCTAAAAGTAGTAAGGTAGAGAAGTGAACTGATCATGCTTTTGTATAGCTTCTAATCCACTTTCTTCCCTTCTTCATCCTTGTCCAGTTTCGAAGAACTTGACATTGGTCTCTCTGTCTTCTTGCAATTCTCCAACCCAAATTTCTTGATGAGATCTTTGGCATATTTTTCTTGGTGAATGAATATACCTTTCTTCGATTGTCTGACTTGCAATCCTAGAAAGAAAGTTAACTCACCTATCATGCTCATCTTGAATTTATCTTGCATAGATCTTGAAAATTTCTTGCAAAGACTTTCGTTAGGAGAACCAAAGATAATATCATCTACATAAATTTGTACCAGTAGAAAATCTTTTCCTTTTTTTTTTTAATAAACAAGGTAGTGTCAACCTTTTCCTTTTCAAAACCGTTCTGAGTTAGAAACTTACTCAACTTTTTATACTAGGCTTGAGGTGCTTGCTTTAGTCCATACAAGGCCTATTTCAGTCTGTAGACCGAGTCTGGCTTTCTTGGATCTTCAAATCCTAGTGGTTGTTCTCGCTACTGGTGCATAGGTCTCGTCATAGTTTATCCATTCTTTCTGTGTATATCATTTTTCCACGAGTTTTGCTTTGTTTCTGACCAGTTTTTCATTCTCATTCACCTTGTTCCTGAAAGCCCATTTCGTTCCAATCACATATTTGCCTTTGGGATTTGGAATCAGCTCCCATACATCGTTGATGTTGAATTGTCTGAGTTCTTCCTGCATAGCTTCTATCCAGCTTTCATCAGATAAGGTTTTGTCTACTCCTTTTGGTTCTATCTTAGAAACAAGTGTTAGAGCACTTGACTCTTCTCTTCCTTTGGATATGGTGCGAACTCCTTCATTAATGTTGCTAATGATGAGTTCTTTGGGATGACTTGACTTGTGCTTCCAGTTTCTGTTTAGTCTGAGAGTCTGTTGATCTTCTGCTTCGTTTGAATCTTCTCGTTCTGCTAGTTGCTGTTCTTCAGAAGTCTGAACCTCTTCGAGGAAAGTAGACTTTGTTAAGTCTGGAGTAGGTTCAAACTCTTCAAGTTGAGTTTGATCTGGTTGATTCTCCATATTATCCTGAAACTTGACGTTCATAGATTCTTCCACTGATTGAGTCTTTTTGTTAAAGACTCTGTAAGCTTTGCTTGAAGTCGAATAGCCAAGGAAGATTTCTTCATCTGATTTCTCATCGAACTTTCCAGATCGATTATTCACATTCTTCAGAATAAAACATTTACAACCAAAGACATTAAAGTAAGAAACAATAGGCTTCTTTTCTTTATATACTTCATAAGGAGTTTTCTCTAAGATAGGCCTCAAGAATACTCTGTTGATAATATAGCAAGCTGTAGAAACTACTTCTGCCCAAAATCGAGAGGATATTTTGCTCTCTATCAAGAGAGTTCTGGCCATCTCTAGTAAAGATCTGTTCTTCCTTTCCACAACCCCATTTTGTTATGAAGTGTATGGAGAAGAGAAAACATGCTGAAAACTAGATTTATCACAGAATTTCGCAAAGTCTTGATTTTCAAATTCACCTCCATGGTCAGTTCGTATGCTTGAAATAGCATAACCTTTTTCATTCTGAACTTTCTTGGCAAACTTCGAGAAATAAGAGAAGGCTTCAGACTTACTTGCCAGAAAGTAAACTCAAGTGAAGCGAAAGTAATTATCCACAATTACTAGACAATATTTCTTTCCACAAATACTTTGAGTTCTGGTTGGACTAAAAATGTCCATATGAAGAAGCTGCAGAGCTCGATTGGTAGAGACTTGATTCACAGGTTTAAAGAAACTTCTAACTTGTTTTCCCAAGACACGGGGAGTGCACAACTCATTTTTCTGGTAAGCCAGATAAGGAAGACCTCGAACAAGCTTTTTAGAAGAAATCTTGGCAATTTGCTTCATGTTAACATGACCAAGCTTTCAATGCCAGAGACTTGCTTCATCTTGTATAGAAATAAGGCACTGAGAACTTTCTAGATTTACATCCAGAAGGTATATGTTGCCATGCCTTCGACTAGTAAAAGATTAAGAGAAATCTTGACTCATTCTAGAACAAATACCTTCTTGGAAGTTTATTCTGAAACCAATATTGCAAAGCTGACTTATGCTTAATAGATTGTACTTTAAACCTTCCACCAAGGAAACATTGTTGATAGTTAGGCTTCCAATCCTCACAGTTCCACATCTTACAATTTTTCCTTTGCTGTTTCCTCCAAAAGAAACTTTTCTTCCATTCAGTCTAACAAACTTTATAAAGCAGCTTGAGTCTTCTATCATATGTCTCAAACAATCACTATCTAAATATAATTTGATCTTTCTTTTAATAGTGACTTGTAATCAAAAGAGAAACTCAAACTTTCTTTGGTACCCAGATTTTCTTGGGTCCATGAGAGTTAGTATTAAAAATAGTCTTAGCCCAGTCCTTCTTAACTGGTCTTCAAACCTTAGGACATTCTTTCTCGAAATGTTCTGAGCTGTTACACTTCGAATATCTGAGTGTAGTTCGGCCAACAAGTTTAACAAAAACTTTTTGAAAATGATTTTTATAAAATGTCTTTACAGGTTTTTGTTTAATTCTTTCTTTTATTTTGGGAAAATCGATTAATGGAATATTTTTTGAAGTCATACCCAAATCAGATTTGTTAAAGTAGGGTATTTGAGCTGAAAGAATTTTCTCCAGTTTCCCGGATCCTTTTGAAAATCTTTTTGTTATATTTGAAATATCACTTTTCAAAAAAATATTTTCCTTTGAAAGAGAATCAGAATTGTCTTTCCAAATTATCAAAATTTGTTTTCAGACTTTCAATTTTTTCTTTCCAAGAAACTTCTTGTTGCCTGAGTTTATAATTCTCCATTTTTAGTTTAGAATTCCTTTTAAGAGAGGTTTTGAGACTGATATAAAGTTCATCTATGTATTTAGAGACTTTGACATGAATTTTTAAATTACTAACCTCAATTTATTTGTTAGAGTCTGAACCAGAGTTTGTTTCTGATTCTGAGTCTAATTCGGAATGAGCCATTAGACATATGTTGGCATACTCTTCTTCGCTTTCCTCACACTTGGTGTCACTCCAAGTTTCAGCTTTGGGTGCCTTTTTGTACTTTTTCGTTTTTCCTTTCTTCTTCATCAACAAAGGACAATTAGGTCTAATATGCTCATTTTTCTTGCATTCAAAGCATATCACATCTTTGCCAGTTTCATTGTCCTTAGTCGGTCTCTTCTGGAAATTTTGCGTGCTCTGCTTTTTCCAGTTGATTCTTCTTCCCTTTCTATTCATCTTTCTGATTTCTTAATCATTAGTGCTACCTCCTCATCGTTCATATCATCATCTGAATCTGTATCATTAGAATCAATATTAGACTTTGAAGCAATTGACTTCTTACCTTTAGGATTTTCTTCATCATTTATCCACTCCACTTCGTATGACTGAAGTGTGCTTATCAGTTCATCAACTAATAGAGGCATGATCCTTTGTGTTTCTCTAATTGAAATCTTCAATTGATTCCTATCTTTCGAAAGCCCACGCAGTAGTTTGTTGGCTTTCATTGGTCTTGAGATTGGTTGACCTTGATAAGCCAGGCCATTTATAATCTCTATGAAGCGACTAAATATATCAGTAATAGATTCTCCATACTTCATTTTGAAGGCTTCATACTGTCCAAGCAGAATGTTTATTTTGGTTTCCTTCACATGGTCAGTCCCTTCGTAGGTAACATGTAATTTGTCCCAAACTTCTTTTGCTGTTTCACAAGAAGAAATTCGGTTATACTCAGTGGGAGATAAGGCACAGTATAAAGTGTAGATTGCTTTCGCGTCAAGAGCTTGTCTCTTGGTAAATTCGGCTCGTTTTATTTCGTCAGCATCAATAATTTCTTTCCCTCAATCTGAAGCTGATGTTGCTTTAGGGTTAATCCCTTTTTCTATAACATCCCACTCCAGAGGATCTTTGGATTTGAGAATGTCTTCATCTTGCTCTTCCAAACAATGTACTCATTTCCATCGAAGTAAGGGGGTCTGGTGTTGCTCTGATCTTCAACGAAACTTGGAGCCAAAATACTAGCTATAGAGGATCTTTAGCTTAGGAGTAAAACACTTCAATAATTAAGCACACAGGCTCTGATACCAATTGTAAGTGCTAGTATGAACAACCAGAAGACTATATATAAACTATACGAACTAAACCCTTGAAGAAAGAAAGATAATCCCCCGTCTGGATAAATCTTTATTATTCACTTGCGTTCAATCTAGAATTTGTCAGAGTGAGCATACTTTGACACAAAAGTCTGGAAGTCTTCAGACTTTGACATAGAAGTCTGGAAATCTTCATAATAGAATGTAGATAAGTTTTGTCAGCTTTAAAACATCAAAAGATTTTTATCCAACAAGCTTAATATATTAGTGTCATTTGGCCAAACGCTTGCTTGAATGTGGTGTGAGTCAACTTGTAGCTAGAAAAACTTGAATTCGATTATTTGTTTCTCGTTTTCAGCCAACTCTTCTTTTCCTCATCTCTTCTAAATATGATTTTTCGAGCAAGCAGCGCTAAAAGGTTATATAGTTTTCTACAAGAGCCAAGAGATTTGAAGTTTAATTCCTCATGCTTTATCATTACTCATTTTCAGATTTTCTTTATCTGTCATAAGTATTGACTATTTTTTGACTCATATGTACTTAAGTTATTCACTATCATACCACACAACTATCTAGTTCTTTGGATTTAAAGCCTTCACCATCCCATGAATCTTTATGTGAGACGTTTCTACAAATATAAAATATATAATATTTCTCTAATAAATTCAACTTCTGGAGAAATTGATTGCGTACTCAAATTCATTATGTCCATATATGTTCTTGAACTTCACTTAGGAGTCCTCATACACTCATGCTACCAAGTCTAGTTGAAAATTAATTCATCGAACTTAGACCTAGTCGAGGGCATCACAAAATTTTTTCTTGGATTAAACAGTGCTTGATCATCTTAAAATAGACTAATTAGATGTCGATACTATGTCCTTAGCATAAAAAGTTCTCCCAAACTCTATCACTAACAACAAATTCTAGATCGGAATTCCCCTTTGATTTGTATGATTAGGAGAATGTCAGGCATAAGGAATAATTAACCATAGTGTTATATCAGATAAGTCTGTTAAACAAACAATTAGCATCAACTAGCCAGGTAAAGATTCCGCAAATCCGAATATATAACAAATATTGACCAAATTTAATCTGGTAAGAACTATTTACACAATCATTTATCCAAATTTTTATACACCTTTTTTCAATTGACATTATTCTCGCGCGTACCCCATGTTCTAGACTGCTTTTTTGGCCCTGCAAAATCAAAAGGCACAACGATCCAAATCCGAAAGGCCACTTCACTTTCACAATTCGACTTTTCATCAGTCGTCACCATTTCGAATTTTCTTGCATTTTTTTTTTTATGTCAATTTGTTTGAGTCTTTCAAGCTGCCACGTATGTACGCCCTGCAAAAAGGCCATTCCACCCTAAAATCTTAGGGCACAGTATCTTCATAAACGACCCAATTGGTAGGCCAAGGGTCATTTTGTAAGTTCTTGTTCTTTTGGCCTTTTATAAAGAAAAAAGTGGGTCCTTCAATGTTATTTTTATCTTGTTGTGTGCTTGGGATTATTTGCACAATTTGAGGCAATGCAAAGTCAAAAGTGAACGAATTACGGAAAAAAGTATATTGAATTTATACGGTTCTATTGACGTGGCTTGTTAAATTCATGAAAAAAATACCGGGTGAGTTCATTGCGCATGAACGTGAAATAAGAAATATTCTCTCATGACCTGATAATACCCTTCATCTGCTCGGGACACCTTAATCGTGTCCCTCAGATTAGCTTTGTTGGTAACGGACGTTTAATTTCAATTGATTTCATTCTCGTCATGTATAACTTAAGTAAAATCCAGGTATATTATTAAATTTATACAAAATTGGATGTGCATATCTTTTGATACATCACCTGCTAAAATTTTCCTCCTATTAATTATCACTTAATTAGTAGTAGCCATGAAATAAAAAGGACCTAAAGTCTTTCTTAGATGCTTTAGTTTCATGGGTTTATATGTCTACTTTGGCTTAGGACGAACATTTTGATCTGGTGGACGAAGATCTGCCTTTTTTCATTCTGCGGTGGAATCTTGAAAACGCTTGGATCGATTCTTATCAAATAAAGACAGTTGGATTCATCACATTCATAGTGCATTGGCGCTTATCTCGAGTCTTATCCTATTGTCCGAGTTCATTCTAAATAAGAAGAAAAAATTACATACTTGAAGATCTTGAAGTGGTAGCTCTTATCATCCTACTTTCACTTGGGAAATAGGAATATTGAGTCTTCTATAGCGATGTGCACAATTCATAAAGATTTTTGCACAAGTCTTGTAACCAAGGGGTACTTGGTTGGCAGTCCGTTACAAGACTAGTGCGAAGCACACACCAACCTAGCAGGAGCCTAGGCGAGCTCCAAGCACACAAGACTACTATATCATGCTATTCGGCGGTAGCATATCCGAAGACATGATGTGGTGTTTACCTTCACCACCAAAGGCCCCCTCCATCTATGGGTAGATTTTTTCTACCCTACCTAGGAGGGAATACGGCATGTGACATTGGGGAGTCCTACCTCTTGAGGGTTCTTTCCATCTATTTCTTCTCTCTTGAATCTTTTAAAAACCTACTCAAATCTATAATATAGCGATGTGTAGAATTCATAAAGAATAGATGGTTTGTCTTCCAATTTTCTCTCCAATTATAGCAAAATACATTAGTAAAGAAGATTACCTTTTCTAATGAGATTGCTTTCACAAATAATTTGAAACATTTAGCTTCGCTAATATTATCTTCCTTTTATTGGATTGGGATACCGGATCAAGTCGCAACCTGCTAAAGTCGATATATGGTCTACAGACTCTCCATACCAAAGTAGTAACAATTTTAGATGTCCTGATCGAGGGGGCTTCTATGATCCATCGGGGACTGATTCCTTGCTCATAACCCATTGTGATAAGACGATGCATTTTCTCGTAACTCTTATTCAAATCACGAAGGCCACGATACACAAAAGCTTAAATAATTTATAATCAGTGAGAATCTTATATGGTCCAACGGCTATTAATCTCTTGAAAGATGGTTTCTCAAGGGATTGTAGAAGCTTCTATATATTAAGAGGATTAATATGTTTAGGTTGTTGGTGGATGCTTTCGAAGTTGGATTAGTAAATGGGGGTTAGTGTCTTTTGTTGATTGTTAAAACATAAGAGAGAAAGGGAGAAAGAGAGAATGGTAAACATGATGTTTAAAAAATCCTTTGGCATTGATTGAAAATGCAAGCAATTCTCACTTAGCGATCGTCAAACCTTTAAAATTTTGTATGTTGCAATTCTTTATATAGAAATTACAGTAAAATGCACGTGATTACAACAGAATTCCGACAGTAATTCTTGTCACTGGAGAATCCTAGAAGTTCCTAGAGACATATAAGCATGTGCGAGTTGTAGAAAAAATTTGTGATCTTTCTTATCATCAGCCAGCAGCACAGCAGACAGCGAAAAGATAAAGAAGAATGCGAGGTCGGATCGTGGCATCACAGCATGAAAGAGAGATTGCAAAATCACAAGTTGTTTCTTCTCTCTTTCCTTGATATTCCCTCTCCAGAGAGACGAAAGAGAAAGAAGATCTCTATCTCAGACAGAGACTGTACCACTTTTACAGATGCCAGCAGATAGATAATCTCTCCCTCTCAGACACCCTAAAAAAATGACATTTCATAGCCATCACAAACAAAAATATCAGAGGCCAAACAGTGATGAGAGAATGGGCGGTGACTTTGGGATGATGTCGAGAATAATCCGCTCCCGTTCTCACGTGTGCCTTTGTTACTGCCGAATTGTTCTTCAAAACACAATAAAAATTTAGGGTGAGAAGCCTCTTTGATCTGTGAATATTCGTTCTGTCGACAGCCCCTCCACCCCATCTGTCGAACCCTTGTCAATTCCCCTATCATTGATAAACACGTGCATGATTGGAGAGAATATTTACTTCTTAATCCCTCATCCTCACCAAATGCTTATTGGGTGGATGTTACCTTATGCAGATTCAATGTCCGAGAGATATAAAACTACTGAATTGCCTCCATTGTAGATGCCCCTTTTCTTTTTTTAGTAATTGTAGATATTTAATAGTCAAATTTAGGTTTACTTTTTCATGGTGCATTAAAGAGAGTTTCTCCAGTTTCGGGTATATATTTAACGAGACGTTGCTCCACGCTCTGCGCGAATCATTTTATAAATTTCATGTTAAAAGATAATGCGCCGACACATTTGAGCATAAAGACAGCCTACTTATTGGTATATTATTAGATTATACCAACCATAATGTTAACTTAATATTAAGAGTTCAGAGCAACTTAAATAAAACAGATTAATAAACATGATATCGTGACCTATAGTAGAAATTACTTATAAATATCTTTACAGTAAAGATAAAGATATTCTTTAAAATTAGGGGTGAGTGAGATGGACTGACCAAACCATAAATCGTTCGAACTAAACCAAGCCAGCTGGTTGGGTCTGGCTCTTGGAAGTGCCGATTTGGTTCCCAGTTCCTAAAAATGAAAACTGTGTTTAGGTGGTGACCGATTGCTTTTTATTTATTTATTTTGTGTTTAAAATGTCTCATGCACGCCTCCTCTCCTCTTTTAGTCTCACGCATGCCTCCTCTCCTCTTTTAGTCTTTCCTTTTCGTCTCACGACACTCACAGCTACTCTTTTCTTACTATATTCCCCCTTTTGTTTCTGGATCTCTTTCACCTCTCATGGAGTTCGAGGCATTCCCTCCTTTGAACTCAACTGGTTCCCAATTTCGAGGTAGGACCGGACTAGACCAGGAATTGATCACTCCTTTTAAAGAAAATGGATAAATGCACTAAGGTCCTAAGATTTGTAATGAAAGTGTCATAAAAATGTAATTGAGTCTTAAAATTATTAAAAGTACAATCAAGACCAAAAACTTATTGCGAAATTGCAATCAAATTCTAAAATTTTCAAAATGTGCAATGAAGTTCTAAAATTTATTACGAAAATGTAATCAAGTCCTAAAATTCTCAAAAAAAATGTAATTAATGGAAGGACTTATTTGCACTAATTTGACAAGTTTTACGACCCAAATACAGTTTTTGAAAGTTTTAATACTCAATTGCACTTTATGACAAGTTCAAGACTTAAAAATTTTAGTATTTAATACTTTCATGATAAGTTTTAAAATTTCAAATGCACTTATCCTTAAAAATAAAGAAGTTACAACTTAGATGAAGAAATTATTAAGAAACAAGATATTGATGGGACTGAACTTCCTCCCAAAGACAATGTACAGATGCTTCAAAAAATTAGCATATCGAGATTCGATTGAGCCTTCGACCAATGGTTTGATTCTCAATTGATTGTGGAAGAGCGGTTTGAAAACATAACGAACGAATTCTGGACGATGCTAGTGTCACTAAGAAATATGGAATCTTGGTTTTGTTAAGTGGCATGTCATGCTTTCAATGATTAGTTAAAAAAAAAAATAATAAGTGGGACCCCAACACGAAGAATTTCCGTATGATTGAATACTCAAAAGGAGTTTAGCTCGTGGTATAGCAAATCAAATCAAATTAGGTATAACATATTCTTGGCATGCCTATATCGGTCTCTACCAAATTGAAAGTAGCTTTTTTGACTTAGGGCTGCTGAGGGTTTAAGCATGCTTTCCTTCATCGTAGAAAACCTAGTATTCGGCCACCACAGTTGCGCATGAGCTCGCATCTTGGAGTATGCGTGTGTGATTGCTTATTTATCTGTTCCTCGTTCTTCAACTCCACGCGCATTCCGCAAGTTATGTCATTCAAGTTTGCACGCTTTAAAAGGAGTGTTAAAAGTTTCTCACATTGTTTGCTTATTGGATTCATAACGAGACTATGTCCACATGTTCTTACCCGTAATGTCTTGTATTTTTTTGGGTTGGGCTGATCCCAACAGTGATTGTCCAATGTTCTAAGGATTGATGACAGGACTCCTATGGCCAACGACGATTAGCCGGATGCTCAAAGAGTTTCTCGGAATGAAACCCTAATACCCTCGCTAGAGCCATAAATGAACAAAAATAATTGAATGGACGTTGAGTGGAGTATGCATCTCTTGTAGTTCTTCAGTCCGTCTAAATTAGTCGAACAAGAAAGACCAAGGCCCCCTTCAATAGCGGGTGCGACCTGACAAGTGATCGTTTGTGATATATGGTCTACAAAGTCCCATCATTCTCTTCTCCTTTTTTCTCCCGTGGAATGGAAAGATTTAAGAGGAACGACCATTGTTACTATTTGTACTTAGACCTTACCATACGAGTCTCGTACCTGTTACAAATCTCCTCCTTATTCACCTCTATGTATATGTACACGATGTTTTGGTTGGGACGAAACTCATGACCAATTAGAAAAGTAACTGAGCATTTTCTTTCTCTTGAGGCATATCATATCAATGCATTAGCAACTCAGAGTCAGAGAACAACCGTAAGCATGTTCATTTTGTGGAGAAGTTACACAAAGTTGCCCTAAACTCGGGGGGAGAAGTACACTATTAGTGCCATAAGTTGTGTACGGCGCTCACTTTGGTACCAAAAGTTTCCGTCGGATCACTTAAGTGCCAAATTGGAGGAAAAACAATCACTTTGGTGCCACTGGTGAGAAATTCTGGCCAAAATGATTACATGGCTTTTATATTTAAAAAAAATAAAATCGACAATGCCTTTAAACGACGTCGTTTTCCGTCCTCCTTAAGAAAACGACGCCATTTTGCCATCCTAAGTGGATGGCCTCGAGAAAACGACGTCGCACAACTCATTTTGTTTTGTTTTGTTTTGTTTTGTTTTGTTTTGTTTTTTTTTTTTTTTGGATTGAAATTAGGGTTTTTTTGTTTGATCCTCGCCCAATGCGGCCGCCATCGCTCGGCCTCCGTCGTAGTAGCACTGTGTCCCAATCTCAGTAACATTTCACCAGCTTCAACATCCTCAAATTCTTTGAGCCGGGATCGCATCCAGCAGCTTTGAGTGGGTGTGGAGGGCGAGCCTCTAGCGGCTCTTGCCTTCGATCGTGAGCCAGCGGTGGCACACGAGGGATCATCGGCCCTAGTCTCCAAAGCCTAGGTACTAGAAGATGCAGGCCAGGCACTCGTCAGGGAGATTAGAGATGGAGAGGGAGAGATCGGGGGTGGCACACTCGTCGGCGGCCTCCTCGAGCACCGGCCAGATCACAGCCTTTGACTTGGCCGCTGAGTGGCCGTCGTCGGGGTCGGGGTTGGGGTCAGAGCCGCAACTGCCAAGCGTTGGGGCCGTTGAGGATGACGACTAGCCCATCATCGGTGGCTTATCTTCTCTCTCTCTCTCTCTCTCTCTCTCTCTCTCTCTCTCTCTCTCTCTCTCTCTCTCTCTCTCAATTTGGGGATTTAAGGTTTTAAATTGGGGGAGAGACACCAAATGACGTTGTTTTGTTGTTTAAATGCTAATTGTACTCTCCGGCGAGCCACATCAGCTTCAAAAATTAATAAAAAACTGTCATGTCGGATTTTCGGCCAACCAGATCGGAGTTGGCACCAAAGTGAGCGTTTTTCAAACATTTTGGCACTTAAATGATCCAATAAAAACTTTTGGCACCAAAGTGAGCGCCGTATACAACTTATGGCACTGATAGTATACTTATCCCAAACTCGAGAAAGTGTTAAAAAAGTCCTAAACCTTTTGCATTTATGCCAATTTAGTCATAATTTTTTTTTATGCCAATTAAGTCCTAAACCATTTTAGGTTGTGCTAATTTCGTCATTTTCGGCCAATTTTGGCCGGATTTTGCTGAGTAGACGTTGGCCGGCTGACATGGCTTGATCGGCACTGATGTGGACAACTTTTAATAATATTTTAATTTTTTTGATTATTTTTCTTTTGATTTTGATTTTTTTTTTTCTTTTTCCTTCTCCTTCTTCTTCCTCCAACCGGCGACCGGCCTGAGGCAATGGCCCGCGAGGTCGACCTCGACCTCGCCGGCCACCTCACCAGTGGCCGCGAGGGCGGTGAGGCTCGCCCTTGTCGGATCTGGCGAGGATCGAGCCTCGCCCATGGCCAATGAGGGCGAGTCCTGCTAGCTTGGTGGGAGGCCGCCCTCGCGGCCTGGGAGGCCTTGAGCTAGCCTCGCGTCGAGCTGGCAGGGCTCACCCTCGCCGGTCATGGGCGAGGCTCAACCCTCGCCAGATCTGGCGAGGGCGAGCCTCGTTGCCCAGCGCAAGGCCACCCTCACGGCCACTAGCAAGGCGGCCGGCGAGGTCGACCTTGACCTCATCGGCCGTCGCCTCTTGCCGGTCGCTAAGGTCCGGCGACCGGCTAGAGGAAGAAGGAGGAGAAGGAAAAAAGAAAAAGAAAAAAAGAAAGAAAAAAAGAAATAAATTCAGAAATATTAAAATATTATTAAAAATTGCCACGTCAGCGCCAATTAGGCTATGTCAGCCAGTCGACGTCCAATCAGCAAAATCCTGCCAAAATTGGCCGGAAAGGACTGAATTGGCATAACGTAAAAAGATTTAAGACATAATTGGCATAAAAAAAAGGTTTAGGACTAAATTGGCACAAAAGCAAAAGGTTTAGGACTTTTTTAACACTTTTCCCCACTAAACTCTGGGGGGTAGCACACATTTGCCTCCAAACTTTCAGCTATCACATACTACCTCATGAAATTTCATTTTATTAATGCCATTAAATGTCAGTTATTTTTTTTTATTAGAATGTGCCATATACATGACTTGGCATAAGAATAATGCAAGTGCCATAACTTTCGTACAATACTCACTTGAGTACAATTACTTTCTTTTCGCTCACTTAAGTGCCACAAATTTGAAAAATCAATCACTTTAGTGCTATTAGTGATTTGCCTCGTTAGAAAATTCGATGCGGATGCCAATCACCCTACATGGCTTCACTAGTGCTGACGTGGATACTTTTGTAATATTTTCTATATTTTCTATTTTTCTATTTTATATTTTTATTTTCCTTTTTTGCACTTTTTTCAAGGTCGGCGAAGGTTAGCAAGGGTCATTAGCGACCCTAGCTAGTTGCAAAGGCCTAGCCCTTAGCTACAAAGGCCCTAGGTGAGGCCAAGGCTTTTGCAGCCACACTAGCTAAGGGTGAGGTGGCCACACCTGGTCTGGGCAAGGCCTTTGCAATTGGCAAGGGTTACTGGTGATCCTCAACGGCCCTGAAATAAAAGGAAAAATAAAAAGTAAAAATGTGAAAATTCAAAAAAATAAAATAACAAATTTGAAAATAAAAACATTAAAAATCCATGTTGAATGGAAAATTTCCACATAGGATGATTGATCAGAAGTGACACTCAAATGATCGATTTTACTCTGATGTGGCACTTAAGTGAGAAAAATTTACGGAACTCAAGTGAATGTTGTATGAAAATCATAAAAAAACTATTGCTGTACTTTTCCCCATATGACTTTTAATGGGTAAATATATTTTCATCTCATTTTTTTAAGGAAATCTTTTCTTTGCCCTAAATTGCTTAAAAAAATGAAAAACTATTGAAAATGAGGGAAAAATGTATCAAGCAAATACTAATAATAGAAAAATAAAGTATTCTTATAATATTAAACAATAAAACTTCGTTAAAAATCAATAAATATAGCCACTTTACTAACTCTATATTATAAAATCATTCACTCAAAATAAATAAAAACGAAAAATGCCTCCATAGCAAAAAGGTAAAATGAAAAAAAAAAAAAAATGGTTACTCATTATAGGGTTAATTAGTGTAATAAGTGAGTGATAAATGACTATATTCTAAAAATTATATAAAAAAAAAAAAAAAGATGTCCTCATTTATAAAAGGAAATGATTAATTGAAATGTAAGGTGATACTTTTAAATATTTTTTGTTAATCAATCAATTTTCATTAATTAACCATTTAAAAACACATATTGTATATCCAATTTTTGTAATTTTACCTTTTTGTTATTAAGGGATTTTTCCTTTTTATATAATTGTATTTCTTTTTATTATCAAAATGCCTTATTAGTTGTCAAATATATTCTTAAAATATTAACCATATTTGATTTTAATATTATAAGTAATATATATTTTTTTCTGATATTAATATTTTAGTTAATATATTTTCTCCATTTTCTTTATTTTTTCATCCTTTTATAGAAACCAGTGGTAAAAGATAAATTTCCTTAAAGAAAGATAAAAAAAAAGAAAAAAAGAAAACACTCTCACCCCTTAAAAGTCGTTTGAATAGCACACACTAACAGAAAATATAATGCAATTTGAATGGCCAAAAGAAAATGAAAATTGAGGAGGAGATTGTGTAAATAGTTAAGAGTTTGGGGACAAACGTGCACTACCGTTAAAGCATGACAGTGTTTTGAGTAATTTCCCGTATTTTTTCACAAATCATAGACTAGTGGGTTTGTGATTTATGAAAAATGAATGTGATGCTAATGACGACCTGTACACGACTCCAACAAGTTTTGAATGTTTTGCCCTAAGTTTTTTATGATTTGCAATAACACGAATTATGACCTTACTTTGGTACGTTGGTATTTTCGTCAAATATCACGTGACAATACTCCCGAATGATTACATTGGGTAGAAGTACAATACGAGTGTCAAAACTTGGCACGAAGGACGCTTAAATATCAAAAGTTCCGAAAAGTATATTTAAGTGTTATTTTCTTTGAAAAATGGGATATTTAAGTGGTAACTTCGGCGAAGGGTGCTGGAAATCCGACGTGACTTATTTTTAATAATATAAGTTGCCCCACATGGTTTGTCAGAAAGCCAAGTCAGTAAAGAAGAGCCAAAACGACGTTGTTTTGCCCCTTATTTAAATTTTACTATAAATATTACTTAAATTAAATTAAATTAATAATACTTTTTTTTTAAAAAAGAAAGAAGAAGCCCTCGACATCACTAGGAAGGGTCGGCGATGGTGGGGAGGCAGCGACGAGGGCTTGCATAGCCCTCGCCAATCGCTTTTGCAATATTCTTCTTCTTCCTTTTATTTATTTATTTATTTATTATTATTTAGTTTTATGTTTAATTTAATTAATATTAAATTCGTCAGAAAAATATCACATTGGCATTTTGGCTAGAATTTTTCGCCGTTAGTACTTAACTGATCCATTTTGTTTCGATTTTGATACTTAAGTACATATTTTCGAACTTTTGGTACTTAACTATCTTCCTGTGCCAAATTTTGGCACTTGATGTGCCAGGAACTCGATTACAATGTGTCCAACCAAACAAAGAGATGAAAATAAGTCGGGGACAGCATATGAGTGGTTTTGCCATTGGTTGGGATGTGCATTTAAGGTTTGGGACATTTGCCCTAGGCATATCATCAAAAGGAGAATCCAAATGCAAGGTCATTAACATGTCTAGTCGACGCTAAATATTTAATCCAATCCATGTCAAAACTTCAATAAGAGATTTCTCTCCACAACTCACATATGCACCTCAACAATATCCCTCTCCATGTGTGAGCTTCTTTTGTTAATCATACTCTCCCTTAATCTAGATATTCTTCTATGCTAACGTATCTAAAACCAAATCTCTGCTTGCTTGTCGCATGGGAGGACTGCAACAACTACATCACTCACATTTACTCTTGGTCTCTTCTGCAGTATTAAATTATCAAGGTTGCCTTCGGAACCGCGTTATTACACCACAATACTCGCATACTTAAAAATTACATCGATCAACAGATTCCTTATTTGAAATATTCCCCTTTGCAAGGGAAGTATCTAGGGAGGGGCACGGGAGGTGAGGAATCCCTCTAGACTAGGGCAAATTTTCCTCGCAAAAATTGCCTCGTGGGGGAATTAAGTAGGGCACAAGGCAAGTCAGGAGGCGAGGTGGGGAGGGCATGGCATTAGTCTTGCTCTGCCCCGCCCCGGGAATCTACCGCCTTGGTACGGTTTTAGAAAAGATTTTTCTTTATTTATTTTGTTTATCTTAAGTATTTGAGATAAAATGAATAAAAATATGAAAAAAGGACTCTACGAGCAACCTTTTCTCATTACAGACCTTCATTTTATAGGGCATACAAGTTTGAAAAGTTCTCTAGGTAAGCAATGTTGGACGACTGTTCTCCATGTATTCCATCTTCACATTGTCCCAAATTGACTATTTCGTGATCTTTGAAGCTTTTTTTTTGACTCTATTAAACCTACCTATAACTTCAATCATCCCAAAACAAACCCACGAGGCCATCCCACCTTCATAAAGACTCCGTTCATTTCCCAGAAATATGACTTTTTAGAAAAAATATTCCTAGAAACCATTTTCCAGAAAAATAACCATATTTTCCGTTGTTCAGTTGAAACCTGAAAATGTACTGGAAAATATTTTTGAAATCTTTTCCTCCGTGCACCCGTTTTCAATAATTTAATAATAATAATAATAATAATAATAATAATAATAATAATAATAATAATAATAATATTATTATTATTATTATTATTATTATTATTATTATTATTATTATTATTATTATTATTATTATATACTTCTAAAAATAGATTTTTAATTTTTTTCCTTTTCGTTTTCTTTTTTTCTTTTTCTTTCTCTCTTATTCTTTTTCTTCTTCATTGGCAGTCATCGACCATGGCGGCAAGCGCCGATTGGCCACTAGCGAGCTGGAGCCTTGCCATAAGCCGGTGAGGCCAAGCTTGCTCGCCACTAGCGAGCTCTAGCTGGCCAGATTCGACCATGTGGAGAAGGCTCGAGCCTCGTTGGAGTCTTCTAGATACTCGCCAACATTTGATGACCTCGGTCGAGGCTCGAGCCTCGCCTCGGTGGTTGGATTTGGTGAGGCCCTTGCTCTTTCAAGCCTCACCCAGGTTGTCAGAGCCTTGCTAACATTTGGTGACCTTTGGCGAGGTTCAAGCTCCACCTAAGTTGTGCGATTTGGCAAGGCTTGAGCTCATTGGTGTTAGGCAAGCTTGGCTTCGCCACAAGCCGGCTAGGCTTGACCCTATTGGAATCTGGTGAGCTCAAGTCGCCGGCCTGTGGCGAGGCTCCAGCTCACCTGTGGTCAGTCCTCAACTACTGCCATGGCTGATGACTGACCAATGAAGAAGAAAAGAAAAATGAAAGAAAGGAAAAAAAAAAAAAGAAGAAAAAGAAGAAAAAATATTAAAAACTGATTTTTTCAAAAAAATAAAAGGAAAATGCATTTGATGAATTAAAGTGAGGTGAAAGAAGGTATGGAAAATGTTTTCCGCTTTCTCAAAAATGGAAAACATTTTCTCCAATCTTAGAGGATTTTTTCCCTTCATGGAAAATGTTTTTTCTAACTAATTCATTTTATGTGAAACAAATGTCGAAAAATCTGAAAAACATTTTTTTGGAGTTATTTTTCGTGAAACGAACTGAGCCTAAAGGGTAACATAATTTTCACCTTTATGTGATTAAATTCATCTTATTTTTACTAAAAATGCAAAATTATTCTCGATCATTTAATTGCAATTTATTACAGTGGCCTTGTTCCTTATTTTATTTATTTATTTATTGTGTTTTTTATTTTGGATCTAATTGCCATAATTAGGCATTTCTTATGTTTTACTTTAGTATATTGTGGGTGCCTCATGTGTATTAAAAGCACTATCTCTCCAATACCAAAAAGAAAAAAAAAAAAAGCATTATTTTTTCTTTTTTATTTTTAATATTTACTTCCATAAAAATAATTTTTTTTTATCGAAAAGAGAAATTTCCATGAGAAGATGTATCAACTCTCTTAATTTATGTAATATCCTTGATTTCAACCCTAATTCTGGCCGACTAGTAGGCCAAAGCCCAGAATGTTAATGGCAAGACTTGGCTTGGCCATTTAGGGATCGACAACCCAAGGTCCAGTTATAGGGTATTCGACCATGGAACGATTATTCGACTATAAGGATCGGTCGTGGGAAGATCATGTAGCATCTTGGATTGGTGGACGGTCATAGCTTGATTTCGCTTAGTCAATGCACCGGTCGCGGGTGATTCCGCCCAATCATTGTACAGGTCGCGGACGACCATGAGTTGATCCAAGACGACCTGAGTCAAAAGGAATCGAGCGATCTCACACGATTACATGACAATCGATAATTGACCATGGATCGAATGAACTTAACGTGGTTCAAATTTCGGGCTAACCAAGACTTATGGTGTAGAACCTTGGACGAGTCATAGAATCGGCTACAGGACTGGTTGACTGGCCCAAGGATTGACCATAGGACTGGCTAAGTAGTATTGACCCGTGGGCTAGCCCATGAACTGATTAGAGAATCGACCGACTAGGCTAGAACCTAGCCAGCAAACCTAGTTGCGACCATCTTTCTCGATAAAGGGGAGCTGGAGCTCGACTTGGCCAATCAAACCAGGTTGTGTTTGACTTTGTTTAGACATAGCTTATGCATGAATCTCAGGCCAAATAAGGTTTTCGATCGTAGTCAAACTCGATTAATCCCTATCCAATGATAAGACATTCAAATCTTAGATATTTTCCAAATTGCATTTAACGCTTTTGTCACGTAGTTATTAAATGTATGTTGACTGAGGGTGGACACTTGACATGATAGGCCCTTGCTTTGGAAAACAAGTTTGAAACTTGGACTTAGCTCATTAATGAGGGGGACACCTAGGCCTCATAAGGAGGGTTTACACTTAGGGTTCACACTTAGGTCTTAGAAACTAAGTGTGAACAAATGTGAACAGTGCGAATATATTCAATGAAGTGCGGGCTACTAAGAAATATGTGTCCCTATAGTCTAGCCTAGCCTAGCCATAACATTAAACTAAGTAGAAGATCTTGGAGGCCAAGAAAAGGACTACACACCCATTGGAAGAAGAAGCAAGCAAGTCAAGCCATCTTGGACAAGATAAAAAGTGCATTAAATACATTTTGCTTCTAGTTATTCAATACCAAGATGAAGTGTTCAAGCTAACCTAGGACTTAATTGGAAACTTGGAAAATAAGAATGCCTTAAAATTAATACTTCTTGACCAGGTGGGATGCCTTAGTCTAACTAAGATTGACACCTCTGATTTTCGAAATTACTAGACCTCCGCTATTTGCCAATTTTACATAGCTTCTTGTGCTTTGAATTTGAAGGAACTTCCTTCATGAAAGTTATTTAAAAGATCATAATCTACAACATATTGAAATTTCATATTTTTCTAAAGTCAAATGATTGGGACAAATGCCCAATCATTTACCGTCTGGAATTTGTCTCGTGTAGTGAAAACGATCACTAGGTTGCATTCTCGAATTTTTATAAAATTTTCTCTTTTGAATTTAGACATGCTTTCTTCAAGAATTTTTTAAAGGAGTCCATATCTATTGCATATAAAATTTTTATAGAGTTTTGTAAAGATTTGGACTTATAAATGGGTCATTCTTTGCAGACATTGGACCTACTTGACGGGCAGATTATTGGGTTATGTTTAGTGGTTTAATGCTCTTTTCAAAACACAAATTTGACTTGACTTCCTCATGAATTTTTTTTTTTTTTTGAGATTTTCTCTATAACATATTAAAATTTCATAATTTTTGAGTCCGTTTGATAAGGTAAAGACGTTGATTTCAGAAACTACTCAAAACTATTTTCCACCCTAAGACAAGAGAGTCACATGCCCAAGCTTGGAGTTTAGTTCTTAAATGCTATGTGGAGGTGTCCTAAGCAACCAAGCTAAAGTCCTGCCCTACCTTGAAACTTGTTGACCAAGTCACATTGCATTTAATACTTCTTGGCTTAGAAAGGAAGCCTTGATTTTTAAGGCTTGGAGAACAAGTTAGGATTGCCTATAAATAAGAGGGGCATCCCTCCCTTATTCCCACAACACACCACCTTCTCTCCCTCTCTTCTTATCAAAGTTCGGCCCCTCTTCCCTAGGAATTTTTGTCGTTGCCCTTGCCGCCATGCTTGCCATCATCACCAATTCAAGGCCATCGACTTAGAAATCATAAGTAGAACTTACTAATATTTGGTTAGGGTGTTGTGTTATGCTAATTCAAGTATGTAGCGAGTCCTTGATTGAAATGTTATGACTATGTTCTTACTAGAGGTTCGGTTGTGTTTGCTTGGATCGGTTTAGACCTTGTTCTTTGATTGAGTTCGATTCTTGTTCAATGAGCTTTGGCTTGTGCTTTGGCTTGAGTTGCTTTGGAAGAAGTTGGATTGTGTGTTTATTTGATATGCTTTGGTTTTTGTTTTGATGCAAACCGATTTGAAAAGCGCTTTTGTGAAGACTTGCTATTTCCTTATAAAACTATTTCCAACCGTTTTCAAAGTGTATGCTCCAGTTCATGCCTTGAGCTCCGAAAAGGAGTTTTGTCGATCTTGAATGTGTGTGGGATCACGTTGGATTGGTCTCTTGGTGCAATATTGAGGTGTATTGTTCTTGAGTCATGTTTGATACTAAGTCGGTGATGATGTCACTACGAGCCGGTCTTTTCTTGTTCTCGGTGAGATGTTGAGGCGTATCATTCCCGAGCTAAGTTTGGAACTAGGTCAGTGAACATGTCACGATGGGCCGGTCCTATCATGGTATTGGTGTGGTATTGAGGTGAATCATTTTTTAGCCAAGTTGATATTAGATTGGTTCTCAAACGTGTCGAATCAAGTCGTGATTTTTTTATTTGCGCCTGATATATTGAACATCTCAATTCCAATAAGTCATTTTACACACTTATACATGGGACACCTTTGGGCGTTTAACTAAAAGTGAAGATAAGAATTAGATTGTGATACTTGATGCATAGACATACGATGGACTAATTTATGCCGTTGATCGATGGATTTTGGTGACGATGCCCCCACATCAATGGGATGCCTTGTAAATAAGAACGAAATGCTTCCATGCCAATAGGATGCCTCGTCAGAAGGACGGGATGTTGTGATAATTCTAGCTATCACACTTCAATTATGGGATGTTGCCCGATTAAGTTCGGATACCTGGTGGATTCCGGAAAAGTTGATGAATTTCGACTATTAATAAATGAATCTTGTGTGTATGAGTTCCTCATATTATGGAATGAATCTTGGTTATGCTTGCATAATGTTGAGTGAGGCGTGAGTTTCTCATTTTGTGGGTGAAACTTGGTTTATACTTACATATTGTAGATAGAGGATTCTTATATTTCATCAAAAACAAATATTTTGTTTTGCTATTGACCTACTATCGACTAATGTCTTGGATGAGGTATATGCTTGTTGATACGCGAAGCATCATCCTACCTGGAAATTAGTAAGTTTTACTTACTGAGTCCATGACTCACCTCGTTATTTTTCAGAATTGTAGGCATGGAGGACTCACACTAGTACTGGAGTTGCAGTCTCGTTAGAGGAGTTAAGGTTTACTTGGCCTTCGGAGCGTAGAAAATGTAGTGGTTATAAATATGACGGCCTGTGACAAAGGGCCTGTAAACATAACTGATGTAATTGTGTATTTGCAAGTGATTATTCTCCTAGCTATTTATTATTGTCTGGGTATTGTTTGTAATGCTTATGCATGTTGTTAATTAAAAGATAAAAAGGAACACAACAACGATGTGCCTGGGATATCGTGAAAATAACTTCCGTCGCTCATGACCCTGGAGATGGAGTTGGGGTCGTTATAGTTTTTGGTATCAAAGTGGGGTTATTATCTGGAGTGATAAGGTGCGCTGGGATTTGGGATAGGTAGCTAGGAAGAACACCCCGTGCATGTGATTGCTTAGTTGATTTTCTTAAGAGTTAGTCATAATCCCCTAACTTTAATTGTGGATGTAGAAAAGATTTCCTTAGAATTCTTGCAATTTCAATATGAGCGCTTAGGGCCACACTTCAACCTCAAAAGGAAAGTCAAACCAAGACCTTCGACTGGATGGGATTCTGCAAGCTCTTGAGACCATAGGTGGGCTGATGGAACAACAAGCCCATCAGCAAGTAGTAGCCAATGGTATGGCTGCAATGAATGGAAATAGAAATGGTAACGACGAACGTCTAATGCATAGCTTGGTTGAGTAATTCTTGAAGCTTCAACCTCCAAGGTTCGCCGGGAGAGGAGATCCTGAGAAGGCTGCATCCTAGCTTGATGAGCTAGAAAAGATCTTTGCACTTTTGTAGTGCTTTGATGAACACATGGTGACCCTGGCAACCTACCAACTACAAGGAAATGCTAGTCATTGGTGGAAGGCCACCAAAGGAAGAATCTTCCCTGAAGGTGCTATGATCACTCGGGATGTCCTTTTTGAGGCATTCAATGGAAAATACTTTTCCAAATGCGCTCACGACCAAAAAATGGAAGAATTCTTGCGACTTCACTAGAACAACATGATTGTCAACCAATATGAAGCCAAGTTGGCGGAACTGTTCAAGTACACCCCCAGACTAATTGAGAACTCAATGGATAAGGCAAAACGATTATGGGACGGCCTAAAGACTGATATTCGAAGTCAACCGGTGTTGTTGAACTAGAAGGACTACAATGAGTTGTATGAGCGAGCCCAATTGATTGAAAAAGATTTGCCGGAATGAGCAGTTGCACCTAAGCCACATTATTAAGCCCCTCAACCCAACCAACGTCATGGCAAGAGGCCAATATAGGATGGAAAACACTAATTTGCTCCCAATAAAAAGAACAACCATCGGAAGCTAACCTTCACCCGAGGTAATATATGCCACATTTGTGGAGGACAACATGGCAACACTCCCTGCTTGGCCCGAAGAGGAGCTTGTTTTGGTTGCGGCCAACAAGGACACATAATAAGAGATTGTCCGCAACAACAACAAGCGATGCAGCTACAGCAACTGCAAATGAGGGCACAAAATGGAGTTTTGCCACAAAATAATCCCATCGTCCCCTAGCTGAAGGACGACTGTATGTCATCACTCAAAAGGAAGCAGAAAATCTTGAGACCATTATCATGGGGACTTGATGAGTTGAGTGATCAAACTGTACATAGACTGCTTTGTTATAATATGTGTAGACAACCTTTTCCCATACTCAAAAAGTTCGAGTAAGCGTGAGTGATATTTAAGAATGGTACTGTAGACACTTCGAGAACACGCAATATATGCTAAATCCAGCAAGTGTGAATCTTGGCTAAATTGCATTGTATTTTTAGGCCACATAATGACTGATGGAGAATAATAATTAGAGTGGCGCGGCGGAAGAATGACGAAGCTGAAGTTAGAAGACATGCTTCAAGCTTGTACCTTGGATTTTAAAGGAAGTTGGGATGAATGATTGCCCCTCATAAAATTTGCTTATGACAATAGTTATCAGCAAAGTATCAGGATGGCGCTGTTCGAAGCCCTTTATGGCCGAGTTTGCAGAACTCCAATGTGTTAGGATGAGGTCGGAGAAAGGGGGATTATTGGTCTTGAGCTAGTCCAACTCATCGTAGAAGCTAAGCAAGTAATCCAAAATAGATTAAGAACCGCCCAAAACTGCCAAAAAAGCTATGTGGATAGACGTTGTAAACCGTTAGAGTTTCAAGTAGGTGACCATGTGTTTCTTAAAGTGTCACTGATAAGAAATGTGTTGCGATTTAGGAAAAAAGGGAAACTGAGCCTAGATATATGACTTTTTTAAATTCTTAAAAGAATAGGGAATTTAACCTATCGACTAGCTTTACCATCGAGACTTGCTCAAATATATGATGTATTCCATATATTGATACTAAGGAAGCATGAGCCCGATCTGGTACATGTGCTAAACTTTGAAGAAATTGAAGTAGACAACCAAGTGTCGTATATTGAGGAGCATATGTGGATCATGAATCGAAAAGAGCAAGTCTTGCATAATAAAGTCATTCACGTAGCTAAGGTCCTATGGTGACACCATAGCATTGAAAAAGCAACTTGGGAAAGTGAAGAAATTATGAAGCGCTAGTACCCGCATCTTTTTGGATGATTAGGTATGCATTTAAAATTTCGAAGAAGAAATTTTTAAAGGGAAAAGAGTTGCAACATCTTCGATTTCAACCCTTATTTTGACTCGACTAGTAGGCCAAAGCCCAGAACGTCAATGGTGAGGCTTGGCCATGAGTCGGCCCAAGGGTCAATCATGAGTTAATTGGCCATTTAGGGATCGATAACCCAAAGTTCGGTTATAGGGTATTCGACCATGGAATGACTATTCAACTAATAAGGATTGGTCGTGGGATGATCATACACCATCATGAATTGATGGACGGTCATGGCTCGATTTCGCCTGGTCGTTGTATCGGCCGTGGATGACCATGAGTCAATCCAAGATGACCGTGAGTCGGAACGAATCGATTGATCTCATACAATTACACGACAACCGATAATTGACCATGGATCAAATGAACTTAACATGATTCAATTTTGGATTGACCAAAACTTATGGTGTAGAACCTTTGACTATTCACAAGACCGGCTATAGGACTAGTCGATTGGTCCAAGGATTGACCACGGGACTAGCCAAGTAGAACTGACCCATGGGCTAGCCCACAAACTGGTCAGATGACCGATTGACTAGGCTAGGACCTACCCAACAAACCCAGTTGTGATCCATTTTCTTGACAAAGGGGAGCTGGAGCTTGGTTTGGCCAATCAAATTGGGTTGCGTTTGACTTTGTTTGGGCATGGCTTATGCATGAATCTCGAGCCAAATAAGGTTGTTGATCGCGGTCAAACTCGATTAATCCCTACCCAATGATAAGGCCTTCCAAACTTAGATATTTTCCAAATTGCATTTAATGCCTTTGTCACGTAGTTATTAAATGTATGTTGACTAAGGATAGACACTTGGCATGATAGGCTCTTGCTTTGGAAGACAAGTTTGAAACTTGGATTTTGACTCATTAATGAGGGGGACACCTAGGCCTAATTAGGAGAGTTCACACTTAGATCTTAGAAACTAAGTGTAAACAAATGTGAACACATGTAAACATATTCAATGAAGTGTGGGCTACTAAGAAATATGTATCCTTATAGCTTAGCTTAGCTATAACCCTAAATTAAGTAGAAAATCTTGGAGGCCAAGAAATGGACTACACACCCATTGGAAGAAGGAGCAAGTAAGTTAAGCCTTCTTGGACAAGATAAGAGTGCATTAAATATGTATGGCTTCTAGTTATTCAATGCCAAGATGAATCCAAGCTAACCTAGGACTTAATTGGAAACTTGAAAGATAAGGATACCCAACAATTAATATTTCTTGACCAGTTGTGATGCCTCCTTCCAACTAAGATTGTCACATTTGATTTTCAAAATTATTGGACCTCCGCTATTTGCCAATTTTACACAGCTTTTTGAGCTTCGAATTTCAAGGAACTATGAAAGTTATTCAAAACATCCTAATATACAACATACTTAAATTTCATATTTTTCTGAAGTCAAATGGTCGGGACGAAGGCCCAATCATTTATCATCTGGAACTTGTCCTGTGTAATGAAAAAAGTGATCGGGTTGCTTTTTCGAATTTTTATAAAATTTCTCTTTCAAATTTAAACATGCTTTCTTCATGAAAGTTTTAAATGACATCTATGTTTAAAACATATAAAAATCATAAAGAGTTTTGTAAAGATTTGGATTTCTAAATGGGTCTTTCTTTGCAAACGTTGGATTTGCTTGACAGGTAGATTATTGGGTTATGTTTGTTGAAGAAAACTTCATTGAGTGTTTTGAAGTTAACAAAACGTTTCCATCAGTCTAGTCTGAAGACTTGCAGACTCTTCCATGAAAGTTTGAAGACCTCCGGACTGCCAGACTCAAGACTCAAAGTCTATCCTCATTGACAGTTTCCAGACCGTCGAAGAAGGCTTATCCATAATTGAATGTTTCGTTAAGGATTTGATTCTATCGACTGGAGAAGATCTCTTGGCTAGATACAACATGTCGGAATCCATTATTCAAATTGATATTGATTCAGGGATTTTGGATCCGATTGATTGGCAACGTATACTTGGAAGGTTCTACTTATGGAAACCTAGATGCTGATTGTATGGGTGAGCAGGATTTGTGGGCTATCGTCATATTCCTTAAATAACTCGAAATCTTTCTAATTGATTCTGTCCAACAGGTAGATTGGAAGAACTCCTTTGGTAAGTGCCAACGGGTGTGATGGCATGAAGGAGTATATAAAGAAGACATTTCAGTTGTTTGAGTGTGTGCGCGATAGAAGAATTCCAAAGTCTGAAGCTCCTTGTTCTTAGTCAATTAAATTGTTGAACGAAATCTTCTACTCAAAAGAGAGTCTATATCTTTGTGAGACCTTGAGGAAGTGTAGCAGAGTCTCTACACTGTGGAATCAAGGAAGAGCTTTACTGTAACAACTCTTTTGATTCATAGTGAAATCCAGCCAGTAGGTTGTGAGTGTGGAAGAGTGGACGTAGGCTTGGATTAAGCCGAACCACTATAAACCCTGTGTTCTTATTCTCTTCCCTACGCTCTTTTACTTTGATCGTAATTCATTTTGTCTACAAGAGTCTAATTTCCTTTTCATAATCTATTGTTGATTAGTGTTGCACACTTCGGAAAATTTGTTTTACACCTATTCACCCCCTCTAGGTGCTTGTACAAGCTTTCACGATTGGTATCAGAGCTCGTGTACTCACTTAAGTTGAAGTGTTTTACTTCAGAGTTAAAGATCATGGCTAGTATGTTGGCTCCAAGACTGGTTGAAGGGCAAAACAATACCAGACTACCTTATTTTGATGGAAATGAATACAACATATGGAAAAACAAGATGAAGGCATTCCTAAGATCAAAGGATCCTCTGGAATGGGATGTGGTAGACAAAGGAATCATTCATAAAGCTGCACCAGTCTCAGAAAGAGGAAAAGAAGCTATTGAGTCTAGTGAAATGACTCAAGAAGAGATAACTAAGAGACAAGCTCTTGATGCAAAAGCAATTTATTCTTTATATTGTGCATTATCCCTTACTGAATATAACAGAATATCTTCTTGTGAAACAGCTAAAGAAGTCTGGAATAGATTACACATCACCTATGAAGGAACCAATCGAGTGAAAGAAACCAGAATCAACATTCTGCTTGGTCAATATGAAGCATTCAAAATGAAATCAGGAGAATCTATCACTGACATGTTTAATCGTTTTACAGAAATCGTGAATGGTCTTGAATATCAAGGTCAACCAATTTCTGGACCCATGAGGGTAAACAAGCTACTGCGTGGACTATCCAAGGATTGGAATCACATAAAGACCTCAATAAGGGAGACACAAAGAATCATGCCACTCTTTGTTGACGAGTTGGTTGGGACTCTTCAGTCTTATGAAGTGGAGCAAATCAATGAAGATGAAGATCCTAAAGGTAAAAAATCCATTGCATTAAAATCTAATGATGATTCTGATGTCACAGATTCTGAAGACGATATGGATGATGAAGAGCTTGCCCTCATGATAAAAAGATTTAGAAAACTAAACAGAAAGGGGAGAAGATTCAATCCAAAGAAACAAAGTCTTCAAAAGCAACAGACTAAGTCAGTTGAGGATGATGAATCCAATAAAGATGTAGTCTGCTTTGAAAGCAAGAAAATGGGACACATCAGACCCAATTGTCTTCTTCTGAAGAAAAAGAAAGGAAAAGCTGAGAAATATCGAAAGGCACTTAAAGCAGAAACTTGGAGTGATACAGAATGTGAGGAAAGTGATGATGATTATGTCAATATTTATCTTATGGCACAATCAGACTCAGATTCAGACTTTGAGACAGACTCAGACACAGACAGTGAAATCGAGGTAAGTAATTTGAAAATTCCTACTAAAGTCTCTAGATACATTGATGAATTGTGTCTTAGTCTCAAAATCTCTCTCAAAAGGATTTCAGAACTTAAAAGAGAAAACTCTGCACTGAAACAACAGGAAAATGTTTGGAAAGAAAAGGTAAAAAATTTAGATAAAAATATTACTACTTTGAAAGAAAATGCAGACAATCTTTCAAAAGAAAATGCATTCTTAAAAAATGATATTTCAAGTATTTCTAAAAGATTTTCTATAGGATCTGAGAAACTTGAAAAAATTCTTTCAGCACAAAGACCTTATTTCAACAAATCAGGTTTAGGAATAACTGCTAAAACCATTCCTCTAATTGATTTTCCTAAAGTAAAGGAAATAATCAAGCAAAGACCTACAAGAGATTCTTACAAAAATCATTTCCAAAAAGTTTTTGTAAAACCAATAGGTCGTAGCGCTCTTAAATGTTCTAAATGCAATAGCTTAGATCATTTTGAGAAAGAATGTCCAATGGTTTGGAAACCTGTTAAGGAGGTATGGACAAAGACTGTATATTACACTAACACCAATGGACCCAAGAAAATATGGGTACAAAAGAAAGCTTGAGTCTCTTTTCTAAATGCAGGTCACTATCAAGAAAAATGTTAAATGATACTTGGATAGTGAATGCTCAAGACATATGACAGGAGACTCAAATTGCTTTATAAAACTTGTACAAGTTAGTGGTGAAAAAGTTTCTTTTGGAGGAAATAACAAAGGAAGAATTGTGGGGTACGGAACTGTAAAGATTGGAAGCCTCACGATCAATAATGTTTCCTTAGTAGAAGGACTCAACTACAACTTGCTGAGCATCAGTCAGCTGGGCGACACTAGTTTCAAAATCAACTTTCAAGAAGGAATATGCTTAGGAACCAGTAAAGATTCCTCTCGGTCTTTCACGGAGCGAAGACATGGGAATATCTACCTCTTGGATATCAAACAAGATGAAACCCAATGTCTAATCTCAATTTAAGAGGAAGCAAACTTATGGCACAGAAAACTTGGGCACATCAATATGAAGCAAATAGCCAAAATCTCAGCAAAGAAGCTTGTTCGTGGACTACCCAAACTGACATACCAAAAGTCTAATCTATGCACACCATGTGTGTTGGGCAAACAGGTAAGAAACTCATTCAAACCAATAAATCAAGTATCCACTAATCGTGTATTGCAGCTCCTGCACATGGATCTCTTTGGACCAAGCAGAACTCAAAGCATTGGAGGTAAGAAATATTGCCTAGTAATTGCCGATGACTACTCACGATTTACTTGGGTATACTTCCTGACAAGTAAGTCTGAAACCTTTTCTTATTTTATAAAGTTTGCTAAAAAGGTCCAAAATGAGGAAGGATATGTTATTTCAAGTATACGAATAGATCATGGAGGTGAACTTGAAAATCAAGATTTTACAAAATTTTGTGATGAATATGGTTTTCAGCATGTATTCTCTTCACCATATACTCTAGAGCAAAATGGAGTCGTGGAAAGAAAGAATAGATCAATTCAGGAAATGGCTAGAACTCTTTTAATTGAAAGTAACATCTTTTCTCGTTTTTGGGCTGAAACAATTTCTACAGCGTGCTATATTATTAATAGAGTATTTTTAAGGCATATTCTGGAGAAAACTCCCTATGAGTTATTCAAAGAAAAAAAGCCAATTGTTTCGTATTTTCATGTATTTGGATGTAAATGTTTTATTTTGAAAAATGCAAATGATCGTGTTGGTAAGTTTGAAAAAAAATCAGATGAAGGTATCTTCCTTGGATATTCTATTACAAGCAAAACTTACAGACTATACAACAAAAAGACTTAATCTGTGGAGGAATCGATGAATGTCAAATTTCAAGACTTTATGTAAAATGAATCGACTCAGACTCAACTTGAAGAATCTGAATCTGTTCCAGACTCTACAAAGTCTAAATCTCCAGAAGCAGCTTAGACTTCAAAAGACCAGCAACAAATGAGCGTCAAAGATTCAAATGAGAAAAATGATCAACAATCTAATAAATCAATCAGCAACTGGAAGCATAAGTCCAGTCATCCCAAAGATCTCATTATTGGTGATATTAATGAAAGAATTCGCACAGGATCCAAAAGGCATAAAGAGTCTAGTGCTGTGGCTCTTATTTCTGAAATAGAACCCAAAAGCATAGAACAAGCTCTAACTGATGAAAGCTGGATTGAAGCAATGCAAGAAGAACTCAGACAATTCAGTATTAATGATGTCTAGGAATTTGGAGCTAAATGGTTTTTTAGGAACAAGATGAACGAGAAAGGACAAGTTGTAAGAAACAAAGCAAGACTCATGGTCAAGGAATATACGTAAGAAGAAGGGATAGACTATGATGAGACTTACACACCAGTAGCAAGGTTAGAAGCAATTAGATTATTATTTGCTTTTGCTTGTTATAAGAATTTTAGGTTATTCCAAATGGACGTTAAAAGTGCTTTCCTAAATGGATTTATTCAAGAGGAAGTCTATGTGGAAAAACCACCTAGTTTTGAAGACACAAGGAAATCAGACTCTATATTCAGACTGAAAAATGCTTTATATGGTTTAAAGCAAGCACCTTGAGCCTGGTATGACAGACTGAGTAAGTTTTTAATTCAAAATGGTTTTGTCAAAGGTAAAGTAGATACTGCATTGTTTATCAAAAGAAAAAGCAAAAGTTTCTTACTTGTACAAATTTATGTTGATGATATTATTTTTGGATCTTCTAATGAAAATTTGTGCAAGAAATTCTCTAAGTTTATGCAGGATGAATTTGAAATGAGCATGATGGGTGAATTAACCTTTTTTTTCAGGCTTCAAGTGAAACAACTGAAGGAGGGAACCTTTATTCATCAAGAAAAATATGCTAAAGAACTTGTCAAAAAATTTGGACTGGAGAATTTCAAAAAGACTGATATACCAATGTCAAGCTCTTCGAAGATGGACAAAGATAAGGGAGGAAAGAAAGTTGACCAGAAGCTATACAGGAACATTATTAGATCACTTCTTTATTTTACTGCTTTTAGACCTAACATATTGTTTAGTATTTGTATGTGTGCCAGATTTTAATTAGATCCCAAAGAATCTCATCTGAGTGCTGCAAAACGCATCATCAAATATGTTGCAACAATCTCGTCGTTGGGTCTATGGTATCCAAAAAGGGGAGACTTTACTCTTCTTGGATTCTCAGATGTAGATCTTGCTGGATGCAAAATTGATAGAAAAAGCACCTCAGGCACTTGTCAGCTACTTGGAAACAGGACGTTATCCTAGTTCTCTAGAAAGCAAAGTACAGTTGCTCTTTCTACGGCTGAAGCAGAATATGTAGCTCTTGGAAGTTGTTCACAAATTCTGTGGATAAAATAACAACTAAGAGACTTTGGAATTGAAGATTCATGCACTGAGATCAAATGTGACAACATCAGCACAATCAACCTCACCAAGAATCTGATTCTTCACTCAAGAGCAAAACATATAGAGATTCGACATCATTTCATTAGAGATCATGTTCAAAATGGAGAAATTTCAATTCAGTTTATTGATTCAAAGAATCAACTGGCGGATATATTCATGAAGCCTTTAGAGAAAAATCAATTTGAAGTCATTCGGTCAAGACTCAATATTTTAAAATTTGAGGAAGTTCATACCCAAAACTGAAAATCTAAAGACACTCAGACTCAGACGATAAAGATTTACAACTGTAAGTTACTTTTATTTTAGAAATTTATCTCTCGGATCAAATCTCGAAAAGGTACGATAATCTATCCATAATTGATTGATTTTCAATTTCCGTGATTATTGCAATCTTTCCTTTTCGAAAAAGAAGTCATTTTTGAAATGACCGTTATCTAATTTCTTTTTGAAAAGGCAGTTTTTTTTTTTAAAAAGGCATCTTTCTATTTCTTTTTTTTACGACGTTTCGTATGCCTCGCTTCGACTGTCTCATATACTGTTGGTTTTTCTTCATTTTACTCAAAAAAACCCTAAGTGAGCATAGATCTTCCACTTCTGTCTTCTTCTCTTGTTTAATCCTCGAAAAGATTTCATTTTTTCTTGCAAAACACGCTTGGAATCTCTCAAAGACTGTGAAAAATGTCGTCCCAAAGAAAGTCTTCGAGGATCGCGAACAAGGGGCCACAGCAAATGTGTGAGGGGCCTACGCATTTTGATCTCACCGAGGAAGAAGAATCTCCTCAACAGCAGCAAAGCCCACAACATTCTCAGCAGTGTCCATCTTCTCCTTCTAGACCTTAGAATATTGAACATTAGGAAGAGGAGGAAATCATCGAAGAAGCAGAACCTGTAAGAACTCAAAAGCCCGCTTTTACTTATAAGCTTTACCGTGCTTTGAAGAGGGGTGGTCTTCCTTTGAACTACATTGATGAGTTTTTAAAAGACAAATGGTATTGAAATGAAACCTATTTTTTATGCACAATGAAACAATTGGGAATTGCCCCTGCGGGGTCAGCAGAAGAAGCATTTGCAAATATTCCAATCGATCCACGTGTTGGAGGGCTGAGTCAACCTGATGGAAATGATGATGATAGGATGTACACTCAATTTCAACCTAAAATGGGTGTTGCGGCGAAAATCCGAAGCAAGAGAACATATTTATTTCGTTCGGAGAAACACAAGCAACTGTACTCTAAGTTGCTAAAGCGTGGTGTGATTAACCCTGGAAGCGTGGATTTTGATTTTCTTGATTCTCTAAATGTCCAGTTGAGAGAAAAATTCAATCTTCTTCAACTGGAACGGTTTTGTTCTGAATTGACAGAAGCTCATGCTGAACTCACTACTTATTTCTATTCGAATATGAGTTTCTTAGATGCGAATAGATTCTCTTTCAGTGTTCAAGATCAAGACTATGTGGTTGACATGAATACATTGGCTGATGTGATTGGGGTTGAAAGAGGGAGATACCAACCAATCAGTGTGTCTATTGGTCAAGCGACGATAGAGCTTGTTCAGGATAGAACGACGAAAGGAAAGATTTCATACTCGAGGATGAATGCATCCAACATCTTGCTTCACAAGATAGTGATCAATTGCCTCAAACCAAAATCAACTTCAAAGACCGACGTTTCAAACTCGGAGGCCAAACTGATGTATGCCATCAATGCTGGCAAAAAGTTCTCTCTTCCACACACAATTATGTTCCACATGTACAGAATGATGATGAAGGACAAGGGTTAACTTCCTTACTCAGCACTTGTGACCAAGTTATTCAGACATTTAAACATTCAGCCTCCCCGTATTCTCTATGTTCGAACATGCAATCAAATGGTGGTGGGACTGAAGATGGTCTCTAAAATGTGTCTGAAGGAACTTGCCAAGGCTTTGGAGAAATTCAAGGTCAAAACCCCTATCAAGACTCACTTAGTCTCTTCGGCTGCAAAGTTGAAAGGGAAGGAGCCCATGGTTGCTCCATCGGCGAAAAGAAGAGCACTCATCTTGGAAGATGAAGAGGATGAGGATGATATCACCATTTATGCACTTGCATTAAAGAACTTAAGTCGTTATGTTCCAGAGACAAAGGAGAGACAGGAACAAGATAAGGATGAGATCGAACAGAGGACTGGAGAGAGAGAAAAATTGGAGAAAGCAGCAGAGGAGGAAAGGATTGAGGAAGAGGAAGAAGAAGAAGAGATTAGAGGAGAACAGGAATAAGCTGAGCATGAGGAGTACTTCTCACCGCTTGAAGGCATTGAAATAGGGGGAGATCTTGAGAAAAGAGGTACATCCTCAATTGCTGCCACCAGTGAAGGAGTAAGTCGTTTTCCAGCATATCTAGAGGACATCTATGCCTCTCAATTTCCTGAGGAAGGACATGAGGTTTCTTTGCCCAATCTGTGTGATCATGCTGACTAGCCATCATCTGCCAATACACCATCTGATCGAGTAGAAGCCAGCACTCAGACTGACAATTCAGCAGACTTTCGTAGAATACTTGATGTTCTCTTGGAGATGCGAGGCCAAATTTATGCTCTGGGATGCGAAGTACAGAATCTGCAAAATGCGGGACAAGCCTCTTCGGGCCATCGTTGCATGATCAACTTCGTGCCCTTGCTCTTCAAGTTCAAGCCAATGCCAAGGGTGAAGATGTGGCTCAGCTGAAAGAGGATCTGAAAAAGTTGGAAGGGATTGTCTAGTCAATGGGAGATTTCCAGCTTGTTTGTGTTCTCAAGCAATCTTAATTCCATTCTCTTTTCATCTCTTTTTAATGTTGACAAAAAGGGGGAGAGATGTGTGCAGATTTGAAACTCTTGAACTCTATTTTCATGATTTGTGGTGGATTGACTTTACTTTTGTGTTTGGCTGTTTGGATTTGGATTTGATTTGGATTTGATTGTATAAACGTTTGTTTATCTTAAGCACTACTGGTATTTCATGGCAAAGATAGTTGCTCATTTACAGGACTAACCTACTTTCTGTGGATGCAGATTTTAATGTTATCTTTGCTATGTCAATTATCTTTTGTGAGATATCCATGTTTGCTTGAGTATTGTTTTGCAGGTCAAAGTTATCTAAATCTGCAGGAAAGTTTTGTCACCATAAAAAAGGGAAGATTGTTGAAGAAAACTTCCTTGAGTGTTTTGAAGTTGACAAAACGTTTCCATCAGTCTAGTTTGAAGACTTGCAGACTCTTCCATGAAAGTCTGAAGACCTCCGTACTGCCAGACTCAAGACTCAAAGTCTATCCTCATTAACAGTTTCCAGACCGTCGAAGAAGGCTTATCCAGAACTGAATGTTTCGTTAAGGATTTGATTCTATCGACTGGAGAAGATCTCTTGGCTGGATACAACATATCGGAATCCATTATTCAAATTGATATTGATTCAGGGATTTTGGATCCGATTGATTGGCAAAGTATACTTGGAAGATTCTACTTATGGAAACCTAGATGCTGATTGTATGGGCGAGCAGGATTGGTGGGCTATCGTCATATTCCTTAAATAACTCGAAATTTTCCTAATTGATTCTGTCTAACGGGTAGATTGGAAGAACTCCTTTGGTAAGTGCCAACGGGTGTGATGGCATGAAGGAGTATATAAAGAAGACGTTCAAGTTGTTCGAGTGTGTCCACGATAGAAGAATTCCAAAATCTGAAGCTCTTTGTTCTTAGTCAATTAAGTTGTTGAGCGAAATCTTGTACTCAAGAGAGTCTATATCTTTGTGAAATCTTGAGGAAGTATAGTAGAGTCTCTACACCGTGGAATCAAGGAAGAGCTTTACTGTAACAACTCTTTTGATTCATAGTGAAATTCAGCCAGTAGGTTGTTAGTGCAGAAGAGTGGACGTAGACTTGGATTAAGCCGAACCACTATAAACCCTGTGTTCTTATTCTCTTCCTTACGCTCTTTTACTTTGATCGTAATTCATTTTGTCTACAAGAGTCTAATTTCATTTTCATAATCTATTGTTGATTAGTGTTGCACACTTCGGAAAATTTGTTTTACACCTATTCACCCCCTCTAGGTGCTTGTACTAGCTTTCATAATGTTTAGTGATTTGGTGCTCTTTCCACAATACGAATTTGACATGACTTCCTTCATGAAAACATTTTTTGAGATTTTCTATATAGTCTTGATCTTGAACACTGAAAGAGAATCTATTCGCTTTCATAATTTTTTGAATTTGTTTGATAAAGTAAAGACACTGATTTCGGAAATTGCTCAAAACTATTTTCCACCCTAGGACAAGAGAGTCACACACCCAAGCGTGGACTTTAGTCCTTAAATGCCATGTTGAGGTGCCCAAGCTATCAAGCTAAAGTTCTACCCTATCCTGAGACTTGGTGACCAAGTCACCTTGCATTTAATGCTTCTTGACTTAAAGAGGAAGCCTTGACTTTTAAGGCTTAGAAAACAAGTTAGGATTCCCTATAAATAGGTGGGCATCCCTCCCTCATTCACACATCACACCACCTTCTCTTTCTCTCTTATTATCAAAGTTCGGCCCCTCTTCCCTAGGAATTCTTGTTGCCACCCTTGTCACCATGCTTGCCATCATCACCAATTCAAGGCCACCGACTTAGAAAGTGTAAGTAGAACTTACTAATATATGGTTAGGGTGTTGTATTACGTTAATCCAAGTGTGTAGCGAGTCTTGATTGAAATGTTGTGATTGTGTTAAGAGGTTCGGTTGTGTTTGCTTGGATCAGTTTAGACCTTGTTCTTTGATTGAGTTTGATTCTTGTTTGATGAGCTTTGGCTCGTGCTTTGACTTGAGCTGCGGAAGAAGCCGAATGGTGTGTTTATTTGTTATGCTTTGGTTTTTGCTTTAATACAAACCGATTTGAAAATTGCTTTTGTGAAGGCTTGTTATTTCCTTACAAAACTATTTCCAATCATTTTCACAACTGTATGCTCCGAGCTCCGAAAAGGGGTTTCGTCGGCCTTGAATGTGTGTGGGAAGACATCAGACTGGTCATTTATTGGTCTCGGTGCAATATTGATGCGTATCGTTCCCGAGCCATGTTTGGTGGTAGGTCGGTGATCGTGTCGCAACGAGCTAGTTTTTTCTTGGTCTTAGTGCAATACAAAGGCGTATCGTTCCCGAGCCAAGTTTGGCACTATGTTAGTGAATATGTCATGACGGGCCAGTCTTATCATGGTCTCAGTGCGATATTAAGGTGAATCGTTTTCGAGTCAAGTTGGATACTAGATTGGTGCTCAAACTTGTCGAATCAAGTTGCGATCCTTGATTCGCGCTTGGCATGTTCAACGTCTCAAATCTGATAAGTTATTTCACACACTTATGCATGGCACGCCTTTGGGCATTTGAACTAAAAGTGAAGTAATAACCGGATTGTGATACTTGATGCATGGACACACGAGGGACTAATTTATGTTGTTGATCGATGGATTTTGGTGACGATGCCCCCACGCCAATTGAATGCCTCGTCAGAAGGACGGGATGTTGTGATAATTCTAGCCGTCACCCTTCGATAAGTTCGGATGCCTAATGGATTCCGGAAGAGTCCATGGATTTCAACTATTAATAAATGAATCTTGTGTGTATGAGTTCCTCATATTACGGAATGAATCTTGGTTATGCTTGCATAATGTTGAGTGAGGCGTGAGTTCCTCATGTTGCGGGTGAATCTTGGTTTATGCTTACATATTGTAGATTGAGGATTTCTCATGTTTAATCCAAGACAAATATTTTGTTTTGCTATTGATCTGCCATCAACTAATGTCTTGGATGAGTTATATGCTTGTTGATACGTAAGGCATCCTCCTACTTGGAAATTAGTAAGTTTTACTTACTAAGTCCATGACTCACCTTGTTATTTTTTTAGAATTGTAGGTATGGAGGACTCACACTAATGCTAAAGTTGCAATCTCATTAGAGGAGCTAAGGTTTACCCGGCCTTTGAAGCGTAGAAAATGTAGTGGTTATAAATATAACGGCCTGTGACAAAAGGCCTGTAAAAATAACTGATGTAATTGTGTATTTGCAAGTGGTTGTTCTCTTAGCTATTTATTATTGTTTGGGTGTCGTTTGTAACGCTTCCGCATTTGCTTAATGAAAAGATAAAAAGGAATGGGACCGTGACGTGCCTGGGATGTCGCGAAATAACCCCTGTTGCTCGTGACTCTGGAGATGGAATTGGGATCATTACAATTTACTACACCAAAGAGTTTGTCTTTTTTTTCGTTACTAATGTCGAAATATTTTTACACAGAGCAATTAGGATGTTATATGTAAGTATCAAGGAATCCACTAAAAATATCGAAGTGACAAAGTTATGCATAACGAAGCATCTTATTATTTTTTTGTAAAAAATTCATGGATGTTATTAATTTCTGTTTATCCAAAATGATGAGATTTTCACTGGCATTTTTGAAAATTTTCTTATTATGAGCAACGTTTTGATTTAATTTAATTTTGTCTTTTAAAGTTTTACATTGGAGACGAATAGAGTTATTTTGTTTTTGTTTCATCCAATCATCCCATTATATGTACACGTGTATAAAAGACCACTGATAAGAAAATGTTTGACAGAGATATTAACAACAAAAGTGAAATTTATAAACAAATGTTGTGTTATAAAAAAGCATATGTAAATTTTTTTCTAGATTCCACATGATAGTCGATCCATTAATTTGCTCGACAATAGAGAAAAAATTCGAAATTTAAAAATTCTTCTTTTCGACTAAACTAATACTTATGAAAGTAAACTCTAACAACATTAAGAAGAAAACATAGTGCCTATAGTAAACAAAACTAAAACATGTGATATTCTTTATTATGACCACTAGATTCTACATAGAGATAGAAAAGCTAAAAAAGAAAGAAAGTAAATAAATTTAGGACTACCACTTTAAATTATAATTGAATGATTGAGGGAGATTTTATCTTTTGATGAAAATTGAATGGAATTAGTTATATAGAGGATGGAAATAGTGCCGCCCTAGTAAAAAAATGACAAATAGTTTTCATCAGATATAATGCGGTGCTGCATGACCGAAAACTTGACCCTCGCACGAGGCATAGGATGGTGGAGGGGCAAGTGATTTCCATCCCTTCCTTGCCCCATCTCCATCCTAAGGTCTGCCAAAAAATAATCGTCATTGCCATTGTTTATTGCGACAAGCAGCAGAAGCAAATTATCAAAATCCTAGGGAATCGACGAGAGCTTTAGTTCAAGCTCATCAACATATCGAGTTTAACCTACCTTTACTCAAAAGTTAAATTCAGGAATTTATGAAACAATTAAGATACACTAATTTCTCTAAATCAAATTAATCTCCGATCGCAGTGTTTCTAATACAAATCACATGCGCACTCCAAACCTATGAGTGGTCCAAGGGTTTATCATGAGTGGTGAGCTGAGGAATGACCTAAAATTTTTTCCGAAAGCAGATGCAAAGTGATGGATAAGTAAAAATTCCAATCTTGAAAGAAAGGGACTTCAATCCAGACGTAAAAATTGAAGGATAAAATAAAAGATTTTTCCCTAGAAGTTATCTTTTAGAGGTTTTTACAATCCCTCTGGAAAGAATTCTCTTGGTGGTAACGCAAGGTACCCAAGTATAAGTTCCTAGATAAAAGTATTGTAGCGCACTCTTTCAAATGCACGGTCGAGATTTATCTCGAAAGCTAAGTTTCTCGACGACGGAAGTGAAGGGTCATTTTCTTGCTTGGCGAAGCAAAGTTCACTACATCTGGAGGAGGCCCCGCCCCTTTTGCTCCGAGCCTTATCCGAAGTTGACATTCCCAAATCCATAACAAGCCTTCCCTTCTGCGCTATCAAGAAAAACATTCTCTTTCACTGCAATTCCGTACTATGTTCATATTCACACATTTTGCACCCCTATTGAATTAAAACCCGCTTTCGGCAACTTGTCGTGCCTCTGGCGTCCCACGGATTATCGTCAATTCCATGAACAATCCGGAATAAATGTCGCCATCAGATCGAGGGGTGTTTCTCGGAATCGCATCAAATATCTCAAAAGAACCTTCGCCTTTTTTCATCACCATCACCTTCTTCTTCTCTTCTCCTCTCCGCCCCTCCCCTTTTGTTCTCCACTTCGCTTTTTATATTCAATAACAAACCAATATCTAAAGATGCTCTCCTCCTTCGTTATATATAAAGGTCCATGACACGTCCATATTATTACATCACAAGGCCATTGCACAACATCAACCCTCCACAAGTAAAAAAGAGAGGTCCCAAACCCTAGCGGATCTTGTTTATAGAGCACTCGCCATTTTTCTTCCCTTTTTGATTACATTCGAGAGAAGATCTACCCCGAAACGACCCCCGCCCCCTCTCTCATCTTTGTGAGATCCTAGCTAGATAAAACTAGCTCAACCAAGACTAACCGGAGATACCATCTGGTTGGAGACATGGATAAGGTGGCGAGGCTAGCATCGCAGAAGGCCGTGGTGATATTCAGCAAGAGCTCGTGCTGCATGTGCCATGCAATCAAGAGGCTGTTCTATGATCAGGGCGTGAGCCCTGCGATCCACGAGCTTGACGAGGACCCACGCGGCAAGGAGATGGAGAGGGCGCTGATCAGGCTTGGGTGCAACCCTGCGGTCCCCGCGGTCTTCATTGGAGGGAAGTTCGTCGGCTCTGCCAATGCCGTCATGACGCTTCAGCTCAATGGCTCACTGAAGAAGAAGCTCAAGGACGCCGGAGCTTTGTGGCTCTAGCGAGAGAAGCTGGTGACTTGCTGCCCCCCAAAAAATAAGAGTTTGCTTATAGCTGGGAAAATAAACTTAATAGTTATAGCTAAACACTACAATATCTAATTATCGATGTGTAAGACCCTTGCATGTGCGGCTTTTAGTGGACACTGTAAGGAGAAGATTAGAGCAAATCAATGAAGAGAATGTCGGATAATCTTGCTGATTTTGATTAAGGGTCTTCATTATGATATGGAATGTCTTATTATCTTGCTGATTTTCATTAATGGTCTCCATTATGATATGGACCGTATGATGATGTGTCTACGAAAATGAACTTCAACAACTTAAACCCTTTCGAACGGCATGCTGCAGAGTGATCTTTATCATGCGACATATAAAATTAGGAAGTTTCATTAATGATGATAGATTGAAAAGGTTCATATAAGAGAAAAAAAGTAGGACGTGATTTGATCATTTTTCTTTCTTGTAGCTTTAATTTGTCTTTTTAATGATAAAAAAACTAATGTGGACATACATTGTATCGTGATCCTCATTTTCGTCTTGGAAAATGACAGGTGTAGAGTTAATGTTGAGTTGAGATCAATGCTCCTTAATCCGCTCGGATTTTCCCAAACCTTTACCTTGACGTTGGGATACTATTCGATTTTAGTTTCAATTAACCTTATGAAAATTTTAAATGATAAACCATTACTATCTTATTGGGGTTGGTTAAAAACTAAATGAGGTATATGAGTTGTCATGATCCTTTTTTCGCTAGACGTTGACATTAAAAATTGGAAACAAGAAAAGGGGAGGCTGCGGCTGAAGATCCATAATTACGTAGTGCATAGATGACGGCTGTCACCTTTGGATTGGTATCCCGTTGAAATTCCGCAGCTATTACGATGCCTTTGCATGACATAAACGCAATAAACAGATCAAATGCAATGTCAAATCAGTGATTGAATATATTCTTTCTTTTGGAAAAACGAGACAAGAGTTATCTGATTCTTCACTTTATGTTGCTCCAATTTTACGTACAACCGCCGCTCCATATCGGAAGTATTTTCCTCATTTGGTACAATATTAAAATGGGCATTTGCACGAAGAATATTTAGGCTCTGTTTCAGATGAATTTTTCCGAGGAACTTATTTTCAGGAAAAAAATGATTCATTTTATAATTGTTTCGTTGTGTTTTGAAGGTCAATTTCTTAAGTATTATGAATAAATTATGAAATAGACGTTTGAAAAAAAATTTGGATTGCAACCTCAAGTCCAAAATTTGGTCTCTTGGAGACTTAGGCCCGACTGTTAGGGATCTGGGCACAGGCTTCAAGATCCTAAGCTCAGCCCTTAGGGACCTTAACCCAACTGTTGTGGTCCCAACCCCAAGCAACCAGATCCAAGCTCGGCCGCTGGGTTCTTGATGCTAGAGTCCGGATCCTAGGCCTAACCACTAGAGATTTGAGGAGGGACACAGAGGTCTCAAGCTCGGCCGCAGTGTCTGGAATGCGAGGACTGAGTAACCAGGCGCGTGCACCGAGGTCTATCAAGAGTTTTCGCCGCCACAACTCTTTAAAATCTCTTTTTATACGTACATCTTTTAACACTCCCACTTCTATATATACGATCCACCCATCCCGCATCCTGTTATCCTTTTTCATGCCAATCCACCCGGCTAGAAACCTTGAGACCCACTTCCCAAAACCCTAACCAGCATCAGCCACGACTGTGCCTACCCTGCTAATCTCCACGTCATGGCCAACCGTCGCTCCTCCTCGTCTCCCTCCTCCGTACGTCCTCTCTCTCTCTCTCTCTCTCTCTCTCTCTCGCGTACGCCCCTGGTTTGTGGGGGAATTGGAGACTTATCAATAGGGATGACAGTTTGATCTTTTCAAGTGACGGTGTTCTGTCCAAGATGCAAAGGCGTATTTCTAAAAATGAAGGATGCGAAGAAGTAAAAATGGAAAAAGGTGAGGAAGTTATGCTGTATGTTTCAATTAAAAAGAAAAAAAGAATATCGGTACCGTCACGATTAGAAAAGGAAGCGATTATATGTTATGCTAGAGGAGACAATTATCTCGAGTGACCTGATGTTCTTGTTAATTTAATATATGATAAGAACTTCTTACTTAACCAATTTGACCCCGTGAAATATTGGGCATTTAACCTTGTTAAAGTATTATTTGGTTGCTTGAATAAGGATCTATAACGGGCGTTGTATAAATATGTGGAACTTGCTTTGATTAATAGCTAAAACATTTTGGTCGAATGTTCTAATAACTTAGCATACAAGACATAGTGGGGTTTATTTCACGTGTGTGACTCATCGTTCTTCAAGTCCTCGTGTGTTCTTTATACCGCTTTAAAATGTTTTGCACGTGAAATGGGTGTTAAAGTTGACTATTAGATGAGATTAATACATAAAGTTGTTGGCCGTCGAAATAGCTTTCCAAGATCGACATAGCTAGAAACTTGAACATATTGAAGGAGAAGAAAGAGATTCACGTACTTGATTTGGAATCCATTATACTTGATATAGAACAATGATAATCCAATCCTTTGATGCTTAAGATATTTTCCTCCATCACCCTCTGGACCCTGGCTCGATGAGATTGCCCCTCATGAACGTTCCTTATGTGAGGTATATGGGTGTGTATATTTAAAAATGACAATTGAGGGTTGGAGGAGGGACCTTAGCCTATTTATAGAGTTTTGGCTGGGTTCTCTCATCATGGGTCGAGCCCAATTCAGTCCACATAAGTCAGATCCATATTCAACTATTAAAAAACTTTATATCTTACCTTATTAGACCAACTCCACAAAATGGAAAATCATAATCTCAATTAATATAGTCCACATAAAAAAAAAAAAAAAACTCTTACATTTTCCCATTTGGACTATATTAATTGAGATTGTAGTGTATGTGCGCACTTTTACATTGGTCTAGAGATTATTTTCAACAATCAATCCGATCATATAAAATCTCGAACACTAGATCAAAGTGTTAACTGCATGTACATACATAGAGTCTTCTATAGTCACAAGTGCTTTTAACTTTACCGGTATGGATTCAATATGGTTGTGTGACAAATGGATAGCACCTCATAAAGAGTGGTACCTTATGTATTATCCTCTTCATTGATTAATATTCTCTTACTTTAAGCATTACAAAAACTAGATACACTACTAAAGAATATTTTTATTGTTCTAATGAACTCACATATGTCTTATATTTATGGTTAACATTTCTTTATGTGTAATTGAGACCAATGTACAAAGCTAATAACTGGATGCTTTTAGCCTTTCCTCAAGATTTACACAATATCCTTAGATTTTGATTAGATGTATGTATACAACTCAATTACAGTCCATACAAAAGAAGTCAATATATATCAAAATGTTACCAAATGTAATAAAACACAGATGTAAACTTTATTAGAGCAAATCTGAAGCAACTCCCATTAAACGACAACATCTAATGATTCTCCCAAGCCCATGTTCATGACATGTCGCTCAAATACACAAGGGCGATGGACTTTTGTCAGTAGATTTGCAATCATATCATTTGTGGAAATATGCTCAACTGTAATGTCACTATTCTGCACCATTTCCTTTATCGTAAAAAACTTGACTTCCATAGACTTAGACCCCTTGAGACTTCTATTATTGTTGATAAATAACACTGCATAGTTATTATTTCAATATAATTATATAGGTCTATCCACAAAGTCAAATACGATCAATTCCTTAATGAGATTCATGAGCCAAATAGCTTTAGTAGCGATTGAAAAGCATGTTATAAACTCCGCTTGCATAATAGAGGATGATATAGATTTTTGTTTTTCAATTTTCCATGATACTACACCTCCTGCTACTATAAAGATATATTTTGTTGTCGACTTCCTATTATCCTGACAGTTAGTAAAATTTGCCTCCAAATATGCTACTAGATGCAGATCATGAACATATCTATAAATCAACATATGTGACGACCCTCCTTGTGACCTGCAGGGTCCGCCATGCTGTTCCTTGGTCCTTGCGCTTGTTTCATTATGGAAGCAAGTATCAAAACTTCATCACAACTTAGATCAATGCACACGAACTATAAAACTAGGCACTTTTATTTATTTATGTTTTTAGATGACTTCGTCGGTATATATAGGCCAACAATTCCTATTTTTGGCTAAACCAAAATTTGTCCAACCATCTTGCAGTCTATTTACACTGTTGTCTTCATGTCACGTCCTGGTGATCCAAAAATGCTACCATCCTTCCGTGGTCCTCCTCCTACTCCACCCCACTCAAATCATCATCGTCGTCCGGAAGTGGAAGCAGCCCCATTGTACGCCCATTGACCTAGGCATACAAAACGATGAACCCGATAAGTACAGGGCCCGTAGTGAGACCAGTGTCCACTGTGAGGATCACCGTGATCCAGATAAACGTGACGTTCGGAAAGTCAGGGTCTACATGCTCCACCTGATCCTAGGTGAGGTCTATGGGAATGCCGTAGAGCATGGTGGAAGATGCAGGCTGGAGTGGCATGGCTACATCCCTGAAATATGATAGTCCCACAAGGGGTGGGTATGACTACTCAGCATAGAAAAGCCTGTTAAACCATATTACATAATTCTACCACTACTCATACGACGAAATCCTAAACATGCAATGTGGAAAACGAAATAACTCAGGATACCAAGACTCTAAAGGAATTTCACAAATGAGACACTAGGAAAGTAAATAGACATTCGGACCAGTTTAGTAATTGATTCGACTTTAGTTCTAACTGCCGCCATCTTCCGAAGGGACTCGTGTTTGCACCCGTCCATGCATCTCGCATCCTATCTGGCATCACGAGAACCTCCGATTTCATATTTCAATCCCCGGGCATCCGGAGCATGTCTCATTACACCTTCAGGTATCTTGCATCCCACCTGACATCACGAGGACCTCCGAGGCTCATCACAGTCCACAAGCATCCAGAGAGCATCGTTTTCACGCCCCTCCAAGCATCCCGACACCCAGGGCATCATGAGGACCTCCGGGGCTCATCACTATTGTCATGCCCCGATCCTTTGAGTGCGTGCCCATCCCGGCTTGGTCGATTAAATAGAGACATCCTAGGACGCATTGCTGACCCATTCATTTTAATGCACACGCGGAAGCAAATATATAATCCCCAAACAACAATTCAATGGGATAGAAAAGTAGGACCATAATTTTTAAAACCAACAACACACTTATATATACATAACACACACAATCATGTCATATATAACACAATACAAACCGACATATAAATATATAAGGTTTGCAAAATAGGGGGGTTTTCAAACAGCTACGGGTCCTCGTTGTCCTCTCCATCTTCATCCACACTCCAACTAGAGCCTACTTCCGAGTACACAGGAGTTCCTGGATCTTCAAGATTAGGGTCCACCGGGTCTACACCGAACCACTAGGAGGATCTATTGTGCCTTTCCCAAAGGCCACTTCCAGCATGTACAGGGGAATCTCAGACTCAGGTATGGGACTTTCCCTCTCCCCATCTCGAGCTTGACGATACCATGCCCTGTATTAATGGGGCACCTTTTTGGGTAAACCCTCATCAACCCAAACTATGTACTTCACTAGCTCATAGGTCTATCCACTGGGGCTCCCATGCAGTGGGATAAGATACTTCTGCTCTGTCACCTTCTTAGGTTGACCAAAACGCTCAGGAGGAGTTGCCATTTGTGGACCTGAAATGTTATCCTACAATGGGGTAAAACGACGTCTCAGCAAGTTCAACATCCTAAGACCCGACTAGGAAGAAAATACGCCCTGAGGGCTGCCTAAGCATAAACACGAGTCAGAGGACTTACTTTAGCCTCAGTTCCTTCCTGCAAGTCGATATAATTCAACTATTCTATCGATCATTTCAACAATTCAGTTCATCCACTCATATCAAATCATCGATCAATCGACTCAGTTGATTTAATGTCAACAAGACCATTCCCCGGTCATCTCAATTAATACTATCTATAAAGTCCGATCATAATCTAGGACTGCTCACTCTAAGCTGATAATAGATAGTATAGCTCGCACTAAACTGATAAATAGTATACTGCATTGTGGGATTAGACCTAACTTCATATCACCACTCAAGCCAATTTTATCTTTCTTATTAGCCAATACAAGAGTATTTAATACTCATACATCATACATTAGCAATATTTGCATGCAAAGATATCATAAAATATTGCCATGTGATCACCCCTCGATTAACCATTCACCAAAGCAATCATGCATCCACCTCATGATACATAGCATCACACCAAGATCTCACTTATCAATTTAGCAACTTCCTTTTCAAAATAACTGTTCATAAGCACTTATCATTTATAAAACATAGAGTGCCAAGAACATTTATCATTTTCAAAATGAGGATTTCATAAGCAAACATTACCTCTAAAATAAGAATTGAATGAGCACTTACCACTTTAAAACTTACAATTTAATATGCACTAATCGTAATCAAGATAATTTATCACATCCAATTATAACCTATCATGATAGTTTATCATGTCCCATTATCACTTATCGTGATAGCTTATCGCATCCCATTATCACTTATCGGGCTTATTGCATCCAATTTCCACTTATCACGATAGCTTGTCGCATCTAATTATCGCCTATCATGATAGCTTATTACCTCTACTTATCATCTATCATGATAGCCTATCACCTCTACTTATCGCTTATTATGATAGCTTATTGCATTACTCCACTTATCACCTAATCTAACTATCATTAACTTTAATCTAGTCCTAATCTTACTCTAAAACGTAACTACCACCACAAATGAGGGTTAGGAAGTTACTCAAGATCATATCTAGCTCCGCGAGTGACGATGGCAACGATAAGGGGTCACAACATGGATGGCTTGGCATAGCGTGAGGTGAGGTGACTCGGTGAGGCTCGGCGAATGGCGGCAACTCATGGTGAGGGTGTGGCAAGGAGGCTTGGTAGCTCACGGCGTGAGGCGCACGGCAAGGAGACGGTGGCTTGCAGCTCACGGCTCACGGCGAATAGCAAGTCGGCACGGCATGGCAACATAGGGTGGCAACGGCAAAGGGGCGGCAAACCAAGAGAGGAAGAGAGGGGGAAAGAGAAATGAGCCAAGAGAGAGAAATGGGTATGGGGGGCTTCGGTGGTGAAAGGAAAATGAGAGAGAGAGAGAGAGAGAGAGAGAGAGAGAGAGAGAGATGAGGGAATGAGAGAGAGAAATAAGTCTTCCTTTGCATTCAATGCAAATTTGCATTATTGTCCTTCATCCATCGTTGTCTCAAACTTGGGGTTCAAGAAAAAATCTTAGCCTTTTATTAGGCCACATGCTTAATAGAAGATCAATGGCTTGGATCGCTTCTTGCCTCTTCAATTATTGGCTAGAATAAGAGGCAAGGTTATTGTTCATACGAGTTACTATTCACGTAGATCACTATTCACACGAGTTACTATTCACACACTATTTATGCACATAAGGTTTGGGTTTGGGTTTAGGCATAACTTATCCAATTTAGGCCTTAACAAGCTTACTAAGCTTTTAATTGAATTTAACAAACTTGGGCTTAACTCATCCGATTTGTGCTTTAACAATCTTAATGGGTCTTTAATTGAGCGTAATGCCCATTGGGCTTAACTTGGGCGTGTAGTCCATTGGGTTTCCAATGGTTGGCCCACTTTTCCAAGACCAAAGATTAGGGCCAAAACTATTTGTCGAGTTAAAAACTGACTAAACCGATTAAGGATCTTTCCTAATTATCCACAAAGTATACTTATAACCAGATCGAGGTTCATGGCTAAATTTGATTGGAAATGGCTTTAATGGGGCCTATATAAATTGGGGGGTCTCTTGGGTATTGCTTGCACAACTAACCCATGTTTGAGTCTAATTGATCCATAGATGATTCTCAGTTGTTATGTAACCGAGTGAAAATCGATTTACTTACTTTAATCCATGGTTACTTACAATTGATTTAGGGTTGTTCAAGATTAGTATAACGACCATACGAAATCACTTGTAATCCGTCTATATATATATATATATATAGTTATAGTTATAGTTAGGCCAAATTGATCTATAATTATTCATTCATTGATCTGTGCCGGTGTAAGGTCGTCTCGCATCGATCTTTATAGTCGAGCTATTGTTCCATGGTCAAGTACTCTAGTAGAGGGCATTTCTCGATCCACAATTACCTTTCCCAATTGGATAGTTGACTTATAAATAATACTTAAATCAGTCCATAGTCTATTGTTGTTAAGGGCACATCGAAGCTTTAGACCATTCCTCAAGTTTAGGATATAGGCCAAATTTGAGGATATCACAACGAGAGACGTCGTCGCCTGATGCGGGAGAGGGCTGCCCTCGCTTGACACCGTCGAGGACGACCCTCACTTGAGTTAGGCGAGGGTTGCCTTTGCCCGATGCTAGTGGGGGCAACCTCCATCAATCGTCGATGGCCATATCCAGGGAAGGGAAGAGGAAAAAGGAAAATTAAAAGAAAAATAAAAATAAAAATAAAAATAAAAATAAAAATAAAAATAAAAAATATAGTTACAATTTTTTTACCAAAATATCCTTTCTCCAATGGTTGAAAAAGTCACCACCAACGAAAGGCTCCTATTTGAAACGATTTAGTCATTTCAAGCTTTTATTTGAAATAATTTGGTTACTTCATATCTTTATTTAAAACAATGTCTACTTTAGACTTTTATTTGAGAAAATGATGACACTTTCGGCTTTTTTTTTTTTTTTTTAAATTTTCCCTTTTGTCATTGATGCATTTATTATACACAATTTACTTAAAGATTATCCTTTTACTTATGCTTAAATTATTTTTGAACAATATAATCCTAGTATAAAATAAATGTATATAAATACAATTTGTTAACAAAAAATTTAATTTTTTTTTGTCGGAAACACAATAATTAGGTATCCATCTACCAAAAAAAAGTAATTTTTGGAAAAGAGGCACGTCAGTTTTGTTCCAAATAGAGAAAGAAAAGAAAAGAAATAAAAAAAAAAAAGAAGGCAACCATTAATCTTAAATCAAGAAGGGACCCCACATTTAACCTTAATAATTGTTATTTGAGAAGAGTATATCTACTTTATATATAAAAAGATAATTTAAATCAAAAGTGAGATTCGTGATTAACGTAATTAATTCAACTTAACAAAAGAGTGGAAATATGTCGGTCTTCATTTTTTTCAAGTTCGTACAAGAAAAGTAGAATCTCACGTCAACAACAAGATCTAATCAGGCACGACTGCGCAGGGCAACGCCACATTTCCGAAAACACCCACACACAAGCACCCAAATCACCGTAGTACGATGGAGGCGCCCTCGAAAATCCCGCCCAAAACCATGGGCAAATCTGGAATATCGTGAAATAAGCAGCCCCACCCGTCCCTGTCCATCTCGCGGTCGGACTCCTCTCCGTCGTCGCCTTCCACGAGTCGAAGCGATTCCCCATAACTCAGCACCGCACGGAACCCGCCGAGTCGCGAATCGGACCGTATCGCCGCCGCGCGTCCTCTGAGACCCAACCGGCCCGTCGCGATCCGCCGATCGCCGATGGATTTTCCTGTTTCCTCCCTCGATTAGCGCGGCTTGCGTCGGTGGAGCGAATCGGCGGCGATTTCTTGTGTTTTCGGTTTGATTTTCGAGCTGCGGGCGATGGAGCGAGGGAGGCGGTGGGTAGGGTTCGCGGTCTTGTTATGCCTATCCGCTTCTTGCGGGGCGAGAGGTAGCTTGTGATTTTCCCTGTTTTGTAGCTCGCGAGGGTGCGTGATTTCATGTGTTTTGGCTTGATTGATGGTGCTCGGGATAGATTGTTAGTTTACATGTCGCGACCCGTGATTGTCGGCGTTAGTGAATTTTGGGGCTGTGGAGTATTTTGGGGTGTGGTTTTGGAGTCAATTGAGTTAATGCCCACCGACTGGAGGTGGGTTTTGTGAAGGAATGAAAAGTCTCTGTGGTTGTAGGCATGGTTTGCTTTGTTGCGTCTGCGACTGCAACTATAATGCCATTTTAATGGCACTTATGATGAGGTTTTGCGGGCAAATATACGCTGCGTATCTGGGGGTTATGGAGTGCTGAATCATGTGGAAACTCATGAGTGCATTCCCTTTTTCTTTTTTCTGCAGTGAAACCTGCATGTTGTTCGAGCGCTAAATTAATGGAGATTGTATGAAGGCCCGTTGCCGATATGGAACTTAGTTTCAACAAAGTACAAATTTTTATAAGAAATTTTACGTTTTCTTTTTACTTATTTAACTTGGAAATGCTTTTATTGGAAAACCATTTACCATTTCAAACTAAATGGAAGGATGGGGTTGTCATCTTATGCCATAGAGTTAATTTTCTTGTGGACTGGATGGTAACTAGAATGTTCTCTCCGACCAACTGGATGTCATTGTTTGCTTTTAGGAAGTTGCAGTCATCCAGGGCAAGCTAAATGTTTGATGGACCTTTATTTCTACTCAGGATGTTTAATTTGGCTCTGACATCTTCTCCTGTTATGTACAGAACTTAAGATCAAGCACAAAGACAGTGGCCCTGCTTATAATCACACCCTTGCCAAGATATTGGTGGAATATGCATCTGCAGTAAGCATTACCATATACTTTCTTTCCTCTATTTTAGGCTCATTTCAAAAAGATGTGACATACTGAAATGATCGCTAGCCACCTGCCAGCAGAAACAAATTTCTGTTTAAGTTCTCCATATGTCAAGACTTTGATTTGATATCTCTGTTAGCTGGAACCAGCCAAAAAAGGGGAAGGTTGCGAAGGGTCAAGTCATTTCTCTAGCCTTAGTTTTTCTTTTCTTCACTTGTAGTTTTAACTGTCTATGAGTTTGTTTGTAGATTTACCTTTCAGATATGGCAGAACTTTTCACATGGACATGTTCCAGATGTGGTGGCAAAACTGAGGTAATTGTCTAAAATTAACATGCTAACTAATTTAGGGGCTCATAGGTTAGATATTGAGTATGTTTTAGTAGTTGAGCTGACAATCTATGCTCTAACATGAAAACAGGGATTTGAGGTCATAGAGCTTGTTGTGGATGTACAGCACTGTTTACAGGTTAACCATGACCTGACACTCTGAACTTGTGTCATTGCTTAAGTTGGTGTTCTCAGTTAGTGGTCTTTTTATGCCTTTCCTTTATGATGGATTTCAATATATTTTGTGCAGGCATTTGTGGGGGTAGCACAGGATCTTAATTCTATAGTAATTGCATTCAGAGGGACTCATGGAAACAGGTTTTGACATTCAGATGGCTACTCTGTCTTAGCGTTGCCTCCAAAATTGGAACCATGCTTTTTTACTTGTAATGTGCTATATATATGCAAAGTTGTAGGAGCGTCGCTGTGATGGATGGTATTATGGTCTTAGGGGAAGTACAAACACTTCTGCATCTTAAGAAATTAAGTTTTATTTCTTTTTTTTCCATAAATGTATCTGAAGTACTTCATTTTGTTGACTTTTGTATCATTATAAATGCATGCTGTCCCCGTTGTGGAATAACTGGCATATCGAATAAATCTTTGGTGAATGGCCACAACTGTGCTCACAAGTTAATAGAAGCACCATCTTCTCCCTATTTTGGAAGGGTATTAGGAAAAATGTTCTAGACATTGCTAGTGTCAGTGCCATCTACCTGCTTGTTGATGACTGTTCTGGTTTTTTTTCTCATTGAAGCCGCTTTTATTTTTATCTCATATATGAGAAAATAATGACTACTTAATTCATTTAATGGATATGCCCATCCAACTCAGTGTCTTCATTTTTTTTAATCAGAATTTATCAGTTATAGGTTAGTTTTTCCATGCCGCAATTTTTTGATGCTTGTTTCATTGTTCTCATTTCTGTAGTCACCACTTGCGTTTATTATGTTTCTTGCACCACATTGACTGGTGTCAGTGTCTTCAGGGTGCATTAATGACCTGATTTTACTATTGCAGCATCCAGAATTGGGTTGAAGACCTTTACTGGAAGCAGCTTGATCTAAATTATCCTGGCATGCCTGATGCAATGGTACATCTTCCAATCTCTTTGTTAAGTCTTTTGGTGCATAATTTTGGTTTAGTTAAGGCATATTCTGATGTCTCAACTGTTTCAGGTGCACCATGGATTTTATTCTGCTTACCACAACACAACCATACGGCCTGGAATTCTAAATGCTGTTAAAAGAGCAAAAGAGTTGTACGGGGATGTCAATATCATGGTGACAGGACATTCCATGGGAGGGGCTATGGCAGCATTTTGTGGACTTGATCTCAGAGTAAGGATTCTTATACCTCTGTTAGCAGAGATGGAGTAGCTTCGAGGTTGTTCAAGTCTCTGAGATTAGCTCTGAGAAGAAAATGAGTCTTCTGCATAGTCCTACCTGAATGGTACTAGCTTCTTTTAGATGAATTTGAAATTCATGCAAAACTGTTGCTTATCTCACAATTTGCAAATCAATGATAACTTTTTAGCTTTGGTTGAAGCTTGATTTTGTTACGTGCCATTGAGTAGAATTTTGCCTTTTGCCATTTGTTCAGCAGCTTATATGCAGCACTGGATCCTATCTATAGAGCATTCTTGCAAAATATGTGAATGTGTTTCTGACTAATTGCTACTTATACTCTAGGTAAATTGTCTAGCTCAGAGTGTTCAGGTTATGACATTTGGACAACCTCGTATTGGCAATGCGGTTTTTGCATCCTACTACAGTGAACTTGTGCCAAATTCTTTTCGGGTTACCAATGGGCATGACATAGTTCCTCATTTGCCTCCGTATTATCATTATTTCCCGCAGAAGACCTACCACCACTTCCCAAGAGAGGTAAATTTACTTCTTGCTGTCTGATGGACATTATGAGCCGTGTCTGCCCTAGGGAATATACTTTCCGTGATTTGCTTCATATGGCACCTCATTGTGTTTTGAGTTTTGTTTAAATTTCTAGAGCATAAATTATCAGTTTCCCAAGAAAATTTGTGGCTTTTCATTTATGATCGGTTGTTGAGATTAACTATTTACAGGGATGATGTTTCTATGACATTAATTGCTCTCTAGGCTTTCTGCCTGCCCTGCCTTTGTAGTTTTTATTATGTTCAGTTGCTGACTTCTTGTTATTCTTACTGGATTGCTCTATAATCATAATCTGGTACTAAGGCCAGCTTTGACTAAATTTGTATTTGTCTGGTAGAAAAACCGATTGACTACATTATACTGGTATCTAAACACATTAAATGCTTTAATTCCAGGTATGGCTTTATAATGTAAACTTGCAGAGTTTGGTCTATACAATTGAGAAAATTTGTGATGATACTGGGGAGGACCCATCATGCTGCAGGTAAACACATCCCAGATGTTACTTTTTTCTTTGTCTATTGTTTGCACCTGCTTATATTTGAAAATTTTGTGTCCCAAAGTTTATGTATATTAAGTTACAATCAAACTTGGTTTGCTAATTTTTAAGACACTGTACTTATAAAAATCGAATCTAAACAATCTTTACAAAATATAAGTATGCAAGGTTTCAGAAGTTCAGTTTTCTGTCTGAAACTTGGACTTTTTAGAGAAAATGCACCCTTCCAGCATTTTGGTTTCGTGTGTTAAGTTCGATCATTTGCCCTCTCCAGTTGAATATATTCACCCACTCAATCTGTCTTGCCACATTAGGTTTACGTTGATTTTTTAGGAAGTTTAGTAAGCTTTTAAGGGAAGTGGTGGACGCATGATCAGGAGATAGAAAAGTCAGAGAAGTTTGGCCTGTCTAGGACTGCGTCTGTGCGCAAGAGCTTTTTCTCACAGTTAACATGGATTAATCCTTGCAGGTCCGTTACAGGGAGCAGCATTTCAGACCATTTAGTTTACTTCGGGGTGGAGTTGATGGGTGACCCATCGGGATCATGCAGGATAGTCACAGACCCTCATATAATGAAATATGGAACTGCAGATCCTGAGGGAAATCTTGTATTATCCAAGACTCCTGTTGGCTCCGTCTTGAGATCTGGTGCGGGATCAAATGACGGGCAAAGCATTCTTTAGGATTATTTTCTCTTGGGGAGATAATTTTCTTCAGCAACGAATATATTAAATTAGATGGTGCAAGCCTAATTTAGAGCAAGCTTCATCATTCTTTGTACAGTTCTTCTAAAGAAGACACGATGTCGAGCAATTCATGTGCTTTGGCTTGGAAAGGGTTGTATATAAAGCAGCGAGTCACGTAGACCATCCTCATCAATACGAAAAATATTTTACTTCCTATAAGTTTCAATTCTTGTGCATTGTGCCTGTCCATGAGATCCACGAGGCGCTTTATTATTGTACACTGCTTATGAAGTTCTATCATTAGGTTATAGAAAGTTCAAGCTTTCTGCAGAATGGGACATCTATCACCAATTGCCAAAAAAGCTGGCTTCATTACATCTCTGTGGCATGTTGCGAACTATATAGTGTAAGTCATAAGCTGAGCCTGTACTGTAAAGGCGTAATCAACCCTAACCTACCCAGGCAGCTGTTGATTTGATCTTCTTCAGTGGATAAACCACAAGGTGATCGAAAGTAGATCAAGCAGGATTCTCATGCGGATTAGTAACATGAACCCAATTCGATAAAATTCAATCCAAGATGGTTATGGGTTGGCGTTTGCAATGAAGTTGACGAGACTTTTGTTCGCCATTATGAACTCGAATCATTCCAAGGCCACAATGAACTATCGGGACATTGTTGTAGCATTCAAGTTGTGATAAAAGCTGTACCTCAAGAGGTTGTCATAGTAAATTACAATGCAATAGTACGAGAGATAAAGGAACCTTCCAACTGCAACTGGCTCCTACCCAGGTATGCCGAACTCTTTCTTCAGTTCGGCTTCTGGTCGCTGGCTGCTGCATTTGCGGCAGCTCCCTGCACATACGAGAATTTCTGTCGATTCAGTTTTTTTTTTTTTTTCCTGCATAGTTCTGTTCACACAAAGTTTATACAGGCCTTAGTGATCCATTTATGCTTGACCGATTTCACAGGTACAGATCAATGGATAGTTTCTAGTAGAACTCTCTAGATTTTCAGTTCTTCAATTTTTGTTTTGCGTTAGCAGTATATCATCTCTTGATCAAACAGCAGGAATAGTATTGTCATAAAAAAATTTTTTTCCCTGTTTTCTTGATCTAACCTTAGAGAAAGCACCAGCATCAAAATACCCTGTTTACATGTGTTCTTGGAAATTACAATCCAATTGAATTTACCTCTGCACTTGTTACTTTCGATTCATCAACTGTTTGGGCAGATTCCAGTTCCTTGGTCGACTTCTCTTCTTTCACAACCTCAGGCTCTCCTGCTCGAAAAATGAATCAAAATTAGACTAACATCGAGTGTTTGCTGTCTATATTAGCTAAAGCCTTTTCTTCTTTACCGTTGTTCGTTTCTTCTTTCTTCTCTTTGACGACATTTTCTGGCGCGACGCTCTCAGCTGACGCAACACTCTCAGCCGACGCAACATTTGCACTTAAATCCACCTCCTTCGTCGAAGAGGAGTCATTCGGTACGGCCTCCCCATCTTTCCCTTCGCCTGCTTTAACCTCAGTCGCTTGGGTTACGTCCCCAACATCTGCTGCCGCCTTCACATTTTCACCTCCCGAGCCGGTGTTCACCTCGCTTTCCCCTTCTTTTTGTGTGGACACGTTTGTGCCATTGGTGTTGGCGACTTCAGGGATGGTGTCGGCATCCTTTTGGATTTCCTTCGGCTCGTCGATGTTCGATTTCTTGCTGAGGCTGATGGTGTTTCCGGCGGCAACATCGTGCTTCGATTCACCGCAACCCATGATTCCGGATCGAAAGAGGGAGGGACTGTTCTAATCGACCTCCCTTCGTGTCTCTGGCTTTGTGATTTCTAAGTAGTCTTTTCTTTTTGGATGTTGCAGTCGGTTGGTGTTTTGCCTGCAATTGAGGAAAGAAACCGTTTTTTCTGTTTTCCATTGATGGTGGAAAGAGGTGTACATCTTCTGTCAGGCAACTAAAATGGTTTCTGCATTGTGAAGAATTGGGCTGGCAAATCATGGGGTGTCATTTGATTGGGTTTTGATGTATTGGGAAAATGTTTTGTACATTGTGTCACACTTCATTGGATTAGGTTTCATGTTTCCGAATTGATAAAATGTCCATGCTTCAATGACATGACTTAAATAATTATAATTACTTCATATTCAATTTTCTTTTACAATAAGTAAATTATGCATCAAGATTATATATTGATACGGTTTCGGTGCACAACTTGTCCAGATCTCACATTGTTTTTATTGCAGGAATAATTTGTCAAAGTGAAGACTTGGTAACTCAGTTTTAATTTAATTGAAAAAAAAGCTAAAATACATTGGTTGGTCAAATTAAATATCTTTGAAAAGGCCATTTCATGATAGGATGGAGACACCCATTCAGGGAAAGAAAAAAGAAGAGTCTTGAACCTTAAGGCAAGGTAAGGAATGGGTTGAACACAAAGGAAGATGTTGGAGGATTTGATTCTCAAAAATCAGGATGCAACATGGTACGCGCCACGTCTTTATGTCATAATTCATATACCATGTCAAATTCATGCCACATGCATGTCATGTGCCATTGTATGTTATGTCATATCATCATATCAAATGCCATGATATGGAAATATAAAAAAAAAACCAAACTTTTTGACTTAATTTGTTCATTTACATATCTCTAAGCAAATTTCCACATTGACAAGACAAATTTGCCTCCTTGTGAATTCATTTTAGCATCTTGCTTAGAGTTTGGGTGATTTTTTTTAAGTGTTTTTGTCTGGATAAGAGAATTTAGGATTTCGACATGGCATTTTTTGGAAAGAAAATGACATTTTCATATATAGGGATAAAAAGATAATTGATGTAAAGGTGCAATGTGATCTCTAAAAGTAAAATGTATGTATTTGGTATTTTCAAAAGTAGCCTCCAACAAGTGGATCCTAAATGATTAGTAATGATCCCATCTCCTTGTCCCTATCAACTAGTTAAGTCCAAGCTTTTGACCTAAACCGATAGTCTTGCCCATTTCGTGGGATTTAACAAGTGAACTCCAGTTCTTGCCGATAATCCTTGATGCCCCAACCAATTGTGCCAACTAATATGGTCTCCTTAAATAAAAATGTTGCTAATACGAGTATTTGAATGTAAGAACAAACAACTTCCATGAAAATAAGGCAATGACGATGCACCTCCAAAAGGCTATTAAGGATAAGGCGATGACTCTTAAGCATGTCGCGGACAACCCAAGAATAGAAGACTTCAATAGAGCTGGGATTTACATCTATCTTTGACTGATGGAGGTTCTCTAGCGGTTGTTTGTTAGTCTTTTGTTCTTGTTTTTTGCTGTTTGGTGGTTTCTTTCTTGAGAACCATGGCACCCTTACACTCTCTTTTGACCCTTGTCATTCTGAGTGTTTGTCTCTTGTTGGTGCTAAGCCTCTCTCTTATATTCTTTTTTCGCAAAATATATACATTATTTACCTTTTCAAAAAAAAAAATCTATGAAAATAAGCCATACATAGATAGTGTCAACAATAGAACGTCTAAAGCATAGAAAAGCTTTGGCTATGCAGAAGGAGAACAAGTTATTGGACCAGATGGACCTTTATAAAAAGAGAACAAGTTGTAGATGGAGAGTTTGCTAAAACTTGGATGGACCAATAAAAGGTAAACATTCTATGAATCGTAGACGTCAATCTGCTCGGGCGAATCATCTTGTAGTATGTGAACAGACCATGAAACGACACTCGGAAAAAAGATTTGGAGGTCCGTTTTTGCAGAAGCAGTACATGTTTCTGACGATGGGGATGATCTACGTATGACCCTCTAGGATCCTAGTAGGATTACCCAGCTATTCATCAGTTTGAATTGCACTCAAATAGTCAAGTCGGTTATTTTACGTCTGTACTCAAAGTGCTTGAATCGCTAAGGGCAACCTGGAATAAACCAAGCCTGTTTTGTCACTTTTGGGCAAGCAAAAGAGATGTCAAGCGCACTGGAAAAGTAGAGTGCCTTTGGAAAATGCCAACTTGCACATTCATTTCAATCCAAGCACGACTGACCCCGCAGCACCAACTTCTCCTAGTGTATCCATCTACCGATAGCATCATCAGGTGAATCACGGTTGAGTTATCGACGATATGGGGTATCGGCACAGATCGTGGCTCACAGAAAACATTCACAAGATCGCCTGCAGTTGAACTGGAATATGAAGAATTCATTCAGTGAAAACCGATCATAAACCATCAATGACAAAGCCGCCCATATCAAACATCAAAGGGGAAATATATGCATTGCATATGCACCCTTTTTTCACGCGAAAACACTCTTCATTTTTCGCAATGCTTCTCTCAAGAAACTTTCTTATTCGACAAGAAATAGACGACAGCCTCTTCTTCTTCCTCCTCACTACCTTTCTCTTGCCATCACTTCCCGTTCGTTCCTACTGTCGTTCTCTTCCGCCGCCATGATCAGATTGTTCTGCTCAGATAATGCTCACATCAATTTTTTACACAACGAGGAGAAATCGTAACAATGTGCAACCTGGTTAGCGCTCCAAGAGAGAAAGAAGATGTGTGAAAAGACTTTGGTTTACGCCCCAAAATAGTAATGAAGGGAATAAGAGTGTTCTAAAAGACAAAGGGAGACCAACAAAGGGTCTGCAAAAATTTGAACTCAGAAGGAACCTCCTACTCTGATGCACGTAATTTTTTGTGAGACGGCTCCTAAATGTTTTCCAAAACTAAATGTGAAAATATAAAATAAGGAAGAAAAATAAGAGGTTTGGAAGGATTTGAAATGTCATAAAACTTTTAAGGTTAATAATACAAAAACCCCTAAATTGGTACACCTATGATATATGTATCAATTTGAGGTTTCATTCTCTATTTATCACATGTATATCGATTTGTGGTTTTTTGTAATATTAATCTAATTTAACGGAAACTAATAATGGGTACATTTGTAATAAATAATTAGTTTGGGATTTTTAGTGATTAAAAAAATTATTTTAGATAAATTTATTATAGATGTACTAGTTTGAGATATGTTTTGGTTTTAATCATTGATCATTCTAAAAGTTCTAGCTGTCAAATAAATACGTGATATTGTATATAAAGAATAGTCACATAGATTGCAAGTTATGAAATGTAAAAGATACTCAAGAATCTTGTCAGATAATGCGATGAGATAGAACGTCATTTTATGTGCAATAAGATACATCAATTAATTAATTTATTTTTGGCTGGAAATGCAGTGAGTTACTATCAAATACTGAAAATAGCTCCACTTGGTGTCTGGATCTATCTCTAGAGCCTCCTATTTCAAGATTTAATAATATTCGCCCATTTTCTTGAAACCAGGAAATGTCAACAACTCCTCCAAAGCCTCCAGATCCGCTGGCGTCAGAGCCCAAAAATAAAGAAAAACAAAACAAAACAAAAATTCTGCCGGTCCATCTTCATATTTCTTTTTTCCATAAATATCATGGTCAAGTTCCTCATATCTGACCCAAAAAAAGTTATCCATATAAGGCTTATTTATAGATAACAATAATATGAAAAATAGAATTGAGAATATTCTGTAATATATCGATCAATATATGCTTTATTTCTAAGTTTTTTTTTTTTTTTCTGGTCAGATATGAGCTTTATTTAATAAATATCTAAAGTAACATATCGATCAATATATGCATAATGAGATGGAGATATATGAACAATCTTAAAAGAAATAGATAATTATCTCTGACATAAGAAAACTTCCCAGAAAAACATTCTAATTATCTTTAACATTTATTAACCCATGCAAAAATCTCACCGTAATATATGGAGTATGTATCCTGAATTCCTGATGCATAAATGCAATTATGCATCTACGTTTGGACCGGTTTAACCTCGGGTTGATCCGGTGAACAATTTGGAGCCGTTTTGGGCCATGGAATCGGGTGAAATCATTACACGAGTGCAGAAGATGTACTAAACAAGTTATCTTATTTCATCCTTAGTTGTTATACTTTCCATTTGCTTTTCTTACTAAACTAAGATGTGTTTATTTCATATAAAATGAATTATTGCGAAAATATTTATCTAAATATGGTTATTTGTATAGCTTAAAATAATTAATTAATGGAGGGGGACTTGAGGTAGGGGTAGAACTCTTTCATCTTTGCTTTCTTTGTTTGTGGCTAATGATGAATTTTTCTTTTGACTAAGTATTGACACTTAAATTTTGGTATCTCATTTAGTAATTCGTTGCATAGAAAATTAGGAATCGATCTCAGCTCTCATAAAAGATTATAACTAAATAACATATAATCATTAGGAGTATATTTCAGTCAATTGCATTTAATTGGACCAATGGTGGATTGTCCTGTGAATAGACTGAACCCATGAAATAGCTGAATTTGGCCAAGCCCATGGAGATACACGCTAGCCGAAAATCACATGGGTGAATGGGTTTGAGTTTTGAACTTAATTGGTTAAGCCCGTATCACGGCTTGAGTTTAATGTTAATAGAGCCCATTATTTCTTTAATGTTAATAGAGCCCGTGTCATTATATGTGGCACATCATTGCCATGTCATCTTGCCACGTCATCATATGTGCCACGTTATCACATGCCGTGTCGTCATTCAATGCTATGTCATCGCCATGTTATCAAGTCATATGGTGTCATCAAGACATGTCATATATGTATGCCCTTTAGTGGTTGCATGTTTAGGGTCATTTAATTAGAGTTGCATGCCTTGTGAGTGTAGTCACATACTAATATTGGCCATCATTAGATATCACATGTTAGGTCATTTAATTAAATCGCATTTATTTTCAAAGATTGCATGTTTAGGTTCATGTAATTAGGAAATTGCATTAGAATTAGTATATTTAATTGACATTATAGGAAACATAGATAAATTATGTCACATGTCATGTAAGATTAATAGCTTGCATTATGTATAGCATAATTTTCATCAAATAAGAAAAGAATCTAAAAAAGATTTGAGTGAAATTGCATATTAATTAGAAATCATATATAGGTTGAAAATGTGGTTTCCTAACTAATCATGCAAATGCTTACATTACTATGAGTTAAGTAAATTTCTTCCTTACCCTTTGCAATTTATTTATAGTTTTGATTATTGGGAGTTTCATTAATGATTGTGTACCTGCATGATCACTTTACATGTTAGTGGATAAGTTAAAGTCAATTCAAGTTGTCTAACAAAATATTTTTGAAGATATTTTAGATTAACTACCAAAAGGATATTTGAGTAATCTAACGCAATTAAATCCATGAATCCATAATTTTGGTACATAGGAGTAAAATAATTCTCTCAATACTTTAATTGGGTTTTTCATTGATCCATCAAAAATTAATTAATAACGACTTATAATTAAAAATCATTTGCAAATTAAGAACTTGAACCTAAATTACGAATTGATAATGGCTTGAGTGAGCTTGGGCTAAGTTTAAATTTAGTAATCCATTAATCATCCCTAGGTGATTTGTCGTCATTGATCCGGAAACTCTCTTTTCAAGTCAAATTTGCAAAACTTCTCTATTGAGGAAATTGTTTATTGAATACTAAATTTATTGTATGGATATTGATTCAATTTTTAACTATTTAAATTTTTAAATTTTAGTCTTAAGCCTTTGTAGGAAATTTTAATGTAGCCTTTCAAACCAATTTTCATTGAAAATCACTAACATAACAATGAAGCACAAAAAAAAAAAAAAACCAATTTTTACTGAAAATCGCTAACGTAACAGTGAAGCACATATGATAAGTAGATGGTGACTATTCACATGACTCGGTCAAATTTATTAAATAGGATTCTTTGATAAACTAGTAATAACACCTAGAGGGGGGTAAATAGATGTTTAAAAGAAATCTTAACAAATAATCACGTAATAAAATAAATTGCAAATAAAGTTTGGATGAAAAATAGAATCGGATTTGAAAACACCAGACTTCTAGTAGATGTTTAGAATTTGTTATGCAATGGAACAAACTTCTACGATCACTTATAATAGTGCAACTGACTTAAGTAAAGAGAGTTAAGGGAGAGAAGATTGTATATGATTTTATAGTGGTTCGGCTTAAATTAAGTTTATGCCCACTCTTCCACTGTTGATAATCTACTATTTAGATTTCACTATGATATCAATAAAGAATTACAACTTGTTTTGGACCGTTCCTTGTTCTGGACACAATCTCAATCTAGATTTCGTTAGAATGGGAAATGCTTCTAAGATGAAATAGATTTAAGCAAGAGTTTTCGATAGGATCTTGATAAGTCCTCAGAAACAACTCATAAGTAATTTAAGAATTAGAAACAGAAAGTTTTGTCAACTTCAAAATTTTGGTATGAGTTTTCTCAATATTCTTAAGAATTTTTATTCGATTAGATTCCTAAACTATTATCATCATTGTTCATATAGATCTATTGACATGAACTTAGTCTAATTTTTGGAACCTCAAATTTGATAAAAAAAAAAAAAAAAAACTCGAAGTTGTCGATTTGTAAAACATTCATTTGCATTATTACACATGATCCATATGCCATGAGCTTTTGTTCTTTTTATCAAGCTGAAAATCACTACTTTCTACTCATGCCCTCTCTATAGAACAAATTGAGCAATTATTTTTTTCCTATTAAAGTATTATTAACACAGTCTATCAAGAAAATTCGAGTGTTCTCTTCTTTAACATATGCATCATTGCAATTCGACAAACCGATTGCATGTAAACCGATTATGCAATTTCAACCAAACAAATATATCTCATAGAATTCCAGAAAGATAATAATGAGAATCACCTCATAAATAGTTCGAAAATCATCTCTCCTTTTTGGCGAAGAAACATGCCATATCGAAAAACATCTGCCTCTTCTTTGAATTTAAGATGTTACAGCATACACATTAAATGCTTCTTTGACTTTGCCATGAGTCGAGCCTGTCTTTTTAACATTTGTAATGCCTCTCCCCATTGTCAATAGGTCAGAGGGAAGCCCTCCAATTTCTTTAGATCAATACCCCTCCAGTTGCTACAAAAGGACTAATTGAATCTCCATTTGACCAACAAAAATAATATATATATATATATATATATATATATATATATATCTCCATGCCTTTTTTTTTTTTTTTTTTTTTTTAAATTTTACTTGTCTTACTTGTACTCTTAACCCACTCTCGAATTATCGCCCATGATATTCTTTGACCATCAACCATTCTTGGGCCTGAAAAATTGAATCTTTACTAATTGAATCTCCATGCCCTTTACTTCTATGGCAGGCAACCATGATATTTTGGGAGAGGATAAAGCAAAGAATAGCTTTGATCCAAAGTGGTTAATATTTATCACCTGATTTCTAAAGTTTGAAATCTCTGTTCTCTTTCGAGAAATTCGTTTCCTTCTTCTTTTTTTCCCTAATTGTCTAATTTCTTTTGTTAATTCTAATTGCCTTCAATCTCGATGCTTGATCACACACTTTTCACTACTCTCTTTCATTAATTTGGTACGTCCCTTCGATGATCTTGCCACTATATCAATGCAACGAGCACCAAAAAATTGGAAATTTTTCCACATGCCTTGTCAGCCGGATGGGAACATGTGATCATGATGATCCATGAATGTGGCCACAATTCAAAAGAACCATCTGGAAATGGAGGGAGGATGGACCTAGTTCTAATACACAAAATACAGACAAAAGAGTCGCATTTTTCCACTAGTACTATGATGATAAAACATGCTTCCTCTTGATCTTTGGTCCAACCCCGTTTTTTTGTGGAGAAGTTTAGAGTTCACTGACTCTTAAACAAGTTCCATAACTCATGCCATTCTTTGACCATCGACCATTCTCGGACTTCGAGGAAAGGTGATTGAAAACAAAGGGAGCAAAAAATAAAAATTTGTTATTGCAGAGCACACTTACTAAATGACTAAACAAAAAGATGTCTTCCAAATTCTATTGCTAATCAAATCGTTAAGAAAGCAAAATTGTTTACATTGAAGAGTTACGTGCTTATTTTATAAGTTTTATGGAATGATTTTCTAAATAGTAGAATGTCAAATACAATCAATTAGAACCAATTAAGGAAGAAATATGCGGAATCTTCAAAAGACATCTTTGACAAAAGCGATCACAAAACGTTTGTGTAAAATCTTCTTTAAATGGGTGATTTTTATTGGTTATGATTTAAACTATTCTTTAGCTAATTAAAGAATAACAAATTAAAACGAGGTTATTCATATAGTAATGTCTGATCATAGGCTTGATTAATCAATATAAGTGAGGAGGCGAAAAGTTGAAAATGATAGCATCGCGCAAGTGGGGTGGTCGGGAGGATGGGTTAATTAATTAATCAGTCTAAATAAAGACTGACGGCAGCAGCCCCCAAGACAAGACGACGCAGCTTTTCTGGGCGTCCGATGCTTCTTCCTCAATGCGATGCTGGCAACGTGATTGGCCCAGATGGCGGCTGCCTGTCGCTGTCGCTTTCCATTCAAGTCATCCCCTACCCACACCTTATCCTCTCTCTCTCTAAGTTTTTTTTTTTTTTTTTTGACGATCTCTCTCTCTAAGTTTGGGCACGCTCTATTTCATTAGGGATTCATCGATTCGATAGCATCAATTCATTGAACTAAAAGCTTTTGTGGTTGATTTCAACCCTTAGTGCGTCTCTTTCACGGAAAGAAAAAGATTTGATAAATATATATTTTTATATAATTTGTTATATGTCTTATAAAAAATAACTAACCGAAAAAATTTATCGTTCACGAAAATATTTAAATATAAATTATGTTGATAAAACGAATTATTGCAAACGATACATATAAATATTTTCTAAATCATTTATTTTTTACAAATCAAATTGTTGGAAAAAGAGATGAAAATGAAACTTGTGGTTTGCATTTTTCTTTCTAAAAAAATGGAAAGGAAATAGAAGGCTTTCTTGTTTTGAAACTAAGCGAATCCAAGAAAAACATCTACGTATTAAAAAAAAGTTACGCTTATTGATTAACAATCGGGAATTTTTTAGAGAGCATGCCTATCCAAGGGAAATTTCAAGTTTAAATACTCAACTCGTTTAGGAAAATCCTTCCTCCTTTACCAAACATTAGAAAGATGACAACCTTTTATTTTTATTTTTATTTTCCAGTGGATGTGAATTTAGAACGTCGAAAGATAATATTTAGTAAAAACTATACATATAGTTAATTTAATAAGTAATGCTAGGGAGCTCATTAACAAGTTCCTCTTTACTATCAGTTTTATCGACGTATAAATTCTACGGTCGTGCAAGAAAGAGATGCTTTCTTTTCGATCTTTAAAGTATATTATCATGCCTGTAATAATTGGACCCCCAACATTGATAATTAAAAAAAAAAAAAAAACCAATCGAATCTATGAGGGGAGGAGTAGGCTAGGCATGCATATTGTTTATTATCAAAGGCGAATTGTAAATGAAGATAGTCCACATGATATATATATATATATATATATATGTATGTATATATGTATGTACGTAAGTTGTAAACGAATGGCTTGGCTTTTGTACTTTGCCTAGCCTTCGGCGTAGATTTGAAGACAGAAACAAGCAAGGCCCACATTCCCAAATCGGGAAACTCTGTCTCCCTCCCTCCTCTGAGCCATCTTTTGCCTTCTGGTTTCGGCTTCTCCTCCATCTTCATCCTCAGAAACCATGGAAGGCTCAGCTAACGAACGTCTTGATTTTGGGAAGATGGGCTATGGGTGGGTGTGTCTAGTTCTCACCATTTGTTTTTGCCATGAGCTCGTTGTTGGGTCCTCTCTTCTCCTGTTTTATTGATCTGTTCGTTTCATTTCACGCATCAGATGCCAGCATTATAGGAGGAGGTGCAAGATTCGAGCTCCCTGTTGCAACGAGATCTTCCCCTGTCGCCATTGTCACAACGAGGCCGCGGTAAAAAAGAAAAAAACGAAGAGATGACATGAAAAAATGGATCTGTTTAGGTCTTTCTTTGCTTTCTTTTTGATTTTCTGCATGTGGGTATTTGATTTTGTTCTTGTTGGGTAACTTTTGACTGATGCAGAGCATGCTGAGAAACCCCTTTGATCGGCACGAGCTCGTTCGCCAAGACGTCAAACAAGTACGATTTGGGCCTCTCTTCTCTGTTTTGCTAACTTTGGTGTTTGCTTATTTATGTGGATTTCTTGATGTTGTCAGGTGGTTTGCTCGGTTTGTGACACGGAGCAGCCGGTATGAAATGCTAGATTTGTAGTGAATAGAACTCTTTTTAATTGAATTTTCTTGTTGGGGATTTGAAACTTATGTAATTTGCCTATCTTTCAGGTGGATCAAGTTTGTACAAACTGTGGAGTCAGAATGGGGGAGTACTTCTGCAAAATTTGCAGATTCTATGACGATGATGTAATTAACTTTTCTCAAGTGATGTTTACAAAGATCTCTGCTTTTTAAGGATGTAGCTTGGATTCTAGAGACACTACTTTGGCCTTTTTCTTTTTGGGGACCTCGATTTGGTTTATCTGTCACGGTTTAAGTGGATATGTGGCCTCAATACCAATTTTACTTTGTGTGATGTGGGAGTTGTGATTAAGAGTGGCATTATTTTTGCAGACTGAGAAGGGGCAATTTCATTGTGATGATTGTGGCATATGCAGGTGAGTAAGTTCTAGCCAATTCTTCTAATGAGTTCCTTAGCGTTATGTTAAAGCTGAGCTTGTTGATCATCATCTGACTTGTATCATATTACCTGTAACAGAGTTGGTGGACGTGAGAACTTCTTCCATTGCAAAAAGTGTGGTACGTACTTGACAGATACTGATATTTATTCGCGATCATGGTATTTTGATGCCTTTTCAGTTCTAAGACCATATTTATCTGAATGTTGTATCTTCTTTTTCCTGTAGCTAATTAAAAAAATGTTACATTGGATTTACATTCAATTTCTTGGGAATAGTTGCTATAGACTGGAATTGTCATTACTCTTTACTTGAACAGATATGGTTGTAGCTTGTTATGTTCATTACTTTGGTACCGTGACCAAGAACTGATTCTTCTGAGATCTGTTATGTTCTAAAATCTGCAATACATAGTAGGTACACTCTCGATGGACGGTGCTATTTTCAGAATCTTTAGTTCCCAGCTAGGAATATTTTAGGAATTTTGTGGACCTGGCTTCTTGCCTTGATTGAGATGTCAAGATGATGGTACTTAACATATTAGCAAACTTTCTCTCCTTATGGAAGGAAATAGATTTGAGAACCCTGAGAAGATTCAGGATAAATTGCCTCAGTAAAAGAAAGTGTTTTTGCAGATGAATTCTCCAATTCCTTGATATCATTCATCACCAAAAAGTTTTGAAACCATTATATGATTTTAATGAGCTAACTATGCCTTCTCCTGTTTGTGCCTACTTAGCAGTGAGCATAGTGAAACGTCACTAAATTGAAAAGACGCTAAAGCTTCAACATGGAAAAGGGAATGACAGATTTATACATCTAAACCACTTAATCTGCTTCATGTACTAAAAAGTATTGGCGTATTCTTTTTTTTTTTTTTTTTTTTTTTTTTCAAATTATGTACACCTTGAAGACCATTTCAATCTGAAATTACATGGTTATGAGTATTTGTCTTACAGGCTCTTGCTATTCCATTGGTCTAAAAGATAACCATTCATGTGTGGAGGACTCCATGCGTCATCACTGCCCCATATGTTATGAGGTTTGCATTGTAGTTTAGTTGCCTTCAGAAATATTTGAAAGGAAAGACTTTGAGATATTTTGTCTATCCTTCTACATTGTTCTTGTGCAGTACCTTTTTGATTCTCTGAAAGATACAACTGTTATGAAATGTGGGCACACGATGCATTATGAATGTTATAGCGAGATGTTAAAGCGTGACAAGTGAGCCATTTCAACCCTTTTTTGCTAATTTGCGTAAAAAACGTTTTTCTTGACTATTTTACATTGGTTTTCTGACTTGAAATCATTATCTTCACCAGATACTGCTGTCCAATATGTTCCAGATCTGTGATTGATATGTCCAGGACCTGGAAGAGAATGGATGAGGAGGTAGTTTCACAAATAAAGAACTTAATTTTATTCACCTAAATTAGTATGTGAGGCTATACATGATGGGGCAAATAGGAGCAATTATCTTTTATAACAATCTTGATTCAATCCTTATGAATTACTTAATTTTGACATTCTGAGCAGATAGAAGCAACTGTGATGCCTGAAGACTACCGTAACAAGAAGGTGAGAGCTCTCTCATCCTCTCTGACCATCTTTTCCTCATGTCACATAGTTTTTCTGGGCGAAATGCTGTATTTCAATCTTGAGTCTATGTTGTTTTGTCCTTGCTCTGATTATTCCAAACTCATAGGTGTCTCCTAAATCAGCCTATGTTTTGGTCTGTCTTAAATCATTATGATAATTTGTGATCTCGCTTGCTATCTGCAGATCACATCTTTGGTTTGTCTGCTTCGTTTGAGGACAATGATACAGTCGCTTTTGAAATGTGAATAAAGTGTCTCCAATGTCTGTCTGTTGTTACCCATATAGAATGCCTTTATCACATGCTCTGCTATGCTAAGCTTATTTTCTCTGGAAGTGATTCTAAAATGGCAAATGGATTTTGCAGGTGTGGATCCTATGCAATGATTGTAACGACACTACTGAAGTTTACTTCCACATTATTGGGCAGAAATGTAGCCACTGCGAATCCTATAACACACGAGCAATTGGCCCTCCGGTTCTTCCTCAATGACTAGGTTCTAAGCCAAGGAATTGTACCAGCCAGGGAGGTATCACTGAAGCTTCCACGCTTTGTGTGAAATGGCAAGGATGCTTCGGTTCGTACTGGGTCCCTATTTATCAATTTGATTACTCTACAATGTTTGTGTACCAATATACTCTTCTTCATTGGATCTTCTTGAACTATACATTCTTCCTCCAAATTCATGGAGTTGAATCCCAGGTAAGGTGTCTCTGGGGTTCTGTAAGCAATTCAAATATACCAACACTGGGATTGGGGATTAAATTATTCCTGTTGTGACAACAACATTCTGAGACTAATGATATACCCTTTTTTTGGTCGTTTTTCTTTAATACCGATGTACTGTGGCTTGTAGTCTCATTTGTGCATGGAACCGCTTGTTTGATGGTGGAATTTTATCCATTTTCAGCCCTATCTAGCATTTTGCTGCCGTATATCCTGTGAATCTATCTCTGGCCCGGTGTAAATCAAAGATTAATTGATGTTCAAGATTGAATACAGGTGCTACTTATATGATACTTGTTCAGGGATTCTTTTCTTCTTAAGCTGGTTAATTTTTTTATACTCGAAATTAAACGAGACCCTTTTAAACGCAACTGGATGAACATTTACTTAAATTGTCTAAGATGGAATTTCATATACTTGAGTAGGAGTTAGTACTTCTTTACTATGATAATAATGCTTTTCCTGAGAATCTCACACATTTCCTTCCCTTCCCTATTTCCCTATATATATGCGAAAAAACATGAGATGCTAATCTAAGTGTACCAAATCAAGACCCTTACATGGTTCTCACCATGAGAATGTCCTGCTTAATCTTCTCGACAGCACCGTCTGCCACATCATTCACTGAAGCTGTGACTGTCATACTCATCCACCCTTCCTGAGCCATGACATTAGCAGCAAGAATTTCTGCTCGATGTTGGCCGAAGACACTAATGATGTCGGTCACCAAATTTCGTCGGACAGATGATGTGATTACAAAGACAGCGAGGTTGCTGTTGGACAAAGCGACGCTAATCGATGAGCTGTTGGCTATTACTTGGGCCGACGACATCTTCAGCTTCTCCAACCTTACCCTCTCCTCTTCAAGGAACTTGATGTAAAGAAACGCTTCCTGCAGAAGCTCTGCCCTTGGAGCCTGCAGAAACAAGAAAAGAAACAGACAGGATTAAGAAATCTGAAGTTGGCCCAGAAAAATTACACCTTTCTTCAGTATTTTGCTCGGCAATGTCATTGACTTGGTGAATTAAAAAACAAATGTCCAATGGAGATTTTCCACGGAGAAAACCATTTTGCTGTGCACCAATGGTCGATATGGCTATTAGGCTGCCAATGTGATTAATGTTGTTTCTTGCCAATGTAAAAAGACCGCCATTTTTACTCAACTGAACAAGCTAAACGATTGACCCTGTTCGTTGGTATAAAAACAGAGTATAACTGGCTCTGTTTGTCGGTATAAACGAGCCTGTGTCTAATGTAAGAGACGGAACGGGAACGCGACGGAACCTTGGGGCACACGCCGGGGACCATAGGACGGAGCTTCAAGTACAGCTCGGAAATATTGTCCCTCCTGCACTTGTCTCTCTTTGAGCCCTCGGGTCTCCCTCGACCATCGCGCTCCGCCCTCCCACGCTTCCTCAGGCCGGATCCCTCCGCGACATTGGCGGTCTCCCCTCCACCTTCCATGACAAACTCCCCCGAAAGCTCCGCACCAGTCCCGTGCCTAACTAACAATGTCTGTCTCTGGAGTTCACTTCCGCTGCGGAGGAGAGTGGAGGGCATGCCCTTCTTATGCTACTCTGCGAGTGAGTGAGGAGGGGGAATGCCTTCTCAGGCGGTTGGAAAAGTGCATCGTACGGACAGACAGGACGATGCCTTGTCTCAAAACACACACTCTCTCTCTCTCTCTCTCTCTCTCTCTGAGTGGCGCGTGCCTTCAATTTTCTCCATGTTACACAAAATCAGGATCAAGATGCTTTGGAAAAGCGTGCTAAAACAGGAGTTGAGACGATAAGAAGATGAATGCTTTTCTACCTTTTGGGTTTACATGCTTATAACATGATCCGTAAAGAATTTCTCGAACGCTGCCGGGTTCATGCGAGTTCAATACATTCCCGACTTTTGATTTTTTGTAGGCTTCACTTGAGACCTGTACGAACTGACGATCATAATTTAGCGAGTTCCCTTTATTATAGTGGCATTGATGTCTTCTTGAGATTGAAACATGCTGAGTCTGTGCACTCTATTTCCTACAAGAGCAACAGAATTTTACAAAAGTATATTGGAAAGGCAGGAGGAGACACGCCAAGTGTGCTTGAAATGTTAGTTAAAGTTGGGTTAAAATAAAACCCATAAAAAAATTATGACCAATGTCAGTTGGAACCAACCCAACTCCATATTAAAGAGGAAATCTAAGAGTTTTGGCAGAAAATTAATTAATTGAACGAGCAATTAGAATGCTAATCATGATAGGCCATAGATCTTTTCATTGATCATGTCATAAAATCCCAAGGGATCAATTAGCCCCTTAATTTTTGCCTTATAAATCGAGAGGATCCTCTACATCAATATGCAAAGTGGAGGATTTTATTGGGCTATTCGTTAACGTGTTCATTGTGCTATTCATGGGTTTAATCTAATCATGTGAGTTTACCGTATTATAATCCTTAACTTTAGTAGATTCATGTGAGATCCACACAATTTGAATGACCATGACAGATTGAGCTAACCTGGAGTTGATGCACCTAGTACTAATACCTATGATTAATGGGGATGGCCATTTTTTAATAAAAAATAATAATAATTTGTAGTTTGCTTATAAGCAAAAAGAGGGAGGATTTCAACTTGTGCTCATTAAAGGAATAAGTTTTAGAAGATCAATTTATGTCTAAGATCATGACACATAAACAAATTCAAATGTATTTTCATAGTTGGGTAATTGAAATTCGGATTAACGTCGGCCAGCTACCTACTATTGGTTGCCAGCTACTCACCTTCGATCTAGTGGCCACCTCCCACTGCCACTTAGGATGGAGAAATTTTGTGTCATTATGAAATGAATTTTTATTTCAAGAATATAAATTTTGTATCATTATCAAACGCGTATTTTTACTCACAAACTCATCCGGTGAATAGAAATATAAAAATCAATTTCTAGTGGAATTGAATTTTGGAATAGAATGGTTATCATTCATGCCCTAGATCTTTTCTTTACAAATTTGTCTTGTGATCCAAATGAAAACTTAACCATCTCTATCTGCCTTTTAGGTTTTTCATCGATTTTTATTTGGCCCTCAATGTTCTACTTCTACATACACCATCTATATTATTAGATGAAAGTGATATGTACACTACAAGTCCAAAACTTATCGCGAAAGTGCAATTGAATTCTAAAACTTATCAAATTGATTTAATCGAGTCCTAAAACTTGTCAAATTGATTCAATCAAGTCCTTCGTAAACGCCATCAATTTGTTTAACAAAAATATTGACATGAAAGTTTTAGATTAATTTATTTTTCCTATGTGGCATCTTTTATTACTTTTTGCTTTAAATCAATTTAAATAATAATAAAAAATAAATATAAATATAAATAAAGAAAAAAAAAAAGGGGTAGAGATCATGGTTGGACGTCACCATAGCTGCCATTGTCAAAGAGGCCGACAACCTCCTTAGCCCTAGGCAAGGGGGAGAGGGGGGGGGGGGGAAGGCCCTCGGGGGCTGGGGAGGCTCACTAGCCACAAGTGAGGGCCGGCATCGCCTAGATCTAGGCAAGCCTCGCCCGAGCCTCAACTAGGCCGGTTATGGCCTAGCCTAGGCCGGCAAGGGCTGGCCCCCACTCCATCGCCTAGGGCGGGTGACCCCTCGGACAATGGGCGGCGGCGCAGCGTGCCTAGCCACGACCCCCGCCCTTTTATTTTATTTTTGTTTACAATTATATTTTTTAAAATTATTTTAGCTTTTTAAAAGTTTTTTAGCATTATTTAATTAATATTTTAAAGAAAAATGTAATAACATTCCATGTAGAATAAATAAATAAATTTAAAAATGCCAAATCAACATTTTATGTTAAACAAATTGATAGTGTTATCGGAAAGATTTAATTGCATTTATTTGACAAGTTTTACGATTCAATTGTATTTTTTGAAAAATTTAGGACTTAATTATATTTTCGTGACAAGTTTTAGAATTTGTAGTGCAGATATCCCTAGATGAAATAATAAGATCTTTGTACTTTTAAGAATTGTAATCATTTTTTTCCTTTTCAATACATCAACAACTTTTTTATTTCACAAGTATCATTAATAATTTTATTGTTCTCTAACATTTTAAAATAATAGAATTGGAATCCTCTCTCTCTCTCTAATAATTTTATTTTTCTCTAACATTTTAAAATAATATAATTGGAATCCTCTCTCTCTCTCTCTAAGAGGAAAGTTTGAGTCATGAAATATCTTCTCTTTACGCATATATTTTTATAGAATTTCTTTGTAATATCTATTGTCTTTTTTTTTAGTCAGGAAGATAACTAGCATTACTTAGCCGTAAACTTACAACCCGCACATAATGCATCATTTAAGAGGAGTGCAGAGAAAACAGGGGGAGGGGAACAAGCCCACTGTGATGGCAAAGTCCCACGGTAATGGGCCCATGCAGCCCAATCAGCTGGTGCGTTTACCTCCCGAAGGCAAAACCTAATGTGCAGGCAAGTGAAACAGGGGAGGAGAGCAGCCGTTTCTGCCAGTAGCGAGCGGCCTTCCCATGGCGTCGTCCGCCGATCAGCTATCGCCTGAACCACCTGAAGACAATCGGTTTCTATGATGAGGGGATCAGCAGCCTTTCCGATCTGCAGAAGGTGCCACAGCGCAACATTAAGGGCTTGGATTTCAATCTGCAAGGCAGAGGCAGCTACAGCTTCGCAGGTAAATCCTTCCTGCAAAATCCCGGAATGGTCTCGACAGATGTATGCGGTTGAGCCAGAGTGAGAACCGGTTTTGAAAGCTCCATCTATGTTGATTTGCAGGACTCCAGGATCAGGGGGCCTCCACGAAGAGCCTGGGTCTGAAGGAGAGGAGGTCATGCCTGGGGGTGTAGATGTCAGCTGCTACATCAAAGTAGAGTTTGCACTAGCTAATTCGACAACAAAAATGGGATCCGGCTTCTGTCGGTTGAAGATGCAGCGATTGTGTTCCTTCTATAGCTGCCAAAGGATCGTAGCAATGGCGTCCATACCAGGTGAGTGATTTTTTTCGGCAAATCGTTCCACAAGCCAGGATTCAATGTGTGTGATATGGGTAGGTAGGATGGATATATTAACCCGAGGATGACACCAGATCTGCGAAGTCCACGGACATAGAAAGAACAGATGTTCCATCGTTTCAGGGGTACAGGCGTCACAAATATTACAATCTAGATCTGCACTTATATGTCTGCGAAATAGAGTGGCCTTAGTGGGAAGAGCATGCTGGCAAAGTGACCATAGGAAGAACCTGATTTTAGGTGCGACTTTAAGTTTCCATATGCTCTTCCATAGTGTGTTCGGTATTAGGAAAGACGACGATGCTCGGTTCTCATTGTTTAGGGGTGCTACTTGCTTGAGTGCTTGATATCCACTCTTCACAGAATATTGTCCATCAGTAGTTTCTGTCCAGATGAGCTGGTCCGCAGCATAACTCGGTCTTACCGAAATACTAAGAATTTCTTTAATGGTGTCTGCATCAAACAGTTGCTGCAGAAGCATCTCATTCCACCTATTTTGTTCTGGTATGATAAGGTCTACCACCATTTTGGGTTCGTCTCTGCCCATGGACCCTCCTATAATTCCTTTAGGCAACCAACAATCCTCACGAATGTTAATCTGTGATTCGTCCCCTACTGACCACCGAAGCTTTGGTGAAAGTGAATTGCGGCCTATAAGTAAACTCTGCCAGCCCCAAGATGGGCGTGCACCTTTAGTGGCATGTAGAAAATCATGTGAGTGATAATAGAGACCTTTACATACTTGACTCCATAAAGAGGAAGGATGTTGAATGAGTCTCCATGCTTGTTTGGCCAGTAAAGCTCTATTGAAAGTAATCAGGTCCCTAAAACCAAGACCCCCGTGTGCCTTTCTTTCCTTCAATAAATCCCAGCTTTTCCAATAAATACCTCTCTTGTTAGTATCATGTTGCCACCAAAAGCGAGCAATTTTTTGTTCAATAGATCGACATAAAGACAAAGGAATCATAAATACTGACATGGCATATTGTGGGATGGCCTGAACAACACTTTTAATTAGGACCTCTTTTCCTGCTTTTGATATCAGTTTCTCTTTCCAGCCGTCAAGTTTTGAACTAACTCTCCCTAAAATCCATGCGAACATATCTCGCTTAGATCTGCCCCAGTATGAGGGGATCCCAAGGTACTTGCCAGTTTTGTGAAGCACAGGAACCCTAAATTGTTGTGCCAGATTCTCCTGTAGACGTCGAGGACAGTGTTTACTAAAAAACATGCCTGATTTATTTCTATTTATGGCTTGACCAGTAGCAACACAGTATTGATTCAGGATGTTTGATAGGTTCTGACACTCAAGTACTGTCCCGTCTAAGAAAAACATAGCATTATCTGCAAAGAATAAATGAGAGAGAGTGGGACACCACCTGTTTAATTTTAGTCCTTTGAGTTGGCCCATATCAACTGCTTGGTGTATGAGAGTGGAGAGTAAGTTCGCCAGTATAATGAAGAGATATGGAGAGAGGGGATCGCCTTGTCGTATGCCTCGAGTGGGTTGGAAGTAGTCAAGTTGTTCCCCATTAAATTTGACACTAAGTGTGATAGTCGTGATGCATTGCATGACCCACATCACCCAATGAGAATGAAAACCGAGTCTAAGGAGGTAGTCGCGTAGGAAATCCCACTCGACTCGGTCATATGCCTTTTGCATATCGATCTTTAGAATTGCTGGAAAACTTCTTTTGCTGTTTTGGGTTTTAAGGTAATGCAACACTTCCTGGACGATGAAAATGTTGTCTTGGATTTGACGGCCTCCCACGAAGGCACTCTGTTCTGGGGAGATTAGGGAGGGAAGGAAAGGTTTGAGTCTATTGGCGAGAATCTTAGATATGATTTTGTATGCGTAGTTGCAGAGGCTAATAGGCCGAAATTGGTCAAGGCGTTCGGGGTGAGGGACCTTGGGGATAAGGGTGAGAATGGTTCTGTTGAGGGCTGAGGGCATCACTCTAGTATGGAAAAATTTCTGAATGGAAAGAAACAGATTTTTATGTATGATATCCCAGTGTGATTGATAGAAAATACCATTAAAACCGTCTAGGCCAGGGGCTTTATTTTTGCCCAACTGAAAAGTGGCTTGATGGACCTCCTCTAGGGTAAGCTCCGCCGTTAATAAAGTATTCATTTCGTCTGTAACAATTCGTGAACACTGGTGTAGAAGTGGGCCATACTCCCGGTGACCTGCTGTCCTATAAAGATCAGAAAAGAAAGCCGTAGTCATTGTCTGAAGAGTTGTAACATCACTCACCCAGTTTTGATGTTCGTCTTGTAAAAAGCTTATCCTGTTGCGCTGTCGACACTGAACAGTGGTGGCGTGAAAGAACTTGGTATTTTTATCACCCCACTGTAGCCATTGTAGTCGAGATCTCATCGCCCAACACTGTTCCTCTTGCTGCCATGCTAGTTGTAGCTCTGCTTTTAATTTGGTGGCTAAGGTGCTGTCATATGCGTTGTGGGTGTCGTTGGTTAGGGTCTAGAGTTGTTGCTGTATAGCTGAAATACCTGATTGTGCATTAGAAAACTGATGGCGACTCCATCTTTGTAGTGCGATGCTGACTATTCTGAGTTGTGGCAGCTCGTGGCCTTTGCGCATAGCGACTGTCCAGGCGGATGCGACAGTGTTGGTACACTCCGGGTGTTGTACCTAAAATGCTTCAAAAACAAAAGGTCGATTTCTGTGTTTCTATTTAGTTTCGGTAAAGAGTAACAGAGGGCTATGGTCGGAACCAACAGCCGGGAAAACAAAAACCTCAGCTGCCGGGAAAGTGAGGCGCCACTCCGAAGTACAGAAAGCCCTGTCCAGCTGTTCTTTGACCAATTCGCCACCCTGGCGATTATTCGTCCAGGTAAAATTACAGCCTTTGCTCTCCAGTTCCATTAAGGAACAGTCATGAACCATCTCTCTGAAGGAGTACATACGTTGTGAATCAGCTGATCGTTTACCCACTTTTTCCCAATGGTATAGGATATCATTAAAATCACTAGCACACAGCCAAGGTAGGGTGTTAAGATGAGAAATCCGACGCAAAGCTGTCCAAAGAAGTTGGCGAGAGTGAACACTGACAGGCGCATAGACACAGGTAAACTTCATCAGGATGCCATTACTACCCTCTGAACATATTGTATCAATAATGTTGGGATTAGCATATTCCACTGATACATTAATATGAGAGTGCCAAAATAAGGTCAGGCCCCCAGCCATGCTGGAAGGATTCACCAGGTAAGAGTTTGGGAACGTAAGACGTCGTTGTACTTTACTAACCACCTCCTCTCTGTTTTTCGTTTCCATCAAAAATACCAGGTCGGGCTTCTCTTTGACCACAATGGTCTTGAGAGCTTGAACTGTCAAGGGAGAACCTAGGCCCTGACAATTCCAACTAAGTATCCTCATTTCTCATGCGGTGGCTTTTGAGGGTAAGCCACCTTGACCCACTTGCCAGCAAGATCAGCTGATAGGACAGGAGTATCTAACAAAGTTGATTCATCAAAATCTTCAAAAGCAGGAGTGTGAGTATCATACGGGTTGTACCTTTTAAGTTTTTTGGCTTTCCCAGTTTTGGTTGCGACTCTGGAATGTTTCTGTTTCTTCAGGGATGCTATAGCTGAAGAAGGAGCATAAGGAGGTATTGGTTTGGCTGAAGAGACAATGAGTGCATCACTGGAATGTTGGCATTGGGGAAGAACAGCTGGATGGTACGGTATAAGAGGAACATCAGCTGGTGTTCTGACAATGGGAGAATCCTATTGCATGCTACTGTGATCCTTAAGTACATCAGAAGGTAAAGCAACCTCTTTACCCTTCCATTTGGTGTCTACTTTTGCAGAAGTTGAGCTGTCCGGTTTGGGTAAGCAGGGGTGTGGTTGTTTTTCACTAGAGTGCGAGTTCAGCTGATCTGGTCTGGTGGATGGTAGAGCTGTTGGAGCAACATTTGCTGCTGAACCAAGGAAGGAAATATGCTGTTGGGGTGTGGGGCGACAGAGCTGCAAATCTGATTTGGGTGGAACAACTGTTGGAGGCATCTCAGCTGGTGGTAATGCGGGTAGAGTGGTCTGCTGGAATGGAGGAGTTTCAGGAACGATCTCTAGAGTAGCTGCAGAATCCATCTTCGCCCCATAAAAGGTGAGCCAATACGGACTATATTCTTTAACCTCGGCCCTAAGCCAATGGCCGAAGGCCATCTTTTCCTTTCCTTCCAGTTTGGCCTCAGTGAAAGAGATATCCGGACAGTACATAGCATAGTGACCCAAAAGTCCACAGGAATAGCAAAAATGAGAGAGCCGTTCATACCTAAAATCAATCCATAGGGTCTTTCCATTGGTACGAATTAGTTGGCCTACCTTTAATGGTTGGCTCAAGTCAATTTCGATTCTCACACGCCCAGTTCGGAGTAAAGCACTCTCATTGGTATCAATCTTAACCTCCATCACTCTACCTATACGTTTCACAGCTTTGCAAAGCATCTGGTAAGTACACCATTCCAGCGGAAGGCCAATAACTTGTACCCAGAACGCACACGTCGAGAAATCGTAGCATGGTAAAGGAGTATTGGCTACCCAAGGTTTGAAAATAACTAGATGGTTGAAGAACAGCCACGGACTACCCTCTAGCACTCTCTGCTTATCATTTTCAGATTGGAAAGTCGCCACATATCTATTAGTCTTGCGTTGGGTAATCTCTACTTGCTCAGTGCGCCAAGCGCGCTTTAGAGTACTCTGAAATGCAGTAATATTGATTGAGGGATTAGACAGAATGGTACCAACCAAAGTTTTCTTGTAAGTGTCGATGTGTTCCAGCTGAGGCTGTTCATCCCAGACGTCGATATCTTGTTTTGGCTAGAGGCGGCCCATTCGATTACATAGGGCAGCAAGACGGCAATCCTCCTCATAATCAGAAACGTCCATGGGGATAATCCAGAAGGAAATGGGACATGCAGAGTGAACAGACGAAAGTAAATACAGGGGATACTCAGAAGCGTTGAGGGATAAGCTGAAAGAGAATGCCAAACGAAAGATGCGTGAGACCCAAGGAAGGTCTACCGATCGGGAACCCAATGTCGGAAGAAACCCTCTCTGGAACTCGAGCGAAACAGCAACACAAGGGTGAAGATGGGGAGCAGGGCAGATTAGAGACAGAGCAATTGAGAAAGAAGAGGACTCGGATGTGCGAGGAATTGGTGTGTAGTCAGATAATTAGAGGGGACCAGTGGAGATGGAGAGAAGACCATTAGGGTTTGGACATAAAGAAACTACCATTAATGGTAGAGAAGCTCTGCATGTCGAGAGAAAGAACCCACCCAGGGGTTGTCCAATATCTATTGTCATTAATAACTTCTTTCCATTATTTAGGGATTCAAATATTTCTAAATAAGTAGTTTTTCTTTAGTGGAGAAAATGTGCTATATTAAAGTAAAGTGAAGGATTTTCTTGGACAATTTCTTCAATTTTTTTTTTTTTTTTTTTTGCATTATCCATTTATGTCACTTTCTTGTATCCTCTCGATCCTATCTTTAAAGTCTCTTCGAGTAAACCATGTACATATGCACCATGAGATCTCCATAAATTTCAAATGATGGAATTGATGTGCAAAAGTGTGACTCTTATAAATCATTCCTTATTTATTCATCTTGCATGATTGATTTAACTAGAGGTGTGCAAAAGAACCGGGATCCGCCCGGACCGCCCGAAACCAGACCAGAACCACCCGAAACCGGTGGTTCTTAAGGGAACCGGTCTGGTTCCCGATTTCATGGGCAGATCTGCCCACCCGCCCACCCGGATCATATTAGTTATATTATAATAATATATTAATTTTTAATATTAAAAAAATTCGAAATTAGCAAATCTAAAATTTAGGGCTCCAATCATCATCTTGTCTCAATTCACTACTTTCCTACTCCATCTCATCTCTCTTAGTTCAAAATCTCCTCGAGCTCCCTCTTCCTCTCCAATTCATCTTTGAATCTACTCATCTCCCTTAAGTTCGAACTCGGTGAAATAGTGAGTTGATTCTCTTTTATCCCCTCGAACTTGAACTCTCTCTCCACGTCGTCGCCACCTCCGCATTCACCATCACTATCGTCTTCTTTGTTGTTGGGCTCGTCCCGCTTCTACCTCCCCTCTTTCCTCCCCCTTCCTCAGGCCTCCCCCCATCATCCTCATTTTTGGGGATAAGGGCGAACTCCAAGACTAAGAATGGCTCATCGTCCCCATTGTCCTCCCCATTGTCAGTCTCGAGGGAGGAGCGAGAGACGGCAAAGGCGGTGGCAAAGATGGTGGTGGTGGTTGGGACGGAAGCAGCGCGAGGGTTGCAACCGCCGCCACTACGGCGCTAGTACTTGAAGAGAATAAAGCTACCATGGTCGAGAGAGCCAGAATAAGTAGATGTGGGGAGGGCGAAAAGGGGAAGGCGCGGAGGTTGGATCGGTTCTATGGATCCACCTAGGAACCCAACCGGATCGGTGGTCCGGTTCCCAAGTGGATCCATGCAACTAGCGGGCCGTTCCCGGTTCCAATTTTTCGGAACCGGTTCTTAGTAGGTGATTCCCGGTTCTAGGTCGAGAGCTGCCCACCCGGACCATGCACACCCCTAGATTTAACCATAAAACAGGACAATGATTTTGTAGATGGTCAAGACTAAGGCCCGCAACGCAATGAACTTTTTACCGGCCCTACATTTTAGTATGGAATCGAGGCCCAAAAGGACCCATGCTTATCGCATCAGTCATAAATAGAGATAATCAATGGGCAGACGGCCGACTTGGCCCGATAGGCCCAGAGGACAAATGAATGGATTTGGCCAAGGGGTTTGACGAGAAAGCACAACGATACCCAACTATGGCTAAAGCTCGATCCGAACATTTCAATGCGAAAAACATATTAGGGGCGGGCTATTAGCAATACAATTGACCCGACCTTCGCACCGAGCTCTGCTCGGGTCCGCCAAACGATCACCATAGTATGAGATGTCAAGGCCCAAATGAACGGATTCAGGAAAATTAACGGACTTTTTACAGCTTCTATGAATTAATAACAAAGCTGATCGCGCAACTTTTCTCTTTTATCGATCGATAGAACACATATACATCCATATCGCGCAGGCCATTCTTACCAACGAAAAAAGAAGAAGAGGAATATCATCACATAAGCAACATTTACCAAGACACACCTCCACATCCCAATACCCAAACAAAATTATAAGCAAAAGCACAGAGACAACAGCCTTAAATATCGAAAAGTGCAGTAAATAAGGATGCTTTTTTGGAAAGGCCCCCTCAGGCCATGACCGCCAAACCGCCCATTATAACGAAAGCTAACGACCCAAATAAGGACAAGCCGATGGCGACGGTCACGCGGTCACAGAACTTGTCAAAGACGTAGCACACCTTCCCCCATTGCACATGCGAGTTCCCCTGGCGGCCGAGGACCCCGACGGCCGTGGCGGCACCGCAGCCGGAGAAGAGGAGCGCCACCATGATGATGTCCAAAATCACCACCGCTGAGGCCAGGGCTCTGCTCTTGCCGGCCTTGTTGGCGAGGAGGAGGAGCAAGGAGAGCGCGGAGTAGCCGCTCGCTATAGCGTTAGCCACCACAAAGTACCTAAAAGAGAGAGAGAGAGAGAGAGAAGAGATCATGAAAATATCTTAGTTATTCAAATCGATACAATTCTATTTAAACTCTTTTTATTTAACTAGTCGTGAAATTTTTTACTCAGGTTTAGTATCTATAATTGACCATTTGCTGCCAACCGGAGATAATATTCTTTTTTTTTTTTCTTTACAGATTTTATTAATCAGTATTTATGGGACACTTATTAGATATATTTAATAATTGAATAATTCAAATATCAAACTATTAATCACGCATTAACACGTAAAACTTCAAATTTTCCTCTGGGAAAGAGCTTCGAAACGTGACTGATGGGATCGGAGCTGTCGGCCTAGAGGGAAAAACAAGATCAGGAATCACTATTTCGGGGAAAAAGGAGGAAAACGTCCAACCTTACCGAGACCGAGGGGGACTGCCAGGAAAAACTAGAGAATTAAATGAGGCGTAGGTGGTGTCTTCGTCAATTTTAAACTGCCCTAGCGGGCAAGAGGCAAGCGCTTTTAATGCACAATCGATATGCCCAAAGTACTGGGAATAAATATTGAGTGATGCTATTAGTTCACTATGAAGACATACAAAATAAATCTTATATTAATTTTCTCGTGTAATGTTATTCTAGATATACTGGGTATTCAACAATCGATTGAGAAAACTCCGCAGCTTCCCAAATGTACCGATTGTCATCATGTTATGCATTATCAGTGTTTTGAAAATCGAAACAAGTTAAATATACTTAACTGATGTCCTAGGAGGACTCGTTAACAAAGTCCATGTATTTTCTTCAGTACTAATGTGTGTTAGATGACATGCCATAATTTCGATGCGACCAAAGTGTTACATGCTAGGAGGTGATAGTAGAATTTTCTACAAAAGTCGATAAAAAGAAAATCTAGAGAATTAAATGAGGGGTAGGTGGTGTCTTCGTCAATTTTAAAGTGCCCGAGTGGGTGAGAGGCAAGGGCTTTTAATGCACAATCGATATGCCCAAAGTACTGGGAATAAATATTAAGGAGTGATGCTATTAGTTCACTATGAATGCATACAAAATAAACTTTATATATAATTTTCTCGACTATTGTTATTATAGAGATATTGGGGAGATATTGGGTATTCAGCAATCGATCGAGAAAACTCCGTAGCTTCTCAAGTGTACCAATTGTCCTCATGTTATGCACAATTGGTGTTTTGAAAATCAAAACAAGTATACTCAACATATGTCCTAGGAGCACTTGTTAACAAAGTCCATGTATTTTTTTTTTTTTTTTTTTTTTTTTATATATATAGTATTAATGTATGTTAGATGACATGCCATAATTTAAAGACTTATACCCGGTCAATGCACAAGTTTCAATTGCCAAAGCAACTTTTTTTTTTCCTAATTTTTAGAGCAATATAGTAATTGAGGTACCGAATGAACGAATGCGCGCGCTCGCACACACATATATATCTAAGTGTGGTGTTATGTCCATCTTAATCCTTGATCACGTGGGTCTTCGAAAGAACCTATATAATTGAAGGTTGAGACGGTGCCGGGGCATATGATTTGCAGACGATGAAACGAGTTTTCTCAAAATCCAGCAGGATAGAGAAATCAAATGATTAAGGGTGCGTTTGGTAACGTTTCTGTTCAAGAATTGTTCCAGTAAATAGAAATAGAAAAAACTATTTTTGTTCCGGGTAACAATTTTTGACCAGAAGAACGTATTTGGTAAACTTGTTCCTGGAATAAAAAAAAGAACATAAACACGTTTGGTAAACTTGTATAATTTTTTTGTTTCTTTTAATTTTTTAATATTTTTATTTTAGTTTTTATTTTTTTCTTTTTCCTTTTTTCTTCTTTCTTCCTTTTGGCCCGTCGCCGACCTTGGCTATGGCCAGCGACCGGCTGACGAGAGCCGACATTTGACCGACGAGGGCTAGTGGCCTCACCTAGCCACGGCTAGGCTCGCCGGCCCCCAACGAGGCCGAGCATCGCCGTGGCTGGGCGAGGCTCGGCCTTGCCTTGGCTGGCTCGGCCTCGTCGAGCCACCACCAGGTCAGCGTCGCCTAGCAATGGCTCGGCAAGATTGAGCTCGCCTAGCCAACGCGAGGCTAAGCCTCGCCGGGGGCTGGCAACGCTCCGGCGAGGTCGCCGGCCATGGCTGAGGCCAGCCACCAGCCAAAGAAAAAAGAAGAAGAAAAGAAGAAGAAAAGAAAGAGAAGAAAAAAACTAAGAGAGATAAAAATCGTTTCTCAAAAGTGTTCTGAGAACAAGAAACAAGTTTTTTTTTCTTGTTTCTGATCCAAATTTGTTTCCGGGAATAAAAAAATAGATTTGGATCAAAAACCTAAACAAACGCATTTCTGTTCTTTTTTTGTTTCTTGGAACAAAAAACAGAAATTGTGTTCATGAACACATAAAAAGAACACAAACATGCAGGGCCCAAGTAACTTGAAAGGTGAGCTTCCTTATAGCTTTTATTAGTACCTTATATTTGGAAAAAAATGATTAAAAGAATGAGAGGGAGGATAACAAAAAAGTGAAACTCAGGACATGAGCTCTAATACTATGATAAGTAAATGTGATTCTTGGAAAGTACCCTGCAGCATAAACATACAATTTCACGCCCCCTTCCCGGGTCCAAGAAAAGGAAAAAAAAAAACAATAGCAACGTGCAACTATCAACGTAACTTTTACATGCACACCAAGGGCAAGAATGCCTTAGCCAATTTTTTTTTTTTTTAAATAAGAAGCAAGGGCGAGCATTAATGAGATGGTTAGGCGACAAATGAGGTATAAACTGAGCTCTAATGTTAAGTTAGATATTTCATATCTTAAGCTATTGATTCATATTAAAAACAGTTATAACCACATCGATGATAGAACATGACAGCCTACGTATGTTCCTCCGTTGTAATTGACACATATCCATGATGTTAGATATCTCTAACCCATATAGTCGATACGATACTTTTTATCTTTTATAGTAAAGTCAAACCCTTTTTACATAAAATCCATGAAACACTAGAACGAAATATCCATAAGCGATTCGCCCAAAAGAGGAAAAGAGAGAGGGCGAGAGAAGTACACGAAGGCGGACAGGTAGTGCCACTTGGCGGTGACGGGGACGTTCAGGGCCGGCAAGGCGGGGCTGACCTGGACCGGCACGGTCTTGGTCTGCTTGTCGGCCCCGAGGACCACCGCGGCGGCGAGGGTCAGCGCCAGGGCCAGGAGCCTCAGCGCCAGACCGCACGTCCCCGTCCGTCTGTTCTCGCCATATCCCCTCACCGCCTTGTTGGCCTCGCCATCCATATCCAGGCTGCTTCTAGTCCCGTTGTTGCTGTAACTCTTCATGCGATACGCGACAAGTCGTGTGTATGTCTGAGAGAGAGAGAGAGAGAGAGAGAGAGAGAGAGAGAGATGAATAGTGGAGATCAAATGGGGGTTCTAATTTATAAAGGAAGGTTTGGAATCGTGCGTTTTTTTTTTTTTTTGGGGAACCTTAGAAGAGCTCACAAGAAAGGGAGGCATCCGTGAATTTATGGCATGCATGGAAAGGTGGGTGTACACATTCCCCGAATCGATGGTGTACGCTGTCACTTGCATCATTTCATATACGTGCATTCAAACTTCACTCCCTTTTCCACAAATCTAATTATTTTCACAAAGTTGATGCTAGATAATACAGCTTCTGACAGGTTTCAATAGCGTATTTCATGTGATCCGATCGCTTAAACAACCCGTTAGAGCGCATTGCATGTTGTTCAATATACGAATTATCCGGACCAGTTTTCATATAGTTGAAATTTGGGTTTTATCGTCATTGTTTTGGTCGACCCAATTCACGTACCCGAATTAGTACCGCTTTTTGTCGTCGTGGTCGAAAGATAAACGTTCAAGAGAAATTAATGTCCTGTTACTTTGACTCCTGGAGATTAGGGTTTGAATTTGAGAACTCCCACTGATATTTTGACTTTTACGTGCATGCGAGAAGGTACAGCTTGTAGAAATTTCCATGGGCGGGCCCCCTTTCCACACCGACGCACTTATTACGTGAAGCAAACGAATACTATTCTGACTTACATGCTCACTATTAAATGAGAATCGGAAAATCTGCAAATCAATCTTAAATTTATTATACGAATATTAATTTAATATTAATATTAATATTTAATTTTATCAATTTATTTCTAAGCATTTACGTGAATGTAATCCTTTCGATCAGTATTTGTAAAAAATTATTGAAGTAACAGTCCAGTCATCGATGATCATCCTAAGTGGCGCATTGTTATGTCATTCCAATGCAAATTGGTTGGAAAGACTATTAAAATTTTACACAAAAATATATGATTGAATTAGTATACTTTGGAAATTCAAAATTGAATTTGCATTAGATAATTTCTCCTCGAAACCCATGCGCTTGCTTGTGTGTAGATAAGCATTTTCTTGCCTCAAAGCGACAATTATGAACGCAACGACGCATGAATGCAAAACTTATTTAGCCGCATTCACACTAAAAAAAATAAAAAATATTTTTAATATATCTAATAATTATAGCATTTGAACAGGTAGATATAGTTGGGAGATGGGCGGAGGTTCGTGAAGGAATGGACAATATTATTTTATTCTTTTCGGTAATGTATAATGTGCATTTGGATGTGAACGTCTCCCATGCTTTCATACGGTTCGATATCTGACAAAACGTCACGAATTCCGAAGTCGGACGATCTGATCCTTGCCTTTTCAGACAATTTTGAGCTTCATTCCAAATAGCGTTTGAGCTTCATTCCAAATAGGGTTTGTCTTTTCCCTTTCTATGTCAAAATTCAAAACCTGTGTCTATACAAAGTCTTTATCTTCATTCGTTGATATGGTAATTCATGGCAATGGCCCTTGGTCAGATTTTTGTAATGTATTAGGAAGTTTGAAAGACTAGAAAGCAATTAGGGTTTACGTCCATGTCATGGACTGCTTACTGTGTTACTATATAAGAGATTGTGACAACTCCCCAACAGTGCGATATTGATTGTGTACTAATAATTTGTTAAGTTGGTAAGCATAATTAATTAGGTTGGTGATCCGTGGTTCAAGGACTATCCTATCTTTAGTTGAACCTCTATAATTGCCATGAAAATGCCAAACAACTTGGCTGCTTCAATAACACCCCAATAATGAAAAATCGAGATCATGTTTTCCAATGACACTTAATTTAATAGTATCAAAAATAAAAATAAAAAAAGTTTAGAGAGAAACAACTTTGAAAAGCATGTATTGTTAGGAAACCCGAATGTAAATGCTCGTGGAATACTCTATAGATCCAATGAACTTAAGTAAACGATCCTTACCAGAGAAGTTATAGATGAATTTAAACAAGTCATGTCTAGTTACTGAGCTGAAAATCCTTCGAAACCCCAATCAACTGCCCTTATCTTTTCAATACGAGAAATCGATTCCTTGCACACTTCATCAAGTACCCTTATTTTATAAAAAAGTTCTTCAACATTTATAGTCATGAAGTCTCATATGAGATTATGCCAGAGCGGGAAATCTTTTATTTTAATTGTTGGGTCTGGGATAGGTTTCAGGCTTCCAGCATCCAGGGTGGCCTTTTAAATGCTGCCAAGAAAAAAAAATTGTGAGGGAAACGTGGCCAAAATATATCCATGGCTTATATAGCACCGACACAGACACGCGACACAACATGACACGCCGACATATCATTTGTTAAAAATAGAGAATTTTGATACGTTCCGACATGTTATATATTAAATATATTTTTATATATAAATACATAAATAAATAATAATAAAAATAGCCTAAAATTAATTTACACAAAAAATATTAAATAATATCATTCATTATTTTAATTTGTTACAATAATACATAAAACTTAGAGGAAAAAAAATTGTTTAAAGAAAAATGCTGAAATGATATTTTAAAATTTATTTATTTGTCATATATAGCAATTTTTATTACTTCTTTCATAGTAAAAGACTTTTTAAAAACTAAAACAATTCTAAAAAAAAAAAAAAAAAAAAAAAAAAAATTGATCCCGTGCGTGTATATGTATAGCGTTTTTATTACTTCTTTTGTTACTTCTTTTGTGTATATTTATATTTTGACCCCACAAGTATTAGAAATTTTTAAAATTGACCCCGTGCGTGTCGGAATCGCGTGTCGGAATTCTGGACTCGCGTGTTGGAGCGTGTCAGAAAGAGTTGATCACGTGTAAGATTTTTTGACACTCGTTGACCGCGTGTCGGACACGTGACACGAAGGTTTCTGGAGAGTGTCCATGCTACATAGTCCATGGCACTGTATTATTCCCTCCTTCGATGGAGAACAACCAACAATTATTACTGGCGCGATTCTAACGTGTTTGGCATATCTGCCAGATAGGACGCTGACCTTGATCTGGACTGCAAACCAATTGTAGTAATATTTTCAGGAGATGGTGAAACTGCCGGATCTGGATGTTAATTTAGGAGTCCCTAAATTATTTGTTTTTTCTGATCAATTGGTCTTTGCGTTAAAAATTGTAAATGCTACGTGGCCCGTTGCCTCAATGCCACGTCAGCTTTGACGAATATCATTAGTGCTGACTGGATTGTTTAACACTAAAACACCTCAAATGGACATGGGGAGAGAAAGAGGTGCCCCAATGAGGGCCACGAAGTGCTCGCTAGCCTTTGCCCAACCACGGCACGGTTGGTGCTGCTATCGAGGGAGAGACAGAGTTAAGAGAAAAGTACCACCATCTCTTGCCTTCTAGAGTTGAGCGACCTTGAACTCGTCATGATTGGATTCGCACGATCTCAGCTATCCATTGTCACCAGTACCATGCGATCTCGACCACTCCTTGCCAATGTCATTGTGACCGTGGCCACAAGGCCCCAAAAATGGCACCAGCACATGTTGAGGCTGACCCTATTATATTTTCTTTTTTGTACATTGTATATAGACTCATTCATGTTTTCAAAAAAAAAATTCAAGGTACATAAGATACCATGTATTCGCCACGTCACCATTCCGTTTACAATTTTTTTAACACGGTGACTTCCTCGCTATTATTCAACTTAAAAGACGTTTCCACTGAACAAAGGATTTGATCCATGTCATACTTCAGCACTTAAAAACCCGCTATGACACTATGATCTTCACTAGGAAGTCATAGCTGTAACAATTTCCAGAGCATTGAGTCAACACATACTGATGGAATGGTCATATCGAGGACTCGAAAATGTCAATGAACTCCTCGCCAGATTGGTTCAACATGGTCATCAATGTTACTTGAGTAAGGAGGGACTTAAGAGTTACTGCACCAAACATGCATGTCCAGAAGATTAATCATATCAAATCAATTTGGGGGAAATTGTTCAAAAAACCTTAAATCTATTATACTTTTTGTCAATTCAATCCTAAATATTTTAACTTTGCTAATTGAATCCTAAACCTTTCAACATGTTGCTAATTGAGTCAATTTGGCCAATTTTGGACAGAATTTGCTAACTTGGATACTGATAGTCCTATGTGGCACGATAGGCATCGATGTGGACAAAATTTATTATTTTTAATTTTTTTGAAATTTTAATTTTTATATATATTTAATTTCTTTTTTTCTTCTCTATTTTTTTCCCCTTTTTTTTTTCCTCCTTTTCCTCCTCTAGTTTGTTGCCCAACCTTTGGTGGCCAACCGGGGGACATGACCAGCAAGGGTTGGCCTTGCTGGGTTTTGGCGAGGGGTGACCTTGCCTAAGGCCTGCGAGGCTCGACCTCGTCGAACTTGGCTAGGGCGAGCCTCGCTCGAGGTTGGCGAGGTTGCCCCTCGCCAGATGCCAGTGAGGGTGATTAAAAGGTCATATTATGAGTTGGTGATCCTATCTCATCGGTATGGTTAGTAGAAAATTCACGGCCGACACCTCAACTAGTTTGTGACTAGTCGATCGGTCAGTCGGTCGAACCATGACTGATCCTTGATGCATTATCGATCGAACCAATCAATCTCATGGCCAATAGCCCATAATCGATCATTTTAGGACCTTATGGCCAAATCCTTTCGGGGTTGGAATTGAGGATGTTACAGGCGCCGCCATAGCTGCCATTGTCGGAGAGGTCGATGACCTCCTTGGCCCTAGGCAGTGAAGGGGGGGCAGCCCTCAGCCAGGCTGGGGAGGCTCACTAACCACAAGTGAGGGCCGGCATCGCCCAGATTTGAGCGAGCCTCGCCCGAGCCTCAACTAGGCTGACAAGGGCTGCCCCCCTCCACTGCCTAGGGTGGGCGACCCCCAAGACGATGGGTGGCAGCGGCCTACCTAGCCATGACCTTACCCTTTTTTTTTTTTTTACAATTATGTTTTTTTTTTAATTATTTTAACTTTTTAAAAAGTTTTTTCACCATTATTTAAATAAGATTTTAAAGAAAAGTGTAATAAAATTCCACATAGATAAATAAATAAATTTAAAAATGACACATCAACATTTTCTGTTAAACAAATTGACAGTGTTACCGGAAATATTTAATTGCACTAATTTGACAAATTTTACGATTCAATTGCATTTTTTTGAAAATTTTAGGATTTAATTGCATTTTCGTGACAAGTTTTAGAATTTGTAGTGCGGATATCCCTAGATCAAATAATAAGTCTTTGTACTTTTAAGAATTGTAATCATTTTTTTTTCCTTTTCAATACATCAATGACTTTTTTATTTCACAAGTATCATTAGTAATTTTATTTTTCTCTAACATTTTAAAATAATAGAATTGGAATCCTCTCTCTCGAAGAGGAAAGTTTAAGTCATGAAATATCTTCTCTTTACGCATATATTTTTATAGAATTTCTTTGTAATGTCTATTGTCATTAATAAGTTCTTTCCATTATTTAGGGATTCAAATATTTCTAAATAAGAAGTTTTTGTTTAGTGGAGAAAACGTGCTATATTAAAGTAGAGTGAAGGATTTTCTTGGACAATTACATCAATTTTTTTTTTTCATTATCCATTTATGTCACTTTCTTGTATCCTCTCGAACCTATCTATAAAGTCTCTTCGAGTAAACCATGTACATATGCACCGTGAGATCTCCATTAATTTCAAATGAAGAGCATGGAATTGATGTGTAAAAGTGTGACTCTAAAAAACCATTCCTTATTTATCCGTCTTGCATGATTTATTTAACCATAAAACAAGACAATGATTTTGTAGTTGGTCAAGACTAAGGCCCGCAACGCAACGAACTTTTTACCGGCCCTACATTTTAGTATGGAATCGAGTCCCAAAAGGACCCATGCTCATCGCACCAGTCGTAGATAGAGATAAATCAAGAAGACAAATGAATGGATTTGGCCAAGGGGCTTTGACGAGAAAGCACAACGGCACCCAACTATGGCTAAAGCTCGATCCCAACATTTCAATGTACAAAATATATTAGAGGCGGGCTTTTAGCAATACAATTGACCCGACCTTCGCACCTAGCTCTGCTCGGGTCCACCCAACGATCACCATAGTATGAGAAGTCAAGAACCAAATGAACGGGTTCAGGAAAATTAACGGACTTTTCACAGCTTCTGTGAATTAATAACAAAGCTGATCGCACAACTTTTCTCTTTTATCGATCGATAGAACACATATACATCCATATCACGCAGGCCATTCTTACCAACGAAAAAGAATATCATCACATAAGCAGCATTTACCAAGACACACCTCCACATCCCAATACCCAAACAAAATTATAGGAAAAGACACAGAGACAACAGCCTTAAATATCGAAAAGCGCAATAAATAAGAAGATGCTTCTTCGGAAAGGTCCCCTCAGGCCATGACCGCCAAACCGCCCATTATAACGAAAGCTAACGACCCAAATAAGGACAAGCCGATGGCGACGGCCACGCGGTCACAGAACTTGTCAAAGACGTTGCACACCTTCCCCCATTGCACATGCGAGTTCCCCTGGCGGCCGAGGACCCCAACGGCCGTGGCAGCACCGCAGCCGGAGAAGAGGAGCGCCACCATGATGATGTCCAAAATCACCACCGCTGAGGCCAGGGCTCTGCTCTTGCCGGCCTTGTTGGCGAGGAGGACGAGCAAGGAGAGCGCGGAGTAGCCGCTCGCTATAGCGTTAGCCACCACAAAGTACCTGAAAAGGGAGAGAGAAAGAAAAAAGAAGAAGAAGAGAGATCACGAAAATATCTTAGTTATTTAAATCGAAACAATTCTATTTAAACTCTTTTTTTTTTTTTAAAAATAAATAGTCTTGAAATTTTCGATAACTTGATGCACAATTATGAGCTGAACTATGGAGTCCGCTAGACCAGCGGTCGAACCGCTCGATTCGTCATGAGGTTTAATATTTATAATTAACCATTTGCTCATTGCTGCAATCAATATTTTCGAGACACTTATTAGATATATTTAATAATGAATAATTTGATTACAAAAGTATTAATCACGCATAACATGTTAAAATTTTAAATTTTCCTTATTTAATTACTTGATAAGTCTTGTCGGATTATTTTTTAACAAAGTCCTTATATTTCTATAGATATATATTTATATTTCTCGTTTATGTTGGTCAACCTTTTCATTCTTTGCTTGTGCGCCCACAAGAAAAACAATATAGGCCGTTGATCCATTTCGATGCGACCAAAGTATTAAATGCTGGGAGGCGATAGTAGAATTTTCTACAAAAGTCGATACAAAGAAAAACCTAGAGAGGCGTAGGTGGTGTCTTCATCAATTTTAAACTGCCTAAGAGGGTGACAGGCAAGGGCTTTTAATGCACAATCGATATGCCCAAAGTGCTTGGAATAAATATCACGGAGTGATGCTATTAGTTCACTATGAAGACTTAAAAAATAAACTTTAGATATAATTTTCTCGACTAATGTTATTCTAGAGATACTGGGTACTCCCCAGTCAATCGAGAAAACTCTACAGCTTCCCAAATGTAACCATTGTCTGCATGCTATGCCCAATCGGTGTTTTGAAAATCGAACTAAGTTTAATACACTTAACGAATGTCCGATGAGCACTTGTTAACAAAAAACACGTATATTTTTTTAGTACTAATGTATCTTAGATGACATACCCTGATTTAAAGACATATACCCGATCGATGCACACGAGTTTCAATCACTAAAGCAACTTTTTTTTTTCTCCTAATATTTAGAGAAGTATCGTGATTGAGGTATTGAATGAACACATGCACATATGTATTTCTTCCCAGTAATCATCAGAGAAGAATTGAAGTGTGGTGTTACGTCCATCTCAATCATTGATCACATAAGTTTTCGAAAGAACCCATATAATTGATGGTTAAGACAGCGCCGGTGCATATGATTTGCAGACGATGAAACAAGTTTCCTCAAAATCTAGCAGGATAAAGAAATTGAAGGATTAATCAACTTGAAAGGTGAGCTTTTTTATAGCTTTTATAAGTAACTCCCTTATAGTTGGAAAAAAGGGAAAAAAATAAAAAAAGAATGAGAGGAAGGATAACCTAAAACTGAAAACCAGGACATGAGCTCTAATGCCATTTTAAGAAAATGAGATTCTTGAAAAGGCACTCTGCAGCAGAAGCATACAATTCATGTATATGAGGCGATAAACCTACCTTTTACACGCACACCAAGGACAAGAATGCCTTAGCCTTCTATATATATATATATATGAGAAGCAAGGCCAAGCATTAATGAGATGGTTAGGCGACAAATGAGGTATAAATCGAGATCTGATACCAAGTTAGATATTTCATTCTTATATCTTAAGCTATTGATTCATATTATAAAACAGTAATAACCCACGTTGATGATAGAACATGACAGCCCACATATGTTTCCTCCATTATAATGGACACATATGCATCATGTCAGATATCTCTAACGTGTATAGTGGATACGTTCCTTTTTATCTTCTGTAGTAAAGTCAAGCCCTTTTTGCATAAAATCCATGAAACACTAGAACGAATCCATAAGCGATTCACCCACAAGAGGAAAAGAGAGAGGGCGAGAGACGTACACGAAGGCGGACAGGTAGCGCCACTTGGCGGTAACGGGGACGTTCAGGGCCGGCAAGGAGGGGCTGACCTGGACCGGCACGGTCTTGGTCTGCTTGTCGACCCCGAGCACCACCGCGGCGGCGAGGGTCAGCGCCAGGGCCAGGAGCCTCAGCACCAGACCGCACGTCCCCGTCCGTCTGTTCTCGCCATATCCCTTCACCGCCTTGTTCGCCTCGCCATCCATATTCAGGCTGCTTCTAGTCCCGCTGTTGCTCTAACTCTCGTTGCGATACGCGAGAAGTCGTGTGTATGTCTCTAAGAGAGAGAGAGAGAGATGAATAGAGATCGAAGGGGGATTCTAATTTATAAAGGGAGGTGCGAGAGGAAGGTTTTGAATCGTGATGAATCGTGGAGATCAAAGGGGTATTCTAATTTATAAAGGGAGGTGCGAAGGAAAGGTTTGGAATCGTGCGTTGTTTTCGAGGGGATATGGAAGCTTATAAGAGCTCACAAGAAAGGGAGGCATCCGTGAATTCATGGCATGGACGGAAAGGTGGGTGGTGTACACATTCCCCGAATCGACGGTCCAGGCTGTCACTACCATCATTTCAAATACGCGCATTCACACTTCCACTCCCTTTCCCACAATTCTAACAATTTTCACAAAGCTGATGCTAGATAATACGGCTTCCGACAGGCTCCAATCGCGTAATTCATGTGACCCGGCCCCTTAAATAATCTGTTAGAGCGCGTCACATGTGGGTCGGCGTATGAATTACTCGGACCGGTTTTCGTATAGCCGAAATATGGGTTTTATCCTCGTTGTTTTGGTCGACCCAGTTCGCGTACCCGAATCAGTACCGCTTTCTGTCGTCGTGGTCGAAAGATAAACGTCCAGGAGAGATTAACGTCATGTTACTTTGACTCCGGGAGATTAGGGTTTGAATTTGAGGACTCCCACTAATATTTTGACTTTTGCGTGCGTGCGAGAAGGTATAGCTTGTAGAAATTTCCGTGGGCGGGTCCCTTTTCCACGCCTGACGCACTTATTACGTGAAGCAGACGAATACCATCCTGACATACATGCTCACTATTAAACGAGAATCAGAAAATCTGCAAACCAATCTCACATTTATTATACCAACGTCAATTCAATTTTAACTATTTTTTTTTAATTTTATCAATTTATTCCTAAGTATTTATGTGAAATTTTAATATAATCATTTCAATTAGTATTTGTTGAAAATTACTGATGCGACGGTCCTAGATGGCATACTATTATATTAGCAATTTTCAACGAAAACTGAGTGAAAATATTGTATTAAAATTTTTCGTAAAGATATATGACTGAATTAGGATACTTTAGAAATTTAAAATTGAATTTGCATTAGACAATTTCTCCCTCGAAATCCACGCGCTTGCTTGTATTTAGATAAGCATTTTCTTGTACGAACGCAACGACCCATGCAAAACTTATTTAGCCGCATTCACACAAAAACAAATAAAAATATTTTTAATATATCTAATGATTATAGCATTTGAACACGTAGATATAGTTGGGAGATAGGTGGAGGTTCGTGAAGGAGTGGACAATATTATCTTATTCTTTAAGGTAATATATAATGTGCATGTGGATGTGAACGTCTCCCATACTTTCGTACGGTCCGAGATCTACACAACTTCTTGAATGCCGAATTCAGACAATTTTGAGCTTCACTCCAAATGGGCTTTGTCTTTTCCCTTCCTATGTCAAAATCCCAAACCATAGTCTATGCAAAGTCTCCATCTTCATTCATTGATATGGTAATTCATAGCAATGGCCTTTTGTCAGCAATTAGGGTTTACGTCCATGTCATGGAGTGCTCGCCGCGTTAATATATGAGAGATTATGATTACTCCCGAGCAGTGCGATGTCGATCGTGTACTTACAATTTGTTAATTTAGTACGCATAATTAATTAGGTTGGTGATCCGTGGTTCAAGGACTATCTTTAGTTGAACCATCATTATTGCCATGAAAATGCTAAACAACTTGGCTGCTTTGATAACACCCCAATAATGAAAAATCTTGATCATGTTGTCCAATGACATTTAATTTAATAGGACCAAAAATTAAAAAAAAAAAAAAAAAAAAAAAGGGTTTAGAGGGAAACAACTTGAAAAGCATATATTGTTGGGAAACGCGAATGTAAATGCTCTTGGAATACTCGACAGACCCAATAAACTTTTAATAAACGATCCTTGCCACAGTAGGTATAGATAGATTTAAACAAGTCACGTCTAATTACCGAGCTAAAAATCCTTCCAAACCCCAATCAACTGCCCTTATCTTTTCAATACAAGAAATCGATTCCTTGCACGCTTCATCAAGTACCCTTATTTCATAAAAAAGTTCTTCAACATTTATAGTCATGAAGTCTCATATAAGATTATGCCAGAGTGGGAAATCTTGTATTATAATTTTTGGGTCTGGGATAGGTTGCAGACTTCCAGCATACAGAGTGGCCTTTTAAATGCGGCCAAGAAAAAAAAAAAGAAAAGAAATTTGTGTGGGAAACGTGGCCAAAATATATCCATGGCACTGTATTATTGCTGGCGCGGTTCTAACGTGGTCGGCAAATCTGACCTTGATCTGGACTGCAAACCAATTGTAGTAATATTTTCAGGAGATGGTGAAACTGCCGGATCTGGATGTTAATTTAGGAGTCCCTAAATTATTTGTTTTTTTCTGATCAATTGGTCTTTGTGTTAAAAATTGTAAATGCTACGTGGCCCGCTGCCTCAGTGCCACGTCAGCTTTGACGAATATCATTAGTGTTGACTGGATTGTTTCACACTAAAACACCTCAAATGGAGATGGGGGAGAGAAAGAGGTGCCCCAATGAGGGCCACGAAGTGCTCGCTAGCCTTTGCCCAACCACGGCACAGTTGGCGCCGCGATCGATGGAGAGACAGAGTTAAGAGAAAAGTACCACCATCTCTTGCCTTCTAGAGTCGAGCGACCTTGAACTCATCATGATTGGATTCGTGCGATCTCAGTTATCCATTGTCACCAGTACCATGCGATCTCGACCACCCCGTGCCAATGTCATTGTGACCGTGGCCACGAGGCCCCACAAATGGCACCGGCACATGTTGAGGCCGACCTATTATATTTTCTTTTTTGTAACATTGTATATATACTCATTCATTTTATTTTATTTTTAAATTCAAGGTACATAAGATACCATGTATTCGCCACGTCACCATTCCGTTTACAATTTTTTTAACACGGTGACTTCCTCGCTATTATTCAACTTAAACGAAGTTTCCTCTGAACAAAGGATTTGATCCATGTCATACTTCAGCACTTAAAAAAACCCGCTATGACACTATGATCTTCATTAGGAAGTCATAGCCGTAACAATTTCCAGAAAATTGAGTCAACACATACTGATGGAATGGTCATATTGAGGACTCGAAAATGTCAATGAACTCCTCGCCAGATTGGTTCAACATGGTCATCAATTTTACTTGAGTTAGGAGGAACTTAAAAGTTACTGCACCAAACATGCATGTCCAAAAGATTAAGCGTATCAAATCGATATGGTGAAAATTGTTCGAAAATTCCTAAGCCTATTATACTTTTACCAATTCAATCTTAAACCTTTTAACTTTACTAACTGAATCCTAAACTTTCAACATTTTACCAATTGAGTCAATTCGGTCAATTTTGGCCAAAATTCACTAACGTGGACATCAACTATTCTACATAACAAAGCTAGCGTTAACGTGGACAAAATTTAATATTTTTTAATATTTTTTTCAAATTTTAAATTTTTTTATATATTTAAATTTCTTTTTCTTTTCTTTCTTTCTTTTTTTTTTTCCCCTTTTCTTTTGGAGACCAACTAGAGGCCACGACTAGTGAGGGCGACCTCGCCTAGGGCCTGTGAGGCCGACCCTCGCTGGCCTTTGGCAAGGCTTGACCTCATCAAACTTGGCGAGGGCAAGCCTCGCCCAAGGTCGGCGAGGTCGACCCTTGCTAGATCCCAACAAGGGTGACCTCGCCTGAGGCCAGTGAGGTTGACCCTTGCTGATTGTTGCCTTGAGCCGCTCATTAGAGGTTGGGCAATCGGCCAAAGGAAAAGGGAAATATATATATATTAAAAAAAAAAAAAGAAATTAAAAATGTAAACAAATAATTTAAAAATTGAAAAAAATTATAAAATTAATAAAATTTGTTCATGTTAGCGCTAGCGTCCACATCAATGAATTCGAGCGAAAATTGGCCGGATAGACTAAATTGATAAAAAGTGAAAAAGTTTAGAACTCAATTAACAAAATTGAAAGGTTTATAACCGAATTGGCAAAAGTGCAATAGATTTAGGATCTTTTGTACAATTTTCCCGATCGATTTGACTTTATGTGCCATCACGTGTAAATATATCCATGCAATAACCACCGAATCTCAACTTTGATTCTCATCTTGTTTGATTTACGAGATTGTCGACGCACCATTTCAAATGTCCAGCCTATTCTACGTTTCTTGAGAAACTTTGGTTTTTGTTTCAGTTGTGGTATCCGGATGCATCATGCCAGCTTGCCTTCATGCAAAGTTACAGATTCCCAAGTTCTGTCCACGTGCAATTAGCACAACTAATGATAGTTAATACGCCAAACATGCGTGTGCAAGAATCTTTTGTTCATCTTCAGTCGATTATATGACACATTGCAGACCTTCTCCTTGAATAAGAAATCAATAAGAGGAGATAAAATGTTTCTATAATAATAAAAGACTAATTGTTTAAATCATTCTATATGTTATAATAAAGGGTAAGTAGCTTTGGTTCTCAATTTGAATGGATCATTGTTTTCAATATGCCGAAAACATCTGCACATAAATTTTTTTAACATAAGCATCACAGAGAAATTTTTGGATATTTGGACAATATCTTCGTACTTTACCTGTTAGAAGTATATTTATATCTCGTCTTTCCTTAACTTGAGAAAATTTAAGAATCTCAAACTTGTGCGTCAATATGAGACGAAGAAGAAGATTCACCTCCTCTCTTTTCCACATAATACTAGATGGCTATAGGGTTCGTGAACCACTAATCTCTAGGATGATCTAAGAGAGGTGAACCATCAATCTCTAGAACGATCTAGGAGGAGTGAATCACCCTCTTGCAAAGACTATAAATAGTCAAGTGCTCTCATTTCATTTAACAATTAAATTTCGATGAAATTTTATTTAGGTTTTACAAAATTATGAATGAATCTATTTATAATTGTGTACATTTTGAATGATTTTGGGTGTTTCATGTCAAGTGAAAGTCACAATACATCAGCGATAAATTCAATAAATAAATGTAAAAGTGTAGGTAATTTAGATAGGAAAATTGTTCAAAAAGTCCTAAACCTATTGTGCTTTTGTCAATTCAGTCATAAACATTTTAAGTTTACCAATTCAGTCATAAACATTTTCACTTCTTGCCAATTGAGTCCATTTGGTCAATTTTGGCTAGAAAATGCTGACGTGGACACTGGCGGTGCCACGTAGGACCGCTAGCACTGACATGAACAATTTTTTATACTATTTTAATATTTTTTTCTTTTTTTCCCCCTTTTTTTTTTCTTTCTTTTCTTTTTGGGTTTCTTCTTTGCCTTTTGTGGTAGCTGGCCGACCATAGCCAACTAGTTGGCCTCGCCTGCCACAGGCGAGACCCGGTCAAGCAAGGGTTAGCCTCAGCAAGGGGAGCCCTCGCCCAGGCGTAGCTCAGCAAGGGTCGCCTAGGCGAGGTCGCCCTGGTGTGGACGAGAGCCGACCTCGCCAAATTTGGTGAGGGGAGCCCTCATTGGGGCTCGCCCTCGTTGGGCATCAGCCAGGCGACAGTGACGCCGCCCTAGCCTAGGCACAGGTCGGCCTCGCCCAAGCGACATTGGCTGAGTAGTGCCTGGGCAAGGGCTCCCCTCACCGAGGCTAACCCTCGCTCGGCTGGGCTTCACTTGTGGCGAGTGAGGCCAGTAGGCTGGCTGTGGTCGGTGGCTGGCTGTCGCCGGTTGCTGGCTCTCGCCTGTGGCAAGCCGGCCACCAGAAAAAGGCAAAGAAGAAAGCCAAAAAGAAAAGAAAGAAAAAAAAAAGAAGGAAAATAGACAAAATAATAAAAATTCAAAAAATATTAAAATATTATTAAGAATTATCCATGTTAGCATCGACGGTCCTATGTGGCACTGCCAGCTTTCACGTTAGCATTTTCCGGCCAAAATTGACCGGATGAACTCAATTGGCAAGAAGTAAAAATGTTTAGAATTGAATTGGTAAAAGTGCAATAGGTTTAGGACTTTTTAGACAATTTTCCTTAATTTAGACCATTAATTGAATTGACAACATTACTTAAACAACATGTAATTTCAAGAAGCACTATTGAGTCACAAAAAGAGAGGGGGGGGCGCATTCTTGAATTGAATCTCCCATGACGTGGATAGCTTGTTTTTGCCCCAATCCAAAGATGGCTAAAAATTAAATTGGCAATTTTGCCCGAAAACTTACGTGAAAATTTTTCTTCTCAACACATGCATAAACAAGTGCCTTTAGAACACTTAAGTATATTATAAGAGCAATAATTAACTTTTCCAAACAAAAGTTACACATAATTCTCTAGGGGCATTAGCTAATAAAATCCAAGAAAATTACCTAATCAATGCTAAACCTATTGTACGGAATTCGAAAGTTTAGAACTAAATAAGTATCTATGCAATAAGTTTATGATTGATTGAAAAATTTTCCTTCCAAAATCCTTAGGTATGCAACGAATCCTTGAGAATTTGCACAAAGATAGTGTTGACTCCATGTTCTAAATTTAAAACACATAGCACCGCCGATGATTTCCTTGTTTATGAATAATAATTGGGACTTTAGGAACAAAATATTCATAATTCTCGTGGTGAATAACAAAATTAAAGAAAGTTCATACTAAGTAAGTAATACGGCTTGTAATTCTTGTGTTAGTGTGATACTAAGTTAGGCTATAAATTTTCATCAAAATTTAATTCTAACTATTTTACAAAGTTGATATTGAGAAATATGGCTTATGTGAGGCTCTAATTGAGTGTTTCATATGACCCATTTGTTTGACTAATTAGACCGTGCCACACATGCTTAGCTTACAAATTCTAGGTATTAGTTTTATTACAACCAAAATTAGGTTTTCATCCACTTTTTTTAGTCAATTAAGGGTGCGTTTGGTAATCATTTTGTTTATGAGAACAATTTCTAATCAGATTTGATTCTTTTTTATTATATTTCTAGGAACAATTTCTAAACATTTTAAGGCGTTTGGTAACTATCCAAAATTTTTATTTTCAAAATAAAATTGCATTTGGTGCCATTGTCAAAATTTCTAATCCAAACCGTTTTCTTTTAATTTTTTAATAATTTTATTTTTATTTTTTCTTTTTTTCTTTTTTTTCTTTGCTCCTTCAAGTTTTGGCCAATCAACGACCTCGGGATGATCAGTGACCAGCCAAATAAGGGACCACGACCTCGTTGAAGCATCGTTGACCCTCGGCGAGGCCACACTCCGTTGTTCAAGCCTCGTCAGTAACTAGGCAAGGCTCGGCCAAACCTTGGCTGGGTGAGGAGTCTCGCCCAAATTTGGCAAGGTCGAGTCTTGCCATAATTGGGCAAGCTTGGCCTTGCCAGATCTAGGCGAGGTTGAGCCTCACCCAACCATGGCTTGGCTGAGCCTCCCCAACTAGGGAGGCTCGTCGATGGTCAAGGGAGGCTTGGGCAAGCCCACCTAGCCACCAATGGCTAGGCCAGCCTTTGGCGAGCTCGTCAAATCTCGCCCAACCGATTGCCAGCGACCGAAGGTGGTGGCTAACGGTGACGGCCATAGAAGAAGAGAGAAAGAAGTAAATAAGAAGAAAAGAAGAAGAGAAATAAGAAATAAGAAATTTGGGTTGGTTTGATTCTAGAATTATTCTCAGGAACAAAGAAGCTTTTTTTTTTTTTTTACTCCTAAATTCTGTTCCAAATCTATTCCCAAGAACAAAATAACAAAATCAAACACTACTTGGCAAGTTACTAAACGCGCCCTAAATTCATGTATCAAAATTAGGACAAGTTTTCTGTAATATGGTCAAAAGATAAATCATTCACAAGAAATTAATTTCTTTTTAGGGTATGTTTGTTTGGGTGAAAGAATTTCATGTGAATTAGTTTTTTGAAGTTTCACATGTTTGGTTCTTACTAAAAATGATCATCTACAGTAAAAGAAAGAGTCTATGCTTAAAACAAGAAAACTAAATTCACTAATCTAAAAAATAGAAAACAATTTTCCTAAAAATGATTTTTTATGAAAAATATTTATTTTTATCATAATGTTTTTTTCTTGGAATAAATGCACATTTACTTTGATTCCTAGAGATTATGACTAAATTTGGGGATAAGTATAGTAGATGTGCCACAACTTTCGTATGAGGCTCACTTGATTGAGTGCTATAACTTTTTTTTTCGCTCACTTAAGTGCCACATCGGAGTAAATTTGATCATTTGAATACCATTTCTAGCAAATCATCCTATGTGGATTTTTTTCTATTAAAATAAGACATAAGACAACTAGCGTACATGTTGGATTTCTAACGAGGCAAATCGCAAATGGCACTTAAGTAATTTATTTTTCAAATTTGTGGCATTTAAGTGAGCGCCGTTATGGCACTTCTAATGTACTTTTCCCAAAAATGCTTATACATGTGTCCGTTGAAGGAGTAATTATTTAAATATTGTACGGATATCAATTATGTTTTAACTTTTCAATTTTGTCAATATAGTCCTACACATTTTTGTGATATTTAAATGTAGTCTTCCTGCTAATTGCCGTCACAAATTGCGACATGGAAATCAACAACTTGCCCACCTAGACACCACGTTAGCGATTTTTGGTGGCAAATGCGGAAAATATTGCATTGAAATATCACCCAAAAATTTAGAACTATAATGAAAAAAACTAAAAAATAGGTTGATTAAATGGAATAATTAGTTGTTGACAAGAAAATTATGACATTTCTAATTGCATTATAAGACAATCCAACCAAACTAGTGGCAAATACATATATTTTGGCAATTCTAAATGCATCAAATCCAAAGAAAGAGAAGAAAGAAAGTAATAAATAATCTTAAATCTGAGACTTGCAAGAGATACCGTAGTCAATTTAATGTAGTTGGGGGAATCAAAAGTCAAAAAATAGATGGAAAAAGTGACTCTTTATGCGTTTATCCTTTTTCATATAATTGCTCATTTAAATGTTAAACCTAACCTACTTATTTATATTTGAGTTGATGTGAGTAAAATAAGGAGAGAGCATGACTACTTTCTAGAGTCAAGGACCGTACGGTGATTGGGAAAAAGAAGAGAAATAGGAGGTAATTTATAATTATTAATAATTATGTTTTAACACATAATAATTGTTTTGATAATATTTTAATTTAATTTTTTTGAAAAATAAATTTAATATAATTGGGATTTTATATACAATGGGCTTCATTCATGAGAAGTACCAGGTTTTATATATATGGTAGCCACTTCTATTATATGTCTTATAAATAATTAATTAATGCAAGGCATGAGTCTACGTGGTACTCTTATGGTAAAATTCAAAGGGTTAGCTACAATGATTGCCCCTCCCAACCTTTTCACTTATAAATAAAAATGCTTGGGATAATGATAACAGCTTTCATATGGCGTTTACTTGAGTGTCATAATTTTTTTTTCGCTCACTTTACTACTACATCAAAATAAAATTAATCATTTGAGTATCATCCCTAGCAAATCACACTACATGGATTATTTATTTATTAATTTTACATTTCGATTTGGATTTTTTTTTTCATTATTATTGATCCACATTAGTACCAACGATACCACATAAGACAACTGGCATTCACATTAGAATTTCTGATAAGACAAATTGCCAACGACAACTTAAGTGAATCGATTTTTTAAATTTATAACACTCGAATGAACGAAAAAATAGTTATGATACTCAACCAAGCGCCGTATAAAGATTATGACATTTTTTTTTGGTAAAAAGATTATGACATTTTTTCGGTGTACTTATCCCTTAAATCCGATAACCTCCCACTTGGTACTTGACTTTTATGTATGTACGGGAAGGCACCACTTAGAGAAATTTTATCGGCAGGCCTCACCCCTATTTTGTGGAGGTTGATGAAGGAAATCCATATTTTAGTTGATTTATTGTTGTTATTTTTGAAATAAAGTTAATGGGCTTAATCGCAGTTCACATGTCTTCGGGTGTGAAAGCTTTTCATACTTTCATACGGTTTGATTTCTGCCTTTCATACGTTATGAATACCAAAGGTTGAAAATATTTTCTTGCCTTTTCGAATAGTTATGGGCTTCACTCTGAATAGGGTTTGCCTTATCCTTTCTTTGTCAAAATTCAAACCCTTGTCTTGACAATGACTTCATCTTCTTTTATTTATAAAAAATTATGGCAACGTTCTTACGTTACTAGTGAGCTAGGAAGTTTGAAACTGGAAGGCTACGTTTGGTGTGGAATTCAACTCTATCCAGCGTTTAGAGTAACGCCAAATTCTTACCGATAGGATTGGCGTCCAGGTACGGAGCCTGGAATCAAGGAGATACAGTTGTAACTGCATTTAGAGCATTTATTGCTTATATGCAATTGAGTTTAATAGGCTACAAAGGTGGTCACCTTTCCAACATGAAAGGAGAAAATGGAGAGTTCGAATCCTCATATTCTCAGGGGTTAAAGTGAGGACAAATTAGTTTCAAAAGTGGGTTTCGACTCCCACACCCTGCAATAAGGTAGGATAAAAGTCTGAGGGTAAGAGTTAGAACAGGAGTAGAGTAAGATAAAAAAAAAAAAAAAAAAATCTTTAGAAATGAATCTATCATCAAGAACATATATTTCCGATATACCATTATCAGTTTATTAAACTTAATGTCTTTTCAGTTTCCATCGTTTACAGGTTTTTACCTTTAAATTCACTGTCCTTCTTCTTCATTATCCCAATTGAAATCCTATTTGAAATCACCACCAAACTCATCTTACAAATATCCAAAAATTTAACGTTTTTACGGAATACTTTTCACTATGTGGGTCAACGCTCATTTTTTGGTGAAACACATACCCATTGCCATGAAAAAGAAAAAAAAAGCTTGACAAATTTCGCAATTTGATAACACCCAATAATGAAAAACCATGAGCATGGCTTTGCTAAGCTAACATTACTGCGCGAAAATACGTCTTCATGATATCAAAAAATATCTCTGTGAAAACTGATTTTGTAATACAACCACCATAGCACTTGTTCATATGGGAATAAGGCACTCAAATGAACATTGTCAAGTGGTAGGATGAATTTATTTTGGGGTGCACTATGCACTGGGTTGCCTCTTGAAAATAAGCTCTTATATCGATTTGAGAATAATAATGCGGAAGACAACAACGTTGAATTTTTGTGTATATTTGATATATTGATCAAAAGTACATAAGCCCAAATATAAGCTTTATTGGATAATTATTTAAGGAAATCAAAGAAATTAAATCCGATTAACTATTGAATGCTCATAAAATATCTTAGAATTTCAATGAACCAATTAAGTTTAATCATTTTCTTTCTATGCATTGTTGTCCTTATCAGAGTAGTTTGGATATAGTTGATGAGATTCAACTTCCGAAGTGATGTTTATCTAACACATTCTGAAAATCTGTATCTCAAGCAGGAAAAGGGAAAAAAAAGGGTTTCTTAGAGGAGACTCAATGTGAATTTAATAGATTCTTCATATGGATAGTCGAGAAGTTTCATATGAAATATGATAGAGTGGACACGTTTATTTTCAAATTTTCGATCTGGATAGGTTCCAAGATTATCCAGGGAAAAAAAAAGTTGTCAGGGACACGTGGCGAAAATATATCCATGCATTATATGATTTAAATTTCTATAAATTGTCAGGAAACTCGTTCTAGCATTCTTCCCTTCAATGTAAGACACCTTACGATATTTTACGGCGCGACTCTTCCACACTCCGCAAACCCGCCAAACACGAACGAGGTCGTGGGAACTCAACTAGCCATCATCCTTGTTGGCATCACGTGACCTCAACCAGACTTTATCGAGGTCGTGGTTGCCATGGTCAATTTTATATTGTGGCTGTCGGGCCCTGCAAGTGGCGCCTGCACTTGCTGGGACAACTGTTTTATTGTCTCTTCTCTACACTTAAATATATCTATTATATTATATTTTTTAAAAAATCATAAGCCACAAAGGATGCCACATTTTCGTCACGATACAATTTGATGACCACGTAGCCGCATCACCATTTCCCTTTGAAATGTGGGAAAAAAATCATATGATTTACTGACCACACTGGCCAAAGAAGTATTAATAAAAAAAATAGTCCAAACTTATTATATTTGTGTCAATTCAATCCTAAATTTTTCAATTTGATCAAATTAATCTTAAATCTATTGAATATTTACCAATGTAGTATATTTAGATAATTTTGGCCAGAAATCGCCAACGTGGACATCGATTGTCTTATGTGACACGATCGATGCAGATGTAAACAATTTTAATTTTTTTGTTTTCTTTCTTTTTTTCCCTTCCTTAGCTAGACGTCGGGCCTCCATGATGGCCAACGAGACTTGACAAAGGTTGCCCCTCACCAGCCTTGGGTGACCATGCCCTTGCGAGGTTAAACCTCAATCGGTGAGCGAGTGCACCAAGGTTGGTCCTCGCTAGATTCAATAAGGGTGAGCTTTGCTGGCCATCATGAAGGCCTAGTGACCAGCAGAAGGAGGAGGAAAAAAATTAGAAGAAAAGAAAAGAAAAAATTATTAAAAAATTATTCATGTTTGTGCTGATTGTGTCACATAAGACGATGACATTCACATAGCGATTTGGCCAAGATTGGTAGCACAGACTATATTAACAAATTCTCAAAAGGTTTAGGACTAACTTGATTAAATTAAAATGTTTAGAACTGAATTGATATAAGTGCAATAGATTTATTATTATTATTATTTATAGAATTTTTCTGCCACAAAACGTGGCTGGAACTAAATTTAAGAAGTTGAGGAAATACTGGGATTGGCTGTGACCATATCTCTATTATTCGGTGCTAGTGTGAGGTGTCATTCTAGTTTCGCATTTGAGATCTTATTTCGATTCTATTATAAGCCAGTTATTCCCATTATAATTAGTAGTTGACTTCCCCGTGATTAATTTAACTTAAAAGATACCGACAAAAACAAAAAAAAAAAAAAATTTAACTTAAAAGAGACTTCATCTGAAACAGAGGATTAGATCCATGTGATGTCTGACTATTTAAAATTCATTATAGAACTATGATCACGATCATCCATATCTTCATTCATATAAGTCTTCAATAACAAGTCATAGCTGTACTGATCTTCAAAGAATTAGATATATATATATATATAGCGAGAGAGAGAGAGAGAGAGAGAGAGAATGGTCAAACCAACCAAGGGAACGAAGTGGACAGTGAACTCATCCTCCGAATCGACCCGGTCATCAATATTACTTAAAAGTTAGGATGGGCTCGACAGCTAATGCGCCAAGCATGCGTGTACAGAAGGTGAAGTGTAGCAAATGGATTTGATTTCGCACGCCGTTGTGGGTCTCGTGGTTGATCTTGTTGAGCGGGTTCCATTACTTGCTCGTCTGGTCCTGCGTTCACGTTATCCATAGGGATTTTTTTTAATATTTTCCTATCAATTGTTGCAATAAGGACGAATAATTGCCATGTGTTGACTAGGTGGGATGGGATCGTGTCGCTAACGTTACAAATTTACTGAGCTGTCTGATGCATAGTGATTGGGTGGCAGCTCTTATTGCCACTGAGAGAGTCCTTTGACTTTGCCTTACATTTAATAAATAGGACTACGCTAATTGCAGCAAATAAAGACATTTTAAAAGGTAGATTGACTATTGACAGGTTCGATTTGAATCTAGCAAGCCCTTCATTTCCCATGTACTTTCCAAGTGTCCACAGCCTGCATTTCCAGTGTAAAACCTTGCATTTCCATTACCCGGAGGGAAATCACATGTACTTGTTGCTGGTCGATTGTCATGAGTCACAGCCCCTTGGGGAATGTAACCGTGCACCCACCACTGCACCTAAGCAACAAATGAAAGGTTCGAACTCGACACTCGTAGGTGGGATCAAAACAGCACCATCACTCTTGTGTTACACTATTGGACTGCGTGTAAAACATGAATTACAAACCTACGGGATTAGTTTAGTTGTTAAGGAGAAAACTTGTGCCTGGTTTACGCTGACAATACGGTATTGATTCCCAAAGTCATCGGGTGCACATAAATTAGGCCAGTCATCCAGGTTTTCTACTCATGGATAATGTAGCCTATGAGATAGTGGGGTACCTCACGGGCCCAATATGTTTTAGACGAATCTAGGAGAGACAGATGATGATGAAGAGACAACAACGACAGGGATTGTGTGTATTGGAGCTGAAGTTGCTATTGCACAGGGTAAATGAGAGAGGAGACAGACGAGGGTACGTACATTCTTGCGCGGGTGAAGATCTGTGTCTCCATTTTACTTTATAACTTCGTATATATGCTGATGTCTCACGTACCAAGAGCATTGATAATGGTATTTGGAGGTGAACGTAGTGAGGGCAAAAATAGAACGAGATTCTCTTGATGCTATTAGGATGCTTAGGCAGGAGAAGAAATAAATCGAAATATACACACAGTAGTATCAATGAGAAGGAAGCCATTTATGATGTCAGAAATGAATCTTTCGGATGATGCTCCAGTTGTCGTAGACACATACATCACTCCTGATTCCTCAAACTCGTTATGTGGATCCAATGGTTCAATGATCGGCTATCTTTATGAGGTGTCTTACCTCAATGAAGATGACAAAATCTCCAACACTCACTTTCCCCTTGTCGATCCATATTCAGCCTTTGCTAAACCTGCATCCTTCTCACCAATTCGTTCTATAAAGAAACTCATCCAACATACTCGAAAGGAAGTCAAAGAGTATGTCCAATCAACACAGTTGGATCAGCATCGTATTCTAGCCACCCAACAAGAACACTTTGTAGCTTGCAAATGCCTCATCACTTCTTGTGCTAGTGGCTTACTCAAGGCTTTACTCACATGCACTCTGGTGCTATTCGCCTAGCTTTAACTTTCCATGGTCAAAAAGGACTTCCAATAGGAGGCCGAATGATGTTACTTGACACTCGGTTTCTTGACTACCAACATGCTTGTATTGGGACAGTCAAAACCACATTAAAGGCTGAAACTATGTTTGTCTACCTATTCTCTAATTTCAACATGGCTCTTTCGGATGCTTGTCTTCTTAATGCCTTGAAAGTGCAGCTACAAATTACTAGAGCACCTTAGACTCCAGACTTTGTTGTGGTAATGCTTCACTCTAGACTTTGGATCTAACTTTGCCTAGAGCAAATGATGCACTTTTGATCTCGATTGACAACAATCAAACACTCTCATGTGTCCATGTACAATGGCAGATCCATCAAGCAGAGTTAGTTAAACTTCTCCTAGACACCTAGGTCACTAACTATGAAAATTCTCACTAAAATTCTCCATCCATTCAAGTGACAAGATCCAAATTCACCAAGAAGAAGGATGGCTTAGTGGTTATCAATTTTGACCACTTCCAAAGGAAGGCGAAGGCTTCCCCCTCCATATTTCCTACAATTTTGATGATGCAGACATATGTTTCGGAAGATGAAGGTGAAGGAGTAAGGCTAGAGTTTTTTTTTTTAATCGAAATATAGAATATTATTTAAGAACGTAAAAGGGAACAACCCTTGTACGAGGCTTCGGAGCAAAGAAGGTCCAGAAGGTGTTTTGGGTGGTGGGGGGGGCAATTCGAGGGAAGTAAAGAACGCCCATGGGCTTTTGCTGTAAGACTATAATACTTTATGCAAAAACTCATAATAAACGCAGTGATCTTTTGATCTTCATGATTCTCACCAATAGATGAAGACATACCTTTATCTATAGCGTTGCACTTGATGATCATTGTAGAAAACCCAAGGAACACGAACCAAAAGAAGAAATCCGATTTCTCTCCCTTAACCCACTATTCTTGATGTATTCTATCAATGGAGGAGAGAATACCAAAATCCTTTCTATTATTGTTGTTCGTTATGGGTGGAGAGAGGACCGGACTCTATTTATACGTTTGTTGAAAATGTGTCTTCCGTCAAAGTGATATACCCTTTCAATTAAAGTCGTACCTCTTCGTTTTATTAGAGTCGTAACTCCTCAAAATTAATATTAATTATTCTTATAGCATAATAATAATTATTAAACCATATAACATAAATCATATCATGTGGGCCACAATAATTCTTACATTCTCCCACTTGGTCCATATGATATTTCTTTCATGGTTTAACAAAGACTGTAATGTGCACAATAATATTATGTTATAAAAAAAATTTCATTAAATTGGCAATCACATAATAATCATAATTAAGTAAAGAAAACTAATGCGAGTCATAGCGGTTGTATGTCATTAATCGACATAGTCCCTTCTATGCACTACAACTATAGCACTTTACTTAACATGATTCATAAATGAGAAGTACAGTAATAGTCCAACTATAATGTTTCCTTAGAAACTATCATGTTTAACATTCATCTATTTCCATAATGTATACTAAATAGAAAACAAGAAATATCAGAAACACGTAAGTAAGCTTAAAGTGTCAAATACATAAACTTAATACAATCATAATACAAACATTAATGACGTCCAATAATGCCCATCTTTTCAACATGCTCATTAAATGTTTTGGGCGGCAGTCCTTTTGTTAAGGGATCTGCTATCATAAGTTTGGTGCTAATATGCTCAATTGACACTTCGTTTCTGAACTTCTTTAACAGACAAGTATTTGATTTCCATATGCTTAGTACCCTTAGAATACTTGTCATTCTTAGAGAAGAAAATTGCTGCAAAGTTATCACAATAAATTTTCAATGGTTTGGCAATACTGTCGACAACCACAAGCCCTGAAATAAAATTCCTCAGCCATAATCCATGAATAGTGGCCTCAAAGTATGCCACAAATTCAGCTTCCATAGTGGATGCAGCAATAACTGACTGCTTCGCACTCTTCCATGAAATTACCCCTCCAGCTAGAAGAAACAAGTAACCAAATGTTGATTTTCTTGTATCGGCACATCCGGCTAAATCTGAATCTGAATACTCAATCACCTTGAGATGATAAGATCTTTTATAAGTGAGTATATGATTCTTCGTTCCTTGTAGGTATCTAAGAACTTTCTTTGCAGCTTTCCAATGATCAATTCCAGGATTACTTTGATACCTGCTCAGTATTCCGACAGCAAAACTGATGTCTGGTCTGGTGCAAGTTTGTGCATACATTAAGGTAGCGCATGACAAAATTTCTGAAACAGAAATTGATTTCTGGCCAGAAATCAATTTCGCAATTTCTATTCCCCAGCCAAGTTTCTGAGTAAAGAAACCTGTTTGATAACGACTCAAAATTTCTATTTCTGAAACAGAAATCCGTTTGATAACAGAAAAAAATTTCTATTTCTATGAATTATGTTATCCCCATCCTTTTACTTCACTCTTCTTGGTGCTTGTGATGGTAATTTAATTTGATAAAAGTTGGTAAATCACTTTAATTTAGGGAGAAGTGCCAAAAAAGTCCTAAACCTTTTGTCTTTGTACGGATTTAGTCATAAACCTTTTTTTGGTGCCGATTTAGTCATAAACCTTTCTATTTGGTGCCGATTTAGTCCTTTTGGCAAATTTAGCTCGGAAAATGCCTACGTGGATACAAAGCCAGCGCCGGCCGTCCTACGTGGATGGACCGGCGCCGACATGGATGCCTGAAAAAACAAAACGACGCCGTTTTATTAAAAAAAATTAAAAATTAAAAAAAAATTAAAAATTAAAAAAAAACCTAGAACCTAGTTTAAAACCTCATTGTTTTATTGAGAAAATAAAATTTGGCGTCAAACCCGACACCACATTTATTTTCTATTTTCTTGCCCTAACCACCCTTTTTGGAAATAATCTCGCGCAACTTTTTTTTTCTCTAAAGCTTTCAGAAATAAATTCGTACGTGCTCCCGTACGAAATAAATCCAAAGCTTTAGAGAAAAAAAAAAAAAAAGTTGTGCGAGATTATTTCCAAAAAGGGTGGTTAGGCAAGAAAATAGAAAATAAATGGGGTGTCGGGTTTGAACGCAAAATTTTATTTTCTCAATAAAACAAGGATGTTTTAAACTAGGTGCGTGCAAAGTTTGATCGATTAATTTTGAGTACGGGAGCACGTACGAATTTATTTCCGAAAACTTTAGAGAAAAAAAAAAAAAAAAGTTGCGCGAGATTATTTCCAAAAAGGGTGGTTAGGCAAGAAAATAGAAAATAAATGCAATGTCGGGTTTGGAAGCCAAATTTTATTTTCTCAATAAAACAAGGAGGTTTTAAACTAGGTTCTAGGTTTTTTTAATTTTATAATTTTTTTTAATTTTTTTAAATTTTTAATTTTTTTTTAAAAATAAAACGGCGTCGTGAGGAGAAGGAATGGGGGAAAGCACGATAGTGAGGAGAGGAGAGGAGTCTGGAAGGAAGAAGTGGAGAAATAGTTTTCTATTTCTACTTCAGAAATAGAGAAGCTACAATTTCTAACTTCTCATTTCTCCTCCAAAACAATTTCTGAAACAGAAATCAGTTTCAGAAATTGAGAAATCAGTTTGTGTTATCAAACGGGTTTTTCCAATTTCTCTGTTCCGGGGAACAGAGAAATTGAGAAACTGAGAAATTGAAATTTTATCATGCAGTACCTAAGCTCCCCACAACAGATGCATAAAGAATATTTTTCATTTGTTCTCGTTCCAATTCACTTTTCGGACATTGCATAAGGCTAAATTTATCACCTTTCTGAATTAGAACTATTCCCGCTGAACATTTACTCATATTAAATCTCTCTAAAATTTTCTCAATGTAGGCTTTCTGAGACAATCCTAATAATCCTTGTGATCTATCATGGAATATTTCTATTCCTATCACATATGTTGCCTCTCCCATATCCTTCATTTCAAAATTCTTAGAGACAAACTTCTTGGTTTCATGTAACAAACCAAGATCATTAGCAGCAAGCAAAATATCATCAACATACAGAACTAAAAAAAAACTTGCTCACACTAATCTTCATATATATACACCGATCAACGGTGTTTTCCTTAAATCCAAATGAAGTTATGGTATCATTAAACTTAAGATACTATTGTCGGGAAGCTTGTTTAAGTCCATATATTGATTTCTTTAATTTACATACCTTGTGTTCCTTTCCTTTAATTGAAAAGCCTTCGGGTTGGTCAATGTAAACCTCTTTTTCTAAATTCCCATTAAGAAAGACGGTTTTTACATCCATTTGGTGTAACTCCAAGTCATAATGAACCACCAAAGCCATAATGATTCTAAGTGAGTCTTTCTTAGAGACTGGTGAAAATGTCTCTTTATAGTCAATGCATTCTTTTTGCATAAAACCGTTTGCAACAAGTCTGGCTTTATGTCGTTCAATATTGCCTTTTGAGTCGCGCTTGGTCTTAAAGACCCATTTACACCCGATCTTCTTACATCCTTTAGGCAATTCAACAATATCCCAAACTTGATTTTGATGCATGGATTTTAACTCTTCTTGCATGGCATTAAACCATTCATTAGAATCTTCACATTCCATGGCTTGGGAAAATGAATCTGGATCATTTCCAATTCCTAAGTCAATTTCTAACTCTTGTAGATAAACCATATAATCATCAGAAATAGCCAACCTCTTTTCTCTTTGAGATCTTCTTAATGCTATATCTTGTGACTCAACTATTGGAGGTTCAATATTGACATCTTCATTATGGAGTGGTTGTTCATTAATTTGTTGTTCTTGATCATTGTTAGATTGTGCTATAATATCAAGAACAACAACTTTATAAGCTTCAGGTATAAGAACTTCTACCCTTACTTCTTGAATGCAAGCATCACGCATTCTTTCACTCCCACTGATGTCACCATTCTCAATGAACCTAGCATTTCCAGATTCAACAATTCTTGTATTATAATTAGGACAATAAAATTTATACCCTTTGGATTTCTCTACATAACCAATGAAATAACCACTGGTCGTTCTTGAATCCAATTTCCTTTCATGTGGATTGTAAATTCTTACTTCTGCTTGACAACCCCAAACATGCAGGTATCGTAAACTAGGTTTCCTTCCCGTCCACAGTTCAAAGGGAGTCTTTGAAACTGCCTTACTAGGAACCCTGTTTAATAAATACATAGAAGTCTTTAAAGCATATATCCACAAAGACAAGGGTAAAGATGAATGACTCATCATATTCCTAATCATTTCCATTAAAGTACGATTACGCCTTTCTACTACACCATTTTGTTGTGGTGTACTTGGCATTGTGTATTGAGCACAAATGCCATGTCTTTCAAGGAATTTAGCAAATGGACCTGGACATTGTCCCGATTCATTATACTTTCCATAATATTCACCACCTCTATCTGATCTTACTATTTTCACATTTATATCTAATTGCCTCTCAACTTCTTTAATATACACTTCAAGTGCATTTATTGATTGAGACTTATCATGCAATAGATAAATATAACCATAACGTAAAAAAATCATCAATAAAGGTAATGAAGTAACTTTCCTTACCAAAAAGATGGAACATCAAATGGACTACATATATCAGTATGTATAATTTCAAGAAGTTCCGTGCTTCTTGTGGTACCTTTCTTAGTGTGCTTTGTTTATTTACCTTTAATACAATCAATACACACTCCAAGGTTAGTAAAATCCAAATTTGGAAGAATTTCATTCTTCACTAATCTTTGCATTCTTTATTTGAATATATGACCCAAACGTTTATGCCACAAGTAAGCAGAATTTTCATCCACCAAACTTCGTTTAGTGCCAACATTATGATACAAGGTCATTAATGTCTCAACAAAAGTATTATTAAGTCTAAATTTGTAGAGACCATCATATAAAGTTTCAGTTCCAATAAGAGTATCACTTTTAAATAGACTGAAAGATTCAGAACCAAACTTATAGTAAAATCCCGCCATATCAAGTCTTGGCAAAGAAACTAAATTGCAAGAAAATGTAGGTACATAAAGGGTTCGAAACAAATCCAAATAATGCCCAGTATCTAAGATCAAACGATAAGTGCAAATGCCTTCAACTGGAGCTTTGTTTCTATTCCCCGTAATCACATAACTTTCATTTGGCTTTATAGTTTGGATCGTAAGGAATCCCTGCATCATATTTGACATATGAGTGGTGGCACCAGAATCAATCCACCAAGTATTATGAGGAACTTCAGTAAAGTTTGATTCAAAACATACTAAAGCACAAGGCTTACCTTTCTTTTCGAACCAAGCTTTACATTTCAGACAATCTTTCTTCAAGTGTCCAATTTTGTTGCAAAAATGACACTTAATAAGATTGTGTTCCTTCTTGTGGATTTGAGAAGCCTTTGAATAGTCATTCAGGACATGTAGTCCTTTCTTCTTGCTCCTTCCACCTTTCCTCTTGAAATTCTTTCGAACATCTTGATGACTTGAGAGATGAACAGAATGAGCATTTTGATTCTTTATCCTTGTTTCCTCTTGAACTAGCATACTGGTCAATTCATTTACATTCCACTTATGCTTTATAGTGTTGTAATTCATTTAAAATAGCCCATATTGCTCATAAGGCAATGAATTAAGTATAAACTGTACTAAAAAGTACTCATCCACGTTCATCCCTAAAGTCCTTAACTTTGCTGCTAAATTTGTCATTTCAAGTATATGCTCATGCATGGTACGTGAACCATCATATTTCATGGTGGTCAGTGTACTCATCAATATACCAGCAAGTGACTTATCAACAGTTTGAGAACGCTCTTTTACAAATTTCATAAATTCCTTAGCATTGTCAGTTTTGGGAAGAGAAGTCTTTAAATTGTTTGCAACTATCATTCACATGAACATTAAGCTCAGTCTGTTCAATCTTTCCCAAACTTTATAAAAAGACTTTTCATCATTGCTACTTTCATCAGTAATAGCAGCTAGTTTCTCAGCTTGAAGTGCTAAATCAAGATCCAGGACACCTAAGTGAAACTGGACTTGTTCACTCTAATCAGGAAAATTTATCCCATTGAATAAGGGAACAGATGAGGCGTGCGAATGGAGTGAAACAGGTACAGATACTGCAAACATATGCAAGAAAATACTCATACATTAATGCCTTGAGAATATCACCTAATCAGATTCAAAATAAACTACACATGTACATCATAGTTCTCCTTTGGGCGATCCTATGATATACAAATATATAAAAACCATAATGATGCTAATAACTTTCATTTGATAATTGTAAATATATCTTATTAAAATTTATTTGCTATCTTTGGATATACAAACAAAAGTAATAAGTCATATTAATTATCAACTATAACGTTAATGAATTATAGAAAATAATTAACCTTTGGGTTAATCCCTAAGTTCTTATAATAAATGAACTTCAATATACTTATAACACCAATAATGATATGCAACATATCAATTTCATAAATAGCATCAATTAATCATGGGTAATTGAATAAAACAATTTACAATATCAAAAATTCAAAAAACTTCAAGGTTTGGCCACTTTGGTGACTAACAAACCATTCATAATATGAATTTTTAATAGGGAAAAAACCACCAAAAACCCCCAACTTTGCCTCGAGTGACAGATTTACCCCAAACTTTATTTTGTGACGTGAAAAACCCCGAACTTTACAAACTGTGACACATTTACCCCATTAAGGGTATTTTCGTCTTATTCTTTATTTTATTCTTTTTTTTAAAAAAAAATTTTCTTCTCTCTCTTCCCTCTGCCGGCGTCCGGCGAGGGCTGCCCTCACCAGCGTCGGGCTGCCCTCGGCTGGGTCGGGCGAGGGGTGCCCTCACCGGCGTTGGGCGAGGGTCTGGCGAGGGAGGCCCTCGTCCGACGCCGACGAGGGCCGCCCTCGCCTGCGTCGGGGGAGGGCCTGGCGAGGGTGCCCGACGCCGACGAGGACCGCCCTCGCCCGTGCGGGCGAAGGGTGCCCTCGCCGGATGCAGGCGAGGGGTGCCCTCGCCGGCGTCGGGCGAGGGTGCCCTCGCCAGATCTGGCGAGGGAGGCCCTCGCCGGACGCCGGCGAGGCTTCCCTCCGCCGCCATGGCGGAGCGAAGAAGAAGAAAAAAAAAGAAAAAAAAAAAAAAAGTTTTTAAAAGTAAAAAGACCAAAATGCCCATATGATTTAGGGTAAATGTGTCACACAAATGAAAGTTCAGGATTTTTGGTGTCACAAATAAAAGTTTGGGGTAAATGTGTCACAGTTAGAAAAGTTCGGGGTTTTTCACGTCACAAAACAAAGTTTGGGGTAAATCTGTCACTCGAGGCAAAGTTTGGGGTTTTTGGTGGCTTTTTCCCTTTTTAATATTTTAAAATATAAATATTTACTAAATTGCACACAAGGACAAAAACTTAATCTAAGCGTAAGGGCAAAATCGTAAATTTATAATTCCATAAGGGCAAAACCGTAAATTTAATATCCAAGGGCAAAATGGTAAATAACCAGTAAGGGCAGAACCATAATTATAAATTAAACAGGGGCATAACTGTAAATTATCATCAAAAGAAGGGCAAAACAGTAATTAGGAGCCTCGGGAGGGGCAAAATGGTAAAATTCACCGCGCAGGGACGTCAGGCACGTGCTAAGCACGTGCCCGAGTCCTCGGTGGTTGCGTGCCCCGCACACGCGCGTTCGGCGCGCAGGCGCTTGCTCGGCACGCACACGTCCAGCGCGCAGGTGCGTGCAACGCACGCGCCTGCAACTGCCGCGGGCACATGCGTCCCACGCGCCTGCCAAGCGCTGCGCCATTTCGCGCGCGTGGTCCCACGCGCCTGCGGTTGGTGCGAGCGAAACGGCGCGTGGCGCGTGGGTTCCACGCGCCAGCAATTGCAGCGCGCGTGTGGACCCACGCGCCTTCTTCCACCATGCGACAAAAACTCTTCTTTGCCATTTCCTTCTCTGTTTCCCATTGGATTCTACCATTTTCGACATTTTCCTTTATGAAAACATTCGTTATTCGGATTTTCTTCAACATAATTGTCCGAAAACATTCCAACAACAATAAATACTACGAACAGGATCGTTTAACAAATCATCAAGCATAAATCATAATATTTCTATAAACGGAAAAAAACATGAGATCATAAACTACGCTCTAATACCAACTGTAAGACTATAATACTTGATGCGGAAACTCATAATAAACGCAGTGATCTTTTGATCTTCATGATTCTCACAAATAGATGAAGACATACCTTTATCCATAGCGTTGCACTTGATGATCGTTGTAGAAAACCCAAGGAACACGAACCAAAAGAAGAAATCCGATTTCTCTCCCTTAACCCACTATTCTTGATGTATTCTATCGATGGAGGAGAGAATACCAAAATCCTTTCTGTTATTGTTGTTCGTTATGGGTGGAGAGAGGACCGGACTCTATTTATACGTTCGTTGAAAAGGTGCCTTCTGTCAAAGCGATTTACCCTTTCAATTAAAGTCGTACCTCTTCGTTTTATTAGAGTCGTAACTCCTCAAAACCAATATTAATTATTCTTATAGCATAATAATAATTATAAACTATATAACATAAATCATATCATGTGGGCCACAATAATTCTTACATTTGCAGCCTAGTCTACAATGAAGTTGGTTTCTCTTTGACAGTGGCGTATCCAGAGGTTAGGGAAACAGGGGAGGAGCGCCGCACTTTCAGCAAACAAAGCTCTACTCTCCCATGGTGTCGAGCTAGGGTTCTGCACAGCTTCCACAAGCACCAAGCAGTCCGTTTACAGCAAAAGGTGTTCCTATGTTTGCCCTTTCTGCAGCAAATAGTTAAGAGTGAGATTTAGTGCTTGCACTTCTATTTGCAGTGCCGAGGAGTCGATGATGCTACTGGTGAATCCGTCAAGCAACTGGCCATAAGAATCACGGCAGACGCACGCCACGGTGCCTTCGTTATATACTGTTGGGTAAGCACTATCGATATTGATCTTCATTACTCCCGGCTCTGGAGGGCACCATAGCTGTTCGGGATCTGTTGATTGCAAGCCTTGATTTGGCAGCACCCTGTTGCAGCACTGGGCGGACCTGGCGTTTGTGAGAGCGACCTATACAACTTGCTCTGGATCAAGCCTCTTCTGGCGGAAGACGAAATTGTTGCGGGCCTTCCAGATCTGCCACATAATGGAAGCAACAGTTGCCAGATCAGGTAAGGCATCGCTTTTCTCAATTAGATCTATTAGCCAAGCGTCAATTTTGTGAACTCTATGTGATTGGATCGTGATCTGGACTTGTGAGTGAGACCAAATGGCTTGTGTCCAAGGACATAAGAGGAAATTATGTTATGTAGATTCTGGAATGTGATCTTGACATAGTTGACAGACCTGGTTTGGTATGACACGCCTATGATAAAGATTCTCCTTTGTAGACAAGGCATTGTGGCATAAAGACCACATGAATATGCACAATTTGGGGGCAGTCTTCATAGTCCAAAGTTTGTTCCACAATTTCCGAGGGGTTTGATAGGACGAAGATGTGCGGCTAATTGTGTCACTATTTTCGCTTGATCTAAGAGAGTTGTAGCCGCTCTTTACTGTATACATACCATTAAGTCTCCCTGTCCAAATGAGTAGGTTGATAGTGCATTGTGGTCGGATCTAAATTGTAAGAATTTCTTCGACAGTCTGATCATCGAAACTGTGGCGAAGTAGGGGTACATTCCATGTATTTTGATTTGGAATAATAAAATCCACCACTTTCTTAGGTTCACCTCTAGGTGCAGGTTCGCCAATTATGCCTTTGGAAAGCCATTTATCCTCTCGGATTCTGATCCGTTGTCCATCCTCGACTAACCACTGGAGTTGATTTGATATAGAGTCTCGGCCTAGCAGTAGACTTTGCCATCCCCAGGAGGGTCTAGTTCCTTTGTCTACATGCCATAATTCTTTAGAATGGAAGTAAAGACCTTTGAAGAGTCTACTCCACAGGGAAAACAGGTGTTGGAGTAGACGCCAAGCCTGTTTGCCCAGTAGAGCTTTATTAAACGCGATGAGATCTCAAAAGCCTAGTCCCCCAGTATCTTTTCGACTCTTAAGGGTGTCCCATTTCTTCCAGTGTATGCCAGATTTGCTATTATGAGGTTGCCACCAGAATCTAGCAATTTTCTGTTCGATAGACTTGCAAATAGACACGAGGATTTTAAAAATAGACATGGCATACTGTGGGAGTGCTTGTACAACTGTTTTGATCAAAGTTTCCTTACCGCCTTTAGAAATGAGCTGTTCTTTCCACCCTTCCAATTTGGAGTTTACTCGACCCAGAATCTAGGCAAACATCTCCTTTTTTTTTTTTGTTTAATTTCCCTCAATCTGATGGTAAGCCAAGGTATTTACCAGTCTTCGCTAACATAGGTACTCGGAATTCTCGAGCCAAATTCTCTTGAAGGTTATTAGGACAAGCTTTACTAAAGAAAATCTCAGATTTGTTGCGGTTCACTGCTTGTCCCGTAGCTAGACAATATTGATTAAGTATGTTGGCTAAGTTCTAGTATTCCGGGAGTTTTCCTTATAAGAAAAAGATAGCGTCGTCTGTGAAAAAAAGATGAGATAAGGTAGGACATCACCTGTTTAATTTAATGCCTCTGCTATTGCCCATGTCCACAGCTTGGGTAATAAGTGTAGATAGGACGTTTGCCACCACAATAAACAGGTACGGAGAAAGAGGATCTCCTTGTCTGAGTCTCCTAGTTATATGGAAGTAGGGTAGGGGTTATCCATTGAATTTGACACTAAGGGATACTGTAGTAATGCATTGCATCACCCATTAGACCCATGCTACGTGAAAACTCGGCTGAAGGAGGTAGTCTTCTAAGAAATCCCATTCCACCCGATCATAGGCCTTTTACATGTCCAGCTTTAGAACAACTTGAAAAGTCTTTTTCCGTTTCCTTATCCTGAGTTGATGGAGAACCTCTTGGACCACTAGTATGTTATCTTGGATTTGACGGCCACTAACAAAAGCACATTGCTCCGTGGATATCAACTCAAGTAGCCATGGTTTTAGATAGTTTGCTAGAACCTTTGATATTATTTTGTAGACGAAGTTGCATAGACTGATTGATTTGTATTGGTCCAGCCTTTCTGGGTGAGATATTTTGGGTAGTAGGGATATAAATGTCTTGTTGAACTCGGGCCGCATCACTCCGGAGGTGAAGAATTCTTGCACAGAGAGAAATATGTCTTCTTGTAAGATATCCCAATGAGATTGGTAAAATTGTCCATTCAAACCATCAGGTTCAGGTGCTTTTGTTGCCCCCAATTGAAAGATTGCTTTCTGGACTTCCTCTCGAGTGACCTCACCTATTAGGGTAGTGTTCATTTCCTCTGTTACCACTGGTGGGCACTGTACTAGTATAGGCTCATAGTCACGATGTCCCATTGATGTGTACAAATTTGCAAAAAATCCTAGCGTCATCTCCTGCAATTTCTTTGGTTCGCGTACCCACTGTTGATGTTCATCCTGCAACATGCTTATTTGGTTGCATTGTCTCCTTTGGATAGTGGTGGCATGGAAAAACTTGGTATTCTTGTCCCCCCATTTAAGCTAGTTGAGCCTATATTGCATCGCCCAATATTGCTCCTCCTATTGCCATTACTACTGTATTTTCGCTTTCAGACTAGTAACCAGCTCTTTGTCATACTGACCATTGGGTTTATTTATTAGGTTTTGGAGCTACTGTTTGAGGATGTTGATTTGATGATGGCTATTGGAGAACTTAGATCAACTCCAACTAAAAAGGGCCTCAGAGACAGCCTTTAAATTATGAGGTAAAGTCAATGCTCTAACCTGGAAAGATCCCCATGAATCTGCTATAACTGTGCGGCATTCTTGGTCCCGTAGCAAAAAAGCTTCAAAAGTAAAAGCTTTTCGTCGTCTGATAGGGATTGCTTCAGTTGTTAACAGGAGCGGGCTATGATCAGAACCAAGGGCAGGTAAGGCAAAAACTTCAGCGTCCGGAAAGGTTAGTCGCCAGTCCATAGTACATAGCACCATATCTAGTCTTTCTTTCACTAAATCCTCTCCGTCTCTATTATTGACCAACGTGAATGCACAACCCTTGCATTCCACATCCATCAAAGAGCAGTCATTTAACAATTCACAAAAAGAGTGTATGCGATGAGGTTCTGCTAGCTGCTTACCAACTTTCTCCCAATGATAAATAATTTCATTGAAATCTCTAGCACAAACCCACGATAAGGTGTTGTAGTGATTGATTTGTTGCAAGTATGTCCATAAGCTTTGTCTGAGTTGGTACATTGCCGACGCATGAAGGCATGTGAGGCCCATTGTAATTCTACACTCAACTTCCGTGCATAACATATCAAGAAAAGCCGAAGTCTGATGGTCCATAGTTATAGAAATCCGATCATTCCGAAACACCGCTAAGCCACCTACCAAGCCAATAGGGTTTTCGACAATACTGCTTGAGAATCTCAACCTCTTTTGAAGTCGTTGAAGCATGACCTCCTGGTTCTTAGTCTCCATCAAAAAAAGAATGTCGGGCTTTTCTTGGGCCATAATAGCCCTCAGTGCTTGAATTGTTAGGGGATTGCCCAAACTTTGACAATTCCAACTAACTAGCTTCATTTGTTGCTTGGTGGCTTATTAGGGCCAGCCACCATAGCTCAACCATCAGGTCCTGCTGCCACAAAGATTGGAGTATCCACGAGATGAGTTTCATCTATCCCCTCTTGCATTTGAGTACACAGTTCATACGGATTGTACAGTTTAGCTTTCTTGATGGGTCCCGCTTTTGTATTTTGAGTGTGCTTTTTAAGTTTCTTGGTTTTGGATGATCCTTCTACTGCTTCTTTAGTTGTTGCAATGTGTTCGGAAACAGGGAGCTTGACAGTTACAACATCTGCTTCTCCGATTCCCCCTAGTTGAGGATGCCACTTAAGCAGTTCTGCCATAGTAATAAGTTATCCCCCAGCTGGTAGCTCCATAATTTCCTTATTTTTGTTGTTTTGTGGCTGATCCACAGGTATCAAATTAGTGGGGTCTCCGGGATAATCTCTTCTGCCTCCTCCCGGACATGTGGTGTCTCATAAAAGGTAAGCCAAAACGGGCTATGTTCCCGAACCTCAGTACGGAGCCACTAGCCATAATACATCTTATCCTTTCCCTCCATTTTCTCTTCATCAAAGGGGAATTCTTTACATTACATAGCATAATGTCCTAGTTTGCCACATGAGTAGCAATAGTGGGATAATCTTTCATAGCGAAAATCCAACCAGATATTCTTCCCTTCCAATCTGATCAGTTGTTCTGTCTTAAGCAGCTCTTGCAATCTGATTTCAACCCTTACTCTCCCTGCTCTAAGAGTTGTACCTTCTTTATTGTCTATTTTAACATCCAACACCCTACCTACATGACGCATGGCTTTACTAATCATGTTTTCAGTACACCGTTCCAGGGGAAGGCCAAATACTTGGATCTAGAAAGCACAGGTTGAGAAGTCATAATGATGCAGAGGGGTGTTAGGTAACCAGGGCTTTAAGATGACTAGGTGATTCAAGAAAAGCCAAGGTCCATTATCCAAAACTCTCTGTTTTTCCCCTTCCGATTTGAATTTAACTACATACAATCTAGCTTCACGTTGGGATATATCTACTTGTTCAGTGCGCCATGCTCGCTTTATAGTATTCTAAAAAGCTTGGAAATTAATGGATGGATTGGATAGAATCTTACCCACCAGAATCAGTTTGCACTCCTCTATTTTTTTCCATTGGTGCCGCATCATCCCAAACTTCAATTTGCTGTTCTGACCATAGGCGGCCCAACCGATTGCACAGGGTAGCAAGGCGAGCATCTTCTTTGTACTCGGTGCGGTCCATCCGTGAGTGAGTAGCAACGGAATTGGGAGGATCCTGGTCCTGATCAATGTGTGCCATCCACAAACGGGCACTAGAGGAATTGACAAGAAGGCGAGCTAGGCGAGCATTTCCGCAGTCAGTGCGGCCAAAGCAAACAGGAATTAGAGCAACGCGAGTCAAGGAAGACGTCGGAACGGAGCAAAATTTACATGCAGGAATCAAAGATGGGAAGAAACTAAAAGCAAACGGCAATTGTGCTGGTCTGTCGATAGGCGGTGAGATGGGTTTTAGGAAATAGAGGGGTCCATGGGTAAAGGCGGTAAGTACGAAGGGGGAAATGAGATGTAAAGGAAGGAGATAAAAGTCATGGTCTGTCATCAGAATAAAGCATGGTGGTAGGCAGTAAGGGAATTAGGGTTTGGGAAAGAGACGACTACCATTGAGGTAGAGAGAGCTGTGCATATCGAGAGAGACAGATTCTGGTGAAGAGGTTGAAGTGATGAGACATAGGGGTTGCCTAAGGAGAAAGGCTTGAGTTAGAAGCCTTTAATTCTAAAGGACACCCCTTGTCTACTTCGAAGATCCTTTGACAAGCCATTATCCATGGGATCTAGACTGCCAATGCTAGTAATGTGTAGCTCCGATTGACAGAGGATGACAGACCTTCCAGGAGAAAGAAGAAGTATCGTGCTGGGCGTGAGATTTTCAAAAGATGGGAAAATGATAATCAGTCTATTGGAACCCATGGAGAAGATGGAGGACATTGGTGTCCTATAGAGCACCAAGACATGAGATATCTCCTGAAATTTTTCGACCATCTTCGCCTAAATACAAACCCTCTCCTCTAAAGGCCAAGCCTTCTATAACCAAGCCTGTGTCCCGATTCTATAAACCCATCCTCAAATGGGTAAAGAAAAAACCTGGTTGTGATAAGAGTACTACACAGTTCTGTAGGTAAGATGCACGGCCACCTCCTCCACCTGTTTTGCCTAGTATTTGCATGTTTCAGCCTTTATATATCCCTACCTTGGCCAAATTTACAAGCTCAAATGGATATGAGCATTGCCCAAAGATTGGAAACCCAACTGGAGTTGATTTAGTGAGAAATCCAAAAGAGTCAACCCTGCAAAGTTTGTTCTAAATTGGCAGACAAAAAATGCTCTGGCCTAGAATAAGGTACTCAAAACGTTAAACACCAAAGTGTCAAATATTCAGTCTGAAGTCTGTGAAGTAAAGACTGAAGTAGGAGAAATAAAAACTCATATGGACCATGTCCATCAGCAAGTAGACCAGACGGTAGTAGCACAAAATAAGCTGCCACAACTCCTCCAAGATAAGCTCTAAAAGATGGAAATGGGAGCTTTGCCTTCTCGACACTATCTTGATGACCAGAGTGTTGAAATTGAAAAGTTAAAACATACTAAGACTCTTCAAGAAGGAATACATCCCCCAAGAACCTCATCCTTTGACCCACCATTCATTTCCTCATGAAAAAGATCGAGGTTATCACACTCTTCTTCAACTTCCTCAGATGTTTTTTCAAGCCTCAATTTTCAAAGCCCAAGCTCTCGAAAATCTGATATCTTGGCCATCCTTGACAGGATCCTTGCAGAAAAGTAAAAAGAAAAGTCAGGACTACAACTTGATTCTTCCTCTATACCTTCTTTTTCTTTTATGATTTAGAAACCTATCAGATCGTTCTTGAGAAATTACTACTGAAGCACCACGCCAGAAATCACAGTAGTAGCTCAAGAAGAAACAGGTAAAACCCTCCATCTGACACGAAGGGCTCAAAATCCCTTGAGCCTTCACAAGAAAGCCCATCAGACTCAGAAGCAGAAGCTATCCTCCCAATCAGTTTCATGATGAGGGAAGAAGATGAAGATCTGCAAGGAAGAAATGATCCAGAACCAGCATAGTCCAATTTCGGTGGCCCCATCACCTCTATGCTTTCATTGGCCCTTGATGTCTTCCATATCACTAATGGCATGGATCATTGCAAGAGTTCTGTGTCTGGATGAATGCCTTATTGTTAAATCTAGAAATCAATCACTTTGACATACTTTTGGAATTTGTTAGCAGATTTATGGTTAGTCTACTAGATTGATGGATGAACCTTCCACCAGTTGACCAGAATACTTTTCTGGCCTAGGATTTTAACCAAGTTATACAGATTCTTTATCTATATTTCATGGGCAGCTTAGAAGACCTCCTAGAACGAAAGAGAACGTAGTTCTTCAAAAGAAAATGCTGCTGGAATTAAAAGGAAGGACTTTGACAGGCACTTTAAAGAAATGAAGCTTTACTATGCTCTAGGCGGAGATATAGCTTTGAAACCCGTTTTCTTGTCTTCCTATCAAAGCAAATTGCTAATTTGGTAGACAAATTCTTCCAGAGCTAAATTAGAAGAACCCTTGAAGCCTCACTTGGGGAAATCCAACAAGGTGTTCATGCTGCTCTTGATGAGCAACACCTACGTAAGAAGGCATTAAAAGAATTTATAGAAAACAGCAAAGCTCTTGTAAAGCTTGCAAAAAGTTGGGCTTGAAATCATATGGGGTCATAAGAATTTGTCTTGTGATTGCTTAAATAAGAAAGAGAGATTTGAAGAAGTACTCTTCTAAATGGAGAAAAAGAGGCAAATGAAAATTTATCAGGAACAGTAAGTAAGAAAGAAGTAGCAGCAACAGGGAAAAAGAAGAAGAAGACAAATCTCTTATTTGTTGACGCATAGGGCATTTCGCAAAAAATTGCCATTAGGCAAAGAAGAGCAGAATGAATCTTGTGAATGCTGTTGAAAAAAGGACGGTCATCTCTCTTGAAGAAGGCGATCTTGAATCTATTTTCTCTCTTGAAGATGGACCATTGATAAAACCATCTGCATCATCGAAACATTCTACAAAATAATGATGTTGAGTCTAATGAATCCAATGATTTAGAAGAACCAAGCGATGGTCTCTATTTCTTCTCTCACGAATCCCAGAATATCCGAGAATCCCAAAAAGTTCCAAACACCCAGAGTATCCGAAGTGCTAGTTCAAGAAACGTCTTGATCAAGCCATACGTTCCAAATATGATAAACTCATTTCTGTAATAGCCCTCTTAGAAGAAAAGACACAGGTGTAGTGCTTCTATTCTTGACCCAAGAATCTTTCCTGAAGATTACTGAGAATTACACACAAGGTATTCTACAGTTGCTTCAAAAACATTCTCTGGGTGGCGCTTGCTTGTTATGATTTTAAGCAACCATCTTTTGTTTAAGAATGGTACGTGGGAGCGTACCTTTTTCTTGTCAAGACAGTGAATTATTTATGTTGACCTTGGGTCTCTAACTTTGGCTGCATCTATCAAGTGTATTTAAGTAGACTACAACTAGAAATTCTCCGCCTCCACCTGATTTATAAATCTTGATTTTTTCACTCGAACTGATTTTCCACAAATTTTGGAAATGACAAAAATATTTTAAAACAATCAAATTTTCCTCTTCAGTGGATATAACCAACAAAATTGGTGAAAAATCATCAATCAACACCACATAATACCAAAACTCTTGTGACTAAGAAACTGGGTTGGTCCCCATATATTACTATGTATCTTGTCCAAAAAATGGGATAATTGAAAATCAGAGGAATGAAATGACAATATAGCACTTTTTCTAATTTGACAGAAATAACAGTGTTTGTTGATAGATATAACATTGTTTCTGATGGTATACAACCTGCGTGATTACAATCCGATAGGAAGACCTCGTCTGTCATGCTTCTGTTTTCACGTAGCTCATAGCTTTGAAGCTGTGGAACAATTTTTGCATATGACAGAAGGGGTGGTCGAAGCATGGTGGTCTTGAAAGGCGCGTGGTTGTTTCCAAGGCCTTTTGAGCAACCTGAAAACTTCATTTGCATCTAAAATAGGTTGACCAACAGCACTTAAACTGATTACAGATGGTCTTGAATCCTCTAAGATAGACAGCTAAGGATTTAGTCCCTCTTTCAATAAGTTGCAATTCTGCAAGGAGGTCAAATTCCAGAGCAATAGAGCTTTGAGTGTAATGCTCCGCTAGAGCCTTCCATACCTGTGAAGCTGTCTTAAGCCCTACCACAAGTCCAAGAACTTCTTCACAGAGGCTAATGATGACCTAAGATTCGGCAAGATCAGCCGTTTTCTTGATCAAGTTTTGGTGGAGGAGCAGCTCTTTGCTAGTAGGAAACCATGAATATGTTGAGTTTCAACTAGGGACAAGACTTGAGTCTCCCAGAGAAGATAGTTGTTGTCATTTAGCTTTAATATGACAAACTTTGCCCGTTGAGATTTAAGGGAAAAGGATATTTGGGAGCAGCAACCATTGGTGTAGCCTGTAGGGAAGAGTTCTGCGTGCTCTTCTCGAGTTTTGATACTATATAGACAAATGACAGCAGAAAAGAATTTGATGACATTCATTGGTAGAGGTCCAGTTATTTATACAAGAGAATAATGACCCTTGATTCTTTGAAAAAATTCCAAATAAGGGCCTGGAATACTCTCATTTCTCAAATAAGGACATAAAGTGGACATTATTTCAAATAATGGCCCAAAGTGTCATTGTTTTCTTAAATAAGGACATGAAGTAGAACTTGTTTCAAATAAGAGCTTGGAGTAATCATATAAATCTCAGAGAAAGGCCTAACCTTGTTGACCAAAGGGCATTTTTGTCTTTTCCTTTTATTTTTATTTTTTCTCCTCTTCCCTTTGCCAACTATGGTAGAGGTCATCAAACTCAAACAAGGGTTGCCCTTGTCAGCATTGGGCAAGGGCAGCCCTCACTTGAGACTGGTGACTCACCAGCCATGACGAGGCATGATGATGGCTGGGGGAGGGAAGAGGAAAAAGGAAAAAGGAAAAAAGAAAAACAAACAAAGGAAAAAAAAATAACATAATTTTTTTGACTAAAATACCACTTCTCCGATGGTCGGAATAGTTACTGGCTAGCCAAAATTTCTCATTTGAGATGATTTGAGCACTTTGGACCCTTATTTAAAATAATGTTTACTTTGTGCTTTTATTTGAAAAAATGAGGGTGAAATTTTTCCTAATTGTTTTGATAAACAAAGTTTAAAAACAATTCAATTAACTTGTATTATAGGTTCAAGTAAAAAATAAAAGCAACTCGGCATCAAATCTATCATCTGTTGTTGTAATCGAAATCATTTTGATTTGGTTTAGGTTTAGCACGTGTTGAATGTGTGGATCAATATTCACGTTATCAGAAAATGAGTTATGAAATAGATTTTTAAACACGTAGTTTGTTTGTACTCTTATTGACTAATTTTGATATTTTAAGTAGCCATGTTTTGGTTAATGATGGTTTTATTTAATTAAAGTGATGGGCCTAAGCTGGCCCGTCCGCCCATGATGGGCCTTAAAGCTCGGCCCACAAAATTGGGGCCCATGGATGAAGGAATATGATAAAGGGACACGTTTCTTCTTGGAGGAAACGTATATAAGGGGAAATAAAGAGGGAGGAACGTACCTTTTGGCATAATGTACGTTCCTCCTCTCTCTCTCCCTCAAACACTTTCCAAAGGAAAGAATAGCGCGTAAGAGGCGACACCCATCTTCCCTTCAAGGCAAACTGACGTCATCGGATCGAACGGGATCAATTTCTCTTGCTCAAATAGGCGTCGGTGTTTAGTCTGTGGATACAAGGTACGCTCGAACTCGTGGTGTGCCTTTGATCGGTGATACATGTAATTTTCCCGGGCTCGTCTTCCGCATTAGTTTAGGGGTTCGATTTAGTGTCGAATCCGATTTCTGGGAATCGGTAATTCCCAACATTGGTATCAGAGCCGTAGTTCTTGTTTCCCGATCCTTTTCCATGTTTTTCCCGACCCCTTTCACGTTCATGGATGATTTCTTATTGTTTTTTCATGAATTTAATCGGCCAACACCGATCGGGGCGAAAAAAATCCCGACACCCGAGCACTGTTCATCCATTTTTCGGGGTCTCTGTAAGTCAAAATCCATTTCTGAAGGCTCTAGATGGAAGGTCTCGTCGAGACGATCGCGACGAGTGGTGGAACGCCGCCAAAGGCCGCTGGACGCGCCCCTACACGCAACCGGCGTGAAACAACACACACGCCGATTCGCGCACGCACCCGCGTGCGTCGCACGCGCGCGCGGAGCCGACGCGCGCACGTGTGACGCACATGCGTGGGCGCCAGCGATAGCGCATGCGCAGCACGCGCTTGCTGCACGCGGGCCGCACGTGTCGATCGGTTCGTCCAACCGGCCCGCCCGGCCTGACCGGCCAACCGGTCCGACCGGCCGACCGGCCCGACCCAACCCGGCGACTAACCCGTCCAACCCGGTTGACCATTGACCCGTTGACCGTTGACTTCCGTTGACCCGTTGACCGACCATTGACTTGACCGTTGACCCAAAAAAAAAAAGGATTTGTTTCTTTTTTCAATTATGTCTACGTGGATTATATGTAATCCTTTTTTTTTTTTTGTTCTGCATTTGTTGCAGGAACAATGCCTCCCCGTAAGCCGCGCGCATCTGTGTGCACAATGTCAAATGAACAAAATGAAAGGCTTTCAAGGTTGATAGCCGATTTGAATGGTTATCGATGAGAGAGTGACGACATAATTGATCATGTTGTAGAGGTCAACAACAAAATTCAAGAAGTCATTTGGAACGGTTATCCCATACCAGATACTCATATGGTGCGATTCTTTATGAACACTCTTCCATTAGAATAGCAAGGAGTGTTGAATCGTCTATGGGAGGTCAAAGGATTTACTAGTTATAAGGAGCTAGTAATGGAATTTGTAGATGAATATCATCGGGTTGGAGCCACAAAGACTGCGACCCAAGGAATGACTTCGATTAAGCAAGGAATGAATGTGCGTAGGAGAAATTCTAAGGGATATCCGTCTGTTTTTCCGTGGCTGTCAAGAATGCCCAAAAATTTTACAGAAGAAAAGAAAAAGAAATTTATGCAAGTAGAAACTTTTCCTATCCGTTGTATGATGCATTAGTTTTAGATGTTATGGCTGATCTTTATTAAGTGTGCTTTGTGAATATCTAATGTAATGTATTTTACCTGTTTATTGTTGATATAGCAACTAATATATTAGTTGTATTATGTGAAAGCACAATTATTATATCATTATTGGATGTTAAATATTATTTGCTTTCTGTTGTTGTTAACTGTTGTGGGTAGTTCATAGAAGTTTTTGTAGCTTCATAGAATTTACTTTGCATGGAAAATTATATTAATGATAGTTTTAAGTTAGGATTTTTGGAGGATGATTGGAAACATAGTGACCTTTTGATTCTGAAACCTTACTTAAAATTATTAATTAATATGATGGGTTTGTGCTAAATAGATGCATAAGTGATAGGCATTAATATTTCGTGCATATATGTCTGATATGTTCAGATAAATGGATTCAGCAACTAAGAACATAATTGCTAATTTGAACAAAGAAGCACTAAAAGCTCTTAACCATGTTATGGAAGATCTTGAGAATGCTGTGCGCCACCTTGAGCTAGCAAATGATCGCCACAAGTCATTTGAGCGGGATATAGATATTTGCTGTGTTGCTTTCAGCTTAGTAGGATTATCAAGCTCTAAGCGCAAGCGCATTGATTCGTTCAATATATGGGAAAGTAAAGGATCAAGTCCTTCTTGCAAGAAACCAAGAATTAACCAACAAAAGAGAGGAAAACGTCCTCGTATGAAGAGAGGAAAACGTCCTTATGTAAAGAGAGGAAAACTTTCTCATGTGAAGAATATCTCAAGGGTGAAATGTTACAACTGTGACCAGAGGGGTCACTATGCCCGCAATTGTCGCGAGCCAAGAAAGGTACACACCCTTTGTACTATTGGGAACTTTGCATATGTGTCAAGTTCTGTATTCTTGACCGAGTCTAATCCTTTGTGGACTGTAGATTCAAAAGCGACGGACCATGTAGCGAAGGATAGAGAATCCTTCGTGGAATTTCGACGAGTTCCGACTGGAACTAAGTGGATCTATGTGGGAAACAACTCCAGAGCTGAAGTAAAAGGAATTGGCACATGCCAACTGAACATGCGTGGTGGGTGCACTTTATTCCTACATGATGTGTTGTATGCTCCGGAGATTCGTCGAAATTTAGTGTCTGTTTTAGTGTTGGTTAAGTTTGGTTTTAATGTGAACTTCCATAATAGAGGTGTAAATTTGTATTTGAATACAAAATACTATGGTTGTGGTTATTTTCCGGATGGATTCATTTTATTAGATATTGACTATATTAATGCAAATGTTTGTTATTCCCTTCTCACGTCCCCTAATTCATATGATAGTGATATGAATGTGTGGCATACTAAACTTGGTCATATTGGCCAACAACGTATGAATAGACTAGTCAAAGAGGGCTTGTTAGGCAATATTGAAAGAGTCGATTTGCCCATATGTGAGAATTGCCTGGTAGGGAAAATGACAAGGAAATCATTTGGAAAAAATAAAAGAGCCGAATTTTCTTTGCATTTAATCCATTCTGATGTCTGTGATCCAATGAATGTGAAAGGAAGGCATAGGGCTGTTTATTTCATCATTTTTATAGATGATTATACTCAATTCGGATATGTCTATTTGGTTTCTCATAAATCTGAAGCATTAAGTTGTTTCAAAAGGTTTATGAACTTGGTAGAAAATCAATTAGACAAGAAAATAAAAGTATTAAGATCCGATTGAGGTCGTGAATATTTATCTGATAAGTTCAGAAAATTATGTGATGAAAAAGGAATAGAAAGACAGTTGTCTATTCCATATACTCCTCAATAAAATGGTGTTGCGGAGAGAAGAAACGGAACCCTATTGGAAATGGTCAGGTCAATGATGGCGCATGCTAACTTACCTATCACTTTTTGGAGTGATGCGTTGTTAACTGCTGCATATATACTTAACCAGGTGCCTTCCGAATCAGTTACTTCTACTCCATATGAGTTATGGACAGGTAGAAAACCAGACTTAAGTTTTCTTAAGCCATGGGGTTGTGCTGCCTATACTCATGAGCCCTCTCACAAGTTTGGGAAATTGGGTCCCAGAGGAAAGAAGAGTATTTTCATAAGATACTCCGAACACTTGAAAGGGTATGTGTTCATAAGTGAGTAGAAAAGTGGGAATATAAATGAATTTGAATCACGGGATGTAACATTCTTAGAGGATGAATTTCCTAAGAAGGGCGAAATAGGGGAAGATTACTCCCTATTTGAAACATTGGATCAAGATAACGATATTAGTGGAGTTCGTCCAAGTGGGAGTAATATGAGAAATAATGAATTGAATTCAACTCATTCGTAATTACAACCACATGATGAGACGACATCATCATTATCTAATCCTAGTGGGAGCATAATGGGGAATGATGTGCAAATTGTACAATCTCCCATACGGCGAACAAGTCGCCAAAGTATTCCCCGTCGACGTTTTGACATTGAAAGGGAAACTTTTATGATTGCTCCGCAAAATGAGGATGAGCCAAGAAATATTAATGAGGCTCTGAATTGCCCTAGTAAGAAAAAATGGATTAATGCAATGGAAGAGGAGATTGAGTCAATGAAGTCAAACCAAGTTTGGGAACTGGTTGATCTTCCAAAGGGACGCAAAGCTATTGGGAACAAATGGGTTCTCAAAATAAAGCGAAAAGTTGATGGCTCGATAGAAAGGCATAAGGCTTGCCTTGTGGCGAAGGGGTATAATCAACAGAAAGGAATTGATTATAAAGAAACATTTTCTCATGTAGTGAGATTTACCTCGATTCGCATTATTCTGGCAATAGTGGCTAGTATGGATCTTGAGTTACATCAAATGGATGTAAAGACTGCTTTCCTCAATGGAGAATTAAAGGAAGAAATATATATATATGGAACAACCTGCTGGTTTCATAATAAAAGGCCAAGAAGAAAAGGTATGTCGACTTTTGAGATCGATATACGGCCTTAAGCAGTCGTCAAGGCAATGGTATATACGTTTTCATAATGCCATAATGGCATATGATTTTACAATAATAGATGAGGATCATTGTGTATATATCAAAAGATCCAAAGATCAATTTGTGATCATATCATTATCTGTTGATGATATACTAATTGCCAGAAGCAATATGGAATTTGTTAATATTGTCAAGAGTTGGTTGTCTTCCAACTTTGAGATGAAGGATATGGATGAGGCTGCATACATTCTTGGAGTTAAGATTTCAAGAGATCGTTCGAAGAGATCGTTATCTCTTTCGCAAGAAACATATATAAATAAGGTTCTTGAACGATTTCGTATGTCAGATTGTAAACCCATAGACACTCCTATTGCAAAAGGTGAAGGATTGAGCCATAGACTGTGTCCAAGGACTCCACAAGAAAAGGAACAAATGAAACATGTTCCTTATGCTAGTACTGTTGGAAGCTTGATATACGCTATGAGGTATACAAGACCTGACATATGTTTTGCAGTTAGAATGGTGAGTAGATACCAATCTAATCCAGGTCAAGCACATTGGAAAGCCATTAAGAGAATACTGAGGTATCTAAAGGGAACTGTTGATTATACGCTGAGTTATCAAGGAAAGGATCTGCAACTCGAAGGCTATTCTGATACTGATTGGGAAGGAGATTTAAACGAAAGGAAATCTACCTCTAGGTTTGTTTTCTTATTGAATAATGGCACCATATGTTGGAGCAGTAAGAAACAAACGTGAATAGACTTGTCCACGATGGAAGCTGAGTTCGTGGCATTATCAGCAGTAATATAAGGAGTTTGGCTTAAGAGATTTTTGGATCATTTAGGTGTTATTGAAAAAGCTGCAAATCCATTATTAGTTAATTGTGATAGCTAAGCAGTTATAGCGTACATCAAAGATCCAAAATATCATGGCAAGACCAAACATATAGATACCAAGTATAATTTTGTCAAAGATATGGTTGCACAAAAAGATGTGAACTTACAGTACATATCTACGCATAGAATGGTAGCAGATCTTATGACAAAGCCAATACCTAGAGATGCATTTTGTGGTCAAGTAAAATCCCTAGGATTGCGTAGAGTCTGATGTACTGCATATTGTAGTTTCCCTGAGTTGTTCACATTTAATGAATTTGTTTTTTTTTTTTCATCATTAATGCCTATGAATCTTTGTTTGATCTTTATGCATCTTAATGCTCAGTGCATTACATTAAGTTGAGTTAGTATATCGGACAGATATAAGATTAGCCCACTCACACGGGTAATCGCCTCTATTTACTATGTGATAAATAGAGATGAGACGGTTTTTAAGTTTATTATCTAGGTAATAATCGAGAACTCAAGCTTAAAATATATATGTCGCATTAACTAAGTGTTAAGATGAGGACATGATATGTACTATGTCCGAAAGTAAAATAACCCATATATTTTACTTTATCTGTCTATGATGCTAGATGTGAGTTCTGATGAATTTTGTGAATGAGTAGATATGTGAACTCAAGTTAAACATTAGGTATGTCTAAACTATCATCTGTACGGTATTGAAGGTGTAGACATACGCTCCATGGGAAATGAGTTAAATACCGTAATACGTATTTCATACTACGTATGCATGATACGACCAATAAGAGTGGCAAAAAGTTTGATCTCAACTTTTAATGCCGTGTGACACTCTTGAGGAAAAGAGTTCCTCAATTTTTTAGTGCCCTAATGACTTTTACTTATTCTCAAGATTTCTATTTAGTGTTTGCTATCTTAGGATGTTGCCAATAGTCATAAATTGATTCGATCTAATGGGACATTTCTAGAAAAGCAAGTTGAACTAAAATTGAGAGTTTAAAGGAAAGAGGAAAATCGGATTTGGAGAATCACATTGTAGTTTTGTATTCACTAGTCAACCAATTATGACTGTCTTTGGGATAATCATAATTGTGAATACAATAAATATATCATTGTTTAAAAAAGATCAAGAGAGATATAAATATGATCGATCGATCTAGGGTACTGCATACTAAATTTACTCGGAATGTGATGCTCATTATGAGCTGCTATATATTCCTAACAGATGTATAGCAACGAGCTCTCAAAGTATGATGGTCGCACGGACTATTCACCAGTATGAATGTTGTAGAGAAGTAAAGATGATCATGTTCAGCCCACCATGTGCGAGTGGGAGATGATGATTTTATTTAATTAAAGTGATGGGCCTAAGCTGGCCCGTCCACCCATGATGGGCCTTAAAGCCCGGTCCACAAAATTGGGGCCCATGGATGAAGGAATATGATAAAGGGACACGTTTCTTCTTGGAGGAAACGTATATAAGGGGAAATAAAGAGGGAGGAACGTACCTTTTGGCATAATGTACGTTCCTCCTCTCTCTCTCCCTCAAACACTTTCCAAAGGAAAGAACAGCGCGCAAGAGGCGACACCCATCTTCGCTTCAAGGCAAACTGACATCATCGGATCGAACGAGATCAGTTTCTCTTCCTCAAATAGGCGTCGGTGTTTAGTCTGTGGATACAAGGTACGCTCGAACTCGTGATGTGTCTTTGATCGGTGATACATGTAATTTTCCTGGGCTTGTCTTCCGCATTAGTTTAGGGACTCAATTTAGTGTCGAATCCGGTTTCTGGGAATCGGTAATTCCCAACAGTTAAGAATGTTATGAGTCTCCTCCATCGTGCCTCACGGTGGCTCCTCATTTTTGTTCGAAATTCAAGATCGAACCTCTGTTATTAATAACTCCAACTGACAAAATCACAAATCTTTATTTTAGGCTTGTGTGCTTTCTTCCATATTCGTATCATCATCACAGTGGCTGGATAGCGTCCTAAGTGAGCCATCGTGAAAATAAAATAATAATCACAAAGAGCTCAACTCCATTGCCATCGGAGTTATGTTTCTCCTATAATGGAACTCGTACCCTCTATCATTGATGTAATTTTGGGTCCCAACTCATCTTAATCTAAACGTCAATGACGGGAGAAAAAAGGAAAGTCCCCTATGCTCGTAGTCTTGGGACCAAAATAAAGTAGCAAATATAAGCATGGACTGATAAATTGTGAAGTGGAATTAACGATGATAAATTGCAATATTTGTCAAACCTATAATATTTTTTTCTGAACTTGACACCACGCTAATGTATGATACCCAATGTTGAATCACAATTCCGCAAACGATTTTCTTGGACATGAGAGTTAATGTACCAAATTTATTGTCAGAATTAATTGTGAGGTCCAATTGATCATTTCTATCAATTGTAGATAACCGATTTGTCATCATTAAAAGTGCTCATTAACTAAAAAGGAAATTTTCGACCAAAAAAAAAAATCTGAAAGGGAAATGACTTACACGAGTTGTTAAGCGGTGTCAACAGTTTGGTTCAAGTTTTCATAATACCCAAACCGAATTGAACCAAATGGGATGTGTGCATGTTTTGACCCAAATAGAAAGCATGGTTCGGTTCGGCTTGGGAGTCAAAGGAGCAAAAGTTGTAGGAGAAAACATGTAAACATTTGGGGTTTGGCCATATGTTGTTCAGGCTCTTGAATTTTTTGGGCATTTGGCACTAGATCAATAGGAGGATGGGTTTCTCCTGGCTTGAGTGGTTCTGAATTACAGGAGGAATTTTTCTCAATCCCCTTGTAAATAGGTTTTAGGCATTTGGCACTAGATCAATAGGAGGATAGGTTTCTCCACGCTTGAGTGGTTCTAAATTACGGGAGGAATTTTTCTCAATCCACTTGTAAATAGGTTTGTAGAATGGGGAAATGGGTTGCTATTTTGGCTTTATCTTCTGGGGTCAGGTTTTGGTAGTTCTCAAGGCTTATGTTCTAGGTCACAAACTCATCTTATCTTTTCTTTTTGGGATAAGTGTAATGGAAGTCATACAATTTGTCATGAAAGCGTAATTGAGTATTTAAGCTTTCAATAAGTGCAATTAAGTCTTAAAATTTATTACGAAAATGCAACGAGCAAACTTTCAAAAAGTGCAATGAAATCCTTTTATTAACTCCATCCAACTTAACAAATAAAAAATGCTAATGAGTTTTATGGCTTGATTGCAATATTTGAAAATTTTCGGGACAATTGCACTTTTATGATAAATTTTAGGACTTTTAATACACTTCTCTTTAAGCTTTCAATAAGTGCAATTAAGTCTTAAAATTTATTACGAAAATGCAACTGAGCAAACTTTCAAAAAGTACAATGAAATCCTTTTATTAACTCCATCCAACTTAAGAAATAAAAAATGCTAACGTGCTTTATGGCTTGATTGCAATATTTGAAAATTTTCATGACAATTGCACTTTTATGATAAATTTTAGGACTTTTAATACACTTCTCTTTATTTTTTTTCCCTCCTCCTTCTTCTTCCCTTCCCACCTTTTGTCACGGCAGCAACAGCTCCAAGAAAAAAAAGACATCTTTGGCGATATTTCCTCATTCCTGATAGAGGGTTCGCTTTTGAACAAGCACCACTCCGATTCAGTTTTTCGAGCCTTCCCAAAGCGCTCAAATGTGGGAATAAAATCCAACTCTCTACACAAACATACATTAGCCCAGCAGCAAAGCGCCAAAATCGAATCATTAACCAGCAAAGAAACGCAAACAAAAGATCGACCTCGACAACCATTCAAAAACTAATACGAGCAAAAAGGAAATCAACGGAGCAGTCGAAGTTCCAAACTTACATGATGGGGTCACAGCTTCTCTCCACGTAGTTGGACCCCTGCGGTAAGGGCGCCTTGCCGACAAACTTCCCCTTGTTCTTGAATGATGGGTTTTTTTTTTATATTTGATGGGCTAACTTAAGCCCATCCGCCTATGTTAGGCCAAAACCCGGCCCATAAGTGTAGGGCCCATAAAGAGTACGGTTGCTGTAATATATATTAAAAAAAAAAGGGGTATACTTGAACAATTGCGTCTTCAGAAAGTGAAATACATTCTTCACTTTTTCCCCCTTCAGAAACTGTACACGCCTCTCTCGACAAACGGAACCAGGGCTTCAAAGAATTCCTCAAAACTGCGATGGAACTTAATCTTTGGCAATTAAGGTATGTCCGACTCCGTGATATGCCTTCGATCAATGTTACATGTTTCCAGGCACGTTTTTGCGTTTTCATATTTCGATTCAATCGTTTGAGTTTTGAATCGTTTTTTTATTTTTTTTGGAATTTGTTTCCCAACATTGGTATCAAACCAATGTTGTTCATGTTTCCCAATCATTGTTGATGTTTATAAATTTCTTTTGGTTGAAATTTCAAGAAACGCCACCGTTGGATGCTCGGGAACGGAAATCTCGACACCCCGTACTGTTTGCCCCCTCTTTTTGATTTTCGGTGAATCAAAACGAGTTTCTGATAGTGCAGGGTCATAGTTCTCATCGAGATGAGAAAAAGGATGGGTGGATCACCATTAGGGACCGCAGACGCACCGCCACACGAGGCTGAAAAGTCCAGCGTCATCGCACGTGCTAAGGCGGTTCCTAGGCACGTGCGCGGCAACCGCTACACATGCCTGAGGGTTTTTACAGATGTATCCTTGTTTTCTCTAAAATATTACATTTTTGCCACCGATGGTTGTTTTTACGATTATGCTCTTATTGTTTGACATTATTACTATTTTGCCCTAGCTGACCCGTTGACCCGACCCATTGACCCATTGACTCGACCTGATCATCCGTTGACCGTTGATTGGAGTTTACCACCATTGACTAGAGGTGACCGATCATTGACTTGCATTGACTAGCGTTGACCAACAATATATATATAAAAGGGAAGATTATGTTTTTTCCGATTTTTGTTCGTTGTGGATTATAATGAATCCCTTTTATTCTGTATTTGTTGTAGGAACCATGATGCGTTTTGTATGTATGCCTATATTTCCGAGAATGGACAAACAAAATGTGAGAATTGAAGGACTAAAAACAGAATTAGCTAATTATCGATGGAATGACGATGATGTAGTATCACACGTGGTTAGGGTCAATCAGATGATACAAGAAATCATCTGGAATGGTTATCCTATGCCGGATTCTCAGAAAGTGCCGGCCCTAATGAACACTATATCACCAAAATAGCAAGCAGTGTTAGATCGCTTAGGGGAGGTCAACGTGATTCCATATTATAGAAAGCTTGCAATAGCTTTTGTAATAGAGTACTATAGAATTGAGACAATTGAGACTTCAACCCTCGGGTTGAGTGTCACATGGCGCAGAATGAATGTATCTATCTTGGAGAAGCCGTGAGGACTCTCCAAAGGTCTTTTTGTGGTTGACCAATGTGCTTTCAAAATTCTCAAAGAATTTTACTAAGAGATTAGAAGAGACTTTCCCAGTTTATGAGATAAATGAGATTATTTGGATTTAATTATTTTATTTTCTTAGATTAGTTTAAGATGTTTTTAGGTGTAAATATCTCTTTATATGTTGATATATTTCTTCTGAATATATTACTTAGTGTAAATGACATGTTTAATTATTGAAAGTTCAATGTTATCTATTGTTGTGAATTAGTATGTTAATTTACAATTCTTTGTGGGAAGTTCAAGAAAGTTTTAATGACTTTGTTGAACTTATTTTTGCATGAACAATTATGTTAATGATAATTTCAAGTTAGGATTTTTAGATGATGATTGGAAACATAGTGACATTTTGATTCTAAAACCTTATTTGAAATTATTTATTAATATGGTGAGTTTATGCAAAATGGATGCATAAATGATAGGCATTAATAATTCGTGCATATGTGTCTGATATATTCATATCCAATGGCTTCACTAACTAAGAGTATAGTCGCTGAATTGAACAAAGGTAAGAAGCTAAATGGTGATGATTATGAAATGGGATAAGTGCAATAGAAGTCTTAAAACTTGTCACGAAAATGCAATTGAGTCCTAAAACTTGCAAAAAGTGCAATTAAGTTCTAAAACTTGTTAAATTATTTCAATCGAGTCCTAAAGTTAACACTATCAAACTTATTAACAAAAAAAATGCTGATATGGCGTGGACGTGGCATTATAAATAATTTTTCATTTTCCACATGGCTTTTTTAATTATTTTTTATTCAATTTTTATAAAAAAAAAAATTAGATTTAAAAACTAAAAAAGAAAAACTAATTTTTTTAAATTGTTTAAAAAAAATAATAATAAAGGCAACTCCTCCCTCCCCACCGCCGCCGCCGCCCATCGCTGGAGGGGCCGGCGACGGTCGCCGGCCTTGGGCGAGGTGGCCAGCCCTCGCCCGGCCAAGGCGAGGCCTCGTCGACCCCTCCGGCAATGGGTGGCGATTGCCATTTTTTTTTTTTTTTTTTTTTTTAAAATTGCTTTTTTTAAATAAATTTTAACTTTTCTTTTCTAATTTTTAAATCTAATTTAAATAAAAAAAATTTAAAAAGCCACATGTAAAATAAAAATTCATTTTAAATGCCACGTCAGCATTTTCCGTTAAAAAGTTGACAGTGTTAATTTTAGGACTCGATTAAAACAATTTGACAAGTTTTAGGACTTAATTGTACTTTTTGCAAGTTTTATGACTCAATTGCATTTTCGTGACAAGTTTTAGAACTTTTATTGCACTTATCCCTTATAAAATATGGCATATAAAAATTCAATATGTGGTAGAAGAGCAAAAGGCACCAGAAGCTCTTAACCTGATTATAGAAAAACCCGAAGATGGGAACAATGCACAATATAAAAGAGATAATGATACATTTGTTACATGAAAGAGAAAGAACTCCCTTGCTCGCATTACGTTGCTAAGTAGCATGGAGAATGATGTTATACGAGAGTTTAGGCGTTTTGAGAATGCCAAGGAAATGTAGGAAGCGTTGGTAGCAAAATTTGGTCATATATCAGTGACCAAACTGAGGTAGCTTACTATAAGATTTGACTTTTACAAGAAGCCTCATGATCAGACTATGAGACAACAACTAAGAAAAATGTCAAACATGATTAATGAGCTGAAAGATGCTGGCCATATCTGGACTGATGAGCAGCAAATGCAAGCAGTGATCCGTTCCTTGCCTCAAAGTTAGGAGCATTTAAGGTGCACCTGACTCATAATAAGAACATTAAAATCTTTGAGGATGCAGTGTGCCATCTTGAGTTACAGGAGGATCACCTCCTGGCGGCTAAGCTAGAAACTAACATTTATTATGCTAGTTCTAGCTCACAAGGGGTTTCAAGCTCCAAGCGCAAATGTCCTGATTCATTCAAAATGTGAAAAGGCAATAGAACAAGTTCTTCGAGAAAGAAACCAAAAGTTAATCAACATGAAAGAGGAAAGTGTCATCGAATGAAGAAGTTGTCAAGGGTAAAGTGTTACAATTGTAACGAGAATGGAAACTATACTCACAACTATCGCAAACCAAAGAAGGTAAACACCCCTTGTACTCTTGAGAATTTTGCTTATGTATCAAGTTTCATATTATTAACTGAATCTAATCTTTTATGGACTGTAGATTTTGGAGCAACATACCATATAGCAAAAGATAGAGAATCCTTCGTGGAATTTCAACAAGTACCGATTGGAATTAAATGAATCTATGTAGGAAATAACTCTAGAGTTGAAGTAAAAGGGATTAGCACATGCCAATTAAGCATGCGTGGTGGACGCATCTTATTCCTACATGATATATTGTATGCTCCAAAGATTCGTCAGAATTTTATGTCTATTTTAGTATTGGTAAAACTTTGTTTTAGTTTGAACTTCCATAATAATTGTGTGGATTTATATTTGAATATAAACTACTATGATTGTGGTTATTTTCTGGATAGTTTTATTGTATTAAATGTTGATTATAGTAATGTCAATGTTTGTTATCCTTCTTCACGTCTTTTAATTCATATAATGATGATGTGAACGTGTGATATGCTAGAATTAGTCATATTAGCCAACAACTTATGAATAAGTTAGCCAAAGATAATTTGTTTGGCAACATTGAAAGAGTCGATTTGCCCATATGTAAGCATTACCTAGTAGGAAAAATGACAAAAAAACCATTTAGAAAAGGTAAAAGAGCTGAATTTCCTTTGCAATTAATCCACTCTGACATCTATAATCTAATTCATGTGAGAGGAAGACACGGAGCTGTTTATTTCATCGCATTTATAGAAGATTATACTCGATTCAAACATGTCTATTTGATTTCTCATAAATCTAAAACATTGAGTTGTTTCAAAATATTTATGAGCTTGGTAGAAAATTAATTAGATAAGAAAATAAAAGTATTAAAATCCGATCGAGATTGAGAATATTTATCCGATAAGTTCAAATTTATGTGATAAAAAATGAATAAAAAGACATTTGTCTATTCCATATACTCCTTAATAAAATTGCGTTGCGGAAAGAAGAAATAGAACTCTATTGGAAATGATTAGGTCCATGATGGCGCATGCTAACTTACCTATCACATTTTGGGGTAATGCTTTATTAACTACTGCCTATATACTTAACCGTGTGCCTTTCAAATTGGTTATTTCTATTCCATATGAGTTATGGACAGATTGGAAAATCAAACTTAAGTTTTCTTAAATCATGGGATTGTGCTGCCTATATTCATGAGTTATCTCACAAGTTTGGGAAATTATGTCCTAAAAGTAAGAAGAGCATTTTCATAAGATACTCAGAACAGTCGAAAGGGTATGTGTTTATAAGTGAGCTGGAAAATGGGAATATAACTCAATTCGTATCACAGGATATCACATTCTTAGAGAATGAATTTCCTAAAAAATGCGAAATAGATAAGAATTACTCCCTATTTGAAATCTTGAATCAAGATAATGAACTTAGTAGAGTTCGTCCAAGTGGGAGTAACATGAGAAGTGATGAATCAAAATCGACCCACTCTCAACTACAACCACATGATGAGACGATATCTTCATTATCTAATTCAAGTGGGAGCACAATGTGGAATGATGTGTAAAGTGTACAATCTCTCGTATGACGAACAAGTCGCAAAAATATTCCCCATCAATGTTTTGACACTAAAGGGGAAACTTTTATGGTTGCTCCACAAGATGAAGATAAGCCAAGAAATGTAAATGAGGCTTTGAATATCCTTAGTAAAGAAAATTATATGTATGCAATAGAAGAGGAGATGGGTCAATGAAGTTAAACCATGTTTGGGAACTGGTTGATCTTCTAAAAGGACGCAAAGCCATTGGGAACAAGTAGGTTCTTAAAATAAAGTGTAAAGCCGATAGCTCAATAAAAAGACATAAAACTCGTCTTGTGGCAAAGGGGTATAATCAACAAAAAACAATTAATTATGAGGAAACATTTTCTCTTATAGTGAGATTTACATCAATTTGCCTAATTCTGGTAATAGTAGTTAGTATGGATCTTGAGTTACATCAAATGGATGTAAAGACTGCTTTTCTCAATAAATAATTAGAAGAAGAAATATATATAGAACAATCTCTTGGTTTCATTTTGAAAGGCCAAAAACAAAAGATATGTCAACTTTTGAGATTAATATATGGCCTTAAACAGTCGTCGAAATAATGGTATATATATTTTCATAATGTCATAATGGAATATGATTTTACAATGATTGATGAATATTATTGTGTATATATCAAAAGATCCAAATATCAATTTGTGATAATATGATTATATGTTAATGATATACTGATTACCGAAAGTAATATGGAGTTTGTTAATACTGTCAAGAGTTGGTTATCTTCCAACTTTGAGATAAAAGACATGGGTAAGGCTGCATGCATTCTTAGAGTTAAGATTTTAAGAGATCGTTCGTGTTGACACCTAAATTTTGGCAACCCAGTCATTTATTTATTGCATAAAAATTAGGAATTAATTTTTAATCCCTAAAAAAAATTAATTGCATAGCATATAATTTTAGATGCATTTATTTATTATTATTGCATTTGCATTGGACCAGCGATGGATAAACTCAAGTGAATGGTCTCGAACTTAATGGAACCCACAAAAGCACAAGCACGAAATTCAGTCAAGCCCATCAAGTCCGCATAGCTGAAAATCAGTGATCTAAATTGGAAAGAATTCTGAAATCAAGAGATCATATTCTTTATAAATCTAAGCCTTGAGGGGAAGGTGTAGCAAATATAAGCAAATAAAACAAAGAAAAAAGGGGGACCCAACTAAGCTGGTAATCGTGCGGACAAAGCATGGAAAAGGAGGAAAGAAGATTTTGACATTATTCACAAATTAGATTTCTTTTTTTCAAACAATTCATCCACCGCTTGAGAAAGATTTCTTTTGCCGATATCAACGCACACAATAGAATAAAATATTCGCACGGAATCAATCAACCAGGGAAAGATTGAGGACAAGAATATATGAGGAGATCAATTACTAAGCAGTATAAAAGGAGGTCGGCAATTCATCATTCGGGAGGCTTGACAACTGATACACACGGCCCCAAAAGGAGAAAAAGAAAGAGCTTCGAGAGGGGTGGGGAATCGCAAATCCAAAAACCCGAGAGACACACATGCAGGTAAAAAATTGAGAAACGAAAGAGAGTGTCAAGGGTTCGAAAAGAATTCGTCATCGTTCTTGAGCCTCGACATCCACGAGCGGTCGCTCCTCGTCTTCTCCGCGTCAATTTTCTCCGGTGATTCTGAATCTCTAGTTGATCAACCTACAAGTCGACGGCCTCCAGCAAGATCAAGGACGCGAACTAAGGTCCCAGATCAGCGGCCATCCAACTTGTCCCAATGCTCCTCATGCCAGCTATTTAATTCTTTGTGTCGATGTATCCGAACTAGCCCAAAACAGATCCTGCCACAATTTTGTGAAAAGGAGAGGATCATGAGAAGACCTAATGCACATAGCGAGCTGTTGCTGTTGTGATCCATCAAGTCGCGAGCTAAGCTTAGACGATCAGCTGCGCCACCTCGTGCTGCTAATCGTTCCATCCGAGTTTCTATTTTCACAGGTCCACAAAGGTTTGTTCAAGTCCACCAAATCGCAAGTCCGATCGAAAGACCATCACTGAGCTGCGAAGGCCAATCATAGTTCCTGCGAGTTCGACCCATAACCACCGCTGCATCCAGCCCGTGGAGCCATCTTATGGCGTGGACTTTACATTGTGATGCACACTTACACTTGGGAGAATGCATTCAAAAGAAGGGTAATTCTTCATTAAAATATCATCTTAATACTCCACTAATATATTATCTCTTTCTCAGGATTCATGCAAAAGCCATCCCATGCACAGATGTGTTCTTTGGACGGTACATCTGTCGTCATCACTCCATCCACTTTTACCCGAGAGGCAATAGATACAAAGGGCAGCGACATTGGCGATCTAAGAAGCCATATCAGTCCGCCAAACCGCTAGCTGCCCCAACGTGTGTCGAGCCACTTCACTCACTGACAGTTCGTACCCGACCCGAGGTGTCTTGTCTCCGTTTTGTAGGACCTTAGTTGAGTTTTTGGCCCTGAATAGCCTTGCCCGCTAGCCTTATCGGCACGAGCACTGCTACCGTTAACTGTCAGAGGAGCCGTGCTTCATGTCAACCTACATCGTTGCGCACACATAACGCTTGCCGCTGTTCGCCATCGAGAAACTGGTCACGATCCCGACCCGATCACACTTGGTCCAAATTTGGAAAGAATATCCTCAAATTAGGTAAGATGCACATCTCTAGTACAATTGGATATTTTATTGCCTAATATATGTCTATTTATATCTAGTGTTCATATCTATGAGTGATAGACATAACTTTCAATTCGGATTTATTTCTTAATTCGCAACCGCATATAATCTTTGATTCCACCTATAAGGCCTTAGATGGAATTATTGATTCCGCGGGAATCTTTAAAATTGATATTTTGATCTTTAAGACTTAAGATCAACTTATCGGTTTTATTTGCGAGATTACAAGTTGATTGGATATTATTTTCTTATTCTCATTGATTGGATGATATATGATCTTGAGTGATTTAGTGCTTACTTTAATTGTTCTATTTATCTCGAAAATACAAAAAAAATTGCATTAGCATCCCACTTAGATTAGAATTGGTTGCATGATAGGTTAGTTATTTTTTTAAATGCATGTATTTAGAATAGATAACATTCCACTTTAGTTTTCACTTTTGTTAGATTTTTATTTTTAGTAAATTTAATCATGAATTTTCATAAGAAAAATACAAAAACTGTCTTAGGATAAATTAGTTTCAATCTCTAGGATAGATTGCATTCTTTTAAGGAAAAATAAAAGAAAAAATGTCATATGCACGTCAATAGAGTTAAATTCATTGAGATGCATGTCATTTAGTATTTTTACTAGGCCCATTTAATTAGAAATTACGTGTCATTAGAATTAGGTTATTTAGTTAATGTTGCATTGCATATTGCATGATTTTCATTAATTAAGTGAAAACAAAAACAAAAATTGTGTGTTAATTAGAAACCACATCTAGGGTTGTTAATGTGGATTTTAATTTAACATTGCAGATGCTTTCGTTGCTTTAAAGTAAGTTTTTGCAATTTATTCATTGTTTATCTGAGTGTTAAATTGGTGGTTTGCGCACTCGCATGATCACCTCACATGTTAGGGAAATAGATTTAAAATTAATCCAAGCTACATTTGAAAACATTTTTAAAAAATAAAGAATGGTACCGAAAGGGCATTAGAGAAATCTAATGTAACCAAGTCCTCGTTCCTATAATTTCTTATTCGTGGGAGTAAAGTAAACCTCCCGTTGCTTTACTTGGGTTTCTAATTGACCCACAAAAAATAGATTAGTGGTGACTCCTAATTGAAAATCATTTTCATGTTAAGAACTTGAATCTAAGTTGCGAATTGGTATGGGCTTGAGAGAGCTTGAGTTAAGTCTAGGCTTAAACAATCCATTAGCCAAACCCTAGGTGGTTCACTCCCCGAAAAATTGGTCGCAACAGTTCGAAGATATCATTATCTCTTTTGCAAGAAACATACATAAATAAGGTTCTTAAACGATTTCGTATGCAAAATTGTAAACCCATAGATACTCTTATTGCAAAAGGTGAATGATTGAGCCACAGAATGTGTCCAAACACTCCACGAGAGAATTAATAAATACAATAGTGATGTTGGAAGCTTAACATACACTATAATGTGTATAAAACCTGACATATGTTTTGCAGTTGGAATGATGATTAGATACCAATCTAATCCAAGTTAAGCACATTAGAAAGCCATCAAAAGAATACTGAGGTACCTGAAGGGAACTGCTGATTATACGCTGAGTTACCAAGAAAATGATCTGCAACTTGAAGGTTATTCAGATGCTAATTGGAAATCTCATCTGGATTTGTTTTCTTACTAAATAATGGTGACATATCTTAAAGCAGTAAAAAACGAACGTGTATAGCCTTGTCTACGATGAAAGCTGAGTTCGTGACATTATCAGCAACAATACAAGAAGGTGTTTGGTTTAAGAGATTTTTTAATCATTTATGTGTTATTAAGAATGCTACAAATTCATTGTTGGTTAACTGTGATAGCCAAGCAACAATAGCGTACACAAAATATCCAAAATATCATAGCAAGACCAAATATATAAATACCAAGTATAATTTTGTCAAAGATATGGTTGCACGAAAAGATGTAAACTTACAGTACATATATACGCATAGAATAGTAGCAAATCCTATGACGAAGCCAATACCTAGAGATGTATTCTGTGGCCATGTGAAATCTCTAGGATTACGTAGAGGTTGATGTTCTGAATATTGTAATTTTCCTTAAATGTTCACATTTAATGAATTTAGTTCACATTTAATGAATTTATGTTTTCATTATTAATGCCTATGAGTTTTTGTTTGACGTTTATGCATCTTAATACTCAGTGCATCATATAAAATTGAGTATGTCGGACAGATAAAATATTAGCCCACTCACACAGGTAATCATCTCTATTTACTATGTGATAAATAGAAATGAGACGGTTTTTTTTAGCTTATTATCTAGGTGATAATCGAGAGATCAAACTTAAAATATATATGTCACCTTAACTGAGTGTTAAGATGATAACATACTATTTACTATGTCCGAAAGTAAAATAACAAACATATTTTACTTTATTTATCTATGATACCGGATGTGAGTTCTAATATTCCGTAAAAGAATAGATACATTAACTCAAGTTAGACATTAGATATGTCTAAACTATCATCTGTACGGTATTGAAGGTGTAGACATACATTCAATGGGAAATGAGTTAATACCCTAATACGTATTTCATACTACGTAAGCATGAGACGACCACCAAGAGTGGCAAAAGTTTTGATCTCAACTTTTATGCGTGTGAGACTCTTGAGGAAAAGAGTTCATCAATTAAGTGCCCTCATGACTATTACTTATTCTCAAGATTTTTATTCAGTGTTTGCTATCTTAAAATGTTGCCAATGATCATGGATTAATTTGATCTAATGGGGGACATTTATAGAAAAGCAAGTTGGATTGAAATTGAGAGTTTCAAAGAAAGAGGAAGATTGAGTTTGGAGAATCACATTCTAATTTTGTATTCACTAGTTGACCAATTATGATTGTTTTTAAGAGCATAATTGTGAATACAATATATCATTGTTAAAAAGAGATCAAGAAATATGTAAATGTGATCAATCGATCTAGGGTATTGCATACTATATCTATTCAAAAATGTGATGCCCATTATAAGCTACTATATATTCCTAACAGATATGTGGTAATAAGTTCTCAAAGTATACTAGTCGCACGGATTATTTACCGATATGAATGTTGCAGAAAGGTAAAAAGAGTTCTGTTCGGCCACCATGTGCGAGTGGAAGATGATGGGTTTTTTATATTTGATGGTCTAACTTAAGCCCGTCCACCCCTGTTGGGCCAAAACCCGGCCCATAAGTGTAGGGCTCATAAAAGAGTACAATTACTGTAATATATAAAAATAAAAAATAAAAAAGGGGTATATTTGAACAATTGCGTTTTTAGAAAGTGAAATACGTTCTTCACTTTTCCCCATTCATAAACAATACGCGCCTCTCTTGACGAACGAAACCAGGGCTTCAAAGAATTCCACAAAACTACGACAGTACTTAATTTGTGGTAATTAAGGTATATCCGACTCTGTAATATGCCTTTGATCGGTGTTACATGTTTCTAGGCACATTTCCGCATTTTTGTATTTCGGTATTCGATTGTTTGATTATCGGATCGTTTTTTTTTTTTTTTTTTTTTTATTGGGGGGAATTTGTTTCTCAACACTGAAGTTGAACCAAATGGCGCAGAGGGCCAAGAACGCTGTGAACGTGAACCAGAGCTGCTGGGCGCCAGAGCAAGGAGGGGCGGTCCGGAGGAACCGGAACTTGCTGCGGAGGCCGAGGTAGACAAGGCCATTCCAGCGGGGGAGGCAGCACCAGCTGATGAGGAGGCCGATCAAGACGCCGAGCCAAATCAGGACTGCACATAGCAAGACGCCGACTAATGTCCCGGTCATATACGGCTTCCTCAAGAAATCGACGAGATTGAAGAACGAGGGGTCCTCCATGATCCCTTGTGGATGATTAGGCAATGATGACGTTTTGAGCAATTATTGGCGTCAACGGAGGGAGCTAAATGTGGGTTCCAATCGTCCGTATCCCAAGTAAAAAAGTAAAAGGAAACCGAAATCTAACCCAAACCGAACCAAATCAAACCATCAAACTATCTAATTCCTTTACTTATTGCCTAAATCGTATAATACTAGAATCCAAAAGACCCAAAAAATTTTATTCGATTCGAATCAGATATTTTTGACACCCTTTGTTAGACCTATGACGCCTATTGCCTCTTGTTGCTTATGCATCTCTAAAACATAATTATTGTGGTTCACAATCTTGAAATTCTGCCATCCAAAAGGAGGGCTATATTGTCTCTAATTATATTATTTCGTGGCTTGGCTTGCATGATGAGACATTGCTTTTGTTGAATATAGGATTTGTTGGTTTGACACACGAACAAGCAAAAAATTATCGATGTACATTCCTAGTTTGCGTCTAATTTCTAGCTTGGGTCAGGTAATTCCAAATCTAAATATGGGAGTGTGTAGAGCAAATGTGCTTTCAACCGTAACAATCGATTTTGCATAAAAAAAAAAAAAGTGCTGAAGATGGTGTAGTTTGAGGTTGACCCACATAAATTATGTGACCATGGGTTTTGTTTCTGCCATGTGGCCATGGCAGGCGAAGTTGTTAAAGGATAGGCTACATCCGCATAATTCATTTTGAAAATTCCAAGATGCTATTGTGATCTAGTATTGTGATCTGACAAAATTAATTCATGATTTGTAATCTGACAAAATTAATTCATGATTGAGAATTTTTTGTGAAATCAGTCTATGGTGGAAGCAAAGAGCCAGGCCAACCTCGCTGAGGGGTGCGTGGGGATTTCACCGCACCAGACGGACTTGTGTAATTCTGCAGTTTTTTCTTTTCAGTATTTTCTTGAGTTGTCTTTTGGCTCCTGTTTCTAAGGACTTTTGAGAGCGCAGGTATTTGAGATACTCAGTTTGGGTGATGGTTGTTTGTCGGAAAGTTCGAATTGCTCTTTGTATTTTGTCACCATTGAAGAAAAATTCGCTAAAAAAAAAAAAAAAAAAACATTGAAGAAAAATTATTTGATGAAACAGCAAGTTGTTGCTAACCACTGGCTGGCACGTTCGTTTTCTTATGCCTCATTTCATGGGGTTATTATGTTGACTTCAATGTTTTATTACCTGCTGGGTCGCCTTGGCTGGTGATTCGTGTTCACAATGAACATGGTGATCGATGATCCCTGGACATAAACAATAACAAAAGAATTCTACTCTAGGCGCTAGGTATTTTGACCGTATTTTACAGTTCATATATAAATTAATTTTCGTATATGCGATTATCCGAGAGTAGGGTTAACATACCGACATAAATACTTCATACAAACCATTTATCTTCTAAATTTTCTTAATTATATTAGGATTTCGCAAATTTCAAGATGTCACGCTTCTACTGGCAACAAAGGGGGGGAGAGGGGGGAAGGAAAACATTGCTGATGACAATGCACATATTTTGTTAAATGTACACCATAACTAATGGAGAATTTCAGACGCGCGAATTGAACAGGGGTGGATTCTTGGTTGACTTCCCTCCTCTCTTACAATCACAGACTTGAAAGCAAACACTTACGAATTGGAATAGCCCCTCAGACTCTCTCAACAAAAACACACGAAAAATGGAATAGCTTTTCTAGAAAGAGGAACATGTTTATATTAGAACGACAAAGTAATGTGTCTCGTAAATTGACACGACCGTTAGATTAGACAGAATAGTTAATCTTCCAACAGATACGTTTGTCTAAAAGGTTAATCTTTATTAAAATGAAATTCCAAAATGGTTTAATCGCGACTTTTCAAGTGCTCGAGTGCCCAATCAAGATTGGATATATTCATGTCTATCCAGTCCTTTATGCCCACTTGAGAGATCATGCCTTCAAGGCTTCAAGCAACACTTACATGGGTTTTCTCATATTTAAGCCAAATAGTTTCCTCCTACTTTTCCTATGTATAACTCTTTTTCCCACATTCATATTATAATCTTCTAACAACCCCATATGGGTGCCAGCTTCTCTGCTGTCCTATAAAGATCAGTTTCTATCGTAAATGATTGTGTTATTCTACAGCTACTTTTAATAATTCTATCGAAATATATGAACGCATACAACACTAGACACCATCGTGTCTGTTCACGAGATATGAAATAAATGTTTAAATAAATTTTTGAATCTTTGCTCTTATCATTTACTCAAGAACGTAAGCTTTGAGCTGAATCATGTAATTTCCTTGTGTTGTATCTTGGCTTCTGTTTTTAAGGCCTTTTGATAGCGCAAGGTTTTAGTTGAGAGACTCAGTTTGGAGATGATTGTATGTCGGGAAGTTCGAATTGCTACTTGTCCATAGTTAACATTCTTACATTGAAGAAAAATTATTAATGGAATTAAAATTAGCACGTGGTTGGTACCTTCGTTTTCTTATGCCTCGAGTCATGGAGTTGTTATGTTGACTTCAACATTTTTTATTACTTGCTGCGTCGCGGTGGCTGGTGGTTCGTGTTCACAATGAGCATGGTGATTGATGATCCCTGGACATAAACAATAACAAAAACTATTTTCCATATTAATTGCTCTCGACCTTGATTTTACATGTAAATGATAACGAAAGGCTACCAAATAGGGTTGAACAAGGTGTGAGTTGGGCCCGTACAATACCTAATCTAGAGACCAACTTGCATAATGTCAATCCCCAGTTTTTCGAACTGGGGATCGACCCTATTGAGCCTAGGACCACAGACTGAACCGACTCTATGGGTTTAGTCCCGTTCTAAGGTCAACTTAGGACAAATCAATTCTTTTTTTCTTTTTTTTTTGCTTCATTTTTGTATTCTTTGAAAGGACATATCTATTCTTTGAAATCGCATATTCATTGACAATCTGATATGTAGTAATCAAATGATGAACACTGGTACAAATCAAATAGAAATCTAACATAAGGCAACAACATAAATCTCCACTTGCCAAAAACAACAAACTTTAGAAGAGAAACATGTAAAATTATTTAAACAATAAAAAATAGAGAATCGCAAATGGGAGGGAAAGGCAATTGGAGGCAAAAGCGCAAAAGAAAGGGGAAGAGAATCGATTGTTGAGTTCAAATGAGTAGAGAGACGACGAAAAAACTACCTCCGAAAAGATAGATGTGGAGGATTTCGACAATAATTTGAGATTGAGGGAGAGAGTGAGATTGTGAGAGAGGAAAACAAAACAAGAAGAGGAGGCGCATTTATAGTTGTATATTTAGGGTTTGGACCTCCCAAAAAAAAGAAAGATAATTATCAGGTTGATATGGGTTGGATCAACCCCAAAGCTTCAGGACTAGAGATTAAACTCCACAGTATATGTTTTAACCACCTTAGGACCAGGGACCAGTCAATTCCCTAGGAACTGGACTGGACCGGTTGGGCCAGTCCAAGGTTGTTCCAAGATCAGCTCATCCCTACTGCCAACCAATACTTAACCTGTATTATAGTACATCATAAGCGCACCACTACAGAAGAGTCATTCACGTCATATGCTAAATTTCTATGATGTATATAGGTGACTGCGAAAGGGGAGACAGCGAAAACATTTGATTGAATGCATCTGTCTCATTCTCAACCTAATTTTAACGTGTTTCATTCCTATATTTTATCTTCTATGGATGGCATTTTCTCATTCACATGTTGGTCTTAACTTACGAGGAATCCTTTTAGTGGCCAAGAATATGTTATGATTATATGCGTATTCAACTCATCGTGTTCACAGAAAATGAGTGATGAAGTAGATTTTTAAATGCTCGTCTGCATTGACTGATTTTGATATTTTAATTAGTCATCTTTTGGTTAAGAATAATACAACTTAGCATGTGCGTAATGAATTGTTTTTGTCTAAATGTGAATTATTTATTCCTCGTGTCTCCTCGTCCGTCGGTACAAATGAAAGTCGTTCCGCCTTTAATTTTTAAATATGACATCTCCAGCTGGAGCCTTGGCTCCATCTCCAAGTCGATGTATAAATAGAGAAGATCCATGAGACCAGAAAATAATTTCCGTTTCAACCACGTAAAAATTACTTCTCTGCTTTCATATTTACATGCTCGGGAGACGGCAAGGCGAAGAATCCTCCATGGATACCCAACGCAGTTCGACATCGCCAGGTATTTCCGTTCTTTCCTTCTTTGTTCTGATTTGGTCCCATGTATGTGTCGCCACCAAAGACCGCTACATTGATGCATTTTCTCGGGCCCAAGGACATGACTATTCCTCTCAAGTAAACAGTAAACACTCTTATTACTCAAAGTCACGTCTCCTATTCGACCAAAAAAAAAGGTCACATCTCCTAATTTTGTATGACTTGGCTCCACAAGTTCCCTGTCCCTTATAGTTATGGATGATGATGCAATTGCTTTTTGTCAATCCTGGTTCATTACTTACAAGCATTCAACGACCAACTTCTTTTTGGCAGTCTTGAGTTTCGATTCTTAAAAGCATTCCAGAAAGTTTCCTCTTACCAGAGATTTTTGTCCAAACAATCACACTTGAGGACTAATTATTTGCTATGCTTAGTTAACATGCAAATATGCAAAGGGAATTTGCGGCTGATTGCCCTACAAAGTAATTTCATTAAGAGCAAAGGGCAAAACAAATGGGTTCTGAATGGTCGATTACTTATCATTACAAGACTACACGACTAATTCTTTGAACACATGATCCTCGAACTAGTCAGTTCACTGTAGTCATCCCCAAAAAAGAAACCATGTAATGTTGTTCTAAGCCAAAAATAACCTGTCAATAGATATGTTTGTCATATTATAAGAAGTGTAAAAATTACATTAAAGAAGAAAACCCACTATCAAAGCCATTGACCAAGATACATGGATGGCGAAATGTTTTTGCAACAAAGAAAAGAAAAATATGGATACTATATGAAAAATTACATCAATTCCTTCTTGCAACTTTCAAGTCTATCAATAAGTATATTTAGGAAAATTATCCAAAAAGTCCTAAACCTATTGCACTTTTGTCAATTTAGTTATAAACCTTTTCACTTTGTTAATTGAGTCCTAAACTTCTTCACTTTTTACCAATTGAGTTCATTCGGCCAATTTTGACCGGAATTTACTGACGTGGACGCCGGTGCTTTGAAGTGGACAAATTTTTTTTAATTTTTTAATATTTTCTTCAAATTTTAAAATTATTTTTTTATGTTTTTAATTATTTTATTATTATTATTTCTTTACTTTTTTTTTTCCTCTGGCCGATCACCCAACCTCCGACGACTGGCCAGAGGCCACGACCAGCAAGGGTTGACCTCGCTAGCCTCAGGCGAGGTGGCCCCCGCCAAGATTTGGCGAGGAGTGACCTAATCGACTGCGAGCAAGGCTCACCCTCACCAAATCCAGTGAGGGCGAGCCTGCCCAAGGCTGGCAAGGTCGCCCCTCGCCAAATCCCAACGAGGTTGCCCCTTGCTAGATCTCGACAAGGGCAACCTTGCTTGAGGCCCACGAGGCCGACCCTCGCTGGCCTCTAATGAGGGCATGCCTTGCCCGAGGACGACAAGGTCGCCCCTTGCCAAATCCCGGCGAGGGCAACCTCACCTGAGGCCCACAAGGCCAACCCTCGCTGGCCTCTAGCAAGGGTGAGCCACGCCCAAGGACGGCGAGGTCGCCCCTTGCCAAATCCCAACGAGGGCCGCGAGGCCAACCCTCGCTAGCCTCTAGCAAGGGCAAACCCACCCGAGGACGGCGAGGTCGAGGAGGCCGACCCTTGTCGGTCATGGCCTCTGGCCGGTCGCCAGAGACTGGTTAACCAGCTGAAGGAAGAAAAGGAAAAAAAGAGATTAAAAATTTAAAATTTTAAAAATTCGAAAAAATATTAAAAAATAATCAATTTTGTCCATGTCAACGCTGGCAATGCCATGTAGGATGGTCGGCGTCTATGTCAGCAAGTTCCAGCCAAAATTGGCCAGATGGAGTCAATTAACAAAAAGTTGAAAGGTTTAAGACTCAATTGGCAAAAGTACAATAGGTTTAGGATTTTTTAGACAATTTTCCCTAATATATTTTATTGAAGAAAAAAAATTCCATGAAATAAATTGGTACGAGGAATGTTATTAAGCTTTGATTCTATATGAATTGTAACTTATAAATATATGGCATTGATCGATGAATTCGATATCATTGAGTTGATTCATTCATTTTAAAAATTCCAAGTACGAGGCCACAAACAAACCATGTGGCTATTTTCTGCCTGAATATATGGATTTCGGAACCAAATGTGTCAAGCCAAATAACATACTATACAGTATAGACTGTAGCATTGGGTGCCACTAGTGAATTTGTTCACTTCATTTTTTGCCTCAAATCGCTGGGCGGTGTATGGCGCCAAATGATAAAACTGCTCTAATTTGTATTCGCGGTATCCAGTAACTTCCTTCAATTATTAATTAATCTTTAATTTGCAGAACGACAAGAAAGACGCAACGGCAAAGAATCATCCATGTCGCAAGACAGTTCGGTTTTGGAACTATCGACAGGTTTAATCACTCCTTTCCTTTGGTGTTCTGATTTGATCCAACAGATGGAGAATTTGGGAAATTTTCCCTTTGTGTGTTAATTTCGAAGTAATATAAGTAATACTGTAACTGAAACTATGGATAGAACATGAATTGAAAGTTGCACATTTCTTTATTTATTGCTTAACGAGTTTCCAGACACTCTTTACAAAATCCTTATAAGAAGGGAGGGTGTGATGACATAATAATTTAAGTAGAACGCAAGGGCGTGTTCAATAAATGAAAATTCTCCAATTTCCTATTTTCCTTTCCAAAATTCTTAATAAAAATACTTTTTAGTAGATATTCTGGTTGCCAAGTTTTCAAAATTTGAATCATAAACCTGAAAATTGACCAAAATTGGAAACTAAATAATATTCAAAGTCCAACTAAATCATTAGAAATTAAAATTATTCTTTTTGAAAAAAAAAACTTGCTTTAAGTTTTATTCAGGCATATAACACTTTTTGACGCTCTTTCACAGAGCGACATGAGAGACGCAACGGCAAAGAATCATCCATGGATACCCAAGATAGTTCGTTTTCGGAACCATTGGCAGGTAAGTCCCTCCTTTCCATTGTTGTTCTGATTTGATCCCACAGATGGAGATTTGGAAATTTTCCCTTTGTGTGTTAATTTTGAAGTAATATAATTAATACCATAACCAATACTATGGATAGATCATCAATTGAAAGTTGCACATTTCTTTATTCATTGCTTAACAAGTTTAAGACACTCTCTACAAAATTCTTATAAAAAAGGGAGATTGTGATAACGGAATAATTTGTGTAGAACGCAAGTGCATGTTTGGTAAGAGAAAATTTTCCAATTTACTATTTTCCTTTCCAAAATTCTTAATGAAAATACTTTTTAGTAGATATTATGGTTGCCAAGTTATCAAAATTTGAACCTTAATACTGAAAATTGACCAGAATAGAAAACTAAATAAAATTCAAATTCCAACTAAATTATTAGAAATTAAAATTGTTCATTTTGTAAAATGCTTTAAGTTTATTCAGGCACATATCACTTTTTGTTATTCTTTTACAGAGCGACATGAAAGACGCAACGGCAAAGAATCATCCATGGATTCCCAAGACAGTTCGATTGTGGAACCTTTGGCAGGTTCAGTCCCTCGTTTCCTTTTTCTTTTCCTGATTTGATCCCACAGATGAAGAATGTGAAAAATTTTCCCTTTGTGTGTTAGTTTCGAAGTAATATAAGTAATACTGTAACTGACACTATCGATAGATCATGAATTGAAAGTTGCACATTTCTTTATATATTGCTTAACAAGTTTCTAGACACTCTTTACAAAATCCTTATTAAAAAAGGGAGAGTGTGATCACAGAATAATTTGTGTAGAATGAGAGGGCATGTTTGGTAAAAGAAAATTTTCTAATTTCCTATTTTTTCTTACCAAAATTTTTAATGAAAATACCTTTTAGTAGATATTCCAGTTGCCAAGTTTTCGAAATTTAAACCTTAAAACTGAAAATTGACCAAAATTGAAAACTTTATAATATTCAAAGTCCAACTAAATCATTAGAAATTAATTATTTTTTTTTGAAAAAAAAAACTTGCTTTATATTTGTTTAGGCAAATAACACTTTTTGTTCCTGTATTTACGACAAAGTGACTTAATTGTCACCACATAGCAGTATGAGGACTGGAATTCTAATCAAACAAAATCTAGTGATTTGAATTGAGTTTTGCCAACCTACTGGGACCGAAAATTCTAATTTTCCCGAACTGAGAATGCTGTGGCCCCCCAAGTACAGCTAATTGATTTATTTTCGAGTAAACAGTAAACAGTAAACACGAACAATGAATTACAGCTTTTGTCGGTCCTAATACCATTACGTGCAAGCACTAAATGACCAGTTAGTTAAAATTAACTACCAGAAAATTTCCTCTTATCAGAGAGTTTTGACCAAACAATCACCTCGTGAGGACTAATCATTTTCTATATTTACTTAATATCCTATTTAAATTTCAGCCGATTGTCCTACCAAGTAGTTTCATCAAGAGCAAAGGGCAAACCCATTTTGGGTTCTGAATAGTTAATTACTTCTTATTAAGAGAATGCATCAGACTAATCCTTCAGTAACGCATGATCCACGAATTAGTCAATTCACTATAGTCATCCGCATAAAAGAAATCATGTAATGTTATAATGAGCCCAAAAATAACTTGTCTAGATAAAATGGCTGTCACTATTATACAAAGTGGATATAACATTAAAGAAGAAAATCCACTAACAAACACATTCTCCAAGATACATGGATGGTGGAATGTTCTTGCCGCAAAAGAAAAGAAAATAATATGGATTTTCTAAGAAACGTCGGGTGAATTCTTTTTTCCAACCGGTAAGGCATTCTATGAAGTTGTGGAACAAAAAATCCATGCAATGCATCGATACGATAGCAGCAATAAATGTCATAAACTTGTATCCTATATGAATTATGACTTATAAATTAATCGTACTAATTGATGAAATCAATGTGATTAATTTAATTTATATTTTTTTTGTGTTGGGTTTTTTTTTATAGATAATTGTGTGTAGAAATACTTCTATAATTATTTGATTAATTTAACGTCAATTTTTTTTGTTTGAAATTTACCATCTATGTTTATTACAGAAAATCCCATGCAATGAATGAGCCTCATGCTAGTCATTTATAGATCATCTAAAGCATAAGTGTAATCCATTTATCTAAGTTCATTTATGTTCATTTTTTTTTTTTTATAACAAAGAGACTCGCATAGACGTGAGGTTAGAAGGTACATCAACTGATAAAGCTTCCCAAGGCAGTTTCACGCCAATTGAAGGTTTGTCATTTTGAACTTTTAATTTTCATTTTTCATATAACTTGCGTTTCATGCATTTTGACATTATTTAATCTGAAATACTTTGAACTTCACCACATACAAAAGCTGGCATTTAAATTCAAATATCATCTTTTTAAACTTTTAAAATCTAAATAATATATTGAATTATAATCGAGAAAGCCAAAAAGGTAGTTTTTACTTCCAAAGCGTAAACGAAGGCACTCATAGAAGAAGGTATGTTGAGTAAACAACACACCTTTGCTTGCATCCACCTTTCATTGGAACATTGAATAGGTGCAGTGGTTACACTTGACCTAAAAAACAAGAAGTGCGAAAGTTTGAGGACTTTTAATGTGTAATTTTTTCAGTTATGCCAACACCGGAGATCAATGAAGAGCATCGATCATTGTTTCAAGACGCAGTGAAAGGTCAATGGAAAGCTGCTGAGGCAATCCTTGGTATAGATCTCGAACAGATGATGGAATATGCCATGAATGTAGGAAATAAATCCGTTAGTAGGCTTGAATTTGCCGTTATGGCCGCACAAGATGACTATCCATTGGTCGAGACGCTCGTCAAACTCTCGGGTCCAATATACAAAGAATCCATTTTGAGGAGTGCCCTCTACGATGCTGCCCGAAGAGGAAGCATAATGATGGTAAAGGCAATAGTAAACGAAGCTCGTTCCGAATCTAATATTGTACCCAATGCCCTGTCGTATGCTATTTCAAATGCTCCTATGCAAAGGGAGATTATCTGGCACCTCGCCAGACAAACAACATCCGCCCCAGATTTTAACACCATGAGCTGCCTTATTCTAGCCGGCCATTTGGGTATGATTTCACACTCACTCATCTTAGAAGAAACTGTATATCAATCCTAAACTTATTATACATATGCTAATTCAGTTCTTAAATTTCTATTTTATCAATTTAGTTATAAACTTTTGCCGAAATTTCAATGTAGTCCTTCCATCCAATTTTTCCCTGCAGCTGAAGTGGCAGTGTGGCACTTAGGACAGCCATCGTAACAGTGACAATTTCTAGCAAAAATTAACTTGAAGGACTTATTGGAAATTCGCGTAAAGGTTTAAACTAAATTGATAAAATTGAAAAGTTTATGATTAAATCAACATCCGTATAAAAGGTTTAAGAGTGATTGAGTAATTTTTCCCTTATCTTATCTCACTTCCTTGACTGTTTACTTAAATTAATTTTTTCACTCTTGTGTCTCAATAGACATAGGCTTGTTTTTAGCTCGCACATACCCCGACGAAGTGACATCCAAAGATAACATAAACCGTAGCTTGTTGGGAGACTTGGCGAAGATGAAGTCTTACTTCCGTAGCGGAGATAGACTCAATTTTTGGGAAAAATGTATTTACAAATGTAGGTACTTCTTGCACATATAGATATGTAGAATTTGAGCAATTCTATTCACATGGTGTTCACTCTATCTATTCTTATTTTTAGATATCCATGTCGATACATCATTTGACAACCCCGAAGATACAGAGATGGCTCGAGGTATTTCTATTAATCTACGTAATATCTAAATTAAGAGACAATGATTACATCTATGTATACAAATTATTATCTAAACCATGATGTATGCCACGACTAATATCTACTATAACATTTGGGAAGTTAGTTGAGAAGTCTTACTCAATGTCAAATTGCCAAGTAGAATTATCAAGAATTGTAGATTTGAATTAAGGTCATAGAGGTGGATTGATCCAAGTTGTGCTCTAACAAATTTAAGCATTATTATATCTAGTTACACGTGAAATCTTCATTCATGAGTGTCATATGTATCTTTTTGTTTGCCGTCAATTCCTAATTTCCTGATATGATTCTTCTCTCCTCTTCGTGGTAGTCCAACCAGCACATAAGTGGTTCAAGACATCACTCTGGAATCATGCCACTAAACAAGGTATTCAAACCTGCCATGGTTTCTACATAAAAGGCACCTTATTTTATCCATAGTTAGAGATCTCGAAATTCAAAGTTTAAAATTGACATTTTCAGAATATTACTATGAGATCATTGTTTTACCAATATCGACCTGCTCTTGATTCATATATTATGATACAACTTGATTCAATTCAAAGTCTAAACAATAAGTATTCATTAGGTGAATCTGTAAAAATTATCAATCGAAAACAGATTTATTGATCAATCGCTGAATCTACCCATTTTTCATAAAGAAAGGAACTCTTTTTTTCTCATGACATTGGGTGCATTCGTGGATAGATGCATCTATCCTACAATGCATGCATTTTGATTTTTAAGCCGCATGTAGTTTGCTTTCCTGAATCCACGATTTTCTTCTCAACTACTATATATACATGAGAACCTGGCTAAAATGTGATAGCCTCTTTAACCTTTTGATTCCTCATTGTGGGAAAAATGTTTATCTGATGTTACATGCAGTACCTTTCATCAAAAGGATTGGAGAATCAAAGTTGAGACACAAATGCTCACTAGAGTTTGCAGAAGAACTTGTTCGGAAGAATAAAAATATGAAACGCCGGGAAATAGTCAAGTTTTTATTGGCTTCAGGCATTATCCTTGACTCTGCATCTAGCGGAACCCATGAAATTGTCACATTATGTCTTGACCAGTTTCCAGAGTTAATGTGGGACAACAATTTCCCAAAAGAATTGATGAGAGAAGTTGTGAACGGACGACAAGTTGAGTTATTTAGACTAGTGAACGCATACAACAGAATTCCAAAACTGAGTGATGACATTTTTACGAACCGCGAACTGATGGAGGCAGTAGTAGAATGGTCACCAAGATGTGTATCAGCAGATGTTCCTGGAGCAGCTTTTCTTTTGCAGAAGGAACTTCAGTGGTTCAAGGTTTGATCATTTTATTTGTTTGTCACCCTTGTGTGCTCTTTTTATCTGAAATTAAATTGATAGGTCTTGGTTATTTTTCTTAAGGCACTGGAAGATAGGAGTGATCCTTCCTTTAAAACGCTGAAATTTAAGGTCGGTTCACCTTATTTAATTGCCGTACTTTTGTTCTTTTTAATTTACGTTTACATTGATAGGCATCCTTTATTTTTCTGAAGGTACTGGAAGATGGGGGTGATCCTTCTTTTAGAAGTCTGAAATTGGAAGAAACGAAAGAGAGGGGAGGGAAAACATACAGGGAAATTTTTGTAGAGCAACGTCAAGATTTGCTTAAAGAGGCAGGAGAGTGGATGAAGAATACATCATCATCTTGTAGCCTCATTGCAACTCTCATTATTGCGGTAGCAATCACTGCAGCTTTTACAGTTCCTGGGGGCTACGACAACAGTACGGGATCCCAATTTTTCTAAAGAAGGACTCATTCATGATATTCGCATTTGCAGACGCTCTCGCTCTCTTCTCCTCTATCACTGCCACACTGATGTTCTTGGCCATTGTTACTCCATGCTACACATTCGAAGATATTCTCCACTCGCTTCCAAGAAAGATGATAATGGGCATCACTTCTCTCTTCCTCTCTTTGGCCTTTACGTTGGTGGCGTTCAGCTCTGCTCTTACAATCATCCTCAACGAAAGATTTAAATGGATTTACATCCCAATAACCTTGCTGGCTGCCATCCCTGTTTGTTTTTTCTTATACGTACAGTCTCCCTTGTACGTTGAAATGGTCAAATCCATCTATTGGCCTCGCCTCTCCCAGCCACCGAAGCCTAGGAAGAAAAGAGGGCGAGGCTTCTTCAATTTCAGTCGAAAATTCTGTCCGACCAAAGCGTCATGAGGTTTATACAATGATGACTCTTTAATTTTGAATCATGTTGCTGATGCTTTGTTTGATGAATATATTTGGATAGTAATAGTTGTTTCTTTCATAATAATATGATTCTTAAATTCTGATGCATGTTACTTTCATGCTTAGTTTGAAAAATATATATTTGGATAGTAATAGTTGTGTTCCTTTACATGTGAGGATATGAGTAAGAGTTGTTTTTTTTTTCTTTTCTTTTCTTTTTTTATAACCCAGGAAACCCTGAAAGCCGACATCCGGCGGGAAGAACCTGGGGCCCCACAGAGGAAACCACCACCCCCGCGGAACGGGTAAGTCGCCGAGCATCTCCGCGGCGAGTCGAACCCTCTCCCTCCGAGGAGGGGTCAGTGGGTCCCCCCCACGATTGGGGAAGACTTTGCCAGCGGAGCCACCGAGGCCGGTGGTAGTAAGAGTTGTGTTGTTTCACATGTAAAGGACTTGAATTTTGATTGATATATACGAGAGAGACTTTCTATCATGATATTAAAGGACGCAATCTTCGGGATATTAAAGGGTGCAAATGGCGAAGGGCATAATTGGAGCAGAAAAGTTCCGAAACACCCTCTTGAGCTTCACATTTTTAATTAGTGTTTAGATTTATCGACTAAACGAAATTAAAGCAATAAGATCTCAACCAATATTATGCTGATGGTTTTGATATTCCTCCACTTAGTTTCATCTAAAACCACTAAACTTAAACTCATACTAAAGAGCTAGCCTCAGACTCATTCTAAATGAGGAGGCAAACATTCGTTATAAACTACTCATTTTTTCTTGGAAAAACATCATCATATATCTGAAGTTTAAGAGTGGTATTATTAGCTTGACAAGATGAACTAGTTATGTGAGTATCTTCTCCACTTGCCACCTTATGGATTAGAAAATTTCTAATACCATGAAGGAACCATGGATCCCAAAGACAGGGAAATCACCAAAAAAAAGTAGTAAATCTGTTACAACTCAATTTTGAATTTTCAGTTGTATCATTTAAGTCCTAAACTTTTTGCATTTTTTCAATAGAATTTATATGGCCAATTTTGGTCAAAAATCATTAACATGACCATTAGCCCTCTTATGTCGCATAACTAACGCTGATATGGACATTATTTAATTTTTTATTTATTTGTTCTTTACTTTCCTTTTTTGGACTAAGGGCCAAACAAAGGTCATTGGCCAACTTTTGCCAGCCACAAGAGAGGGGCCATGTGCCCTCACCGTGGCTAGAGAGGACATCAAGCAAGGGCCACCACACCCTCGCCAACCATAGCGAGGGCCCACAAGCCCTCGCCTAGAACATCCTATGAGGGCATTGCGATCCTCAACCAATGCTAGTTGGTCCTCACTCTAAAAAAAAAAAGAGTAGAGAAAAGAGAACAAAAGAATTATTAAAAATTACCCAGGTCAACACGATTGGATCACATAGCATAGCCATCGTCTGTGTTAGTAATTTCCATCCAAAATTGACTTAATAGACTCAATTAGTAAAATGTAAAAAGGTTTAGTACTCAATTGATACAATTGAAATATTTAGAACTAAATTAGTACAAGTGTAATGTGTTTAGGACTTTTTTCATAATTATCCCCTTGAGACAAATTTGCTATCCCATAAATATACGGCTACCTCAGCCTTATATAAGGTATTGCCTTTTAGCCTTCAGACACCATAAATCTGGATCATAAAACTTTAGAATTTAGATTATTTTTGTTTGTGGACGAGTAGTTACTTCCATGAAACCATTACATCCTCGAAATAACTACCAACTTTCTTCTCACGGAAAAAAACAAAACTATACACTTTCTTTTCATGCATAACCACCCAACGTACACGCTACTGCTTCTAGCATATGTAGAATCGAGATCCTCTACATTAAGGGCGCAAATTTACGTCTAATTTACCAAAATAACAAAGACATAATGCCATTGCCGAAAACTCAAATTACAACCTATTCTAAGCAATACAGCGGGAGCCTCCTCCCCAATGGTCTCAGAAACAGTTTCAGGCAAACAAACCGGGCAAGAATCAAGAAAAGGGCAGTGGAGAAGTTCATGAGCAGCTTTGTTCCTCTCTTGGTATCCACTCCAAATTCCAGGAGCTATACGACGGCTGAAGAAACATTGTACTGCAGGAATTATAATGTGGTTCGTCATGTTGAAAAACGTCAAACTGGTTTTAGAAGAGCTCCTGAATCTTTTAAAAGCATATAACTTGTTCACATGGCTGAGATTTATCATCTTTTTTTTTTCCTCGTCCTTCCCAAGTTCCCACACATCCGTGGTGTAACTGCCGTACTTCTTCTTCTTCCTCCTCCCCGAACCAAACGTTCCGGCCATTAGAGTTGTTCTGCTCGTCTGTCACCACCACAATCTGTCGTGGTAACCCACATCCTGGCCACTCGATCTTCTCCACTCCGCTCATCTCTCTCTCTCTCTCTCTCTCTCTCTCTCTCTCTCTCATGCCCGAGGCCATGGAGATCAAGGTGGCCATTCGTGTTTATGAAGGTCTCTGCGGTAGCACGAGGCCAACGGCCTCCACGGCCGTAATTTGGATTGACATTAGAATGTAATTTTAAGCGTGTTTGAGGGAAAGTGCTACCAAAGATGGATTATCTCCAGATCTTATTCGTGTTCACAATGAGCATGGTGATTGATGATCCCTGGACATAAACAATAACAAAATAATTCTACTCTAGGCGCTAGGTATTTTGACCGTATTTTAGTGTTCATATATAAATTAATTTTCATATATGCGATTATCCAAGAGCAGGGTTAACATACCGACATGAATACTTCATACAAACCATTTATCCTCTAAATCTTCTTAATTATATTAGGATTTCGCAAATTTCAAGATGTCACGCTTCTACTGGCAACGAGGGGGGAAAAAGGAAAACATTGCTGATGACAATGCACTTATTTCTTTAAATGTACACCATAACTAATGGAGAATTTTAGATGCGTGAATTGTGTAGATCCGAATGCTGCCAAACCTCCTTTGTCCAAGAGCAGTAGAAAAACATGTGTTCGATGGTTTCCTGGGTTTGTTGATCACATAGTGTACAAGTAGGATTTAGAATAATATGTCATTTAAACGGGTTGTCTTTAGTTGCAAGGGAGTTATGGTAAACGACCATAGAAAATGTCGGATTTTAGGCTCTGTGCGCATTGTCCATAATCGCGTCCATAGTGTCCTGTTATGGCTGAAGGTTGTTGAGGCTGCTTGGTTGTTGTTGTTAGTGCGGTAGTGATGAGGGATTGATAATTGCTCTTCACTGAATGAATTATGTTCTTTGTTGCTGCCCATATGAGCTGGTCAGAAGTAATTGCTAGCCGTATAGGAATTTTGATAATCTCATTAGCAATACTCTCTTCATAATGCTGCTGTATGAGTGGGACATTCCAGGATTGGTGGTTAGGGTCGATGAGATCAGCCACCAATTCCGGTTCGTCTCTTGCACGAGGTCCCGGTAAGGGGCCTATAGGTAACCATCGATCCCTTCGAATTTGGATATGCTTACCATCGCCCACAGACCAACACAAGTTCGGTCGAAATGCTTCTCTGCCTATAATGAGACTTCGCCAGCCCCAAGAGGGGCGACACCCATTCACTGCATGTAGAAATGTTGTGTTTGGGAAATAGAGTCCCTTAAAAATTTGACTCCATAAGGATAGCGGGCTTTGTAGTAATCTCCAGGCTTGTTTACCCAGCAAGGCATTGTTGAAAGCCATTAAGTCGTGAAAACCCAGACCTCCACTATGCTTATTGAACTTTAATGCTTCCCATTTCTGCCAATACACCCCCCTTTTACTGACATCATTCTTCCACCAAAAACTAGAGATACGCTGTTCTAGGCCCTTGCAAATAGATTGAGGAAGTTTGAAAACTAACATTGCATACTGGGGAATAGCCTGCACCACCGATTTAATAAGGACTTCTTTCCCCCCTTTTAATAAAAGGCGTTCTTTCCACCCTTCCATTTTTGCAGTTGCCCTTGCTAAGATCCAAGAGAACATTTCTCTTTTCAATCGTCCCCAGTCCGAGGGTATACCCAAGTACTTGCCGTATCGTTGTAGTATAGGAACCCGGAGTTCCCTTGTTAAGTTTTCCTGCAAGGGTCTTGGACAATATTTGCTACAAAACATTCCTGATTTGTTTCTGTTGATGACCTGTCCTGTAGCTAGACAATATTGATTCAGAAGATTGGACATATTCTGACATTCAGTGATAGTACCTTCTAGAAAAAAGACTGAATCGTCATCAAAAAATAAATGGGATAGGATTGGGCAAGTTTTATTCCTTTCAAATGGCCACTATGAACCGCTTGGGTAATTAAGGTAGAAAGAACATTGGCTACGAGCACAAAAAGATAGGGAGAAAGTGGATCACCTTGACGCAATCCCTGTGTAGGCTGGATATAAGGTAGTAGTTCGCCATTAAAGCATACGCTGAGAGATGGTGTGGTTATACATTGCAAGACCCAGAGAACCCAACTACGATGAAAACCCAGTTTAAGCAAATAGTCTCTCAGAAAGTCCCACTCCACTCAATCATAGGCCTTATGCATGTTTGTCTTGATTAAGATCTTATGCCTGCGCCTCCATTTCCTTGCTTTAAACTAATGCATAACTTCCTGGACGAGCAAAATATTGTCTTGAATCTGTCGTCCACTTACAAAAGCAACCTGTTCCTTTGCTATAAGCCGTGGTAGCCATGGTTTTAATCTATTTGCAAGAATCTTTGAGATGATCTTATATGCATAGTTGCATAGACTGATTAGCCTATATTGGTCAAGCCTTTCAGGGTGGCAGGTCTTAGGGATCAAAGCAATGATAGTCCGATTAAGGTTTCTGGGTAGTATACCTGAATGAAAAAAGTCTTCCACTAACCTTAGAAGATCAGCCTTTACGATTTCCCAGTGTGTTTGGTAGAACAGTCCACTTAATCCGTCCGGGTCTAGAGCTTTAGAAATCCCCAATTGGAAAGTCGCCTTACGCACCTCTTCTAGAGTAACCGAAGCAATTAACTGGGAATTCATATCGGGAGTGACGACTTGAGGGCATTGATCCAAAACAGGGCCATAGGCACGAGACCCCTCTGAAGTATATAACTGCAAGAAAAAAGAATTCGTCATCTCCCTTAAAGCGTGAGGATCCCACACCCATTCATGGTTTTCATCCTGGAGCATTGTTATCCTGTTTCGTTGGCGACGTTGGATTGTTGAGGTGTGGAAAAATTTCGTGTTCTTATCCCCCCAACTCAACCAATTGATTCTAGATCGCATGGCCCAGAATTGCTCCTCTTGTTGCCTGATGAATTTTTTCTTTTTTATGGGCCTGAGTTGGCTCGTCATGGGCGCGGCCCGTGAGTTGAGGGCCCATGGAGGAAATTATAAAAGATAAAGGGAAAATCTGGAGGCGGTTAATTAATAGAAAATTACGTATTTTGTAAAAGAAAGATTACGCTCTCTCTGTGATTACGCTCTCTGTCTTCACATCTTCTCCTACCGCTTTCTCCCGAAGAGAAGAATTCTCCTCTGAAGAACAATGTTCGATTTCCTTCTCGAATTGCAACATCAGTGTTTAGTCTATGGACAAAATGTACGCTTAATCCCGTGGTGTACTTTTGATCGGTGATTCATATTTGTTTGTTTTTCGGGGCTCACTTCCGCTACGTCGTTTTAGGGGTTCAATTTAGTGTCGAATCCGATTTAAGGTATAAGCAATTCCCAACATTGGTATTAGAGCCCTTGTTCATGTTTCCCGACCCCTTTTTTTATTATTTTTGATTAATTTTTGGTCAAAATTCTAGAAAAATCACTGTTGGTCGATCGGGGACGGAAAAACCTAACACCCGCATACTGTTCGCCTTGTTTTGTGATTTTGTGCAAGTCAAAGTTCGTTTTTGAAAGTACAGAGATGAAGCTCTCGTCGATATCCCCCGCGAAAAAGCACGTTGAACGCGCTGTTTCGCCCAGGCACGTGCGACGCACGCGCGCGCGAAATGGCGCGTCGATTGCACCATTTCGGCCCTAGCGCGTGCCTCGCACGTGCCAGCTGACATCATCGTGACGTCAGCCAGGCACATGCCGGTCGGTTCGTCCGACTGGCCCGACCGAGCGACCAGTCCGACCCGACCGACCGTTGACCGCGACCGTTGATTGACGGTTGACGGTTGACCCGTTGACTTGACCGTTGACTAGCTGTTGACCGTTGACCGAAAAAAAATGTGTTTCTTTTTCAATTATGTCCATGTGGATTATATGTAATCCATTTTTTGTTCTGCATTGGTTGTAGGAACAATGCCTCCCCGTAAGCCACACGCATCTGTGCGCACAATGTCAGATGAACAAAAGGAAAAGCTTTCAGGGTTGATAGCCAATTTGAATCATTATCGGTGAGAGAGTGACGACATAATTGATCATGTTGTAGAGGTCAACAACAAAATTCAAGAAGTCATTTGGAACGGTTATCTCATGCCAGATACTCAGATAGTGCGATTCTTTATGAACATTCTTCCATTAGAATGGCAAGGAGTGTTGAATCGCCTATGGGAGGTCAAAGGTTTTACTAGATATAAGGAGCTAGTAATGGAATTTGTAGATGAATATCATCGGGTTAGAGCCACAAAGACTGCGATCCAAGGAATGACTTCGATTAAGCGGGGAATGAATGTTCGTAGGAAAAATTCTAAGGGATATTCGTCTGTTTTTCTGTGGCTGTCAAGAATGCCCGAAAATTTTACAGAGGAAAAGAAAAAGAAATTGAACCTAGTAGAAACTTTCCCTATCCGTTGTATAATGCATTGGTTTTAGCTGCTTCGAGATTTTTTATTTATTTAGTGTTTTTTTTTTTTTTGTGGACATCTTATGTAATGTTTTCTATCTAATTGTTGTTGGTGTGGCAACTGATATGTTAGTTGTATAATGTGAAGGCATTATTATTATATCATTGTTTGATATCAAATATTATTTGCTTTCTGTTATTAATGACCGTTGTGGGTAGTTCATAGAAGTTTTTGTAGCTTCATAGAATTTATTTTGCATAGACAATTATATTAATGATAGTTTTAAGCTAGGATTTCTTGGAAGATAATTGGAAACATAGTGACCTTTCTGGTCACAGTTGTAACATTTCACCATTGAAATATTCTTCACACAAGGACGTTTTCTTTTCTATCGATTAACCGGCTCCAAATTTTCCCTTTATCTTTTATAATTTCCTCCATGGGCCCTCAACTCACGGGCCGAGCCCATGATGGGCCAACTCAGGCCCATCAAAAAGAAAAAGAAATTGAACCTAGTAGAAACTTTCCCTATCGTTTGTATAACGCCTTGGTTGTAGCTGCTTCGAGATTTTTTATTTATTTAGTGTTTTTTTTTTTGTGGACATCTTATGTAATGTTTTCTACCTAGTTGTTGTTGGTGTGGCAACTGATATGTTAGTTGTATAATGTGAAGGCATTATTATTATATCATTGTTTGATATCAAATATTATTTGCTTTCTGTTATTAATGACTGCTGTGGGTAGTTCATAGAAGTTTTTGTAGTTTCATAGAATTTATTTTGCATAGACAATTATATTAATGATAGTTTTAAGTTATGATTTTTTGGAGGATGATTGGAAACATAGTGACCTTTTGATTCTGAAACCTTACTTAATTATTAATTGATATGATGGGTTTGTGCAAAATAGATGCATAAGTGATAGGTATTAATATTTCGTGCATATATGTCTGATATGTTCAGATCAATGGATATTTCGTGCAACTAAGAACATAATTGCTGATTTGAACAAAGAAGTCAAATTGAACGGCGAGAATAGTGAAATATTGAATATGAGAATTCGATATGTGCTGGAAAAGCAAGAAGCACTAAAAGCTCTTGACCATGTTATGGAAGATCTTGAGAATGATGTGCACCACCTTGAGCTAGCTGATCATCGCCTCAAGGCATTTAAGCAGGATACAGATATTTGCTGTGTTGCTTTCAGCTCAGAAGGGGCTTCAAGCTTTAAGTGCAAGCGCATTGATTCGTTCAATATGTGGGAAAACAAGGGATCAAGTCCTTTTTGCAAGAAACCAAGAATTAACCAACAGAAGAGAGGAAAACGTCCTCGTGTGAAGAATATTTCAAGAGTGAAATGTTACAACTGTGACCAGAGGGGTCACTATGCCCGCGATTGTCGCGAGCCAAAGAAGGTACACACCCCTTATACTATTGGAAACTTTGCATATGTGTCAAGTTCTGTATTCTTGATTGAGTCTAATCCTTTGTGGACTGTAAATTCAAGAGCGACGGACCATGTAGCGAAGGATAGAGAATCCTTCGTAGAATTTCGACGAGTTCCAACTGGAACTAAGTAGATCTATGTAGGAAATAACTCCAGAGCTGAAGTTAAAGGTATTGGTACCTGCCAATTGAACATGTGTGGTGGACGCACCTTATTCCTACATGATGTGTTGTATGCTCCAGAGATTCGTCGAAATTTAGTGTCTGTTTTGGTGTTGGTTAAGTTTGATTTTAATGTGAACTTCCATAATAATGGTGTAAATTTGTATTTGGATACAAACTACTATGGTTGTGGTTATTTTCTGGATGGTTTCATTGTATTAGATATTGACTATGTTAATGCAAATGCTTATTCCCTTCTCACGTCTCCTAATTCATATGATAATTATGTGAATGTGTGGCATGCTAGATTTGGTCATATTGGCCAACAATGTATAAATAGACTAGCCAAAGAGGGCTTGTTGGGCAACATTGAAAAAGTCGATTTGCCCATATGTGAGCATTGCCTAATAGAAGAAACGACAAGGAAATCATTTGGAAACAGTAAAAGAGCTGAATTTCCTCTGCATTTAATCCATTCTGACGTCTGTGGTCCAATGAATGTGAGAGGAAGGTATTGGGGCTATTTATTTCATCACTTTTATAGATGATTATACTCAATTCGGATATGTCTATTTGATTTCTCATAAATCTAAAGCATTAAGTTGTTTCAAAAGGTTTATGAACCTGGTAGAAAATCAATTAGACAAGAAAATAAAAGCATTGAGATCCAATCGAGGTCGAGAATATTTAGCTGATGAGTTCAGAAAATTATGTGATGAAAAAGGAATAGAAAAACAGTTGTCTATTCCATATATCCCTCAACAAAATGGTATTGTGAAGAGAAGAAACAGAACCCTACTGGAAATGGTTAGGTCCATGATGGCACATGCTAACTTACCCATCACTTTTTGGAGTGATGCGTTGTTAACTGCTGCCTATTTACTTAACCGAGTGCCTTCCAAATCAGTTACTTCCACTCCATATGAGTTATGGACAGATAGAAAACCGGACTTAAGTTTTCTTAAGTCATGGGGTTGTGCTGCCTATACTCATGAGTCCTTTCACAAGTTTGGGAAATTTGGTCCTAGAGGAAAGAAGAGTATTTTCATAAGATACTCTGAACACTCAAAAGGATATGTATTCATAGGTGAGCAGGAAAGTGAAAGTATAATTGAATTTGAATCACGGGACGTCACATTTTTAGAGAATGAATTTCCTAAGAAGAGCGAAATAGGTGAAGAACACTCTCTATTTGAAACCTTGGATCAAGATAATGAATATAATAAAGTTTGTCCAAGTGGGAGTAACATGAGAAGTAATGAATTTGATTCAACTTACTCTCAATTACAACCACAAGATGAGATGATATCGTCATTATCTAATCCGAGTGGGAGCATAATGGGGAATGATGTACAAAGTGCACAATCTCCCATGCGGCAAACAAGTCGCAAAAGTATTCCCCGTCGACGTTTTGACATTGAAGGGGAAACTTTTATGGTTGCTCCACAAGATGAAGATGAGCCAAGAAATCTTAATGAGGCTCTAAATTGCCCTAGTAAGGAAAAATGGATGCATGCAATGAGAGAGGAAATTGAGTCAATGAAGTCAAACCATGTTTGGAAACTGGTTGATATTCCAAAAGGACGCAAAGCTATTAGGAACAAGTGGGTTCTCAAAATAAAGCGTAAAGCTGATGACTCGATAGAGAGATATAAAGCTCGCCTTGTGGCGAAGGGGTATAATCAACAGGAAGAAATTGATTATGAAGAAACATTTTCTCCTGTGGTAAGATTTACCTCGATTTGCATTATTCTAGCAATAGTGGCTAGTATAGATCTTGAGTTACATCAAATGGATGTAAAGACCACTTTCCTCAATGGAGAATTAGATGAAGAAATATATATGGAACAACCTGTTGGTTTCATTACAAAAGGCCAGGAAGAAAAAGTATGTCGACTTTTGAAATCGATATATGGTCTTAAGCAGTCGTCAAGACAGTGGTATATACATTTTCATAATACCATAATGGCATATGATTTTACAATGATTGATGAGGATCATTGTGTATATATCAAAATATCCAAAGATCAATTTGTGATCATATCATTATATATTGATGATATACTAATTGCTGGAAGCAATATGGAGTTTGTTGACACTGTCAAGAGTTGGTTATCTTCCAACTTTGAGATGAAAGATATGGGTGAGGCTGCATACATCCTTGGAGTTAAGATTTCAAGAGATCGTTCGAAAAGATCATTATCTCTTTCGCAAGAAACATACATAAATAAGGTTCTTGAACAATTTCGTATGCAAGATTGTAAACCCATTGATACTCCTATTGCAAAAGGTGAAGGATTAAGCCATAAATTATATCCAAAGACTCCACAAGAAAAGAAACAAATGAAACATGTTCCTTATGCTAGTGCTGTTGGGAGCTTGATATACGCTATGATGTATACAAGACCTGACATATGTTTTGCAGTTAGAATGGTGAGTAGATACCAATCTAATCCAGGTCAAGCACATTGGAAAGCCGTTAAGAGAATACTGAGGTATCTGAAGGGAACTGCTGATTATACGCTGAGTTATCGAGGAAAGGATCTGCGACTCGAAGGCTATTCTGATGCTAATTGGGGAGGAGATTTAGATGAAATGAAATCTACCTCAGGATTTGCTTTCTTATTGAACAATGGCGACATATCATGGAGCAGTAAGAAGCAATGTGTATAGCCTTGTCCACAATAGAAGCTGAGTTCGTGGCATTATCAGCAGCGGTACAAGAAGGAGTTTGGCTTAAGAGATTTTTGGATCATTTAGGTGTTATTGAGAAAGCTGCAAATCCATTATTGGTTAACTGTGATAACCAAGCAGCTATAGTGTACACCAAAGATCCAAAATATCATGACAAGACCAAACATATAGATACCAAGTATAACTTTGTCAAAGATATGGTGGCACAAAATGATGTGAACTTACAGTACATATCTACGCATAAAATGGTAGCAGATCATATGATAAAGCCAATACCTAGAGATGTGTTTTGTGATCATGTAAAATCTCTAGAATTGCGTAGAGTCTGATATACTGGATATTGTATTTTCCCTGAGTAGTTCACATTTAATGAATTTGTGTTTTTCATCATTAATGCCTATGAATCTTGTTTGACATTTATGCATCTTAATGCTCAGTGCATTACATTAAGTTGAGAAAGTATGTCGGACAGATAAGATATTAGCCCACTCACACGAGTAATCGCCTCTATTTACTATGTAATAAATAGAGATGAGACGGTTTTTAAGCTTATTATCTAGGTGATAATCAAGAGCTCAAGCTTAAAATATATATGTCGTCTTAACTAAGTGTTAAAATGAGGACATGATATGTACTATGTCCGAAAGGAAAATACCCCACATATTTTACTTTATCTGTCTAAGATGCCAGATGTGAGTTCTGATGAATTTTGTGAATTAGTAGATACGTGAACTTAAGTTAGACATTGGGTATGTCTGAACTATCATCTGTACGGTACTGATGGTGTAGACATACGCTCCATGGGAAAGGAGTTAATACCGTAATACATATTTCATACTACGTATGCATGAGACGACCAATAAGAGTGGCAAAAGTTTGATCTCAACTTTTATGCCGTGTGACACTCTTGAGAAAAAGAGTTCCTCAATTTTAATGCCCTCGTGACTTTTTACTTATTCTCAAGATTTCTATTCAATGATTGCTATCTTAGGATGTTGCCAATGATCATGAATTGATTCGATCTAATGGGACATTTCTAGAAAAGCAAGTTGAACTGAAATTGAGAGTTTGAAGGAAAGAGAAAAATCGAATTTGGAGAATCACATTGTAGTTTTGTATTTACTGGTCGACCAATTATGACTGTCTTTGGGATAATCATAATTGTGAATACAATATATATATATATATATCATTATTTAAAAGAGATCAAGAGAGATATAAATGTGATCGATCGATCTATGGTACTACATACTAAATTTACTCGGAATGTCATGCCCATTATGAGCTGCTAATATTCCTAATAGATGTATGGCAACAAGCTCTCCAAGTATGCTGGTCGCACGGACTATTCACCAATATGAATGTTGCAGTGAGGAAAAGAGGATTCTGTTCGGCCCACCATGTCAAGTGGAAGTTAATGTTTTTTTTCAATTGATGGGCCTAGTAGGGCCCGACCGCCCATATTGGTTTTGGCCCACCATGTGCGAGTGGGAGATGATGGATTTTTTCTTTTTGATGGGCCTGAGTTGGCCCGTCATGGGCCCGACCCGTGAGTTGAGGGCCCATGGAGGAAATTATAAAAGATAAAGGGAAAAACTGGAGGCGGTTAATCGATAGAAAATTACGTATTTTGTAAAAGAGAGATTACACTCTCTCTGTGATTACGCTCTCTGTCTTCACGTCTTCTCCTACCGCTTTCTCCCGAATAGAAGAATTCTCCTCTGAAGAACAGTGTTCAGTTTCCTTCTCGAATTGCAACATCAGTGTTTAGTCTGTGGACAAAAGGTACGCTCAATCCCGTGGTGTACCTTTGATCAGTGATTCATATTTGTTTGTTTTTCGGGGCTCGCTTCCGCTACGTCGTTTTATGGGTTCAATTAAGTGTCGAATCCGATTTAGGGTATAAGCAATTCCCAACATTGCCATATATGTCTAATTTCGTCCCGTATATTAGAAGCTACCACTGCCTCATTGGTGGTGATATTTGGATTGTTAGTGATGTCTGTCAACCGTTGGTGTAGTGAATTGATTTGTAGATGGCCGTTCTTGAATTTCGCATGACTTCAATCTTGTAATGCCCTCGCTACAGCTTGTATCTTGTGCACTAATACTGGTTGACCATGGTAGATAGAATTCCAGGTCCGATAGATAATGTCTTGGCATTCAAGATCCTGATTCCAATATGCTTCATACACAAATTGTTTACTGCCTTTTCTAGTCGGTGGGGTTGTGGTTAGTAAAAGGGGACTATGATCAGATCCCACAGCCGGCAGTGCCACAACTTCAGCCTCAGGATATAAAACACGCGAGTCAGAAGTACACATAACTCGGTCTATACGTTCTTTGATGAGCTCGTCCCCTGCTCTATTATTCGACCATGTATATCGACAACCTTTGCTCTCCACTTCCATTAGGGAACAATCATTTATAAGAGACCGAAAGGACGAGAGTCTAAAGGGAGCTGCTGGCTACTTGCCCACCTTTTCCCATGGGTATAGAATGTCATTAAAATCTCCTGTACAAACCCATGGCCAGGTATTGGAGGTACTGATCAGCCGTATCTCTTGCCATAATGATTGTTGCTTGTGATAGGAATATGGGGCATGGACATAGGTAATGCGCATAGTTTTGTCATCAGTCAAGTCCTTGCATATCATGTCAATATAATCATCGAAAGAATCTATCATATCTATAGATAAGCTGTTATGCCAAAGAAGCGCCAGGCCCCCTTTCATACCAATAGGGTTGCGCACAAAAACATTCTGGAATCTTAAGCGCCGTTGCAAGCTTGTGAGAACCGGTTCAAAATTATTGGTCTCCATTAGAAATACCAAGTCAGGCTTATCCTTAGCCACTAAGGCCTTAAGGGCTTGAACTGTCAGGGAATTGCCCAGGCCCTGACAGTTCCAACATAGTAGCTTCATTTGCTTGTGGGTGGCTGTTTAGGGCCAGCCATCACCGCCCATTGGGTCATTTCTTCTGCGACATAAACTGGCGTCTCCATCAATTGATTGTCATCAAAATCTGAAAGGGCTGAATGTCGTGTCTCATAGGATGAATACCTTCTCTGTTTCTTAGAAGTAGACGCGTGAATTGAACAGGGGTGGATTCTTGATTGACTTCCCTCCTCTCTTACAATCAAAGATTTGAAAGCAAACACTTGCGAATTGGAATAGCCCCTCAGACTCTCTCAACAAAAACAAACGAAAAATGGAGTAGCTTTTCTAGAAAAAGGAACATGTTTATAATAGAACGACAAAGTAATGTATCTCGTAAATTGACACAACCGTTAGATTAGACAGAATAGTTAATCTTCTAACGGATACATTTGTCTAAAAGGTTAACCTTTATTAAAATGAAATTTCAAAATGGTTTAATTGCAACTTTTCAAGTGCTCGAGTGTCCAATCAAGATTGGACATATTCATGTCTATCCAGTCCTTTATGCCCACTTGAGAGATCATGCCTTCGAGCAACACTTACATGGTTCTTCTCATATTTAAGCCAAATAGTTTCCTCCTACTTTTCCTATGTATAACTCTTTTTCCCACATTCATATTATAATCTTCTAACAACCCCATATGGGTGCCAGCTTCTCTGCTGTCCTATAAAGATCAGTTTCTATCGTAAGTGATTATGTTATTCTACAGCTACTTTTAATAATTCCATCGAAATATATGAACACATACAACACTCGACACCATCGTGTCTGTTCACGAGATATGAAATAAATGTTTAAATAAATTTTTGAATCTTTGCTCTATCATTTACTCAAGAACGTCAGCTTTGAGCTGAATCATGTAATTTTCTTGTGTTGTATCTTGGCTTCTGTTTTTAAGGCCTTTTGATAGCGCAAGGTTTTAGTTGAGAGACTCAGTTTGGAGATGATTGTATGTCGGGAAGTTCGAATTGCTACTTGTCCTTAGTTAACATTCTTACATTGAAGAAAAATTGTTAATGGAATAAAAACTAGCACGTGGTTGGTACCTTCGTTTTCTCATGCCTCAAGTCATGGAGTTGTTATGTTGACTTCAACATTTTTTATTACTTGCTGCGTCGCCGTGGCCGGTGGTTCGTGCTCACAATGAGCATGGTGATTGATGATCCTTGGACATAAACAATAACAAAAACTATTTTCTGTATTGATTGCTCTATGGCTGGAGACCTCGCTTGATTTGACCTTAATTCTACATGGAAAAGATAACGAAAGGCTACTAAATAGGCTTGAACAGGGTGTGAGTTAGGCCAGTACAATACCTAATCTAGAGATCAACTTGCATAATGTTAGTCCCCAGTTTTTCGAACTAGGGATCGACCCTATTGAGCCTAAGACCATAGACTGAACTAACCCTATGGGTCTAGTCCCGTTCTAAGGTCAACTTAAGACAAACCAATTCTTTTTTTTTTCTTTTTTTTTTTTTTTGCTTCAATTTTGTATTCCTTGAAAGGACATATGTATTCTTTGAAATCGCATATTCATTTATGATATGTAGTAACTAAACGATGAACATTGGTATAAATCAAATAGAAATCTAACATAAGGCAACAACATAAATCTCCACTTGCCAAAACAACAAACTTTAGAAGACAAACATGTAAAATTATTTAAACAATAAAAAATAGAGAATCGCAAATGGGAGGGAAAGTAATCGGAGGCAAAAGCGCAAAAGAAAGGGGAAGAGAATCGGTTGCTAAGTTCAAATGAGTAGAGAGACAATGAAAAAACTACCTCCAAAAATATAGATGCGGAGGATTTCGACAATAATTTTAGATTGAGGGAGAGAGTGAGATTGTGAGAGAGGAAAACACAAGAAGAGGAGGTGCATTTATAGTTGTATATTTAGGGTTTGGACTCCCCAAAAAAAAAAAAAAAAAGATAATTATCAGGTTGATTTGGGTTGGACCAACCCTAAAGCTTCAGGACTAGGGATTAACCTGCACAGTATGTGTTTTAACCACTTTAGGACCAGGGATCAGTCAATTCCCCAGGAACCGGACTGGAACGGTTGGGCCAGTCCAAGGTTGTTCCAAGATCAACTCTAAACTAATGCTCAGCCTACTACCAACCAATACTTAACCTGTATCACAGTACATCATAAGCGCACCTATACAGAAGAGTCATTCACATCACATGCTAAATTTCTATGATGTTCTTAGGCGACTGCGAAAGGGGAGACTGCGAAAACATTTGATTGAATGCATCTGTCTCATTCTCAACCTAATTTTAACGTGTTTCATTCCAATGTTTTATCTTCTATGGATGGCATTTTCTCATTCACATGTTGGTCTTAACTTACGAGGAATCTTTTTAGTAGCCAATAATATGTTATGATTATATGCGTATTCAACTCATCGTGTTCACAGAAAATGAGTGATGAAATAAATTTTTAAATGCTCGTCCCCATTGACTGATTTTAATATTTTAATTAGGCATCTTTTGGTTAAGAATAATATAACTAAGCATGTGCATAATGAATTATTTTTGTCTAAGGGTCTGTTCATTTAGCAGAAAACAACTTCCAGGAAAATATTTTTCGAAATTTCCGATGTTCGGATGACAGAAAATAAATGGTCAAAAAAAAATATTTTTCGATCAACGGAAAATCTCCTTATGAGATTGTGGAATTTCCTCTTTTGAAAAAGAGGAAATCATTTTCCCAGCCCTACGCCCGCGCTCTCGCGCAATCTTCTTTCCTTACTCATTTACTCTGCTCTCGCGTAATCTTCTTTCCTTACTCATTTACTCTAGAAGCTGCCATTTCTGCCCTCTTTCTCACGAAACCTAGGGTTTCTGATCTCGTCCTCCTCCTCCTTCGACACCGACGATCAGCAGTGGCGGAGCATCCCCTCATCCGGCGGTGCTCGATCTCCGCGACGTGCCTTGCTTCCTCTTCACTGCCGGACCCATTTGCTCGTGATGGCCTTCCTGTTTTTCTTGTGGACTTTTTCCTTTTTGTTTTTTGATTAAATATTGGGAATGACGTATTCTGTTGGAGCAATCAATCGTGGATTGAATCCTGTTTGCTATTGCAGGCTTGTGAGATGATGCAAGACCTTTCACTGCTTGTGATACTCTTTATAAAGGACGAGGGATAGTCTTGAATCAGGTTCATGAAGTTTCTATTTGGTTTTCTGAAGGGCTTGCGCATGTAGACAATCTTCTGTCATAGTGTTTAATAGAATGTGCCATAGAAAATTAGTCTCTCATGGATGGAATTGTGCTGGACTTCATACTTCTGGCATTTTTTTTATTTGCTGCAATTTTTTGCGGTTTCAAGAGTGTCTACTTGACATATTATGACCTTTCTGGCAGTCATTCAGTTTGACAGTGGGATTTAAATGTTGGGCTGAAACATTGTCAAGTTTTAGCCGAACACTAAAAAATATTGTCATTTTTCTGGAAAATGACTTTTGGGAAAATATTTTTCGAAAATGACCCATTTTCCGCGAAACGAACAAATGAATTATTTATTCCTCGTGTCTCCTCGTCCGTCGGGGCAAATGAAAGATGTTCCGTCCTTAATTTTTAAATATGACATCTCCTGCTGGAGCCTTGGCTCCATCCCCAAGTCGATGTATAAATAGAGAAGATCCATGAGACCAGAAAATAATTTCCATTCCAACCAAGTACAAATTACTTCTCTGCTTTCATATTTACATGCTCGCGAGACGGCGAAGAATCCTCCATGGATACCCAACGCAGTTTGACATCGCCAGGTATTTCCGTTCTTTCCTTCTTTGTTCTGATTTGATCCCATGTATGTGTTGCCACTTAGGTTGCACGGACACGCGACACGGACACGCAACACGACACGACTTGACACGTAAAACCCTAGCTCCTTTACCTCCTCCTCCTCGCCGCTCGCCGCATGACCCCTTCCTCTCCTCTTCCTCTCGATCCTTCTCCTCCTCCTCCTCCTCACCGCATGACCCCCTTCCTCTCCGCATGACCCCCTTCCTCTCCTCTTCCTCTTGATCCTTCTCCTCTCCTCCTCGTCGCATGACCGCCTTCCTCTCCTCATCCTCTAGATCTTTGCTTGTTCTCGGTCCTCATCACAATCGTTTACCACCTCGCCTTCGGCCATTTTTCCCTCGCCACTACAACCTCGTCGCCAATCCATCACAGCATCACAATGGCGGCCCTTGCCTCAGTCTATGCTCTTTCTCTAGCCGTCTCTCGCCATTGCTCGCGGCCTCGTCTCTGCTCCCTCACCCTCGCCTCCACCCTCCATCGTCTTCAAACGTGTCGAGCAAAAGTTGACCACATGTCAGAAAATCCGACATGCGTTGACCGCGTGTCCGACCGTGTCTGAGCATGTCAACGTGTCCGACACGCTCCGACACATGTCGAACACGACACAGAAGCACGGACAACATGTCCGTGCAACCTAGGTCGCCACCAAATACCGCTCATTGATGCATTTTCTCGGGCCCAAGGACATGACTATTCCTACTCTTATTACTCAAAGTCACGTCTCCTATTCGACCAAAAAAAAAAGGTCGCATCTCCTAATTTTGTATGACTTGGCTCCACAAGTTCCCTGTCCCTTATAGTTATGGATGATGATGCAATTGCTTTTTGTCAATCCTGGTTCATTTCTTACAAGCATTCAATGACCAACTTCTTTTTGGCAGTCCGAGTTTCTTAAGAGTATTCCAGAAAGTTTCCTCTTACCAGAGATTTTTGTCCAAACAATCACACTGTGAGGACTAATTATTTGCTATGTTTAGTTAATATGCAAATATGCAAATATGCAAAGGGAATTTGCTGCTGATTTCCCTACAAAGTAATTTCATTAAGAGCAAAGGGTAAAACAAATGGGTTCTAAATGGTCGATTACTTATCATTACGAGACTACATGAGACTAATTCTCTGAACACATGATCCTCGAACTAGTCAGTTCACTGTAGTCATCCCCAAAAAAGAAACCATGTAATGTTGTTCTAAGCCAAAAATAACCTGTCAATAGATATGTTTGTCATGTTATAAGAAGTGTAAAGATTACATTAACGAAGAAAACCCACTATCAAACCCATTGACCAAGATACATGGATGGCGAAACGTTTTTGCAACAAAGAAAAGAAAAATATGGATACTGTATGAAAAATTACATCAGTTCCTTCTTGCAACTTTCAAGTCCATCAATAAGTATAATCAATATACTTTATTGAAGAAAAAAAATTCCATGAAATAAATTGGCACGATGAATGTTATTAAGCTTTGTATTCTATATGAATTGTAACTTATAAATATATAGCACTGATCCATGAATTCAATATCATTAAGTTGATTCATTCATTTTAAAAATTCCAAGTACGAGACCACAAACAAACCATGTGGCTATTTTCTGCTTGAATATATGGATTTCGGAACCAAATGTGTCAAGCCAAGTAACAAACTATACAGTATAGACTGTAGCATTGGGTGCCACTAGTGAATTTATTCACTTCACTTTTTGCCTCAAATCGCTGGGCGGTGTATGGCGCCAAATGATAAAACTGCTCTAATTTTTATTCACGGTATCCAGTAACTTCCTTCAATTATTAATTAATCTTTAATTTGCAGAACGACAAGAAAGACGCAAATGCAAAGAATCATCCATGTCGCAAGACAGTTCGGTTTTGGAACCATTGACAGGTTTAATCACTCCTTTCCTTTGGTGTTCTGATTTGATCCAACAGATGGAGAAATTGGAAAATTTTCCTTTTGTGTGTTAATTTCGAAGTAATATAAGTAATACTGTAACCGAAACTATGGATAGATCATGAATTGAAAGTTGCAAATTTCTTTATTTATTGCTTAACAAGTTTCCAGACACTCTGTACAAAATCCTTATAAGAAGGGAGGGTGTGATAACATAATAATCTGTGTAGAACGCAAGGGCATGTTCAATAAAAGAAAATTCTCCAATTTCTTATTTTCCTTTCCAAAATTCTTAATGAAAATACTTTTCAGTAGATATTCTGGTTACCAAGTTTTCAAAATTTTAACCATAAACCTGAAAATTGACCAGAATAGAAAACTAAATAATATTCAAATTCCAACTAAATTATTAGAAATTAAAATTATTCATTTTGTAAAAAAATTGCTTTAAGTTTATTCAGGCATATATCACTTTTTGTTGTTCGTTTACAGAGCGACATGAAAGACGCAACGGTAAAGAATCATCCATGGATTCCCAAGACAGTTCGATTGTGGAACCATTGGCAGGTACAGTCCCTCCTTTCCTTTTTCTTTTCCTGATTTGATCCCGCAGATGGAGAATGTGAAAAATTTTCCCTTTGTGTGTTAGTTTCGAAGTAATAAGTAATATCACAACCAATACTATCGATAGATCATGAATTGAAAGTTGCACATTTCTTTATATATTGCTTAAAAAGTTTCTAGACACTCTTTACAAAATCCTTATTAAAAAAGGGAGAGTGTGATAACAGAATAATTTGTGTAAAATGAGAGGGCATGTTTGGTAAAAGAAAATTTTCCAATATCCTATTTCTCTTACCAAAATTTTTAATGAACATACTTTTTAGTAGATATTCCGGTTGCCAAGTTTTCGAAATTTAAACCTTAAAACTGAATGACCGAAATCGAAAACTTAATAATAATCAAAGTCCAACTAAATCATTAGAAATTAAAAATTTTCTTTTTGAAAAAAGTTTGCTTTAAGTTTATTCAGGCAAATAATACCTTTTGTCATTCTTCTGCAGAACGACATGAAAGACCCAACGGCCAAAAATCATCCATGAATACCCAAGACAGTTCGGCTTTGGAACCATTGGCAGGTACGGTCCCTCCTTCCCTTTGTTGTTCTGATTTGATCCCTCAAATGGAGAATTTGGAATGTTTTCCCTTTTGTGTGTCAATTTCGAAATAATATAAGTAATACCATCACTGATACTATGGATAGATAATGAATTGAAAATTGCAGATTTCTTTATTTATTGCTTCATGTTATAAAATACATGAATGGATGAAATACATGAATGAATATTCATTATATTCATCTTATCTAATGTACTTATTATGGTACATTTGTATCATACATTCTAAGTACATCTCCCTATACAATGAACGTTCATCTCCCTTATATAATACATGTATCATTCGATACATTGATATTAATGATAAGTACATTCTTGTTCTCCTATAAATAGGAGTTTAGTTTTGATGTACAATCACTACTGTGAACAACCATCAGAATAAACAGTCACACCCTCTTCTCTAGCTTTCTCTACTATCTCTGGTGTTCAATTGCTTTCTCTTCTCAATCTCTTTTCTATTATATATTCACCACAACACAATATTTTACAACACGTTATCAGCACGAAGATCTACCGTGAGTAAGTAATTTTTGCAAGGTGGGTATTCATTTTATTAATCAACTTATACTTCATCTTCTTCTACCAATTCTTCATTTTTATTTTTCTTGGCTCGAAGCCAAATTTCAAATCTAAAAGTATCCTTCTGCTCCTGAAGTAGTGGTGGATATTTAGAAATCCTTCTAATTAATTTAAGGATTTGCTTTTGTAAGGATTATGGCAAATATTGAAAAGCCCAAATTCCACATCCTGGAAGTGAGTGGAAAGAATCATCTATCATGGTGCCTTGACATGGAAATGCATCTCCAAGGGCAAGGTCTCGCTAATACAATCGTGGAGGATGGAACCTCAAATAAAAAGGATAAAGCAAATGCGCTGATATTTATCCGCCGTCATTTGCATGAAAGCCTACAAACTCAATATTTATCCATGCGAGACCCTCATATCTTGTGGAGGAGGTTGAAGGATAGGTATGATCATACCAAAACTGTTATCCTCCCTCAAGCACAATATGACTGGCAAAATCTCAGACTGCAAGATTTTAAATCAGTATCTGACTATAATTCTGCTTTATTTGATATCGTTTCTCAGCTTGAGTTATGCGGTATCAAACTCGCTGATGCAGAATTGTTAGAGAAAACTTTCTCCACCTTCCATGCTTCAAATATTGTATTGCAATAGCAATACCGGTAGCGTCAGTTTGCCACATATTCTGAATTAATTTCTGTGCTTCTTACTGCCGAGCAAACTAATGAATTGCTGCTCAAAAATCATGATTTTAGACCTGCTAGCTCAAAAGTATTGCCTGAAGCACATGCTAACTTTGAGAAAAATACTGGCCATTTTAAGAGCTATAAGCGCAGGCAAGAATATAATCCTAGAAGGGATGGCAAGAAATTTAACCGCCCTAGGAAATCAAACTTTAGCCTGAATCATGGCAAAGAAAAGAAGCCAAAGAAGATGATTAATGAAAGTATTTGTCATCATTGTGGCATGACTGGGCACTGGTCACGTACCTGTTGTACGCCAAAATATTTTGTTGACCTATACCGGGCATCTTTAAATAATACGGGCAAGTGTGGTGAATCTCATGCCATTGAAATCAATCCTACTGTCATAACCATTGTTGAGACCAATAATATTTACATTGGTGGGACTCCTCTTGCTCCTGAAGTAGCAAATGCATCATTAGATGTCTCTGATTTCTTTGAGGACCTCTGATTACTTTGATGAGGCATTAGATTGGTGGATGATGATTTAAACTTCGAATTTTATGATACTTGACACCTGAAGTTGTCAATATAAATGCAAATGAAAAATACCGAGAAAAATGAAGATGTTTGTTTGCTTGATAGTGCAACAACACATACTATATTTCGTAATAGACACTTTTTCTCGAGTATGACATTGCAGAAGGCATAAATCCATACAATATCAGGTCCTGTTCCGATTATTGATGATTTTGGAAATGCCACAATTATTTTGCCAAATGGCACCATCCTACATATTGAAAATGCGTTTCTAAGCATTAAACCAAAGAGGAATCTGCTCAATTTCAAATATGTACGCCGTAATGGGTACTATATTGTGACTATTTATGAATAAGATAAGGAATGCATTGGCATTTCCTCTTATAAGATGGGCCTGAAGACAATCCATGAGAAGCTAGAAGCTTCTTCTATGGGTTTGTATTGTGTCATGATTAAGGCTGTTGAAACCTACGCTACCACATCCTGGAGATTGGTAAGCCCTGATCAGTTTGGACTGTGGCATGATTGCCTTGGTCATCCTAGTGCTTCAATGATGCGTAGAATAATTCAAAATACAAAATGGCACCATTTAAATGATATAAAGGTATTGTTGTCCAAAGATTATAATTGTGAGGTTTGCTCACAAGAAAAGCTCGTTATCAAACCTTCTATAACAAAGGTTAATCTTGAATCTCCTCTATTCTTGCAAAGAATTCAGGGTGATATTTGTGGACCAATACAACCACTAAGTGGACCATTTCAATATTTTATGGTATTCGTGGACGCATCCTATAGATGGTTCCATATTTGCCTATTATTTACACGCAATGACACATTTGCACGTTTATTTGCACTATTATCATATTCCAGCTGCAAATGCTCCAGCTTGGATAGCTGTTCCTGAAGGACAGGCTAAAATGGATCAAAATCCCCTACACTTGAAGTGTGGTAAACCGATAGGATCAAAAGATAATGCTCCTCGAAAATTAAGGGGAAAGAATCAAGAATCCGCTCCAGAAGAGCTTGGCATTATGCTTACTCCTAAAGAGCTTATTGCCCCTGAAGAGGCGCAAACCCATGAAAGGAACATCAATCCCGGGAATACTAAGAATTTCATTACATATTATAATGAAATTTGTGATCGAAATGAAATCATCATTGATGATGCTTTTACATTCTCAGTTGCTTATAAAATTATGGATGATGATTGTGAGCCGCAATCTATTATTGAATGTCGTCAAAGGCAAGATTGGCCTAAGTGGGAGGAAGCAATTAAGGCTGAATTAGCTTCCCTAACTAAACGAGAGGTTTTTGGACCTATAACTCGTATCCCCGATAATGTAAAGCCCGTTGGATATAAATGGGTATTTATCCGAAAATGAAATGAGAAAAACGAAGTTGTCAGGTATAAAGCCCGACTCGTTGCCCAAGGATTCTCCTAGAGACCTGGGATTGATTATAATGAAACATATTCACCTGTGATGGATATGATTACATTTCGTTTTCTCATTAGCCTAGCAATCTTTGAAAGATTAGAAATGCGTCTTATGGACGTTGTGACGGCATATTTATATGACTCATTAGATTATGATATTTATATGAAAATTCCCGAGAAATTCAAAATGCCTGAAGCATGCACTCCCCGCAATTTATTCTCAATAAAATTGCAAAGATCCTTGTATGGATTAAAGCAATCCGGTCGCATGTGGTATCAACACCTAAGTGAGTACCTAATTAAAGAAATGTACAAGAATGATCCTATCTGCCCATGCGTGTTTATTAAGAAATCAGAAACCGGATTTGCTATTGTAGCAGTTTATGTCGACGATATAAATTTAATTGGAACTCCAGAAGAGTTAGCTGAAACTGCTGAATATTTGAAAATGGAGTTTGAAGTTAAAGATTTGGGTAAAACCAAACTTTGTCTTGGTCTAGAGCTTGAGCGTAAAGCAAATGGAATAATCGTCCATCAATCAGCATACGTTGAAAAATTGCTTAGACACTTCAACGTGGACAAAGCTTATCCATTGAGCACCCCTATGGTTGTAAGGTCTCTAGATCCCCAAAAGGACCAATTTCGTCCTAGAGAATCAAATGAAGAAATACTTGGTCCTGAAGTACCATATCTCAATGCAAGTGGGGCTTTGATGTACTTGGCACAATGTACGAGACCAGATATCGCTTTTGCGGTAAATTTGATGGCACGATTTAGTTCTGAGCCAACTCGGAGACATTGGAATGGAATTAAACATATTTTCCACTATCTCCGAGGAACCATAGATTTTGGATTATATTATTCCAAAGATTCCACTAACTCTGGTTTAGTTTGATATACTGATGCTGGATATAGATTCGATCCACATAAGGCTCGCTCTCAAACCAAGTATTTATTTTGTTATAACGGCACCGCTATTTCTTGGTGTTCTACTAAGCAATCGCTAGTAACTACATCTTCTAACCACTCTGAGATTATTGCTTTATATGAAGCTGGAAGAGAGTGTGTTTGGTTAAGATCCGTTATAACGCATATTCATAATTCTTGTTGTTTAATACCGGTTACAAATTCTCCCACTATAATTTATGAAGATAATGCTGCTTGTGTTGCACAAGTCAGGAGAGGATATATCAAATGTAATAGGACCAAGCATATCTCGCCAAAATTTTTCTATACTCATGAACTCCAAGAAAATCGACAAATTGATGTTAAACGGATTCGATCCATAAATAATCTTGCAGGTCTTTTTACCAAATCATTGCCAACATCAACTTTTGAGAAATTAGTATATGGCATTGGTATGCGGCGAGTTCATAAGATGCAAAATTGATTAGCCCCAGAAGTGGCTATATGGCTCAATTGAGTGAGAGATATTATGAACTATACATTGCAGCATTAATATGCGACGAGTTCACAAGATGCAAAATTGATTAACCCTTGTAGTGGCTATATATGCATTGCACTCTTTTTTTTCTTTTTGTCCGGTTTTTTCCCACAGGGTTTTTCCGGCTTAAAGTTTTTAACGAGACAATTTATGCATCTATAAATGGGAGAGATCATAATATTTATGCTCTGCACTCTTTTTCCCTTTTGTCTGGTTTTTGTCCCACTGAGTTTTTCCGGCTTAAGATTTTTAATGAGACAGTATCATTTGATGCATAATCATAATGAATACAATGAATATTCAAGGGGGAGTGTTATAAAATACATGAATGGATGAAATACATGAATGAATATTCATTATATTCATCTTATCTAATGTACTTATTATGGTACATTTGTATCATACATTCTAAGTACATCTCCCTATACAATGAACGTTCATCTCCCTTATCTAATACATGTATCATTCGATACATTGATATTAATGATAAGTATATTCTTGTTCTCCTATAAATATGAGTTTAGTTTTGATGTACAATCACTACTGTGAACAACCACCAGAATAAACAGTCACACCCTCTTCTCTAGCTTTCTCTACTATCTCTGGTGTTCAATTGTTTTCTCTTCTCAATCTCTTTTCTATTATATATTCACCACAACACAATATTTTACAACACTTCACAGTTTTTTAGACACTCTTCACAAAATCCTTATAAAAAGGGAGAGCTTGATCACAGAATTATTTGTGCAGAACATGAGGGCATGTTTGGTATAAAAAAAATCAAATTTCCTACTTTCCTTTCCAAAATTCTTAATAAAAAAAACTTTTTAGTAGATATTCTGGTTGCTGTGTTTTCAAAATTTGAATTTTAAGAAAGAAAATTGACCAAAATTGAAAACTAAATAATATTCAAAGTCCAACTAAATCATTAGAAATGAAATTTATTCTTTTTGAAAAAAAAAAACTTGCTTTATATTTATTTAGGCAAATAACACTTTTTGTTCCTGTAATTACGACAAAGTGACTTAATGGTCACCACATAGCAGTATGAGGACTGGAATTATAATCAAACAAAATATAGTGATTAAAGTGAGGTTTGCCAACCTACTGGGACCGAAAATTCTAATTTCCCCGAACTGAAAATGCAAAAGCAACGTGTGGCCCCCCAGTACAGCAAATTGATTTATTTTCGAGTAAACAGTAAACATGCACAATGAATTACAGCTTTTGTCGGTCTTAATACCATTACGTACAAGCACTCAATGACCAGTTAGTTAAAATTAACTACCAGAAAATTTCCTCTTATCAGAGAGTTTTGACCAAACAATCACCTCGTGAGGACTAATCATTTTCTATATTTACTTAATATCCTATTTAAATTTCAGCCGATTGTCCTACCAAATAGTTTCATCAAGAGCAAAGGGCAAACCCATTGGGTTCTGAATAGTTAATTACTTCTTATTAAGAGAATGCATGAGACTAATCCTTCAGTAACGCATGATCCACGAACTAGTCAATTCACTATACTCATCGGCATAAAAGAAATCATGTAATGTTATAATGAGCCTTAAAAATAACTTGTCTAGATAATTGGCTGTTACTATTATACAAAGTGTAAATATAACATTAAAGAAGAAAATTCACTAACACATTCTCCAAGATACATGGATGGTGGAATGTTCTTGCCACAAAAGAAAAGAAAATAATATGTATTTTCTAAGAAACGTCGGATGAAATCTTTTTTCCAACCGGTAAGGCAATCTATGAAGTTGAATCGATACATTTTTATGCAACAAAAAATCCATGCAATGCATCAATATGATAGCAGCAGTAGATGTCATAAACTTGTATCCTATATGAATTATGACTTTTAAATTAATCGTACTAATTGATGAAATCAATGTGATTAATTTAATTTATACTTTTTTTGTGTTGGGTTTTTTTATAGATAATTGTGTGTAAAAGTACTTTATAATTATTTCATTAATTCAGCGTCATTTTTTTTTTGTTCGAAATTTACCATCTATGTTTATTACAGAAAATTCCATGCAATGAATGAGCCTCATGCTAGTCATTTATAGATCATCTAAAGCATACAATGTGTAATTCATTTATCTAAGTTTATTTATGTTCATTTTTCTTTTTGATAACAAAGAGATTCGCATAGACTTGAGGTTAGAAGGCACATCAACTGATAAAGCTTCCCAAAACGGTCACATTTCAATTCCATTTCAAGACAAAGGTTTGTCACTTCGAACTTTTAATTTACGTTTTTTATAAATCAATGTGCTCCATGCATTTTGGCTTTTTTCACTTCGAAACATTTTAAGATGGTTATTTATGTTCTTTTCTCTTTTTGTTAACAAAGAGATTCACGTAGAAGTAAGTTCAGAAGGTACGGCAACTGAAAAAGCTTCCTAAGATGGTTGCAAACCAACTTTGATTGAAGTGTGCATGACGATCACAAATCGATCAAAAACTAAAGGTTAATGTTAAAAATTCTTTTTTTTTTAAGAGTTTACAAACTAAGTATATTAAAAAAAAATGTTTTATGAAATGATTGATCCCGATACTAGTCATGTATAGATGATCGAAAGGATACAAAGTGTAATAAATGTTTCTAAGGTTATTTATGTTCATTTCTGTTTTTGGTAACAAAGAGATGCATGTAAATATGAGTTCAGAAATCACAACATCTGATAAAGCTTCCCAAGGCAGTTTCACGCCAATTTAAGGTTTGTCATTTTGAACTTATAATTTTCATTTTTCATATAACTTGCGTTTCACGCATTTTGACATTATTTAATCTGAAATACTTTGAACTTCACCACATACAAAAGCTGGCATTTAAATTCAAATATCATCTTTTTAAACTTTTAAAATCTAAATAATATACTGAATTATAATCGAGAAAGCCAAGTTTTTACTTCCAAAGTGTAAACGAAGGCACTCATAGAAGAAGGTATGTTGAGCAAACAACACCCCTTTGCTTGCATCCACCTTTCATTGGAACATTGAATAGGTGCAGTGGTTACACTTGACCTAAAAAACAAGAAGTGCGAAAGTTTGAGGACTTTTAATGTGTAATTTTTTCAGTTATGCCAACACCAGAGATCAATGAAAGGCATCGATCATTGTTTCAAGACGTAGTGGAAGGTCAAGGGAAAGCTGCTGAGAAAATCCTTGATCAAGATCTCGAAGCAATGATGGAAAATGTCATGACTGTAGGAAATGAATCCGTTAGTGTGCTTGAACTTGCGGTTATGGCCGCACAAGATGACTATCCATTGGTCGAGAAGCTCATCAACCGCTCGGGTCCAACATACAAAGAATCCATTTTGAGGAGTGCCCTCTACGATGCTGCCCGAAGAGGAAGCATAATGATGGTAAAGGCAATAGTAAACGAAGCTCGTTCCGAATCTAATATTGTACCCAATGCCCTGTCGTATGCTATTTCAAATGCTCCTATGCAAAGGGAGATTATCTGGCACCTCGCCAGACAAACAACATCCGCCCCAGATTTTAACACCATGAGCTGCCTTATTCTAGCCGGCCATTTGGGTATGATTTCACACTCACTCATCTTAGAAGAAACTGTATATCAATCCTAAACTTATTATACATATGCTAATTCAGTTCTTAAATTTCTATTTTATCAATTTAGTTATAAACTTTTGCCGAAATTTCAATGTAGTCCTTCCATCCAATTTTTCCCTGAAGCTGAAGTGACAGTGTGGCACTTAGGACAGTCATCGTAACATTGACAATTTCTAGCAAAAATTAACTTGAAGGACTTATTGGGAATTCGCGTAAAGGTTTAAACTAAATTGATAAAATTGAAAAGTTTATGATTAAATCAGCATCCGTATAAAAGGTTTAAGAGTGATTGAGTAATTTTTCCCTTATCTTATCTCACTTCCTTGACTGTTTACTTAAATTAATTTTTTCACTCTTGTGTCTCAATAGACATAGGCTTGTTTTTAGCTCGCACATACCCCGACGAAGTGACATCCAAAGATAACATAAACCGTAGCTTGTTGGGAGACTTGGCGAAGATGAAGTCTTACTTCCGTAGCGGAGATAGACTCAATTTTTGGGAAAAATGTATTTACAAATGTAGGTACTTCTTGCACATATAGATATGTAGAATTCGAGCAATTCTATTCACATGGTGTTCACTCTATCTATTCTTATTTTTAGATATCCCTGTCGATACATCATTTGACAACCCCGAAGATACAGAGATGGCTCGAGGTATTTCTATTAATCTACGTAATATCTAAATTAAGAGACAATGATTACATCTATGTATACAAATTATTATCTAAACCATGATGTATGCCACGACTAATATCTACTATAACATTTGTGAAGTTAGTTGAGAAGTCTTACTCAATGTCAAATTGCCAAGTAGAATTATCAAGAATTGTAGATTTGGATTAAGGTCATAGAGGTGGATTGATCCAAGTTGTGCTCTAACAAATTTAAGCATTATTATATCTAGTTACACGTGAAATCTTCATTCATGAGTGTCATATGTATCTTTTTGTTTGCCGTCAATTCCTAATTTCCTGATATGATTCTTCTCTCCTCTTCGTGGTAGTCCAACCAGCACATAAGTGGTTCAAGACATCACTCTGGAATCATGCCACTAAACAAGGTATTCAAACCTGCCATGGTTTCTACATAAAAGGCACCTTATTTTATCCATAGTTAGAGATCTCGAAATTCAAAGTTTAAAATTGACATTTTCAGAATATTACTATGAGATCATTGTTTTACCAATATCGACCGGCTCTTGATTCATATATTATGATGCAACTTGATTCAATTCAAAGTCTAAACAATAAGTATTCATTAGGTGAATCTGTAAAAATTATCAATCGAAAACAGATTTATTGATCAATCGCTGAATCTACCCATTTTTCATAAAGAAAGGAACTCTTTTTTTCTCATGACATTGGGTGCATTCGTGGATAGATGCATCTATCCTACAATGCATGCATTTTGATTTTTAAGCCGCATGTAGTTTGCTTTCCTGAATCCACGATTTTCTTCTCAACTACTATATATACATGAGAACCTGGCTAAAATGTGATAGCCTCTTTAACCTTTTGATTCCTCATTGTGGGAAAAATGTTTATCTGATGTTACATGCAGTACCTTTCATCAAAAGGATTGGAGAATCAAAGTTGAGACACAAATGCTCACTAGAGTTTGCAGAAGAACTTGTTCGGAAGAATAAAAATATGAAACGCCGGGAAATAGTCAAGTTTTTATTGGCTTCAGGCATTATCCTTGACTCTGCATCTAGCGGAACCCATGAAATTGTCACATTATGTCTTGACCAGTTTCCAGAGTTAATGTGGGACAACAATTTCCCAAAAGAATTGATGAGAGAAGTTGTGAACGGACGACAAGTTGAGTTATTTAGACTAGTGAACGCATACAACAGAATTCCAAAACTGAGTGATGACATTTTTACGAACCGCGAACTGATGGAGGCAGTAGTAGAATGGTCACCAAGATGTGTATCAGCAGATGTTCCTGGAGCAGCTTTTCTTTTGCAGAAGGAACTTCAGTGGTTCAAGGTTTGATCATTTTATTTGTTTGTCACCCTTTTGTGCTCTTTTTTATCTGAAATTAAATTGATAGGTCTTGGTTATTTTTCTTAAGGCACTGGAAGATAGGAGTGATCCTTCCTTTAAAACGCTGAAATTTAAGGTCGGTTCACCTTATTTAATTGCCGTACTTTTGTTCTTTTTAATTTACGTTTACATTGATAGGCATCCTTTATTTTTCTGAAGGTACTGGAAGATAGGGGTGATCCTTCTTTTAGAAGTCTGAAATTGGAAGAAACGAAAGAGAGGGGAGGGAAAACATACAGGGAAATTTTTGCAGAGCAACGTCAAGATTTGCTTAAAGAGGCAGGAGAGTGGATGAAGAATACATCATCATCTTGTAGCCTCATTGCAACTCTCATTATTGCGGTAGCAATCACTGCAGCTTTTACAGTTCCTGGGGGCTACGACAACAGTACGGGGATCCCAATTTTTCTAAAGAAGGACTCATTCATGATATTCGCATTTGCAGACGCTCTCGCTCTCTTCTCCTCTGTCACTGCCACACTGATGTTCTTGGCCATTGTTACTCCATGCTACACATTCGAAGATATTCTCCACTCGCTTCCAAGAAAGATGATAATGGGCATCACTTCTCTCTTCCTCTCTTTGGCCTTTACGTTGGTGGCGTTCAGCTCTGCTCTTACGATCATCCTCAACGAAAGATTTAAATGGATTTACATCCTAATAACCTTGCTGGCTGCCATCCCTGTTTGTTTTTTCTTATACGTACAGTCTCCCTTGTACGTTGAAATGGTCAAATCCATCTATTGGCCTCGCCTCTCCCAGCCACTGAAGCCTAGGAAGAAAAGAGGGCGAGGCTTCTTCATTTTCAGTCGAAAATTCTGTCCGACCAAAGCGTCATGAGGTTTATACAATGATGACTCTTTAATTTTGAATCATGTTGCTGATGCTTAGTTTGATGAATATATTTGGATAGTAATAGTTGTTTCTTTCATAATAACTATGATTCTTAAATTCTGATGCATGTTACTTTCATGCTTAGTTTGAAAAATATATATTTGGATAGTAATAGTTGTGTTCCTTTAAGTGTGAGGATATGAGTAAGAGTTGTGTTGTTTCACATGTAAAGGACTTGAATTTTGATTGATATATTTGAACTAAGAGAGACTTTCTATCATGATATTAAAGGACGCAATCTTTGGGATATCAAAGGGTGCTAATGGTGAAGGGCATAATTGGAACAGGAAAGTTCCGAAACACCCTCTTGAGCTTCACATTTTTAAGTAGTGTTTAGATCTATCGACTAAACAAAATGACTAAACAAAATTAAAGCAGAAAGATCTCAACCAATATTATGCTGATGGTTTTGATGTTCCTCCACTTAGTTTGGTCTAAAACCACTAGTGTTAAACTCATACTAAAAAGCTAGCCTCAGACTCATTCTAAATAATGAGGCGAACATTCGTTATAAACTACCGAATTTTTCTTGGAAAAACATCATCATATATCTGAAGTTTAAGAGTGGTATTATTAGCTTGACAAGATGAACTAGTTATGTGAGTATCATCTCCACTTGCCACTTTATGGATTAGAAAATTTCTAATACCATGAAGGAACCATGGATCCCAAAGACGGGAAAATCACCAAAAAAGTAGTAAATCTATTGCACTTGTACCAATTCAATTTTGAATTTTCAGTTGTGTTATTTAAGTCCTAAACCTTTTTGCATTTTCTCAGTGGAATTTATATGGCCAATTTTGGTCAAAAATCATTAACATGGCCACTAGCCCTCTTATGTGGCATAACTAACGCTAATATGGATATTACTTAATATTATTTTTATTTGTTCTTTCCTTTTCTTTTCTTTACTTTCTTTTTTTGGACTAAGGGCCAAACAAAGGTCATTGGCCAACTTTCGCCAGCCACATGAGAGGAGCCACACATCCTCACTGTGGCTGGAGAGGGCATCAAGAGAGGACCACCACACCCTCATTGGCCATAATGAGGGCCCACAAGCCCTCATCTAGAGGCCTATGAGGGCATTGCGATCCTGAACCAATGTTGGTCCGTCCTCACTCCAAAAAAAAAAAAAAAAAGTAAAGAAAAGAGAACAAAAAAATTATTAAAAAATACCCAGGTCAACACTGACTCACATAGCATGCCCATCATCTATGTTAGAAATTTCCATCCAAAATTGACCTAATAAACTCAATTAGCAAAATGTAAAAAGATTTAGTATTCAATTGATACAATTGAAATATTCAAAACTAAATTAATACAAGTGTAATCTGTTTAGGACTTTTTTCATAATTGTCCCCTTGAGCCAGATTTGTTATCCCATAAACATACGGCTACCTCAGCCTTACATAAGGGATTGTCTTTTAGCCTTCAAAAACCATAAATCTGGTTCATAAAACTTTGGAATTTAGATTATTTTTGTTTGTTGACGAGTATTTACTTCCATGAAACCATCACGTCCTCGAAATAACTACCAACTTTCTTCTCACGGAGAAAAACAAAACTATACACTTTCTTTTCATGCATAACCACCAAACGTACACGCTACTGCCTCTAGCATATGTAGAATCGAGATCCTCTTCATTAAGGGCGCAAATTTACGTCTTATTTACCAAAATAACAAAGACATAATGCCATTGCCGAAAACTCAAATTACAATCTATTCTAAGCAATACAGCGGGAGCCTCCTCCCTGATGGTCTCAGAAACAGTTTCAGGCAAACAAACCGGGCAAGAATCAAGAAAAGGGCAGTGAAGAAGTTCATGAGCAGCTTTGTTCCTCTCTTGGTATCCACTCCAACTTCCAGGAGCTATACGACGGCTGAAGAAACTCTGTAGTGCAGGAATTATATTGTGGTTCGTCACGTTGAACAACGTCAAACTGGTTTTAGAAGAGCTCCTGAATCTTTTAAAAAGCATATAACTTGTTCATCATCTTATTTTCTTTTCCTCGTCCTTCCCAAGTTCCCACACATCCGTGGTGTAACTGCCGTACTTCTTCTTCTTCCTCCTCTCCGACCCAAAAGTCCCGGCCATTAGAGTTGTTCTGCTCGTCTGTCACCACCACAAGCTGTCGTGGTAGCCCACATCCTGGCCACTCGATCTCCTCCACTCCGCTCATCTCTCTCTCTCTCTCTCTCTCTCTCTCTCTCTCTCTCATGCCCGAGGCCATGGAGGTCAAGGTGGCCGTTCGTGTCCATGAAGGTCTCTGCGGTAGCGCGAGGCCAACGGCCTCCATGGCCATAATTTGGATTGAAATTAGAATGTAATTTTAAGCGTGTTTGAGCGAAAGTGCTACCAAAGATGGATTATCTCCAGATCTTATTTGGGCCACGCTTACACAAAATGACCAACTTCAATCTTGCTTGGGCCACACATATTTTACGTGAAAAGGACCAACATCTGTGGCCCATACAATGGACCAAAGTAGGAAATTCAACGAGTTCTGCCGTGTCAAATATATCATTTCGGGGTGGATTTCTAAACTTTTCTTTTTCCATGCTTAATCAGATCTTTTTCCATTTGTATGATCTCATCATTTCATTGCACATACGTGGACTGATCAACAAATTAGCAGCAACCACCATGACATAAGAGAGGTGTCGTTGTTCAAGATCATTTTCTATTTTTCTTTCATTGCCTTCTTGAACAAGCGATTAGGAATATATGTGCAGATATTAAGCCAAGATAGAACGAATGGCAATAAACTAACACTATTCTGAATACTCTCAATTAATATAATCTGGATTAAAAAGCCTTTTCTTGCTGAGCAATCATTTTGATTTCCAGCCCACCAAGAAAATCTGTGCACCAATTAAACTTTCCTCCCCTTGTTTCTTGCGTTCAAGCTTCTTCGAAATGATGGTCATGCCCCTCGGGCGTACCCTTATAGTGGTTTTGGCGCATGGGCACTCATGTAAATAAGACCTAATTGAGAAAAAAAATTTGGTCTAATTAGCGTGGATTTGACCCGCAGCCTCTATTGGATAAGCTCCACGAGAGCTTTATCACTAGCATGACGTATTAATGTCCTAAAATTTCTGAGCCAACCTTCACCAGCCAATAGACAACAAGGGTATGTGATATCTTGAACATTCGACGCTCGACGTTGGAAAAGGGGTTCGTGGAATATGTCAAAAATTGGGCAAGAAATCGATTAGCAGAATCAGATGATTCCTCCTTCAAGAAGGGTTCATCTTCCGTATATACTATAGATTCATGGAATGGTAGGTCGCATATCGTCCACAAAAAGTTGGCCATCTTATTGACATGTGTGCAATGAATTTGTCCAATCATTGGGGTTGGATGAACCACATGAAGAATCCAAGGATAAGTTCAGACATGTCATGCTCCTTTTTTTTTGTCTTTCACGCCCATAGAAATTGGTAATCCTGAAGAACAGAAAGCAAGCTGGATATGCGTGCCAGCTGGTTTTTGTTTGTAGTTTATTTTATTTTTCACTTGTTGGGAAATTTTAGCACGCCCATAAAGAAAGAAAGAATACGTGCCATTTTTTCTTAACAACTAATAAAGGTGGAAATGGGAGATGATTATAGTTACTCATTTTGGGTGTTATTATAAGGTCTCACATCCGTCATGGGTATTGGGTAAGAGTTATAGCTACTCTATCCAAAATCCTAAAGTTTCCAAGTTGAGCTTATTACAGTAGTCTCATTAATATGCTGTAAATCAAGAATTTTCTTCACATAAAATAGTAGATCCCAGGGCAAATTAATCAGAAAATCACTCCCAACCCAATTCAAACTCAAAACCTTTGGAAAAAGGATGTGACTCATTTATCACTAAATCGCTACACTTGGCGATTAACTATTTACTTCTATCATTAAGAAGTCTATTCTATCATAAAGAAGTCTATCTTAAACAAGTAAACTTGAAAGCAGTGAAATTCCCCCCGCCATTATAGGATGGAATACTATGCAGGGCAAGAAATCCCTCTCAACTCGACTTCCCATGGATGCATCCATCGTCCACATGCATCGGATAAGGTTTCGCCCATAGAATAACAAGCATGACATCCAAGACTATCGTGAGCAAAGCTCTTGTGATTGGAACATGCAATCACATTCGAGCTGATGTGGTATACATCCGGTGGAGTAGAGAGTCGAATCAAATCAAATCATGAGTGTAAACAGGACATGGAACATATATCACATCAATGCATTTATCTAAAACCCTAAATTAAGTCATTTGTTCAAATGGTCACTAAGATCTCTTGGAGTGTGTTGACAAGAAACCTCATACCAATGATGCGGATTTTGCGCACTTAGATAACCCTCGTGGCTCTTACCCTCCACGTGCGTTAGGCTTTCGTAGAATTCTTCATCCATTGGATTTCGAGCTGTTTACTTCTATGAATCACTTTCGTGACTCAAACCACAAGATCCGTTGTCCTTTTGTTAAACATATATTCTCAAAGGCAATTGGTGTGTCGACATACCAAACAATTCATTGTCTGTACTATGAACAGCTAATAACTTCTCATTGCAGATATACGATACTTTAGATTTAATGGAGGATGCACTTTTTTTAATTTTGACATTGATAGCTTCTGCGTTGCTCAAACCTCTCATTTGTATGGGTAACAATCGTTGAAGGATTGCTCCAATTGCAAAGGAAAAAAGGCATATGGACATATTGAATTGTCTAGATTCTTTAGACTCATTTTTCCAGCTAGATCAAGCCAATCAAATTCTTATTTTACAGGAAAAAACAAAAAGCGAATTCACCTTTGAATCTTGAGAAAGGTCATTTCTTCCTACATATTTAATTATTGTGACTAAGTAATTGTATCAAACACACCATTTGTATAGATTTAAATTATGTGTGCTTATTAAGGTCTTGTTAATCAATGATTAGTGTACTTTTTAAACATATTTGATGAAAAAGTAATTGCTTTTGAGAATATATATATTAAGATCTTGTTAATCAATGATCAGTGTAGTTTTTAAACATATTTGATGAAAAAGTAATTGCTTTTGAGAATATATTTACATCATAAGGACAATCAATTCATTTGACATTGTAATTTTTTTATTTGATAGCTTAACAAGTGCCTCGGAACAGTCTTCAACATATCCTTTCACTTTGTTTTGCATATTTATGCTTGTACAACAACATTTTCAATTGGGTGATCATAATTCGGAACATTTATAATTTTTTGTTAACAATGAGTAACTCTATGCTCCTAGATTGAGCAAACATATTTGTAAAGTAGTTATAAGAGTATTACTTGATGTTGTGAGATACTCATGATCGTATCATATGTCCACTAGAGGAAATAGATTTACCTAGATGGAGCCCATTTTCTTAGAAGTGGGAAAAAAAGCTTTCATATTGACTTAAACCCGTAGTGTAAAAAATACAAGACTCAAAATCCCATCTTACACGTACGTGTGTGTATATATATCTATTTGTTGTGATATATATATATGTCCGCAAATTATAACTATCTCTTCAAGAATCAAGATCCCAGAAAACCAGCTCTTCAATATCTGTCAATGTCAATGTCCTACTCACATCACATCGAACAGGACTGCCGCGTACACAACAAGCTCCCCAGCTAGAGAGTTACCTTCAATTAAGAAATGCAACCCGAAAAGACAGGTCCCCATTTCTTCCTTCACAATCCCACTCATGAAAATGAAATATATAATCACCACATGACTGAGTTGGGCTGAAGTAACCCCGTTTCAACGATTCCAACTGAGAGAGAGAGAGAGAGAGAGAGAGGCACTGATTTTTGGCTGCTCAACAAAGGAAGCAACTTTATTCAAATCCGTTTTGCTTTGGCGTGCCCGTAATTCCAACCAAACATACCCTCAAAGCCCTAATATATACTCCCACAAGCGCACCACGTTTCCTACACACAAGTACAAAGCGTCAACTTCTTCTTCGCTAAACTTGTCTCACACACACTCGCTTGTCCCTCAGTCCACACTTTGGCTTAGCTCACAGCAACTATGGCTGAGACAGCGGAACCCCAGAAGCTGGTCGAGCTCGAGAAAGTGCCCGACCCCGAGGCCGGCGAGCCCCCGAAAGGAGAGGAGGCGCCCCCAGAACCCCCACTTCCGCCCCCAGTGCCGGCGCCGCCGGTGGATACGTGCGTCTTGGTTGACGTGGCGCTTAGGGTTTTGCTCTTCGCAGCGACACTGACCGCTGTGGTGGTGATCGTCACGGGCAACCAAATAAAGGTGGTGCCGGTGCCGGGGGTGGGGATTCAGGCTCCGGTCGAGGCCAAGTTCCAGAACTCGCCGGCTCTTGTGTAAGATCATATTCATTCCATGCACAGCAAAACTTATTTTTCTTTTTCCACTTTCAGTTTTTTTTTTTTTTTTTGGTTGATTTTTTTCAATCATGTTCTGCTCATCGACTTTTCCAGAAAAATGGTGGATTTTATCATTATTCTTCTTCGTACCAGAGAATTCTCTTGCCAATAAAGATGACATGACTCGTACAGACAAGAATATTTGGCTTTATAATTTTTATGTTATGGCGGGGGACTCTTAAGGAAAAAGTTGTAAATTGTTTATAATAATTGTCATGTAACAAGGATTCGACCTGAATCCACTAACTAGGAGGATTTGAATTGAAATTCTGTCACCCGCTCTCCAAACTTATCAACAACATCAAATGATTATAGATAAGAAAATAGAATATTGGCGTTTGGCATGAAGATAAATCATCTACCATATTACTATATCACAAAAAATGCAGTTTCTCAGGGTAGAGATGGTTTCTTGAACAGGGGTTTTCCTAGTTAAACATTAAAAATTATGTTGATTCATAAACATGGACCAAGCCCATATGAACCGGTTCAAATTCAAGTGGAATTCATGTAAGTCTCACTTCTCATAAATTGACTTAAGACTCAGTACACACTGTTTTATAACTCATAATATAACAATAGCTCAAAAACTATTATACCAATAAAGCTCAAGAAAAAATTAGATTCTACATCCTTTTTGATTCACTTACAAAATGAAAATCCTACAAATTTCCTACTAACTTCTATTAGTTTATTCTGCAATAGAAGGTTTCTCAAATTAAGCACAAAGGATCGATTCTTCCACCTAAATGGTGTTCTCTCCATTTGGGTGGGACCTGTACTCCTACTAAATCCTAGGAAAGTTGAAATCTTGCCTATATTAAATTTGGTTGATCACGGGACCCATGTATTCGACGATTCAAATGACTCAACCCGTCCATGATGAATTGAATCTAGATAAATAAATATTTGTCCAAGTAGACGAAGTCTTTCCCCAAAAATACATAATATATTTTCTTTTACCGATTTTTCGTGAAGATAGAATAATATCAATTGTGCAAAAGATGTCTAATAAAAGTAATTTATATATTGGCATACCATACTTTCACTTGCGAATGTTAGTACATGACCAGCTTCCATTTAGATAACAATTTATCTTTTAAAGATATGTTGATCCAAGTAGATCGAGTCTTTCCCATGAAAAACGAGATGTTTTGTGCCAGTTTGTCATCAAGAAAGAGTAATACCAGTTATGCAAGATCTGTCTAATAAAATTAATTTATAAAATAATATATAATATCATATTTTTGTTTATGAATGTTTGAATACGATCAGCTTCTATCCATACTTTGTTAAAAAAACTTGGTAAACCAATACCATTCGTTCCTTTTGGCCTTGGCTCATCTTAAGCTCAATGATTGCTTGTTTTACATATAATCATGTGGGACAAATGCTTATGCATATAATAATGGTATGGACCACAATCAAATCAAATACTTAAAACACAAAGTTTGATGCATATCTTATGATAATCCAAGTTGGTGGAACCGCCTTTTCTTTACTCCACCGGTGGATTTCTTTACCTATGATTAATTAAACAATCAATGATTACAATCAAAAGTTCAAAGATGTGCCTCGATGGTCTATAATTACAATTTTTATTTATTTATTTGTTTATCTTTTACTCAAATTTGCAGATACTTTGTGACAGCCTTATCAGTGGCTGGCCTTTATAGCATCATCGCCGCACTCGCATCAATTTCCGTGATCTTGACGCCTATGTTCGCAGCAAGTTTCCAGCTCTTCTTCCTGCTCTCTGATGTGGTGAGCTTTCATTTTCCTAGCCATCTTATCATGATTTACTTGTTTACTGAATTCACGGAAGGAACTCGATCAATTGGATTGTCCAGAATAAAAATATATTTAATCATATTAATCGAGATATAAAGTGATGACGTCATAAAATCCACTGAAAAATGTGAATGAATTTAGTGTTATGAACTTGCAATATTGATCTTATGTTTGAACTTGTCAATAGCTAATTCAGTTTGTATTAAGCATATACTATCACCGGGAATTTATTTTATTAAATGATTATACTTTTGCATCAATATTGATTGAATCAGAGCTCAATAAAGTTGGACAAAAATCCAATTATAATTATAGCGCTCTCGTCTTGTTCACTTTGACACCTGCTAAAGAAAAGCAATTTATAAAGGAAAAAATGCGTTAGAAGGCATTGTGATCATGTCTTATAATTTTTAAATTGATTCAATTGAGTTAAACATTTTAAAAAAAAAGTTTAACAAGTCCTTTTGATGAACAGTACCAATATTACATCTTGGTATCCTTAAATTGCAAGTTTCGATGTTAATTTGTGGAGTTAATCAAACCAATAGAAAGGTTTACGGTTCTGTTGTACTTTTCGCCTCATGTTTAGGATTTGATTGCGGCAATTAAGGTCAGATTTCAACCATATTTGGTATATGAGATTAAGACTGGTGGTGCAATTCTTCCAATTTCAATAATGATGCCGGAGTAATTAGTCAATAGCATTAAAAAAATGCAGTAACCAATAATTTACGAACTGACGTGAGGAATACTTGTTAAAATTAGATTCCTATATCCCTAATATTACTAATCCCCCCTTACCGCATTCTCGCAAACATCACCGATTTTCTCTCATTTTTTTAATTGCCGTTCTCTTGGACACTACGCGTATGCTTGGTGCACAAACAGGTGGTGCTCGGCATCGTCGCGTCAGCCACGGGCACTGCCGGCACGATCGGCTACATCGGCCAGAAGGGCGACACCCACGCGAATTGGGGGAAAGTTTGCAATGTTTACGACAAGTTCTGCCAGCACATCGGAAGCGCCACCGCCGTCTCACTCTTCGCCGCCGTCGTCCTCGTCCTCCTCATCGCCCTCTCCGTCTTATCTATCCACAAGAAGATCCCCCAGTAGAGGGGCTTTTTCTTGTCTGTAAATTGCTCTATTGGGATGTGCTTTGCGTGCAATGTGGTCGATCCTGTACCGGCTGGAACAGCGGTTTAGTTCGTGTAAATTTGTATGTATGGGTTTTTTGGGTCATCATGTCTTGTTCTGGGAGATGCGTACGTTGTGTTTCCCATCTTGTGCGTGTATCTAGGCCACTCAATGATTATGGGTATTGATGTCGTTTCGCGTGGTTCCTATCCTCTCGACTCATATTATGCCAGTGACACGAGCATCTTTATCGTGAAGTAAAAACCTCGATATAACTTAGGTTATTAAAGATAATTTCGACCAGTCGAATTGGAGTGCCCACGAGGACTCATTAATTATTTGAAAAGCACTATATGTGAAACTCGGTAAATTTTTAATTGATGAATGTAGCGGTTGTGACGGCACTATTACTAATTTGTCCATAGTTGCAACTTTGCGCACTAGCTCATTTCTGGCCGGTAATTTACATATGATCAGCACCAATAAGTGCCTCATCACAGATATACAGTAGACAACCAATCAATTGGCCATAAAGTAAAACTCTATTGTAGATGATAGTAGCTATTTCCGTTTTGAACGATTCTATTAGGGCAAATTTTTTCTTAGAGAAACCTCCCTCCAACTATACCTTCGATTGGTAGGTCACAAGTTATAAATATCACATATATGCAGACTTAATGAAAATAAAATACATGTGATGTCCATGCTTGTAACCCACTAATCAGAGGTATGATGAAAGGGAACTCCCTTCAACTAGGATTGTAAGAAAACATGACGGTTTCTATTAATCTAGATAATTGAATTGGATTTCTTTTTGAAAGTTTACCAATTGTGCTTTAGGAAGAAATATTTTTTTATGGCCCCTTTTTAATCTTTCTTTTGAAAGGTTTGGAAACAATTTGGTTCTTCCTGTCAATACCTACCTAACTAAACACTACCTTGAATCGCCATCCAAAGCTAACTGCAGTTGCACCTACCCCTTATGCCATGCCTCAAATCTTCATCGCAACTCTCAACGAACCGCCACATCTTCGTCATTTGAGTCTTCATACGTGTTCCTTTTCAGTTTTAAGACAGGATACGATTGAGAAACTCATGCAGTGTATTGGAGGCTAGAGCTCCAATAAGAGCAGCACTTTGACAATTTTCAGTATGTTCCAACTTTTTTTTTTTTTTTTGGTCAAAGATAGGTAATTCATTCATTCATAAGCATAGATTACAAGAAGTCAATAGGGAGGTGGATTCAAAGCATAAAATACTAAAAAGAGGATAGGGAGGTGCATGTAACCAATTTGTGGGAAGGGACTTAAGACGATGCGATTTCGCTACCCAATCGGCGGCTTGGTTGGCTTCTCTCGGGCAATAAGACAACTTAACGAAAGGTAGATTTTGTAGCATAATTCTGCTTTCATTGATCAAGCTGCTCACAGCCCATGGAACTTCGGCCCAGCCCAGCGTTGCTTCAACAAGAGTTTGATTATCGCTTTGTACTTCCCAAGCACTTCCCCTGTTCTAAACTTGAACTGTTCCCACGTGAGTTGCTGTTCTGTGGGTGAGAAAACGCAGACCGTGCGAGAGAGCTAGGGCTTCAGCGCACAAAGCGTTCGCCGTTAAGGTGCACGTTTAAGGATGTCAGGTGAACGAAGTTATACAGAGATGATATGGTGTAACATGGAGCAATTAATATAATCTTAATCGACACATGCTCATTTGGTTTACACTTTTGAGTAAACGTGAATCTAAATGGATATGTTGATGGGTTGGTGAAAATATCAAGCATTTGTTATGACCTATGGATACTTTGGTCTCGTTTGATAACATTCCTGAGAACAACTGATTCTATCATTTTGTTCTTCGGAATAAGAAAAAATTGATAAATATTTTGCTCCCGAGAACAAAAATCCATTTTTTTTTAATTTCCTAGAATAGATCTGAAATAAAATCAAAAAGTAGAAAAAAGTAGCTTCTTATTCTTAAAAATAATTTCATAATCAAGTCCAACTTCTTTTTCTTTTCTCTTTTTTTTTTCCCTTCTTTTCTCCTTCTCTTTTCTTCTTCCTCCACTGGCCACTGTTGCCGCTAGTGGTCGCCGACGACCAATTGGGTGAGGTCTAGCAAGCTTGCCAAAGCCTTGCCAAGCCAGGGCAAGGTCTAGCGAGCTTGTCAAAGGCTCGCTTGGCCATCGCAAGCCTCAGTCTCACAAATCTGGGTGAGGCCAAGCCTCTCCCTCACGCCACCTGGGGGAGGCCAAGGCTCGTGGTGGCTAGGCGAGTTCACCAAACCTCGCCTAGTGGCCAACGATCGACCACAAAGATGGAGGAAAAAGAAGAGAAAAAGAAAAAGAAAAAAGAAGAAACAAAAAAATAAGAAAAATATAATAAAAGTATTAAATTTAAGAATCCTACTAAATGCCTTAAAAAACTCAAAAATTGTTCTTGAGTATAGAATAAAAAAAATCATTTATGAGCAAAAATCTTTATTTGGAACAGAATGGTTACCGAACGCGCCTTTTGTGTTCTTTTACATGATGAAGTTACGAGCTATGGAGTCTTAAATTGCTAAAGATGTAACAATTGCAAGCTGTCGCAACTCAGTTAGTATAGTGACCTACATGCAAAAAGCTCATGGTTCATTCGGTTCATTCATCTGAAAATCATATTGCACGGAATCAACACTCTGGATTTAGTTTGGGACAAAAAAGAATCAAGCGCTTTGAGAGATTGATGATCCATATCTACCAGATACCGTCGGTAGGCAAAAAGAAAGGCAAAACCGTTTAGCCAGTCGAAAGCAATAGCATGAACCAGGAGAATTATATTGACGTTTCATCAGATTTTTCAAAGATTGATTACACTGACATCTTCGCGTATCCTTCATAGCCGAAATCCTTGAAGTTTTAGAGACGAACATGAGTAAGAACTGCAGGAGTATCCATGCAAGAAGCGGAAAACAATTACCGGGAACTGAATAGCAGCAGGGCGAATAACAGCTAATTATAATCATGTAGAACTCATCTCTCGCTTCATGGAATCAACGTAACTTTCGTATAATACAAACGCTTAAGGAACAGAAAATTCATAGTTCAAATGACCCATGAAACCTAAATTATTCATAAAGCAACTGGACTGCGAAATCCAGTGTTTAGCAGAGTATCAAAGCACAAGAGTGACAGAAACTAGCAAGGTTACATGGAAATGTTTGAACCCAAACTTTGGCAGGATCGGGTCAATAGGAATGAATCCTGCAGCCATATCTCGGTTGTCTGCGCGGCGCGGAGATGTACATGAGCACCACATACACGACCACCCCGATGATGATCCAAGTTAAATCGAAGCCGCCACCGCTGTCTTCTTCTTCTTCCGATGAGCAACACAACTTTCCCATCTCCGACGGAGGCTCTGAAGAGGAACTGATGAATTGGCTCTTTTTGCGTGAGCGTTCGCGAAGTATTATTAAGGGGATGGGAGGGAGAAGAAGAGTGAAGATGCCGAACTCTTGGTTCAGCAGAATCAAGTTGACTTGAGAATGAGAAGTTTCCTCGAGGCTTCCCTCAAGCCTCCACTAAATATGCCTTCGGTACTTCTGGGGGTTTAACTATGAATCAATTGCTTTCAATAACTATTCCTGATGCAACCACTGACTGAGAATGGTTCAACCATCAAGACTAAAAACAGGATGAACTAATAATTAGTTATGTCTGGTGGCACCAACTGGTGATAAAATTCAATAAATCTGCGGTGGAAAGTCGCATTGCTTCAGAGAGGACACCGAGAGTAGTTAGAGGGGGGATTTTTTTTGACGTCTGCTCGGTGGTTTACAAGCATGGCGGATGCTCTCAGCAAGTAGCAAAGTAGGCAGGTGCAATGAAGACAAGAGAGAACAAGAAGGAAAACTTTAGTTTGCTTTTGTCAGTTTATGTGACTAGCAACTTGTTTAGGTAGTCCATCAAAAGGAGAGGCAAGTGAGAGGAACAACCAAATGCTACTCTCAACTCCCTGTTTGATTAAAAATGGAAAAATAGTTACAGGAAGTAGCACAAAGCAGGGGAAAGATTAGAACAGAGGTTATAACTTAAACCCCAAGCATGTTTCCGAAGAAATTCAATTGCGTAAAATGGCCCAATCTCGACTAACTTCTTTGTCGAATGTACGAAAACACACCGATTCTGGGGGACAACTGTAGCTGGTTCCTCCGACATTTAGGACTATATGTTCCGCTGCATGATGAATGGTGTGCTTCTGAGTTTGAAAGCTCTTTTCAAATTAGTTCCGGCAGCAATGGCCTGCAAATTCCTCAATTAGGAAATTTCGAAAGAGCGAACAAGGGAGAACATTGCAGTTCTCAAGCAGCATTGCCTCTGCGTTTTCTTTGCTCACTAGATCATGGTCTGCCATTATACCTATACCAAATGCATTAACCATTCACCATCTGCAGGATCATACCCTGTTATTTTCATTTTTTTTTTTTTTTTTTTTTTTTTTTTTTTTTTTTTTTTTTTTTTTTTTGGAACAACATGAAGTAACAGCAACTAATGGCCAATTTTATATCTAAAAGCAAGTATTGTAGGATGAGCCATTCTTTTGCAGAATATCGAGAAGACATATCTTCCATTAACTTTGAAGAATCAATTGGTTAACTTTTCATGAGGCGTTTGAATTTGACTTAGATCCTCCACAAAAATGAGCCATAAGCCAGTTGATGAACAAATGGAGATGTTTCGACCCAAAAAAACCAAATGGAGATGGATTCTTCCGACAGAGAACACTCTCAAACTCAGGATCACACTAGACAATCCTGTAAGATGGCCAGATTGCGGGAAACAGAAACTGACTTACCTCATAGATAGCCAAATTGACATTGTACTACATAAACTAAGATAAAATCTCAGCTGTTTTGTCTACTGGTAAGCATAAAGTTCCGCATAATCAGAGTAAGCCCAAGCTGACTCTTAAATGAAAAGGACTTGTATACGTGAACATGAGCTCCATCAGCTTCTTATTGAGCATATTTTCTTGACAGTATGTACACATTTTCAATCACTGGGACACAGGTAACGAATTGAAATAAATTGGTCATAAAATTGCCTTCAGTCTTAAGAGCAGGCATTTTTCTCCCACCATGTCTGTGGGTCAATTACTGTCATCGCATGGGGCAGCACTTACTCAGCTACTCCAAGAAAATGTGAGAAGCTTGGATACTTGGGTTCCCATCCTATTTCTGCACGAGTTTTCGAGTTGTTCAATTTCTTACCCAGCGGATCCTTAGTTCCTGAAACAAGGTAAGCGAGTGAAGTTCTATTCTAGTGGAATGGTTTCTGCGAATCCTATACTTTTGAAAAATGTTCAGTACTTGATCTAAGTAACCGGTGATTCATTTTAAATGTCAAAAGGGGAAATTACCAGTGAAACCCTCAAACTTTTTACTAAATTTGCCACTTTTCTCCACAATGTCCATCACTTCCTGCCTGCATTCAAAAATATTGGATGTTCATAATATGGCTCATACACTCAGTAAGATTAACTGAAATCTAGGAATGATGAATTGAATGCCTCATAACATAATATAAACAACACCAGAATATCGTTTTGTCTACCCACAAAAATCTCATTCCCTACCTGGATAAAGGGTGATTGTCACATCCCAAGAAGATCCTGCTACGAAGTTTCTTTTTCATAATTGCAACTGAGAGGGAAGCAGCATCCTGTCCAAATTCAGAACATTATGTAAGTGCACTACATCCTTCCCAAAAATGACTAAAGGCAAAGGAGCTATCTATATAACAAGAATCCAGATAGGTCATTTGTGCACACACGCACACATTGAAATCTGTGGAGGAAACCATGAAATACAACGCAAAGCAAGGTCAAGTTTTGGCATGCAAGCACCTTCATAGTGTATACTGCTAATTTTACTTGCATGAACCTAGAAAAAAACTAAAAAAAGAGCAGACACAATGCAGGACTCCCATTTTCCTTCACATCCTTTACCCTTTTGAGTTTTTTGCAGTGTACAATCCAAAATTGGTCAAACTATGAGAGAAGAATGAACAAATAAGATACGAACCTCATAGTGTATGAGATTGAGGATGTGATCTGGACGAGCTTCAACAGTTCCCTTCTCTAGCCAATAAGAATGTGCACCCCGATCTGCTTGGTAAGTAATGTTAAGGTTAGCAGAGGTGGTAGTTTTCCCATTACAAACTCTAGGTGTTTTCCCTCCCAGTATACCAGTTATCAATTCATAGAAATTTTAAAAGGATATGTAAAGTCCAGCCAATCTAATAACAGAGCCACCGAATTCCATCACCACTGCTTCTGCTTTCAGAAGAACATCTGTCCTAGGGCTCCTACCAATAGGGACAACAGGACAATCCTGCAAAGCAAGACCAACAGAATAACACCAATAGTTAGGAAGACAGTGAACTACTTCACAAAAGTACAAAAGATACAGGCACAAGAGTAACAGCAGAAAAATGACTAAGAAACCTAAGTTTCCAACAAACGTGCACTAAGTGGAGATCCCAATAATCCCACATCAATTGCAACAGATGCCGATGCGTGCTACATATTTTTTAACAACCACTAACAAGGTAATCTCAACAAATTGTTAGTTAAAGCAGTAGAGCAAAGTCCAGGTTTCCCTTGAGCCATGGGAAAAACTAGAAACACCAAAGACATTGGGTGAAAGTTAATCAACATGTTGGATTAGCACCTCGTCACAGTTTCCATTGTCGTTGCAGTCATATGGAGCAGAGCTTGATGTGAATAAGAAAGAACCTTCCCCATTCCAGCTCAGGGCAGCCAGTCTGAGTAAAGTTAGATGAACAGTTCAAACTTATTATCTTGCAGAGCACAAGCACCAAAATATTCAAAAGTGTGATATGCAGGCCTAACCACCCAAAGTTTTGCCATATAGCGACATTTTCATCCTGTGCAACTGAAAGCAATTAGAAAATTGTGCGACAGGTTAGTGTTTTTTAGTCTCACCTGACATCACCAGGATAGTCAGAAGTTCGTGATGGTGGAGCACAAAAAATCACATAAGGAAACTGCTGATCTGTCTTTGTCCCTTTCAAGGATGGTATAATCCCCAATTTGACCAACTCATCGTGATGATCAGAAGTCACTGTCTGCCCATAAATTTGGCAGCCTGAATGCTCCTGCTCAAAAAAATACTTACTTTCAGTATCATATATATAGGTTGTCCTGACGTCTTCAGCTAGCAACATAACCCCCCCAGGATAACACAAAGGGGATATCTGGCGAAGCAATCAGTGAGTACGTCAGAACAGTAACAAAACAACAGAAAGTTGTCAATCAAATTGAAAGAACTCTAAGCAGAATCAGAATGAGCCACACATTAGCCAGGTGTAAGAGGCAAAATTCAGCTGAGACAAGCAATACGTATATTGGAGAGACATGTGAATGAATTAAGGAGAGTTAGCAACAAAGGCAGTATCAAGCAAGAGGCTTAGACAAGAACAAAGTTGCATTTTCATGCTATGGAATCTTTTCTTTTGGTTTTACCTTCCATAGTTTCAGAGATTGAGTAAATTTTGTATCCATACCTCACGCCATCTTTCTGCCACCAAGCGCCCAAGAACGCCAGGTCCGACAATCAGCAAATCGTTCTGTCCAACCGCTCCGGTAGATGAAACCGCCATTTCTTCACCTCGTGCTCCTTCGCCCACCAAAATAAAACCGTCAATAAACCAAGAACAACTTCTTTTCCATCTTCCAAAGCAAACAAAACAGACTGCACACAGTCAACATGAGAGTCAACATCCGCCATTGCACAAGCACTTGAAAAAGAGACAGCCTAAACATTGCTACTTCATTTTCTTTTGGGTCAACGCTTCCTCATGTATCAACACATTCGCGCAGCTAAAAATTCAATCTTCAAGCCGCAACTCACCTCATCCAGCTCACACCTGTACCTAAACTCAACTGGGTGATCAAAAGAAAAGCAATTCGTGATGAATATCTAATCCAATTCACCTTCATTACCTCAATTACGCAGCCAGCAAACAGCGATAGCCACCCAAACCGACAAATTACTTAAAAGAACTAAGTCCAATCACAATTTTCTTATTAATAGACCCAGTCAAAGACTTTTCAAGTAAACCCACAAAAAAAAAAAAACAGTTCTTTATCCGGGTCTCCTCGATCCGGCGACAATCGAGAAGCGCCAAAGACCAAGCACGCATCGACATTTCGTGAATCGCGAAAAGGGCGGGCGAAAGGAAGGGAGGGGGGACGATGGGGGGACCAACCCGCGACAGAGAGGGCGCGTACTCGGAGGCTCCGCGGCGTCGACGGTGGCGATTTGAGCCGCGGATCGAGATGGGAGATCCCGGAGATCGATGGGGCCCGGCTGGTGCCGCTCGATGAGAGGCGTACGGAGCTCGGGAAGCGAGGAGAAGAGGGTCGAGCGAGACGAGGCGGGGCGAAGTACGAAGAAGAAGAAGAGGGAGAAGGAGCAGAAGAAGCTATGAGGATGGTGTTGGCATCCATTGCTGCATGCTTTCAAATAAAAAGAGAGTGGAGATAAAACTGGGGCAAGTTATTTGCAGTCCGATTGCTGATTGGCTCCTCCACGCCAGAAAGGGAGAGAGACAAAATGGGGAATTTGGATAATTTTTTGGAAAGGCTTTCCAAACGAGGGAAGAAATCCTATCTATCCAAGAGCCATGGTTGCATTTGTTGACCTCCAACTCGATCTAACGATAGACATTGTATTCGGATAAAATTCAGGATATGATAAAATTTATCTTATTTTGATAACATCTATTACTATATATTTTCAGGTAAAAAGACACCATGAAGATAAAATTAGGGCAAATGACTTGAAGTCTTGATTTTTGATTGGCTCCTCCACATCAGAGAGGTAGAGAGAGACAGAAGGGGAAATTTGGATAATTATTTGGAAAGGCTTTCCAAATGAGGGAAGAAATCCTATCTATCCAAGAGTGCCGATTACAGTCATTGATCTTTAAATCAATCTAACGCTAGAGATTGACGAGAAGTCTCTAGAATACAAGTATATTTCTCATTTTTTTTTCAAAGACTACTCCAAGACTATATTTGGTAATTAGTATAAAAAATTCAAGATAGGATAAAATTTATCTTATTTTGATGGCATTCATTACTGCATATTTTCAAATAAAAAGACATAGTGGAGATAAAAATGGGTTGATTGGCTCCTCCACACTGGAGAGGGGGAGAGAGAGGGACAAAAGAGGGACTTTGGATAATTTTTTTGAAGGCTTTCCAAATAAGGGAAGAAATCCTATCTATACAAGAACCCCGAGTACGATCGTTGATCTCCAACTCAATGTAACAATAGAGATTGATGAGAAGTCTCTAGAATATAAGTATGTTTCTCATTTTACACTCAAAGAATACTTCAAGGCTATATTTGACAATCAAGATAAAATTTATCCTATCATGTGTTTGATACTTACTCAAAATAGAATAAAGTCGAATATAAAGATATACAAGCCAAATAAAACTATCTCATGATAGATGAGATAAAAGTAAATATGATTTCTAACATTCATAATAGGAAAGTTATTTTTCTCGAATAACAAAATTTTTTAAATTGATAAAATTAAAATTATATTTCAATATAAATTATATTTGAATTCGAATGACAAAAATAACAATTTATTATTTAATTTAATATTATTTTTATTTATATATTCAAATTTAATTCTATATTTATAATATAAATTTAATATGTATTTATATTTAGTACATATTTTAGGTATATTATTACAATTTACTATTTAATAAAATTTTATTAGAGAATGATGGAAGGGGAAGAAAGAATAAAAAAGAAATTAATTAAAAAAGAGAGGAAAATAAGATAAAAAAGTAAATACAAATAAAGTAGGCAAGAGTCTCGCGAGCGATTTTCACCATCTTCATTTGTAAAAATTTCAATTCATTTATACTAATATGCCATTTTGCAAAATAACATACATAATATGATGTGAATATTTATGATTTTATTATTATAGTAAAAAAAATAATTGATAATATATATCAAAATCTCTAGATTTCATATTCTATCATATCTATACTAGAAATTTTAAACGACCAAATGTAATTTAAAATGCCCTAATGTACATTTTTCACGGGGTAGCATTATGTCCACTCATATATGACATTTGGTCGAGGAAGACAAAAGGGTCTAGTGAAGAGGGAATATGAGGATGATCCTTCTCATGAAAATGTTGAAATTAACCTAGTTTCTCATCAATGGAAATATAATATATTGAAGATATAAAGTGATATGACAAGGATGAGGAGGATCTTCCACACCAAATGTGCTACTGATTTGGTTGCCAACTACTATGGTTTCTCCTATCAAATCGAATAATTCAACCTAGAGATAAGAACTACTCACTACTAGCTAACATTAGGGGGAACCATCGTGGTTTGCAAAGCACCTATAAACCAATCTATTCGTATGTTATAATTTGGGGGAAAATTACCTAATAAGTTCCAAACTTATGTTATATATGTCAATTAAGTCCTAAACTTTTTAATTTACTAGACCGCCACGTTAGAAATTATGCAAAAATTGATTGGAAGAAATACATTAGAATTTTGCTAAAAAACTTATGATTAAATTGACAAAATTGAAATGGTAAAGATGCTGCACGAAGAGAGTTGGCGTACTGGGAAGTGGAAGCTTTGACCCGAAAAGCCCGGATCTGGATAGCCCATTTCACTAACCTAACCGTGGCCTATTATAACCAATCCGCAAATCAAGTTGCTAATTGGGTTGCAAGGCCAATAGTAAGAATGCCATATCTCCATCATGGGTGGCCCATCCCCTATCCTTTATGGGAGTTATCATTTTTTGATGCCTCTATGTCAACTCTTGACCATAAAAAATTAGTAAAATTGAAAAGTCCATGACTAAATTGGCATCCGTATAATATGTTTAAAATTTTTTAGACAAATTTCTTTGTAATTTGGTGATTGATACATACGGATAACAGGCTTCTAATGAGGAAGGCCATAGCGGTTGTCAACGAAGCAACCAAATCGGTTGCGTATTTGACTTTTCTCCTGAACCTAGCCCAAGTGACATGAGGCGAAGATTATGAGGGCCATGATTAGGCCACTGCCATCAATTATATAGAAGAGAAGAAAGAATTTTGGTAAGTTGCCTTCAACATCAAAGTTGAAAATTGAACTCGTTGAATGGGCATTCTTTAGTCTTTACGTTGCTCAGCTATGAAGCTTCAATGAAATTACCTAGATGGTCACTCGAATCGATTAAGACCGCAATTTGTGCAAGTGCATTTCGAGCGTTGACCTCGGATCACCGGTTTGATTATGAGCCTTAGCTGGCCAAACGTTTTGTCCCCAGAAAAAAAAAGTCCATTCTAATCAAGTGAAATGGTTTAAATTAAAAAAGAAATATGATATGATTTTCCAAAAGTACATGGTCAATGGCTCTGAATAACCCGTGTCGTCACTTTTGAGCCTCCCCATCCCTAAAGTGAAAATGATCTCCTTTTCTTAAAAATCTAGAGAGGAAATTGTCCAAAAATCTTGAACAAATTGTACGACGTTCAATTCAATCATAAATATTTCAATTATACATAATTAGTCTAAAATTTTTAGATAATTTGTCAATTTAGTCCTAAATCTTTTAATAATTTGTTGATTTTTTTTCTAAATATTTTGATGATTTATCAATGTAATCATTCCAGTCAAATATTTGTATGGACGTGTTTATAATTAAATTGACAAATTTTAAAAAATTTTAAGACTAAATTGGCATAATTAAACGATTTATGAATAACTTGGTTGTCGTACAATAGGTTTATGATTTTTTGGACAATTATCTCAAATTTTAAACGTTGCCAATGTTACAGTTTTCCACTAAGACCATTCTGATCCATAAAATGACATGGCGAAAATGAACATGATGATCCTTAGGTGGAACCTAGTACACTGCAATTTGAGCTTTATTGATCCTATCCCGATGGATTCCCTTGCATTTAATGACCAAAGTATTTTCACAATATGGATTTTGAATTTGAATATGAATAATAGGGATGGCCCGAGTTTTGATTAAATCATTCTTAAAATATTCCTCATTGATGGATTTAATAAATGGGCCTAAGCTGGCCCGGCCGCGATGGGCCTAAAAGTCCGGCCCATGGGAATAAGGCCCGTGGAAGGGAAAGGTATAAAAGGGATGAGAGAGAAGGAGATGACACCTCTTGGCATTATTGACGTACGTTCTCCTCTTTCCTCTCCCAAATCTCTCTCTCTCTCCAAGGCCAAGAAGCGACGCCATCTCCACTTCACGGCGATATTTCGACATCGGATCGAATCGGACTGACTTCTCTTCCTCTTTGCGGCGTCGGCGTCTAATCTGTGGACAACAAGGTACGCTCGAATCCGTGGTGTGCTTTACGATCGGTGATACGTGACATTCCCGGGCTTATCTTCCGCATATGATTTAGGGGTTCGGTTTAGGTGCCGAATCCGGTTTTTCGGGATCCGACCGATCCCAACATTGGTATCAGAGCCCGTGTTAGCGTTTTCCCGACTTGTATGATGTTTTATGATGTTGTATGATGTTTTATGATTGATTTTCGCATAATCCTTTTTCGGCCGTACGGATCGTGGCCTTAAATCCCGACACCCGAGCATACTTCGCCATTTTTTCCTACTTTTCGTAAGTCAAAATCAAAATATAATGGCATAGGGAGGAAGGCGACGTCGAGACGAGTCCGGCGACGTGTTGCGCGCCGCCGAGGCCGCCGGACGCGCGCCACGCGCGGCCGGAACGCGGGGGTCATCGGCGCGTGCAACGCACGTGCCGACTCGGCTCCCCCGCGCGAAACGCACCGTTTCGGCCCGGGTGCGTGCGACGCACGCGCGAGCGAAACGGCACGCCGTTTGGCCCGGCGCGTGCGATGCACGCGCGCGCCAAACGGTGCGTCGTTCGGCCTGGCGTGTGCCACGCACGTGCCGGATGACGTCATCGTGACGTCATCCTGGCACGCGTCTGGCACGTGTCGGTCGGTTCGTCCGACCGGCAGACCGGTCCGACCGGACGACCGGTCCGACCGGGCGACCGGCCCGACCGTTGACCGTTTGACCGCGACCGTTGACCGTTGACCCGAAAAAAAAAAAAAAGGAATTTGTTTCTTTTTTCAATTATGTTTATGTGGATTATATGTAATCCATTTTTTTGTTCTGCATTTGTTGCAGGTATAATGCCTCCCCGTAAGCCGCGGGCATCTGTGCGCACAATGTCAGATGAACAAAAGGAAAGGCTTACAAGGTTGATAGCCGATTTGAATGGTTATCGATGGGAGAGTGACGACATAATTGATCATGTCATAGAGGTCAACAACAAAATTCAGGAAGTCATTTGGAACGGTTATCCCATGCGAGATATTCAGATGATGCGATTCTTTATGAACACTCTTCCACAAGGATGGCAAGGAGTGTTGAATCGCCTACGGGAGGTCAAAGGATTTACTAGCTATAAGGAGCTAGTAATGGCATTCGTAGATGAATATCATCGGGTAGGAGCCACAAAGACTGCGACCCAAGGAATGACTTCGATTGGGCCAGGACTGAATGTGCGTAGAAGAAATCCTAAGGGATATCCGTATGTTTTTCCGTGGTTGTCAAGAATGCCAGAAAATTTTACAGAGAAAAAAAAAATAAATTGGACCATGTAGCTGCTTTCCCTATTAGTTGTATGATGCCTCGTTTATAGATGTTATGGCTTGTCTTTATTTAAAGTTCTTGGTGGACATCTTATGTAAAGTTTAACTACCTGATTGTTGTTGATATAACAACCTATTTGCTAGCAATATTGTGTGAAAGCATTATTATTATATTGTATGTCAATTATCTGCTGCTTTATGTGATTGCTGGTTGCTGTGGGTAGTAATAGAAGTTTTTGTAGCTTCATAGAATTGATTTTGCATATGACAATCATATTAATGATAGTTTTAAGTTAGGATTTTTGGAGGATGATTGGAAACATAGTGACCTTTTGATTCTAAAACCTTACTTAAAATTATTAATTAATATGATGGGTTTTGTGCAAAATAGATGCATAAGTGATAGGCATTAATAACTCGTGCATGTATGTCTAATGTGTTCAGATCAATGGCTTCAGCCACAAAGAGCATAGTTGCCGAGCTGAACAAAGGTGAAAAGCTCAATGATGACAACTATGAAATTTGGCAAATGAAAATTCAATGTGTGATGGAAAAGCAAAAGGCACTAAAAGCTCTTGACCATGTTTTGGAAGATCTAGAGGATGCTGTGCGTCACCTTGAGCTAGTAGATCATCGCCTCGAGGCATTAGAGCAGGAAACAGATATTTTCTGTGTCGCTTTAAGCTCAGAAGGGGCTTCATGCTCTAAGCGCAAGCGCATTGATTCGTTCAATATGTGGAAATGCAAGGGATCAAGTCCTCCTTGCAAGAAACCAAGAATTAGCCAACAAAAGAGAGGAAAACGTCCTCATGTGAAAAATATCTCAAGGGTGAAATGTTACAACTGTGACCAAAAGGGTCACTATGCCCGCAATTGTCGCGAGCCAAAGAAGGTACACACCCTTTGTACAATTGGGAACTTTGCATATGTGTCAAGTTCTGTATTCTTGACTGAATCTAATCCTCTGTGGACTGTTGATTCATGAGCGACAGACCATGTAGCGAAGGATAGAGGATCCTTCGTGGAATTCCGACGAGTACCTACTGGAACTAAGTGGATCTATGTGGGAAACAACTCTAGAGCTGAAGTGAAAGGAATTGGCACATGCCAACTGAATATGCGTGATGGACGCACTTTGTTCCTTCATGATGTGTTGTATGCTCCGGAGATTCGTCGGAATTTAGTGTCTCTTAGTGTTGGTTAAATTAGGTTTTAATGTGAACTTCCATAATAGAGGTGTAGATTTGTATTTGGATACAAACTACTATGGTCATGGTTATTTTCTGGATGGTTTCATTGTATTAAATATTGATTATGTTAATACAAATGTTTGTTATTCCCTTCTCACGTCTCCTAATTCATATGATAATGATGTGAAAGTATGGCATGCTAGACTTGGTCACATTGGCCAACAAACGTATGAAAAGACGGCCAAAGAGGGCTTGTTAGGCAATATTGAAAAGTCGATTTGCCCATCTGTAAACATTGCCTAGAAGGGAAAACGACAAGGAAACCATTTGGAAAAGGTAAAAGAGCTGAATTTCCTCTACATTTAATCCATTCTGATGTCTGTGGTCCAATGAATGTGAGAGGAAGGCATGGGGCTGTTTATTTCATCACTTTCATAGATAATTATACTCGATTTGGATATGTCTATTTGATTTCTCACAAATCTGAAGCAATAAGTTGTTTCAAAAGGTTTATGAACTTGATAGAAAATCAATTAGACAAGAAAATAAAAGTATTGAGATCCGATCGAGGACAAGAATATTTATCTGATGAGTTCAGAAAATTATGTGATGAAAAAGGAATAGAAAGACAGTTATCTATTCCATATACTCCTCAACAAAATGGTGTTGCAGAGAGAAGAAACAGAACCCTACTAGAAATGGTTAGGTTCATGATGGCGTATGCTAACTTGCCTATCACCTTTTGGAGTGATGTGTTGTTATCTGCTGCCTATATACATAACCGTGTGCCTTCCAAATCAGTTACTTCCACTCCATATGAGTTATGGACAGGTAGAAAATCGGACTTAAGTTTTCTTAAGCCATGGGGTTATGCTGCCTATACACATGAGTCCTCTCACAAGTTTGAGAAACTGGGTCCCAGAGGAAAGAAGAGTATTTTCATAAGATACTCGGAACACTCAAAAGGGTATGTGTTCATAGGTGAGCAGGAAAGTGGGAGTATAACTGAATTTGAATCACGGGATGTCACATTCTTAGAGGATGAATTTCCTAAGAAGGGCGAAATAAGGGAAGACAACTCCCTATTTGAAACCTCGGATCAAGATAATGATCTTGGTGGAGTTTGTCCAAGTGGGAGTAATATGAGAAGTGGAGAAGTGATGAATTGAATTCAACTCATTCTCAATTGCAACCACATAATGAGACGACATCATCATTATCTAATCCCAGTAGGAGCATAATGGGGAATGATGTGCAAAGTGTACAAACTCCCATACGGCGAACAAGTCGTCAAAGCATTCCCCGTCGACATTTTGACATTGAAGGGGAAACTTTTATGGTTGCTCCACAAGATGAGGATGAGCCTAGAAATATTAATGAGGCTCTAAATTGCCCTAGTAAGGAAAAATGGATTCATGCAATGGAAGAGGAAATTGAGTCAATGAAATCAAACCAAGTCTGAGAACTGGTTGATCTTCCAAAAGGACGCAGAGCTATTGCGAACAAGTGGGTTCTCAAAATAAAGCGAAAGGCTGATGGCTCGATAGAAAGGCATAAGGCTCGCCTTATTGCGAAGGGGGTATAATCAACGAAGGAATTGATTATGAAGATACGTTTTCTCCGTAGTGAGATTTACCTCGATTCGCATTATTCTGGTAATAGTATCTAGTATGGATCTTGAGTTATATCGATGGATGTAAAGACTGCTTTCCTCAATGGAGAATTAGAGGAAGAAATCTACATGGAACAACCTACTAGTTTCATAGTGAAAGGCCAAGAAGAAAAGGTATGTCGACTTTTGAGATCGATATACGGCCTTAAGCATCATCGAGACAATGGTATATACGTTTTCATAATGCCATAATGGCATATGATTTTACAATGATTGATGAGGATCATTGCGTATATATCAAAAGATCCAAGGATCAATTTGTGATCATATCATTATATGTTGATGATATATATTGCCTAAGCAATATGGAGTTTGTTCATACTTGTCAAGAGTTGGTTGTCTTCCAACTTTGAGATGAAGGATATGGGTGAGGCTGCATACATTCTTGGAGTTAAGATTTCAAGAGATCGTTCGAAGAGATCGTTGTCTCTTTCGCAAGAAACATATATAAATAAAGTTCTTGAACGATTTCGTATGCAAGATTGTAAACCCATAGACACTCCTATCGCAAAAGGTGAAGGATTGAGCCATAGACTGTGTCCAAGGACTCCACAAGAAAAGGAACAACTGAAACATGTTCCTTATACTAGTGCAGTTGGGAGCTTGATGTACGCTATGATGTGTACAAGACCCGACATATGTTTTGCAGTTGGAATGGTGAGTAGATACCAATCCAATCCAGTCCAAAGACATTGGAAAGCCGTTAAGAGAATACTGAGGTATCTAAAGGGAACTGCTGATTATACGATGAGTTATTAAGGAAAGGATCTGCGACTCACAGGCTATACTGAAACTGATTAGGGAGGAGGTGTAGACAAAAGGAGATCTACCTCTAGTTTTGTTTTCTTAATGAATACTGGCACCATATGTTGGAGCAGTAAGAAACAAACATGTATAGCCTTGTCCACGATGGAAGCTGAGTTTGTGGCATTATCAGCAGTAATACAAGAAGGAGTTTGGCTTAAGAGATTTTTTGGATCATTTAGGTGTTATTGAGAAAGCTGCAAATCCATTATTAGTTAATTGTGATAGCCAAGCAGCTATAGCATACACTAAAGATCCAAAATATCATGGTAAGACCAAACATATAGATACCAAGTATAACTTTGTAAAAGATATGGTTGCACGAAAGGATGTGAACTTGCAGTACATATCTACGCATAGAATGGTAGCAGATCCTATGACAAAGCCAATACCTAGAGATGTGTTTTGTGGTCATGTAAAATCTCTAGGATTGCGTAGAGTCCGATGTCTTGGATTGTAATTTCCCGAGTTGTTCACATGTATGAACTAGTGTTGTTTCATTATTAATGCATATGTATCTTTGTTTGATCTTTATGCATCTTAATGCTTAGTGCATTATATTATGTTGAGAAAGTATGTCGGACAGATAGGAGATTAGCCCACTCACACGGGTAATCGCCTCTATTTACTATGTGATAGATAGAGATGAGACTGTTTTTAAGCTTATTATCTAGGTGATAATCGAGAGCTCAAGCTTAAAATACGTATGTCGCCTTAACTGAGTGTTAAGATGAGGACATAATACTTACGATGTCCGAAAGTAAAATAACCCACACATTTTACTTTATCTGTCTAAGATGCCAGATGTGAGTTCTGATGAATTTTGTGAATGAGTCAATACGTGAACTCAAGTTAGACATTGGGTATATCTGAACTATCATCTGTACGGTATTGATGGTGTAGACATACGCTCCATGGGAAAGGAGTTAATACCGTAATACGTATTTCATACTACGTATGCATGAGACGACCTATAAGAGTGCCAAAAGTTTGATCTCAACTTTTATGACGTGTGAGACTCTTGAGGAATTGAGTTCCTCAATTATAGTGCCCTCATGACTCTTACTTATTCTCAAGATTTCTATTTAGTGTTTGCTATCTTAGAATGTTGCCAATGGTCATGAGATGATTCAATCTAATGGGACATTTCTAGAAAAGCAAGTTGAACTGAAATCGAGAGTTTGAAGGAAAGAGGAAGATCGGATTTGTAGAATCACATTGTGGTTTTGTATTCACAGGTCGACCAATTATGACTGTCTTTAGGATAATCATAATTGTGAATACAATATACATATATCATTGTTTAAATGAGATTAAGAGAGATATAAATGTGATCGATCGATCTAGGGTACTGCATACTAAATTTACTCGGAAAATGATGCCCAATATGAGCTGCTATATATTCCTAACAGATGTATAAAGAACGAGCTCTCAAAGTATCTTTGGTCGCACGGATTATTCACCGGTATGAATGTTGAAAGAGGAAAAGAGGAATTTTCAGTTGATGGGCCTCGGTTGGGCCTATCCGCCCATGTTGGTTTTGGTCCACCATGTGCGAGTGGGAGATGATGGATTTAATAAATGGGCCTAAGCTGGCCCGGCCGCGATGGGCCTAAAAGTCCGGCCCATGGGAATAAGGCCCGTGGAAGGGAAATGTATAAAAGGGATGAGAGAGAAGGAGATGACACATCTTGGCATTATTGACGTACGTTCTCCTTTCCTCTCCCAAATCTCTCTCTCTCCCAAGGCCAAGAAGCGACGCCATCTCCACTTCACGGCGATATTTCGACATCGGATCGAATCGGACTGACTTCTCTTCCTCTTTGCGGCGTCGGCGTCTAATCTGTGGACAACAAGATACGCTCGAATCCGTGGTGTGCTTTACGATCGGTGATACGTGACATTCCCGGGCTTATCTTCCGCATATGATTTAGGGGTTCGGTTTAGGTGCCGAATCCGGTTTTTCGGGATCCGACCGATCCCAACACTCATGATTAGCGTGCACTAGACACATGTCAAATTACCGTTTTAAAAGGATGTCTAATCAACTTATACTTGGGATGCATGTTCGATCCCTCATTTCTTAAAAAAAAATACCTTTGTTGTTGTCATTGTGCACTTGAGACGCGTGTCTGATCATTCACTTCAAATCACTAACTCCCATATTTAATCATAGATTTAAACAAAAAGAGAAAGGACTTATCAACTTATACACGGCACATATATTTGATTGCTTTTTTTTTAAAATCTTCATCTTTGTCAGCATGCGCTTGAAATGCGCATTTGATCACTCATTTCGAATATGTAACCAACTTGTACTGGGGACATATGCTTGATCACCTATTTTATTTAATTTTTAAAAAGAAGTTTTCGATGATCAAGTTGTACCTGGGTCACATGTTTGATCACATTTGCTTTATTAACTCGTATGACCATCTATGTACATGGCATGATTTTTTTTTTTTTGACGAATGTACATGGCATGATTGACGCTCGTCTTTTCATTCAATAAATTTTAAATTTTAAATAGCAAGCAAAATCAATAGCAGGGCTAGGATTTTTTTTCCTTTTCACAAAAAAGGATAGTTAGGGTCTGTTTGTTTGTGTTCATTGTATGTGTTTATGAACACAATTTCTGTTTTTTTGTTCCGGAGAAAAAAAAAGAACAAAAACACGTTTGTTTGGGTTTTTGTTCAAAATCTATTTTTTGTTCCTGGGAACAAATTTGGAATAGAAACAAGAAACAAAAAAAAAACTTGTTTCTTGTTTTTGGAACACTTCTGAAAAACAATTTTTCTCTCTCCTCATTTTTTTTCTTCTCTTTCTTTTCTTCTTCTTTTTTCTTTGGCCGGTGGCCGGCCTCGGCCATGGCCGGCGACCTCGCCGCAGTGTTGCCGGCCCCCGGCGAGGTCAAGCCTTGCCGTGGCTAGGCGAGGCCGCCGGCCAAAAGGAAGAAAGAAAAAAAAGAAAAAAAAAGGAAAGCTAAAATAAAAATATTAAAAATTTAAAAGAAACAAAAAAATTACACAAATTTACCAAACATGTTTCTGTTTTTTTTTTCTATTTCAAGAACAAGTTTACCAAATGCGTTCTTCTAGTAAAAAATTATTTCTCGGAACAGAAATAGTTTTTTCTATTTCTGTTCTCTGGAACAATTTTTTAACAAAAACATTATCAAACGCACCCTTATTGTAAAACGTTACCAAACGCACCCTAAATTTTGCCCTCATTTTCATAAAATATGAAGTTTGACCTATGCTCGATCAAGAGTTGAGCAAAGGTTGACCAAACTGAGATAGAAGGCACAAGATGCACTTTCAACATCAAAATGAGTCTTTTTACACTTGCCCATAAATTCGAGAGTCAAATTTTATCCCTTCGGGATTTCAGGATTGGTCGTTGGATAAATTTCGAAATTAGGAATTGCAAACATGCCAAAGCAACAAAAATCGGGTCAAATGGATGTACGAGGGAGTGACAACTAGTCAAGCTTCAGTCAAATCTTTCAATACTCGAAATAAAGAACCTAGCCCAAAGCGGCACCTAGAGGTCTCATAATTGAGCAAAAATTTCCAGACCTCTATTTTATAGTAGATAATAACTTTGTAAATGATGAGTGACCGAAACAACGTTTGATACATAGACTAGAGCGACATTCCCCTGTAATTGAAACGCAATGTTCCATTGCTCTTTCTGAAAATCTTCCTTGTAGTCAGCATGCACTTGAAATGTGCATTTGATTCACTCATTTTAGATCATCATCTCATCATCTTATATTGGGGATATATGCTTGATCACTGATTTAAAAAGGGAAAAAGAATTTTCATTGATCAAGTTGTCCTCAAGTCACGTGTTTGATCACATTGCATTATTAAGTTGCATGACCATTAGGGATGATCAGTTCCTGGTCCAGTCCGATCCGATCCAATAAAGCCGACCACTTTTTTTTCCACTACTTGATGCTATATGTTATGAAGGAAAAAAAAATTGATTACCTTTTTTTTTTTAAACTGAAAATAGGACCGTTCATACATCAATTCCGCTTTTATGAATCACGAACCGGACTGATGCTTTCGAGAACCAAATCAAACCGGCTAATTTGGTCTGGTCTAGGTGGTTACCGATTTGGGCGGTCCATTTTGCACACCCCTAATGATCATCTACGCGTGTCTTGTCATTAAATAAATTTTAAATTTTAAGTAGCAGCAAAAACAACGGTACAGCTAAAAATCTTTTTTCTTTTCACAAAAAAGGGATAGTTGTTGTAACCTCAATTTTGCCCTCTTTATTGTAAAATATTAAGTTTGACCTAGGCTCAATCAAGAGTTGCTCAAAGGTTGACCAAACTAAGATAGAAGGTGCAAGATGGGAGAAAATACTGGTTGGAGCTGGGATTCTATCGTGTCAAACTATGAGTCCACTCATCCGACATGTGTCGCCTAGGCTTCATTGGATTAGATTCCTCTGACACCCATACCTTCCCCTCTATTGCCTCTCTCTCTTCCATCTCTCCTCTTTTTCTTTATTTCTTCTTCTTCTTCTTCTCTCTAGTCTTCCCTTTCACTTCACTGAGGAACACACAAACCTTGGACTCGGCCCCGGTGAGGTCTAAGGGCATCAAGACCTTCCCGAGCAGCTTGCCAAAACTCACCTCACAAGTAGCCCCATGCGGGCTCGTGTAGATGGGGACCTTCAGGTAGATCTTGGAAGATGGACTTCTCAACAAGCCTCTTGAGGTCGAACTTGTTGAGGTGGAAAGTGGCGCTGCCGTCGCTGCCCTGTCCCTTGGGAGGGGAGGCGATGCCCCGGGACCGGGGGGGGGGGGTAGCGTCGGGCTGAAGGTAGGAGACGAGGGCTGTCTAGAGGGGGAAGCTCTTGAGCTTGATCTTATACAGGGGGAGGAGGACGGGTGGAAGGTGAAGTGAGCGAGCTTGGCGGCAACGGGGATGTTGAAGGTGAGGCTCCCCACTGTGAGCAGAGGCAAGAAGAAGAAATAAAGGAAAAAAAAAAAAAAGAAGGGAGGGAAGATAGAGAGGTGATAGTGGGGAGAGGAATGGGTGTTACAAGTTTTGACGCAGTGGTGTCACCTGGTGAGTGGACTCATAGTTTGACACGATAAAAAATCCCAACCACAGCCAATGTTTTCTCACAGGATGGACTTTAAACATTAAAATGAGTCTTTTGACATTTGCCCACAAATCCAAGAGTCAATTTTTATCCCTTTGGGATTTCAGGACTGGTCATTGGATTTTCACATTGTCTAGAATTTGCGATTTATGTTGCATATTTTGAAATTAGGAAATTGCAAGCGTCCTAAAGCAACAAAAATCTGGTCAAAAAGATGTATGAGGGAGTGATAAGCAGTCAAACTTCAGCTAAATCTTTCAAAACTTGAAATAAAAACCTAGAGCCTAAAGTCACACTCAAAGGTCTCATAATTGAATGAAAGTTCCTAGACCTCTAAATTATGGTAAATAATAATTTTGTAAAAGATGAGTGACTGAAACAATATTTGATACATCGAGTTGATGATAACTCGAATATTCACCTAACAATATTGAGCTCATTGAAAATCTCTCGATGCAATCATTCTAACCTTGCAAAAATATTACGAATTGGACTTGGAGTGAAGGAGATATGTGCTCGAAAAGAGGGAACCTTGACTTATAATGCACATTAAGACTAGGCGCGCATGCCTTGAATTCAATCCGATTTTAACATTTCCTATTTTTGCATTTTTTTTTATCCGTGTAGATACTGAAACTCTCGTGCTTCCAATGTATATCTCGACTCCTCTCTTACTTTCAAATTCATATAGAAATGCATGTTATGATAAAAATATTTGCTTTGACAAGCAGAAAAGTTGCTTGATCATCCACCTACTAATTTTCCCTCAAATTTTGAAAATGAAAAAAAAAAAAGATATTTAATCTTAAAAAATCACATACGATTTTATATGAAACTAATTTTTTTTTTATAGTTTCTTCATTAAAAAAAAAAGTCAAAATGTATGATTTCGATATTTATGAAGGCTCATTTTTTAATAACTTTAGGACTTTAGTTCCACCTCATTTACACATTCGGTATCTAATCATCCTATTACAGACACCAATATTTTCAAAAAACTTGTGTTTGTCTTGCTCTTTGAATATTCCACTATTATCCTTACATCAAAACATATGATTTTTTTTTTTTTGGGTGACCGAGGAATCGCCGAAAACCCCTTCGGAGTTACACCGCCCTCCGATGCCCGGTGGCATTGTCGGACGTCGTCACAAGCCACTATTTAGACGTAAATCTCGGAAGAGACTGGCCCAGCAACCCACCGTCGGGGCACCTGCTTAAATCACAAAATTGCTCTGGAAGTTGTTGTGACAGAGGTGGGTCGAACCCCTGACCTATGGGATTAAAAGATCAGTCCTCAATCAATGCAGTCATACGTTGCAGTCATACGTGGGTGGGTATCAAAACATATGATTTCACAGCCGTCAATTGCCATCTTTTCATGATGCAATCATCCAATGAACACGTGTTTAGCAACTACATACTGTGTCCATCAATGATCACCCGATTCCTTTCAAAAGAAGACTCCTTTCTCTCCCATCATAATTAACCTACGACCACGCGCGCGGCACGTAGATCAGCACTTTTCTTGTGAATTGAATTATCTACTTAGAAAGCAAACTAAATCATTAATTACTTTTAATATTTTTAAAGTGATTTAAACAAGCCACCAAGCGATTTTACTACCATAAGCCTAGATCAATGAGAATTATAGAATATTGAATTTTTTTTAGGATTAATACCTTGAAAAACCCTAAACTGGTACACTTGTGACAAATTTACTCCAAACTATTTTTTTGATCACTAAAAACCCAAAACTGGTATACCTTTGACAAATTTACCCCAAACTGGTACATTTGTGACAAATTTACTCTTTGTTAGTTTTTGTTAAATTTTACTATCAAATTATTAAATTAAATAATACGTGACAGTTGACTAGTATACTAATTTGGGATTTTACGCTTTGTTTGTCACAATTTACAATTTTTGTGATTTTTTTGTGATATTAATCCAATTTAACGGAGAGCATATTTGTCATAAATTTATCAGTTTGGGGTTTTTTTTTTTTTGTCGAATAAATTAGTTTTGGGTAAATTTGTTATAAATGTACAAGTTTAAGGTTTTTTATGGTCGGTTAGGGTAAATTTGTCATAGGTGTCTTAGTTTAAGGTTTTTCATTGTCAAAAAAATAGTTTAGGGTAACCACCGCCCGCGGTGATAGCTGGCTTCGGGCTCTCTCCCCCTTACGAAGGGGAGGAGTTCAAATCCCAGAGGCGTTGCGTTCGCGCGACTCAAACGCGGCTGGGCTGTGGTGGTGGCTCAGTCCGCCTCGGGTTTACGTCTAAGCCGCGGGTCATAATATATTATAAATGTATCGGTTTGAGGTTTTTAGTTATTAACTATTTTTTTATTAATTTCTTTTGAAATATAAAGAAAAAACTTCATAAAATCCAAAAGGAAAAAAAAAAAAAAAAAGGACAACAAGATCTCCCTTTTTTTTTTTTTAACCCAAATTTCAAAGTTTCAGAGATTCGGTACGGTGCGGCGAGGATCACGATAACGAGCTAACGCACAAAACAATATAAACGCCAGCGACATTCATCCCTCCCTGAACAAAACCTTCGCAGTCTCTCTCTCTCTCTCTTCACCTCCCTCCCTCTCTCTCTCTAGAATCGTAGAGAGAGAGAGAGCGACCCGCGATCCTCCGCTGCACCGTCGAGCGAGCGAGGGGGAGACGAATCGAGATGGCGTGACGCGGCGGCGGCGGCAGCGGCAGCGATTCCCGGTCCCCTCTCTTTCCCTAGGGTTCCGTCGCCGGCGACGCTTTCCCCCGGCCTCGTTCCGACGTACATTGCTTCGGTTATCGGTTCTTTGCACTTTGCCGTTTGGGAGTTCGATCGGCGTCGTCTCGTTCCGCTTCGCGGGGTCGCGGTTTTGATGTGGTCGGTGGGAGCTGGAGTTCGTGCGGATTGAGGTATTTTCCGTTCTGTTCTGTGGAGCTGATTCGGTGGGATGGATGGGCGTCTCTGGTGCGGTGATTATGATTTGCGGGTTGAATTGTGGAAAATGTTCGTTTGTTTCGGCCGTGATGATTCTCGGGAGGGATAGTGTGATCAAAAAGTTGCATGCTTGTCTTTTGGAACTAGTTGTTTTGTTTAATATGTGCATTCTGTGCTGCTGCGTGCTTTGATTTTCCGAATCGTGAGCTTTTAGATGTCGAGTTTCGTAATTTTTCACCGGATAAATGATGGTAATCGTGTTTTTTGGCCTAATCACGGGTCAACGCATTCATTTCATTGTTTTTTTTTTTGATAACCGAGGACTCCACCACGGGCCGCATTCATGTCATTGTTCTTGTATGAGACTTCCATAATTTAAATTGGTTTTAGCGCAGTGAACGCAGCTTTATGCCATAAGCATTGTGAATTTCTCATTCATACATTTTCAAGGTGATTTGCATATACAGCACCTTGAATGTGCAGATTAGTAAAATGAACTAACTATTAATTTCGATGTGCAGATATATGTTAGACCGTCCCTCCAGTCTCAATGGTTTGCCCAGTTGGGAGTGGGAAAATGGCCGTTTTGGCTCGTGTTCTTGCGGGAGGCGGTTTCTCCAGTACAGCAGGTACATATTGGCTGCATATAGCATGGCCCCTGTCCTGAGCACCGTTTGATAATTCCATGGCACTAACAAGGAGTTTCATTAAGCTGTCAATCATCATGTATGCTTTTGAATGGTTATTATGATTGGCCTGGGGCAAAAAGATCTGGAGGGATTATGTCAATTAACTTTTTGATGTATGAATGACAGTACATAGGCCTGCGTTGAAGTTTGACCAATTGCATGGGGCTGAAATTCCTTTCCTTTTGTTGGCTTAGAGGTCTGCTATTACAACTGTGTCTATCCACACTAACAGACTTATCTGAAATGAATATGCAATTTGTACTGCACCGTTTCATAATGAGTTTGATTGATACATGGGAATAGAATTGCCGTGTATTTCCATAGGCATGGTTTCATGCTATTTTGAGTGGGAAATAATTACAAGCAACTTGACAAATGTGCAAATGGGAGCACTATATGTACGGAGCATTTTGTCCAAGTAGGAATGTATATATTATGTCGTGCTGGTAGATGTTAGCAGCACTTAAAAGCTTTGTTGAAATGCTGCTTGTAATTATAAGTTAATAATAAGTTATTCTCTTGTCAAATTGTTCCATTATGTATTGGGAAGAACAAAAAGCTTCCATTCAAATGGCGTCAAGGTGTGCTTCCCCATATAAAGTGTTATCTATGAGAGATTGAGTCCACTTAATCTGATGTCATTTATTTCAAGACTTGACTGTTGGTGAAATGAAAACAATTTTACTGTAGATAAATACTAAAACCACGAATTCGTTACGGAACTCAAGCGACTTCCCTTGCCATAAAAAACCCTCTTGTTCGGTTCTCTCCAAATAAATCAAAGCTAGAGGAATTATATTAATCAACTTCCTCTTTCTTTTGCACACTTGTATAGCGGTGCACACTTTTAACTCTTCTTCAATTGTCTTTGCAATTGTCTGCTGTATACCCAGAATTGCCCTCATGGACCACAAGCGCCTAGACCATTGGCAATGGAGTAATAGATGATCAACTCAATCGTCTCTTTAGCCACTTTGGACAAACAACATATGTTTAGCATGTTTTCACCATTCTTTTGCAAGTTGTCAATGGTTAAATGTTCACCTATGGTGCCTCCTAGGCTGAAACGAGAACCTTCACTGGCGCTTTGCTCTCAAACTATTTTACTCTTCATTTCTGCTATCGTATCTCAAGAAGATTGACATGTAGCTCTAGACCCCATTTGGTGCTACTTTGTTTTTCATACAGTCTGATATTGGTGCCTTTTCTTTTAGTTGTTGACTGTTTGTGAATTCTTTTGCCCAACTTCAGAAGAGGAAGTTAGCCATCAGAAATTATTGGCTCAGCACATTTTTAAAGAATTTCGTGAGGCTGATGAAGCAAATTTGCTCGATGAGGAAGGTAATTCTTTTAGTATACCCAGTGCTGCAAAGGAACATTTGCATTGTTGGCTATTATTTTCATTGCAATAATGGGGTAGTTGAGTGGGAGTAGGCTAATTAGCAAGGCCATTCTTATATAAACTTATGCCATCAGGTGGTGTATGTTGCCTGCTCAATAGTTATATTTCTTTTCGTCAGAAACAAGGTCATTGTTTTCTTCTTTTTTTCTTCAATTTTTGGTTGACCTACTCAATTGGAAATATTATATGAATTGCAGCTTTCTTCTTTTTAGTTTGATTTTTGGGTTACCTTTTAAATGGAGATTACTGCAGAAAATTGATATGTAGTGTGGATATAACTTCCGCAATAGAATCACAATGATGAAAATGTAAGGAACCAGGGTACCATCCAACAGCGTGCGAGATTGATTTTATAGGGTAAAATTGGAAGATGTTAAAAAAAAGTGATTTCTTGACTAGAAGTATCTCGACTTGGCCCATGGAACGGCTGAGTCTCTTCATCTTTTTGTTTTGTTCTTCTTGATCTTGGCAAATATTGTTCAAGCAACAAGCAGCTTAATCAGGAGAAAGAGTTTGGTATGGATATTATGTTGGATGCTCATGACCGCTATATAAGAATATGGAGATTAGAAAATCACTTTCTAACTTTTTAAAGTTGTAATATATAGTATCTAGCGAAATCTTCTTTCTTGCCCCTTGCAGGAATTATGCATACATTGTCTTGGATCACCTGGTTTGCCATAAGAGACACTGTATCCATGTGTCCTAGTAGCATATTTTTAATCTCTTGTTTGAGTTATTCATACATTGAAGATGTTTTTATTTTTTTCCAACACAAGTTACAGTAGAGGTTTTTTTGTTTAGCATTAGGCATTAGAAAAAAGTTACCTTATTGTCTTTATGCCAAAGTTTAAAACATTATCCAATTTTCAAAAATTATAAAAAATTTATATGCGAATTTTGTCAACATTTATACGTTTTGAAAGTTTTAGATGTTTCGGATCAAAAGAAGTTAAATCTGTTTGCGTTGTAAGATTTACATTTAAGTAAAAAGTAAAAAATAAAAGACAATCCAGATGTACCATTAGTTAACACGTCATGGGTTATATAGTGTATGGATCAAGGCTGGTATAAGAACAGAATCTAAGCTTTTCAGAGCTTGGACAACCTTTGCTGCCAAAGCCTGTTGAGAAATTGGAAGCAGAAAATTTTAGCATGTTGCTGTTCACGTTAGTATTTTTATGTTCTCCACATTCGTTCAACTATTTATTGGGTAGATTGTATGTATTTCATTCTCTCTCTCTCCCCCCCTCTTCCCAACTCTCAATCCCCTGACCTAGGGTTTGAAAGAAGCTCCCAAAGCCACCAGGAAACATATAGAGAACGTATTCTGTAGCATCTAATCGTGCAAGTGCTGTGACTTGTTAAGTGCTCTTTTGTTTTGATTGTTCTTTTTGATAATCTGATGGCCTTGTGGTTTCTGCTCTGTGGATGCAGACATGCATGTATATGGTTTGAAGCCTATGGCTGATCAACTGCATTTGGTAAGGTTCGGAAATGCATTTTCTCTTTGTACTTTTTAGTAGTACTTGCCTGTGCATTTCTTGCTTTTTCCTGGGTTTATGTACATCACTGCAACTACCCTTATTGATGAGGAGAGCTGCACTTTGCCTTTGGTTCCTCTTGCTTGGGTTTGATATGAGGCACAGTGGTGAAATATGTTAGAACAAAGACTTCAGATTGAGCAGATTATGACAATATTTGCCTTCAGATTCAAGTTTATGTTTTGAATTGGCTTCATAATCTATTATCTTAATATTTCTTTACAGTAGGTTTTTCCTTAAATAATTTTGCTTTATTGCTGCTTTCTCAATTGTGTGATTGTACTTTCCATCCACTTTCTGTCAGTTTTTTCGAACATAACAGTGAGGATTGTTTTTGCTTGATGATGATCACGAGATATGGCTTTTCATCTTAGGGCAATATTTTTTCTGCAGGTACGTTGCAATGCATGTAAGAAGCCAATCAAGGCCAGTCAATATATGGCTCATGCAGGTTTGAACCTGACTTTTGTGAAGCATTGAGGGATTCTGTTAATTTCTTTTGCTTATCTGTCATATAGCATATTTAAAGAGAAACTTTTGGCAAAATTGTTCTGCTAAATTGAGGATTCTAGGTGCGCCATGCTGTCTATGACTCCTAATCAATCTGGATATCTTGTCTGGTTTTGTCTTGTTCAATCATCTTCTCCTTTTGTCTGATTTTATCTGATGATTAATCTGAGTGGACTGGATTTAGTCTACTGTTGCCATGGTGAGAAGATCAGAAAATCTTCACCTTTGTTTTCTTCCTTGTGGAATTCTCACCTCCTCTTCTAGTGGTACAACTCCCTTGTCGTTAGATTTTTTCTCAATACCATTGTGAATCACCGTATCACTTGTCTTGATATTTCTTAGAATTGTGAATCCCATTCTCTTTATTCTTATTACTCTTTTAGCAAGTCTCTATGATCCACTGGCTAATGCAATACATGGCCTGACACTTCTAGATAGCCTTAGTGCACTCTCTACCATTTAATTGATAAGCGTAAGCTGCTGGCTGTATCTGTTTATTTTTCTTCGCACCAAGGTTTTTAAATTATAGAGAAAAGGCTTTTACTGATTATCCTAACCTGTTGGGTCTTGTTATACTTTTTGGTTCACCCCTCTGTTGTTTTTTCAGATACCTGTAGGTTATTGAATTCTACACAAGAAGCTGTTTTGGAGCCTAATGGCACTGGAAGGGGCAAAAGACCACCTAGGAAGGAGAAGAAAAAGTCCACCACTCCCAGTATCCTCTCTCTCTCTCTCTCTCTGTGCATGCATGTTTCTATGCTTAAAGCTTAGAGTAAATCTGTTCTTTGTTAGAAATTCGCTTCTCTTTAATGGAAATGAAATGATTTAGTAATTAGTATTAGACAATCCTTGGCTTTTTATTTCACCTTGATGCTCTTGGTTTTGTTAAGATTACAATGATGAATCTAATTTTATCGTGACGATAATGATGGTTAATCATCCAACTTCCCTTAGGGGTGACGATTTTCATTTTCATCCTTATCTGCTATTAGAGCAGGGACTCACTGTTGGAGAGCAAGGAAATTATGAATTTGTGAAGAATACCATCACTGTTGAATCACAGTTTCATTATAATGGAAACCAGCAATCACCTTCTTTATGTTTGGAGGTCAAAGGTAGTTTACTGTTGTTCGTAGTGGTTTTTGATCATGTACATGCTCATCTTTGACTAACTGCATCTTAACCGAAGTTTGGTTTTATTCAGCTAATATATTGAATTATGGGGTATAAGTGAGCTGCATTAAGGCAATTCAAGTGCATTTTCTAACTCTACTTGATTCATTGGCTTCTTGAAGATCAACTTGAGCTGGATCAAGTATCACTTTATCATCCTTAACTCAAGTTGAAATGTTTTCCAATGTTTTCAAGATTGTCTCAACTTGACTTGACTGAACTTGATTTTGTCCAGTAAAAAATGAGGTTGGGCTTGAACTTGAATTGCTTGATATTTATGAGAAAAAAATCACCATTTCATCATAGTATATTACAGATTAGATTAAATATGAGATGCATATGGTAAATCATGTCTAAATCAATTAAAAAAATGACAAGATCATAACTTTCTTTGAATGGGAGTACTTCCTTTAGAATGAAGTTGTGGCCCTCAACTTGTGCTTTAAACTTTGCCAAGTACTAATAGAAGGAATGAGAAATCTTCGTGGTGAATTTAAGTGAACTAGCCAAACGCCACCAAAAAATACCTCCCGCATCCATCTTTACAGAACAAAACTTCTAGAATTGGATACCTGGTGACTAACAAATCACTAATCTAAACCTTAATTTCATAGGACCTTTGTTCAACAGTATGTTCTCAGTATCAGAAGCTCAAATGAACTCAATCTTAGGAATCATGGTCATAGGAGCATGACCCTTGAGGACAATGGTCTTGAAGGGGGAGGAATTTGATGTATGTTAAAATAGCTTCATTCTTTGTCCCATGTCAAAGTAGAAGTACCAGGAATTATAACGGAGAAAACTTAGACTTGAATTTTTGTCCCACATCTTAATGACTCAGAATGAATAAATAGGAATTCTCAAAGAAGAAGAAGAAGTGGCTTTGCATGATGAAGTTCAGGCTTTTGAATGCACAAGATGCACGCGAGGTAGCTATTTGAACAATGTGAAGGGTGAACTGGATTAATTAGTTGTAGACATTGCTGGATCTGTATAAACTTGTAACTCCTTTCTAGTTTGTGCTTAGATGATCAACAATGAAAATGTTGTGTCTCTCTCTCTAATTCTATTTGGAACTCTCTCTCTCTCTCTCTCTCTCTTCTTGTTAATAATTTCCTTAATAAATTTTCCACACACATCATCCTTTAAGCTAAGTCTAAGAGTTGCACGTTGATTGGCCTAAAGTGTGATGCACCTACACAAAATTCTCAGCGTAATCTACATAGACTTTTAGTATCAGATAGATTAACATTGCATTTCCTTAGGTGTTTGTTCACATATCATACTGTTGGATAATCTCTTGTTTTTCAGATGGTAGTGAATATATTCACTATAAATGGAAGCACATCAAAGCAAGAACTCAAATATGAATCTGGTTTCATTGATATAATTATCCACAAACTGCACTAGAATGGTCAAACAGTAGGTGAAGATTCTTGGTGACACAGATTGGAATAAGAGAGGGTGGGAGAGGAAATGAGTTACAGGTGACTTAAACCTGGGTTGAAATAATTCTCTTGCCAGCTATGCTATCGACGAATGTGATCGCCTTCCTATTGCATTGATTGAAAGAGAGAAACATTATAGAACACTTTGGAAACATCACTTCTATGTTTCTCTAGGGCTTGTTTATCTAGTTGTTTATGTGTCAAAAAATGCTGTAAGGGTCATCACACGGCCTGTCTACATGGATCCTTTTGTAACTGCTGTGTCTCCTCTTGATATGGGGACGTAAAATTCATTAAAATTGTCTATTTATTTGTTCATGATGTATTATTAATATATGAACTTTTTACAGACTGAATTGTTAATGTGAGTTTATTTACTTCAGGACATTCAGCTAGTCAGTTTTTTTCGGGAAGTAAAGATGATCCAGGAGTTATCCCTAAAAATGCTGATGAGTCAGCAAGTCAAATGCATCCTCCTGTGAAACGTTCTAGATTGTATGATTCCATTCTTGTTTCATCTCTTCATTCACATGTTAACTTGTTAATCTAAGCAGTATTCACTGGCCAACAAAACAATTGCAATCTTCATTTCAATAAAGGTCATCTGGTGCTCATGTTGTGTAGTGAAGGTGTAGGCAGAGGAAACATGTCTTTTTCAATATGTACTACTTGAATAAGAGTTTAAATGAGTAAAACGTATACTTATTTGTAGAATGTTTTGACATGCATGTCAGTGTCTCATCCTTCTGTTTCTTTGTTGTAATATCTGAATTATATTTTGTTCTTGTAGGATAGCAGGGGAGAATATGTCAGAAACAGATGATCAAGAAACAGATTCTGGTATCGCTAGAAGTACATGTTCATAGCTTGAATTTGCTAGCTAGTCTTGAATTTAGGAATTTGTTTCCTGACATCTGGCATGCATAACTTTTGGATTGACCATCTTCTGCCAAGAAATGATTCTTTCCTTAACAGTGGTGAAATTTCATTATCTTCTAGTGATTGAATGCTTAATTATTTGACTGCTTTTCTACCATGGAAAATGGATGAGGAGTTAAAAAACGAGTTCTTTAGCTTTAGAAACTAGAAGAAAAGCATCTACCTATTAATTGTTTTAGCCTGCATCACTCTACTGAGCTCTATCTAATGTTGACTGCCTTTAATTTTCTATTATTTATTGGATATGATTACATCTGATCACAAAACTAAGTGTTATTTGGGTCCATAATTCAACTTCTTATGCTTCTTTTTCCTTGTTATGTTCTTTTGATTTTATGCATGCGATAGGCTGTGTTTGGTTTATGTGATAGCTTTTTCTTCCTCACATTTGTCAGATATATGTCATTTGCTTTGACAATAATATTCAAGTTCTGTTATGTGAAGCTGGGGAGAAAGATTCTTGTAACATTTGGGTCCTGTTCTTTGAAGTGGTTTTTACAAATAAATAGGGGTTGTGGATGATTTCTAAGCTGAGAGTATACTAGATATAATGTTCTATGATGTGGCCTTTTCATATTTTAATCTCCTTGGGAAGGAAAAACATTCTCTAATTTACTCTTATATTTTGTCTTTCATATGCAAAATGCAGATAGATTTTACCAGAGTAAAATGTCGCCGACAAGCATAAAAAATTGTGATAAATTATTCAAAGCAGAAAAATCGAAAAAGAAAAACATCACTGAAATATCATAATTCCTTGTTCACCTGAAACTTTGGTTAGCAGAATGTCAAAAAAATCAATAAGTTACCTAATAACAACAAGGCTTCATCATCCAATAGACCAGTAATAAGACTAAATTGACGCCAATACCTTAAACTTCCTAGTGGTCCTCAAGAGCTGGTCTATTGATCTACAATGAGTCATTATCTGAAACATGCCAAAAGAAGCTATAAAGTTTACAAAACAAAAATGGATAAACTTTAGGTGGGTGAAATAACCCATCTATCTTGTGGATTGTGCAAGACAAGTTGAAACCTGAGTTGGTGGACCAATCATGAAACTATTTGCATTTGATGTCACGGGGTATTGCAATTGTGCAACTAAATCACGCGCATAAGTCCGTTCCTTTACCAATAAGTGAACTTTCGGGGGTTGATTTAAAATTAAGGCCTTTGAGTTTAGAAATTGAAAACTCTAAAAAACATTTCTGTAGCTAAATTATGGCGTGGGTAAAAATGTCGCATTAATTTCTGAGTATGCTTCTTCTTGGAGCACCCGTATGGTGAAAGATGTGAAGGTCAAGTAAATAAAAATCATAAGACTGCAAATGCGGAAGGAAGTGATGTGACGTGTTAGATGAATTAGAGTGTGTAATGAATGAGTATGACAGGAAGTAACGAACTACCGGAGGTTAAGTAGCATATACCAGTCTAGTATTGACTACCATATCCACTTTGTAATAAGGCCATCGTGGCAGCCTAGTTCTCTTCTTTACACAATGGGACTTCAAAACAAGCACATGCATCATTGTTCTGTGGCTCACTTTATTTGTAGGGTTACAATCTTTAGATCACAAAAAATTCTAGAAAGGGAGTAACATATAAGTGGCCAAAAAGATGAAAGAGAGTAGAAGAGAGGGAGGCTTTACTTCCGGTTTGATAAGAGGGGATGGATGGAAATGGAGGAATACTTGGAAGTTGATGTGGCGTTATAGGGCTAAACTGCCAAATAGTGGGAGGTGCATGATGGGGCCTTTGCTTGCATGAAGTAATGCATAAGACTCCTGCAAAATAATTAATGGTTTTTCGAAGGATCTTTTGCATTTTAATCGGCAAAACCTTTTGCAGCATTTAATACGGAACCCAAGTTCCTCAATTCATACATAATTAGATGAAAGAGCAAAATGATTTGCCTTCCACTTTTAGTGAAGTATACATGAGTAGAAAATGAAAGCTTTCCGAATAAAGTTGGATTACGTATTCGAGTATGTTATGTTCCATTAAAACTGGTGAAAGGTTAGGTAAGAAATCTGAGAAATTTAGAATTTTCAGTATCGAAAATGCATGAATCTTCAAGGACATGCTACAAGATTGAGCGATTTCTTATAGACGATCCACGCGACACCACATATAGCAGGACAGCAATTGCAATTTGAAGGCTTAATCTTTGTCATTTTGAAAAGGCCTATTTGGATTGACTTTTGCCTTTTGCTTTTGACCTAAGTTAAATCTTGCTGTTCACACACTTCCGACTTTTTTGAAATCGGAGACTCTTGAAACTTTAACAACACTCAAATGATATGTAGATTCACATATCTTTTTCATATTTTTCTGAAATTTGAATAATATCATAAATTCTGACAAGAAAGCAATGAAATACTTCTTGCTAATATTAAAGTTTATCACACAGGCCCTTGTCCTTTTTTTTTATTATTTTTAAATATTATCACACGTTTGAGAAAAATATGTGCTTGGTCATTTGGATTACTATGCAATATGTCTAAAGCTGATATAGGGTGCATGATTCAACACTATATTCAATAGTATAATAATTAACATTTCGTTTTATGTTGCCAGGTAGGGATCTCCAAAAAGAATCACTTCTGGAACAAGAAGCAAAGAGTGGTTGTGCTAGCGGCTATAAGAATCCCTTGCAAAGTTATACAAATAGCCAATTGACACAAGGTATGGTAGTCTGGCTGTGCTGTAATTTGCTAACTTCTGTGGGGGGAGTACACCGTAATTGTTCATTTGATGAGGTAAGATGTGATATAAAGCCAAAGCTGCTTCTCTAGAGGAGTTTTGAGGATTTTCATGCAATATACTGTTTCAGTTTTCCATTGTAAATATTTTTGGTTTTGTAAGACTAACTAATGGTGGTGGTGATTTTAGGTACTCCTTCGCCACTGGCTACCAAAATATATTACTCCCAGAGAAACAATCGTCTCCGATCAGCTATCAGCCATCTTTATTACATGACATCAACTGATGGGCTTCTTGATGACTTGGTGAGTATAAGAAGATTTGAATGCAGGCTTGACCTCAAAAGAGTTCTTTACTCATGGGAAATAGGTTGTTTAAGAATTATTTTCTTGTTTGTTCTTAGAACCTGAGCAAGTGTCTGATGACATCTGGCCCATTTCACTTAATCTTATGATGATGATTGATTTCCTAATGCTGCTGCTATGTTAATAGCATGTTGTGTAATCCTCTGTTTCGCATATACTAGTCATGTGATATTTGTAGTATTTGTAAAGGCATACTTGATGCTATGAGGCAAATCCTTTATAATGCTAATTGGTGGAGTCCGCACATAGACATAAAACCTTGTTGATCACTCTGGCTTTATGAATTCTGCTCTTAGCTAGTTTGACTTTGAAAATGTGAGAGGTACAATGTTCAACTTTCTGGGTATTGAGGAAGTGTATTATTTGATGGTGATATTACTGAAATGTGGGGACTTTGGTATCCCCCAACCAATTAAGTATTCTGTCCAGAAGATGTGTAATTTTAACTAGCAAAGCAAATCCCTTTTTCATTTGCCTTTGCTAGTTAAGAATTATATATGGTATTGTAAGATAAAACTCACCAGTCCACATGGTGCTGGTGTTAAATGATATAATGTTACCATATTGCTCTGATTTTGCATTCTCAAATAGCTAACATGTCATTGTTTGTGAGGCGGTGGTGTTAGCTTGCAAAAATTACTATGAGAAAGTAGCTATGCTCATTCTATTCTCAGGAACTGAGAGATGCACAGCCATCGCCTTTACTGCAAGAACCTGATCCAGTTCCCCCGAAAAGTTCATCATTACTTTCAGATATCTCTGCAGTATCTTTGCCACCGTCAAAAGTATCAAATTATCTATCTGCTGATGCTGCTTTGAGGCCTCAGGATGCTCCAATTCAGTTAATGAAAGGCAGAACTTTTCCCAATGGTTATTCTTTTGCTGGTGACTCAGGTAAACTTGTAAAAGCCGTACTATGAATATGTAGTTTTTTGTCCTTTGGTGTTTGCCTCTTATATATGATTAAATATAGCTCTTATCATAACTAATTTTCCTATGGGACAGTGGATACCTCAATTCCTTGCGGTTTAATTATGATCTTGCTATTTTTTTTCCAATTCATTACAACCTTTTCAGTGGAAATCCATAAAGCATAAGCCAGATGCTGGGCAGATAACCCAGCTTCTGCCTTTTGCAGAACCACAAGGTGGGGGAGCTAAAGTCCCCCAAAAACATATTGCTGGAGCATTAGAAGATATGAATCTCGTGCATATCATCCAGTAACATTTTTCTGTTGATTGTCAGGATAGATTTGTTCCTATATAAATGATAATCTAACTTATTGGACTACGTCACGTCTTACAAGCTAATGCCACATTGTACTTTTTAAGGCATCAGAGAGAGAACAATAGCTTGCATTTGTGTGCAATGTCTTGAGAGGTCCAATATGTAACGACAATTCAGGGAGATGGAAATGGAATATATGCATATCTTCTCAAGGGTGATATTCAGTGCTTGCTTTCGGAGGGCTCGAAAACCTTGCCTGTGTTCCTGATATGCATATATATACCCAGACACATGCATGCACCTGCACGCTCACATGCGCTTGCCTGTGAAAACACTACAAGCTTGTCTAGGATCAGGTCCATTACCATTGTTGTAAAAGTCCATGCTCAGAAGTTCACAATATTGTTACGTGTTTATATCCTTTCATTGTACTTAGTCTGGTGCATCTTACCTGTGTTGAATTGAATGATATTCTCTTGTTTGTAGGAAAACCACTGAGCGTACAGCAGTCCGATGGAAGCGTTTCAGTTTCATAGAATCGCTACTTGGATTTTTTTGTTAGGTGTCGGTGTAAGTAGCCCCATACATGAGGTTAGAGTCAGTTTTTGAGAATCAATTGTAACCTTCATTAAATTGTTCATTCCTGTCTCCTATACTGCAAATGCTCAAATTGTTCTTTTTGGGCAAATGGCACGAATTGTTCATATTCGGTAAATATAATGTCAATCCTTCGCTGGCCATACTGCTCTATTTTCGGACATCAAACATGCCTGTGGCTCCAACTGTATAGCATCAATATCCATAACGCGGCTTAGAAATTATGAAGTTGGTATATATGACATAGACTTATTTATAAACTTAGACATGAATCTCTCTTTGCATGAGAAAAGGGAGAGGGTTCGACACAAACCTGGTTGATGCAATTCAATCATTAGATCAAATTCACTCTCACATAGGAGGAGAAGTTGAGAGCAGATAAATCTGTATAAAGCAATCAGCTTCCAACGCATTGATGTAGAGTAGTTGATGTTGACAAGAGATTAGTGGATCTTATAAAACGAGCACGTTTAACGGGAAGGCAATTTGAAACTACTTTGATTCATGTCACTTGCTTTCTTATGGTTGAATGGTGGGGATTGATTCGTGCATACGCAAGCGCCACTTTATCATGTTACGCGCCATGAGGTCGACTCTGGGTCATGTTCAAAGGCATAATTCGAGTCAGTTGTGTGCTCGCATCGAGTTGTTACGTTCAATCAATTACTCATAATCGATCGCCGGTCAATGCATGAACCCGAGACCCAATGGATGCACTCTTCCTTTTCGATTGATTCCCCACTTTTATATTCTGCATCTCTAGTCCTGTGCACCTTTGGACCCACACCTACCTTTAGTTATGATTTGTCATTGCAAAACTCTTTTTACTTTTGCAAAAGAAGAGATTCGATGGAGCACGTATTATATTTTGCATGTCCTAACGAATGGCGGGATTGCTCTCTGTTGTTGCCAAGTCGAAGCATTTGATTATGCAAGAAAAAGCGTGACGGCACACGCAAGATCTTGACCAATTTTGTTATCTTGTCACTGACCTTGTGCTCCCATTGTCCCATTGCAAGTAGGTCCGCTGCCCCCACACATTGGAAGATACCATGTTATGCTTCTTTAATCATTCCGTGTTAAGTTTCTTTTCGTTTCTTTTTTTCCAAAAGGTCATTACATTCTCTTAGGAAAAGGGCAAATGAGATGAACGGCCTTTTTGGGGTCCAAGGTTGTCATGATGATGCAACCCAAAAGTGGGGATTAATTAAACCTTAAACACGACCAACGCTGAGTGAAGATTAAAGTAAAGAGCGACCGGATCGAATGATTATCCACGAGAACGTCTTTTTGTAAAATAAAGCCCACGTCGCGTACCCCCCTGGCGATGCAATTGATTCCCCTCGAGACCAAAAAGTTCGAATTCGTTAGGAGTTGTGTGGGATTGATGGAGTTGTCCATTGAGTGCCAGATAAAGTTTGATTTGTAGCATTTGAAAAATTGATCGATGTGAACGACTTTAGCTTGGTGGAAACATCGATCTGGAGTTGTCAGCCACCATGGACATTGGATGTGATCTCATCCACGGCTTCCATGACCTTGACCCAAGGTCGGGGACGGGTGAGCTCGGCTACCTTGGCTTGAGGTCACCTCACCCATTGGGGGTGCCTTGTCTTTCAATGGCTTTGGCAGCCCCGGCAAGAGAGGGTGAAGGAGATGAGGGGTTGTGCCGAATAGGGTAGCAGGAGGCCGTGACATGCGGTGGGGTGCGGGGGTAGCGTACCGATGTATAGTGCCATCGGACCTTTCCTAGCCCCGAAATTAATGACGTGGACGCCGTCCGATGATCATCCTAATTCCTCCCCACTCCTTTGTCCAATTGCGCGACCGCGCTACCCCACCCACCACTTATCGTAACCTCCAACGATAGCCATCACAGCCCCCATGCAAGGACTGTCTACACCACCATCCCGACCTCCGCTTTCGCACCAACCCCTCGCGACAGACCTCCACCACCTTCCTCTCCACTCATGGAGATCGAAAACGCTCATAATTCCTCGTAAAACGCAGATGTCATATACTCACATATAATTTTGTCGTAATTTCCAAAAGCACGACCAACATTTTAAAACTATATCTTTCTCTATCTGCACATACACATGACCTTGTGGGATACGGCCAATCGCGATACAGAAGCGGTACGAGGATCGGTATATTCTGACATGTACTGAGGCGAAATTTCTTAATACGCAATGATGGGATGCTGGCCATGGCCCTCCCGCGGACGGGGACAATCGACACACGCCGGCAGGTCCTCCGTACGGTGGCGCGGCACTAAAATAAGGTCGCCACCAGCCGGATCCTGTGGACGTCATCATCTCCGCCGTACAGAAAAGGAGAGATAAAATAGCGAAGTTAAATTTTAAAAAATTGCCCGCCGTCCGGTGCGGGAAGCACATTCAAGTGTGCTCTGGCTTTTGAAGAATGGGAGGCACGGTGGGCCCCACACCGCACCTGCTCTCTTCCCCAAGGGGGTCGTATTTTAAAACGGTGCCTTCCTCCCCTTCCGTAGATTCGGGCTTTGGCGCTCGCACGCTTTGACATCGGATTTTACTATAATTAACCCGTTTTGGAGTTAATCATAAGATCCGCTTAGGTGTCTCATGTCACCTTATTGTTTTGAGTTTGAAAAAATGATACAAATGATCCATGAATTATGATATGATGTGTAATTGTCGTTTTTGAATTTTTAATTTGTTCAACGTGGTTTTGAATTTTCGATACGTATTGAAACTAGTGATATAATAATTCAGTGAGTAGATTGAGTATTTATCAGAAATTTAATGATCATATTGAACAAATTAAAAGAGTAGGAATAATCTTATGTAGTGGGCAGTTTAGGAATTATATTGAACAAATTAAAAGTTTAAGAAACGATGCACATTAAGTTATAGTTTAATGATCATTTGTATTCATCCCTTTCAAGTTTTTTTTTTTGGTTATCTATATATGCAACATCTAGTTAATCAGATTCCGCATATCGTTCCACTAATATAAGTGCGTCCTATTATATCTATGAGTTGATATTATTATTTTGATAGGTCTTCCATATTAGAAACTAGCTTATAGAATCCCATTGATGAGCTACACAATTTTATGATTCAATACTTAGGATGTAAATAATAACTATTTTATTTCAAAAATCAATTTATGATTATTTTCTTTCCCAAACGAGTTTTTAAATAAAAATACGCGTTTAATAATGACACAAAATGTTCTTCCCCTAAGCAATCGACCGGTGGTAGTGAGAGGCAGCCGACAAGCACTAGACGATAATGGGTGAGCGGCGGGCTAGTAGTGAGAGTGAGCAATAAGAATAATTTTTATTTTTCATTTTTATTCTAGAAATAGAAAAGTATGAAGTTTTTACTTCTCATTTGTATTTCAAATTTATTTATGGACTAAAATTTATTCTGAAAATAGAAAAATATAATTTTGTTACTAAATAGATTTTTGTTCCATTCTTGGGAACAAAAAAACAAAATATAGAAAAATAGAATAATTATCACGCTCACCTTTAGTCTATTTTCTCTATGTCGTTCCACTAATTTGTTTTTAGATTTATCAGTCACGTGACCATGAATTTTACAATATAATTTCATTAGGTAATTCACTTGAATTTTACTATTAAAACACCACACCAACTACATAAATTCGAGAACGCCCGTGCATTTGCACTTTGAGATTTTCTTATTTTCATATTTAAATTTCATAGTGAGTCATCGTGCTCTCTTCTCTCTCCTTTATGCTCTTTTTTTCTCCTTTATCTTCCTTTTACTTTTACTTTTTTGACTTTCTTGATCGAGTTCATGCATGGAGTCTTTCTTCATGCATGTCCGTTAACTTAGTAATCCTCTGCGCTCATGCTTATCCATTGCTGAATACTACTTAATCTACGGCACGTTCAATATCATTTTATGGACAAAGACGTCACTTTTAAAACTAGTCTATAATAATTGATTTTAGATGCGACATGGATAAACTGCAGCAAATTTGTTAGCAATTTTGGAATTTTTTGGATCATTTAAGCTTCACAATATGTGCTAGTAATTGGCAAAAAATTTATTGTTCAATGTCTCAATAAATCGGAGAAATAATAAAGATACTCGATAGATGGCAGAGGTGCCACGTCTCAGCACCTCGAGAACTCTCCTGAACCTCGACTTTGCTATTATCTATATATGTATTAATGAAGAATAATATCAGATTCGCTGGACTACAGAAATTAAATTAAATTTATGGCAGGCTAGTAGATTTTTTTTTTTTTTTCTCTCGAGTAAAACAGCTGGGAGGGGAGACCAATGCTATCAACCCCTTGGGGACATTATCATAAAATTTCAACACCTGGTACGGAATGTTGGCATGAATTATACTTACTTATCGAGTGAATTTAGAATATAATTGAATCTTTTGAGTCAATACTAAACAAACTCAGTTGAATTAAGTTCTTTTGTTATAATTTTAGACTTCATTGGGGTTGTCAGGAAGGTGGATATTTTTATTGTTTGGCTGCCACAATAGAAACAGCTGATTAGAAAAAGCACATGCAACACCTGATCATGATTCACATTCTGTCCTGTCATTGAAAATTGTTCTAGGAATAATCTTTTGTAAAATCACAAGATCGATGGGAACATGTCATTTTGAAGATGGCACGAATCATGTTCTTGATAAATTAACGCTAAGACGCATCTAGTTCCCTCTCACCTTCTTGAGGTATGGTAGTAGGTTTCGTGTCCATATAATATATATACAAACGCACATGTACACTAATACACGCGTGCTAGAAAATATTGATTTTTATATTGGTAATTCTAGTGTTAACCGATAAGATATAAATTCATGTATTAGATCAATCTGACTAAGAAAACTGTCATTATTTATTATATGTTGTGTATATTACTAACTGATAGTTTATCGTTAATCGATGAATTGCAAATCACAAATGAAATTTTACCATACAAAAAAATTTAATGCTTAAGTTATGATTTTTAATTTAGAGTAGATTCATCATTTTAGTTTGCTGTTATATACGATCAAGATACAAATTATCTATTTATGAATATTATTAGTAATCTCTATAGCAATTATAACTAGAAGTTAGTATAGCAAAAATAAGAAATACTATTATAAGATTAAAAAACATATCACATGTTATTTACAATTGAAAAGGTTTAAGAATTATGTTTGATAAATTCTTATACGTTTTGATTGTCACTGAAATTGAACTATTATAACGTCGTAGATTGAAATGGTGCAACATATTGTATTCCAAGTTGAAATTTATTGGGGTGCTAAATTCATTTTATTCCGTAATATTTTATCTCAAAATCCACCAAAAGAACTACTTTTTCATGAATGATTTTAATTGTCGCTTATATGATTTTGAGCCGGGCCAATTTCATCTAACAAGTGATGCGAGTTGAGCTCACATGAATCACCTGCGACAAGTTAATTCCTTTAGAAGAGACACGTCTCGACCATGTTAGACTAATGGAGGTGGGGTTTAAATTTAAAGATTGGCCAAAAGAAATTTCGAGATTTACACTATCAATTTCTCATGACTCCATCGATTAGATGCATGAACAAATTTATTTCATGTCTCTACTTTTCTTTAGTTGACTTTTTTTGTGTGGCATGGAGCATAACTTTTGACTTTGTTTTGGAAAAAAGCACGTAGAAAAGTAAAAAAGATCGGAGAAGGTCACAGGAGTGTCGCCTACGTGTTGGCTTATCAAGCACGCCTTGCATCGACATAATTGATGCCCCTGGTTTAATTGCCACTTCATCTGTCGGTGACAAAATTATTTCCCAATTACAGCGAATCATAGTAGCATGTTAAGGGTCTAATCATGTTCTTCTAGGTGGTTCGACTCGTCATCTTAGGTACTCGATGAGCCAACCTTTTCTTGTTCGTTTGATTGTGAGAATCACATTCAAGGACTTAGAAAAAATTACCCAGTCAATTCGAAACGTATTATAAGATTGTCAATTCAGTCTTAAATTTTTAAAATTTTATTAATTTAATCCTAAACTTTTGTATGAAATTTTAGTGTAGTCATTTCCATGTGATTTGAACATAAAGAATCAAATGTTAAAAGACAAAAAATATAAAAAATAAAAAAATAAAAGACCAAAGTCACTCTTAACAAACCTTTAATGACCCTTTTAAATTTCATGGTGTAGAATTTCCAAAAGAGCGGCTGATTGGTGTATTATTTCATTTGAATGTTAAATTTTCTATGTTCAATCATGGTAACTTTTATGGCCGCATCCGACACTCTATAAGAGGAGTCAGGAGAGTTATTAATTAAAACTCAAACCTATTATACAAATGTCAATTAAGTCATAAATTTTTAGTTTTACCAATGTAGTTTTAAATCTTTACCCCGAATTCTAATATAGCTCTTTTAGTTAATTGCCATAGAAAGTTGCTAATTTGACAATGGTTTGCATAACTGGACACCATGTTAGCAATTTCGGGTAACAATTGGTTAGAAAGACTATATTGGAATTTCACGCAAAGGCTTATGACTACATTGATAAAATTAAAAAAAGTTTAAGATTGAATTGACATTTATAAAATATGTCCAACATTCGCTATGTGCGAGCTACTAATTTTGAGATGATATCGTAAATTCTATTTGCTAAATTTATATAGTGGTGTTATTCTAGAGATAAGATGAGAATCCTCGAACCTAAAAGTACAGGTAGAAACTTCTATACTGATGAAAATGCCCATAAATCATGTCGGCACTTAAAAAGAATAGGATGAAAAGACTGTCACTCATATATGCGTAGAATAAAATGAATGGTTCCTTGCTTAATATCAAACAAGCCTGATAAATAGTGATTTTGACTTAAATATATACAGAACCAATGTCTCACGCATTTCATAAATAAATTCGTGTAGGTCAATCCTTTTTTGGTATTCGATATGGGAAGTTTTATGCTCTTTTTGACCCTTTTACCATTTTAATCTTCGAAAAAGTTCTTTGATGAGAAGAATAAACTAACGAAAAAGAGTTAATTCTTTTAAAAAAAATGATACATAATGCAATGAGAAATTTAGAAAGTCAAAAGTGAGATAAACCTTATTTTCGATCTAAATATATAGATGTAGACATACAGGCGAGAAAATATATTCCATCATCGGTTACATGCTTGGCTTAAATATATGGACTAAAAAAATTCTTCTGAAGAGCTTCCATTAATGTCTGTGTGTCTAAGTTCATAAATTCATCTCCACAGTCCATTATTGCTTTTGAACTAATTGTCCCTATCGCCAAAAGATTCTGTAAATAAGAAAAAGAAAAAAAGCCTCCTCATTTCGTTGGTGTGTGTACAGTGAGTCCTTTAGATTCCATAAGCGACATAATCATACAAGTGGAACTTTCCTCTCTCTCTCTCTCTCTCCATTTGCTTCCAAAGCTCAAGAGACTCGCTCGCTCTCATTCTTTTAATGCAACCGTATATATACCTTCCATTTGGCAACCTCTATCTCCCCAGCCCTTGGCCTTCTGTCTTCTAACTGAAAAACTCTCTCTCTCTCTCTCTATAGAATTTATGCTTGTTGAAGTTTTTCATGAGTTAAGGCAAAGATCTGAGGTGGGTCTGTTGGGTTTGCTAAGTTTCTTGCACTGGTGAGGCTCAAGCTTTGTGGCGAGCGACTCGAATCACTGACTCATGTGGCGTTGGTCCGAGGCTTCTTGAAGCTTGAAGCTGTTTGAGAGTCTTTGTAAACATTCCTGTTTTTCTTTCTTCTGGGTAGCTGAAGGAGACACGCCGAGGAAGCTTCACGGTCGGTTTCTTCAGTTCTTGTGCATGTAAGTCGTACTCGTTTGAAATTAAAGCATAAAGTCGGCTCCAAAAAAGTAAAAAAAGTGAGTGCTATGTGAGAAACAGCGAAGCCAGATTCACCCTGTTCCGTCTCTTGTTATCCTAAATTTGGAAATAGTGAGATTTTGTTGTCTACTATAATTTCACCATATTTCCCATGTTTTGGCGTATCCTGAGTTTCTACTGTTATTTTCTCTCTCTTTTTTTCCACGGCTGGAATATGAGAAATGAAAACCATAATTTTCCTTTCTCTTAACTCATAAAAATCTGTGTTTTCTGCTCTCTCTCTTTTTCTTTTTTTTTTGGTTGCAGCACATAAGGTTTTGGTGGGCAGAACTTGGAAGTGCAAGTGTGCATCAGTTGGCCGTTTTGTTCCGCTCACAAAGATTGAGGATTTGAATTGAACCTGAGAATTTTCTTTCATTATTCAGTTCTATATTCTAAGAGTTCGTGTGGCAATGGAGACAAGCTTCCTGTTGGCTAAAATCAACATGTTGATGACCTCTGATCATTCCTCGGTTGTGTCCATGAACCTCTTTGTGGCACTTCTTTGTGCCTGTATTGTGGTAGGCCACTTGTTGGAGGAGTACAGGTGGATGAATGAATCCATCACAGCCCTTGCCATTGTAAGTTCAATAGACAGATTTTTTTGGGGAAAATTTATATCTTGATTTGATAGTTTAAGTGATTATTGGGCTCTAATATGTAGGGTCTGTGCACTGGAGTTGTAATTTTGCTTACTACTGAAGGAAAGAGCTCTCGTCTTATGGTTTTCAGTGAAGATCTTTTCTTCATTTATCTTCTTCCACCTATTATATTCAATGCTGGGTGAGTTGAGACAAATTTCCACATCATCTTTTATTGTAAACTACACCATATTTGATTATGCGAGAGATTGGAGTTTGCTGTATCTTCTTTTGCTAAATTATTTGATGGAGTTTAGTTCATCAACAATTTATTGTTGTTTATCTTATCCCCAGGTTCCAAGTGAAGAAGAAGCAATTTTTTCGCAACTTTATGACGATCATGCTCTTCGGTGCAATTGGTACTCTAATATCCTTTGGTATCATATCGCTAGGTATATATCTGTAATCTGTTCTCATCTCAAGGAAAAATAATCGTTTCAATCTGATTGTTCATCTGCACCTTCATCGATTCTCAGATATAGTTCTGACTGACTCTTATGGTTTCATGGCCTCTTATTCAATTTAGGTGCCGTACACATCTTTCAGAAAATGAATATTGGTCCACTTGAAATGAGAGATTATCTGGGTATATACATCTTATTTAAGTTATTTTTTTCCTTTGACTTGGGACTCAACATTTAAGTGCCTTATTGTGTATTTGAACTAACACTCCCTTGGTGAATGCAGCGATTGGAGCAATACTTTCCGCGACAGATTCTGTCTGCACCTTGCAGGTACTAATGTGGTACGAAGCTGGAGTCCAATTTCCCCATCACCTGGTCAGAACGATAAAAGGAGAAAACATAACTGATGTTCAATTACTTGGTGCAGGTGCTCAATCAGGATGAGACGCCTCTATTGTACAGTCTGGTCTTTGGCGAAGGCGTTGTGAATGATGCCGCATCAGTTGTTCTGTTCAATGCGATTAAGACCTTCGACATTACTCACATCAACTCGAGGATCGCTCTGGAGTTCATGGGCAACTTCTTATACTTGTTTATATTGAGCACGATGCTCGGAGTTTTGGTGAGACTTCCTCCTCCTTCCACCCAACTTAAGAGGCTGTTCTTGATCTGTTTTGATATGTTTGGTTTGCATTCCTGCAGGCGGGGCTGCTCAGTGCTTATATTGTCAAGAAACTCTACTTTGGCAGGTTGACAAATTGATCCTTAGCACTGATGTCTGGTTTAATCGTGTATAAAATGAAACCAGTTAACAATATCTGTTCAGTGCTCACATTTTAGTTTGCGTACTTTCTTTTTTGTGCTCTTATAGTTTATTTTACAATTGCAGGCACTCTACAGACCGTGAGGTGGCGCTGATGATACTCATGGCATACCTTTCATATATGTTGGCCGAAGTAAGATAACCTTTAGTACTCATATGCTTGTAGAACTATTCTTCACCGATAATTCTTTTCTCGCCTCTCTTTGGACTGTTAAGAGTGGATTGTTTTGGCAGTTTTTCTACTTAAGTGCCATCCTCACCGTGTTCTTCTGTGGAATTGTCATGTCGCACTATACATGGCATAACGTGACAGAGAGTTCAAGAGTGACCACTAAGTATGTCAAATTTATTCACTTTCAATCTTTTTGTTGGACATGATTTCTGTTATTCTTATGCCGCTAATGTTCACATATACTTGCGAATGATTGCAGGCATGTTTTTGCCACTCTGTCATTTGTTGCCGAGATCTTCATCTTCCTTTATGTTGGGATGGATGCATTAGATATCGAGAAGTGGGGAGTTGTCAGCAATAGGTAATGATAAGTCCATGTTACATTCTACATTCGCGAAGCAATGTTGAATAGGGGAAATCACATTTCCATTTTCCTAATGTTTCTTTCCTCTTCTTTGTTCATTCACAGTCCTGGAAAATCGATCAAGGTCAGCTCGATATTGTTGGGACTCGTTCTGATTGGAAGAGCTGCCTTTGTTTTTCCCCTATCGTTCTTATCCAACTTGACTAGGAAGTCTAAGTACGAAAAGATCGATTTAAAGCAGCAGGTTAGAGATACAGAATCTTCTTGTGGATTTTTCCTGCACATGAGGTAGTCAGCATGATGGAGTTCCCTAATTTAACTCCGATATGTTCAGGTCACAATTTGGTGGGCAGGGCTTATGCGTGGTGCTGTCTCCATGGCACTCGCTTATAACCAGGTAAAATGATGGGATAATGCGCTTTTTGGGAAGTCTTTTCACAGGTGATACCGTGAGATTCTTTCTATTCCTCGCAATAAGATGAACGTGGTTGCCGATATGCCTATTTGAATAGGTTTTATTATGTTTCCTCGTCTTAATCTGACAGATATGCTTGCTCTGAAGTTTATTTTCTGTGAGTGCAGTTCACTCGGTCCGATGCCAAATTGCGGGGCAATGCATTTATGATCACGAGTACCATCACGGTCGTTCTGTTCAGCACTGTGGTAAGACGGTGCTTCATAAGCTGAGTCTAATTGGTGGCAAAACATGCAACTTGTGCCTCAAGACATCGTTCATTGATACAGGTGTTTGGACTGTTGACAAAGCCTCTAGTGAGAATCTTGCTTCCTTCGACCAAATACTTTGCCAGCACGACATCTTCTGAGCCATCAAGTCCAAAATCTTTCGCTCAGCCACTGCTCAGCAATGGACACGACTTGGAGTCTCACCAGAATGGCAAAAGCATACTCCGACCAAGCAGCTTGCGCAAGCTCCTGAGTACGCCTTCTCACACGGTGCACTATTACTGGCGAAAATTTGACGATGCCTTCATGAGGCCTGTGTTTGGCGGACGAGGTTTTGTGCCTTTCATTCCATGCTCGCCTACCGATCAAGATGATCATCAGTGGCTCTAACAATAACCGAAGATGAGATCAAGAACTAATGATTTTGTTAGGTGGTTTGTAATGATTTTGTTAGGGGGTTTGTAAATAGGATACATGATACACAGGATTTTCTGAGTGTGAAGTTTTGACGACTTTGACAAGATTGATGGCGTATACGGAGAGCAGCGGCATTTTATAGACACAGCTACTTTGCAGTTTTTGTGACAGAGAGATCTGATTTCTTCCCCTTATTTTTCTTTCTTGTTGTTTCTTTCTTTGTCTTGGGCATGTATTAAGAGCGTGATGGCTTTTGTAATCTCCTCCTCACTGAATGATATCTGTATGTCTGAAATTCATTGCTTCACCAACTGTGTCTGATTTCCTTTAGAACAGTGAGCTTCTGAAGGTGTCAGTGTTTGCGTGCATCAACATCCTCCGGCCCGGCTTCGCATTTAGCATCGTTGTGAATGTGCACTGCACCATTAACTTCAGTTCCATCATTTCAGGGCACATTGCAACTGTCCAGCAGTGAAGTACTTCCCTCTACTTCCCATCACCGTCAACTTTCTCTCTTACCAATTGTCCGGAGAAAAGTCTCCATCAAATCAGTTTCATCATCTTATGTCCCTCCTAATGCTAAAAATTAGGAGTTACCATACGTAACATTCCGAAATTTGACCTTGTTTCAAATATATGAAATTGTTGTTTCGTCGATGCGCCTATGGTCATTTTACTCGGAACTGGCCGCTCACGAGTTAACTAATTTATTAGTTGAAGCCGTTAAGGGATATAAACGCGACAGACTAGAGAATTCGATCGCTTGACCGTAATAATCGGCAAGGGTCAATACGACACCGTTATAATTGATTAGCGAATGGATATAAGCCGATTTGACAGAATTACGTAATCGAATTGCGAATGATTCCACAAGATTATGATATTCACGTCGAACGGTAATAAATCGACTTTCTATCAATATTATACTCAGGACACGTAATTGAAACCTCGCGATATTATGACAGAGTCGTCTACGATTCGGAAATGTACAAACGTGAATCGTAAATTATCAACCACGGGTCAAATGCGCTAAAATTCCTAAAAGCTACCCAATAGGTTTTTTTTTTTTTTTTTTTTGTCAGTCCTACTCTATTCCTATTCTACACTCACTCTATTACCCGATAGGTTAGGTCGTATTAAAATCGCGTTCGGTTGATTTTAACCACGAAATTGAGTTCGGTTTTGAAAATCGGACGCTCGAGCGTGTCGCGATTCATTTATAGGACGTCGTCTCATCTTTTGGCTAATTTTCATCGAGTCCGGAATTTTTTGGAAAAATCAATTTCGGACAAAAGGAAAAGAAATGAAAATTCGGATGGGCTGATTAAATGGATTATTTGGCCCCCAAAATGGTTTATTTTGTGAGAAATAAGAGCAAATTTCTCATTGGAGGACCACTTGACTTGTTGGGCATGGAGACTTTGAGGCCACAGTCATGAGTGCATAGATATTTTCCTTGAGGTACGGACACGCTGAGTGCAAAAACTTGGCGAAAGGAATGACACTTAAAGCACTTAAAGTTTGGAAAGTGACACTTAAGTCGCCAAAATCATAGCAAAATGGATCACTTAAGTGCCAATGCGGCCAAAATCCGGCCAAAATGCTAACGTAGCGATTTTCCGACGAGGTAAGTGCAAAATGATGTCGTTTTGCATGTTGATGTGGCTAGAAAATGCAAAAACGATGTCGTTTTGTCTTTAACGTGATGAAAAATAATATAAAAATGAATTAAATTAAATTTAAAATAAAATAAAATTTATTTAAAACATGTAAAAATACAAATATATATATATATATATTTTAAAAAAGGGTGGGGAGGGAGACGACTGAAGGTTGAGCCCTTGCCGCCGCCGCCTCCCTACCGTCGAAAGGGAATGGGTGGTGAAGGAGGGGGAGGGTCGGCTGGGGTCGTCGGCCCTTGGTTGACCGGTGGCGAGGGCCTACGAGCCCTCGTTGGATTTGGGCGAGTGCTCACGGGCCCTCGCCACCTCCCGCCGCCGCCGGGAAGGACCAAGAACGGAGGGGGAGGGTCGGTCGGGGTCGCCGGCCCCCGGCTAACCGACGACGAGGGCATGTGAGCAGTTTGTGCCAGCTCCTGAGCATGCTATCTCTTGTGATCACATGTATGATCACGATTTTTTTGTTCAGCAGTTTCCTAAGATGGCATTTCATATGCTGATTCCAATCAGTGGCAAAATACGTAGTGTGTGCCTCAAGATATCCTTCATCGCATACAGGTGTTTGGACTGTTGACGAAGCCTCTAGTGAGGATCTTGCTTCCTTGTATTGAGAAAACTCCTACTAGATTTTGAAGTTGAAAAAACTTTTAAATTCTAATACCTATTTTAAAAAACATATTGTTTAAAAGTTGTTTCTTAGAAACCATCAAGGACTCTTGTCAAAAGTCTATTTTATCCTAAAAACATATCTCACTCTAACGAGTCTAAAATGAAATAGTATCCGGAACAAGGAAGAGTCTAGAACCAGACTTACAAATTTTGTGACATGGATCTAGAATAAATTTATTTGGAAATTATTTTACAATGACTAGTTTTCTGGCAAAGATCTTTACTTTCTATCTATACAAATATTGATTTTTTTTTGTTGGTTCTACTTTACTCCTACTCTAACTCTCACTCTCAGACTTTTTCCATACCTTATTGCAGAGCATGGGAGTCGAAACCTACACTTGAAACTAAATTGTTCTCACCCCAACCTCCTAAGAATGTGGGGATTCGAACCCCCCACCTCTCCCTTCCATGTTGAAAGGGTGGCCACTAGGGCAAATCCCAGTGGTTCTATGCAAATATTGATTGAATCAATCACAAATTAATGAAATCAATCTTGAAGATAAGTTCCTTTTCAGAAAGTAACACTTATGAAAACTAAGATTCTAATTGTATGGGTGATCAGAATCAAGTGGAAATTTCATTCCTGTCTTCAATGGCTACAAGATCTCTTTGAAAGATTCTGTCCAACGGTTTGATTGGACAAAGTTCCTTTGGAGAATGTCAATGTCTAGTGTGGCGCAAAGGAATATTTAAATGAGGTCATTTAGTCAAGAAGAAAAGACAACGTGGATTTGAAAATACTTGAGAGAATTTGACGGAATGAAGGTACTAAGAAGTTTAATTTTGCTAAATGTTGAATTTAGTGGGAATGGCAAATTTCATATTTTCAACAAGGTGTTGCATGACTTGCTAACAAAATTGAACTACTTGAGGTTATTCTCCTTGTGCCATTGTGACATCATAGAGGTACCAAATTGTGGTGGTGATTTAAAATATCTTTGATATCTCAATTTCTCATACGCTAATATTGAAAGGCTACCTAAGTCAATTGTTGCACCGTGCAAATTAAAAACTTTGATCTTAAGAGGTTGTCAAAAGCTTTCTAGGTTGCTTTTAGGGATCATAAAGTTGGTCAGCTTACAATTTATTGACATTAGAGATACAAAGAGTCTAAAAGATATGCCCTTGAATATCTCTAATTTTGAAGAATCTTACTATCTTGTCCAAGTTTGTGGTAGGACAAGAGAAATGGTCATGATTAAAGGAGTTAAAGAACTTGCTACATCTTCAAGGAGAATTATTCATATCGGATTTATAAAAGGTGGAATAAGTTAGCGATGTTGTTGATGCTAATTTATTTGGAAAGTAAGGCCTTAGCAACTTATTCTTGCATTGAGATGAAGATATAGGAAATCTCTGGAACAATAAGCATGAAGCACGGGTGCTTCATTCTCTACGACCTCACACTAATCTTGAAAATCTCACTCCTTCTTACTATGAGGGGACAATCTTCCCTTCCTGGTTAAATGGTCCATCCTATTTCAAGATAGTGTCTTTGTACTTGTGTGGCTATCCTAATGTTAGATTGTTGCTGTCACTTGGACATCTACCACTTAGAGAATTATCTCTTGAAGGTCTACATGCAGTAAGTGTAATAGGCTCTGAATTTTACAAAACTGAACAACCTTTTCCATCCCTAACAACTTTGAAGTTTGAACAAATGTTGTCATGGAAACAATGGTCTCATTATGCCAACGACCAAGGAGAAGAAGTACCATTCTCATGTCTTCAGCATCTTGTTGTCAATAACTGTCCTTCATTGATTGGGATAGTGCCTTCTCAACTTGATCATCTCCTAAAGCTTGACATTTTGTCATACCCAAATTTGAATATGTCAAACAATGTGGTTTGTCTTCCATTTCTCCAGAAGTTATTCCTTAATGATTGTGACAATGAGATCTTAAAAAGCTTGGTCAAACTAACTTATTTGACCATTTTGATTATCGAAAATCTCCAAGAACTAATTTCCATGGATCCTAGCTTTGTGAGCTGCTTAGTTAAGCTAAAGAAGCTTCATATGGCAAGCTGTAACAAGCTAACATACCTATGGCAAGATAACAATGAAACACAAAGTCTTTCTTGCCTCCAAGAATCATACATCAGAAGTTGTTCTCAATTCACATATTTTGTGTCAAGAGAAGAAGAGTTAGAGTTGCCTTGCAACCTTCAAAGGATAAAATTAACCGATTGCATGAGATTAGAAAAGCTTCCGAGCACGATGCACACACTCAACTTTCTTAGACATTTGAGGATTGATAATTGTTCAAAACTCATGAGACTAACCATTCCTCCAAATGACCCCTACAGCAATAATCGGAAGTCTCAACTTGCTGCTTTGAAGACACTAAATATTTCGCGGTGCAAGGTGTTAGGGAAATCCCTTATAATGTTTTGAAGATGACAAAATAAATCAAAGGCTACTAATGCGTTTAATAGTTGAGTAATAGACTATGCATATGATAGAATATGTAAATGATATTGTCAAAGTCTATTCTAAAGATTTCCAGAATTTTGTGTCAAAGTCTGAAAACCGCCAGACTTTAGGTTCAAAGTCTGCTTACACTGACAGTTTCCAAACTGAAGAATGAATATTTATCCAAATGCGAGATTATCTTTATTTCTTCAAGGATTCGGTTCGTGTGGATTATATATGGACTTATGGTTGGAAATATCACCTACGAGATTGGATATCTTTATTAGAATCAATTTGGATTTTACATCAAGATTGATTTGATTGACTCAATCTAATTGATTGATAATTGGATATTGAAGACAAAGAACTTTCTATACGAAGAAGCTCTACTTATGGAAACCAAGATTCTGTTTGTATGGGTGATTAGAATCAATTTGGGATTCTACTTCTATCACTCAATAGCTACCGAATCTTTTAGATATAGATCTGTCCAATGGGTAGATTGGAAGACGATCCTCTAGATACTGTCCAACGGTTAGTTTGGAAGTGGAGGAGTATTTAAGAAGATCAAAGACTGATGAGCAAGTAAGAGACGGAGCGTAGAATTTATAATTCCAAAGTCTGAGCAAACTTTGATCATACACTTGTCTCTTGTGAGCTTAAACGTTTGTGATTGTGAGAGAAATACCAAAAGAGTGACTTAGTGAGATAGTGTGATATATTACTAAGTGTTTACACTCAAAGTTGTAATATCTTGTTGATTACATAGTGGAATCCAACTAGAAGGCTGTTAGCATAGGAGAGTGGACGTAGGCTTGATCTAAGCTGAACCACTATAAACCTTGTGTTCTTATTCTCTTCCCTGAACTCTTTTTATTTTGGTTTATAGTTTTATCTAATTGCTAAATCCTGAACTTATTCAAATCTCGTCTTTCTCTAAAAAGCAAATTACTTCTATTAAACTTTGCAAAATTATTTTTACACCTATTCACCCCTCCTCTAGGTGTTCATACTAGTAGTTACAATTGGTATCAGAGCCAAGTGTTTGTTTTATTAAAGTGTTTTTACTTTTGAGCTAAAGATCTTCTATGGCTAGTATCTTGGCACCACAACTTATAGAAGGGCAAAGCAATAACAAGCCACCCTATTTTGATGGAAATGAATACAACGTTTGGAAAAACAAAATGAAGGCATTCCTAAGATCTAGAGATCCCTTTCAATGAGATGTTGTGGAAAAAGGAATCAATCCCACTGCTGCATCTACATCAAATAAGAATGGCAAAGACAAAGAAACCAAACCCCCTAGTCCTATGTCTCGGATGGAGATGTCCAAAAGAGAAGCTTTTGATGCAAAAACTATTTATTATTTATATTGTGCATTGTCTCCTGCTGAGTATAATAGAATCTCTTCATGTGAAACAGCTAAAAAAGTTTGGGATAGACTTCATGTTACTTATGAAGGGATTATTGTGTAAAAGAGACAAAAGTAAACTTCCTACTTGGTCAATATGAATCCTTCAAGATGAAGCCTAGAGAGTCAATTGGAGATATGTTCAGCCATTTTATAAAAATTGTAAACAGTTTGGCATATCAAGGTCATCCAATTTCTTCCCCAATGAAGGTCAACAAACTTTTACGAGGTCTCAAAAGATTGGAACCATGTCAAGACCTCAATCCGGGAAACTCAAAGGATTATGCCACTCTTCATTGTTGAATTGATTGGTACTCTTCAATCTTACGAAGTGGAACAAATCATTGATGAAGATCCCAAAGGTAAGAAGTCCATCACTTTAAAAGCTAATGCTGATTCTGATGATACAAACTCAGAAAATGACATGGACGACGAAGAACTTGCTTTTATGATCAAGAAATTCAAAATGCTAAGTAGAAAAGGGAGGAAATTTAGTGGAAGAAGACAATACAAGCTAAGTGGCAAAAAAAAAAAAAAACCATGAAAAAAGATGACGAGTAAGGAAATATATACTTGATGGCACATTCTGACTCAGACACAGACTCAGAATTTGATGAGGAAATCAAGGTAAGCCATTCAGAAATTCCTACTAAAGTTCTTAAGTATATAAATGAGCTTTGGTTAAATCTCAAATCTTCTCTTAAAAAGATATCCGAACTAAAAAAAGAGAATTCATGGCTAGGCAACATGATCTTTCTCGAAAAGAAAAGTTTGAAATTTTGCAAAAAGATTTTCTACAAACAAAAGAAAGTTGAGATTTACTAGTCAAAGAAAATGATTCTTTAAAGAAAGAATTTTCCAATATTTTGACAAAATTTTCAAAGGGTTCAAAAACATTAGAGCATATTCTTTCCATACAAGTATCTTACTATAATAAGTCGGGACTTGGCTTCAATAAGGAAAGTGATTCTCTAATAGATTTTCCTAAAGTCAAGGAAAGACTTAGATAAAAACCTTGAAAGGCATTTTACAAAAATCATTTTCAAAAAGTGTTTATAAAACTTGTTGGTCGAAATGCCTTCAAGTGTTCAAATTGTGGAGATTCAGAACACTTTGAGAAAGAATATCCTAAAGTGTGGAGACTTATTATGAAAGATTGGGTAAAAACATCATACTCTACTAACTCTCATGGACCCAATAAAATTTGGGTACCAAAGAAAAGATGAGTTGTTTTGCAAGAAATAAAGGAAAAGAAGAAAGAGAATTTAGTAAGGAATGTATATTTTTTATTCTCAATTTAGTTAGAGTACATAATTTATAAATTCTCATTATGCTTGATATTCGATATCCTTGGTTGATTCGGATTTTATAATGATCATATTTTTGAAGAAAGAATCATATGATTTGTTTTTGTGATTCGTGAATTGAGATTTGATACGTGTGATTATTTTTGATATCCTACTAATAGACAATTGAATTTATTTGGTTTGATTTTATGCTCTCAGATTTTATTATATTTTGCATAGTAGAAATCTATTTTATGTGATATTAATTATGCAAAATATTCTTTCTTAAATATTTAAGAATTTTATTCTCTCTGATTTTATTGTGCTTTGACTAAGTGAGAATTTCCTTTTCAAGATATTATTATGCATAATGTTCTTTCCTTAAATACTTTGTTATGATGAGTTTAGAAAGAATATTTGATTATTCTTGAAGATTTTCTATTTTGCTCTAACGAAATGGAAGGATCCAAATTGATGGATACCAAAAAGGAAATGAGTGCATTGCAGGAAATTCTATATGGGAAGTATGATTGCGAGTTTACGTAGGTGCAATCAAAAATGTATCTCATGCGAAGAATGGTAATGATTTTTTTTTAATCAATGGTATATTGCAAACATATACCTTGGGTAAGAGAATATTTTTTATCCTGCCTTGCAAATCTCTACATACATTTATCATGATTTTAGATGATTGTCTATGAATTATATATTATTTATATTGCAAATATCTTTTGTCATAAATATAAAGCATTGCAAGTTTTTACTTGATTTGGCACGTGATAGAAAATCTACTTTCTTTTTGCGAAATGCATCAATAATATATTTTTGAGATTTATGCTTAAGAAAATCCCTTTGATCTTGAAAGATATTATTGCATATGCATGGATATTCTTGCTATATTTAGAAGATATCTTATATCTGGCAAGTTTGATCCGTAAATTAGATGAAGGTATTACGTGATGTTTTTGCTAAGATTGTTATCTATTATACAAGAATTTGTAGGTGGAAAAAGAATCTTCCATATAGATCTTGGAAAGCTCGATTCAAAAATCGTGGAGATTCTATACTATTTTCTGGAGGCTCAAAGATTCTCTTCTGTGTGCAAAGTTTTTGCAAATTGTTGAGGAAATCCCTAATATGTCATATGAAATGTTGAGTAGTTCTAAATTTTAATAATTGATAATTTTATATATGCTATTCAATTTATTTATTTGAAGAAAAGGCATTATATATTTTTTGTGGATATTATTATAGCTTATTTGTGCAAAAAGGTCATTAAGTTTATGCAGGTTGAATTCGAGAAGAGCTTGATTGAAGAAAATAAATTTTTGCCTCGAATTTCAAAATGCAAATGATCGTTGTGGATATTATTGCTACGAAGGAAATAATGGAAAAATATTATGCTCATCATGTAGTGCTATTTGCAAATATTGTCATGATGACATGGGGAGAAAGCGAATCCAAGAGAAATGAAAGAATCGTGATCATCTCAAAAAGGCAACAAATTGAGGGGGAGCATTGGTCAATTATGGAAAAATCTTTTTAAATTGATCGTGATTTTGATTATTATGGAAGGAAAAGGTATATGCGTTAGAACTTATCAAGTTTTACAAATTCCGGTTAGTGCATCTTTTATTACCTTTTGTCATCAACAAATCCATTATTGACATTATCGTTTTATTATGACAAAAAGGGTAAGTGAACGCGTCCGTGATTTTCATTTGTTGATATATATGATCGAAGTGAGCTATATTACATATCTTTAATATTCGATTTACTTTATAAAAGTTGATTTTTGAAAATTATGTTTCATGCAAGATATATTTGTTATCGTTTTATATTCTCTATGTGATACTATTTCTATTGTTATCGCTTTTTGATTATGACAAAAAGGGGGAGAGAATATAAATATGCATATGTGTTGATAATATTGAGCCGCGATTATTTTTCTGTATATTTTTATGGTCAATCTATTTGCTATCTTATGCTATCTTTTGATTTGAATTACATTGCTTTGATTTATTAATATTTTAGAAAGTGTGATTACACATCTGCATATTTAGAGATTGTTTTGTCGTCATAAAAAATGGAGAGATTGTTAGAGAAATCCCTTATGATGTTTTAAAAATGATAAAATAAATCAAAGGCTACTAATGCGTTTAATGGTTGAGTAATAGACTATGTAGATGATATAACATGTAAATGATATTGTCAAAGTCTATTATGAAGATTTCCAGAATTTTGTGTCAAAGTTTGAAGACCACCAGACTTTAGGTTCAAAGTCTGCTCACACTGACAGTTTCCATACTGAAGAATAAAGATTTATTCAAATGCGAGATTATCTTTATTTCTTCAAAGATTCGGTTCGTGTGGATTATATATGGACTTATGGTTGGAAATATCACATACAAGATTGGATATCTTTATTAGAATCAATTTGGATTTTACATCAAGATTGATTTGATTGACTCAATATAATTGATTAATAATTGAATCTTGAAGACAAAGAACTTTCTATACGAGGAAGCTCTACTTATGGAAACCAAGGTTCTGTTTGTATGGGCGATCAAAATCAATTTGGGATTCTACTTCTATCACTCAATGTCTACCAAATCTTCTAGATACAGATTTGTCCAATGGGTAGATCGGAAGACGATCCTTTAGATACTGTCCAACGGCTAGTTTGGAAGTGGAGGAGTATGTAAGGAGATGAAGGACCGATGAGCAAGTAAGAGACGGAGCGTAGAATTTATAATTCCAAAGTCTGAGCGAATTTTGATTATGCACTTGTCTCTCCTGAGCTTAAACGTTTGTGATCATGAGAGAAATACCAAAAGAGTGACTTAATGAGATAGTGTGATCTACTACTAAGTGTTTGCACTTAAAGTTGTAATCTCTTGTTGATTACATAGTGGAATCCAGCCAAAAGGTTGTTAGCGTGGAAGAGTGGACGTAAGCTTGATTTAAGCCGAACCACTATAAACTTTGTGTTCTTATTCTCTTCCCTAAACTCTTTTTATTTTGGTTTATAGTTTTATCTAATTGCTAAATCTTGAACTTATTCAAAGCTTGTCCTTCTCTAAAAAGCAAATTACTTCTGCTAAACTTTACAAAATTATTTTTACACCTATTCACCCCCTCTAGGTGTTCATACTAGCACTTACACAAGGGAGTTGAATCGCTAGAAAAGATCATTGTAGAATCACTCAAACATATTCGTATTATCAGTTGTGGGAATTTGGGAAGCCTACCACAGTGCCTTCATAGGCTCTCCCATCTCACTCATTTAGAAATAACAACTATCCAGCAATGGAGTACTTCCCTTCTCTTCCCATTCTTATTAATTGTCCAAAGATAAAGTCCACCAAATCGGTGGCATCACCTTACATCCCTCCTGTCACTTAAAATTAGGAGTTGCCAAAATATCAAATGCTTCCCTATAGGAGGTTTGCCTCCCAATTTGCGAGTTTAAAATTTTCGGAGTGCAAGAATATGAAGCAACTAGTGAGGGAATGGGGACTACACATTCTCACATCTCTCGAGCATCTAGAAATTGACTATAGCATGGGAGGTGATGAAGAGAAGGTGTGGTTTCCTTCAAAAGACGAGGATGCATGGAGTCTTCTATTTCCTTCCTCTCTAACCTCTCTTGAGATGACAAAAATGAGGAATGTGGAAAGACCATCAAATGGTCTTTGCAACCATCTATGCTCTCTCAAACAGTTAAGCTATGCAGATTGCCCAAAGTTGAGATACTTGTCGGAGGATGGCCTCCCTCTCTCCCTCCAAGTATTGAACATCTACTTCCATTCTCGCTTTCTCATGACAAAGATTTCTGCCGTTGACTATTTTTCTAGGGTTCAAGTAAGTTTATGGTTTTAAAGGCATCAACTTCCATTTTGCTTTCCCATGGATGATGTCTACTTGAATTTCCTCAAACAACCACTGAAGATCAAAGACTTACATTTGGGTGGGTGTTATTGTTGGGTTGGATGGGCTCTGTTTTGTTGGACAATTAAGGGGATAAGGACACTATTGGTGCCATAAGTTGTGTACAACGCTCACTTTGGTGCTAAAAGTTTCCGCCGGATCACTTAAGTGCCAAATCGGAGAAAAAACAATCACTTTGGTGCCACTGGCGAGAAATTCCGGCCAAAATGATTATGTGGCATTTATATTTAAAAAAAAAATCGACAACTCTTATTATTGTCCACGGTGGATAGCATAAAACGATGTCGTTTCCTTTTGTTTGTAAGAAACGACGTTGTTTTACCATTCCACGTGGATTACCTACAAAACGATCGTCGTATAGTGGATTGACTTCGGTCAAAAACGACTTGGGCCAAAAACGGTGTTTGTATTGGATTCTCGCTCGACGCCGCCGGCCATAGCTCGCTGATCCACCATCGTTCACTCGCCCGCCGTCACTCGCCCGCCATCGCTCGGCCACCGCTGTAGTTGCGCCGTCATTCACGTTCGTTCACTGGCTACGTCCTCAACTCTCGCTCACTCAGGTTTGTCATGTTCTCTACGTGGTTCAATTTAGTGAAAAATTAGGATTCTGACGGGCAAGTTAGAGCATGGAGGGCAAATTGAGGGCTCGGCTCAGGAGGAAAGTGGTGGGGAAAGTGGTGGGGACTGAATTTGAGGGCTCGGCTCGGGGAGAAAGTGGTGGGGAAAGTGGTGGAGACCGAATAGAAAATTTGAAGGTTTCGTCGTTCGTTCGCTTTCTTTTGTGAGGACCGAATAGAAAAATAGGGCGCGGAGGGGAAAATGGGGGCTCGACTCGGGGGAAACAGTGATGGGACTGAATTTATTTAATTAATTGGACTACTTTTGTGGGAGAAACAGGGGGGCGAATGTGATTGAATTGAAAAATGGGTGATGGGACCTTACTTTGTTTATTCAATTCGGTTCACTTTGTTTCTATAAAAGCACCGAATTGGGGAGATTAGTTACATTTGTTTCTTCACAACAAAACGATAAGGACCTCCATGTGAAGTTACTGATTCTGTCATGTGATCCCAACAAGTAATGACATTTGTTTTTTTTTTCATTGGGTGCAGCATCGACATGGACGCGAATCAGGTAGGCATCATGGTTTGCTATGGTGGAGAGTTTCTTATTGGCGCCGATGATTGGCAATATACTGGTGGAAATGAAGTTATTATTTATGTCAATGTTTGGAAATCATCATATATTACTTTTCTGAGGGATTTGGTGTATTTTTTACGATGCAAAGTACAAAAACTACATTACTATGTTCCTGGGAAGGAATTGAAGGATGGCTTGAGATTTTTTAATGACGATAATGGTATTAAGGATATTATTTACCATTATCTTCACGGCGAAAAAGCTAAGGTATATGTTGAGTATTATAATGATGGTGAGGATGAGGACGATGATGAGAATAGTGAGGATGAGGATGAGGATGGGGATGAGCAGACCATCACTGAAAGAGGAGAAGTGAGGGATCATATTCAAGCGAGTAATCAGGTCGGGGATGAAAGAGATGAAAGGGAGAGAACTCACATCGATAGAGATGAACAAACAGTGAGATGTCCTGAAAGCTTAAGTGAATATTTGGGTGAAGATGTGGGCGATGAAGACTTCATTGGATTAGGATGGGAAATTGCTTAATCTAGTGAATCGGAAGATGAATATTTTGCTTCAGTAAATTTCCCAAGTGACGAAGATGATGATGAACTCGCACAATCAAGACAAAAGCAAAGGGAATTTCTAAGAAAAAAACTTGTACCTTCCACAAAGAGGCCCGAGCTAGTAAATGGGGATGGAGTTCCAGCTGGAGGTAATAGAAGTGAAGATGAAGAAAGCTACGGTGATGAAGTTGCTGGTTCGGAGAATGAGTTTAACAATGATGATGAAGAACCTGCTCGTCGAAGAAAAAGCAAGTACCCTTGCTATGATCCGATTGTTGATAAACCTATTTTGTCTGTGGTTATGAGATTTGACGATGCGAAACAGTTCAAGGAAACTGTTGTGAAGAACTCCATTGGTGAACAGAGGAGTGTTCAATTCATTAGAAACACAAAGGAATTTGTGAAAGCTAAGTGCTCAAAACCCAATTGTCCATGAAAGCTCTATGGCACGCTAAGTAAGAATGGGTCATTCCAGATTAGGTCATTGCAGGAGGACCATACTTGTCAAATTATCTTTAACAATAAAAGGGTAATAAGTGTGTGGTTATCGAAGCATTTTTTTCAACACTATCAAAGCAATGCCTGAGATCAAGAGTCCTCAATTTCAACAGTTAGTGAAAGAGTAAGTAGGGGTTAATGTGTCAAGGAATCAATGTAAAAGAGCTAAGATGAGAGTGATGAAAATATTGATGGGTGGGTATAAGAAAGAATATGCGTAGGTATGGGACTATGCTGGTAAATGCATGTTTCAAAACCCATTTAGCACGGTGTATGTAAAGGATGTGGAGAGGCCACTCCCTGATCTTGGGCCTAGATTTGATATATTTTATGTCTGTTTTAATGCATGCAAACGGAGTTTCTTGGTTGGTTGTAGAAGAGTTATAGGATTGGATGGATGCTTTCTAAAGGGTTTGTGCAAGGGGGAGTTGTTGGCTGCTATGGGAAGAGATGCAAATAATCAAATGTTTCCGATAGCTTAGGTAGTGGTGAAGATAAAGAACAAGGATATTTGGTCCTGATTTCTCAAAAATTTAATGGCTGACCTTGAGATAACCGATGGGGGGATGGGCATTCATGAGCGACCAACAGAAGGTAATTTCATTGTCAATTAATTCACTCCCTTTTAATATTAATCATTTGCATCTTTTTCCTGACTTGTAATTATTGGTTTGAATTTTTGTAGGAACTTATTCCTACATTGACTCAGTTGATGCCACATGTTGAGCATAGAATGTGCGCGAGGCACATATATGCAAACTGGTCAAGGAACTTCAAATGAGATAGGCTACAGAAGCAGTTCTGGCAGATAGCAAAGAGTACCAACATGGCTGATTTTAGATTAGCCAAACAAGGATTGTTGTAGTTGACAAATGAAGGTTTTGATGCACTCTTCCAGACAGAAGCTAAGCACTGGTGTCGAGCCTTCTTCAGCGAATAGTTCAAATGCGACATCATTGATAACAACCTCATTGAACCTTTCAATGGCAGAATTTTAGAGGCCATATGCAAACCAATCATCAACATGCTTGATGATATTCGAGTGATGGTGATGACTAAACTGCATAGGCAAAGAGATAAGGCTACGAAATTGACTAGAGACTATGGCCCTAGGATTATAAAGAGATTGGATGCCAACATTGCTGCTAGTAAGTTCTGCCATCCAGTTTGGAATGGAGATAATGGATATGAGATTATTAAAAATCAGGATAAGTATGTTGTAAAGTTGGATAGAAGAAAGTGTTCATGCCGAGCCTAGCAACTGAATGGAATTCCCTGTGCCCATGCAATTTGTGCTATTCAGATGAAGTAAGAAAACTCAGATGATTACCAACATAATTGGTACAAAAAAAAAAAAAAAAAAAAAACTCATACCTTACTTCATACCAATTCATGATGCAGCCTATCAGAAGCAGCAAATATTGGGAGCCAACAAATCATGAAAGCCCTCTACCTTTGCCGCTTAAGAAGCAAATTGGAAGGCCAAAAAAGAAAAGAAGAATGCAGCAGGAAGAGGTATCAAGTCAGAGGATGAGTAGAACCGGCTCAAAGATGAAATGCTCCTATTGTTGCAAGGAATGACATAATAAGAAAGGTTGTGAGCTGAAAAGACAGCATCAACAACAAGATGTAATGGCTGAAGGTAGGACAGAAGGCCCTACTGAAGAGCTTCTTGTTGGGCCTAGTGAAGGTAGGACAAAAGGCCTTGCAGTAATGCCTACTGAAGGGCAAACAGAAAGCCCTGTTGTAAGGTAAGTATCCTCTTTACCTCAATAACTTTACATTTCCTACTCGATAGAGTTTGATGGTTGACCATGTGTACTGGCTTCTCTTGTGCTTTTCCTCTATCATGCACTTGTAATTTAATAAGTTTTCTACATTTGTTTCTACCATGAAAATGAGTAAATGTTTAATTATTCATTGTAGTTGGTCATGATCTTGATATAGTACATTGTTGTAAGGCCTTCTAAAGGGCTAGAAAAAGGCTTTATTGTAGGCTCAAGTGCAGGGATAAGGACTGGAATAGGCAGGACAACAACAACAACAATTAAGTCCACTGTTGAGTAAACGAGAAGAAAAAAAGTTCCTGTAAGTTGTACATCGCTGTGTTTGTCTTTTATGGATTGAATTTTAAATTTGTTATGTGTTTCTCAAATGAGAAGACGAGCAACTGCACAAGTTGCAGAGGCTGCTCCCCCATCTGTTGCTGCTGAAAATGATGCACCACAACAAATAAGATGGGCTATTGGAAAAAGATTAAGGCAATATGGTTATGGGATTTACACAAATAAACGAACTGGAATGACTATTTTGAATGTAAGATTTGTAAGCCTCATGCATTTAATTTGTTTTACTTCAATTCATTTGGTTGACAATATCGCTATGTTCTTGTAGCCTAGGAGAACTTCGGAGGTACTTCTCTCTCAAGGTGGGCCAACTCAAGAATCAAGAGCACAACCAAAGAAGAGTGCTCCAAAGAAGAAGATAGTGGGTATAGCTGCAAAACAGCTATCCAAACAGAACCCAGCACCAGTTCCATCTCAACCAACGATTGGACACGATAGTGATGATATGGACCAACACATAACACGTGCTAGAACAAGAATAGCCACCGTCAAAAATAAGGAAAAGGAGGTGATAGAACGGCCAGTAAAAAAACCTGCACATCTAATTTGAAAGAGTGCTTGGATTATGAATCAATTCAAAGCTCCAAGATGAAAATGAGATCAGGGTGTTGTCCATATTGACTGATGGGAGGGTGCTGGACATGGTCTCTTTTTATGTAGTGCTGGATATTGTCTCTCTTTTTATGTTTTCTTTTTTTAGGAGGGTGCTGAATATTATATCACTGATAGTAGTTGCTGCCTCCATATTGTCATTGGTTGTTTTTTTAAAAGGGTGCTGAACCTTCAGTGATTGGAAGTGAAGTTCATGTTTTTCTTTTCTTTTGTAAACAATCAGTCAATGTCAATGATAAGAGCTGTTTCTGTTATTTTCTCTTGGCTTGGTTTCAACTAATAGAGCTAGCAATATAGTTATTAGTTATACTGTATATTTTTTTGCTGTTGGTGCAATATTCTTATGAGGTTGCTATTAAAAAAAAATTAGATTTAGATGTATGCATATAATGTTGCTGGTTGAAGTTGTTAATGCGTTGATACTATTTGTGGGGTTCTGGTTGTATGTGCTGGAACAAGATGCAGTTTTAGGTATTGGTGCATTTCGTTGCAGGGTTGTTGTGTTGCAAGAAGATGCACCAACAACCCAACTAGTGCAAGAACAAGATGCAAGATGCATCACGACTGGTGCAAGTTTAAAATTGGCACTCAAGCGATCACTATTTACAACTTGTGCAACAGAAGTGATCACTTTGTAATCGCGATTGGCACTTAAATGATCACTTTTTTAAAAACTTGGCACTCAAGTTATCACTATTTATAACTTTTGGCACTGAAATGATCAGTCGTTAATTTTGCCATGGTTTGCAGTTGCAGCAAACCAGCAAACCAGCAGCAACCATTATATTTGAAGCAAAAACTAACAAAAACAAACATTGCCAATACACTACTAAATAATAAAAAGTGTTCAAAACTAATGCATTCCAATTCCAACCATCCATTTTGCCATGGTTTGTAGTTGCAACAAACCAACAAACTAGCAAATCAAGAGGGCAAATAAAAAATGCAGCAAGCAAACATTGCATTTCTGAAGTGCTGACAATTAATGCATTCTAACTCCAACCTTGCATTTCTACTATGGATTACAACAAAACATTCTGCTTCATACAAAAATGGTAGACATACAAACTTCGACTATGGTAGACATATAAACTTCTTCTCATTACTCACTTCACATTTGAATAAACTACACAAAAGAATAAAAACACAATCAACGCTCGATAAAATTTTCTTTCAATTTTTAGCCTTGAAACCTCCCTCTTCAAATGGTCGACCAAAGATGTTAAACCCTTCATTTGAGCTTGTATTGAGTTGACATCCTCCAACTCGTCTATTATCGCAGGTGGAAGTTGATTTCGGCTTTCAAGTAACTCCAGGATCACCTCTGTCGCTCGATCAGAGAATTTCCTATCAACCTATTTGAAATATTTGCACTTCGAGCATTCTCTATATTTGCCGCACCCATGGAATCTTCTCCCGGGATTCAACTGAGTCCAAGATGTTCTTCTCGGACTCAGTAACCTACAATAACAATAACACTCACCATCTAATTCGCTTTTTTTTTTTATAGGAATGTAAGCCGTTGCTGAAGCTTCTGCCCTCCTTTCACAAGAGCAAGCTGATAATTTTGAGAGAAAATCGAAGTATGCACTCGAATTGGTCGAATTGAGGATTTAGGGTTTTCAATTTCCGATTCTACTCGAATTTAGGGATTTAGGGTTTCTTATTTGGGGAAAAGACGCTAAACGGCGTCGTTTTGTTATTTACATGCTGATTGTATTCTCCAGCTATCCACGTCGGCTTCAAATATTAATAAAAAAAATGTCACGTCGGATTTCCGGCCAACAAGATCGGAGTTGGCACAAAAGTGAGCGTTTTTCAAAATTTTTTGCACTTAAGTGATCCAACTGAAACTTTTGGCACCAAAGTGAGCGCCGTACACAACTTATGACACCAATAGTGTACTTTTCCTGACAATTAAGTGCATGATGAAATGCTTTCAGAACTGCTTCTTTCTATATTAACATATCTTGAACTCTTTGATGCCCAAAAAAATTGCTTATTTTTGCACTCGAGTGACCTACCAACCAAATTGTGAATGAAAATGCACTATGCTTTGCATGAGAATCACAAACAATCATCCCGTCCCATGTTCATATTTCTCTGCACTTTCAGCGTCAACTAGGTAGACGAGTGAGTAGGTTGATGTTAGATGCATGAGCTGTCGCATATGGTGTGTGCTAGTCAGTTTCTTTAGCGGGGGAATTAGTTAGCATCCTTAGATGGTTTGCATAGTGTAATCTAAGTTGTGTAAATGCTAAGCTGTTATTCATTGGTGAGTACCCTGAAACGTTAATCGGAATCACTATAATTTCCAGACTTCATTCCGTTTTTTCCTTGATTTCTTTTCCTTTATTATTTTCTCTATTTCTATCCCATGGGCAATCGCCTTCCAGCAAATTTCTCGTTCACTCCTTCTTTTCTATTCTAAATTTAATCCTTTTTCGGTAAATACAAGTTGTTTTTTCTTTCTTTCTGTAATTCATCTCGTCCTAATTAGCTTTCTTCTGCATGAAATTTCTCTTGCCATTAGATTTTTGGGATTGATTTTAATTTGGGTACTTTCTTTATTATGCTCTTATAGTTAGTAATGTTACAATTGTGGGCACTCCACAGATCGCAAGGTTGCGCTGATGATACTCGTGGCATACCCGTCATACATGTTGGCTTCTTCATCTCTTTTCACACTCGTCATTTTTAAGAGTGGATTCTGTTGGCACTTTTTTTACCTAAGCGCCATTCTCACCGTGTTCTTCTGTGGAATTGTCATGTCGCAATACACATGGCATAATGTGACAGAGCTCAAGATTGACCACTAAGTATGTTGAACTACCCAATTACCATCTTATTCATAATTTATGTTATTCTCGTGTCAGCTAATGTTCACATCCTTTTGCCATTGATTGCAGGCAAATTTTTGCCACTTTGTCATTTGTTGCCGAGATCTCCGTCTTCCTATATGTTAGGATGCGTTAGATATTGAGGATGGGGAGTTATCCGCAATAGGTCATGATGAGTCTCTGTTCCATTCTATATTTGCGAGGCGAGGTTGAATAACGGGAATCAAATTCTCATATTCCTACCGTTTCGTTATTCTTCTTCCCTCATTCTCAGTCCTGGAAAATCGATCAAGGTCAGCTCGGTATTGGGGGTACCCGTTATGATTGGAAGAGCCACCTTCCTTTTTCGCCCATCGTTCTTATCCAACTTAGCCAGGAAGTCCAAATACGAGAAGATCAACTTAAAGCAGGTTAAATAATTGAATTTTCTTGCGGATTCCTGCCTATGAGGTAGTTGGCATGATGGAGTTTCGTAATTTAATTTTGATATGTTCAGGTCACAGTTTGGTGGGTAGGGCTTATGCATTGGCCTGTCTCCATGACACTTGCTCAAAACCAGGTAAAATGATCAGATAACGCGCTTTTATGGAGACTTCCACACGTGATACCGTGAGATTGTTTATATTCCTGGCAATATGATGAATGTGGTCGCTGACATGCCTATTTTAGGAGGTTCACTATATTTCCTTTTCTTAATCTGACGCATAGGCTGGCTCTGATGTTTATTTTCTGCCTGTGCCGTTTACAAGGTCTGACGTGAAATTGCGGGGCTATGTGTTTACGATCATGAGTACCACCACAGTCGTTTTCAGCATTGTGGTAAGACGGCGTTTCATATGCTGAGTCTAATTGGTGGCAGAAAATGTAGCTTGTGCCTCAATCGTACAGGTGTTTGGAGTGTTGTCGAAGCCTCCAGTAATCTTGCTTCCTTCGACCAAATACTTTGCCAGCATGACATCTTCCGAGCCATCAAGTCCCAAATCCTTCACTCGGCCACTGCTTAGCAATGGACACAACTTGGAGTCTCACTAGAATGGCAAAAGCATACTCCAACCGAGCAGTTTGTGCAAGCCTCCTGAGCACGCCTTCTCACACGGTGCACCATTAGTGCCGAAAATTCGACGACGCCTTCATGAGGCCCATGTTTGGCAGGCGAGGTTTTGTGCCATTCGTTCCATGCTCGCCCACCAATCAAGACGATCATCAATGGCTCTTTTGATGGCCAAGGATGAGATCAAAAAGTAATGATTTCGTTAGGTGGTTTGTAAACAGGACACAATCATACACAGGCTTTTTCAAGGAGGTACAGACACTTGGAGTGCCAAAACTTGGCACGGAGGAACACTAAGTACCAAAAGTTTCGAAAGATACACTTAAGTGCCAAAATCGGAGCAAAATTGATCACTTTAGTGTCAATTCAGCCAAAATCTAGCCAAATTGCTAACATGGCAATTTTTTCACGAGGTTAGTGCAAAACAGCATCGTTTTGCATGCTGACGTAGCTACAAAGTGCAAAAAATGATGTCGTTTTGTCTCAAAATGTGGTAAATAATTAATATAAAAATTAATTAAATTAAATTTATTTAAAATATTTTTAAAATTAAAAACTTAAAAAATTGAAAAAAAAAAAAAAAAAAGGGAGAGCCGAAGGGAGGAGGCCGAGGGTCGAGCCCCCACCGCCGCCAAGAAGGGCTAACGATGGAGGGGGAGGCGATGCTAGGGGAGCGTCGGCCGAGGTCGCCGACCGATCGGCAAAGAAGGGGGCCCACGAGCCCGCGCCCCAGATCCGGCGAGGGCTTGCAAGCCCTCATCGCCGGGTCGCCCAGGGGTCGGTGACCTCACCGACCCTCCCCCTCTCGTCGTCGGCCCTTCCCCGCGGCGAGGGTTCAACCCTCGCCTGCCTCCCTTCCCCCCAACCCCGTTTTAAGTTTTTAAATTTTAAGTTTTTTTAATTTATTAAATATTTTTAATAAATTTAGTTTTAAATTTAATTAAATTAATTTTTATATTAATTATTTACCACGTAGAGACAAAATGATGTTGTTTTTGCATTTTGTAGCTACATTAGCGTGCAAAATGATACCGTTTTGCACTCATCTCGCCAGAAAATTGCAACATTAACAATTTGGCCGGATCGACACTTAAGTGATCTATTTTGTTCCGATTTTGGCAATTAAGTGTACCTTTCGAAACTTTTGACACTAAGTGTCCCTCCGTGCAAAGTTTTGGCACTTGGATTGTATTTTTGCCCTTTTTCAAGTGTGAAGTTTCGACCACTGTGACGAGATTGATGGCATCTACAAAGAGCAACGGCATTTTGTTCGACGCGGCTACTTTGCATTTTTATGACAGAGAAATCTGGTTTCTTGCCCTTGTTTCTCCCATTTGTTATTTCCTTCTTTGTTCTTGCGCTTGTATCAAGAGAGTGAATGGCTTTTGTAATCTCCTCCTTAGTGGATGATATCTGAATGTCGAAAATTCATCGCTTCATCAACTGCTTCCGGTATCCTTTCCGACAGTCAAGCTTTCGAAGCTATTAGTATTTATATGCATTAACATCTGCCGGCCCGGCATCACGTTCATGCATCAATTTAAGTATGCACGCCATTAAATCGAACTTCCATCATTGTAAGGGCACATCGCAATTTTAATTAGTAGTTAGGAAGTGAGGGAGGGCAAATTTTGTCAAGATATTCCAATGGATTCTCATTACACAAGGGACATTTTTGCTGGTAACCTAACTACAACCATCCCTTTCAGGGCAAAATTGCCAGTGATGGATATTTATGAGGGCTTAGCCAATAAATGAAAATTGGGCCATTGATCTTAACTCTCACATTTAGACTTCTCATAATTGGAGCCTAAAAGAAAGTTTTAAAGAATGGATGTGGCTAGACTTAACCCTGTTTTAAGCAGAATTGTGGCATCTCAAATTATATTCAGGAACATGAAAGTACAATGCAACTTCTTGTATGCCCCGCGAGTTAAGGATGCATTGTTTTTGTTCTTTTATTTTCTTAGTTTTTTTATTTTTTTGCTTAAGGCTACTAGCTATGAAATAAGCAGAGATTAATGAATCCATATAGGGTAGAGAAGTAATTGTACCCTTGAGCTCGCGGTGGCCATGGGTGCTCAATTTGAGCTCACAATTATCACCGCTCAGGTTGGTGGTGGTGAGTAGGTAAGAACTTGAGTTCAATGCTATGGCTACTCAAGCTTTTGAGGTCACGGCAATAATGGTTGCTTGATTTGAGCTCTCAATGACCATTGCTACTTAATTTTCGTGACTTGAAACTCCAATGGCCATGATCATGGTAAGCCAAAGCTCAAGTGACCATGCAGCGTCAAGGTACGCAACTTCAAAAGATCTCATGGCCATGGCTGCAAGCTTCAGTGGCCATGGCGTCCATGAGAATGAGACTAAGCAGCCATGGCTATCGCAAGTTTAGAGTTTGTGTTTTCTTTATGGCGCTCCTTCCCTCCCTCCCTCCCTCCCTCCTTCCTTTTGTCTAATGTGACATCTAATTTTCATGTCAACGGACGCCATAAAGTAATCTACACATGGAATGACATGTCGAAACTTTAACAATATCATTGGATGGAAGTTCGATAGGGCCAACTTTGAGTATTGACTCAAAGTGGGTCCAAGTAAATATAAGTTGTGTAAAAATTGGACCTGAACCAAACTTGATCATTTTAAGGGAATTTGGCCCAATTCCATCTCCATTCAGCCCTAGTCCCATCAACTAAATAGCGTCCAGAAAGACAACGACGCTTTCTACTCATTCAAATGGCTTCCTTCTCGATTACCAAACAAGTGTGGAGAGCATATTGTCCGCTCTTCACTTTTCATCGCCACCAAAAGAATTACCAAAGATAATATTGACATCATCTTAAACTCCATAAAAAAAGAGAGTACTTTCTAGTGTTTTTTACCGGGTCCCTTGAATATAATATGATAGTTTCCTAGTAAATTGAAAGCTTTAATTATTTGCAATACATCAATGGCATTTGGCAATCTGTTTAGATGCTGTATGTAACAACAAAAGAGCCAAAACTGAAAACAAATAAGAACAAAAAACAAAAGAAAATCTAACACAAAAACAGAATGATTAATTTTGGCCCAAAAAAATAAAAATCTTAAAATGATAGAATATAGTATTATTTAATTGTCATAGATTATTAGATACATTAACACAAAATAAATTTCTAATACATGCGATCCCCATTGTTATCATGGTAATTATTCATTCATGAAAAAGCAAAGAAGTAGATCTACGATATGACATCCTGAAATTCGATCCGTCTCGATATATATATGAAATGGGCATTTCGTTGACGCGCCTATCATCATTTTACTCCGAGCTGGCCCCTCACGAGTTAATTAATCTATTATGTGAAGCCATTAAGGGATATAAACGCGACAAACCAAAGAATTCGATTGGAAATCGACTGCTCGACCATAATAATCGGTAAGAGTCAATACGACACCGTTATAATCAAATTGCGATCAGGTACAAGTCAATTCGACGGAAACACGTAATTGAATTGCCGGTGATTCCGCATGATTGCAAAATTCGCGCCGAATGGCACTAACCTGATTTTCTATCGAAATTATATTCGATACACGTAATTGAAATCTTGCGATTTTTACGACGACCGAAAGTCGTCTACAAGTCGGAGATGCACAAACGTGGATCGAAAATTATCGACCATGGGTCAAACACGCTAAAATCTCTAAAAGCTACCCGATAGGTTAGGTTGTACTAAAATCGAGTTCGGTCGATTTTAATCATGAAATTGAATTCTGTTTTGGGCATCAGACGTTCGAGCGTATCATAATTCATTTTTAGGACGTCGTCTCATCTTTTGGAGAAATTTCGTCGAGTCTGGAAATTTGTGGAAAAATCAATTTTGGACAGAGAAATAAAGGAAATTCGGATGGCTGAAGAAGGGCTTTGTTTCTACCTCCAAAATGGTTTAATTTGAGGATTTTGGAGCTAAATTCTCATTGGAGGGCCAATTGACTTTAAGGGCTGAAGACTTTGGGGCATGTGCACTTGAGTGGCTTGATATTTCCCTTGGATTCTAATTGGCTACAGCCTTGACCTTCTTGTTTTCCCTTTTCTCTCTCTAATTCCCTCTATCTCCCCATGCGCATGAACCCCCCTAGTTGACTCCCTTCTTCAGCTATCTTCTGCCCATCTTCATCTTCAGCATTTCTTTTTCTTCTTCACGTCACAATTGCGCGTTTTCACCAGTCCAGACCACCATCCATCTCCAGCATCACACCATCTTCATCCTCCCATTCACTTGCGCCAACCCAAGTAGCCCCACCATCCCTCATCCCATCCTACAGCAGCTCCACCATCATCCATCACCATACACCATCCTTCCTCGACACCAACAGCCACCCACTTCACCAGGGTCAACAACTCCCTAACCAGCACCACCATCCGAGACCGACCCAACTCCGCCTAGCAGTCCGTCTGCCAGCCACCGCCTAGTCCAGCCGCCCATTCCAACCGCGCCAACAGCCTTCGACCGGCACCGCCGAAGCCTCCAAACATAAATGTGACTAGCCTTAAGCCGTGAGCTTGTAGGGCTGTTTTCAGCCTCCGTTGGAGATGCAATTGTCTTGAGTTTTCACCGTCGTCACGTCGTCGTCGCCGTAAACCCATCACCGTTCTAATCCGGTGAGTTAACTTCATAATCCTTGATTAGGCTATTAATTGCGCTTAAGGGGTTAGATTAGCCTTAAGATGGATTAGTGTTAATCTAGTTTGGTTAGATTAGTTTTAAGATGGATTAGTGTTAATCTAGTTGGTTAGATTAGCACTAATGAGGGTGGTTTAGCTTGGTTTAGTGGATTTTCCTTCGGATAAGTTTACTAGACACTCGCCGTTTGCCATTTTCGTGGGTTGACATGTGCTACGATTTTGAGGTTATTTCTTCTTTGAAAAATGTTCTAGACATCTTCAGCTATGACATATATTTTACTCAAGATTTTTTTATGGATTTAAAAGAATAAGATTTCAATTTCGTTACATGCAAAACAGAATATCAGTTTGTGTTGGAACTAGTGACTTCTTGGTGTTTAAAAGATTTTTAGTAACTCTTAGGGTTCGATTTTTGAAAGATTTCCTTCATGAAACTTTTTCCTTACATCTTGTTGTTTAACATAGTCAAATTTCAAAGCAAATGAATAAGTTTTGGACCACAAACCAAACTGATTTTGGAAAACATATTTTCTAGACACGGACACAGTTTTGGTAACGGTTTGGGAGATTTGCTAATCTTATTCTAGGAAGATCTGGGTCAAGGTGTCTTCATGAAAAGTGTTTGTTTAAGTGTCCTTTATAACATATTAAAATTTGAAAATTTTCAGAACTCGTTTGATTATGTTTCTAGAATTAATCTTGGAAACGTGCAAGTGGACCCGATTTCTGCCAATGAGGGTTGGTTGTGGTTTTGTGGTTATTCTTGGTGTCTTGCTTGCTAGAAAATGTATATTTTGTGATTTGGGTGACTTTTGACATGCTGAGAACTTATGCGTGACATGATGAGATTGATTGCTTTATGTTGGTTGTCTATTACTATTGCAAAAAGTAGCCTTATAGGCAATTAATTAGAAAAACAATGAGGTGTCGGGTTTGGACACCAAAACTTATTTGCTCGATAAAACAATGAGGTTTTAAACTAAGTGTGTGCAAAGTTTGACGGATTAATTTTGAGTATGTGAGCACTTACGAATTTCTTTTCAAAAGTTCTAAAGCAAAAAAAAAGATTACCCAAGTTTAGTTCCAAAAAGGGTGGTTGGAAAAAAAAATAGAAAATAAATAAGGTGTCGGGTTTGGATGCCGAATTTTATGTGCTCAATGAAACAAGGAGGTTTTATAGTAAAAGTGTGCAAAGTTTGACGGATTGATTTTGAGTACGTGACTGCGTACGAATTTATTTTGGAAAGCTTTAAAAAGAAAGGGGGGGCAGTTGCAAGGTTTATTGTTTAAAAAGGAATTTTGGTGTTTTGGGCTAATTGACTAAAGATAAGAAATGGGTTTGATTGATGGTGTGCTCGTGTGATCACCTAAATACCCTGATGCGTTTACGCGGGGTAATGAACCCGTCTTAATGCGTTTTACGCAAGACGATATCTGATTAAGTTTGGATGCCAATCGCAGTGGAGGCCGGGCTGATGCTCCTATGTGGAATGTTGTCCTGATGCATATGAATACGCGGGATAATGCTATGCCCGACGGAGCGAGATGATGCCCGGTTACGTCGGATGACCGTCAACTGTTGAATTGGCCATGTCCAATGGGTCGTAATAATCGGAACACACCTGAATGGTTGTGATTACACCTGATTATGGGGCAAAATTGTGTGGCTTGTGTGGCACGGTATGAGACGTATCATAACGGTTTTACCTTATAATCGAAACCCATGTGATTGTTTGCAGGATGAAAATGATGTGTTTCCAATTATTAATTGCGCTTGCTACATTGATAATAGTATGTGATGAGCTAACATACAGGGACACGCCGTGGTAATGTGAGTTTTATGTGGTGCCCGTTTAGGTTGCCTCTGGACGAATTTGCGCCCTAATCGGGGCTTAGGGTTTAACTTACTGAGATTTTATCTCACCCCGTTGTGGGCAAACCTTTTTCAGAGCCGTAGCGTGGAGATCTACTTGAGTGCGGATATGGTGGGCGCAAGATGCAACACCTTTTGGCTGGCTCTGCAGTTAGTGAAGTAGGTTGACCATAATCTCTGAGGATTTTTGAGATGGTCGATAGGAAGTGGCCATAGAAAGGCTTGTAATATTAAACTTCCTAGGGGCAATAGTGAATAAGTGAATATGTGGTCTTCGGCAACATTGGTTGCATTTCTTCTATCTCTATGTTTGTTTGTTGGCCAGGTGTTTATTTAATTCGCTTTCGCATGTGCTTAATCGAAAGATAAAAAGAATAGGTTGGCAACGCATCCTGGGACGTCGCATTTTTAATCGACCTTGGAGGGATGTGCGCGCACTCGGGGTTCAAGACGTGACATACAAGATCTTAGACTTAAAATAATTATAAAATAAAAATCTGAAATAAACTGATACAAACATACCATACACAAGAAATTGAGTTCATAATAGAAGTCCCATTGACTTTTCAAGGTTAGCAAAATTTCAATCAACTGCACTTTTGGTGTGATAGAAGTTGCGTGTTATAGTTAGATGAGTAACACGGGCGCTTAGAGCTATTGAGGGATTACGTTATTGGATTCTTCCACATGTCAAGGGTGATCATGCAAATAAAACATCTTATAAATATTATTTGGCTTATGATAGCAAAATTTGTATGTTAAAATGAATGAGAGAAAAGTAAAGTACCTGGAAACAATACCAATTGATGATAAAAGGGAGAGAGAATAATAATTTGAGAGCTTAAGCATTTTTACAGTATGTAATGACATTGGCAAGACATTTTTAGACGTCATATGTGAATTTTGACCATATAAAAGGGCCAAAACACAAGAAAAAAAATATAGAAAAAGTTGACAAAATAAAGATAATGATGATCTTGTCCCCGAAATATAAAATTCCTAAATTGATAGAACGTAATATTGTGTTAAGTGTCCTAAGCTAAATAAATTGATACAAAAGAATACCTATTGCATCTGATCCCATTGTAAGAAACAAAGCAGAAAATTTACAATTTACGCACTGAAGCAATAACTTTCGAAAGTACTAATAGAAACAAATCATGCACAAGAAATCGTGTTAATGAGAGAAGTTGCATTAAATTCGCAAGTTTGAAGAGTAAGTATTATAAGTAAGATTTCAATCGACTCTCGGAGGTGTAAAAGAAAGTACACGTCACTGTTGGAGTTGTAACATGTATACTTAAAGCTGTGTAGTAATTGAGAAATGAATTCATTCACATGCCAATTATCTAAAGGCGACCCCCAAATAAAATCTATCATAAATATCACATGACTTCTACACTCAATATCAATATGTCGAAAGAAAATTAGAAAAGAAAAAAGGGTCTAAACCAGTACTTGGTTAGTCCATGATAAAAGGGAAAATAATAGGACATTAGTTTATTTGAAAAATGTTTAGTTGAGATTTACAAATTGATAGCATTTGTGATCTTTATTCCAAAGAGAACTGTGGGAACACAATACATCGCATGTAGAAAATCTATTAAAAAATTAGTTGATGTTATTAATGTTTAAACTTTTCATAAATATTTTAAGGAGAAATTACAAAACTCACCCTCATACTATTACCACTTTCGTTTTTGTCTGTGTACCATATTCAAAAAGCATTGTTACTAGGTCACCAATATCTGCACTACGCTACATGTTAACCTTTTGCACTTAGTCAACGTCTCTTATCTGCATTTTGACAGAAAATATGAAATTTGGCCGAAAATTGAGACAAGAGATTTGATTAGAGACCAAATCCATTAAGTTAGTAAATGTACCAAACTTGAACATGGGCAGTAGTATTAGGCATTAATAAAAAGGAATGGAAAGTGGCGATTGGCGCTAACGATCCCCTTTGGGCCTCAATCTCAATAACCAATTTGTTTATTCCATTTTTTTTTTTTTTGATAACCGAGGAATCCGTCTGAACCCCCTTACGGGGTCACAAGGCCCTACAGTGCATGGAACGCTTAGTATCGACAACTATACTTCTGGGAAAACTAGCACAAAACCTCAACACCATGGCCCTCTACTTACAACGTATTAACAACTGTAATGATTCGAACCCTCAACCTCGACAATGAAGGAGAAACTCTAATACTAACGCAGCTGCTCATGGTTGGGTTGTTTATTCCAATTTAGCACCTACAAGATACAAAAATACGGAACTTGTCCTTAATTGCAACCAAAATTTTAGTTTAGAGCAATAGCACAGGGACTGCCCATGTAATTTCCCAAAAAATTAACATTTCATTCCCAGAGGCCATGACAATTGACAAATACAGAGCGATAATTATGATATCTTGGTTTAATTCCCATTTTTTCCCAACTTCCTTCCCACTTCACCAAACACAAACCGTGTCGGAACTTGGAATAACTAAAACCCGGGGCGGACAAAGAAAACTCCGAATCCAAACACTCCCAATTCGATACTAACAAGGAAGACGGAGACAAGCCAAGTGGAGTGTGCAGCCAGCGATTCTCAACAACGCACGAACAAACGCTGCCCTACAAGGACAACCTTCTTCCTTATATAGCTCTCTCATCTCCGTCTCTCTCTGTATCTCTAGTGTGATTCATTCTTCAGGATTCTCAGATCTCTTCCTCTCGCTCTCTGCGTGCGTCGTATTTTGGTTCCAGTTCTTGTTTTTGCTCTGTGTCGCTCCTCTTTCTCGTTTCTTGGTTCGAATCAATGGCGTCCGTTACTGGAACCTCCCTTTGCATGAAGCTCGCTTCGTGTTCTTTGAAGCGGACCCAGGTAATGATTTGCCCTGATCTTTTCTGGGTATTTGTTGATCCGCTGTTTCACGGCGAGATTCGCTGCTCTCCGTGTCGAAAGCTTTGATTTTTTACTGGTTGTTTGTGGATGAGCTCTGTTTCGGATCGGTATCTTCGATTTGTGCCGCTGTTTCTTAGATTCAGTGGGTGGCGGCGGTTCTTGTTCTCTTTGTCTCTGATCTACGCTGCCCGTGGATGCTGTTGTAGATGAACCCGGTGGTTACACTGTATAAAGATTCAAAATTTGTGATGTTATAATATGAGGTTTTGGCGGCTGGGAATCTGCTGGATTTCTTAATAAATGGACAAAAAATTATTCCTATTTCACCCAAAAATCAAGAGTTTGTCTTATGAATCGAAATGGTTGCATGGGGGATTACTGATTATTCTTGAAGTGCTTGTAAAATATTCACGATAATTTTTGTTTAATTTAGCTATGATTAGTGGGTTATGTTTTGTTGATTTTTGTTGCACTTTAGGATGACCCAGTATTTTTTAGGCATGTAGATGAAAATCAGTATTTAGATGGTCTGGAGATATTGCTTGGTACATGACATGAGAGAGGACAGTTCTATTAGATAAATAATTTCATGTGACCGAGATTGGCTTGGCACGTTGAGCTATCATATTTAGAGTCTGTGTCCCGTGAAACTTGTTAATCCTCTGCCCTTGGTAGCGAAATTTTCATTTTTGTGCCAATGTCTGCTAGCAACGGCTAGAATTGTACATAAGTCTAGGTGAGGTGAAATTTTTTGAGAGGTGAAATGAAGGGAGAAAGGACCTGCAGGTCGTTTCTCCAATCTCAAAAGGTGGTTGGAGTTTTATGTAGCTGATGCTGATGATTTGCTGTGTGTATTGGCACTTATAAAAGAAAGGGTTTTGTTCATGGAATGCCGCTTTCAATTGGCAATACCATCTTAAATTTTCTAGTGAATAGCTTTTGTTAGTATGGTCAGATTCTTGTTTTAAGTGTCGGCCTTGCTGGCCTTGACATGAGATAGGGTCCAATGAACCTCAACACGTTTAAGCTGACTGTTGTGACAAATCTGGGGGCTCATGCTTTAGATAAATGCTTCAGGACAAAATTTTAGTGAAGTGCTAGTCCTTACTTGTTGGTACTATGTATCCTGCTCCTTTTTTGTTGCCAACAATTTTAGCGGCCAACTGAAGCTGGCAAGACTTATATTTAGGACTTTATGTTAGACTTGTTTTCTTGTTTGTGGATTATTATTTTTCTTTTTTACTAAGCGCGGACTATATTGCAAGTGAGGAGATATGGCTTTATCTTCTATGAATTTATGTTTCTTGTCCAATTCTTTTTGTAGCCATCAAACAGCAGAATCTCAAGTCTGAGATCAGTCTCAGTGCCCATCAATACGAAAGGCTATCCGTCTCTTGTTTCACGCCGAGGGTCATCCCGCCTTCAGGTTTTATGTGCGGTATGCATTATCTTCTACTGTTCATTTTCCATTGTTGGGGTTCAATATAGTCTACTTGCCATGATAATGAGGGCTTTGAGGCTTTGAGGCTTCATTTGCCATCTAAATAAATGGCATAAGTATGTCATCATATCCCAGCCTCATGTAAGAATTTGGGTTTATTTAGATGATATATTTCCCTTTTTTATTAGAGAGAATGATATTCATGAAGTTGCCAGAATTTGGGAGATCGTGGATGTCTAATTAGTCACTGCTGTATTGTTTTTTTTTATTTTTTTGGTCTGAAGTCACTGTTGTATTCTTGGCTATGCTCCAAATTTGTGAAATCTGGTCACTTGTACTCGTCAATTCTGTATTCATGCAAATCGGTTCGTTGATGCTGCTACTAGTGAGATTTCAAAATCTTTATTTATTGACAGGCCAAGCCCGAGACTGTGGACAAGGTCTGTGCAATAGTGAGGAAGCAGTTGGCGCTGCCAGATGACTCTGCCGTTACAGGAGACTCTAAGTTTGCAGCACTTGGAGCTGATTCTCTCGATACGGTACACCTCCACTAACTTCTAATATGGGTTCTTCGCTTCATATCTGAAAGCATCATCAGTTCAACCTTTTCTGTGAACACTAATGCCATTGGCACCAATTCATCCTGACAATTGTTGTGCTCATGCTTGCATTAACGTTAGCTTTCTTGCACTCATTATCAGTCAATTAGTGAAATGGTCACTTAAATGTTGAGAGACTAGATGCCTGATGGCGTGGCTATGAAGTTGTAGTTCTGTTGATTGTGGTCCATGATTATCTCTTGAACAACTCCAATATCAGGGATCAAAGTCATATCCTAAGAGATCATTGTTGAGTGTAGGTAGTTTTCATATCTCAAAATGCTACTCTAAAATGACATTTCCTCTCAGATAACATAGTTATGCTAAAAGATCCATCCTTTACGTGTGTACATGTAATGTGTGGGCTCTTTCACGATGGCTTCTCATGGCTGACAAGTTCTTTTTGGTTCAGGTGGAGATTGTGATGGGGCTTGAGGAGGAATTCGGGATCAGTGTGGAGGAAGAGAGCGCTCAGAGCATCACCACCGTCCAAGAGGCTGCTGATATGATTGAGAAGCTCATTGAGAAAAATTAGTTCTTAAGACTCCTCTAAGAACCGAGTACTTTTTATGAAGGATGTTGGTGACTCTTGTGTGGCTTTGCCACAGTTAGGACTCCCTACTTACTAGATGAATTTGCTAGTTTGGATGGGAATTTTATGTTAAAGTTACATTATTTTTGGCCTGAAATGGAACTTGCTGTTTGTGCATTGGGTTGTCTTTTTCTTCACCAGCATCCATTGGCATTGGGTTCATCAAGCATGTCATGAGCCATTAGGTTTTTGGGACTCATTTGTACCCTTCTCATGCTCTTAATCCTACAATGATCAGCACGTTTCGAGTGGTGGGTTCAGACTCCGACCAAAGCCAACGATACTAGAAGCACGATTTTGCATTTGAGCGTGATAATCAGCTTAACAAGAGCGTCCCTCGTGCAATGAAATGTTGAAGTAGCCCTGTACTCTCCTCCTGTTTCGACATGGAAGTACCATGTGCATGCTCACTATAACTGGACCTTCTATGATTGCACACATTTTCTCTCTGAAACGAGTAGTATCGATACAAATCCAAAGCTAACTTCGAGGGTTGAAGAGAGTGAGTGTTTTTCTCCTTCCCCACAAGTACATTGAATGAATTAGTTGATGAAAAAGCATCCGTCTTGAATAACTGAACTAGGCATATGCCTTGACAGAAGATAGGGGAGTCTTCTCACCATCGCCTTGGATTTGAGATGATTTCTTTTTGAGTGGATTATAAATTCTTAGGTTAATACCATAAAAAAAAAAAAAAAAAATAAAAATCCCACCCATGACAAATTTACTTTAAAAAAATTAATTTTTTTACTATTAAAAATTTTAAAATAATAAATATGTGATAGATATTCCTTCCATTAGTTTTCGTTAAATTTTTCCTTCAAATTGCCTAATTGGAAGATACGTAACAATTGATGGATATATCAATTTGTGATTTTCTCGTGATACTAACGAATGATAAATTTTTCACAAATGTACTAATTTAAAATTTTTAATGATCAAAAAATTAATTTAAAATAATTTTATCATAAATGTATTATTTTGCAGTTTTTCATCTATAATTTTATCTCGTGAAATTTTGTGTAATCTTCCACGTGGCCAAAAAAAAAAAAAAAAAAATCATGCAACCCTCGGGATTGGTGTAGTTGGTTGAGGCCTCGAGTTTAGAAACTATAAGTCACTCGTTGTACTTATAATCTCATCGACTATGTAAAGCTGTTCAAGGACAGGATCATTTGCACAGATCAAAAGCTGATCTTAGCTGGTTTGTTTACGTTAGTAAGGGTAACATGAGCATTCGGATAACTGGATTTTCACATCCGTATCTTTGGATTATCAAAAACGAAAAAGAGAATTCGTGTCATCTCGTGATCCTCGAGCATCATGCAAACCCCCACATCTGCATACGTGCATATACACATGAATTTGTCCCACATTATGTTCCTACTGCTACCTCTTTCCACATGACATTTCCACAGGCCAGTGCAATAATGCACCTAGGCCCTAGGTCATGGTACCCCTTATCGGGTCACATGACCACCGACTTCCCTTTTCGAAATCTAGGGCATAAATTTTAAACAAAATCACGGTCAATTCCATTTACCCAAACCTTGAATTATCACTCTGATCATTGCACCAAAACCACTTTGATTAGGTAATCCCCACATGTGACTGGCTCCCCTTGCTTTATCCGGTCACCTAATTCACCCTCCCTTTCCCCCCTTGCTCCCCCAAAAAAAAATGCCCCGGAAATATAAGCGCAATTTTACCATGAAATTGCATATTTAGCCTCAAGAACCGTGGGATTTCGAATTCAATTTCTTAGAGAACACGAGTGGACTTTGTTTCGTACCCGAAAATTAGCCCCGACACCACCTCGTCGCGACCAAAAATAGACTCGAGAAGAATTATGCAATTCGAAAATATCGTGGAACTTTCTTGGAGCTAATTACTGCACAAAAGAGGGAGTAGATGTACATAAAATCTGAATTACATTATGAAAGTAACGAATGTGATGGCTTTTCAATGAACTGGTGAGCACCCAGCACACCCATCTTACTCTAATTTTCCTAGTAATTACCCGAAAAGATAAATAAATAAATAATAAAGAAAAGAAGCTCACATTTTCAGAAGCTGCATTGCCCAAGATGCTGCCCAAATAGAAAATGCGACCACGTTCATGGCTGCGATCGGCTTCGTGCGAATTGCGGAGGAAGCCATCAACGGGTCCTCCGGCGCGACCCCGGCGCCCGGGCCGAGAGGTGCGTCGTCCGGGTTCGGCGGGCTCGGGGTGGAGGGGATGGTGGGGATGGAGGAGGACCCGCCGGAGGCCGGCGCGGCGGCCCCTGGGGAGGGCAAGAGAGGGGCGATGTCCGGCGAGAGCCCTCGGAAAGGCGGCACGAGGGGGTCCGACGACAGGGCCGGCGGGGATGACGAGATCGCCGCGGTGGCGGGCGGCGTCGCTGAATTGAGCTCCTCGGAAGCAAGTGACTGCGAAGGCAGAGCCAGGAAGGACACAATGATTGCCGATGACACGAACCAAGAAGACACCATTCTAATGATCAAGAAATGATGCCTTTTCTCGAGCATCGCCAGCTATGGAGAGTATCGATCCTTTCTTTTTGCTGCTGGAGCTTGGGCTTCCGAGTGTTGCTGGTGGGGCTGTCAGCCATTATGATCAAGAGCGAAGGGGTGTGGGGCATGGCGACACGCGGCGGGGGACCATTGGTCTGTCGTGGGAGGATACAGGTTGGCTAGGTTTTTGAGGGAGCAGACCAAGGATGGAGAGGAGGGGTGGACTTCTTTGTTGTGGTTTGGTGTGGGCTAATGTGGAGAGATCGATTCTCTCTCTCTCTCTCTAACTACAACGGATGACCCGTGATGAGAGAATTGACGGGAACGTCGAGTCGAGGACAAATTATGTTGCGAATGATTTCGTTTGGATCGTGGGATGCTGTCGGAGGGTTTGTCTGTTCTTGCATTGTCTCATCTCCCGAAGAGGGTAAGCATCTTATCTTGAAGGGGGCACACAAGTTGCTTGCATTTAGTGCGGGGAGCATGCATTGATGATGGGTTTCGTAAAGGTGAAAGCAGTGTAGTGGTGGCCACTGGCCAGTGACAACACGAGATCCTGTTAGTAAATGTGATCAACTAATTCGAGAGAATGACCAAGGAGCTCTCGTTATGTAAGATCTATCGATTATTGTCTGATTTCGTGCAACTCGATTGGCCCGAGTATGGCGCATCACATCTCGTGAAGCCAATGGAGATTTGAAACTCGACTCCAGTGAAGATTTTTTCGTTTATGAGATGTGGATCAATGTGAAAATTTCGGTCAATCATATATAATTGAACACGGGTGAAAACAAAAGTAAAAATAGTTTTAGTATTGTTCATTGTTCTACTAATGGTAATTTTGAACCGTCACGTCACTGTTTCTATCCTAAGGAGATAAAGGAGTAGGAAGGACGTCGTGGCTTCCCCTTCCTCTTTCTCACACTCTCTTTTCTCTCATCTTCTTTGCTCGATATAGTTGTACTGGTTATACAAATTGAATAGATGTAGATGTTTCATTTGAAGTGAAGGGTTTGGTCGTAATGCTCTCTCCGTCCCTTTAATCTTCTCCAACACTCGACCCAATCATGCCGATATTGCTAGCGAAAGTACTGTACTTAAAAGAGAAAATGTCTGCTTGATGATCGCCGTGATAAATAGATGTAATTATGGTAAATATTAACACAGCCATCTGATTTTTCAATACTACTCTAAAGATTAATTCATGCACAATGAACAATTTTTGGTGACACAATGCTCGTTAATACTCAATCGATGATCGGGAAGCTAATCGTTATAACTAAATGCATTGAACCAAACAATCCAAAATTAAACACCCCCTAAATATAGTTCACAATCTTAAGCACTGACCAGTCAATCCAAAAAGATTACAAATGTCGGGGCAAAGTACATGTAGGAAAGAAAGTTCACCGTTTGCTTTTTGATCGATTTACGATGGGGGAATCCATGGGATGCCTTCAACAATGAAGGCGCGACTGAGAAAATGTTCCACCGCGAATCACGGGTTCCACCGAATCGGCCCATGAGCAGACAGGATCCGACCCACGAGTTGAAGACAATGAGTGAGACAAAGAAATCAATTTCATATTATATATATTATTCACGAAAATTAACATTTTCAGAAATTATACTTAATGAATGAATGGACCGAGCCTCGTAACTGGATAATAAAAATTCTCAAATATGAGAAAAAAATCCATGAATATCTATAAAACAGATGTGTCGTGTTAGTTTGGATGAGTCGAAAATGAGTCTATCTAAAATTGATTCATTTTTATGTAATCTAATTTAACGACATATACTCAACCTGATTCGGATTTATACAATACCCTAGCTGATACATGCACCAATACGAAGCAATTTTTCCACTTAAATATGAAAAGTTTTCACATATCTACATGCTTGACTAGCTCAAGTAACCAAGTCAAAGATAAAACGAAATATTATATTCCCACATGAATTAATGTCTCGCACCAACTTTTGAAGCAATAATAGCGACAATATTGATCGAGTGAAGAACCAATTAAATTTTGCGGGGTCGTGCATGTGCATGTGGCATGTGCATGGGAAGTTCTATTGCTTTTGCATATTGTCTTCTTACAAATAATAAATGTCGAGCAAATATTAGTTAAAAATAAGATGTTGGCATACCAGCCAAAAGCGTTGCACGAAGATGCGATACCAATCTATGTTAGAGTGAATTACTAAGACGGACCATTTGAGCAAATTGTGGACTTTCGATTAAAAAAAAAAAAAATCTGAGAGTGAGAGTTAGCATAGACGTAAAGTAAGACTGACAAAAAAAAAAATCTAATGGTATGGTTCTCGTCTCGAATGCAAGTGTTCTCAAGCCTTCATTGGAGGGAAATGTTTTTTTTTTTTTTTTTTTTTTTTTTTTTGGTTAGAAGCAAATTTTTTATTCACATAAAAGAGAGATGCATAATTTCAAGACAAAACCAATCCCAAAAGGTTAACTTAGTACAATTTGTAAAGACTCGATCATTCTACAAAAATAGATTTGTCATAACTTCAAAGCACAATTAGCGGCCGATCACCGAAACTCACAAAAGTAGGTGTGCGCCTAGATTCAGCATCCCCTTTGTAAATTCCAGATCTATATCGGGAGAGAAGAGCACTCAAATCTAGATTTATTCCCTCTTTTTTAAACTAAATTGAGGTGGTTACATAACCCGTCATCAAGTAAAATCTCGGCACCTCAATTTCAAACCGTATCTTCAATATTGTTGAATTTGACCCTAGGTAAGCCCTAAACATGTGAGTTTCAAGAATTCTTGAGTTCATGCTTTGATTATTAGTATACTTGAATTTGAAATGTTATATTTTCTGCAAAATTAAACAATAAATAATCATTGATTGAACCACGAAAAGTTAATAAAAAGTTCATCCTGCCATCCACAAATATAAAACATCACTAGAATTATAATATATTAGAGTTGCAAAAATCTAGAGGTTCAAAATCTAAGACTTTACCCGAGCAAGTTTAAAAGGCTTTGGGAATAGGTTTGGTTCCCGTATTCCCTTTCTCCCGGGAAGAAAATCTTGGGGAAAACGTGGGGATCATTGCGAGTGATTTGAATGTGGCGTTTTTGAAAAATGTTTTCAAAAAACATTTCCAATAAAAAAAATCAAAAGTCAATTTTTTTTCAATGTTTAGCTGGAATTTGAAAATGAACTAGAAAATATTTTTTATCATTTGGTGGGGAAAATCTTTTCCTTCCATGCACTCCTTTCAATACTTTTTTTATAATTTTATTATTTTCAAATTGATTTTTAATTATATTTTATTTTCATTCTATTTTCTTTCCTTTTCTTGTTATTCTTCCTTGATTGATTGATCGCCGGCTATGGTAGTGGTTGACGATTAACCACAGGTGAGCTCAAGCCTTCCTAGCTAGGGGCAAGGCTCTACATCGCTTGATCAAACGAAGCCAAGCTCACCCAAGGCCATCGATACAATGCTGAGCTCAAGGTGCAAATTGAGCTCAAAACTCAACTCGAGCTCAATGAATTATTATAATTTCGTTTGAGCTTGATTCAACTAGAATATGGAGATACTCAACTAAGATCAATATATGAAGGCACTCGAGCTCGACCTTAAAAAAGGTCAAAATGTTTATTGTTAATTGTTACTAATCTCTTAACAAATATAATATAAGCTCGATCACGCGAACTAACCTGTTGAGCGGAGAATTGATGAGCTTAGGTCAACAAAACATTTGAATAGCTTCAAACTCGAGCTTGACTCCAAATCAAAGTCAATCGTGAGTACCCATTTAGTCGATTTGAAGCCGCTCATGAGTAGCTTGATTCAGTTTCATTCATAATTAAGAAGGGTGAATTTTCTGATCCCAAGCAATTGGGTGCAACGACCCTCTTGATGCAATTTCGATTCAAAACTCTATTTCAAGATTTTTATTTTATATAATAGAAAGTGTCGAATGATAAAGAATAATTTAAATAAACAAGAAATGAAATTAAAAAAAAAAAAAAAAAAGGAAAATTCGAACTCGTGATCTTTTCTCAAAGGAGGGGCATGAAGAATTCCCTCCAAGATCGCCTCCCGCTTCCATTTTCCCTCCAAACCCTAATCACTCACTCTCTCTCTCTCTCTCTCTCTCTCTCTCTCTCTCATACTGATCATCGACGCGGACCGTTTGATTCCTCCGGTTCTCGGCTGCGAGCCCAATCCGATAACGCCGGCGTGTTCTCGCGGTTGAAGCGAACGAGATGACCTCGGTCGGCGGCGGCGGCGGCGGCGATGGCGGAGACCCCGCCGCGCCGATCACCAATGCCGATTCCGTTCCTGCTGGGGCCCTGCAGACCGATCGCGAATCCTCCCTCTCTTCGTCCTCTGGTAAGCCGGAAAAGACCTTACTTTTGTGGTTTCGCTACTCTATGAGTGCATGTTTCACTGCTTGGCTTCCAAATTTGGGGATGGTTTTTGCATTTTGAATGCGTTTCGGTTGCATTTCTCTAAATTTTGTGAGCAATGTTCGGGGAAAAAGACATTTTTTTTTGCGTCTTTGCGATCGTACGGAGGATCGAGTTTGTAAACTGAGTGGTTATGAGAGTGAATTAGGGGATGCGTCTGCACGTGAACGTGTTTCGGCGTGATCTGTTTCGATCATGTCGTCCACAGTTGGTGTTGTCCTCGTGCTGTTCTGATATGCTGTGTTGCTGATGACAGAATCAGGTGACGTGATGAAAGGAGAGACCTTGGACGAGCTTTATGTGGAAAGCACAATGCGGTTCGATGATACTGTACCATTAGACGGTGCATTTGAGACCCAGATTCTAGATACAGGTGGAGAGACCCAATTGGTCGATTTCGGGGGTGAAACTCAAGTGATTGATTGCGAAGATGGCATCGGGAATGTTGAGACACAGCTCTTATTAGATGGCTGTGATACTCAAGTCACTTTTGATAGTGATGGTGAAGATACAGGTGGAACTGAAGTCCTGGGTTCTGATGATGAGGTATCGGATGGCGGCTTCCACTGGGAAGGTGGTTGTTCTAGGGATGAGAAGAACATGTCCTGCAGTCCTTTTAGCAAGGATAGCGAGACCAAGGAGCAATCCGCTGCTTTGACTGATGAACCGTGCAGTTCAGGTGAGCTTGTTCAGATTCTACACAAGCATTATGTCTAATCATATTCATAAGCCATACAAACGACTTCATACTTTTGTGGCCATCTTTTCTTCCTAGTTGGTTGGTGGATTTGTTTTTGTTTATTGCATCGGATGGGTTCTTTGTAGGTTGGGAAATCATCCCAAGAAATATCATCATAGTGAAGATTGATGAAACATTAGTAGCAGGGAGATCTTCTATTGGATGCTCATTCAGATATATTTTCTTGTGTACTCACCCTCTTTGAAAACATGCAAGTTCAGCAGTAAATCCACTTAATGTCCCTGTCTTGTGTTCTCCTGAGTTTATCATTTCCTCTTGACATTCTGTTGTTGCTTAGCTTTTATTTCTCTTGTGCCACCATGGTATGAAGGTACCAGACCATTGGTGGTGAACCATATGTTTTCGCTCTCATGCAGAAAACTTACATGCGATTTTCCTTCTTAAAACAAATTGCATGGTTGAAATATCTGTCTAGCAATGACTTTAACCCCTCACAAGAATGATGATCAGGTCTTTAAGATTTCTGGCTGTCGCTTTGGAACGAATTATTCACATTACTGCATCATTTCTTCTTGTTATGGTGTGTGATGTCAAATATTGTTCTTATATTTTTTTGCCAAATTGTCCAATAGTATTGCAGAGACTGTAAAGATGACTGAGTAACCCTCTTTATTTAGTAGGGAATTGTATTTCCAAAATGCCAATTATCGGCTTAGGTCCTTATAAGGTGGTTGAATACTGAATCAGTGAATGTTCTGTTGCAGCTTTTCTGTAGTAATTATTCACTTCCATTATGGTGCACCAATGTTTTCTGCCTTTTCAAATCCTGATCATCTGTGTCAGTGTGATACAGATTGGAAAATTAGGAAGTTGTGCTTCTTCAGAACTTAATGTCTTAGTTTGTTAATAATGGTCAATGTTATGGTATGTCAGTGCTCCTGCCTTGAAATTGTTGCAGTGCTTCCTTGGTCTTCATCCTGTTCTTCTCTTGCTTAGGTTCTGTCAGAAGGGGATTTACTTCAATTCGTGCAGCATCTCTCCGAGCATCTGGTTTAGCTGCTCGCAGCATGTTCCTGAATGGTGCTAGTAGTGCTAGCGTGAGGCAGTCTTCAGAAGAACAGGCTGGTGAAGATAATGGAACATCTTTTCAAGGTGCTTATATCAAATCTGGTGAAGAATTTGATCAGGACTGCGATGCTGAGACTAAAATTGAAAATACAGAGGAGATGGAACATGGGAAGAAGTGCAAAATAGGGAGTTGCACTGTTAGAAGACTCTTTGCAGAGGATGTTGTTGACACCATGCCTGATGAGACAGCTCACTCAAAGGAAGTTCCTCTTGGAAATGACAAACTTGCTGGATTAAGCTATGTAGAATCTCAAGAACCGGGAGATCTTTCTCAGGCAAATGCACTTGATTTTGTTGACAGGTTTCTGAAGGACAATGTTGAGCAACTTGATGAAGAGCTTGACTTTGGAAAGACCATTGGAAGAAAACCATTATCAATCTCGTGTGCAGAAGGGCCACGGAATTTGGCCAAGAGTGCAAGTAGAATAACTGTAAGAGCAGAGATTTTTGACTGGGATGATGGACGCGAGGATGAGGGTGGTGGAGATATTTTTTGCAGGAGGAAGGAAGATTTCTTTGATGGTGGGAGCAGTAAGGGCAGATCCCTGACCTTGCCCAGGAAGCACAGAAACAGATTTCAAGACGGTCAAGCAGATAGGGACGAACCATCAAGTGCTCCCTGCAAAACAACTGGCGTACTTCATTCTGATTCAAATGCAATTCGCAGAATGGGTGGAAAAAGTCAGATGTTGGCCAAAGCGGCTCAAATGAATCAGAAAATGGATCTTGCAAATCAGTTGGATGAACAGTCTAAGATAGATTCTTCAAGAGACAACTTGGGGGCAATTGCTGTTGATGCTTGTGTGCCAGACATGCTCAATGTAGGCTTTGACACTCAACTGGCTGCAGAGGCTATGGAAGAATTATGCCAGGGGGAGGCCCTTCCTAGGGAGGATAATTGTGATATCAGCATTTCTACAAGAAAGTTGAGAAGCACAAAGAGAGATGATAATGAACAAAGTAAAAAGCCATCTATCTCCCTGCAGAAGCGTTCCAAGGATAAGAAGAGGTGCCGCAGTTCTGGACAAAAAACTCACAACTTGGATATGACTGACCTTACTGCCAATATGAGCGAAAAGTCAAATAAACTGCCTTCTGAGAACTTACAGTATAGAAACAGGGAATCTCTTGGAAGATGCCAAGCTGGTGAGTTTGGTAAACGAATTGCCACCAGAACATCGAATGGAGTTACTTTTGCCAGCAAGCAGCAATTGCTAGGCAAAGGTGGTTTCTTTACACCCATTGCTAGGAGAACCAGATCTTCCTTGGCAGTTAATCAAGTGCAAAGGACAGAATGTTTATCAAGCAACCACACTAAAGCAACAGATGGTGCAGAGAATGTTGAGGTACGTAAAAGGAAAAGAAGCACCCAAGAAGGAAGAAGCAGCAAAAAAAGTGATGATGACTCAATGGTCAAGGCTAGAGGAAATTCACCGGAGCAACTCTTTGCAGTAGAAAGGGGCAAGAGGTCTGTTAGACGGATGAAATCTGATGCTACAAGAAAGGGTGATCTGGAAGTACAGTTGCCAGCTCAAAATTTTGAAGCTGGACTAGGGAATGCCGCTAGTGAGACCACTTCTTTCAAGTTGAATAGGGAACCGTTAGCTAAAGGTTTAAACATGACTGACACAATTGGGCAGTCTGAGAGAAATGGAGATGTGGGCGCCACATCATCCACTGAGAATTCAGAAGCAAATGCCATTTTAGATCATACTTCAGGAGAAAAATGTAATGGAAATTCACCTCATACTACCCCTATTAACTGTTCAACACCCTTCAATGATGCTTCGCCGGTTTGTGTGGGGAATGGTTATATGTCACCATCATGCAAGAAGAACCTTTCGAGATCATACCTCAGGAACGAAATTAAGAGCTTAAGTGCAACAGGACCACAACCTTCTTCAGCATATAAGGATATGCGGAAGAGGAGAGACATGAGTGACATTTGTGTCTTGTACAGCCACCACTTGGATGATGATATTATCAAGCAGCAGAAAAAGGTATTACCTGGGATTTTCTGAATTTTTTGCCAGGAATCAATTTTTGTTTAAAATGTCTCATGGTTCTCTTGTGCAGATCTTGGCTCGTCTAGGAGCTTCTGCAGTGTCTTCTATTGCTGAAGCCACACATTTCATAACAGATAAATTCGTGCGTACAAGAAATATGTTAGAAGCAATTGCTTCTGGAAAGCCGGTAGTTACCCATTTATGGCTTGAGAGTTGTGGACAAGCAAACTGCTTTCTTGATGAGAGAAATTACATACTAAGAGATGCTAAGAAGGAGAAGCAATTCGGCTTCAGTATGCCTGTTTCATTGGCACACGCATGCCAGCATCCACTTTTACTGGTAAGGTTTGATTTGTTTTTACTTAGGCCATCATAGGATCATTGTTATTTTGTTGGCACATTTAAAACAGTATCTCTGCAGGGTCGAAGAGTTTTGATCACCTCAAATGCAAAGCCTGGTAAAGACATAATATCAAGTCTAGTCAAAGCAGTTGGTGGCCAAGTATGTAGTACATAGCTTCTCTGAAGCATTTAGTATTGTCAGTTCAAATTCTTATGTTATTCTGTTCAAATTCTTATATTATTCTGACTTTTGAATGATTTCAGCCGGTAGAGAGAATTGGAAGATCTGCTTTGAGAGATGATAAATTAACAGATGATTTGTTGATTTTATCCTGTGAGGACGACTATGACATGTGCCTTCCTTTCCTTGAGAAAGGTCAAGAGTGATGATTTTTTTTGGACTTTCCTAATCCCATTAAAATGTGACGTGTAGAGACTTGATCATGTTCTCTTGTCCATGCAGGAGTAACCGTATATAGTTCAGAGCTTCTGCTGAATGGGATAGTTACTCAAAAGCTGGAATATGAAAGGTTAGTTTCCTCAAATGTATGACTATGAACAAAAATGAATTGTTTGTGTGTGAGAGAGTTGGAGGGTGGTTTTTTCATCTGTCTTAGAATTTCTTTCTCATTATTATTCTTCGGGGCCATACCTGTCTTCTTACTTATTCTTGTTTTTTATCTGTTGTCGTTCTTATGCAAGTACATCAATTATCAAATTTTAGAGAGCTCAAATGAGTACCAAATGCTTCAGCAAGTTTTCACTTTGGTTTTCCTAATATACTTGCTTTACATGATTGCAGGCACCGTCTCTTTGTAGATCATGTTAAAAGAACTCGCTCGACGATTTGGCTGAAAAAAGATGGTAACAATTTTGTTCCTGTGTCCAAACATAAATAGAAGGGGTAAGCCTCTTCTGTCCTAACGCCTGCACGTGTTGGCCTTGGCTTGATACTGTAGCTATGCAGTGTTTTGTACATAGTATGCTGTACCTAGTTCACATGTTGTTCAAAGGAAATTATTTATTTGTCTAGAGCACTTTATTATGCAATGGGGGTTTAGGACTACCATTCAATTGATTCTTTCTTGTTTTGCAATGAAATGGATTCTAAAGCTGCTATTAAAATGAAGTGAAATGAAGAAGAATGATCCAATTTTTACTGGAATTAGAATGTTATATTTTCTGCAGCTTTTAGTTAAATTTCCAGCATTCCTAAAGATGAAAAGATCGCAAAGTGTTGATTTCTTATGGCATTTATTGAACTGTGGAAGATTTTATTGGCAAATTTCTTCAGCCACGGACACCACGCAATTTTTATGGAATAGATTGTGCCGATCCACAATTCATTTGGCAGGAAGAGTTTAACCTGCCTATCCATTCCAATCAATGGATAAGAAAGCCATTCTCATTGGACGGTACTCTTAGGTGTCATTTGGATTCTTTTATTTTTGTTAGAAAACTGAATGTTGTTATGTGGATCACACAAGTTGAATTCATCTCTTGTTCTTTTCCTTTTTATTCACTCGGATCTCATCCCTTTCATCGATTTTGTGTCCATCCTTCTTTTCTTTTGAAAAAAGGGGAAGAAAGATTTTCCTGGTGGATCCCTCTTGTGCCTGCTTAGTCCTCTTCATTAAAAGTCGTTTATTTTTCTACATCTGTCTCTTTCTCGATTTCCTTCCTTTTCTTCCGTTTTCTGAGGTTTATTTAGACTTCCTGGTAAAAATGGGTGACGTTATTCTGCGTGCTGTGGTGGGAAGCAACGATCGGTAATAACGTGAACGTGACGCCAATTTATTGAGAGAAACTCAAAAATTGACCAGACACCAACACAGGTTAACTCGAAATTGACGTGGAGTTGACATTTTTTGATGAATTTTAATAAAAGAATCGATTTATCATTGTTTGCGATGAAATTTGCTGTTCTGCTTCGGTCATGATGTGAACCAATGCGATATTAAATGCACGACATGAATTTTTCACCCTTCTCGTCGAGGTACGTTATTGTGCCAGCCTTTCCAATCTGCTTATTTGGTCATGAATTGAAAATCATCAGCTTCGACGGAAATATTACATGATTGAGATGAGAGGTATAGCACACTTTGGCACTGTACCGTAGGAGGTCGAATCGACTTCCTTCACAAGGTATCTCACTTATTGGTTGTCAATTCGAATCAACTTCCTTCACAAGGCATCTCACTTATCGGTTGTCAATTATGGATGGACTTGAATCGATGTCTTGGAGCGCATGGATTTTTGTTATTTTCCCCTTTGCTTTTCTTATCGGAATCGATGTCCTGGAGCGCAAAGATTTTTGGTCTTTTTCCCTTTGCTTTTCAACGACGCCGAAAGGCGAAACCCTGCCTTTGACCAACATTACTTGTTTCGAAGAAAATGTACCCGATCTATACGACAGTGCACGATCAAAAGAGCTATATGATCTCCACATATAACTACAAATAACAAAAGATAATTTTTCCTTCATTTTGGCATACAGATCCGATCGTATGGGACCCCTAGACTTATATGATTTTGTGTAACAAATTCGGTGTTCTCGAAGAGAGCTGTCATCCTAGAAACCGGGGTCCGACATCACACACGAAATCAACTTTGGCTTCCCAACTTTGGGTGGTGGTGGGTCATTTATCTCGATACAGCACTGCTTTTATCCAGGCAAGAGAAGCCTGGTGGATGCAACTAACCTATGTGATGATTGCGACGACCGAACAAAAAGCATGGGGGTTACTTTCCTGATCATCTCCAGGTTGATCACATGTATTCAACCTTGTTAGGAGTGGTTTTGGTGTACACAGTTGGTACCAACCAACAATATCCATTAGGTTATATATGTCGTCGAAGAATATGAAGCCATGCATTTTACCACGAGCCTCTTATGGGCAACTCGCAGGTTTTAAAAGGCTAAAAAAGTTGAAATGATGCGTTCTTTGAACAGGGAAGGCTGAATTTTCTCCACCTGCCATATGGAATTTCGATCCCCCCCGGGAGTCATTTTCCAGAAGCCCTGGCGTAACCCCACCGAAGTCGCTGTCTCCATTTTTAACTGATTCCGCACCGCCAGATTTTTCAAACTAGCCATCTCTTAGTTTAGGCCACCCTTTAACCAATACACTGTACCGGGATGTAAACGGACCTGGAGCAACACGACAAGTCAACAGGAAGCTCTTTTGACTATGATCGGGCTTTGCTTGCTTGATGATCTCACCTTGCTTGCACCAGCTTTTTAGCATGAAAATAATGATATAGTTGCTGGCCCCTGCGAAAAATGCAAACCCAATTGTCTTGTTTCGCCTTTGTCTACCCTATATAAAGGATGAAAATATGCATGAACACGAATGCCTTACTAGCTGTTTGAGAGAGAGAGAGAGAGAGAGAGAGAGAGAGAGAGAGAGAGAGAGAGAGAGAGATGAGTAATATGAGCTTAGTGCTGGTAATCACCATAGTTGTCTTCTTTGGGCACATAGGAGACTCAGAAGGAGGGGACTTGAGGAAGAATTTCTACAAGAGCGCATGTCCTCTTGCTGAGGAAATAGTGAAGGATATCACGTGGAAGCATGCCGCCAGTAACTCAGCTTTGCCCGCCAAGTTCCTGAGGATGCATTTCCATGATTGCTTCGTTAGGGTACGTACGTATATATACACTATAATCATCCATGCATTGGAGTAGATTAATCCCGACACTATGCCTATGCTGGAACTCTCATTAGGCTTGCATTTGCACGTGCACCGGCCGGCGAACTCGCGCCTTGTGCATGAACCACTGTCGTTTGACAGTGTCATCTATATATATAAAGTACCGTCGTTTGGCCGTGTCATATATATACATACACAAGTCTCTTGCTATGTCTAGATTGAACCGAGAACTGATATTCTTTAGAAGAATCATTTCATTGTTCCATATGGTCGCACAAGGTAAAAAATCGATGCTTACGTGCATGATTGTAGAAGGAGAGTTTTGCGTGGTAATATTTCTTTGGTGCTTGATCGCATCGTTTCATGTGTGTAGGGTTGCGATGGCTCGGTTCTGCTGGACTCGACGGCGAACAACAACGCGGAGAAGATGGCGGTTCCGAACCAGTCGCTAACCGGGTTCGACGTAATAGACGAGATCAAGGAGAAGCTGGAGGAAACATGCCCTGGGGTCGTCTCTTGTGCCGACATCCTGGCTTTAGCTGCTAGAGACTCGGTCTCTTTCCAAGTAAGACTTTTCGGGGTGATGACAAACTCTAGCGCCATTCATTGCCATTCTCTTGGGTTTGTTTCAACACTTTCGAAAACTTTTCTTCATGAGTTAGTAGAATTTTAATAACCTCATCAATGCTCCATGACACGCGCTCTTGAAAAAAACTATTGTGGAAAAAGCTTTTTTAACCATATGATGGCGACACTAGATTATCAAATAACAGCTCATCCGTCTTCTAATGATACTATTCTCGACCCTACACATACATCGGCCCTAATTATATTTTGATTTGTGATCAATCCATAGATAATAAAAAATATTCACCGGTCCTAATCATTATCCAATTGAACGCTATTGCTTCTACAAAAAGAGTCCCGACACTTTACTATGAAAAAGTTCGATAAGGTCGATCGATTTGAGAAACAAACGTACCTCTTTTTCTTTCTTTTTTTTTCCAAAATTAAAGTTCTCTCTTGTTTGTGGTTGTTGAAAATTCCCACTAATAATGTGCGAATCACTCACAACAAAGTTGGTCCCGATATTGGTCGGCAGCTTCTATATATAGTGTATTTATATTATGATTTACATTTAATTAGACGTTTTAGTGGATCTCACATGATCGCAACAATTAATTGTGATTGGCAGTTCAAAAAGTCGATGTGGGAGGTGTTGACTGGAAGAAGAGATGGGAGAATTTCACGTGAATCAGAAGCGCTTTCCAATATCCCTTCCCCATTCTTCAACTTTACATCTCTCAAGCAATCTTTTGCCAACAAGAGCCTCACTCTTCACGACCTTGTTGTCTTATCAGGTAAATTAAATATAAAAAAATTTCACATTTTATAGGGTCAAAATTAGCCAGCTGCTCGTAGGAAGGTCCTAATGTCCAGTAAGTCAATTTCCCTTTTCAGGTCATTTATTTATTTTTCTTTTTTTGTGTGTGTGAATATTTTCGTAAGAATACACATGAATTGTACCAGATTCTCTCTCTGAAAAATATTTAATGAAATACCCTTTTCTCGTTCCTGAAAAGGGAAACAAATTGATTAATGTGCTTATTATCTTCTCAAATATCCCTTAACAAATGTCCTCTAGGAATTATATGAAAAGCATAAGTAAACAGTTTTCCCTAATGACGGTGAACAAATGGAAACTCATAGCCCCATACATATAGAGAGAATCTGAAGGTCCGATTATTATGAATTTTATATTTTACAATTTTTCTAAAATTTTAAAAACGACAAAAATATATTTCTAATATTAAATGAAAAAATCATAAACGATATACATATATATTATAATGTTTATATTTTTTTGAAAAGTTCTCAAGCACTCGACTTGAAAAAAGGGTCAACTTTCAAACTTTATAAGAAAAGGAAAATTCAATCTTATAAGAAGCAAAGTTGAATGAATTAATTAAGTATACGACATGTCTGGGTCATCAGGCGGGCACACGATTGGGGTCGGGCACTGCAACTTCTTCAGCAACCGGCTCTACAACTTCACCGGAAAAGGCGACCAAGACCCGTCCCTCGACCCGACCTACGCCTCTCAACTGAAGGCTCAATGCAAGACGCTCTCCGACAACACCACCATTGTCGCGATGGACCCCGGAAGCCCCCTCTCCTTCGACAGCCACTACTACAAGGCCTTGAACCGAAAGCAGGGCCTCTTCCAGTCCGACGCCGCGCTCCTGACCAACTTGGAGTCGAGGAAGATCGTCAACGAGTTGCTGGACCAGGATGGCTTCTTCACCGAGTTCGGCCAGTCGATGAAACGGATGGGCGCGGTCGAGGTGCTCACGGGGAGCAACGGCGAGATCCGGAAGAAATGTAACGTGATTAATTAGAGTGTGAGGTTTTATAGTTTCTTTTTGGGTTATGCATTGTGTTTTGAGAGCATATAAATTATTTGAATTAGGTGGAGGACCATTTGCCTATGGCAATAGGTATTTTTGTGCAAGATTTATATTGGGAAAGTGTGATCTAATAATTGTTGAACAATAGTTTAACTATGATCCTTTTTGTCTTATTTTGGCCAGTCTTTTCTGTCTTATGTCAGCCAATCTTTTGCTGCTAAAAAATTTAGCTTAGGTTTGGTGCCAATAATTTTGCAGAACTTACTCTAAACCAAAAAAAAAAAAAAAAATGAGACACATCTCATATAGATAGTGCTCCTATAAAAGAACTCCCCCCGCCCAAAAAATAAAATGCAAAACAGACATTACGTGCTTGTTTATGTCAATCAAATTTTTGTAATTATAAAAATCTAATATATAGATGTAACGTTATGAAAATTTTTATGTGAGCAGCAACGAGCTAAAGCTCCTAATGGCAATTCTTGTTCCTGGCTCCACCCAATGCTAGGCCAATTTCACAATTAAATGGACCAATCAAAGTATGCCTACCATGATCAATTATGTTGTAATGATCAATTAGAAAAGAACACATTCATTATCTAGTAAATAATATGGCACGCAGAATGTCTTATCTCATTAAATAATACAGGCAGGGTCGATCCAATTAGTGAGTCATTCATTATTCGTAACATATTTGAGATAATATTCAATTTGTAAAAATTCTCCAAACACAAAAATCATATGATTTATAAGAATACAATGCAAAGTCGGTTCAATAAGTGAAAAACGATAATACTTGCATTAGACATGTATTATATAAATTCAGCATGTTTTCTTCCGAAATTTCTAAGAAGAAAATTAGTTTTTAATATTTTTAATTTAATTTTGAATAACGACATTAAGCAAAAGTTTTTTTTTTTTTTCAAAAGACGACCCAAAATAAACCTTATTTCAAATAAGATCTCAAAGTGGCAAATTAATCTCAAATAAAGGCTTGAGCTCATTAATCAGTTAAACCTTAATAAGACTGGGAACATTCTCGTAAAAAAAAACTTTTTCTATTTGTTTTCGTTCTCATTCATTTTCTTTCTTTTCTTTTCTCTCTTTTCTTTTATGTTATCTTTTCTCTCATTTTCATTTTCCTTTTCCTTCCATCCCAATCCTCACCTTCGAGCCCTCCCTCTCCGCCCTGGACGACATCCTATGCGCTCTCCTCAGCCTCGACCGCGGATTCATCCACAAGTTCGACGCACTCATTACTCGCTTTTGTTATCATGTCCGCCTCAACAACAAAGCCCTAAACATTGTCGTGATGATGGCGATTAGTGGCTTCGGCTTCAACGCCACAACGCTGAAATTCGACCGGCGAGGGTAGCCACCTTCGAGCCTTAGTCAACAAAGCCCGCCTCGACGCTCCTCTAAGCGGCAGCTTAGAAGAATAAAGCCAGCGCCTCAATGCCTCAATCTCGGCTCGTGGACAATTCCCAATTGTGGGATGTTTCCACGAGCTTTCCATGGGCAACTTGCAGATTTTAAAAGGCTAAAAAGGTGAAATGATACGTCTTTGAACAGGAAGATGGAATTTTCTTCACCTGCCCTGTGGAATGACTATCCCCAGGAGTCAATTTCTAGAAGCCCTAGAGTCGCTATCGCCATTATGAACCTATTTTTGCACCGCCAGTTTTTCAATCCAGCCATATCAGGTTAGGTACCCTTTAACCAATACGCTACTAGGATCTCCACAAGACTTGGAACAACACAAGTCAACCTCAAAACTCTCCAGACCGTCATCGGGCTTTGCTTGCTTTGAGATGTGATCTCTCCTTGCTTGCATTTTAGCAGTTCGGGCCCCTCTATAAAGGATGAAAACATGCATGAACATGTATGCCTTACTAGTCGAGAGAGAGAGAGAGAGAGAGAGAGAGAGAGAGAGAGAGAGAAAGATGAGTAATATGGGCTTACTGTCGGTAATCGCTATAGTTGTCTTCTTTGGGCACATAGGGGATTCAGAAGGAGGGGACTTGAGGAAGAATTTCTACAAGAGCGCATGTCCTCTCGCTGAGGAAGTAGTGAAGAATGTCACGTGGAAGCATGTCGCTAGCAACTCAGCTTTGCCCGCCAAGTTCTTGAGAATGCATTTCCATGACTGCTTCGTTAGGGTACGTACGTCTGTATACACTATGTCATCCATGCATTCGAATAGATTAAACCGGACGCCACGCCTATGCTGGGACTCTCATTAGGCAATCACCAATCTCTCCATCTAAAAAGAAGATGATGACGACATTATTCACGCTTGACTTGCATGAGTAAAACTAATTATATGAGACTGTAGTATGATCCGGTGAAACTTACCGTCATCCAAGGATGCACGCACGCGTGCACGGGCCGGTGAACTCAATCTCGTGCATGAATTACCTTCTTTTGATCTAGTGTCCTACACGGTCATCTAGAGCATATATATACGTGAGTCTTGTGCATGAAGTACTCAATTTTTGCGCGTACACATGCCATTTCTCGATTGTACTGAGAAGAAGAATCACTTCATTGTTTCGTGTGGTAAAAAATCGATGCTGACGTGCATGATTGTAGAAGGAGAGTTTCGTGTGGTAATATTTCATCGGTGTTTGATTGCATCGTTTCACGTGTGCAGGGTTGTGACGGCTCAATTTTGCTAGACTCGACGGCGAACAACGAGGCGGAGAAGGCGGCGGTTCCGAACCAATCGCTAATTGGGTTTGATGTGATAGACAAGATCAAGGAGAAGCTAGAGGAAACATGCCCCGGTGTCGTCTCTTGTGCCGACATCCTCGCTTTGGCTGCTAGAGACTCGGTCTCTTTCCAAGTAAGACTTTTCGGAGTGATGAAAATTCTTGAACAATTTATTGGTATTCTTTTGAGTTTGTTTCTAACACCTTTGAAAACTTCACGAGTTAGAACTTTAATAACCTTAGCAACAATCCTCACACGTGCTTTTGAAAAAACTATTGTGGAAAAACCCTGTTGGACCATTTGATGGTGACACTAGACTATCAAGCAAAAGCTCATCTATCTTCCTTTGATACTATTTTCAACCCCACACATACGTCAGTCCTAATCATATTCCGATTCGTGATCAACCCATAGATGATAAAATATATACATTGGCCATAATCATTATAAAAAATTAGAGGATATCTTTTTCCTCAAAATTAAAAGTTTTCTCTTACTTCTGGCTGTTGAAAACTCTCGCTAATAATGTGCAAATCACTCAAAACAAAGTCGATCCCCATATTGGTCGGCAGCTTCTATATAGTGGATACATATCATGATTTACATTGATTTGACATTTCAGTGGATCTCACATGATGGCACCAATTAATTGTAATTTGCAGTTCAAGAAGTCACTGTGGGAGGTGTTGACTGGAAGAAGAGACGGGAGAATCTCACGTGAATCGGAGGTGGTTTCCAATATCCCTTCTCCACTCTTCAACTTCACGTCTCTCAAGCAATCTTTTGCCACCAAGGGCCTCAATCTTCACGACCTTGTTGTCTTATCAGGTAAATTAAATATAAAAAAAAAATTCACATTTTATATGGTCAAAATTAGCCAAGTGCTCCTGGGTAGGTTGTCCTAATGTCTAGTGAGTCAATTTTCCTTTTCAGGTAATTTATTTTTGCGTGTGTGAATATTTTCGTAAGAATGCAAATGCATTGTACCGGATTATCTCTGAAAAATATTTGATGAAATACACTTTTCTCGTTTCTTAAAAGGGAAACCAATTGATCAATGCGATGGGTAAAATGGCCCCACACAGTGAATATATGCACTTTCAAGCGAATCTCATTTCCCAAAACAAAGAAATGTTGCAACTTGGAACCCACTTTCTATTTTCTATGGGATGGGCAACCAGAACACAACGTGGACGAGCATTAGATTCGAAATTTCATATTTATGTAAATTCTATTTAGTTTTTGGTCTTACAATGAGAGAAACATAACCCGATGATGTTATTCAAGCAAAAAAAAAAAAAAAAAATATCCATGGAAAGTTCCATAGCAGTTTTAGGTGGACATTGGGAAAAAAAAAGAATGATAATATCTACGAATTGATAAATGCGAAAAGTAAATATCCGGTCATGAAGGATATAAATCATGGATTTTCGATTCTCCTACCATTTTCTGATTACGAAACGACTAAGCTCTTTTATCTATAATATATATATATATATATATATATATATATATATATATATTAAAAACTTTTACTCGCTCTTTCTAAAAAGAAAGTTTATCAATTTCTTATTTACTGTCATCACATGCAAGTAAATGGGACTGTTTTGTTTTTTTCGTCAGAAAGTAAATAGGGACTTGAACATCGAATTTAGTGGTTGTTTATCAAAATAACAATATTTCTTGAAACAAATATGCTCAATTTTTTTTTTTTTCTGGTTTATTTTTTATATGCAGTTCCTTTTATCATATTTGGATTGATTAAAAAAATATTACAAAAAAATTCGAAACAAATGTGATAAAAGATTGATATCAGACGAAAACAAAAGAAAAATCAACTTAAAATCGAATACCATAAGTTGATGAAACGAATATTGTTTCATATCCGTGATTATCTGAATTACATTCAATAATTGTCGTAGGTTTCATTTTTTTTCCTCCCTTTTAACTTACATTGGACAATTTTTATATTTCAAGGGAATCCCACATGGTGAGTAACCATGGGCTTATCTTCTCAAATTTCCCTTACCAAATCTCCTATAGGAGTTTTATAAAGTTTATGGCTTGTATATTTTACATTTTTATTATCAAAAGTTTTAGAAACGACAAAAATATATTTTTAATATTAAATGGAAATATCATAAGTGATATATACACACGCGCACACACTTGAATAAAGTAATCACTAATCAGAATAAGAAGAGAAGCTAAATTAATTTACTAATTAATTAAGTATACTACATATCTGGGCCATCAGGTGGCCACACAATTGGGGTCGGGCACTGCAGCTTCTTCAGCAAGAGGCTCTACAACTTCACCGGCAAAGGCGGCAAAGGTGACCAAGACCCTTCCCTGAACCCTACCTATGCCTCTCAACTGAAGGCCCAGTGCAAGACGCTCTCCGATACCACCACCACCGTCGCGATGGACCCCGGAAGCCCCCTCACCTTCGACAACCACTACTACACGGCATTGAACCAAAAGCGGGGCCTCTTCCAGTCCGACGCCGCGCTCCTGACCAACAAGGAGTCAAGCAAGATCGTGAACGAGTTGCTGGACCAGGACAGCTTCTTCACCAAGTTTGGCCAGTCGATGAAGCGGCTGGGCGCGGTCCAAGTGCTCACGGGGAGCGACGGCGAGATCCGGAAGAAATGTAATGTGATTAATTAGGTGTGAGGCTGTATAGTTTCTTATGGGTTATGTATGTGTTCTGAGAGCATATGGCTAATAAGAAGTAGGTGGAGAATCATTTGCTTATGGCAATAGCTTTTTTTTTTTGCAAGATTTATATTTAGAGAGTGTGATAGAATATTTTTTGAACAAGAGTTCAACTATGGTCCTTTTTGTCTTATACTGGCCAATCTTTTCTGTCTTACGTCAGCCAATCTTTTCTGCTTAAAAATTTAGCTTAGGTTTGGTGCAAATAATTCTGCAGAACTTACTTTAAATCAAAAAATAAAAATAAAAGTCAGACGTATCTCATATAGATAGTGCTCCTATAAAAGAACTCACCCCGCCCAAAAAATAAAATGTAAAACAAACATTACTTGCTTGCTTTATGTCAATCAAATTTTTGTAATTATGTAAATCTAATATATAGATGTAATGTTATACAAATTTTTATGTGAGAAGTAACAAGCTAAAGCTCTTAGAGGCAATATGGCTCCACACGGTGTTAATTTCACAATTAATTAGGCCAATCGAAGGATGCCTACCATAATCTACCATGTTGTAACGATCAATTAGAATAAAACACATTTGTTATCTAATAACTAATGTGGTACATGGAATGTCTCATCTCATTAACTATTACATGTGGGTCAGTTCAAGTGGGAAGTCATCCACTATTCGTAATGTGTTTGAGATAATATTCAGTTTGTAAAAATTCTCCAAACACAAGAATTATATGACTCATTAGAATAGTGGGGTCAGTAAGTGAAAAACTATCATACCTGCATTAGACGTGTATCGCATAAATTTAGCATGTTTTCTTCTGAAATTTCTAGAAAGAAAACTAGTTTGCAAAATTTTTAAATAACGGAAATTTTTTTAATAAGGGCATGAAGAATCCAATTTCAGAAATTGAAAGTTTTGTCATGTCACGAGTTATTTTAGGAAAGTCAACTCACCCTCTGAAGATTTTTCTGCAAACCGGGATTTTTGGCGAAAATTCAAAGTAGGGCCGTTTTGGACCGGGAAAATTAGAGGACTATTTTTTAGCGCACCATTGACCGTCAAGTTGGTTCAATTGGCAAGGAAAAATGTTGAATTTGATGTGGGCACCTTGGTTGAATTTATGGACACCAAATTGAGCTCAATTAGAGAAGTCTTGAAGGGGAATTGAATCAATTTGAGGGGAATTGGTCCAAAATTCGTAGGCCAAGGGGGAGACAACATTATGGACCATTTGGGAAGCTTGTTTGGGAAGCCAAGGAGCTGCAATTTGGCTGAGGATGCCAGCCAAGGTGGTGGGGCACCAAACTCAAGTGTTTTGGATATTTGTGTGGCCCCCTCCTCTTATAGTAGCTTTCTCCTTCCTTCAGCACTTATTTTCTCCATTTCTGTATGTTTTGGAAGCTTAAAAGAACCAGAGAACAGCCAACCCTTCCCCTTGAACCGTTGATCGCCTCCCCTGCCGCCATCGGACCCGTCGTGCGTCGTCGCTGCCACCTACGAGCCGAGCCAGAGCCATCTGTCTCCTGCTCGCGTTCTCACCGTCCCAAAGTCCCAAACCGCCTCTATTCGTCCTCGTCGAAGCCTCGCCAGAGCTCCACCGTCACCATCCGCCACCATCGAGCAACACCATCGCCCGCTGCTACCTCTTCTAGCTCGCCTGGCCTATTTCAGCCTTAACCAGCCGCCTGTTCCAGCTTTCTCGGCCTAAGGTAGTGGCCGAACCCCAGCTGTGGGCCGAGGTCTTTGAGGCTCGTTTTAGGTCTCTTCCGAGCCTATGTTGGTGTTGCCGCAGACTTGTTTATCGCTCGCCTCCGCGTCGCCATCGCCGTCGCCGTGGACTCACCGGCCCGCTAACTGGTGAGTTTACTTTCTAAACTCTGCTTAGAGAGTTAATGATGCTTAAGGGGTGATTAGGTGGTTAGTTAGATTGGATTAGTGATTTAATTGCTTATTTATGCATGTTAGGTGGTTAGATTAGACTAATTAGGGACTATATAGATTTTATTATTTATCTATATAGGTTCGAAAATTTTCTAGGCCTATCTAGGTGGTTAGATTAGTGTTTCCGGCCTAAGTTGGTATTTATTGCATTTAATTTGCATTATTTAATTATTTTTGTAATTTATTTAATTATTTATTATTTTTCGAAAATTAGACTAGGATAGCTGGTGACCGGAATTTCGTGCTGATTGTGGCATCCTAAAATTTCATAGCAACCTCTAGATGCATTACAACCTATGGAAAGGTGATGGAAGTGCCATTGGATTATGTTATGGCCTTTAGACCAATGAATTATAATAGATTAAGGCCGAGTATTTTAATGAAAAATTGTTTGGTTGGAAATATATCCTATGTTCATGGGTGATCAAGGATTGTGCTATAGGATAATTTGATAAGGAAATTTTGTTCTTGACCATGAACTTTATAAGTTGGATTTTTATTGATCTATGTTACAAAGTTTTATGGCCATATGAATTTGTAATTTGGTATTTTTATAAGTGGGGATTTAAAGTGGATTATTAAAAGGAGTGGGCTGATTTCTTAAGGCCCAAAACCAGCCCACAGCCCCACCATTTGACCGGCCCAAAAAGCCCAATGGGCTGTCGACTAAGGAGGAACCGGATGGAGGAGTCGGCCCAAAGGATGGCCCATCAACTTGCATGAAAATTAACAAGTGGCTAAGGGGATTATCCAAGTGTCCATGGCCATGCAAAGCTAATGATTACTAATCATGAAGGGGAAGAAAGGAGGAGGGGCGGATTGAACGAGAAGGAGGGGTGGTCGTGTGAGGAAGAGAGAAAGAGAGAAAGGGGGGAAAGAGAGAAAGCCGAGAGAGAGAGAGAGAGAGAGAGAGAGAGAGAGAGAGAGAGAGAGAGAGAACCGAGAGAGGGGAAGCCGACCGTGAGCCATGAAGGAAGGAGATCATCGATGCCGCCTAGCCGCCGCCGTCGAGCCCGCCTTGCCCCGCCGTGTGCTTGCTGTGTTTTCTTTGGATTTGAGGCAAGTAGAGTCCGTTAGCCTACATTTTTCTTGGTATGGTTGTGTGTGAAGTGAAATGGGTGTTAGAAATGCTTGGGTTGTGGTGCTAGATGCTAAATTTCGAGTGAGTAATGTTAGTCTTCCTAGAACAATCAAGCTGTTGCATGTAAAAACAGTCCGACCCCTTGCGGTTCCGTGAAATCTAGGTCAATATCTAGTCGAAATCTCACTGCATGCTTTGGATGAAAGTTGTAGAGAACTTCTTGGAAAGTAACATATCAAAATTTGAGAGGAAATGAACAAGTATGGGTCGGTGAAACCATTTTTCTTTGAAGAAATTAGATCTGGAAACCGTGATGTTGACCTAGTATGATTCTGTGAATTTTATAAAATTATCCGGTTGAAATTTTATCTTGTGTCCTTGATAAAAGTTGTAGATGACATTTTGAGGAGTAACATACTAAAAATTGAGAAGAAACGGACATGCTTAGGTCGGTGAAAAGAATTTTCTTTGAAAGGGATTAATCTGGAAAACTATACCGAGAGTGGGAAGAATTAAATCGACTATAGCTCTTAATCCATAACGAATTTGATTTCTATTTCTTCACGAAACTTTTACCTCTAGGTCTTTTATATAACATATCAAAATTTCAGAATTTTTGGAGCTGCTTTAGATTTTATACCGAATTTGTGAATGAAACTGTGCAAGGGCGATGTTCTGAAATTTTAAAGGCTGTGATGCATGGACTGTACCGATTTGTATGAAGCTCTTTTGATATGGTGTTCTTCATGAAATATTTTCCTCTAGATCTTATCGATAACATATCAAATTTTCAGAACTTATTAAGACCGTTTACTAAATTTTCTAGAATTTTAACTAAAGGAGCGCATTCTGTTTTATCCGAAAATTGCTGTATTTTAAAAAATAAACGAATTGCTCTATGTGATATAATGTCTTGAATGGTTGTTTTTGCTGCACATGTGGTGACATTTAGCATGTCATATAATACCAAAAAGCTGGTTTAGACCTTTGATATTATTGCATCAAATGCCATGTTGAAAGTGAAACATATATGTGAATATAAATTGTGATAATGATGATATCGTCAGACCCTTGAGTCGACGATGTCCTCGGGAGTGTCGAGATGCCTGGAGGTGTGTGCCGGATGTCCTCGGGAGTTTCGGGAAGCCCGGAGTGTGTGTGCCGGAGGCTCCTCGCGATGCCAGGTTGGGTGCGAGCGATGAATGAGGGATGCAAACACTGATCCTTGGGAAGAAAAATGAAATGAGATCCTTTTGAAAATTAAAAATCGAAAATTGAATCATGCGCATGGGTGTGTGCATATGGCATGATGCATGATCCGCTTATGAAAGTAAATTGATACTGTATGACATTGAGATCATGAAGGCTTGAATGGATCTCATGGGGATATACACATGATTGTGTGGATGATATGAATCATGAGTATGTATGTGCATATGGCATGGAATGAACCTCATGGAAATACAAGCATGACTACATGGTGGTATATGCACGATGGCATGGTGAGATATGCACGACTGCATGGTGATATATGCACGACCGCATGGTGATGTATGCTCGATAGCATGGATGATATGTGCTTTACTCGTGATATCTTGATTGTTTTGCTTGTTGCATTGTGTAGTTTGGTGGATCTTTACTGCTGAGTGGTTGTACTCACCCCTTTGGGGATTAACATTTCAGATTGAAGGATGCCTCTGCCACCAGTCACGCGTGGTACTTTCTATGGCTTACCATCTGATGTTGAGGTTAAGTGCTCGGAGCATTTCTGTGTTAGTGTTCCTGGTCTAGTGTTTATCCGAGTTCGTGTTTTGGTTATGTACGATGTGGGTCTAGCTGGGGGCCCTGTAGTCCAGGAGTTCCTGTCCGTACACGTTCGACGCGACGGGGTGATGCTAGGGATGCTGCCGCCGCCGCCGGCCGATGCACCGGGTTGGGTGTGATTGCACGTACAACTGGTAGAAGATGACACTTTTTGGATAGCCGACACTTGATGATGGATAGGTGTACATGTCTGATGTAGGGTCGAGTTTCTTTTGAGTTATAGCCGAGCATAGTTAAAAGCCTTGGCCTTTTGCTGTACCGACCCGAGATGTCTATCATGAATATGTAAATAAAAGTGACTCGGCTCTATCTTTTTATCCGATGCGTAGTTGGTGTGCATTGCATTATTGTTGTTGGAGTAGGGGATAGGGATATTCGATTATGCTTCCGTTTTATGAACTACGCTGGGACCAATTCAATTTTTTTTTTAATTAATTAACCCCCATGGCTTATGGACCCGTTATAATTAAGAGGTATCAGAGTGGTATGTAAATAGGATAAGTGAATGGTACTTGTGGTGACCCAAATGGATCGGGGGCCGTCGAGGGGTGCCACATTGATTGCAATGGTGTGCTTAATTTATGCAATTTAGTGTTAAATTGTGCAAATTGAGTGGTGATTGGAATTTTGGTTATTTATTTCAAAATTGTGAAATTTTGGTAATTATTTAGAAATTACCGGGTGTTGGGTTTTAACACCGAAAATGGTTTTAAAAACTATATCAAACAGTGGGATAAAAGGAAGGGTATCGGTTTTTATGGTTCAAATTGACCGTGTACCCACACACGATTATTTTTACCGTGTGTTTTTAATACGAAATAAATGGGCTAAGTACGTTATTTTAATTGGGACATTTGAGTGCAAAGCACGATGTCTTGCCCAGGAATTGGATGGGTGCATGAATGATTATGAGAACCTGTGCCGAGCTGAAGCTGGACGTTGCCCCTATATGGGATGCCCTAACAATGGACGCTGGTCGTAGTAGAGGCTAGACTGATGCTCCCTTGTGGAATGCCATTGACATAGTGACGTTGCTGTGCTTGATGGGGCGGGACGATGCTTGGTTACGCTAGAAGACTGCCGAACGTCGAGTAGGTCGTGCCCGTGTGTGGCCGTGATTAACAATTGGAACGCATGTTGAGTGAAATTGACGCGTCGGATTATGAGACAAAATTGTGTGGCACAAAATGGGACGTGTCATAACGATTTAGCCCTATAATCGAGACCCATGTGGCTGTTTGAGAGATGAATTGTGGCGTTCCAATTGACTGAGTATGAATACTGTTTTTGTCTGTGATATGAACTATACTAACATGCAGGAAGGATTCGAGACGAGGTAAGTTTCTGTGATTGTGTGGCTGTGTGGTTAGGACGCCCCTAAGTGTATTTCCTTCCTAGTTGGAGTTTAGGGGGTGAACTTGCTGAGACATTGTCTCACCCCGTCGTGGGCTCAATCTTTTCAGGTCCTTAGATGGCAGTTCCTCCATAACATTTTGGATAACCGTGGGCTATTGCTGAGCAAGGTATAGACGTCCCTATCCCTAGTAGTCATTGGGTCTATGAGTTGGTCATGACCACCGTCTAGGTCGATGAGGGCCTACCTGAGAGGGTACCTAATTGATTCAGAGCGTGGTTCCGTTATTGACTCAATGGATACAGAGTGGGTCCCCTCCAGAGTTTTGAGATCCCCGCTGTGGTTGTCGATGCTGCTTTTGGCAAGGGTGCAGTTGACCCTCCAGATGGTGCTGTGGAGGACCCGATGCCCCCGGAGCCTGTGGAGTCCGAAGGATCGGTGAACGTATCCGACTAGTAGGTCGTAGGAAGTTCCTTCTTGAAAACTGATCTTTTGTAGACCTTTGTATATAAACTTAGCTTGTTTATAAAGGTGTTTGGTTTGATGTGATTGTCCTGCTTTCCTATCCCATGTTGTTTGTTGTCAGGGGTTTTTAATTCGCTTCCACATGTGTAATAAAATGAATGGGTCGGAGACGTGTCCTAGGACGTCGCAATTTTATCGACCACCGAGAGATGTGCGTGCACTCGGAACTCCGGGGCGTGACATATTGTCTATTTCTCTCCAAGATTTAAGTATTCTGAAGTCGATCGGTCTACTTGTATTGTCATCTTGCAGAGGCGTCAGTTCTGCTCAATGTGATATTGGCCATATCTCATTATGTTTTCGTGAAAGGAGACCACACCAACTTTGAGATTGAGCCGTCTTTCGGAGTGGAAGCTTCAGAGCTCTATCCCGATGTCAAATACATGACCGAGAATCAGTACCTTGATCAATTTGTCTGATAGCCGAAACTGATTGTATTCAGTAGGTTTCTCACATCAGTTTGAATCATGAATAATATAGGATTTTGCTAGTTAGGATCCTTGTGTGAAATGTCGCTCCCGTCGATCATCTTATGGCATGTACAACCTCCAAATATGAGGACATACTATGAACATTCGATGTCTGTGCATCTATGCAGTGCTTAGAGAAGTTACTCCTATTTTGGAGTTTGATATGGTTTTATGTCCAAGCTATGGTAAGCTAAAAGTTAGACGCGGGTTTCTCTAATTTTGTATGTTATATGTGGTCCATCCTCGGTGTGGGTAATGAATTGGAGCTACGAAGTCGAGCCTTGCCCCAAGCATGTGAGGTCGACCCTTGGTGAGGGCATCCAGGCCTTCGCCAAGGCCTAGCAATTGACGGAAGAAGAAGAGGAAACAAGTACGTAAGAAATGAAAAGAAACCGAAAAGAAAAAGAAGGGTAAAAAAGAGACCGAAAAGAATACTTTTTTTTTTTTTTTTTTTTTTTAATTTCAAATTTTTTTCATGTGAGCATTGGTTGTGTTACGTTAGAGGGCCAACAATGCTGATTGTATCAAGAAAGCATTGACACTCTTTAGGACGTATCCGACACTCCAACACATGTTCAATATACTTTGATATGTTCCAACACGTGGTCAACAAGTGTTGAAAAATCCGACTCGCGATCAACTCTCCCGACACACGAAATCGGTGTTACACTTTGACACCTTTCTGTGGCACCCCCGAAGCGGCCCCCGAACCGTTGGGGTCGCCACAGTTTGCTTACCTTCCTCTTGCTTGACCTGAAGGTCTATCAATCCTGGGGGTTTATATCTTTTAGATTGGTCCCTGCGCAATTTATATGGCGGAAGCATATCCAACAACTCCCTTCCCTATATTCAAAAAACAGTGCACACCAACTAAACATTTTATAAGTTAAAAGCCGAACACTTTTGTTTACTTAAACCATATGGACATCATCAGTCGGTACATCAAAATGCCAAGGCTTTCTATACTCGGCTATATTTCAAAAGATGACCGACATCTCTTCTAACAGTCATATACTTAAAGTCCATCGATCAGTGTCGGCATCCAAAAGTTCCTTCCTCTGTTGTCCTCCTCCTCGCAGCCATATCCAACCACTCGGTCCATCTGCTGGTGGCGGTGGCGGCAGAGGTATCTTGTCTAGTCTGAAATGTTAGTCCCCAAACGAGGTGAGTACAACCACTCAGCAGTAAAAGATTCATTAAGCTATATCGTGCAATACCATAATTACCTAGATTCATGCAAGATAGACAAAAACAATTCATCAAGGAATGAGTATGCATCGGAACCATAAAACTTTTAGTGCAATGACCAGTGAAGTTCCAACAAACAAGATGCATCATGTCCAGTTACACCAGTCCCGATCATAGGGCCAAACTGATATGACACGTCCCATTCCATGCCATACAATTTAATCCTATAACCAGACCACATTCACACTTAGTAGAATCATTCATTTTATCATTCAAACGGTTTTATCCCCCCAGAGGACCAATGTTTGCATCCTTCTGGGATTTCGCACCCAACCTGGCATCACGAAAGCCTCTGGGCATGTATTCAAAATACAACCGGGCATCCGGCACACACCTCCGGGCATCTCGCACCCCACCTGGCATCACGAGGAATCACTGGGGACCATAGACATGGTTACCCCTAACCTCCGGGCATGCATCATAATACAACCCTCACCCTCCGGTCATGTATCATAATACAACCGGGCATCCCGACACTCCCGGGGTAAACCTCTGGGCATGTATTCAAAATACAACCAGGCATCCAAAGGGCATCGACTCATTCGAACCTCTGGGCATCCCGACTCCCGGGGCATCGTTGACCCGAGGGTCCAACGGTAGCAATTAACATCTTAATTTCCAAAAACACTTTTCAATGCAATGACAAAATATCTCTCGAGTCTCATCACATCTCAATATTGCATGATATGCCAAAGCCAGTATCATCATGTCACATAACAACCCAAGATGCATTCACTTTTTGAAAGAAGTTGAGTAAATTCGGAGTAAACAGTTCGAAACATCACAATGCACAGTTTTAGTAACAATTTCGAAATAACCCCTAAATGAACTCAGAAAATTACGAAATTTTGACACGTTATCCATGAGACCTAAAGGAACAAGTTTCATGAAGAACACCAAGTCAGATTCCTTACGTACCGAGGATAAAAATTTCGATATTCCTAGCTAACATTCTGTAAAATTTCCAGATTTGGTGTTTTCATAGAAAAATCATTTCGGCGGTCATTCCTTGTTCATTTATTCTGAATTTTTGATATGTTGTTCATGAGGATGTGCCCTAAAACTTTCATCAAGGGTTTGAGGTCCAATTATATCTAAGTAAATACAGAAAATTCGAAGAATCATCAAAGGTCAGGCCGTTTTCTACGGAACAGTATTTCTGTTTTAAAAAGAATTGCTTCTATTTGCACGTTCTTGTATATAGCTATATCTATGAGTTAAACTCAATCTAATGGATGTCATCTTAAGTAAAATGATTCTATTCCTCAGAATTGTAGTATAAACCAAGTGTAACCAAAACTTTGAAGGAATATCAAATCCACATAGGCAGAAACATGTCGTAAAAATTGTGAAATAGTCATTACACAAACTCAGAAAATTCTAAAATTTTAATATGTCTTAAACAAGATCGAGAAGAAGAAATTTCATGAAGGATGCGAAATCTAATTAATCACGTACAAAAAGTATTAAGTCGCGCAACTTAGTCACAGAATTATTTTATTAACCAAAATTTTGCACTTTGGCAGAAAGTATCGTACACTGAAAGGAGCTTATACCACCATGTTGATTCTGAAAAATTTGATACAAGCATATGTTCTTGTTTAAGCAATCCTTTAATGTTTTCACAAAGAAATCGGAATCAAAAACATACTAGATTTTCCCGTAACGGTTCACCAAATTTCTAACCTATACATGATTTATACTGAGCAGATTTAGTAAAATCCTACATCTACACCGTGACCATCTTACTTCCAGTAATCCATCACCAATTGATTCTTTCAACTATAATTTAACATCACCGAAAATGCATGGGGAAGAATCAAGTCCTTCCTCAATTTCATAGTCCCATTCTACTTTAGATCATCCGAAAATCAGCATCCAACATCTAAAATCCCAATCTATTGCACTACATCAGACAATATCAGCACTGCATTATATAGATTAGTGAACTTTCACTTGTCTTAAACCTTTCTACTTGATTGCTGTCAAAAAACAAAGGTTCGGGGGTCACGGCTTGGGCCCGATCGGCGATGGGGATCGGCGGATTCGACGGCGGCAGCTCGGACACGGCACGGCGGAGGGTGGCCTTCCTTCTCAACCCTCACCCGCACGGACCGCTCGCTGCACGCACTTCACACGCTCACAGCCCTCTCTCGACCACTCTCTCTCACTGCTCACCACTCTGCTCGGTTTTCCCTCCCTCTACTCCTCTATTCCGAATTTCCTTTTGTTCCCTTGATTAGCTATCTAATTAATTATTTGCATGAGGATTGTCGGTGGCAGCAAGGAAAGAAAGCAGGTGGAGAGTGGTTGAGGCAGCAATGGACAGGTGGGTGGGAACATGACTTGCATGCGGTCTCCTCTCTCGCTCTCTGTTTTGCTCGACCGCTTGCTGTTTTCTGGTCACTGGTTTGGAGGGTCTCGGTAGCAGAAAGGGGGTGAGGACAAGTGGAGGAAACGTGGCAATTTTCCTTGGCCACTTGAAGACACGATCGATAGCAGCTGTCTCGGTCTTCTTCTCTTTTGGCCACCGAGAATGGAGTCACGTGGCTGCAAGGGTCAAAGATTTTTCCTTCGTTAATGGACTCCTATAGTCGACTAGATTGGTCTTGATGGCAGCTTGTGCGTGGAATACCATGCTCGCCTCATGCATGGGGCTGATTGAAAATTTTATTGAAACATTTGTGGCTCTTCATTCCGGCGTGAATATGGGCTGTAGCTTGGCGCAAGGTATGCGCTTGTTGGCCATCAAAATAGGAATCGTGGCAGCAAATCTCGGGGTCGAAAGTATAGTGGTCAAAAGGGTTGAACGGCTAAAGTTAGTATAAAAGATATCTCATTGACACATTACTTGGAATAAACCTCGGTCTCGCTTGATTGTACGATAGATTTCCGAGAAGACCATAGTTTTATCATCTAACAAAACATGTACGTAAATCGGCGGGGTCTAAAGTAATTGCCGATGATGACGAGGGTACGACGAGGTCCAAAATCGGTGTCAATATGGGGAAACTAGTTCGATATAGTGAAAAAAAAGCGAGTAAGGTCGGTCTCACCAATGACTTCAAGAAAAAGGATCTCGACAAAAACTACAATTCTTGCAATGACCGGACCGTTACTAAACACAATGCACCGATCCAACAACAATACTAATCAATGCCCATAAATAATATCAAAGACCTAGTCCGAAGGACACCTCCTTCGCTTAGCTACGGACTGTCGCACATCTAAGGTTCGTCAAAATTTTCGGATGCCACACTTTTGATACGCAGTCAACAGATATCGAAAAATCTGACACGTGGTAAAATCTTCTAACACGGTCTGACATGCGAGTTCAGAATTTCGACATGTGATTTCGACACACATAGGTCAATTTTAAAAAATTTCAATAGATGACAAGTCAAAATATAAATATGTACAAAAATAAATAGTAATAAAAATAATAAAAAGGAGAAAAGGAGAAAACCTAATCTCCTCTTCTCTTTTGACTTTCACTTCCTATAATTCACAATGTTTAGTGTAAATTCCTTCTAGTAATCTTATGTTGGCCAATTAAAGAACGGTAATCATTCCATATTTCGACACTCGCGTTGTTGCTTTTTTCTCCCATAGAGGTTATGAATAACAAATATAGTAATCTTATGTTCTTTAGTCTTGTGTCAACCCTCCTGGTAAAAAAAGAATTTATTGAACCTAACAATACCACAGCGGCTATGAAGCTATATAATATCATGCTACCATATAAATGTAGAGTAGCTCATTGCCCATTTCATACCATTTTCTTATATTTTTCATATGATAAAAGTCAACATAAAAAAGGTAGTTTCAATTATGATTACGTAAATTTATAGCAATATCAAAATTAAATTTTCTTGTTTTTTGCTAAGTTAAAATCTATCTTACTTCACAATAATTTAGTTTATCACTGAAATCAGACAAAATCTTATCTTCTGTCTATTTTCCCACTTTCCATGTGCCATTTTTCCAATGAAGGATTTATCTCAACAAGAAAAATAATTTCAATGAAAAGATGATTACGTCCTCCCGGAATCATCCAACGACTCTCTATCCTATCACGAAGACAAGAACCGACACCTTTTAGCCCGCCGGCTTTTAGCCCGCCTCCTTTTAGCTCTCTCTCTCTATATATATACACACACATACACACTACACACATCCAATTATAACAGAGTCACTTCAGAGACCGATCAAGATCGCTAGGAAGAACGACGCCTCTGTGAAAACACCCTCCGAGATGGCCGAGAAGAGCAGAGTCCTGGTGATCGGAGGCACGGGATGCATCGGAAAGTTCATCGTGGAAGCAAGTGCTAAGTTCGGTCACCCTACCTTCGCTCTCGTGAGGGAGTCCACTCTCTCCAACCCAGCCAAGGCCAACATCGCTGAAGGTTTCAAGAGCTTAGGCGTCAATTTAGTTTACGTGAGTAGTTCTTCCGATGCAATCCTGTTCGTTTCTCGCATTTGGTGCTCCTTTGGAAAAAGAAGCGTCCCCTGCCATTAATCTCATCCATCGTTTCGAGAAATGTCTTTAACCGTAGAATCAGAGTCACCTTTTATCTCAATCTTTCACAAGATTTGAGTTGATATTTGGTGTTTCTCTTTCCCTCCTCCAGTAATTTGTCCCTGTATTATTGGTCATTTTTCACATTGACCGACGAATCACCTCAGCTTCGCATTCTGATACGAAGTACGAATAGAATACATTTTTAAACAAATCTTACGAAAGCTTCCATATTTTACGTACTGCCTAAATGAACTTGTATATAAAAGTGAATGTGACTGACCTTTTATTCAGATGTCACCGCAAATCCCTTGCTACAACCTTTCGAAAGATCGGTAGGCAATGTATGGACGATAATTCTGTGGATGCTTTATTTCTTATAATACTTTTTCTCATCTAGTGAAGGTATTGAAGTCTTATCTGCATCGGACTTCATATCTATCCTTTTTCATAGTCTTCCTACTGGCCAAGATAGGATTGATTGATGATCGGCGACTTTATTGATTGTTTGTCCATCCTCTTGGTTATTTGATTCTCAGGGAGACATATATGATCAAGAGAGTCTATTGACTGCGATTAAGCAGGTTGATGTGGTAATCTCTGCTGTGGGGCAAACACAGGTAGAGATCCAAGATAGGATTGTTGCAGCCATCAAAGCAGCCGGGAATATCAAGGTCGTGCTGTTTATAATAATTTCATCCAAGTTACCATTGCTCGTTTAACATTTGACTGATGATATAGGTTGGTGCAAGCTTAACTCATCTCTTCTGGTATTAGTGCATCGTGTTCTCTTTGTGAGCTCCACTTTGATGAAATGGGATGCATTCACTTACTTAACTGTAGACTTCACTTCTTTCTTTTTTAAACGGTCATGACTTTCTGTAGAAGTCGTCAGTGAAATTTGAGGCTAACTATTTCAAATCCAAGTGCCAGGCAATGCTGGATTCATTGTGGTTGGGTTTCCTCTAGGTCAATGAAAAAAGTAAAAGGTTTCAAGCACTCGATACGGATTATGGTCATGTACCCTATTCTTTGATCAATCATGGGAAACATGAACTACCTTTTCCTTCAAAAGGTTTTTTCCGGTAAAATTAATATTATAGCAAATAATATAAGTTTTCAAAACCCAACTGGTGGATAATTTAGCAGATGTTGCCTAGGGGGTTGATGGCCGGTAAAGAGTGGAGCTTGGCATGCTCACAAAAGTCAATGTACTCACCTGATATTTTATTTCTTGTGAAAAGTGTACAAGCAAGCAGCATCTTTGCATATTTTATACTTGCTAGAGTTATCTGGCTATTGCCCTAACAATTAAATCTTCAGTTTTCTTTTCTTCCACTTTTCTAACAGCACTTAATTGCTAGTCTTGATTCACTTATAATCATTTTTACTATATTACAGTCCGTTTGGAAAAAAAAAGTGAAATTCAGTCTTATGTAAGTTTGTTTTCTTTGTTTGCTCTGTTATAGTCACCTGTTGAAGAAAAAAGTGAAACATAGTCTCATATGAGTTTGGTTTCCTTTCTTTGCCAGAACTCATGTAAGTTTGTTGGATGAGGGGAATTTGCTCTAGTTTTTGGTTGCTTTCTAATAGAAATGTATCTCCTGATTCAATTAATTTTCTTTTTAGAGATTCTTGCCTTCAGAGTTTGGAAATGATGGGGATCGTGTCCATGCTGTGGAGCCAGCAAAAACTGTATATGCTATCAAGGCCAAGATCCGCCTCCTTGTTGAGGTTGAGGGAATCCCTTATACATATGTGGCGGTGACTACCTTAGGACATTGTCACAGCCCGGGGCTACAGCTCCCCCTAGAGATAAAGTTGTCATCTTAGGGGATGGAAATGCAAAAGGTAAGAAGCAATTTGTCGAAATGTGCATTTTCATTAGTTAAGATTTTTTGGTACGTTAATCACGATTTAATTATGGTAGTGATCAGTGTGAGGGGCAGATCTTGAAGCTTGAGAATTTCAGGGCAACGTCCTGTTTTGGAGATGTTGGGACTCTTACATCCATTAGTCTTCAACTTCGGAGACTAATAGATTATATGAGTGTGTTGTGGTTTATCTTGGCATAATACCACCTAGTGGGCAGATCGTGAATGTTCTCTTTATGTATTTGGTCGAGAAAAGAACATATGGATGCATCTGTCTGCTGATTGTATGGCAAATCTGTTTACCGAGAGAATTCTTCTTCAATTCAAGCCGAAAGTAACCCTACGAAGATCAATGGCTCTGTGATTTATTTATTAGCCAAATTCTAAAACTCTTCACCTCAATATGCAGCGGTGTTTAACAAGGAGGATGACATTGGCATCTATACCATTAAAGCTGTGGATGATCCAAGGACCTTGAACAAAATTCTGTACATCAGACCTCCTGCCCTTGATCGTATGTCTCCCTGAGAATCACATAACCAAGAGTATGCACGAATGATCAATGAAGTCGGCAATCACTGGCAAGATTTGTCTACACAGCAAAGCGCAGCTACGTAGCTATAGCAGTCTCCGAAACAGCTAAAGCATATCAAAGTTTCCCATAAGATTTTGTCTGAAAATGTGCACGTTTGTATCATCATGCGAAGCTGAGATCTCGTCAGGCATTTGAAAAAGGAGAGGGACGTGATTTCTGATTTCATCCACGCACAAAGACAAAATATTGGAGAAGAGAAAGAGCAACGCCATATCGTAACGTGACTCCATCAACTCGATCAAGAGAGATAAATATAAAAATCAACTCCGATCCTACTGATAAAAACATTTCTCAGAATGGCGAACGAACACAACCGCACGGGTATAACTACTCACCTGGAATATATTGACACCTAAGCTCTTGAAACCTTCCACGATGCCAGCCTTGGCAGGGTTGGAGAGAGCGGACTCCCTCACGAGTGAAGGTAGGGTGAGCGGACTTAGCACTCGCTTCCACAATGAACTTTCCGATGTATCCAGTGCCTCCAATCACCAGCTCTTTTCGGCCATCTCGAAGGGTTCTTTCATGGTGGAGGCATGGTTTTTCCCGGTGAACTTGCTCGGTGTCGTGCTGCAACTGCTGTTGCCTATTGGTGTGCATCGAGATGAATCATCATTTTATTTTGCGATTAAGCAGGTCGATATGATAATCTCTGCTGTGGGCCGAGCGCAAGTAAAGGACCAAGACAGGATTGTTGCTGCCATTAAAGCAGCTGGGAATATCAAGGTCGTGCTGTGCCTAGTAATTTCAATTTCAAATACTATTGTTCGTTCAGCATTTGACTGATGATAAAGGTTGGCGTTAGCTTGATTCTTGCCTCACTGATTTAGGTGCATCGGGATCTCCTTGTGAGCTCCGCTTTGATGAAATGAGATGGATGGACTTATCTATCTGTAGACTTCACTTCTTTCTTTTGAAATGGTCACAACTTTGGGTAAAAAGTTTTGAGTGCTCAATTTTGATTTTGGACAATTTGCCCAGCACTTTGGTCATGAATTCGTGGGAAACACAAACTAGTTAGTCCTTTAAATGGTCTTTTTCAGTAGTATCATCATTGTTGTGAATATGTTACCCAATCCCACTTGCTGGGATAGTATTTAGTAGTTGTCGTTGCTTTGGGTGGTTGACGGTCGATAATGAATGGAACAAAGCATGCTCATAAAAGGCATTGGACTTACTTGATATCTTGTGAAAGTGTCCAAGCAAGCAGAATGTCTGCCTATTTAAGACTTGACAGAGTTATCTGGCTGCTGCCCCGTTTCTTCTAATTTTTCTAATAGCACTTGAGGTCGAATTTGCTGAATTGCTGAATAAATTGATTCACTTATAATCACATTTTACTCTGCTATAGTAACATAATGAAACAACTAGAAATTCAGTCTCATATAAGTTCGTCATCCTTTGTTTTTGCCAAAACTCATATAAGTTTTTTGGTTTAGGGAAATATGCTCTAAATTTTTGTTGCATTCTAATAAAGATGTTTCCTCTGATTTCATTATGTTTCTTTTTAGAGATTCTTGCCTACAGAGTTTGGAAATGACGTAGATTGTGTCCATGCTCTGGAGTAAGCGAAAGCTCTTCTTGCCATCAAGGCTAAGATCCGCTGCCTTGTTGAAGCCGAGAGAATCCCTTATAGCTATGTATGTTGTAAATGTTTTGCAGGTTATGTCCTTCCAACATTGGCACAGCTCAGGGCTACAGCTCCCCCTAGAGATAAAGTTGTCATCTTAGGAGATGGAAATGTGAAAGGTAAGAAGCAATCTGTCAAAATGCTTCGCATTTTAAGCCGTTGAGATTTTTCTGTACATCTTTCACGATTCAATTACGATAGCAATCAAAGTGAGGCGCAGCTCTTGGAGCTTGAGAGTTCCAGCAACTTCCTTGTATGGAGATGTAGGGCCTTTTGCATCCATTAGGTCTTCAATTTGGGGAACAATAGATGATATGAATGTCATGTGGGTTACCTTGGCGCAATACCACCTGGTCAGCATATAAAGGCCTTGTTTGAATTGTGAAATTGGGTCGAAAGAAATGCGTCTGCGTCGAGCCGCTTTAGGGGTTCAAAGTGGCTTCTCAAGGCCACTCCAAACGCACCCAAAGAAGGTTATCTTGATGTATGTGGTTGAGAAAAGAACATATGGATGCCATATGGATGCCAGTTGTTTGATGAATCTGTTTATCGAGAGAATTCTTTACTAAGTACGAGGGGAAAGTAACTCTAGGCAGATCGATTGCTCTGTGATTTATTTATTAGCCGATTTCTAAAACTTTCTCCTGTCAATATATAGCGGTGAATAATGAGGAGGATGACATTGGCACTTATACCATCAAAGCCATGGATGATCCAAGGACTTTGAACACAATTCTGTACATCAGACCTCCTGCCAACGCCTACTCGTGAATGATTTCGTGTCTTTGTGGGAGAGAAAGATCGGCAAGACCCGGGAGCGCGTTTATGTTCCAGAGGAGCAAGTTCTGAAGAACATTCAAGGTTAAGGATGCATTTTCTATTAGATTTAAGCATGTGAAATTATCTCTATCTCAAGCTTCGACTGGTCAGCGTTCCCACTCAATCACATGTTGGCCATATACCATTCAATTTTCATGAAAGGAGACCAAACCAGCTTTGAGATTGAGCCGTCGTTCAGTGTGGAAGCTTCGGAACTCTACCCCGATGTCAAATGTGCAACCGTGGATTAGTACCTTGACCAGTTTGTCTGATTGTCAAAACCGATCGTGCTCGGTAAATTTCTCACATCAGCTTGAATAGTAAATAATATGGGATGCTGCTTCTTAGGATCCTAGTGTGAAATGTGGCTCCCGCTGTTCATCTCATGGCATGGACAAACCTCCAAGTCCGAGTACATACTAAGCACAAATGTCAATAATAGATGTTGCTGTACACGGTGCTCTAGTCATCCTTTTTGCATGCTAGCACTATGTTTTCATCAGCATCAATTGCGTGCGCTTGTTTTGCATGCTTGTACCACATCTTTGCTTGGAACTCAAATTTTTAATATTCAAATTTGTTGCACTTAGAACACTTTGTTAGAGAAAACTCCTTAGCTATTTTGAAGCTGACAAAATATTTCCAAAAAATCTAGTCTGCAGATTTGCAGACTCAAGTATTATAGTCTGAAGAACTCCAGACTCTACCATCAAAGTCTGAAGACGGTTAGACTTTAATCTCAAAGTCTACCTTCACCGACAGTTTTCCAGACGAAGAATGAAGATTTACTTAGATACGGGATTATCTTCAAGGATTAAATTCGTATGGTTTTTCAAAGATCTTATAGCTGGATATAGCATCTACATGATTGATTATTCTTATTGGAATCTACTCCGATTTGAATATCTTTTGAAATGTGAAGTATACTTGGAAGGTTCTACTTATGAAAACCAAGATTCTGATTGTATGCGCGAGTAGGATTGATGGGCTTTTATCTCATTCCTAAAATAAACTCGAGATCTCTTTAATTGATTCTGTCCAACGAGTAGATTGGAAGAATTCCTTTGAAAAAGTGCCAACGGTTATGATAGCATGAAGGAATATTTAAGGTGAACTCTCCAGGTGTTCGAGTGTGTGCGTAAAAGAAAAATTTCAAAATCTGAAGCTTCCCAGTTCTTTGCTATTTCATCTATCGAGCCTAACTTGTACTCAAAAGAGAGAGCAAACACTTGAAGCTTCCCAGTTCTTTGCTATTTCATTTGTCGAGCCTAACTTGTACTCTAAAGAGAGAGCAAACACTTGTGAAACCTTGGAAGAGTAGTAAAGTTTCTACGTTGTGAAGTCAAGGACGTGAGACTGTAAAATCTCTTTTGATACTTAGTGAAATCCAGCCAAGTAGGCTATTAATGCGGGAGAGTGAACGTAGGCTTAATCTAAGCCGAACCACTATAAACTTTGAGTTCTTATTTTCTTCCCTGAACTCTTTTATTTATTTGTAAATTTATTTATTTGCTGAACTTGCTTTGGTTCATTACTTTATAGATTCTAGTCCAAAAGAAAAAAAGTAGTTATAAACGTTTCCGCAAAAATCTATTTCAACACCTATTCACCCTCCTCTAGGTTTTGGTACTAGCCCCTTTCACACTTGAGTTTTGATTCGTCATGTTTTATATATTTTTCACTTGAATTTGAATTTTCACCTCTATCTCAAGAACCTCCGACAACCTCTTCCCTCCTCAACTTAATCGACTAACTTGACTACACAAAGCTTGCTCGGGATTTAAATCAATGGACTTTTAATTCATTCTTTGCTCACGCAAGTACAATGAACCCATCAATCACTCCAAAGATTGTCACATCCCGCCCTTATTTGATATAAATCATGGATTTTCAATTCTCCTACCATTTTCTGATTACGAAATGACTAAGCTCTTTTATCTTTTATATATATATATATATATATATATATATATATATATATATATTTATTTATCTTTTTACACGCTCTTTCTAAAAAAGAAAGCTGATCAATTTCTTATTTACTGTCATCACATGCAAGTAAATGGGACTTGAACATCGAATTTAGTGGTTGTTTATCAAAATAACAATATTTCTTGAAACAAATACGCTCAAAATATTTTTTTTCTGGTTTATTTTTTATATGCAGTTCCTTTTACCATATTTGGATTGATTAAAAAAATATTACAAAAAAAGTCGAAAGAGATGTGATAAAAGATTGATATCAGACGTAAACAAAAGAAAAATCAACTTAAAATCGAATACCATAAGTTGATGAAATGAATATTGTTTCATATACGTGATTATCTGAATTACATTCAATATTTGTTGTAGGTTGATTTTTTTTTTCCTCCCTTTTAAATTACAGTGGACGATTTTTATATTTTAAGGGAATCCCACATGGTGAGTAACCATGGGCTTATCTTCTCAAATTCCCCTTACCAAATCTCCTATAGGAATTTCATAAAGTTTATGGCTTGTATATTTTACATTTTATTATCTAAAGTTTTAGAAACGACAAAAATATATTTTCCATATTAAATGGAAATATCATAAGTGATGTATACACACGCACACACACTTGAACAAAGTAATCACTAATCAGAATAAGAAGAGAAGCTAAATTAATTTACTAATTAATTAAGTATACTACATATCTGGGCCATCAGGTGGCCACACAATTGGGGTCGGGCACTGCAGCTTCTTCAGCAACAGGCTCTACAACTTCACCGGCAAAGGCGACCAAGACCCTTCCCTGAACCCGACCTATGCCTCTCAACTGAAGGCCCAGGGCAAGACGCTCTCCGATACCACCACCACCGTCGCGATGAACCCCGGAAGCCCCCTCGCCTTCGACAACCACTACTACACGGCATTGAACCAAAAGCAGGGCCTCTTCCAGTCCGACGCCGCGCTCCTGACCAACAAGGAGTCAAGGAAGATCGTGAACGAGTTGCTGGACCAGGACAGGTTCTTCACCAAGTTTGGCCGGTCGATGAAGCGGCTGGGCACGGTCCAAGTGCTAACGGGGAGCGACGGCGAGATCCGGGAGAAATGTAATGTGATTAATTAGGTGTGAAGCTTTATTAGTTTCTTTATGGGTTATGTATGTGTTCTGAGAGCATATGGTTAATAAGAAGTAGGTGGAGAATCATTTGCCTATGGCAATAGTTTTTTTTTTTTTTTTTTTTTGCAAGATTTATATTTGGAGGGTGTGATCGAATATTTGTTGAACGAGAGTTCAACTATGGTCCTTTTCTTATTTTGGCCAATCTTTCCTGTCTTACGTCAGCCAATCTTTTCTGCTTAAAAATTTAAGTTAGGTTTGGTGCAAATAATTCTGTAGAACTTACTTTAAATCAAAAGCAAAAAAATAAAAATAAAAATCAGACGTATCTCATATAGATAGTGCTCCTATAAAAGAACTCACCCCGCCCAAAAAATAAAATGTAAAATACACATTACTTGCTTGCTTTATGTCAATCAAATTTTTATAATTATGTAAATCTAATATATAGATGTAATGTTATACAAATTTTTATGTGAGAAGTAACAAGCTAAAGCTCTTAGAGGCAATATGGCTCCACACGATGTTAGGTTAATTTCACAATTAATTAGGCCAATTGCAGGATGCCTAATTAGACATGTATTATATAAATTCAGCGTGTTTTCTTCCTAAATTTCTAAGAAGAAAATTAGTTTTTAATATTTTTAATTGAATTTTGAATAAGGACATTAAGCAAAAGTGTTTTTTCAAAAGATGACCCAAAATAAATCTTATTTCAAATAAGAGCTCAAAGTGACAAATTAATCTCATCAAAAAAAACTTTTTCTATTTGTTTTGGTTCTCATTCACTTTCTTTCTTTTCTTTTCTCTCTTTTCTTTTATGTTATCTTTTCTCTCATTTTCATTTTCCTTTTCCTTCCATCCCAATCCTCACCTTCGAGCCCTCCCTCTCCGCCCTGGACGACATCCTGTGCGCTCTCCTCAGCCTCGTCCGCGGTTTCATCCACAAGTTCGACGCACTCATTACTCGCTTTTATCATCATGTCCGCCTCAACAAAGCCCCAAACATTGTCGAGATGATGGCGATTAGCGGCTTCGGCTTCAACGCCACAAGGCTGAAATTCGATCGGCGAGGGTAGCCACCTTCGAGCCTTAGTCAACAAAGCCCGCCTCGACGCTCTTCTGAGCGGCAGCTTAGAAGAATAAAGCCAGCGCCTCAATGCCTCAATCTCGGCTCGTGGACAATTCCCAATTGTGGGATGTTTCCACGAGCTTTCCATGGGCAACTTGCAGATTTTAAAAGGCTAAAAAGGTGAAATGATACGTCTTTGAACAGGAAGATGGAATTTTCTTCACCTGCCAGGAATTACTATCCCCAGGGAGTCAATTTCTAGAAGCCCTAGCATAACCCCGCCAGAGTCGCTATCGCCATTATAAACCGATTTTTGCACCGCCAGTTTTTCAAACCAGCCATATCAGGTTAGGTACCCTTTAACCAATACGCTACTAGGATCTCCACGAGACTTGGAACAACACAAGTCAACCTCAAAACTCTCCAGACCGTCACCGGGCTTTGCTTGCTTTGTGATAGACAAAGCAAGCAATCGCTAACTGGATTTGATGTGATAGACAAGATCAAGGAGAAGCTAGAGGAAACATGCCCCGGCGTCGTCTCTTGTGCCGACATCCTCGCTTTAGCTGGTAGAGACTCGGTCTCTTTCCAAGTAAGACTTTTTGGAGTCATGAAAACTCCTGAATAATTCATTGGTATTCTTTTGAGTTTGTTTCGACACTTTTGCAAGCTTCATGAGTTAGAACTTTAATAACCTTAACAACAATCCTCACACGTGCTTTTGAAAAAACTATTGTGAAAAAACCCTGTTAAACCATTTGATGGCGACACTAGACTATCAAGCAAAAGCTTGTCTATCTTCCTTTGATACTAATTTCAACCCCACACATACACCGACCCTAATCATATTCTGATTCGTAATCAACCCATAGAAAATAAAATATATACATTGGCCATAATCATTATCCAAAATTAGAGGATATCTTTTTCCTCAAAATTAAAAGTTTTCTCTTACTTCTGGCTGTTGAAAACTCTCACTAATAATGTGCAAATCACTCAAAACAAAGTCGATCCCTAAATTGGTCGGCAGCTTCTATATGGTGGATACATATCATGATTTACATTGATTTGACATTTCAGTGAATCTCACATGATGGCACCAATTAATTGTAATTTGCAGTCCAAGAAGTCACTGTGGGAGGTGTTGACTGGAAGAAGAGATGGGAGAATCTCACGTGAATCGGAGGTGGTTTCCAATATCCCTTCTCCACTCTTCAACTTCACGTCTCTCAAGCAATCTTTTGCCACCAAGGGCCTCAATCTTCACGACCTTGTTGTCTTATCAGGTAAATTAAATATAAAAAAATTTCACATTTTATATGGTCAAAATTAGCCAAGTGCTCCTGGGTAGGTTGTCCTAATGTCTAGCGAGTCAATTTTCACTTTCAGGTCATTTATTTTTGCGTGCGTGAATATTTTCGTAAGAATGCACATGCATTGTACCGGATTATCTCTGAAAAATATTTAATGAAATACCCTTTTCTTGTTTCTGAAAAGGGAAACCAAGGCTGCGTTTATTTATGTTATTTATTTCTGTTTTTGAACAAAAATGTTGTTTTTTGTTTTTTTGTTTTTTTGTTTTTTTGGTAACCCAGGGAACCCCGTAAGCTGACAGCCGGCGGGCAAACCCTGAGGCGACGCTAGTGGAGGACCCATCACCCCGACGTCGCACTTAAGATCCCGTGCGGCCAGCGGGATTCGAACTCCTCTCCTCCTTGCAAAGGATCATGGGAGTCTTATCCAACAGGGCCACCGCAGGCGGTGGTACAAAAATTTTGTTGTTTTGTTCTCGGGAAAAAAAAAAAAGAACAAAAATGCGTTTGTTTGCGTTTTTGTTCCAAATCTGTTTTTTTTTGTTTCCGAGAACAAAAAAAGAACAGAAACAAATATTTTTTTGTTTCTTAAACAACTTTTAAGAACAAAATTTTTCTCTCCACTCTTTTCTTTTCTTTTTCTTCTTCTTCTTTTTTCTTTGGTCGGCGACCTCGCCGAAGCGTCGCTGGCCCCCGGTGAGGCCGAGCGTCGCCGGCCCCTAGCGAGGCTCGGTCTTGCCTTGGCTGGGCGAGCTCGGCCTCGCCGGATCTAGTCTTGAGCTCGCCTAGCCAAGGTGAGGCCGAGCCTCGCCCCTCGCCGTGGCTGGGCGAGGCCGTCGGCTAGTTGCCGCCCATGGTCGAGGTCGGCAACCGGCCAAAAGAAGAAAAAAAGAAAAAGAAAGAAAAAAAGGAAAAATAAAATGAAAATATTAAAAAATTAGAAAAAAAAAACACAAATTTACCAAACGTGTTTTTGTTTTTTTTTTATTCTCGGAACAAGTTTACCAAACATGTTTTTCTAGTAAAAAATTGTTTCCCGGAACATAGAAATAATTTTTTCTATTTTTATTCCCTGGAACAAAAAAAGAACAAAAATACAAATAAACGCATCCCAATTGATCAATGTGATGGTTAAAATGGCCCCACATAGTGAATTTATGCACTTTCAAGCGAATCTCATTTCCCAAAACAAAGAAATGTTGCAACTTGGACTCCACTTTCTATTTTCTACGGGATGGGCAACCAGAACACAACGTGGACGAGCATTAGATTCGAAATTTCATATTTATGTAAATTCTATTTAGTTTTTGCTCTTACAATGAGAGAAACATAACCCGATGATATTATTCAAGCAAAAAAAAAAAAAAAAAAAAAAACACTCCATGGAAAGTTCCATATCCATAGCAGTTTTAGGCGGACATTGGAAAAAAAATGATAATATCTACGAATTGATAAATGTGAAAAGTAAATATCCGGTCGTGAACGATACAAATCATGGATTTTCAATTCTCCTACCATTTACTGATTACGAAATGACTAAGCTCTTTTATCTATAATATATATTAAAAATTTTACTCGGTCTTTCTAAAAAAGAAATTTTATCAATTTCTTATTTACTGTCATCACATGCAAGTAAATGGGACTGTTTTGTTTTTTTTTCGTCAGAAAGTAAATGGGACTTGAACATCGAATTTAGTGGTTGGTTATCAAAATAACAATATTTCTTGAAACAAATATGCTCAAAATATTTTTTTTCTGGTTTATTTTTTATATGCAGTTCCTTTTACCATATTTGGATTGATTAAAAAAATATTACAAGAAAAGTCGAAACAGATGTGATAAAAGATTGATATCAGACGTAAACAAAAGAAAAATCAACTTAAAATCGAATACCATAAGTTGATGAAACGAATATTGTTTCATATTTATGATTATCTGAATTACATTCAATAATTGTTGTGGGTTTCATTTTTATTTTTCCTCCCTTTTAACTTACATTGGACAATTTTTATATCTTAAGGGAATCCCACATGGTGAGTAACCATGGGCTTATCTTCTCAAATTTCCCTTACCAAATCTCCTATAGGAATTTTATAAAGTCTATGGCCTGTATAATTTACATTTTATTATCTAAAGTTTTAGAAACGACAAAAATATATTTTTAATATTAAATGGAAATATCATAAGTGATATATACACACGCGCACACACTTGAACAAAGTAATCACTAATCAAAATAAGAAGAGAAGTTAAATTAATTTACTAATTAATTAAGCATACTACATCTTTGGGCCATCAGGTGGCCACACAATTGGGGTCGGGCACTGCAGCTTCTTCAGCAACAGGCTCTTCAACTTCACTGGCAAAGGCGACCAAGACCCTTCCCTGAACCCGACCTATGCCTCTCAACTGAAGGCCCAATGCAAGACGCTCTCTGATACCACCGCTGCCGCCGCGATGGACCCTGGAAGCCCCCTCGCCTTCGACAACCACTACTACACGGCATTGAACCAAAAGCAGGGCCTCTTCCAGTCTGACGCCGCGCTCCTGACCAACAAGGAGTCAAGCAAGATCGTGAACAAGTTGCTGGACCAGGACAGGTTCTTCACCAAGTTTGGCCGGTCGATGAAGCGGATGGGCACGGTCCAAGTGCTCACGGGGAGCGACGGCGAGATCCGGAAGAAATGTAATGTGATCAATTAGGTGTGAGGCTTTATAGTTTCTTTATGGGTTATGTATGTGTTCTAAGAGCATATGGTTAATAAGAAGTAGGTGGAGAATCATTTGCCAATGGCAATAGTTTTTTTTTTTTTTTTTTTTTTGCAAGATTTATATTTTAGAGAGTGTGATCGAATATTTTTTGAACGAGAGTTCAACTATGGTCCTTTTTGTCTTATATTGGCCAATCTTTTCTGTCTTACGTCAGCCACTCTTTTCTGCTTAAAAATTTAGCTTAGGTTTGGTGCGAATAATTCTGCAGAACTTACTTTAAATCAAAAAATAAAAATAAAAATCAGACGTATCTCATATAGATAGTGCTCCTATAAAAGAACTCACCCCGCCCAAAAAATAAAATGTAAAACACACATTACTTGCTTGCTTTATGTCAATCAAATTTTTGTAATTATGTAAATCTAATATATAGATGTAATGTTATACAAATTTTTATGTGAGAAGTAACAAGCTAAAGCTCTTAGAGGCAATATGGCTCCACACGGTGTTAATTTCACAATTAATTAGGCCAATCGAAGGATGCCTACCATAATCTACCATGTTGTAACGATCAATTAGAATAAAACACATTTGTTATCTAATAACTAATGTGGCACATGGAATGTCTTATCTCATTAAATATTACATGTAGGTCAGTTCAAGTGGGAAGTCATCCACTATTCATAATGTGTTTGAGATAATATTCAGTTTGTAAAAATTCTCCAAACACAAGAATTATATGACTCATTAGAATAGTCGGGTCAGTAAGTGAAAAACTATCATACCTGCATTAGACGTGTATCGCATAAATTTAGCACGTTTTCTTCTGAAATTTCTAGAAAGAAAACTAGTTTGCAAAATTTTTAAATAACAGATTTTTTTTTTTTATAAGGGCATGAAGAATCCAATTTCAGAAATTGAAAGTTTTGTCATGTCACAAGTCATTTTAGGAATATCGACTCACCCTTTGAAGATTTTTCTGCAAACCGGGTTTTTTGGTGAAAATTCAAAGTAGGGCCGTTTTGGACTGGGGAAATTAGAGGACCATTTTTTAGCGCATCATTGACCATCGAGTTGATTCAATTGGTAAGGAAAAATGTTGAATTTGATGTGGGCACCTTGGTTGAATTTATGGACACCAAATTGAGCTCAATTAGAGAAGTCTTGAAGGGGAATTGAATCAATTTGAGGGGAATTGGTCCAAAATTTGTAGGCCAAGGGGAGACAACATTATGGACCATTTGGGAAGCTTGTTTGGGAAGCCAAGGAGCTGCAATTTGGCTGAGGATGCCAGCCAAGGTGGTGGGGCACCAAACTCAAGTGTTCTAGATATTTGTGTGGCCCCTTCCTCTTGCAGCAGCTTTCTCCTTCCTTCAGCACTTCCTTTCTCCATTTGTGTATGTTTTGGAAGCTCAAAAGAACCAGAGAATAGCCAGCCCTTCCCCTTGAACCGTTGACCGCCTCCCCTGCCGCCGTCGGACCTGTCGTGTGCCGTTACTGCCACCTACGAGCCGAGCTAGCGCCATCTGTCTCCTGCTCGCGTCCTCACCATCCCAAAGTCCCAAACCGCCTCTGTCCGTCCCCATCGAAGCCCCGCCAAAGCTCCACCATTGCTGTCCGCCACCGTCGAGCAACGCCATTGCCTACTACTACCTCTTCTAGCCCGCCTGGCCTGTTTCAGCCTCAACCAGTCGCCCGTTCTAGCTTTCTCGGCCTAAGGTAGTGGCCGAACCCTAGCTGTGGGCTGAGGTCTTTGAGGCTCGTTTTAGGTCTCTTCCGAGCCTATGTTGGTGTTGCCGCAGGCTTGTTTATCGCTTGCCTCCGCGTCGTCGTGGACTCACCGGCCCGCTAAACCGGTGAGTTTACTTTCGAAACTCTGCTTAGGGAGTTAATGATGCTTAAGAGGTGATTAGGTGATTAGGTGGTTAGTTAGATTGGATTAGTGATTTAATTGCTTATTTATGCATGTTAGGTGGTTAGATTAGACTAATTAGGGACTATATAGATTGTATTATTTATCTATATAGGTTCGAAAATTTTCTAGGCCTGTTTAGGTTGTTAGATAAGTGTTTCCGGCCTAAGTTGGTATTTATTGCATTTAATTTGCATTATTTAATTATTTTTGTAATTTATTTAATTATTTATTATTTTTCGGAAATTAGACCGGAATAGCCGATGACTGGAATTTCGTGTTGATTGCAATGGTGTGCTTAATTTATGCAATTTAATGTTAAATTGTGCAAATTGAGTGGTGATTGAAATTTTGGTTATTTATTCCAAAATTGTGAAATTTTGGTAATATTTAGAAATTACCAGGTGTTGGGTTTTAACACCGAAAATGGTTTTAAAAACTATATCAAATAGTGGGATAAAAGGAAGGGTATCGATTTTATGGTTCAAATTGACCGTGTACTCACACACGATTATTTTTACCATGTGTTTTTAATACGAAGAAAATTGGCTAAGTACATTATTTTAATTGGGACATTTGAGTCCAAAGCACGATATCTTGGCTGGGAATTGGATGGGTGCATGAATGGTTATGAGAACCTGTGTCGAGCTGACGCTGGACGTTGCCCCTATATGAGATGCCCTAACAAGGGATGCCGGTCGTAGTAGAGGCTAAACTGATGCTACCTTGTGGAATGCCATCGACATAGTGATGTTGCCGTGCTCGATGGGGCAAGACAATGCTTGGTTACGCCAAAAGACCGCCGAACATCGAGTAGGTCATGCCCGTGTGTGGTCGTGATTAACAATTGGAACGCATGTTGAGTGAAATTGACGCGCCGGATTATGGGACAAAATTGTGTGGCATGAAATGAGACGTGTCATAACGATTTAGCCCTATAATCGGGACTCATGTGGCTGTTTGAGAGATGAATTGTGGCGTTCCAATTGACTGAGTATGAATATTGTTTATGTCTGTGATATGAACTATACTGACATGCAGGAAGGATCTGAGACGAGGTAAGTCTCTGTGATTGTGTGGCTGTGTGGTTAGGATGCCCCTAGGTGTATTTCCTTCTTAGTCGGAGTTTAGGGGGTGAACTTGCTGAGACATTGTCTCACCCCGTCGTGGGCTCAATCTTTTCAGGTTCTTAGATGGCGGTTCCTCTAGAACGTTTTGGATAACCGTGGGCTATTACTGAGCAAGGTATAGACGTCCTTGTCCCTGGTAGTCATTGGGTCTATGAGTTGGTCGTGACCACCGTCTAGGTTGATGAGGGCCTACTTGAGAGGGTACCTAATCGATTCAGGGCATGGTTCTGCTATGGACTCAATGGATACAGAGTGGGTCCCCTCCAGAGTTTTGAGATCCCTGCTGTGGTTGTCGATGCCGCTTTTGGCGAGGGTGCAGTTGACCCTCCAGATGGTGCTGTGGAGGACTCGGTGCCCCCGGAGCCTATGGAGTCTGAAGGATCGGTGAACGTGTTCGACTAGTAGGTCGTAGGACAGTTCCTTTTTGAAAACTGATCTTTTTGTAGACCTTTGTATATAAACTTAGCTTGTTTATAAAGGTGTTTGGTTTGATGTGATTGTTCTGCTTTCCAATCCCATGTTGTTTGTTGTCAGGGGTTTTTAATTCGCTTCCGCATGTGTAATAAAATGAATGGGTTTGCGACGTGTCCTAGGACGTCGCAATTTTATTGACCACCGAGAGATGTGCGTGCACTCGGAACTCCGGGGCGTGACATATTGTCTATTTCTCTCAGAGATTTAAGTATTTTGAAGTCAATCGGTCTACTTGTGTTGTCATCTTGCAGAGGCGGCAGTTTTGCTCAATGTGATTTTGGCCATATCTCACTATGTTTTCGTGAAAGGAGACCACACCAACTTTGAGATTGAGCCGTCTTTCGGAGTGGAAGCTTCAAAGCTCTATCCCGATGTCAAATACATGACCGAGAATCGGTACCTTGATCAATTTGTCTGATAGCCGAAACTGATTGTATTCGGTAGGTTTCTCACATCAATTTGAATCATGAATAATATAGGATTTTGCTAGTTAGGATCCTTGTGTGAAATGTCGCTCCCGCCGATCATCTTATGGCGTGTACAACCTCCAAATATGAGGACATACTATGAACATTCGATGTGTGTGCATTTATGCAGTGCTTAGATAAGTTACTCCTATTTTGGAGTTTGATATGGTTTTATGTCCAAGCTATGGTAAGCTAAAAGTTAGACGCAGGTTTCTCTAATTTTGTATGTTATAAGTGGTCCATCCTCGGTGTGGGTAATGAATTGGAGCTACGAAGTCGAGCCTTGCCCCAAGCATGTGAGGTCGACCCTTGGTGAGGGCATCAAGGCCTTCACCGAGGCCTAGCAATTGACGGAAGAAGAAGAGGAAACAAGTACGTAAGAAATGAAAAGAAACCGAAAAGAAAAAGAAGGGTAAAAAAGAGACCGAAAAGAATACTTTTTTTTTTTTTTTTTTTAAATTTCAAAATTTTTTCATGTGAGCATTGGTTGTGTTACGTTAGAAGGCCAACAACGCTGATTGTATCTAAAAAGCATTGACACTCTATAGGACGTATTCGACACTCCAACACATGTTTAATATACTTTGATATGTTCCAACACGTGGTCAACAGGTATTGAAAAATCCAACTCATGATCAACTCTCCCGACACGCGAAATCGGTGTTACACTTTGACACCTTTCGATATGCGGTCAACATATATCGAAAAATCTGACACGTGGTTAACTCTTCTAACACGGTCTGACATGCGAGTTCAGAATTCTAACATGTGATTTCGATACACATAGGTCAATTTTAAAAATTTTCAATAGATGACGAGTCAAAATATAAATATGTACAAAAATAAATAGTAATAAAAATAATAAAAAGGAGAAAAGGAGAAAACCTAATCTCCTCTTCTCTTTTGACTTTCACTTCCTATAATTCACAATTTTTAGTGTAAATTCATTCTAGTCTTTTTTATTTTTATTTATTTATTTGTGAAATAGAAATGATAATTTATCATGTATATATAAAAATATATATTGTGGCATCCCAAATATTTGAGACAAGCCCTAAGATGTATTAAGGCCTATAACTAGGTAATGAAATTACCTATGGTTTATGCTTTAGCTATTAACCTTTCCCTAAAACTAAGTGTTATACGCTTGTGTTCTTGAGTTTTTAAGTTAGTACTATAGGTTATTTTAATAAGAAAAATTTATTCTTGGCTATGCTTCTCATAGATTTGATCCCTATAGATTAAATGTTACAAGTTTTTGACCTTGTGAAATTAGAAATTGGAATCAACTAAGAGAGGGAATTTAGTGAAATTTGCTAAAAAGTAAAAAGATAAAAAGGTTAATTTTTTGGATTGGACTTTAGGCCAAAGGATAAAGGGCCTAAAGTGGGCCAATTTGGCCAGGCCCATGAGGCCCATAATGGGCCATTCGACCGAGCAAAAGGGGGAGGGGATTCGGATGCATGCCTCCCCCATGTGTCCTTTTGTTAAGGCCATTTGGCACCCATGCAATTAGTCAATTAAGTAATGATTAGGGGAAGGAAAAGCAAAAAGGAAAAAGTAACCGGTTTAGGGGGAGGGGGTTTGTCGTGCAAAGAGAGAAGGAGAAAGGGAGAGAGACTTTGAGAGGAAGAGAAGAACCGAGAGAGGAGGAAGGAGCCACTCGCCACCCGCCGTCCGTCCGATCGTCCGCCCTTTCGCCGTCCGTGTGCCGTTGTTGGTCTGTTCTTTTGAGGCAAGTTGGGATCCTTTGATGCTCTTGCATTTGTGTTTTGGAGTGGTGTTAGATTTGGGGTGTTTAGAGTCTAAGGAACCGAAGCTAGAAGGGGTGGCTTTTGAAGATGTGTTCTGTTTTTCGAGTATACCTCTTGACCCCGAACATTGTAGAGGCTTGCATGTGTGTTTTGAGTTGGATTCTTGCTTCGACTCCTTCACGAAAGTTGTAGATAACATCTTAAACTATAACATACTCAAATTTCATGAGTTTTGATGGCCATTTGCATACTAAAACGACCGTGATATGAAAACTGTGCAAGTGTGTGTTTCGGACATGAGAATCTTGACATGCATGACCTATAACTTTCTGTACAAGCTTCATTTGAAGAAATGTTCTTCATGAAACATCTTCATCTATGTGTTAAATATAACATACTCAAAGTTCATGAGTTTTGATGGCCATTTTCATACTAAACCGACCGTGATATGAAAACTGTGCAAGTGTGTTTCGGACATGAGAATCTTGACATGCATGACCTATAACTTTTTGTACAAGTTTCATTTGAAGAAATGTTCTTCATGAAACATCTTTATCTATGTGTTAAATATAACATACTCAAATTTCATGAGTTTTGATGGCCATTTGCATACTAAACCGACTATGATATGAAAACTGTGCAAGGTGTGTGTTTCGGACATGGAAGTGTTGACATGCATGACCTATAACTTTCTGTGCAAATTTCTTTTGGAGAAATTTCCTTCATGTAATGTCTTTATCCATGTCTTAACTACAACATAGTTAAAGTTCATGATTTTTAAAGGTCATTTGCCTATTTAATTGACTGTGATTTGAAAACCGTGCAAACTGTGTGTTTCGGGCTTAATGATGTAGGAATGCATGACCTATATCTATTCTATGAAAATTTCTTTTGGAGAAATTTCCTTCATGTGATATCTTTATCTATGTCTTAACTACAACATAATTAAATTTCATGATTTTTAAAGGTCATTTGCCTATTTAATTGACTGTGATATGAAAACTGTGCAAGCTGTACATTTTCGAAATTTATGATATTGGAACGTATGGCTAGGGGTGAGCACGGTTCCCGGGTAGAACCGGGAACCGGAGAACCGAACCGGAGGGTCCGGTTTGGTTCCCGGTTCTAAAGAGAGAGGTTCCGGTTCTCGGTTCCTTTTTCTTGAGAACCGGCGGTTCCGGTTCCGGTTCCGGTTCCAAGTCGGTTGGAACCGGAACCGAGATTCCCTCTCTCCAAAACCCTAACCTTTTCTTCAATGTTCGTTCTTCACTTTCCCATTTCTTTCCATTTCCTCTTTGCAACACTCCACGTTCCTGACGACGATCCAACGCTGCTCGTCACCCTCGATGCCGCCATCACGACCCACGAGGTCGCCGTCGACGCCATCGCTGCTCCGTTTGACAACGCCGCCGGCTTTTGCCGTTGCTGTTGCCGCCTCCCAACGACAAGCTGTTGCGAGCCGCCGCCAAACGCTGCTGTTGTTCCACCGTTGCTGTTTGGCCATCGACGACGCCACTGCTGTTCAGACTTCAACGACGAGTTGCCGCATCTCGGCCTCCCGATGACGAGCTGCTGCTATTCACGCTGCAACTAGGACAGAAGCAATTGCCGCCTCGACATAGGACAAAAGCAGCTGCCGCCTCGACGTCCTTGTTGCCGATCCTTGCCGAATCCAGCATTGCCCGAGTCGCGCCCAACGTTGCTCGAGGTCGCCAAACGTTGCTTCAACCCAGAACTAAACCCCAAGCTCACCAAACGTCGGTTCTGTTTGCTGTCACCGACTCACCGCCAGTGGTCGTGACTCAGCTCAACTGCGAGATCTAGTCCATGTAATTGCTAGCTGAATGTGAGTCGATTCCAAATTCCTGCCTTAATGAACATTACTTCTTGTAATTGCTGGTTCTTCAACGACCTTTTTGTTATTTTACTAGGATATGGTGATAGAGTGGTAGGCGAGCCTTGTAATGTTTACCATCAACGACAGACGGAAGATAAAAGGAAGTATGGTGTGAAGGAGGCGCTTCAGTTGCCGTTGAGTAGCTCTTTTGTTGGAAGGATCGAAAATATTGGGTAGATCCTCTAGCCTAACATTTTTGATGCGTGTGCTTTCTGGAATGTTGTTTCCATTCTTTGCGCATCGATTTGGTAGGTCATATTTTGTTTCTATGGACTGTCTTGGGTTGCCTCTTCAGGATTCCTTGATTTTCTTTATATGTGAGTGTACAAGCTAGCCATTTTTTCATTTACACTTAGCCAAAAGGATTGGCAATCTCTTGATTATAAAACAGGACAATGTCATGTTTAGGATGTTCCGTGAACCCATGAGCTTGGAATTGTTGTGTTTGTTTGTGGGATTAGTTTCGTGTTGTTTGTGCGTGCGCCTGGATGTTGGCATTTGGGTTCCATTTTTTCCTTTCAGTTTGGTCAATTCTTGTTTTGCTGTGTTTAGTTTACTAATTGTGACATGGAAATTCTTCTGCTCATTATTGCTTCTTGCTCGATTAGTCTGGTTGAGTTCCAAAGTTTCTTCTTTGCAATAAAAATTAGGCCCAAGAACCGAGCGTGTTCACATAGTAATGAATTCAGTGAGATGGTTATATCTGGCAAGAATTGTTCTGTCTCTACATTATGTTCTTTTTGTTCTCGAAAGTTCACAGATCAACCATTTGATGCTGACCACTTGGTTGCTCAAATCAACCCCTTTTTTGTGTTCTGTTTGATTATGTCAGGTTCTGATCTAATGCTATTGCAATAGGACTATAAAGCCCTGGTTGTGAATCGTTCTTGTGTTGGCAGTGACCTCTCTGCAATAATGATATGATGTAGAGTTTAGTTATTCTTACCATGTGAATCGTTCAGGGTTATTGGGTGATTTTTGTTGATATTCCACTTGTTTGGAACCATCATGAATGAATTTAGGCATTTGAAAAGTTCTTGAATGCTATCAACATTCATCATGTAAGTACTCCGCTGGAATTGGAATTACTTTATCTATCTGTTTGGCATTTGTTTACATTGTTGGTGACACTCTAGTGTGAAGTAACCATACCCCTTGATTCATTCTGCAATGCTGTATGTGTATCTGAAAGTGTATTTCTTCATCTATTTTGTGTCGGTTATTGACTGACAAGAATTCCTTTACTTTGTTGATAGTTTTGTTCATTTTGTATTCTCTTTGATGAAAGACAAGCTTGTTTATTATTATTGCGTTCATTTTCGTTTTTTTAAAACTAAAAATGAAATAAAAAATAATAAAAGAACCTGTTGGACCCTAGAACCGACCCTGGAACCTGTAACAGGGTAGGTTCCAGGTTCCAGGTTCCGACGGGTAGGTTCCAGGTTCCAAAAAATGAGGAACCTGTACCCGAGGGTAGGTTCCAGGTTCCAGGCGGAACCTGTAAGGAACCTGGAACCGCTCACCCCTACGTATGGCCACTTCTATGCTGTGATGTGTGGTCCGTATGAATTGTTATGTGAATTATGAGACTTTGGATGTTTATTCATATAATGGTGTAATGGCTTTCATGCATTTCATATGTCATTCAAGAAAATGATAAATTTTCCATGATCTCAAAGAAAGATTTTATTTAATCAAAGGACAATTTCTTTAATGCATACTGATGATTTCAAAAGAACAATTTAAATCAATTGCATTGGAAATTTCAAGTGTGAAATTGGAAAAGAAAGGTATGAGAATATGAATGACCGTCGGAGGTGTGAGCCGACGATGCCCCGGGAGTGTCGGGATGCCCGGAGGTGTGAGCCAGATGCCCGGAGGTGTGTGCCGGATGTCCTCGGGAGTTTCGAGATGCCCGGAGGTGTGTGCCGGATGCTCGGAGGTGTGTGCCGGAGGTTCCTCGCGATGCCAGGTTGGGTGCGAGCGATAAATTTTGGGATACAAACATTGGTCCCTGGGAAGAAAAATTGATGAGATCCTTGTGAAAGATAAGAATTGAAAGTGAATCATGTGCATGGGTGTATGCATATGGCATATTGCATGTAAGTAGATGCATGTATGTGAGATATGATGACATGTGCATGATATCAAGGTAAGTTATGTATGTATACTTAAATGACATGCTATGGATCTCATGGTGGTGTATGCTTGATAGCATGGATGATGAGTGCATGGATGTATGTGCACCTATGGTATGATGGCACATGTGATATGATAATGAAGAATGCATGAATGCATGATGAGGATGATGACTATAAGATGATGCATGTATGTGAGATATGATGACATGTGCATGATATCAAGTTAAATTAAGTATGTATACTTAAATGACATGCTATGCTATGATTGTATTGTATGATGCTTTGAGTGGTCATTGGACCTTTACTTGTTGAGTGGTTGTAATCACCCCTTCGGGGACCAACATTTCAGATTAGAAAAAGATGCCTCTCTCTCCTGTTTCACGGGGCACGTTTTATGGCATTCCATCGGACGTGGAGGTGGAATGTATGGAGCACATCTGCGTCACTATCCCTGGACTGGTGTTCCTGAGAGTTCGGGTGCTGGTCATGTACGATGTGGGCCTGGTTGGGGGCCCCGTCATCCAGGAGTTTCTGTCCGTCCACGTTCGGCGTGACGGGCAAATGCTGGGGATGCTGCCACTGCCACCACCCGATGCACCTGACTGGGTGTGATGGCTCGTGAGCGAGAGAGAGAGAGGGACGACACTTTTTGGAGATAGAGCCGACACTTAGATGGAAGGTTTTTCATGTTTTATTATAGGGGGTCGATGATCTCATTAGAGATATAACCGAGTATAGTGAAAAGTCTCGGTTTTCCCTTTTTGGCTATACCGACCCAAGATGTCCATCCTAAAATGTAAATAAAAGTGGTTCGGCCTTATGTTTTTCTTTCACTGTGTAGTTGGTGTGCATTGTGCTATCGCTAAGGAAGTGGATAGATGGTGAGACTCGCCTCTAATTTCCGCTATGAGCTGCGCAAATCCCTATGTTTGTTTAAAATATATATATATATACCTATAAATCTCGGCCTTTATTTACGACTCCCCTTTTTACTAACGTCAAAGAATTAGTAATTGCTTCTGAAAAAAAATGCTTAGTATCTGTGGCGACCCTATCGGGTTTGGGGGTGCCACATATATTTAATATACGATGTGTCCTAATGTGTTCGATTTCTTTTCTTTTCTTAGATAGACGTGTCGGCATATCGTGTCGGCATATCGTGTCGTGTCGTTTTGCGTGTTGCGTATAGGTATCGGTACTACTTAGGATTGTATCGCAAGGTAAATCATTAAAAAATTTATAACTAAATTGATCAAATCAAAATATTTAAAATTGAATTGGTATACATGTCAAAGGTCTAACAACTTTTTACTAATCATTCCCTATTTCGACACTCGCGTGGTTGCTTTTTTCTCCCATAGAGGTTATGAATAACAAATATAGTAATCTTATGTTGGCCAATTAAAGAACGGTAATCATTCCATATTTCGACACTTGCGTTGTTGCTTTTTTCTCCCATAGAGGTTATCAATAAGAAATATAGTAATCTTATGTTGGCCAATTATAGAACGGTAATCTTGTGTCAACCCTCCTAGGAAAAAGAATTTACCGAACCTAACAATACCACAGCGGCTATGAAGCTGTCTAATATCATGCTACCATATAAATGTAGAGTAGCTCATTGCCCATTTCATATCATTTTCTTATCATTTTTCATATGATAAAAGTCAACGTAAAAAGGTAGTTTCAATTATGATTACGTAAATTTATAGCAATATCAAAATTAAATTTTCTTGTTTTTTGCTAAGTTAAAATCTATCTTACTTCACAATAATGTAGTTTATCACTGAAATCAGACAAAATCTTATCTTCTGTCTATTTTCCCACTTTCCATGTGCCATTTTTCCAATGAAGGATTTATCTCAACAAGAAAAATAATTTCAATGAAAAGATGATTACGTCCTCCCGGAATCATCCAACGACTCTCTATCCTATCACGAAGACAAGAACCGACACCTTTTAGCCCGCCGGCTTTTAGCCCGCCTCCTTTTAGCTCTCTCTCTCTATATATATACACACACATACACACTACACACATCCAATTATAACAGAGTCACTTCAGAGACCGATCAAGATCGCCAGGAAGAACGACGCCTCCGCTGTGAAAACACCCTCTGAGATGGCCGAGAAGAGCAGAGTCCTGGTGATCGGAGGCACTGGATGCATCGGAAAGTTCATCGTGGAAGCAAGTGCTAAGTTCGGTCACCCTACCTTCGCTCTCGTGAGGGAGTCCACTCTCTCCAACCCAGCCAAGGCCAACATCGCTGAAGGTTTCAAGAGCTTAGGCGTCAATTTAGTTTACGTGAGTAGTTCTTCCGATGCAATCCTGTTCGTTTCTCGCATTTGGTGCTCCTTTGGAAATAGAAGCGTCCCCTACCATTAATCTCATCCATCGTTTCGAGAAATGTCTTTAACCGTAGAATCAGAGTCGCCTTTTATCTCAATCTTTCACAAGATTGAGTAGATATTTGGTGTTTCTCTTTCCCTCCTCCAGTAATTTGTCCCTGTATTATTGGTCATTTTTCACATTGACTCACGAATCACCTCAGCTTCGCATTCTGATACGAAGTACGAATAGAATACATTTTTAAACAAATCTTACGAAAACTTCCATATTTTACGTACTGCCTAAATGAACTTGTATATAAAAGTGAATGTGACTGACCTTTTATTCAGATGTCACCGCAAATCCCTTGCTATAACCTTTCAAAAGATCGGTAGGCAATGTATGGACGATAATTCTGTGGATGCTTTATTTCTTATAATACTTTTTCTCATCTAGTGAAGGTATTGAAGTCTTATCTGCATCGGACTTCATATCTATCCTTTTTCATAGACTTCCTACTGGCCAAGATAGGATTGATTGATGATCGGCGACTTTATTGATTGTTTGTCCATGCTCTTGGTTATTTGATTCTCAGGGAGACATATATGATCAAGAGAGTCTATTGACTGCGATTAAGCAGGTTGATGTGGTAATCTCTGCTGTGGGGCAAACACAGGTAGAGATCCAAGATAGGATTGTTGCAGCCATCAAAGCAGCCGGGAATATCAAGGTCGTGCTTTTTATAATAATTTCATCCAAGTTACCATTGCTCGTTTGACATTTGACTGATGATATAGGTTGGTCCAAGCTTAACTCATCTCTTCTGGTATTAGTGCATCATGTTCTCTTTGTGAGCTCCACTTTGATGAAATGGGATGCATTCACTTACTTAACTGTAGACTTCACTTCTTTCTTTTTTAAACGGTCATGACTTTCTGTAGAAGTCGTCAGTGAAATTTGAGGCTAACTATTTCAAATCCAAGTGCCAGACAATGCTGGATTCATTGTGGTTGGGTTTCCTCTAGGTCAATGAAAAAAGTAAAAGGTTTCAAGCACTCGATACGGATTATGGTCATGTACCCTATTCTTTGATCAATCATGGGAAACATGAACTACCTTTTCCTTCAAAAGGTTTTTTCCGGTAAAATTAATATTATAGCAAATAAGTTTTCAAAACCCAACTGGTGGATAATTTAGCAGTTGTTGCCTAGGGGGTTGATGGCCGGTAAAGAGTGGAGCTTAGCATGCTCACAAAAGGCAATGTACTCACCTGATATTTTATTTCTTGTGAAAAGTGTACAAGCAAGCAGCATCTTTGCATATTTTATACTTGCTAGAGTTATCTGGCTATTGCCCTAACAATTAAATCTTCAGTTTTCTTTTCTTCCACTTTTCTAACAGCACTTAATTGCTAGTCTTGATTCACTTATAATCATCTTTACTATATTACAGTCCGTTTGGAAAAAAAAAAGTGAAATTCAGTCTTATGTAAGTTTGTTTTCTTTGTTTGCTCTGTTATAGTCACCTGTTGAAGAAAAAAGTGAAACATAGTCTCATATGAGTTTGGTTTCCTTTCTTTGCCAGAACTCATGTAAGTTTGTTGGATGAGGGAATTTGCTCTAGTTTTTGGTTGCTTTCTAATAAAAATGTATCTCCTGATTCAATTAATTTTCTTTTTAGAGATTCTTGCCTTCAGAGTTTGGAAATGATGGGGATCGTGTCCATGCTGTGGAGCCAGCAAAAACTGTATATGCTATCAAGGCCAAGATCCGCCTCCTTGTTGAGGTTGAGGGAATCCCTTATACATATGTGGCGGTGACTACCTTAGGACATTGTCACAGCCCGGGGCTACAGCTCCCCCTAGAGATAAAGTTGTCATCTTAGGGGATGGAAATGCAAAAGGTAAGAAGCAATTTGTCGAAATGTGCATTTTAATTAGTTAAGATGTTTTGGTACGTTAATCACGATTTAATTACGGTAGTGATCAGTGTGAGGGGCAGTTCTTGAAGCTTGAGAATTCCAGGGCAACGTCCTGTTTTGGAGATGTTGGGACTCTTACATCCATTAGTCTCCACCTTCAGAGACTAATAGATTATATGAGTGTGTTTTGGTTAATTTTGTCATAATACCACTTAGTGGGCAGATCGTGAATGTTCTCTTTATGTATTTGGTCGAGAAAAGAACATATGGATGCATCTGTCTGCTGATTGGATGATGAATCTGTTTACCGAGAGAATTCTTCTTCAATTCGAGCCAAAAGTAACCCTACGAAGATCAATGGCTCTGTGATTTATTTATTAGCCAAATTCTAAAACTCTCCACCTCAATATGCAGCGGTGTTTAACAAGGAGGATGACATTGGCACCTATACCATTAAAGCTGTGGATGATCCAAGGACCTTGAACAAAATTCTGTACATCAGACCTCCTGCCCTTGATCATATGTCTCCTGAGAATCAAATAACCAAGAGTATGCACGAATGATCAATGAAGTCGGCAATCACTGGCAAGATTTGTCTACACAGCAAAGCGCAGCTACGTAGCTATAGCGGTCTCAGAAACAGCTAAAGCATATCAAAGTTTCCCATAAGATTTTGTCTGAAAATGTGCACGTTTGTATCATCATGCGAAGCTGAGATCTCGTCAGGCATTTGAAAAAGGAGAGGGACGTGATTTCTGATTTCATCCACGCACAAAGACAAAATATTGGAGAAGAGAAAGAGCAACGCCATATCGTAACGTGACTCCATCAACTCGATCAAGAGAGATAAATATAAAAATCAACTCCGATCCTACTGATAAAAACATTTCTCAGAATGGCGAACGAACACAACCGCACGGGTATAACTACTCACCTGGAATATATTGACACCTAAGCTCTTGAAACCTTCCACGATGCCAGCCTTGGCAGGGTTGGAGAGAGCGGACTCCCTCACGAGAGTGAAGGTAGGGTGAGCGGACTTAGCACTCGCTTCCACAATGAACTTTCCGATGTATCCAGTGCCTCCAATCACCAGCTCTTTTCGGCCATCTCGAAGGGTTCTTTCATGGTGGAGGCATGGTTTTTCCCGGTGAACTTGCTCGGTGTCGTGCTGCAACTGCTGTTGCCTATTGGTGTGCATCGAGATGAATCATCATTTTATTTTGCGATTAAGCAGGTCGATATGATAATCTCTGCTGTGGGCCGAGCGCAAGTAAAGGACCAAGACAGGATTGTTGCTGCCATTAAAGCAGCTGGGAATATCAAGGTCGTGCTGTGCCTAGTAATTTCAATTTCAAATACTATTGTTCGTTCAGCATTTGACTGATGATAAAGGTTGGCGTTAGCTTGATTCTTGCCTCACTGATTTAGGTGCATCGGGATCTCCTTGTGAGCTCCGCTTTGATGAAATGAGATGGATGGACTTATCTATCTGTAGACTTCACTTCTTTCTTTTTGAAATGGTCACAACTTTGGGTAAAAAGTTTTGAGTGCTCAATTTTGATTTTGGACAATTTGCCCAGCACTTTGGTCATGAATTCGTGGGAAACACAAACTAGTTAGTCCTTTAAATGGTCTTTTCAGTAGTATCATCATTGTTGTGAATATGTTACCCAATCCCACTTGCTGGGATAGTATTTAGTAGTTGTCGTTGCTTTGGGTGGTTGACGGTCGATAATGAATGGAACAAAGCATGCTCATAAAAGGCATTGGACTTACTTGATATCTTGTGAAAGTGTCCAAGCAAGCAGAATGTCTGCCTATTTAAGACTTGACAGAGTTATCTGGCTGCTGCCCCGTTTCTTCTAATTTTTCTAATAGCACTTGAGGTCGAATTTGCTGAATTGCTGAATAAATTGATTCACTTATAATCACATTTTACTCTGCTATAGTAACATAATGAAACAACTAGAAATTCAGTCTCATATAAGTTCGTCATCCTTTGTTTTTGCCAAAACTCATATAAGTTTTTTGGTTTAGGGAAATATGCTCTAAATTTTTGTTGCATTCTAATAAAGATGTTTCCTCTGATTTCATTATGTTTCTTTTTAGAGATTCTTGCCTACAGAGTTTGGAAATGACGTAGATTGTGTCCATGCTCTGGAGTAAGCGAAAGCTCTTCTTGCCATCAAGGCTAAGATCCGCTGCCTTGTTGAAGCCGAGAGAATCCCTTATAGCTATGTATGTTGTAAATGTTTTGCAGGTTATGTCCTTCCAACATTGGCACAGCTCAGGGCTACAGCTCCCCCTAGAGATAAAGTTGTCATCTTAGGAGATGGAAATGTGAAAGGTAAGAAGCAATCTGTCAAAATGCTTCGCATTTTAAGCCGTTGAGATTTTTCTGTACATCTTTCACGATTCAATTACGATAGCAATCAAAGTGAGGCGCAGCTCTTGGAGCTTGAGAGTTCCAGGCAACTTCCTTGTATGGAGATGTAGGGCCTTTTGCATCCATTAGGTCTTCAATTTGGGGAACAATAGATGATATGAATGTCATGTGGGTTACCTTGGCGCAATACCACCTGGTCAGCATATAAAGGCCTTGTTTGAATTGTGAAATTGGGTCGAAAGAAATGCGTCTGCGTCGAGCCGCTTTAGGGGTTCAAAGTGGCTTCTCAAGGCCACTCCAAACGCACCCAAAGAAGGTTATCTTGATGTATGTGGTTGAGAAAAGAACATATGGATGCCATATGGATGCCGTTGTTTGATGAATCTGTTTATCGAGAGAATTCTTTACTAAGTACGAGGGGAAAGTAACTCTAGGCAGATCGATTGCTCTGTGATTTATTTATTAGCCGATTTCTAAAACTTTCTCCTGTCAATATATAGCGGTGAATAATGAGGAGGATGACATTGGCACTTATACCATCAAAGCCATGGATGATCCAAGGACTTTGAACACAATTCTGTACATCGACCTCCCGCCAACGCCTACTCGTGAATGATTTCGTGTCTTTGTGGGAGAGAAAGATCGGCAAGACCCGGGAGCGCGTTTATGTTCCAGAGGGAGCAAGTTCTGAAGAACATTCAAGGTTAAGGATGCATTTTCTATTAGATTTAAGCATGTGAAATTATCTCTATCTCAAGCTTCGACTGGTCGGCGTTCCCACTCAATCACATGTTGGCCATATACCATTCAATTTTCATGAAAGGAGACCAAACCAGCTTTGAGATTGAGCCGTCGTTCAGTGTGGAAGCTTCGGAACTCTACCCCGATGTCAAATGTGCAACCGTGGATTAGTACCTTGACCAGTTTGTCTGATTGTCAAAACCGATCGTGCTCGGTAAATTTCTCACATCAGCTTGAATAGTAAATAATATGGGATGCTGCTTCTTAGGATCCTAGTGTGAAATGTGGCTCCCGCTGTTCATCTCATGGCATGGACAAACCTCCAAGTCCGAGTACATACTAAGCACAAATGTCAATAATAGATGTTGCTGTACACGGTGCTCTAGTCATCCTTTTTGCATGCTAGCACTATGTTTTCATCAGCATCAATTGCGTGCGCTTGTTTTGCATGCTTGTACCACATCTTTGCTTGGAACTCAAATTTTTAATATTCAAATTTGTTGCACTTAGAACACTTTGTTAGAGAAAACTCCTTAGCTATTTTGAAGCTGACAAAATATTTCCAAAAATCTAGTCTGCAGATTTGCAGACTCAAGTATTATAGTCTGAAGAACTCCAGACTCTACCATCAAAGTTTGAAGACGGTTAGACTTTAATCTCAAAGTCTACCTTCACTGACAGTTTTCCAGACGAAGAATGAAGATTTACTTAGATACGGGATTATCTTCAAGGATTAAATTCGTATGGTTTTTCAAAGATCTTATAGCTGGATATAGCATCTACATGATTGATTATTCTTATTGGAATCTACTCCGATTTGAATATCTTTTGAAATGTGAAGTATACTTGGAAGGTTCTACTTATGAAAACCAAGATTCTGATTGTATGCGCGAGTAGGATTGATGGGCTTTTATCTCATTCCTAAAATAAACTCGAGATCTCTTTAATTGATTCTGTCCAACGAGTAGATTGGAAGAATTCCTTTGAAAAAGTGCCAACGGTTATGATAGCATGAAGGAATATTTAAGGTGAACTCTCCAGGTGTTCGAGTGTGTGCGTAAAAGAAAAATTTCAAAATCTGAAGCTTCCCAGTTCTTTGCTATTTCATCTATCGAGCCTAACTTGTACTCAAAAGAGAGAGCAAACACTTGAAGCTTCCCAGTTCTTTGCTATTTCATTTGTCGAGCCTAACTTGTACTCTAAAGAGAGAGCAAACACTTGTGAAACCTTGGAAGAGTAGTAAAGTTTCTACGTTGTGAAGTCAAGGACGTGAGACTGTAAAATCTCTTTTGATACTTAGTGAAATCCAGCCAAGTAGGCTATTAATGCGGGAGAGTGAACGTAGGCTTAATCTAAGCCGAACCACTATAAACTTTGAGTTCTTATTTTCTTCCCTGAACTCTTTTATTTATTTGTAAATTTATTTATTTGCTAAACTTGCTTTGGTTCATTACTTTATAGATTCTAGTCCAAAAGAAAAAAAGTAGTTATAAACGTTTCCGCAAAAATCTATTTCAACACCTATTCACCCTCCTCTAGGTTTTGGTACTAGCCCCTTTCACACTTGAGTTTTGATTTGTCATGTTTTATATATTTTTCACTTGAATTTGAATTTTCACCTCTATCTCAAGAACCTCCGACAACCTCTTCCCTCCTCAACTTAATCGACTAACTTGACTACACAAAGCTTGCTCGGGATTTAAATCAATGGACTTTTAATTCATTCTTTGCTCACGCAAGTACAATGAACCCATCAATCACTCCAAAGATTGTCACATCCCGCCCTTATTTGATATAAATCATGGATTTTCAATTCTCCTACCATTTTCTGATTACGAAATGACTAAGCTCTTTTATCTTTTATATATATATATATATATATATTTTATTTATTTATCTTTTACACGCTCTTTCTAAAAAGAAAGCTGATCAATTTCTTATTTACTGTCATCACATGCAAGTAAATGGGACTTGAACATCGAATTTAGTGGTTGTTTATCAAAATAACAATATTTCTTGAAACAAATACGCTCAAAATATTTTTTTCTGGTTTATTTTTTATATGCAGTTCCTTTTACCATATTTGGATTGATTAAAAAAATATTACAAAAAAAGTCGAAAGAGATGTGATAAAAGATTGATATCAGACGTAAACAAAAGAAAAATCAACTTAAAATCGAATACCATAAGTTGATGAAATGAATATTGTTTCATATACGTGATTATCTGAATTACATTCAATATTTGTTGTAGGTTGATTTTTTTTTCCTCCCTTTTAAATTACAGTGGACGATTTTTATATTTTAAGGGAATCCCACATGGTGAGTAACCATGGGCTTATCTTCTCAAATTCCCTTACCAAATCTCCTATAGGAATTTCATAAAGTTTATGGCTTGTATATTTTACATTTTATTATCTAAAGTTTTAGAAACGACAAAAATATATTTTCCATATTAAATGGAAATATCATAAGTGATGTATACACACGCACACACACTTGAACAAAGTAATCACTAATCAGAATAAGAAGAGAAGCTAAATTAATTTACTAATTAATTAAGTATACTACATATCTGGGCCATCAGGTGGCCACACAATTGGGGTCGGGCACTGGAGCTTCTTCAGCAACAGGCTCTACAACTTCACCGGCAAAGGCGAAAGGCCAAGACCCTTCCCTGAACCCGACCTATGCCTCTCAACTGAAGGCCCAGGGCAAGACGCTCTCCGATACCACCACCACCGTCGCGATGAACCCGGAAGCCCCCTCGCCTTCGACAACCACTACTACACGGCATTGAACCAAAAGCAGGGCCTCTTCCAGTCCGACGCCGCGCTCCTGACCAACAAGGAGTCAAGGAAGATCGTGAACGAGTTGCTGGACCAGGACAGGTTCTTCACCAAGTTTGGCCGGTCGATGAAGCGGCTGGGCACGGTCCAAGTGCTCACGGGAGCGACGGCGAGATCCGGGAGAAATGTAATGTGATTAATTAGGTGTGAAGCTTTATTAGTTTCTTTATGGGTTATGTATGTGTTCTGAGAGCATATGGTTAATAAGAAGTAGGTGGAGAATCATTTGCCTATGGCAATAGTTTTTTTTTTTTTTTTTTTTTTTTTTGCAAGATTTATATTTGGAGGGTGTGATCGAATATTTGTTGAACGAGAGTTCAACTATGGTCCTTTTCTTATTTTGGCCAATCTTTCCTGTCTTACGTCAGCCAATCTTTTCTGCTTAAAAATTTAAGTTAGGTTTGGTGCAAATAATTCTGTAGAACTTACTTTAAATCAAAAGCAAAAAAATAAAAATAAAAATCAGACGTATCTCATATAGATAGTGCTCCTATAAAAGAACTCACCCCGCCCAAAAAATAAAATGTAAAATACACATTACTTGCTTGCTTTATGTCAATCAAATTTTTATAATTATGTAAATCTAATATATAGATGTAATGTTATACAAATTTTTATGTGAGAAGTAACAAGCTAAAGCTCTTAGAGGCAATATGGCTCCACATGATGTTAGGTTAATTTCACAATTAATTAGGCCAATTGCAGGATGCCTAATTAGACATGTATTATATAAATTCAGAGTGTTTTCTTCCTAAATTTCTAAGAAGAAAATTAGTTTTTAATATTTTTAATTGAATTTTGAATAAGGACATTAAGCAAAAGTGTTTTTTCAAAAGATGACCCAAAATAAATCTTATTTCAAATAAGAGCTCAAAGTGACAAATTAATCTCATCAAAAAAACTTTTTCTATTTGTTTTGGTTCTCATTCACTTTCTTTCTTTTCTTTTCTCTCTTTTCTTTTATGTTATCTTTTCTCTCATTTTCATTTTCCTTTTCCTTCCATCCCAATCCTCACCTTCGAGCCCTCCCTCTCCGCCCTGGACGACATCCTATGCGCTCTCCTCAGCCTCGTCCGCGGTTTCATCCACAAGTTCGACGCACTCATTACTCGCTTTTGTCATCATGTCCGCCTCAACAAAGCCCCAAACATTGTCGAGATGATGGCGATTAGCGGCTTCGGCTTCAACGCCACAACGCTGAAATCCGACCGGCGAGGGTAGCCACCTTCGAGCCTTAGTCAACAAAGCCCCCCTCGACGCTCCTCTGAGCGGCAGCTTAGAAGAATAAAGCCAGCGCCTCAATGCCTCAATCTCGGCTCGTGGACCATTCCCAATTGTGGGATGTTTCCACGAGCTTTCCATGGGCAACTTGCAGATTTTAAAAGGCTAAAAAGGTGAATTGATACGTCTTTGAATAGGAAGATGGAATTTTCTTCACCTGCCACATGGAATTACTATCCCCAGGGAGTCAATTTCTAGAAGCCCTAGCATAACCCCACCAGAGTCGCTATCGCCATTATAAACCGATTTTTGCACCGCCAGTTTTTCAAACCAGCCATCTCAGTTTAGGTTACCCTTTAACCAATACGCTACTAGGATCTCCACAAGACTTGGAACAACACAAGTCAAACTCAAAACTCTCCAGACCGTCATCGGGCTTTGCTTGCTTTGTGATGTGATCTCACCTTGCTTGCATTTTAGCAGTTCGGGCCCCTATATAAAGGATGAAAACATGCATGAACATGTATGCCTTACTAGTTGAGAGAGAGAGAGAAAGATGAGTAATATGGGCTTACTGTCGGTAATCGCTATAGTTGTCTTCTTTGGGCACATAGGGGATTCAGAAGGAGGGGACTTGAGGAAGAATTTCTACAAGAGCGCATGTCCTCTCGCTGAGGAAATAGTGAAGAATGTCACGTGGAAGCATGTCGCTAGCAACTCAGCTTTGCCCGCCAAGTTCTTGAGAATGCATTTCCATGACTGCTTCGTTAGGGTACGTACGTCTGTATACACCATGTCATCCATGCATTCGAATAGATTAAACCCGACGCCACGCCTATGCTGGGACTCTCATTAGGCAATCAGCAATCTCTCCATCTAAAAAGAAGATGCTGATGACATTATACGCGCTTGACTTGCATGAGTAAAACTAATTATATGAGACTGTAGTATGATCCAGTGAAACTTACCGTCATCCAAGGATGCATGCGCGTGTGCACGGGCCGGTGAACTCAACCTTGTGCATGAATTACCTTCTTTTGATCTAGTGTCCTACACGGTCATCTAGAGCATATATATACGTGAGTCTTGTGCATGAAGTACTCAATTTTTGCGCGCACACATGCTATGTCTCGATTGTACTGAGAAGAAGAATCATTTCATTGTTTCGTGTGGTAAAAAATCGATGCTGACGTGCATGATTGTAGAAGGAGAGTTTCGTGTGGTAATATTTCATCGGTGTTTGATTGCATCGTTTCACGTGTGCAGGGTTGTGACGGCTCAATTTTGCTAGACTCGACGGCGAACAACGAGGCGGAGAAGGCGGCGGTTCCGAACCAATCGCTAACTGGGTTTGATGTGATAGACGAGATCAAGAAGAAGCTAGAGGAAACATGCCCCGGCGTCGTCTCTTGTTCCGACATCCTCGCTTTGGCTGCTAGAGACTCGGTCTCTTTCCAAGTAAGACTTTTCGGAGTGATGAAAATTCTTGAACAATTTATTGGTATTCTTTTGAGTTTGTTTCTAACACCTTTGAAAACTTCATGAGTTAGAACTTTAATAACCTTAGCAACAATCCTCACACGTGCTTTTGAAAAAAACTATTGTGGAAAAACCCTGTTGGACCATTTGATGGCGACACTAGACTATCAAGCAAAGGCTCATCTATCTTCCTTCGATACTATTTTCAACCCCACACATACAACAGTCCTAATCATATTCTGATTCGTGATCAACTCACAGATGATAAAATATATACGTTGGCCATAATCATTATCCAAAATTAGAGGATATCTTTTTCCTCAAAATTAAAAGTTTTCTCTTACTTCTGGCTGTTGAAAACTCTCACAAACAATGTGCAAATCACTCAAAACAAAGTCGATCCCCATATTGGTCGGCAGCTTCTATATAGTGGATACATATCATGATTTACATTGATTTGACATTTTAGTGGATCTCACATGATGGCACCAATTAATTGTAATTTGCAGTCCAAGAAGTCACTGTGGGAGGTGTTGACTGGAAGAAGAGATGGGAGGATCTCACGTGAATCGGAGGTGGTTTCCAATATCCCTTCTCCACTCTTCAATTTCACGTCTCTCAAGCAATCTTTTGCCACCAAGGGCCTCAATCTTCACGACCTTGTTGTCTTATCAGGTAAATTAAATATAAAAAAAATTCACATTTTATATGGTCAAAATTAGCCAAGTGCTCCTGGGTAGGTTGTCCTAATGTCTAGCGAGTCAATTTTCACTTTCAGGTCATTTATTTTTGCGTGTGTGAATATTTTCGTAAGAATGCACATGCATTGTACCGGATTATCTCTGAAAAATATTTGATGAAATACTCTTTTCTCGTTTCTGAAAAGGGAAACCAATTGATCAATGTGATGGGTAAAATGGCCCCACACAGTGAATTTATGCACTTTCAAGCGAATCTCATTTCCCAAAACAAAGAAATGTTGCAACTTGGACCCCACTTTCTATTTTCTACAGGATGGGCAACCAGAACACAATATCCGTGGACGAGCATTAGATTCGAAATTTCATATATATGTAGATTCTATATAGTTTTTGGTCTTACAATGAGAGAAACATAACTCGATGATATTATTCAAGCAAAAAAAAAAAACACTCCATGGAAAGTTCCATAGTAATTTTAGGTGGACATTGCAAAAAAGAATGATAATATCTATGAATTGATAAATGCGAAAAGTAAATATCCGGTCATGAAGGATATAAATCATGGATTCAATTCTCCTACCATTTTCTGATTACGAAACGACTAAGCTCTTTTTATCTATATAATATAATATAATATAATATAATATAAATTTTACTCACTCTTTCTAAAAAAGAAAGTTTATCAATTTCTTATTTACTGTCATCACATGCAAGTAAATGGGACTTGAACATCGAATTTAATGGTTGTTTATCAAAACAATATTTCTTGAAACAAATATGCCCAAAATATTTTTTTCTGGTTTGTTTTTTATATGCAGTTCCTTTTACCATATTTGGATTAATGAAAAAAATTATTACAAGAAAAGTCGAAGCAGATGTGGTAAAAGATCGATATTAGACGTAAACAAAAGAAAAATCAACTTAAAATGGAATATCATAAGTTGATGAAACTGTTGGGATCGTTCGGATCCCGAAAAACCGGATTCGGCACCTAAACCGAACCCCTAAATCATATGCGGAAGATAAGCCCGGGAATGTCACGTTTCACCGATCAAAAGCACACCACGGATTCGAGCGTACTTTGTTGGCCACAGATTAGACACCGACGCCGCAAAGAGGAAGAGAATTTTGGTCCCGTTCGATCCGATGTCGAAGATTCGCCGTTTTAGGGATGACGGAGTCGCTTCTTCGTCTTGGAGAGAAAGAGAGCTTCTTGGGAGAGAAATATGAACGTACTAAATGCGAAAAGGTACGTTCATTCTCTTTCTCATCCCTTTTATAGGTTCCCTTTTCCACGGGCCTAATTCCCGTGGGCCGGGCCCTTAGGCCCATCGTGGCCGGGCCGACTTAGGCCCATGAATAAATCCTTCATCTCCCACTCGCACATGGTGGTTCAAAAACCAGCATGGGCGGATAGGCCCAACTTAGGCCCATCAACTGAAAATCCTCTTTTCCTCTTTCAACATTCATACCGGTGAATAATCCGTGCGACCAAAGATACTTTGAGAGCTCGTTGCTATACATCTGTTAGGAATATATAACAGCTCATAATGGGCATCATTTTCCGAGTAAAAAATAGTATGCAGTACCCTAGATCGATCGATCACATTTATATCTCTCTTAATCTCATTTAAACAATGATATATTTATTGTATTCACAATTATGATTATCCCAAAGACAGTCATAATTGGTCGACCTGTGAATACAAAACCACAATGTGATTCTACAAATCCGATCTTCCTCTTTCCTTCAAACTCTCAATTTTAGTTCAACTTGCTTTTCTAGAAATGTCCCATTAGATCGAATCAACTCATGACTATTGGCAACATTTTAAGATAGCAAACACTAAATAGAAATCTTGAGAATAAGTAAGAGTCATGAGGGCACTTAAAATTGAGGAACTCTATTCCTCAAGAGTCTCACACGTCATAAAAGTTGAGATCAAACTTTTGCCACTCTTATAGGTCGTCTAATGCATACGTAGTATGAAATACGTATTACGGTATTAACTCATTTCCCATGGAGCGTATGTCTTCACCATCAATACCGTACAGATGATAGTTCAGACATACCCAATGTATAACCTGAGTTCACGTATTGACTCATTCATAAAATTCATCAGAACTCGCATCTGGCATCTTAGACAGATAAAGTAAAATGTGTGGGTTATTTTACTTTCGGACATTGTGTGTACTATGTCCTCATCTTAACACTCAGTTAAGGCGACATATGTATTTTAAGCTTGAGTTCTCGATTATCACTTAGATAATAAGCTTAAAAACAGTCTCATCTCTATCTATCACATAGTAAATAGAGGCGATTACCTGTGTGAGTGGGCTAATCTCTTATCTGTCCGACATACTTTCTCAACATAATATAATGCACTAAGCATTAAGATGCATAAAGATCAAACAAAGATACATAGGCATTAATAATGAAACAACACTAGTTCATACATGTGAACAACTCAGGGAAATTACAATCCAATACATCAGACTCTACGCAATCCTAGAGATTTCACATGACCACAAAACACATCTCTAGGTATTGGCTTTGTCATAGGATCTGCTACCATTCTATGCGTAGATATGTACCGCAAGTTCACATCCTTTCGTGCAACCATATCTTTTACAAAGTTATACTTGGTATCTATATGTTTGGTCTTGCCATGATATTTTGGATCTTTAGTGTACGCTATAACTGCTTGACTATCACAGTTAACCAATAACGGATGTGCAGCTTTCTCAATAACACCTAAATAATCCAAAAATCTCTTAAGCCAAACTCCTTCTTGTACAGCTGCTGATAAAGCCACGAACTCAGCTTCCATCGTGGATAAGGCTATACGCGTTTGCTTCTTACTGCTCCATGATATGGCGCCATTGTTCAGTAAGAAAGCAAAACCAGAGGTAGATTTCATTTCATCTAAATCTCCTCCCCAATCAGCATCAGAATAGCCTTCAAGTCGCAAATCCTTTCCTTGATAATTCAACTTGAAATCAGCAGTTCTCTTCAGATACCTTAGTATTCTCTTTACAGCTTTCCAATGTGCTGGACCTGGATTGGATTGGTATCTACTCACCATTCCAACTGCAAAACATATGTCGGGTCTTGTACACATCATAGCGTACATCAAGCTCCCAACTGCACTAGCATAAGAAACATGTTTCATCTGTTCCTTTTCTTGTGGAGTCCTCGGACACAGTCTATGGCTCAATCCTTCACCTTTCGCAATAGGAGTGTTTATGGGTTTACTATCTTGCATACGAAATCGTTCAAGAACTTTATTTATATATGTCTCTTGCGAAAGAGACAACGATCTCTTCGAACGATCTCTTGAAATCTTAACTCCAAGAATGTATGCAGCCTCACCCATATCCTTCATTTCAAAGTTGGAAGGTAACCAACTCTTGACAGTATGAACAAACTCCATATTGCTTCCGGCAATCAGTATATCATCAACATATAATGATATGATCACAAATTGATCCTTGGATCTTTTGATATATACACAATGATCCTCATCAATCATTGTAAAATCATATGCCATTATGGCATTATGAAAACGTATATACCATTGTCTCGATGATCGCTTAAGGCCGTATATCGACCTCAAAAGTCGACACACCTTTTCTTCTTGGCCTTTTACCATGAAACCAGTTGGTTGTTCCATGTATATTTCTTCCTCTAATTCTCCATTGAGGAAAGCAGTCTTTACATCCATCTGATGTAACTCAAGATCCATACTAAATACTATTGCCAGAATAATGCGAATCGAGGTAAATCTTACTACAAGAGAAAACGTATCTTCATAATCAATCCCTTCCTGTTGATTATACCCCTTCGCTACAAGGCGAGCCTTATGCCTTTCTATCGAGCCATCAGCCTTTCGCTTTACTTTGAGAACCCATTTGTTCCCAATAGCTCAAGCGTCCTTTTGGAAGATCAACCAGTTCCCGACTTGGTTTGATTTCATTGACTCCATTTCCTCTTCCATTGCATGAATCCATTTTTCCTTACTAGGGCAATTTAGAGCCTCATTAATATTTCTAGGCTCATCCTCATCTTGTGGAGCAACCATAAAAGTTTCCCCTTCAATGTCAAAACGTCGACGGGGAATACTTTGGCGACTTGTTCGCCGTATGGGAGTTTATGCTCTTTGCACATCATTCCCCATTATGCTCCCACTTTGGGATTAGATAATGATGTCGTCTCATCATGTGGTTGCAATTGAGAATGAGTCGAATTCAATTCATCACTTCTCATATTACTCCCACTTGGACGAACTCAACTAAGATCATTATCTTGATCCGAGGTTTCAAATAGGGTGTTGTCTTCCCCTATTTCGCCATTCTTAGGAAATTCATCCTCTAAGAATGTGACATCTCGTGATTCAAATTCAGTTATACTCCCACTTTCCTGCTCACCTATGAGCACATACCCTTTTGAGTGTTCGAGTATCTTATGAAAATACTCTTTTTGCCTCTGGGACCCAATTTCCCAAACTTGTGAGAGGATTCAAGTGTATAGGCAGCACAACCCCATGGCTTAAGAAAACTTAAGTCTGGTTTTCTACCTGTCCATAACTCATATGGAGTGGAAGCAATTGATTTGGAAGGCACACGGTTAAGTATATAGGCAAAGCAGATAACAACGCATCACTCCAAAAGGTGATAGGCAAGTTAGCATGCGCCATCATGGACCTAACCATTTCTAGTAGGGTTCTGTTTCTTTCTCTCTCGCAACACCATTTTGTTGAGGAGTATATGGAATAGATAATTGTCTTTCTATTCCTTTTTCATCACATAATTTTCTGAACTCATCGTATAAATATTCTCGTCCTCGATCGGATCTCAATGATTTTATTTTCTTGTCTAATTGATTCTCTACCAGGTTCATAAACCTTTTGAAACAACTTATTGCTTCAGATTTGTGAGAAATTAAATAGACATATCCGAATCGAGTATAATCATCTATAAAAGTGATGAAATAAACAGCCCCATGCCTTCCTCTCACATTCATTGGACCACGATATCGAATGGATTAAATGCAGAGGAAATTCAGCTCTTTTACCTTTTCCAAATGGTTTCCTTGTCGTTTTCCCTTCTAGACAATGCTTACAGATAGGCAAATCGATTTTTTCAATTTTACCCAACAAGCCCTCTTTGGCTAGTCTATTCATACGCTGCTGGCCAATGTGACCAAGTCTAGCATGCCATACATTCACATCCTTATCATATGTGTTAGGAGACGTGAGAAGGGAATAACAAACATTTGTATTAACATAATCAATATCTAATACAATGAAACCATCCAGAAAATATCCACAACCATAGTAATTTGTATTCAAAAATAAATCCACACCTCTATCATAGAAGTTCAAATTAAAACCTAATTTAACCAATACTAAAAACAGACACTAAATTCCGACGAATCTCCGGAGTATACAATACATCATGAAGGAACAAAGTGCGTCCACCACGCATAATCGTTGGCATGTGCCAATTCCTTTCACTTCAGCTCGAGTTGTTTCCCACATAGATCCACTTAGTTCCGCTTGGTATTCGTCGGAATTCCACGAAGGATCCTCTATCCTTCGCTACATGGTCTGTCGCTTCTGAATCCACAGTCCACAGAGGATTAGATTCAGTCATGAATACAGAACTTGACACATATGCAAAGTTCTGAAAAATACAATGGGTGCTTACCTTCTTTGGCTCACGACAGTCGCGAGCATAGTGACCCTTCTTGCCACAGTTGTAGCATTTCACCATTGTTAGCTTTTTCATGCGAGGACGCTTTCCTCTTTCATGTTGGTTAAACTTGGGTTTCTTCCCTGAAGGACCTGCTTCCTTGCATTTCCCTTTATCAAACCAGTTAGGGCGCTTGCGCTTGGAGCCCGAAGCTCCATTTGAGCTAGAACTAGCATGATAGAGTTCAGCTTCCGCTTAGCCGCTAACAAAGGTCGTCTTCCAGCTCAAGATGACGCAATGCATCCTCAAAGGTTTTGATATTCTCATTATGAGTCAGTGCACCTTCATATGCTCCCAACTCGAGGCAAGGAACGAATCACCGCTTGCACTTGCTGCTCATCCGTCGGGACATGGCCAGCATCTTTAAGCTCATTTATCATGTTTGACATCTTTCTAAGATGTTGCTTCATGGTCTCGACCATGAGGCTTCTTATAAGAGTCAAACCTAATAGTGAGCTGCCTAAGTCTCGGTCACCGAAGTATGACCAAATCTTGCCGCCAATGCTTCCCACATGTCTTTGGCATTTTCAAAACGCCTAAACTCTCGCATGACGTCATTTTCTATGCTGCTCGGCAAAGTGATGCGAGCAAGAGAGTTCTTTCTTTTCCATGCAGCAAATGCTTCTTTGTCTCTTTTATGCTGTGCAGTGCTTCCTTCTTCAAGTTCTACCATGGTCAGGATAAGAGTCTCAAGTGCTTCTTGCTCTTCCAAAGACATACTTGGATTTTCATTTGCCGATTTCATAGTTGTCACCATTGAGCTTTTCACCTTTGTTCAGCTCGGCAACTATGCTCTTTGTGGCTGAAGCCATTGATCTGAACACATCGGACATATATGCACGAGTTATTAATGCCTATCATTTATGCACCTATTTTGCACAAACCCATCATATTAAATAATAATTTTAAGTAAGGTTTCAGAATCAAAATGTCACTATGTTTCCAATCATCCTCCAAAAAATCCTAACTTAAAACTATCATTAATATGATTGTCATATGCAAAATCAATTCTATGAAGTTACATGAAACTTCTATTACTACTCACAGCAACCAGCAATTAACAGAAAATGACAGATAATTGACATACAATAATATGATAATACTTTCAGTTAATACAACAAACATATAGGTCGTTACAATAACAACAATCAGGTAGATAACATTACATAGGATGTTCACATAGCACACTCAACAAAAAAACAGCTAATACATTTTACAAATAACCTTCACACGAACCGGGAAAGATCCTATTTTGGTCAATTTCTTGACCTTTTCCCTTGCAACAATGCAAAGTAATATTCGTTTACAAAATCTATCACAATTTTCTTATATGAAGCAGCACCGTTGACATCCCATATGCGATTCAACACATCTTGCCATTCTGATGGAAGAGTGTTAATGAAAAATCGCACCATCTTTGACTGCGACGTGGGATGACCATTCCATATGACCTGTTGAATCTTCCCGTTGACTTCAAGAACATGATCAATTAAGTCACCTTTCTCCCATCGATAATCAGCCAACTCATTATCAACTTAGAAAGCTTTGCCTTTTGTTTATTGGTAATCACGCGAATAGGCGTACGTAATCGAAGGGGAGGCATTGTTCCTGCAACAAATGCAGAACAATATTGGATTACATATAATCCACATAGACATAATTGAAAAAAAAAAAAAAAAAAAAAAAAAACAAATTCCTTTTTTTTTTTTTGGGTCAACGGTCAACGGTCAACGGCGGTCAACGGTCAACGCTCGCGGTCGCGGTCAACGGTCCGGCGGTCGGCCGGGCCGGTCGCCGTCGGGCCGCTCGGACGAGCCGACCGCTCGTGCCCGCGCGTGCGCGGGCTGACGTCACGCGCAGTCGGCCCGCACGTGCCGCGCGTGCCGGCGGGTCGGGTCGAGTCGGGTCTCACCGGTGACCGTCCCGGCCAAACGAACCGATGCCGACGTCGGCTATGACGTCACCCCGGCGGTTACCGACCGTTGGGTGACGTCATGCTGACGTCACCACACGCGGTCCGTGGACCGGCGCGTGCCCGTTCGCCGGCCGGTGGTTCGCAGGCGCCGGTTCACCACCGGCGCGTGTCCCGCACACGCTGGACGAACCAGCACATCTGGGCGCATCGCGCCCACGCGCAGCGACTTCTGGCCGCGTGTGTGGGCGCGTGCGGCGTCCCCCGGCGGCGCACGACATCTCGCCGGACTCGTCTCGACGTCGCCTTCCTCCCTATGCCATCAGATTTTGGTTTCGACTTACGAAAAATCGAAAAAATATGCGAACAACTCTTGGGTGTCGGGATTCCTTGCCCCAATCCGTACGGCCGAAGTTCATTTGCGAAAAAATCAATCATAAAACATCATACAACATTATAAAACATCATACAAGTCGGGAAAACGCTAACACGGGCTCGATACCAATGTTGGGATCGTTCGGATCCCGAAAAACCGACCGGCACCTAAACCGAACCCCTAAATCATATGCGGAAGATAAGCCCGGAATGTCACGTTTCACCGATCAAAAGCACACCACGGATTCGAGCGTACCTTGTTGGCCACAGATTAGACACCGACGCCGCAAAGAGGAAGAGAATTTTGGTCCCGTTCGATCCGATGTCGAAGATTCGCCGTTTTAGGGATGACGGAGTCGCTTCTTCGTCTTGGAGAGAAAGAGAGCTTCTTGGGAGAGAAATATGAACGTACTAAATGCGAAAATGTACGTTCATTCTCTTTCTCATCCCTTTTATAGGTTCCCTTTTCCACGGGCCTAATTCCCATGGGCCGGGCCCTTAGGCCCATCGTGGCCGGGCCGACTTAGGCCCATGAATAAATCCTTCATTGAAACGAATATTGTTTCACATTCGTGATTTTCTGAATTGCATTCAATAATTGTTGTAGGTTTCATTTTTTTTCCGTCCCTTTTAACTTACATTGGCCAATTTTTATATTCCAAGGGAATCCCACATGGTGAGTAACAATGGGCTTATCTTCTCAAATTTCCCTTACCAAATCTCCTATAGGAATTTTATAAAGTCTATGGCTTGTGTAATTTACATTTTATTATCTAAAGTTTTAGAAACGACAAAAATATATTTTTAATACTAAATGGAAATATCATAAGTGGTATATATACACGCACATGAACAAAGTAATCACCAATCAGAATAAGAAGAGAAGTTAAATTAATTTACTAATTAATTAAGCATACTACATATCTGGGCCATCAGGTGGACACACAATTGGGGTCGGGCACTGCAACTTCTTCAGCAACAGGCTCTACAACTTCACCGGCAAAGGCGGCAAAGGCGACCAAGACCCTTCCCTGAACCCGACCTATGCCTCTCAACTGAAGGCCCAATGCAAGACGCTCTCCGATACCACCACCATCGTCGCGATGGACCCCGGAAGCCCCCTCGCCTTCGACAACCACTACTACACGGCGTTGAACCAAAAGCAGGGCCTCTTCCAGTCCGACGCCGCGCTCCTGACCAACAAGGAGTCAAGCAAGATCGTGAACGAGTTGCTGGACCAGGACAGCTTCTTCACCAAGTTTGGCCAGTCGATGAAGCGGATGGGCACGGTCTAAGTGCTCACCGGGAGCGACGGCGAGATCTGGAAGAAATGTAATGTGATTAATTATGTGTGAGGCTTTATAGTTTCTTTATGGGTTATGTATGTGTTCTGAGAGCATATGGTTAATAAGAAGTAGGTGGAAAATCATTTGCCTATGGTAATAGTTTTTTTTTTTTTTGCAAGATTTATATTTGGAGAGTGTGATCGAATATTTGTTGAACGAGAGTTCAACTACGGTCCTTTTTGTCTTATTTTGGCCAATCTTTTCTGTCTTATATCAGCCAATCTTTTCTGCTTAAAAATTTAGCTTAGGTTTGGTGCAAATAATTCTGCAGAACTTACTTTAAATCAAAAGCAAAAAATAAAAATAAAAATCAGACGTATCTCATATAGATAGTGTTCCTATAAAAGAACTCACCCCGCCCAAAAAATAAAATGTAAAACACACATTACTTGCTTGCTTTATGTCAATCAATTTTTTGTAATTATGTAAATCTAATATATAGATGTAATGTTATACACATTTTTATGTGAGAAGTAACAAGCTAAAGCTCTTAGAGGCAATATGGCTCCACACGATGTTAGGTTAATTTCACAATTAATTAGGCCAATCGAAGGATGCCTACCATAATCTACCATGTCGTAACAATCAATTAGAATAAAACACATTTGTTATCTAATAAATAATGCGGCACATGGAATGTCTTATCTCGTTAAATAATACATGTAGGTCACTTTAAGTGGGAAGTCATCCACTATTTGTAAAGTGTTTTGAGATAATATTCCGTTTGTAAAAATTCTCCAAACACAAGAATTATATGACTCATGAGAATAGTCGGGTTAGTAAGTGAAAAACTATCATACTTGCATTAGACATGTATCACATAAATATAGCATGTTTTCTTCTGAAATTTCTAGAAAGAAAACTAGTTTCCAAAATTTTTAAACAACAGAAAATTTTCTAATAAGGGCATGAAGCAAAAATGTTTTTTTTTTTTTTTTTTTCAAAAAACGACTCAAAGAAGACCTTATCTCAAATAAAAGCCTGAAGTGCCGAATTAATCTCAAATAAGGGCCTTGCTCCAACCAATTAGTTAAATCTTAACAAGGTCATGGGCAATTTTGTCGAAAGACTTTTTACCTTTTATTTGCTTTATCTTTCACTTACATTCTTTTCTTTTCTCTCATTTTCATTTTCCTTGTTCTTCCATCCTAATCCTCACCTTCGAGCCCTCCCCCTTGGCCCTGAACGACATCCTCTGCGCTCTCATCAGCCTCGACCGCGGCTTCACCCACAAGTTCAACGCATTCATTACTCGCTCTTGTCATCACGTCCGCCTCAACAAAGCCCTGCGCGTTGTCAAGATTATGGTGATTAGCAGCTTCAGCTTCAACGCCGAGACGCTGAAATTCTACCGGCGAGGCCAGCCACCTCTGAGCCTCAGTCAACAGAGCCCGCCTCGACGCTTCTCTAAGCGGCAGCTTAGAAGAGGAAAGCCAGCGCCTCAATGCCTCGATCTCAGTTCGTGGATAATTCCTAAACGTCGGATGTTACCATGAGCTTTTTATGGGCGACTTGCAGATTTTAAAAGGCTAAAAAGTTGAAATGATGCGTCTCTGAACAGGAAAATGTAGATTTCTTCACCTGCCATAAGGAATTACGATCCCGAGCATAATTCCACCAGAGTTGCTATCACCATTTTCAATTGATTCTGCACCGCCAGTTTTTCAAGCCAGCCATCTCAGTTTAGGTCACCCGTTAACCAATGCACTACTAGGATCAACACAAGAAGTCAACTCAAAGTTCTCTTGACCCAGTGAAATTCACCTTCATCCAAGGATGCATTCGCACGAGCACTGGTCGACGATCTTGCCTTGTGCATAAATTAGCAGCTTTTGAGCTAGCGTCCTACACGGTCATCTAGAGCATATACACTCGATTTTTTTGCATACACGAGTCTCATGCTATGTCTAGATTGCACTGAGAACGCACATTCATTAGAAGAATCATTTCATATTGCCACATGGTTGTAGAAAGAGAGTTTCGCATGGTAATGTTTCATCGGTGTTTGATCGGATCGCTTCATGTGTGTAGGGTTGCAATGGCTCGATTTTGCTAGATTTGACGGCAAACGACAAGGCGGAGAAGGCGGCAGTTCCAAACCAGTCGCTAATTGGGTTTGATGTAATAGACAAGATCAAGGAGAAGCTAGGGGAAACATGCCCCCTCGTCGTCTCTTGTGTTGACATCCGGGAAAATTGTCCAAATAGTCCTAAACCTATTGCACTTTTGCCAATTTAGTCATGAACCTTTCAATCTTACCGATTGAGTCCTAAACCTTTTGTCAATTTACCAATTGAGTCAATCCAGCTAATTTATGCCAGAAAATGTTTACGTGGATATACAGTCAACGCCGGCCGTAGGACTTTTCTTGTGTTGACATCCTCATTTTAGCTTCTCAAGACTCGGTCTCTATCCAAGTAAGACTTTTCGAGGCGATGAAAACTCTTGGACCACTCATTGGCATTCTTTTGAGCGTGTTTCAACACTTTTGAAAGCTTTTCTTCTCGAGTTAGTAGAACATTAGTAACCTCGTCGACACTCCTCGACATGTGCTCTTGAACAAAACTATTGTGGAAAAAAGCTTTTTTGGAGCATTCCATGGCGACACTAGACTATCAAGCAAAAATTCATCTGTCTTCTTTTGATACTATTTTCGACCACACAAATACATCAAATTCAACCCTATTTTGATTCGTGATCAATCCATGGACAATAAAAACTATATAGGCATCATAACTTATCGGGAAAAATACAAAAAAAAAAAATCATAAACCTATTACATTGGTGCAAATTCAATTGTAAACTTTTTAATTCAACCAATTTAATCTTAAACATTTCTACGTTAATACCAATTCAGTCCATCTAACGAATTTAGCCCGGAAATGACTAAAGTGGACGTGGACCTTAGTCGTCCTACGTGGCACCACCTACGCCGATGTAAATAATTTTCTTAATTTCTCTAAAATTTCATGGCAACACTAGATTATCAAGCCAAAGTTCATCTGACTTCTTTTAATACTATATTCAACCCCCACACATAAATCGACCTAACCATATTCCAATTCATGATCAGTCCATAGATAAAAAAAAATATATAGGCATCCTGACTTTATTATTATCCAAAAAGTATAACGACACGGTAGTAAGAAAATGTTAGATGAGGTCCATCGAATTGAGAAACAAAAGTGCCTCTTTTTCTTTTTGAAATTAGAAGATTTTTTTTCCCCAAGATTAAAGCTTTCTTTTGCTTCTGGCTGTTGAAAACTCCCACCAATGGTGTGCAAATCACTCGAAACAAAGTTGGTCCCGATACAGGTCGGCAGCTTCTATATTGTGGATTTATATCATGATTTGCATTAATCTGACAGTTTAGTGGATCTCACATTATTGCACCAATTCAGTCAGTGCGGGAGGTGTTGACTGGGAGAATAGACGGGAGAATTTCACGTGAATCAGAAGCACTTTCCAACATCCTTTCCCCGTTTGGTTAAAAAAAAAAAAACATCCTTTCCCCATTCTTCAATCTACACCTCTATCAAGCAATCCTTTGCCAACAAGAGCCTCACTCTTCACGACCTTGTTATCTTGTAAGGTAAATTAGGTTCCGTTCGTTTCACATAAAATGACTTCCAGGAAAACGTTTTTCGGTTCTCCAAATGTTCGTTTACGGAAAATGAACTAGTGAAGGAAAATATTTTCCATAATTGGAAAAAAAACAACATTTAAAAGTGAGGAAAATATTTTTCATTTTTCGAAAGTGGAAAATATTTTCCATAACTTCTTCCACTTTACTTCTTTTTACCAACATATTTTCATTTTATATTTATTCTTTCTTTTTCTTATTTTCTTTTTTAAGAAATCGTTTTTTAATTTTTTTTCCTTTTCTTTTTTTTTTCTTTCTTTCCTTTTCATCTTCTTCTTTGGCCTTGGCCGATCACTGGCCACCACGGCGGCGCGCTGGCGACCGGCCGCAAGCCGCCTTGTGCCTCGCTTGAGCCCGGTGAGCTCGGGTCTCATCGGCCTTGGGGTGGAAGCTTAGGCCTTGCCGATCCAACGAGCCGGCGGGGCTCGAGCGAGATCGGCGAGCCTCGAGCCGGCGGATCCGGCGACCGTGTCTTGGTTGGAGGCGGCCAGTGTCAAGCATGCGGCGGTGGAGGAAGGAGGAGGAAGAAGGAGGAAGGAAAAGAAAAAGGAAAAAATAATAAAAATTTCGATTTTTTTAAAATATAAATAATTAAAAATTTATTTTAAAAAAATATATAAAAAATAAAACTAGTTTTTTGGTCAATTAAAAATATTAAAATTTAATTTTTTGATCATTTTTCCTAAACAATTAAATTAGCTAATGAACGATGAAAAGTGTTTTCTCTCAAAGTTCAAGATTTTAACTGTACATTGGAAAATATAATATTTTTTCAAGAAAATAACTTCCTAAAATATATTTTCTAAAATATGATATTTTTCGTGAAACATTCGGAGCCTAAGATTATTAATGACTTTTTCCCTATGTGCAAATATTTCTTGGAAACATAAAAACACCTCGACATGAGATGGATTTTATCAATTGACCATTCTAAAATTCTCATTAACAAACCTTTCATTTGTAGAAAAGAATTACTTTCACTGCGGATGTTGAGAATATCATCACTGTAGAATCCTCTCTCTCTCTCTCTCTGCGCTGCAACTGCGAACAGTCAATCAGGTAAAGATGACGACTTTGCCCAGAAATCCAAAGATCTCTCCTTTCGATCTGGAGTTTTCTCGGTCTTGAATTCCCGGATCACGCATTCGTTGAAGAAGAATCTGCTTCACCCATCTTCTCTGCCGCAGGGAAGAACAAGAAGAAGGAAGAGAAGATAACCCGGGAGAATTCGATGTCGGCCGGGATGGCGACGTCGCTGGACGCCGGCGGGGCCCCGATCCCGACGTCGCCGGTGCTGACGGCGTCTTCGAAGCACATCGGGGCGAGCTGCCTGTCGGAGAACGTGGCCTTCCTCAAGTGCAAGCAGAAGGACCCCAACCCGGAGAAGTGCCTCGAGAAGGGCCAGCAAGTCACCCGCTGCGTGCTCCACCTGTGAGCGTGATTCTTTCTCTCTTGCGGCTTCCCGATTCGGTCGCGTGCGCCTTCGTTATGATTGCTGTTGTTGTTGTCGTTGTTGTTATTGCCGCATCGTTTGTTCGCTTATCTGAAATGCGAGGAAGTGGGGGCATTTCTTGCGTCGTTAGATTGGCATATGTGATTTGGGGAATGTTGCTGAGAAAACTCCAAAGAGTAGAGCGTGGGATTTTCTTAGTTGCTTGTGAATGTCTAGAAAATGGGCAATTGGAATCATTAGCAACTAAGGATAGTATTGGGAAAGGTTTTGGTATAAGGTAGTTTGCATACCGAGTTCGAAATGTAGTCATAATTGGTCTGGAAAGCACAGAACATGCTTTCGGGTATCTGATGTACATTCACATCTCGATTTCCGTTTGGCCAGTTTTTAGCTATGCCTGTTCATATGTGGTTAAGCATGTGATCTTTTGAATGGATTTTGATGTACAATTTAGTTTTCTTCACATCCACATTCCACGAAGTTTCTAACACAATTTTGTGAGAATAGGAACAAGAATTCCAACAGAATGCCCCTTGCTTGTGTGTTTTCTCAAGTTCATCTCCTCCCTATACAAGTTCGTAAGGGAGTCATTAATGGTCTGGAGAACACAGAACATGGTGTCGGGTATCTGACATGGGGTCGCTTCTCAATTCCCTTTTGGCCAGTTTTTAGTTATCCATGTTCATATGCGGTTAAGCATGCAATCTTTTGAATGGATTTTGATGGACAATTTAGTCTTCTTTACATCCACATTCCACTAAGAATTAAACAAAATTTTGTCAGGATAGGAACAAGAATTCCAAGGGAATGCCCCTTGCTTGTTTTTTTCTCAAATTCGTCTCTTCCGTAAAAGTAAAAGAGGGAGAGAAGGAAAGGTACATTTGGGGAAAAAGACTCATTTAGCTTTGCCACTTTAATGCAAGGAACATTCAAGTGGAATTGAGAAAAAAAACACAAGCAAGGGGCATTCCATTTTTCCATCAGAATCAAACATTAAGAATATTCTTCCATCAGAATCAAACGTTAAGAATATTCTTCTTTTGATTCAATTCCGTTCTCAACGCCGACCATCCCTTATTTCATTTGTTCATACACCACCGTATATAGTACTTCACAAGGAGCTCCTTTCACATCTGGCTGGGAGCTTCCTTCCTTAAACCTCTTCATCATTTTGGTTAAATCAAATGTAGTTGAGTAGTATCTTGGGTCTTAGTTCTGGATCCTAATTCCAAATCTCTTGGTAGAACAATTATTTCTGCTTTAAAGGTAGTCATGTAGGTCGGGCTTCTGTTTTGTGCAGCATTTAAGACTTAGTGCTTTAAAATCAGTAAGGTTGAGTTTTCTCTCCATAAAGATGTGTGCGGGATCTACGACTTTTGCTTGGATCAGTAGACTTTGCTTACACCATTTGATGAAAGGGATTTCATTCTAGATACTTGATGATCTTGATATACAGAGCACACGGCTTGGTGACTGACTTATGGGCTATGCACTTTCAATTTCAAGTGAGAGGAATGCAGTCTACTTCTTTTCATAGTTTTAGATGCAGACATACTTGTGAGCCTCTTAGTTGTTGCATTACTCTGTCTTCATTTTTTAGCTGCACAACCCTTACATTGGCAAATTCAAACTGGCTATAAGCTTTACCGTCAATGATTCATGACATTCGCCCACAGAAGTCTGATACAAATGGATTTTTTAGAAACTTAAATAGAGGTGCTGGAAAAATTTGGGACACCTCTTTCAACTGATAAAAGTAGCTGTTGCATTTTACTTACCACTTTCCGTTGCAGTATCTAAACCATGTATTTTTGGCTATGCAGACTGAAAGATCTTCACCAGAGGTGCACAAAAGAGATGGATGCTTATGTTGGTTGCATGTATTACCACACAAACGAGTTCGATTTATGCCGCAAAGAGCAACAAGCCTTTGAAAAGGCATGCCCATTGTAATTAAAAGGGGGTTAGTACCTCGAATCTCAACTCTTTAATAACTTAGAGCAGCTTCCAAGGTAGCAGATTCTGCTGTGGTTCAAACCCTCTTGAATGTTGTCAAGATGTTGCGCGTGAACAGCTCAAGTTAGTCTCTTTTTCGAAATGTCTGAGAGCAATAAGTCTACTCCTTTGCGCTTAACTACTGATGAACGCATTCCTTGTTGGAAGATTTTTTACCAATGCCACCTTCAGTTTCCATTAGATGTGGCAAAATGGTGACATTATCTAATTTTTATAAATCTAATTATTGTTTGAGTATTATAAAGTTTGAGCCGATTGAATATGTCAATATGAGTGTCTCCGGCACTATTCATCTTTTTTAACTTAGGGTGACGCAAGTTGTCCAATTTATTGGAAATTATTATCTAATAAATTAGGGAGAGAATTTCCAGAACTTGTCAAACTGATGATTTTCTTGGGATTTTGCCTCTATTTTGAAATGGCATAATGGCTCTGATGATGGTCCGATCATAAGTGAATTAGAAATAAATGGAGCTCTCCACTCATATGAGAACATTTCTTGCATTTTTTTAATCCCTTTCGACCTTTCCCTCCATTTCGAGTGTGGAAATAGTGTGGCCTGTTTTTGTGAATATTTATTTTATAATAGGGTGTTCCATGAGCTTTGAGTCTATTCATCCCTTTGAGTTATAAAAAGCTATACACTGCCTATGATTATAGACGTATCGAGTTTTCTAATAGATCTGCATCATTTTAGATTTGTGAAGATTTGTGAGGACGCGAGTCTACTATTTTTTATTTTATTTTATTTATAACGTTTTGTATTTATTTTTTAGAAAAAAATTCCAACTTCTTTTCAATTCTACCTTTTTTGTCATTTAATTTTGCAACAAGAACGTGGTGGCACTGCCACACTATTTTTTCATCCGTTGAACACATATTCACATTCACTCGCAGAGAAGCTGTGATTTGGAATTCACTATTAGAAAAAGATATGTACAGCAAATAGGATCCACACTACAATGTATTAGTCTCCATGATCAGCCTATGCTTCATGAGCCCACCAGCAACCATCAACAGAGTATTTACAATTCAGCATATCATCATTTTTAGCTAATTTCAGAGAGTCGAGTTTATCTGCCTTAGAGTACCGGAAGCCTACCAAGACCGAGACATTCGGGAATGGACTCAAAAGTGGATATCAGTTTAGATCTACTTAACCTATCCAACTGGTACGATGAATCATTCAAGTAGACAAAGACGATGTCAGTTAGATTCAAAGCCGTATTCAGACTAATACGGCTCAAGCATTTCACCAGACATTTAATGTGCATTCGATGAAATGGCACAGTCCAGCAACAAAAGAGTGAGAATCACGACCCAATCAGCACGAGATCATCAAGACCAAATCGCAGTTGTTAGTAATATAATCTTGGACGTGAACAATTTTCATTAGCAAACAACAAAGCTCTCGGTTTCTATTTCACACGTGCGACACTCAAAACAGAACAGAGAGTTTTTATCTCAACGAGGAGCGATCATCGGTCACGATCGGTTGTTCAACTAACCAGAGGGAGTTTTGGACGGCGTCGGTAGCGACGATCGAAGCTGGTGGATCCAACCGGGTTTTTTGGCTCCAATTCCTGTGCGTTTTGAGGTCGTGTGGCTCTCTCTCTCCCCATTTGCGCGACGATGTCGTCAATTCTCTCGCGAGAGCTCACAATCACCGCCTGCGTCCGGACGGCATCCGGTCGCCTCTTGCTCGCTCCTCACACACCTCCCACCATCTCCGCTTTTCCTCGGAGGATTTTCCAGTTTACTTGGTCGGCTCTGGGTTTTGATTGATCTCCAAGGAGAATCGAAGGCTTCCGTAAAAGAAGACGATCGACACCAGGTCTGGCTCATACCGTTTTAGAGACCAACGCTTCGAAGGCCAACTTGCATTTTGATTCGGTAAGTTACATCACATGGGGACATAGGTATTAATCAAACCGGGCGATTTTTCCAATTCAAAGACCGCTTGGCATATCTCCAAGTTCAATCTCGCCGTTCTAAGAACACACATAGAACTATAAATCAAACTTATATGAGTCGAGTACTCTCGATCTTTTTCATTTCTCCTGATAGTCACCGTAACTCAAATCCATAGCGAGAAGGAAGGGATTGCCCAGCCATCCTTTTTAAGAAATGAAGGACCAAGCCTTCACCCAAAATTAGTGATTTTTTAAAAATATTTATTCCACATGCCCCCACACACTATATATATATAGCATTTCAGTTTAGAATATTTCCGGATTAGAGAGGCTCAAAAATATCCAATGCTTGATTTAACTTTTTAAAATAGAATGCCATATAAGAATATCTATTTATATGCTTAAAATGCTATAAAAAAAAAAAAAAACAAACTAACTAACTAACTAACTAACAAACCATGTCACAGTGTAGCTTCTTCTCAGCAAATCATGTCATGCACTTTTTTAAAATATGGAAGCGGTGGAAATTACATACCTCGATAAATCGCTAATTTAAGTCACATAACTTTATCTCATATTTCCTCCGTCCTTGAACAGAGGCTGAATGCACTTGGGTTGAAAAGCTCGTTCAGACGACAATTATGTAAATGCCCTTCGAGACTTGATTTCAAGCGCATAGGCCCCAACATGCACCCCATGACCCAACATATATTTTACTGTTTCAATCATATGAAATAATCTTTTTTTTTTTTTTTGCGGAAATTAGTTAATTTTATTTTTCAAAAAACTGAAAAAATTAGATCTTTCCAATGTCATGTGCGCTAACGCTTTTTCTTCAATGATCGCACCGAACTTTTCAAAGGAATTAGAATTTCCCACAATTAATATTTATATTTGAACTCACGAGATCGACTTGAAATTTTTTGTACATCCTATAAACCATGTTCCATAATTTCACAATTCTCATAATTTCTAAGTAATAATAGAAATTTCTGTATTTCTAAAAATCATTAAAATTTCACATAACATAGTAGCCTTTGCATTGAGTTTAACGAAGAAAACGGTGTTGCAATAAGACTTCTAGATCGACTGGGCGAGCTGCCAAAAGGAACTGCAGTGGTAAAAGCCTAGATTACAAGAGGTGTTGGCTTCGGGCACTCAATTCTCACTCTACGGATAATTGAATCTAGTGGTTTTTGTAGGGAGAATTGTCCAAAAAGTCCTAAACCTTTTGCAGTTTTATCAATTGAGTCCTAAACCTTTCAATCTTGCCGATTGAGTCCTAAACCTTTTGTCAATTGGCCAATTGAGTCCATCCGGTCAATTTTGGCCGGAAAATGCTGATGTGGACGTCGGGCGGTGCCACGTAGGACGGTCGGAGCGACGTGGACAATTTTTAATAATATTTTAATATTTTTAAAATTTTTAATATTTTTTTTTTTTTTTTCCTTTTTTTTTTTTTTTTCCTTGGCCTTTTCCGGTGGCCGGCCATCGGCCACAGCGACGGCCGGCACCGGCCATAGCCCGCCGACACAGGAGGCTCGCCACGGGCGCGAGGCTTGGCGGGCGACGACGCCCCGGCGAGGCTCGGCGGGCGGCGCGCCGGCGCGAGGCCGCCCGGCCCCGCGAGGGCCGGCCTCACCGGCGGGGAGGGTGCCCTCGCCCAGCGAGCATCGACCTCGCCCAAATCCGGTGAAGGCCGGCCCTCGCTGGCCGGCCGGCGTCCGCCTCAGTAGCCGGCGGGCCGCCGCGCCCGCCCGGCCGGGCGAGGCCGACGCTCGCTGGGTGAGGGCGACCCCGGCGAGGGCTCCCTTGCCACATCCGGGCGAGGCCGGCCCTTGCCGGGCCACGGTGGCCTCGCCGTCGCCCGGCCGAGCCTCGCCCCGTGGCGGGCGAGGCCAACCGGCGGGCTATGGCTGGGCGGGCGTCGCACCGTGGGCCAAGGAAAATCCAAAAAGGCCGAAAAAACAGCCAAAAAAAAATCAAAAAAAAAATTAAAATTAAAATATTATTTAAAATTGTCCATGTCGCCTCCGGCCGTCCTACGTGACACCGCCGGCGTCCACGCGCATTTTCCGGCAAAATTAGCCGGATGGACTCAATTGGTAACCGACAAAAGGTTTAGGACTCAATTGGCAAGATTGAAAGGTTGAGGACTCAATTGACAAAACTGCAAAAGGTTTAGGACTTTTTGGACAATTCTCCCGGTTTTTGTATTGTTTTTTTTTTTTTTGGCCTGTAATACGCTAATCCTACTCTAACATTCACTCTCAGACTTTTGCCCTACCTCCTTGCAAGGCGTGGGAGTCGAAATCCACTCCTGAAATAAAATCGTCCCCACCCCTATTCCCCCCTGAAAAGATGGGGATTTGAACCCCCAACCTCCCCCTTCCAAAATTGTATTGTTGGAAAGACCTCATGTAACAATACAATTTTGTAAAAAGGATCAACCTTGAAAATAATCCAAATATTTTGTGTTTATACATGAAAGTTATACTTCTTTACCAGCCAGCAACCGCGACTTTGGAAGGGTGTAATTTCCGAACAAAACGTCGATAACACGCAATGCCTAATTCTAGGGATTCGAGGTCAAAGGAAATATCAGTTCAAGCCATGGACATCGCCAAGTTTTCCAGCAATAAAGGACACTCCCCGGCGAGCCTTGGGCCTCCATCGTCCCTGTCCTCTACCCTCTTGCCTCTCTCTTTAATTTTGGGTAATAATGGCAAATGCCAATCCTAGGAATATCAGAAGAGAAAACAAGCCAAGCTATGCAAAGACAAGTTCCATAATTACCTCCGAAAATCGTTTCTTGCCTTGTCAAATAATCCGAATGTTTCATCTTTTCCTTTTCATTTTTTCAATATTACGAAATTCCCTTTATTGTTTGGAATATAAAAATCTACCCATTTCATCATCATCGATATTTGCTAGACCTAAACCTTTGAGTGAATATGGATTCTTTGTGTTGCGATCTTTCTCAAGTCCCAAGTCACTTCTCTTTTGGTTCGATTTTATCGTGACACTTCATTATAAGGAGCGATGAGATGCATCATCACTTGTCTCATCAATCAACAACGCTAACCAGCTGTTGATCATAAACATTGTTTACATTGAATTATAGTAGCTTGAAGTGACTGGATTAGAATTTGGAACATATTTTTGCACCGTATGTGAATGGAAAATGGCGTGCACTCCTGCTTCAAGCAAGTGATGTAGTGAGTCGATAAGTTGCATCTCTGATTTTCACATGGCAAAACTCAAGTCGGAATGGCCCAACTTCGCAAAGAGTGTAAACACAAAATGAGAATAAAGTCACTTAAAAGCTTTGACATGTGGATATTGGGCTATATTCTTTTGGTGTTAGCCTTTGGCCCATATGTGTATGTTTTTAGTGTAGCATCGTCCTTCTATTGAAAGATGCCCGTGTCACTCCCTTATTCTTGTGTGGGGCCAACATGAAGAATGAGACTAATGGTCAAGACTTAGTTTTGGAGTATACAAAACTTATTACCAAGATTATGTATTATTCAATTGTTGAAGCCTATCTATTCATCTTTACAGTTTTTGTATCACCATACTGGAATTGACTATATGAAAGCTCACTTATTAATGAGGACCATTAACAAGTCAAAGATTTGACTATTAATTCCTAGATTTGATTATTAATTTCGAAAGTTTCCAAAGCGCATGGCCTCTCTCTAACGCCCAAAGGAGGAGAAAGAAAGACATGGCGTGCGAGAAAACCTAAAACAAAAAGAACAAAGTGATGGTTAATAATTAACCATGGTCGAGTTAAGTTACTTTTTGGTTGTCAGTCATGTGACAATTATTATGCTTCCTCTTCTGTCAACCCTTTGTCGTAGATGGTCGTACAGCTTCATAGACTTGGACCCCACTAGTTTAACCATAGTGAATAGCCATGGGACCCAATCCATTATACTCGTCCTATCTATCTTCTATAGGTTGTCCAATCTAGAGTCACCACGTAACAAGGGAATCACCAACACATCATCTTATCAGGTTGCGTTTTGAAAGAGAGAGAGAGACAGAAGGAAACAAGGAAAAGGATAAAAGAAGACACATCAAATTGTAGGATTGCCCCAGTGGCCACCCTTCCACCATGGAAGGGGAGGTGGGAGGTTCGAATTCCCACATTCTCGGGGGGTTGGGGTGGGGACGATTTAGTTTCGGGGTGGGTTTGGACTCCCACGCTGCAAAGAAGGCGGAGCGAAAATCGAGAGTGAGAGTTAGAGTAGAAATAGAATAGGACTGACAAAAAAAAAAATTGTAGGACAGTGATATCGCCTGTGGTGAATTTAAACCTCCGACCTCTCACTAACCTCAGCAAGATATCTAAAGGGCTATGTTATTATATATATAAATATATATATATATAAATCTTGATTTATAGTTTATGCATAATTTTTTTCAATTTTTTTAACATTTATATAACATTTTAAAATTTATTTTTTGCATTTTAAAAAGCATAAACAAACTAGTCCTAAGAAAACTCAATTAACTCTCATTATCATAATTACCTTTTTTCATTTTTTTTTATTGTATGTCATTTGTGAAACCAAAACTATGTATGTATATACATATCTATCCATGGTGGGAAAGGTAGAATGCAGTTAAATGGCTATGTCACATTATCACAAAACTCCATTCTTTCACCTTTCTTAAATTAATTAAACATATTACTTTACAATAAAGTAGCAAAAAAAAAAAAAAAACTCAATCATCTCATTTGATCTAGAAAAAAAGTCATTAAAAACCCCCCAATTATGCGCACTATATCACATTTATTCTAACCAAATTGACTGAAATTTTTTTGAATATCCCAAGAACCATGTTTCACGATGAACACAATTTTCATAGTTTTTGAGTATTAATAGAAATTTCCATATTTTCAAAAATCATGAAAATTTCACATAACATAATAGCCTTTGCATTGAGTTTAACGGAGGAAATGATGTTGTATTAAGAATTTTGGATGGACCAGGTAAGCTGCCAAAAGGAGTTGTGCTCGTAAAACCCAGATTACAAGAGGTGTCGGCTCCGTGCACTCAATTCTCACTCTATGGATAATTGAATCTAGTGGTTTTATGTCGTCGGAAAGACCTCATGTGATACTACAATTTCCTAACAAGGATTGGCCTCGGAAGTAATCCAAATTGATTGTGTTCATGTATGAAAGTTACTCTTTTTTCTTGCAACCGGTACTTTGGAAGGGTGTAATTTCCAAAAAAAATATCAAAATCACGCGATGCCAAATCCCAGGGGTTTGAGGTCAAAGGCTACTTTAGTTCAAGCCACAAATGTCGCTACTTTGAATGAGTGCAAATAATTTGTTTCATGTCTTTCTTGAGTCTCAAGTCACTTCTCTTCCAATGTGATTTTGTCATTACATATTCACAAAGGAGTGATGAGATGCATCACCACTTATCTCTTCAATCAACAACACCAACCGACTGTTTGTAAGTTATGTTTACCTTGGCTTGGAGCAACTTGGAATGACCTGATTCGAACTTGGAACATATTTTCATAGCATATATGCATGGAAAATGCCACGTACTCCTGCTTCAAGCAAGTGATTGTCTAATTTCGCAAAGAATTGTAGAAACAAAATGATGCATATCTATAACAATAAATTCACTTAAAAGCTTTGATGTGCGGATTATTGGGCTATATTCTATTGGTATTAGCTTTTGGCCCATACATGCATGTTTTTGGTATGGTTGGTTTGTGGCGAGATTAGTTTGAGGCTTCGTACTTCTCTTTAAAATGGTCGTGCCACTCCCATTTTCTTGTGCGGAAATTAGGATGTGCCAATTACGCTATGTGATAAAGGGGAAGGATTGACACTAAAAATGAGATTGACTGTTATGATTTAGTCTTGAATTACCCAAAATGATTTTCCGAGACAATATTTTCTTCGGTTCGTGAAGCTCATTTATGGTCTCCCTATCCAAAAAAAAGGAGAGGAGGAGAAAGAAAGATGACCACAGAGGAGAGGAGGAGTAAAGACGTGGTGCAAAAAAACAAAAACAAAAGAACACAATGATGGTTAATATTAACTATGGTTGAGTTAAGTTGCTTTATAGATGGCCATGTCGGTCATGTGGTAATTATTACGCTGCCTCTAGGCTCCCGTCAACCTTATGGTAGTACGGCTTCACATTAACCCCAGTAGTTACTAGTTAGGCCTTAGTGAATACTCGTGGGACCCAACTCCACCCTACTCATCCTATTTCTTTTTATTACATGTTGTCCAATCCACAATTGCCACGTACCCATGGAATCACCAACTTGTTACCTTACCTTTTTATGGTTGCCTTGGAAAAAGGAGAAAGTAAGGAAAAAAAAGGACGAGAAAAAGCGGGCACATCAAATCAAATGACAATAATACCGTGAATTTCGAATTTTGAGCTCTCATGAACCTCGGCGTAATACACACATATATATAATCTTTGCCTTGATCAAGCTTTCACACTTTTTTTGGCTTGAAACCTGTTAAATTTTCACAACCGTTAAATCTTGATATGTAATTTAGGCATAATGTTTTCAAAATCTGTTAATATTTAAATAAAAAATTCTAACTTTTGCATTTTAAAAAGCATAAACAAACAAGTCCTAAGAAATTTTGAGGGCCGCATGGAAACATTAAGGTTACTTGATTTTTCTGTTCTTTTACTCCAAATAATAGAAAAATAACAGAAAATCACTTAGTAATGTTAATTAATTTTTCTACTTTCTGGAATAGAAAAGTGATTGGGAAATAGATTTGGAATATAAATAAAAAGTAAAAAAAAATAACTTATTGTTCTCGAGAACGATTTTTAGAAATAAGTCATTTTTTATTTTTATTTTTATTTTCTTCTTTTTCCTTGCCATGGCCACCGCCCTTGGATCCGTCTGCCACCATTGGCAATTAGCGGCAAAGATCAGCAGCAAGAAAAAAAAGCACAAAAATACAAAAAATTTGTGGATTGTGCCAAACGCATTCCTATTCTTTTTCTATTTCGAAAATAAAAATTTATGTATATATTTTTATTTGAATAATATTTCGAATTTTAACAGAAAAGTAGATAATTTTTTTTTGAGTTTTAAGAAACATAAATAAATGAATGCTAAGAAAATTCAGCTATTACGTGTCATTTGTGAAACCAAAACTATGTATATATGTTTATAACTATCGATTATAGGAAAGTTAGGTAGAGTGCAGTTCAATGGTTGAGTATCACAAAACTCCACTCTTTCACCTTTCTTAGATTAATTAGACATATTACTTTACAATAAAGTAAAATAAAACTCAACCACCTTGTTTGATATGATAAAAAAAAGTCATTAAAAACTCCAAATTTTATCCTCTATGATATTTACTTTGCACATTTTTGTGATACTAAAAATCTTAAATTTGTACCTATATGATGATTCCTACAATGAGCATCATTAAAAATGTAGCTTCGCAGATGACGAAAGCCAAATGTGGTTGGCACCAAATGTATGAGTGAAATAAAAACGACGTTTTGATTGGAAAATTTTTTAACGAAATGTTGACAAAGAGTAAATATATCATATGTGTATAAGGTTAGGGTTCTTAATGTCACAAAAATAAGTTTGGAATAAATGTGTTGCGGTGAATATAATTGGGAGTTTTTTATGTGATAAAAAAAATTTTGAGGCAAAAATAATCACTTGTATTGCTTACAAAAATGAAAGAATGAAAATATTTTCAACGTTTATGAAAAAAGTTTAGACAATAAATTAATTAAAATATTTTTCATTGACTAATTATTTCAAGCGATAGAAGCAATTATTTATTAATAAATGAAAACCTTAATATAGTATTTTTAAACAATATATGAACATGAACTTGCCGTACACGTATGAATGAGTCCTAATCTTTCTTGTGTACACACACGAGGAGCACTGATGAAGTGGGATGGTTTTGCTATTCTTTCTTGTGTACACACACGAGGAGCACTGATGAAGTGGGATGGTTTTGCTATTAGTATTTATAATTTAAGTACTTTCTATTAATTATTATTATCATGCACTTATATTATCTCGGGTTCATACTCTCAAAAATCCTAACAAAAATAACATGGAAGGGGGAGGTGAGGGGTTAAATCCCCACCTTCTCGTGAGGGATGGGGTGGGGACGCGTAAGTTTGACAAAAGTTCAAATTAGGAATAGAGTATGACGAAAAAAAAAAAAATACTCTCAAAAATCCTAAATTAGTACACATGTGACAAATTTACTCAAAACTAATTTTTTGACAACGAAAAATTCCAAACTAGTACACCTATGACAAATTCACCCAAAATGACTGCAAAAAACCTTAAATTAGTACACTTATGACAAATTTACTCTAAAATAATTTGTTTGACCGCAAAAAACTCTAAATTGATATATTTGAACAAATATGCCCTCAATTAAATTGGATTAATACCATACAAATCGTAAAAATGGTACAACTACGACAAATAGAGAATAAAATCACAAGCAGGTATACTAGCTAATTGTCATGTGTTATCTTATTCAGCAAATTGACGACAAAATTTAACGGAAAATACAAGAGGGAAAATTTGTCACAAGTGTATCAGTTTGTAGTAAATTTATCAAAGTATATCAATTTGGAATTTTTGATAGTCAAAAAATTAATTGAAGATATATTTATCATAAATTTTTTAATTTGAGGTCTTTCAGATATTAACCCACTCGTCTTTTTAAGTTCTACGCAACCAATGAGGCGATCAGCCATTAATAATGATAATTAATAAGTCAACATTTGATTATTAATTTCTAGAGCCTTAAAGGCGCATGATCTCCCTATCAAGAAAATGCAGGGGGCGAAAGAAGACAAACGTCGCTTGGAACCTAAAGTGATGGTTAATAGTTAACCATGGTCGAGTTATGTTGCTTTTAGACCATGTCAGTCTCTTGGCAATTATTACGCTTCCATCTTCTATCAATCACATGGCAGTATGTCTATGATGTTGATATTAGTACGTGTTCATACACATGAACCCTATAGTCTTGAGTCCCACATCCACCATACTCGTCCTATCTCAATATGTTATACATAGAAGTGGTAAAATGGGTCATAAATCCATATCATGACCCATTTTTAGTTAAATTGGTCTTATATGGATAAAGTGAAAATTAAATATGGGTCAAAAATGGATCTGAGAAAGTAAAGCACAAAAAGAAATGAGTTTGAATGGGTTATTAGGAAACCCACTTTGAACTCATGGCATTCCCTCTTTAATTTTATAAAAACATATTTTTTTTTTATATTTATAAAAATCGAAATTATAATTATTTTTCATATTTCAATTTTCTTTTCTTTTCTTTTCTTTTTATTTTTCTTCCTTCCTTAGCCGGCGGCCGGCGACAAACCAGGCAAGGCTCGAGGTCGCCGGCACGCGAGCTCGAGGTCGCCAAAGACTGGCAAGGCTCGAGCCTCACCGGATCTGGCGAGACTCAAGCTCGCCAACGTCGGGTAGGGCCTCGACCTTGCCAAATCGGTGAGATCGAGCCCGCTCGACGCCAGCAAGCTTGAGTCTTCCCAATCCGATGAGGCTCGACCTCGCCAACAACTAGCGAGGCTCAAGCCTTGCCGGATCTGGCGAGACTCAAGCTCGCCAGCGTCGGGTGGGGCCTCAGCCTCATTAGATCGGTGAGATTGAGCCCTGCCCGACGCCGGCGAGCTCGAGTCTCGCTAGATCTGATAGGTTTGGCCTCATCGACGACTAGCGAGGCTCGAGCCTAGCCGGATCCGGCGAGACTCGAGCTCGCGAGCATTAGGCAAGGCCTCGGCCTCGTCAGATCGACTAGATCAAGCCTCGCTTGACACCGATAAAACCTTAGCCTCGCTGGATTTGGCGAGACTCGAGCTCGCCGGCGTCAGGCGGGGCCTCGACCTCACCAGATCGATGAGATCGAGCCTCGGCCTCGCCGACGACTAGCGAGACTCGAGCCTTTCCCGACATCAACAAGCTCGATCTCGCTTGTGGCTGGTCGATGGCCGTCATCGTGGCGGCGGCTGAAGAAGAAGAAAAAAAGAAAAGTGAAAAGAAAACATAATATTAAAAATTAAAAATTATATTTAAAAAAATAAAAATTCGATTATTTTAAAAAAATTTTAAAAAGAATTATAAAAATTTTCCATTAAATTTTTATTGCATAAAAATTATTTAAAAAATGAATATTGCATAAAAATGTTTTAACAATACTTTTTTTTTTATAAAAAAAAATCATAAAAATGAGCTTTTTTAAGTTTAGTTAAAAAAATTTAATGTTACGATTTTTAGTTATTCAATGGTATGTTCACTTCAAATAAGAAAAGCATGTGGATGGTCTAATTCTTTATAAATATTTCAATTTAGAGATTTTTTTAACTTTTTTAATTTTATTTCTTATTTTTAATTTAATTTGAAGTTTTAATCCAATTAGCATATAGTAGATGTGGGTTTTCGTAGAATATTAATAGGTTTTAGCAATACGGATCGGGTCGAGTATGGGTTGGGTATGGGTCGGGTCAGATATGGGTCACTTGATTTACATTACATAAATATTAGGGGTGTGCAAAATATTCGGGAACCGCCTGAACCGCCCAGAACCGGACTTGAACTGCTCGGAACCGGCAGTTCTTGAGGAAACCGGTCCGGTTCCTGGTTCCAATTTATGGGAACCGGTGGGTACCAGTCCGGTTCCGGTTCCATGGGTGGATCCGCCCGCCCGCCCACCCTGGATCGGACCGATTAATATTTAATATTAAAAAAAATACTAAAACAAACCTTAGCGAAATCGGACCATTTTCCCTCTTTTCCCTTCTTTTCTTCTTTTCTTCTTTTCCCCTCACGTGGGCTGGGCCCAATCCATTTTTCATCTTTTCCACAGTCCGGCCCTCTCCTCTTCTTCTTCCTCCTTCCTTCCTCGTGCTAGATAGTGGACACCACGCTCGGTGAAGACTAAAGGCACACAGGACGACCTAGGGCAAAGAGAGAGGAGGGTAGACCGGCAACGAAGGGGACGCCTCGCAGGAGCCATCAATGCCGCCGAACGGAGCAGTGCAAGATCCGATGAGAAACTTGGACGGAGGGGACGTCTTGGTGGACGCCTTCGATGCCGAGTAGGCCTACGCGGAGAAGACAGGCTGAGACACCGGTTCGGCCAAGAGGGAGGCCAATCGGCGTGCCCAGGACCGGCAGCGGAAATGCCCCTATCGACCAAACCCTCCAGCCTATAAATAGGGCCTCTTGGAGCTCGATGAAGGGGGGTCGAGTAGAGATGATGTGAGAGAGAGAAAGAGAGATCTGTGAGATGTTGAAAAGAGAGGGGGAGATCGAGTGAGATCTGAGAGCTGCAAGTAAGGGTAGAGTGTGAGGGAGAGAGCCGTTGTCGACCACCACGCTTGAACTATAGCCGACGACCCACCCCGACTTCTTTTTCGCGTCAAAATCACGGTAGATTTCGTCCCCCTTTGTTCTCGACTTTTCCGATATGGGGTCGATTTCCCAAGGATCTCGGCTCGGAGTTGCGCGAGGCGGATGGACGTAGCCCAATCTATCGAGCTCGTCCGCCGCCCGACGTCAAAACCCTAGTGACCCGCGACGCCAAAGCTCACCTCCGCACCGACCACCGCGCCAGCAGCCGCAAGCAACCTTTGCCCACTCGCCCGTCACTGCGACGCCACAGCTCGCCTTCGTGTCAAGATTGGTTCCATGGATCCACCCGGGAACCGGACCGAACCGACGGTCCGTTTCCCGGGTGGATCCATGCAACAAACGGATGGATCCCGGTTCCAATTTTTCGGAACCGGTCCTTAGTGGGCGGTTCCCGATTCTAGGTCGGGAACCACCCGCCCGGACCATGCACACCCCTAATGAATATGGGTCAAAACGGGTTATATGGGTCGACCCATTTTCGACCCGACCCAAACCCGATCTGACCCGACCTGACCCACCCATTTGATGGGTCTAGTAATACGTAACCTTTTTTTTGGTTTTTATTTTATTTTATTAATTTGAATAGTTGATTAATATACATCGTTCTTTCTTTTACCTAGATACTCTATGGGATAATGACACATGAAATGTGAGGGCACGTGTTCAATATAAGCAATCCATTAATTATAAAAAATTTCATATACGAAAGTACGCGACAAAGCATATATTATGAAAATTGTGTGACTAAGATATTTTTTTATTTGAATGATAGATGGCTTTCCACGGTTTTGGTTGTGTGACAACGACATTACCAATGTGCATTCTTTCTTATACCTCATAGCATGAACTACGTTTATCATTTGTTACATGGGCTAGCATCTGCTTGACGCCATTGTGCAGTAAATATCTTTTGCTTATCAAAAGAAAATTCTTAGCAAACTCACCGGAGATGATACTGAGTAATTTGCTTCCAAATGTTGTGACTAGTTTACTTCTCATGCTCATAAAAACCATGATATCCAAAAACTGCATGTGACAAATCAAACTGCTACCGTGTAGCTAAATATATTGCACTGCATCATTTTCTGGTTTTTTGCTTTATAACAAAATCCAATGGTTGATAGATTTCATTTGTTTTGATTGGGGAGATTAGATCTCTTCTTAAGCCTGACAAAGTCCTACGACCTCTCAATAGCATGCTAGGCTCGACAAAGTTCCTAATAGCATATAAGGTTCCTAATAGTGGTAGATGTTAACTTTTTTTCCCTCTTGACTAAGATTTATTAGAATCTTAAATTGAAGTCTGTGCGATGCCAAAGCAAAGACTTACCGTTGAATACAAAATTTTAAAGGGAAAGGTCAAGCATCAGTCATAGCTCCAACTAGAGCAACGACAGGAGTAATGTACCATGGAAGTTGAGCATCAACCTCATTTGGAGCAGTACGAAGAATTTCCAGGTCTAATATAATCAAGGAGAAGGAGGAGCATCAACGTTTATTAGTTATAATCACTTAGCTATCATCTTTCATTACGTGGCAAAAGTATTGCGTCAATTACAACTCAATTCATATAAGATGGTTATCTACTTGTTTTAAGAAGGGATAGGAACTTGGCACCAATGTTTTCAAACTTAGGCCAGTCGAAGAATCAGTTAGGTTGCCAGTTTGCGATCCTAACGATTGGACTAGGAGTGAATCAGTGATTGTGTCCGGAGCAAACGATTATAGATATGTAACGCTATCAATTGCCCATGAACACATGAATCGTTCGGCCTTGGTGGTAAAGTAAAATGCCGGTGATCCGTGGAATTGAGTGCTTGAGTCCCTCCATGCGCAACAGTAGCCAAAAGCCCAGTTCTATACCTGTGGGATTCTAAAACTAGGCAGATCCAATTTTGAAAATCGGTACATTTTCAAACTGGTTCAAACTGATTTAGGCCAAACTACACATACTTTTTGAGTTTTGGGTGAATAGATGAAAGGGAAAGCGGTGGAATTTATTGGAATTTATTGGAGTTTCTTTGCCATTACCTCTTTTTGTCTTTTGCTTCACTTTGGAGACAAAAAAATTTGGAGAAATTCTTTGAATATTACCAAACAAGCACCAGTGGACAAACAGTATTTCTTGTTTCCGTAATGGAAAAAAAGAAGAAGAAATGCTTGTCGAAATGATTGTCGGGAAACATATTCTTGGGAAGGGAAGACGAAAGTTACGTTCTTTTTTGAAGAGTTACAAATTTCATTGCTGCACAAGGTTATGTAGAGTTACTCCTATCACATCCTCCATGAATGATAATGGCTACTGGTCTTTCGCACATAGCTTAGGCACATACACAGAGATGAACGTGTCTACACTTCAAAAGATGCTCCACAAGTATGTTAAGGGTATCTCGCGTAGTTCAAGCAAGTATTAGAGTATTCAAGCAAGAAAGCGGCATGGATTTTTTTAACACTCCGAATTTTTCTAGGATGTTAAAAGATACTTTGCACATTCTAGCCATGTCACAATAATCCATACCACTTCAACAAATTTTATTGTCGCACAAGGTCTACTTGGTCCGATGTCACTAACTTGTCATTAATGGCCAACTAGGAATTCTTACGGTCTTGCAAGCACTATTAGAAAACATCCACAAGGAAACTTGGCAAAGATTTGATTGTGTACATCGAATGGAAGAATAATATAATAGGGGGATTGAAATAAGCGCCAGACTCAAAAGATAAGAAAGATGACTTATCTTATAGTAATTGTTAAAGAAAAAGCTATAAATTTGAACTAAAGAGTATTCTAAACTAACCTATATAATTGCAATAGGATACTGAGATAGTAAAAGATTTTGTACATATTGTATATGCTAGAAAAAATCGTGTGTATGTCGTTTTGCCCTACATGTGAATCCTTTTGAAATTTATAAAAAAGGAGTGACATGCATAAAATGTCTAAATATATCATTTTACATTACATAAATGTGCAAGTTTTCATATTGTCTAGTAATGGAAGAGAGATCTTTAAAGCAGTTTTATTCATTTATTTAGAGAATATGAAAAAATAAAGGAAGGAAGAAATAATCTAGAAGCATTTTATTCATAGGAAGCAAATAGTTTTGAAAGATTGGCAAGGAGAGTGAACTTCCTTAAACAGTAAGGTTTTAGTAAAATAATACCAATAATGTCAAGTGAAGATATGAAGGAGAGTTTCGAATTGAGAGGTGTAGTGCTGGTGTAGTGCTGGCAATGGAATGTTAACAAATTTGGTGCTATCCATGCATATAAAACTTTCTATTTTAATAAAAATTATCTCTGTCCTAACATGTATATCATATGTATCAATATATCTACACATATAAGTTACTAAGTAATCACATCACACATCTCACGGTGTTGGATCAAAGCAAACTAATATGCCCTAGGTTTTTTTTTTACCAACTTTGTCATACCTCAAAATCCATCCCAATAAATTAAACAATGACCTCCATCATTTAAAAAAATTAATATATAGAACGAAACCTTGGGAAAAAAAATGAAGTGTTTGTCCTTGGAGAGGCAATTTGCTGTCACAACTTGGTCCTATTCTCCCTTGCTTCCGGGCCTCGGAAACTGCCAGAGAAAACCAACCTGTGAAATAAATATCAATGTCGGTGGGTCCTAGATGCATTATGGACTTAAGCTTCACCTTCTCTTATGCGTGGCCGATGAGAAATGCTATTTTCAACACAGACTTGTTGTACATGTCCCGAGAAGTCTATGGACTTGGAACCACTGGACTAATCATCTTCAAATCCAGAGAGAGAACAAAAATGGCGAAAGCTGTCCTCGAGAGCATTGCTGAAGAGACCATTGCTAAGCTAATATATATAATAAGAAAGTAGATAGAATAGAGCTTAATGGTTGAGCTATATCATTGCAAAACTTCATTCATTCTTTCTTTCCTTAACATTAATCAGACATGTTACTTTACATATTTTTTCAATATATACATATAGACATAGGTTTTGCAATTGGTATTTGTCATTCAAATATTATTTATTATCTACTATTATTGTGCACTTATATTATCTTTAAGGAGTTCTTTCACAATAAATGAGGTGGGTGCTTATATTAAGTTTTACGTAAATGAGGTGGTGGGCCATTAATGAGTGACAATTGAGGTGATTTGGCCTTTAATATCTAGAGTTGTCTCTATCTTTAAAATACAGAGGAGGAAAGAAGGAGACAGAAGTGGCGCAAAACGCAAAAAGAAATTAAAAGAAAATAATAATAATAACCAAGTGATGTTAATAGGTGACCATGGTGGAGAGTTAAGTCGCTTTCTGGCTATGTCGGTCACGTACCAATATGACTTCATACACATGGGCCCCACTCCATACTCGTCTTGTCTATCTTTGTACACAGTTGTCCACTCCAGATTCACCACATACCAAGGGAATCTTCACCCCAAATCATGATCTTGGGCCTCGGGTCCACCTGAAAGATATTTTTGCAACTTTTTTGGTTTACTCTATTATTTATTTGAATAGTTAATATATGCATATCGTTTTTGCTTTTACTTGGATGCTACGCGATAATAACATGTGAAAAGTCAGGGCATGTGTTCAGCATAAATATACATCTTTTTATTTTTCTGCCACAACACAAATTATAAAAAAAATTATAAACGAAAGTACGTATCAATCAATATGTATATATTATTAAAAATTGTGCGACTAACAAGCGCCAAACACCTACAGACGAAAAATCGTGCTTTTAAGTAACAATGCAAAGATATACATTTGCTGTTGTGTCCCGACGAAAGGAAACTTACCCACCAGCCAAGAATATCTTCGGATTAGGCAAGGTTGGTTTTAGGCGGCAATCTCAGCAGCCAGTTGGTTTTGTGGGAACTAACAAATCGCCTTCGCCACCTACTGGCTGACTGGTTGCTCAAGGCTTTTTCGTTGAACCTTCCCGCAACTCTCTTGTTTCCGTGATGCAAAACGACAACACAAGAGTCCAAAGGCATGAAAAGAAGAAATGCATTAGAAGAGGGACACCAAAGGTGGATGAACAGCGACACCACCATAATTGAAGTGATGGTCGTGAAACATGTCGTTGGCAAGAGAAAACGAGAATTACATCTTTCTGGAAGAGTTGTCGAGAAGAGTTACTTCTCCTACCACATTCTCTTTGAAAGATGATGACTACTAGTCTTTCACACAGAACATGCAGACCCACGGATGATCCAAATAGATGTTAAAGGATACTTCAGGTAGCCTAGATAGATATTAAAGTATTCACACGAGAAAACAATATGGGTTTTATAAAGTATTTGCAAAGAGAAGATTAGCCAACTTCAATAACTGTTTTACCATTCCTTTTATTAAAATTTTAAAGTTATAAAAAATCCTCATCAGCTTGCTTTTATGTGCCCACCACATAAAAGATTTCATGCTACTTCATTCGAAATGGTACTTTCTTCTTTTTTGTTAAAGGCAGAAGCGGAGATTCATGAACATAAGTTTTTTAACTATGTGAAGTTAGATGTTGAAGTTGCCTAGAGAGCTATAATAATTTTATATCTTCTCAAGATCCTACTAATTTGAATACGATGTTACTACTAAACAATTTGGGCATGCATGTGATGTGCAATGTTTTCCGAGGAAAGCATGTGATGAAATAGTTTTGAGCATTGATGAAGGGAGGTTTTGCTATCAATGTATGTCATTTAGGTAGTTTCAATTTTTCTATTAGTATTGTACAATCATATCGCCTTAAGAGAGTTTCTGTAAAATAATTAAGGTATGGTGCCGATGTTAAGTTTTGTCTTTAAAATGAGGTGATTGGCCATTGATGAGGGACAATTAACAAAGGGGGTGCTATTTCCACCCCCTATATGACTAACTCCATCCATCTTTCACCGAAAAGGCAAAACTGTCTTCTATAATTCAATTGCAATTTAAATTGATTGTCCCAAATTTATTTATTTTCCATTTTTTTAGTATTTCAATATCCATGTAAAATCTACTTACCGAAATTAAGAAAAGGCACTGTGCTTTTTTATAGTTAGATATTACTTCCATAAAGATTTGTTTAGTTGAAAAGAGAAATTTCCAAGAAATCTATTATTTTTCTACATAGTTGATCAAATTTATGGATAAATTGTTAAGTAGATACAATTTCATCAAACCAAAACATCACATAAAGTAAGAACTTTGGATTGACAAAAATCAAAATCATCTATGAACTGTTTATGTAAAAATATCAAGATACCTCATTGTGCACAATATTTTTAGTATATTCTTACATGCTTTCTATAAAAGTATCTCGCCAATATAATAAGGAAAAAAGATAAAGTCCTTGATATATTAAATAAAGGGACTTGATAAATATTTTAGACTAATGAAAGTAATAAAAAGTTCACCTAGAAAGTGAGTTTTTGAGATAAGAGGGACAAAAAATGGATAAATTATTATAAGATCAATGATGAAGAAGAGGCTTTTCAATTTTATATTATATCAAAAAATGTCTTTACTATTAGCGAGATAATTTGACAAGGAGTATATAAAATGTTATAAGAATATTTGATAATGCACTTTGCTTTAATACACTAAAAAGCAAAACAAAACATTTGAAATGTTTAATTATCGTAATTATCCTAAATAGAAAAGGAAAGGGGCCATCAATATAAACTGCAACCGAAAGATTGAGAACAATGTTGTCTTTTTAGTATAAATGGGGTTGGATAAAGTTATTTAGGGGTGGAAATAGCACCACCCTTAACAAATTAACATTTGATTTTTAGTATATAGTATGTAAAATCTCCATTCTAATTGTTAATGATATTTGGATATTTACTTGATTTTGCATTATTTTTCAGGATTATACATATATCTCCTTCAATAATGCATATCCTTGATTAATTATATGTGGCATCATATTTATCTTATTACTTTAAATAGTTATCTAATAAAGTCTCATGTATTGTTTATCAATACGTAAAAATATACAATTATTCCCCATTTTCTCTCTTCATTTTATTCTTATCATGGTACTAGAGCCATTATAAATTGATGAAGCGCCATTAAGTCTTTAATCTATAGTGGTGGTTGCAATATTATGTCAGCTCTGCCGCTGTCTGTATTTGGTCAAACCCATCGCTATTGAGTGTCATTACGCCTCCCTTCTACTATTTTTTCACCATCCTCAAAATCGATGCCATCATCAAACTCACTGTCCTCCAAAGTGATATAGGCCGTGAAATTTTAGCCCTGTTCGCTGCCGCATGTCACGCTCTGCCACGTGCTTGCTATATTTCAGATTCACTTACCTCAACAACTTTCAGTTAGCTCTCATGTAAAAATCTTGGGAACCAGCCTTTGGAAGAACTGGTTTGGAACAGTTCAAAATAGTTGGGATGTCCAAAAGCCTAAACCCGAACACGAAATAAGTTGAGTATATATTTCGAGTCTTAATATTATTTGGGTAATGATTACAAAACAAGCAAATAAACATATTTTAGATTGGGTTAGGGTCGAAAGATTGTTCGGCCCGTGAACACATTAGTTACTCCAAATAATGAAACAAACATCACACCCAAACACAAAACACTCCACACCCAAAGCCGACGACTCTGCCTTCTCGCTGTCTCCTCTCGTCGACAATTGCGCCTTCTTCGGTCATCAACTCTGCGGCCGCCACCGTTGACGACTTCGCCCCCTCGTCGACTCTGCCGCCGCCCTCTTCTTTGCTCCTCGCATTCTAGGGTTTCGCTTCGCGATAAGATCTCCGCCGTCACTCCTCTTTCGAGCCATCTTCGTCCCCAATTTGCAGCTGGCGAATCAAGCTCTGGCGGTTCATGGTCTTGCCTTACGATCGTTAATACAGGCACCGCCCTCTCCTTCCTTTTTTTTTTTCCTTCTTGTGGGTTTTCGTTTTCTCGTCGCCCTTCGTCCTAATTTTCGGGATTTTGTTGGAAAGCTCGGAGCTTGCTCTGTTTTTCTGTCCAATGTTTGTGAAGTGAGAACGACATTGAATATCGCGGTGCTTTGCTTGGAACTCCGTGTGTTCTTCGCGGGTGATCATTCCGTGTGTGTCTTTTTATGTGGTTTCTGGTTTTTGTTTTGGATTGTGCAGAAAAGTTTGTTCCTTTTCGCTTGTTGGTTTTGCAAAATCTTGTTCCTCTGTTCTGAATGAACTCTCTCCTCTTTCGTCTCTTTTGTTCCTTTTCAGTTAATATAAACAAATTCACCATCTGTGGATTCTTGGCGAAAGTGTAATTTTGTTCGATTTTTTCTTGGCTTTCTTCAAGAGTATGGGTTGTGATAAAGTGATCTCATCTTGGATACATATATGACTTTCCTTTTACTGAACTTATTTCTTGCTTTGCAACAGTAAGTAGAGGATTGATCTTTTGGTTCATCTTGATGCATCATCTGTATTGAGGACTACATCCTCTCCGTCTTGGTTTGAGGATGCAGAACTTGGTTTACTTTTAGTGAAACTTTTTTGTTCTGAAAAATAAGGTAAACCCGAAACCCAACCCGACCCGACCTGCCCCGACCCATTGATAGCCCTACAAAACAGTGCTAAATCTTTTATATTTAAAGACCCTCGCTACTCTCTTTTAGTTCTCACTCCCATAGCTAGCCTCTGTCTCACACTCTTCGTCTCTCGACTTTCCCCAGCAGTGCCCTTGATCTCTCTAATCCTGGAGTCTTTGCCCATGCCGTCTCATCTCATCTCTCTGTTGATCTTGCCAACACCGTCTCCTGTCCTCCTCTCTTGATCTGGCCGGTTGGGGCCTTGCTTTTGTTGATCGGCTGTCGATCAGCCCACTATTAGCCAGGTTAGTTCTTTCTTATAGCGACTAACCAGAGAGCTTTTCTGAAAATGAATAGATTGATGAAACAAAGAATGCTTAGGGAAACTATCGACGTCTTTTATTTGGATTTAAAGATGTGACTTATATGGCGTAAAGATTTACATATTTAGGATATTTAGACTTCTTCAAATTGGGCACATAAGAAGATGTAACATGTCCCAATTTCCAATTCTAAATGGAATTCACAAGAGAAGATTAGCCAACTTTAAGAGCCATTCTACCATTCCGCATATTAAAATCTAAAGTCGAAAAGCATCCTCATCAGCTTGCTTTTTTGTTATCCCACCGCACATGGTACTTCTATACCAATCTGCAATTTCTTTTTTGCACACAAAGGTTTCAAACTACTTCATTCACAATTTATACTTCATAATCCTTTCTTCAGTGTTTTATTTGGACAAAAGCGGAAATTCATTAACATATATTTTTTTTGACCATGGGAAGTTAGATTTTAAGTTGCCCCCGCAGCTATGGTAATTTTCCGTCTTCTCAAGATCCAAGTTCACCGACCAAAAAAAAAAAAAAAGATCCAAGTTCTATTAATCTTAATAATCCGGTGTTTACTACAAAACAACTGGGGCATGCATGTGAACCGGCACTGTATTAAAAGGAAAGCACGTGAACGTGCACTGTTTTCTAAGGAAAGCATGTGGACGTGAAACTAGGAAAATGGGCATGAAAATGGGCATCATCAGAAAAAAGCCGGGCTCATTTGTTCTTTAGCCCCCTTGGGAGAAATTTTCATTTACAGCTGCTGAGAAAAAAAAAAACTTTAATTTTCACTTTTCTAGACCCGTGGGCGGCTTAAATATTGTTTGTCAATTCATATATTTTCTTTTATTAAACGGGGTCGGTGGTAATTACTTTTTTAAAGCAAAACTTACTCGTCCCATGAATAGGTCACAAACTTCATGTAAATTTTTGGTCTTACAAATTAAGATTTACTGGTACATTGCAAAAAGCATCATTTTTTTTTCAAACTTGTCCTTTTTTTTAAAAATACATGGGACGATAAGAATCTATGTAGATAGGTTACCTTTTATGTAAAAAATTATTAATAATGTAAATAGGTGAGTACATATTTATATTTTGGAAGTCGAATATCTTGTAAAAAGTTACTGGTCACACGAAAAATTACTCGCTATGTACATACTAAGAGACATGATTTCTTTTGAAAATCCTGGCAAAGCAAGGGACGGTTAGAAAGAAATGGAATTAAATATAATTGATTCAGCATCCATAGAAATTATGAACATGCAACTAACATGGAAGGGGGAGTGACCAAATACAACGACTAATTGTGATTATAAGTGAATAAGAATGTGCAACACCTGCTATCCTTATTTAATATCTCAAGCATCTTGCCAAATATTTCGTGAAATATTTAGTATCATGTTAAGACTCGTGCTATTACTCATAAATTTGGACCTGATTTCAAATTATCCCCATTTTATGTGCTTTTTCTTCGTGCGGAATAGGTCATATACTGGAACACATTTATCTTACTTGTTGGATGTGATTTAGAAGAACTTGAGTTCAACACTAATAAGAAAAGGGGCTTGGTAAAGAGTTCAAAAGAGATTGTGCACAAATTGACAGGGACGCTAGACCTTAAGACTCAATATCTTCATTTGTCTTGTTCTCTGACACGTACGGTCTTGCAAAGTACAACATTTTATCACCGAGCATAAGCTGATCTTGTCCACTGAACACTAGAGAGTGGGCATCCATCGGGGCATTCCCTGTGCTGCTGCCCTTGTCGAGACAGCTATAATAACTTTCTAAGCTGCAATGAGATGGTTTCCGGGCTTGAGCAGATTGTGGTGGATGTAGTGTAGCCCTTGTAAGTGGATTCTGATTCTCATTTTGTCGGCCAATGAAGTGAAAAATTGTGGCTTTGCGTCAACATCATGTTACCTTACACTTTCTGTTCGCCCAAAAAGAGAAAAAGTAAGGAAAAAAGAAAAGATAACAAGTACAAAGGACAACGACATGGTCCAACACCTCTAGCGGATTTCAAGAGCATCACCAACTTAGCTCATGGCTTGTCTTGATAGATTTTTACATTTTATTTTGTTTCTTCTAATGTTGTCTCAGTCTACATTTTACATTATTTTGTCTTTAAACATATGAAATTTTCACAACACGTAAACATTAATATGTAATTTGAATAATGACTTTTTATATTTAAATAACATTTTGAATTTTACATAAGAAAGCACAAAATTAATTTTATTTTTTAAAAAGCCTCCGATCATTGTGATTATCTTGTTTCGTTTTAATTTATTACGCATCATATATTAAAACCAAACTAAGAAGAAAGTCCAGCAGAATGGAGCTTAACGGTTGAACCACATCATCACTCAAATACCTCCCAATTTCCTTAATGTTAATTAGACATATTACTTAACAGTATAGTAGGAAAAAACTTAATCAATCTAATATAATCTAACATAATGTTTCTAGAAGAATGTATGAATAGGAACTTGCCTTATTAGATGGGATGGAATTTTATATGACATAGGATGCTTTGGAATTACTGTTTGTCAGTTAAATATTTTCTATTATCTACTATTATTGTACACTTATTTAATCTCAAGGACAGACTTTTTATACATCATCTAAGAAGACTCTAGTCTTGGAACGACAGGACTAAAATCTTCTCAACCCCATAGAGAAAGAGAGATAGAGAGAACAAATATGGCAGAAGCTGTCGTCAGCATTGGTGGAAGCGTCCTTGCCAAGCTGATTACTCAAGCACTGGGAAAGGTTGGAAATTTAGGGGGCATCAAGCGTGAACTTCAGGTGCTCGAGAGCACCGTCACCATGCTTCAGGCTCTGCTGGACGATGCAGAAGAGCAACAACACCAGAGTTCCCAAATCAAAGATTGGGTGGAGAAACTAAAAGAGGTTTTCTATGACTTGCAGGACGTGCTTGAAGAATTTAATATAGAAGCTATGCGACGAGAACTGAAGGGAGACAATCAAATGATCAAGGTGGTAAGAACATTTTTCTCAAGTTTAAACCAGCTTGCTTTTGAACTGAAGATGAGTAGAAAAATAAGAGAAGTGAGGGAGAGATTGGTAGTAATTAAAGATGAAAAGGATTTCCAGTTAGACAAGGGACCTATGAATTCGCAAGCAGAGAGAGGGTGGAGGAAGAGTGAGGAGACGCATTCGTTTATGCGTGAGGAAGACATTATTGGAAGAGATAATGAGAAAAAGAATGTTATGAAATTCTTACTGAATTTGGATGTGAAAGAGAATGTTTCTATCCTTCCAATAGTTGGTATTGGTGGGCTTGGAAAAACAACTCTTGCTAAATTTGTATATAATGATGAGATGATCATTAGACATTTTGACTTGAAAATGTGGGTTTGTGTCTCTAATGACTTTGACATGAAAAAAATAGTGAAAGATATCATAATTTGTGGGGAGAAGAAAGAACCACCAAACCACAATGTGATGGATAGGTTGCAAATTGAACTAAGGAAAATAATTGATGGAAGGAGATATCTCTTAGTTTTGGATGATTTGTGGGATGCAAAATCAGAAACATGGCACAACTTGAAATCATTATTGATGGGAGGTGCTAGAGGAAGCAAGATCCTTATAACTACACGCCTTCCTTTGGTTGCAAAGATCACCTCCCCTGCTCCGCCTCTTCTTCTTGAGGGCTTGTCTGAAAGTGATTCTCTTGATTTGTTAATGCGAATGGCTGGTCGAGAAGGGAGCATACAAGATCCTTACATGCTAGCTATTGGTAAAGAGATAGTTAGAAATTGTTTTGGGGTTCCATTAGTTATTCGAACTATTGGGAGGTTACTATTCCTTAAGCAAACTAAAGATGAGTGGTTACGTTTCAAAGATCATGAGCTCCCAAAAATGTCTCAAACGGAAGAGCACATAATATCTGTTCTTAGGCTAAGTTATGACCGTCTTCCTTCACATTTGAAACGATGTTTTGCCTTTTGTTCATTGTTTCCCAAAGATTTTGAGATAAAGAAGCATACTTTAGTCAGTCTTTGGATGGCAGAAGGATTTATCCAGCCATCAAATTCAAGTAAGCATTTAGAAGACATTGCTCATGAATATTTCATGGATCTACTTTGGAGTAACTTCTTCCAAGATTTTAAAATAAACCCATACACGAAGGAGGAAACTTGCAAGATGCATGATTTGATGCATGATCTAGCCTGCAACGTTGCAGGGAATAGGTGTCGGGTGGCAAGGGATGACACAAATATCATAAATGAAAGAACTCGTCATATATCCTATGGTTCGACTTTCAATTTGATGGATGAACTTCCAATCTTACGCTTGAAAGCAAGTGTATTGAGAACGTTTTTGTGTACTACTACATATTGGAAAGAAAGAGAAGCAACAAGAGAAGTGGATCTAGGCCAATTAATTCTAAATTTCAAGAGATTGCGCATCTTGGATATACAAGGCATAAAGGTCGAGAAGGTGCCACGGTCCATTTATAAGTTAAAGTATCTCACTTATCTCGGTCTCTCTAACAACGCACACTCAAAAGGCTTCCTAACTCCATTACGAAATTGCAAAGCTTGCAAACAATTAATCTCTACGGCTGTGAGGCCCTCGAAGAGTTGCCAAGTGATATAAAGAAGTTAGTCAACCTTCGGAATCTAGACATAAGTCTTTGTTCTAAACTTAGTTATTTGCCACGTGGAATAGGGGAGATTAGTTCTTTGCATAGGCTAACGAACTTCATTTTGCCCAAAGATAAAGCTCGTGCTAAGAATTATTGCGGACTTGGGGAGCTAAAGGGGCTTAATAACATCCGGGGACAACTTTCAATTGAAAATTTGGGATACGTAACAAATGCGGAAGTCAAATGCGAGGATGAGATATTGATGGGGAAGCATTCTCTGGAATCTTTGGAACTTAGTTGGGGCGATTTCAATACTGATGATGTAGTAATAGATGAAGTGCTGTTTGATAGACTGAAGCTGCCCTCAAATCTGCAAAGGTTGAAGATCTGGAAATATAAAGGTGAGAGCTTTCCCAAGTGGATGATGGATAGCCTTGTATCTTTCTTGCCACATTTAGTTGACGCATCGTTTGGTAATTGCAAAAGATGTGAACGTCTTCCCCCACTGGACCAACTACCTTGCCTCAAGTCTTTGCATATCTATTATATGCCTGAATTGGAATATATCGGGTCGGACCAATCATCCCCTTCACCAGCATCATTTCCTAGTCTATCAATATTAAATATCATTAAATGTGAAAAATTAAAAGCCATGCCGCGAACTCCTCATCTTGAGGTGTTAGATCTGGTTGGTGGCAACGGAGCGGTGTTGATAAATCAGATGATGCTTGGCCTTAATAAGTTGAAGAGACTGTATATTCGTTATATAGAGTGTCTAGAATGTTTGCCTGAGGAGGGTTTCCAAAGTCTCACTTCCCTTGAATCTCTTCACTTCGAGGAGTGTGATCAGTTGACTTCCCTCGGGCAAGGTATGCGACATCTATCGAGCCTCGTGGATCTCTCTATCGAGGATTGTGAGGAGCTGGATATATCCAAAGACGAAAGTGGCAACATCTTGGATTTCCATGAATGCCTTCCGAGTCTCCGCTACGTGGATTTCACTCTCCTTCCCAAACTGACATTTCTCCCACAGTGGCTTCTACAGGCCCGCAATCTCGAGCATCTCACAATTTCATGTTGCAGCAATTTGAAGGATATACCAGAGCAGATCGAGGCCCTTCAATCACTTCAAAATCTCGACATCAGTGGATGCTCCTCGTTGACATCATTCCCTGAAGCAATGCGAAGGCTTACATCCCTTACTCACCTAGACATCTACGGTTGCGGAGAATTGGAGGAGAGTTGCAAAAGACAAGCAGGTGAGGACTGGGACAAGATCGCTCATATCCCGAGCATACGAATTAATTTGCGGATCTAGCCCTAATTTTCTTCACTGGAGGTATGTGGGACCTTCTTTCCCAGATTTTTGCATTTTTAATTTTCGGATATCGTGTTTCCATACTCGATTTGATTTGGGGAGGGACGTGAAAAAAATCGCTGAAAGGTTTGGGCACATCACTTCATTCTGAAGAGTGCGAGAAAAAATGAGGAAAAATTCAGACTTCGTCTCATCCAGCGATTGATTTCGCAAGGGTATATTTCTGCTCGAGGGGAGGACAGCGAAGGTGATCTTTAGCATTTGCGCACAATCGACGCTCTCGATTTGCTGTTCAGCCATTCTACAGGAGTTCTCAGGTAAAATCCTTTTGCCAAACTTTGAGCACCGCCTTAAGCAATCATGTAAATGTTTTTGAAATTAAAAGAGGTCGTATTTGTGGCTTCTCCATTTTGATCTCAGCAAGGTTGTCCTGCACATTTTGTTTGGTTGACAATTGATATGTTCTTCGTCTCTTGTCGACAAACGTCTGCGAAAGAAATGTGTGCTGTGTGAGGCAGAATGAATGAATGAAGCGGTAGTCATTGTTGTCGTTTCTCTTGATGACTAAATCAATCGCTACCAATGTGAAGTCTTATGTTGTGGACCTCGTGTGGAATCGGTTTCTCTTGTATCCACTCTCATCTTAGATTTTTCTTGTTCTGTGACTTCAATTGACCATACTGATGATTGTTGTGTTCGGTAGTCTTGCTTTGCCATGGTGATATCTGATGGATATTTTCGCCAAAGCCGTTGGCGAGAGCAATTTGCGACTGTGCGAAGTTTGTGAGAGAAGAAAGTACTTCAATGTGATTGCCTTTTGATTGCAAGAGGAAAGAATTAGGTGCACTGTCAATATTCATGAGTTGATCATCCATTAGATCTAAGGAAATATCATAATAACATGTTTGATGATTGATCCTTGCTGGGGTGGAATTTCAATAATCTCTTAAACTGTGGCACTTTGCAATCTACTTCCTTCAACTCTGTAACTGCCCTCGGTTTTTTGCTTGTTCACAAGCTCGCTTTTGGGAATGAGGCTTGAGAAGAACCTTGAAATGGTTCCAAAATGCGAAGCATAGTTATGCTACTGTTTTTTGTTTATCTTTTAAAGGAAATTTGTGGTAGTGTCCTTAGTGAAATCGATAAGACTCACTATTTATGCTTCAAAATGTAAGCCGTCCTTCTTGAAACTAATCTCCAAAAAGCGGTTTTCAACTTTTCGGCAACGGCACTTGCTAAGGAGACCCCTTTCTTTGAAGTACTCAGTCTATTCTTTTTATCTTTTCAAAACTAAACTCTCATGCATACCAGAAGGCCAAGTCATACAGATAGAGCTCGTTGTTTGAACTATCTTCCATGAGATTAAGCTCATAGGGCTTTTATTTCAGTAGATATGTCTATTTCTTACACTGCTTTATTTTTCAGGCTAGACAGAAATGGTGTGAATTTTGGCACTAAGGACACAATGCCAAATGAGGATCACAAAGAACTCACTGACCACCAGTTAGATCATCTGAACAGGTTGATGAAATGAGAAAGGGCGTTTCAATTGGTTTACGGAGTATCATTGTTTGTCTTCGGGTTATTTCCAATTCATATACACCAGCTGGTAAGCCGATCCCAGCGACCAAGCACGTCAGGGTTGTTGAAATTCAGTAACCCAAAGGTTATCAATGACATTTCATGGTGGAAGATCCAAAAACATGAGTTATGTATCATGAATTAGAAAGTTTTGAAATGGACAAGTTCATATTTTTTTGGGCTAAATGCTCACATTATGTATTGGATTGAGCAAGAAAACACCCTATTGCAGATAAATGTTCAATGGCCATTCAGTTGGCCTATCAGAGGATATCGAGGTTCCCAGGTGAGAAATTTTTTCCCAACGAATTTCCCTATATATTGATAAATAATAGGCTTTGAGTTGATGACAAAAAAATTGTATTGTGATGCGAGGTTTTGTCTTCATTTAGGGGCCTTATTATTGTGGTGTTGGGGCTAATAAGTCATCCGACTGAGATATATCCAATGCTTGCTACAAGGCTTGCTTATATGCTGGTATCAACATTAATAGCACCAATGGAGTGGTGATCTGGGCCAGGTAATACCGGACCTCCAGCTTGCTTGTTATTTCAAAAAGGAAAACAGAAAAAAAGCACAGAGCTGTTGCTATCAACACTAGCTTCTATCTTGCAGTGAGAACACCAAGTTAGACGAAGCATGGGAATTGAAGCAGGAGATCATCTCTGGTGTTCAAGATACCTTCTTTAGGTGAAATTTCAATTACTTGCTCAAGAAAATAACAAAATTCCATTAACAGCAAACAAAATAAGTGCATACGGACATGTTCTGAGGTATTTGAATACTTGATTGTTTATCTTTTCTATACAACAAAGAATAACCGAGCAAGCTTGTGTTGTCCTCATGTAAGATCCAAAGCCAATAGAGGTAGCTGACTTCACTATCACCATTTACGCATTATTATACCCCAAAGTTGATAAAAGTATTATCTTCCTTCTCAGGGTGACTGCAACGGTGCAGGATGCCATACTAACTAACAGGTTCGCACCATAGAAATAACATGGACTTGGTTAAGAATTTTTGTTCAGTGAAGGACCTTTAAGAGTGTGTTCTTCAACTTTTCTGCAATACAAAAAGCATGAGAGAAGAGGGAGGCTTTGAAGTGATAAAGAAGGCAATTCTGAATCTCTCACTTCGCCATGAGGAGCACATTAGCACCTATGGAGAAGATTGATGGGAAAGCATGAAACAGTCAACACCGACACATTGTCTTCGGTAATGCTCAGAAGAAGCATACCAACTACTAGTCAAATTTAAAGATTGCCCTGCTAATGAACTCATATTTCATTGTGATGGCTGAATTACTTGTATTGTTATGCAGGGAGTTGCCAATTGTGGTTGCTCAATCTGTGTGGGCCGTGACAATGAGAAGCGAGGAAAAGGTACCATAACAATGACCATACCAGTTCCCTTATGTGCTCTATCTGAAAATCATTTGGAGATGCTCAACTTTATCAAATGATTCCAGAAACACTACCACAAAAAAATAAGGCAATTCTGAATCACTCACTTCGCCATGAGGAGCACATTAGCGCCTATGGAGAAGATTGATGGGAAAGCATGAAACAATCAACACCGACGCATTGTCTTCGGTAATGCTCAGAAGAAGCATACCAACTACTAGTCAAATTTAAAGATTGCCCTGCTAATGAACTCATATTTCATTGTGATGCCTGAATTACTTGTATTGTTATGTAGGGAGTTGCCAATTGTGGTTGCTCAATTTTTGTGGGCCGTGACAATGAGAAGCGAGGAAAAGGTACCATAACAATGACCATACCAGTTCCCTTCTGTGCTTTATCTGAAAATCATTTGGAGATGCTCAACTTTATCAAATGATTCCAAAAACACTACCACGAAAAAATAAGGCAATTCTGAATCTCTCACTTCACCATGAGGAGCACATTAGCGCCTATGGAGAAGATTGATGGGAAAGCATGAAACAGTCAACACCGACACATTGTTTTCGGTAATGCTCAGAAGAAGCATACCAACTACTAGTCAAATTTGAAGACTGCCCTGCTAATGAACTCATATTTCATTGTGATGCCTGAATTACTTGTATTGTTATGCAGGGAGTTGCCAATTGTGGTTGCTCAATCTGTGTGGGCCGTGACAATGAGAAGCGAGGAAAAGGTACCATAACAATGACCATACCAGTTCCCTTCCATGCTCTATCTGAAAATCATTTGGAGATGCTCAACTTTATCAAATGATTCCAGAAACACTACCATGAAAAAATAATACATATAAGTATTCTTTATCCTTTCTGGTCTCAGTCGATTCCATGATTGCAACTATGCCCAAGGAATTTTGACTTTTTAACAATCATAAAGGATTCCCACAGTCTTGCTTCCTAAGCTAAAGTAAGGACTTTGGACATCTTGGTTCTTTTAGTGCATCAAAAACTTTCTGAAATGCTTCACTATTTCTGAATATCGATAAAATGTACAAAGTTCACCTTCCTTGCTCAGTTAGTTAACGGCTTAAAATGATATACAGGTTACTTGGAAGACAGGTGTCCTGCCTCCAACAAGAACCCATACGCCATGACCTCGTTACTTGCTGAAACTACAATTTTGTGGGAGCCCCCCATCAAGGCTGAAGCTCTTGCTGCTGAGAAGCAAGCATTGAAGGTCTAAAATTCGAACTGCTGGCTAAGAATGCCAACTGCCTTAATTAAATCAGTGGAGACCTCCAGGCTGAGATACTATTGAACTCCTTTTCCTTCGGATTTAGGTCATTGACAGAAGATCCTCATGAAAATAAGGCTTCCCAGAGGAAGAGAAAATTAGGTGTTCAAGCTCGGACGTGATCTCCATTACATTGGTTTCATCTTGCATTTTCGAGTAGTTTCATCGTTATGGGCATTTGAGTTCACCTATTTGCCTTTAGTGTCACGGATGACTTCTTGTCTTTGTATTCTCAGTTACTTTAACATGTCAGCGTAATTCATCCAAATTTTGAGTGTCCTTATAAGCTCAAGTTATTCAATTTGGCATGTCGACCTTTCTTTTGAATTAAAGGCTGTTTGACTTCTCATTCAGTAAACATGAGATTCATGAGTTAGTTTCATCTCTTCCAATTTCTTATTAAGAGAACTTTGGGAAGAAGGTCGCCCGAGTTTGTCCGTGCAACTTGGCAAGTTCATTTTATTTGCAAGGCGAAGAAATATTTCTCATTTACATGGAAAGTGCAGTACAAACATTGAAATGCAATTTGGCAGTACCTACCATTTTGCTTCAACGAAACTGAAAGTTACTCTGGGCCTTTTTCTTTTCATCTCCTCACACCGATCCAAACGTCTTATTCGACAATAGAACAAATATTAAAAAATGATACTAATGCTAATTTATAAATCACGTTGTATGTAGCAGATAGCAAAATTCAAGAAGCAGGATAGGTGTTTCTGTAGACATATGGATGAGATTCAGCAAGCTAGATACAAAATTCAATTCAAGAAGCAGTATGGGTGTTTCTGTAGACATATAGATGAGATTCAGCAGTAGAGGCAGATCGTACAGTGGTGGTCGTCACGGTGGCTTAATTCAGTGCACTCGAATGTAGTTCTTCGGATGGAATTGAGTTCGGCCCTGGTTAGGCTATGTGCTGGGCAGGGTTAAAGGGGGCCTAGCTCATCTAGATACCACTCCTTAACGCAACGACACAACTGATATCGGCCTCCACTGCATTCCGATCTCCACATCCGCCCCGCCTCTCCCTCTCTTCCTCCCTCCCCCATACCCATCGATGAGATGACAACAATCGCGAGAGCCTGTGGCGCCAAAACAGGTCTCTTATACCAAGGATGTCCGTGCATATTTTGACCAAACAATTCTTTTCTTAACTGGATGGTATATGCAAAACAAAATAAAGCTTCAACACCTTTTCATTAATAACTATGTTAGATCACACAGAGAAAACAAATAGTGAAAAAAAGGTACTTTAGTGATTTAATCATCTGCTGACAGTGCTTTACTAATCAGTTCAGTTGCAACTGCAGGCCACCAGACCTAGTAAGCAAAAGCCCATGCTTTGACAGTAATTGCCAAAGGTGGGATAATAACATTAGAAAAGCTTTGACAGAATGGTAAGGGAGTTGTCCATCTCTCTCTTTTGTCGTTTAACTTTATTTACCCATAGGTCTTTAAAATCTTCCTGTTCACTTTAATATCTGCATAAACAAGGCCACAAGCAGATACTGTTCAATACCACAGAAATGATGCTGCACTGCATCAATCACCCCAAATCGATAAAAACCACCGTAGTATGAACATAATAGGATAGAGATGCATCAGATTACTAATACCAAAAGGAACAAGCCCAGCAAAAAAATAAAATTCTCATATACAGCAATCTGCCATGCTAAAGTCAGCAAAGTTTTCCTTTCAATTGTACATGGCCACTCTATTTCACTCATAAGCATAATGTGATTGGTCCGCAACTAAACCATTCGAAGAAAAATGGTTGGCTAGGACGATCGGTCGCCTTTGCCACTCATTTAGCCAGTCCTAGATATTTTAACAAAAGGCTACTATTTCAATAAATTAAATTTGAATAGTTCGCCATGGTCTATATCCAGAATAGACGAACAGCTTCCTATCTATAAGCACAAATGTAAACAACAAAATGTTTACCTATATCGACAAGAAATGAATGAAGAATGCATAGCTTTCCGTTCAAAATTTAGCTAGAGTGAAAATCCCATACCACAATTACTATAAACATACAGGGCTTACAAAACACATAAAACTATAAAAAGAGTGTGAAATTCTACTGCTTTAATGCCTTGGGCAGTATCATCCACTAAAGTTCACCAAGGATGAGAATCGACAGATAACTCAAACTACTTTTTATATAGCAAAGATTGAACTGAAATAACTTGATCTAGATTTCACGTACCAAAAGATTAAAACTACAATGTACAAAGCATTATTAGTTGAAAATACATATAGACAGTATAAATATCACGTTATACTTGACATAAAAGTGAAAGAATGCCACTAAGAGTTCTGTATATTCTTCCCAGGCCAATAAGGCACCCTTAGTACTGTAAGTTCCTAATATGCTCAACTACAGTGTACTTATCATCCTAAAAGAGGAACAGAAAAGTATAAAACCAGTAACAATGCAATTAAATCCACTCGGACAAAAATGCCAAACCTTGAGTCATGCCTATCTGGTGTTGGTGACCTCGAGTAAGCTGTAAGAAAATACAAAAACAGAATAAGATTCTCCAAACTCACAAGGATGTCCATCATGACAGACTGCTCCATTCGTTGTACAGCCCAAAGGGAGAGAAAGCCACAAATCAGAATGGACATGAAGTCAAAATTACTGACAATGATTGTGGCGTCTTGGAGACCTTGATGTACTTCTCCTTCTTTCCCTGTGTCGCCCACTTCATTTTAAAATGGGGGGAAAAAGAGTTTACCAAAAAAACCTGTCATGAATCGATGGAAACAAATGCCATAAAGACAACCTAGTGAAATGGAGAATGTGACAAATTGTACCTCACACGCTCAGTCACGCGCATCTCGTGAGGAGTTTTTCTGTTCTCCTCAGCAAAAACAATTCTTATCTCACGTCCTCCAATAACAGTATGATTCATTTGCTGCTTAGCCTCAGCCGCATCTTCCGCATATCGGAACTTCACAAATCCAAAGCCACGAGGCTCCCTGTTAATGCAATATACAATCACTGAAGTCACTAAATTACATCCCCTGTGATTGTCGGAGATGAGATATAAAAAGATCAGCACGTTACGTTTCAAAGATGTTGAGCTCCCAAAAGTGTCTCAAAGGAAAGACGATATAATATCTATTCTCAGGCTAAGTTATGACAATCTTCCTTCACATTTGAAACAATGTTTCACCATTTGTTCATTGTTTCCCAAAGATTATGAGATAAAGAAGCATACTTTAGTCAATCTTTGGATGGCAGAAGGATTTATCCAGCCATCAAATTCAGGTGAGCTTTTAGAAGACATTGCTCATGAATATTTCATGGATCTATGTTGGAGTAACTTCTTCCAAGATTTAAAAAAGATCCATACACGAAGGAGGAAACTTGCAAGATGCATGATTTGATGCATGATCTAGCCTGCTTAGTTGCAAGGAACAGGTGTCGGGTGGCAAGGGATGACACAAATATCATAAATGAAAGAACTCGTCATATATCCTATGGTTCGACTTTCAATTTGATGGATGAACTTCCAATCTTACGCTTGAAAGCAAGTGCACTGAGAACATTTCTATCTACTACTACATATCGGAAAGAAAGACAACAAAGAGAACCAACAAGTGAAGTGGATCTAGGCCAATTAATTCTAAATTTCAAGAGATTGCGCATCTTGGATCTGTAAGGCATAAATGTCAAGAAGGTGCCATGGTCCATTTATAAGTTAAAGTATCTCACTTATCTCGATGTCTCTGACAACTACACACTCAAAAGGCTTCCTAACTCCATTACGAAATTGCAAAGCTTGCAAACACTTAATCTCTACTCTTGTTTTGCCCTCGAAGAGTTGCCAAGTGATATAAAGAAGTTAGTCAGCCTTCGGAATCTAGACATAAGTCTTTGTTCTAATCTTAGTTATTTGCCACGTGGAATAGGGGAAATCAATTCTTTGCATAGGCTAACGAACTTCATTTTGCCCAAAGATAAAGCTCGTGCTAAGAATTATTGCAGACTTGGGGAGCTAAAGGGGCTTAATAACATCCGGGGACAACTTTCAATTGAAAATTTGGGATACGTAACAAATGCGGAAGTCAAATGCGAGGATGAGATATTAATGGGGAAGCATTCTCTGGAATCTCTGGTACTTAGTTGGGGCAATTTCAATACTGATGATGTAGTAATAGATGAAGTGTTGTTTGATAGACTAAAGCCGCCCTCAAATCTGCAAAGGTTGAAAATCTGGGAATATAAAGGTGAGAGCTTTCCCAAGTGGATGATGGATAGCCTTGTATCTTTCTTGCCACATTTAGTTGACGTATCGTTCGGTGCTTGCAAAAGATGTGAACGTCTCCCCCCACTGGACCAACTACCTTGCCTCAAGTCTTTGTATATCCATAATATGCCTGAATTGGAATATATCGGGTCGGACCAATCATCCCCTTCACCAGCATCATTTCCTAGTCTATTGAAATTGGAGATCCATGGCTGTGAAAAATTAAAAGCCATGCCACTAACTCCTCATCTTGAGGGGTTATATCTGACTCGCGCCAACAGAGCGTTGTTGATAAATCAGATGATGCTTGGCCTTAATAAGTTGAAAAGACTGAAGATCCGAAATACAAAGTTTCCAGAATGTTTGCCTGAGGAGGGTTTCCAAAGTCCCACTTCCCTTAAATCTCTTGACATCGCGGAGTGTGATCAATTGACTTCCCTCTGGCAAGGTATGCGACATCTATCGAGCCTCATGGATCTCCATATCAAGCATTGTAAGAAGGTGGATATATCCAAAGACGAAAGCGGCAACATCTTGGATTTCCATGGAGGCCTTCAGACTCTCCGCTTCGTGAAAATCGCTATCCTTCCCAAGCTGACATCTCTCCCACAGTGGCTTCTACAGGCTCGCAATATCGAGCATCTCACAATTCGAGATTGCCGCAATTTGAAGGATATACCAGAGCAAATCGAGGCTTTTCAATCACTTCGAAATCTCAACATCTACGGGTGCTCCTCATTGACATCATTCCCTGAAGCAATGCGAAGACTCACATCCCTTACTCGCCTAATCATCCACGGTTGCGGAAAATTGGAGGAGAGTTGCAAAAGAAAAGCAGGCGAGGACTGGGACAAGATCGCTCATATCTCGAGCAAACACATTGGATGATAGATCTATAGCCCTAATTTTGTTCACTGAAGGTACGTGGGACCTTGTTTCCCAAATTTTTGCATTTTTAATTTTCGGATATCGTGTTTCCATACTCGATTTGATTTGGGGAGAGACATGAAAAAAATCGCTGAAAGGTTTGGGCGCATTGCTTCATTCCGAAGAGTGCGAGAAAAAAATGAGGAAAATTCATACTTCGTCTCATCCAGCGATTGATTTCCAAAGGGTATATTTCTGCTCGAGGGGAGGACAGCGAAGGTGATCTTTAGCATTTGACCACAATCGACGCTCTCGATTTTCTGTTCAGCCATTCTGCAGGGGTTCTCAGGTAAAATCCTTTTGCTGATTTTGAGCACCGCCTTAAACAATCGAGTAAATGTTTTGAAATAAGAAGAGGCCGTATCTATGACTTCTCCATTATGTGGCATTTTTCATGCGGGGAGTTCCAGAACCTAAGTTTCGAGCTTGCTTGTGTTTGTTTGGTGTAACTGGAAATCTTGCAGTTCGACGAATGCAAACCTTGTCTGATACATCTCCTCCCTCTCTGTTATTGTTGCATATGTAAATTTTTATTGAAGCAATTTTTGTGTGAGATCGTGAAGCTCTTTTAGAGGTGAGTTAATTTGTAATCTAAATTGCGGTTCACTGTACTTTCTCTAAGGCTTTTTGAATGTTATTGCACATATAACATGGTTCTTTGCCCATATAAATAGGTGGTCAGAAAAGCAGTGTTGCATTTGCCAAGATAACTTTTGAGAAACCTCACATAGTTTTGCTTGTGAGCCATCCAATCGTCTGGTAAGTTTTACTCATTTTTCTCCATTTTGTGACTTCGATGACTTTTTCATTTAGCTTGTTATATTGTTCTTGCACTATTTGAACTTATAGGAATCTGGTCTTTGCATTGAAAATACAATGGAACCAATTGGTGATCACAACAGGGAGCCTCTACCATCTTACATCTAACTTATAATGGAACAGAACCAATCTAATTGTTCCAACTGGCAAAATATTTGGAATCGAACATGTATGCTAGCATGATCGGTGTTTTTTGTATTGCAGTAATCTGTCGGTCTAGAGACAGCTAGTCACCCGAGAGGGAAACACGTGGAGCAAAGATACTTGGATTCAAGTCCCAACTGCGCTGTAGTCTCCTATTCCTGAAGGAATCTTCCACATCCCTGAAAGAGAGTGCCTTATCTTTGATCACTTTGAAGAGATGATTCTTCATGGCTGGAATGGACAGTGGCTCGTCTCTGAAGAGAATATTGTTCCTATTCCTCCAAATGATATGACAGAGAGTGCCAAAAGAAAATCACGCCATGCTTTTGAAGAAGTCATTGCCCACAAGAAAGGTTGTGGCCCAGAGGAGATTTTCATCCCAAGATCAATTTCGCCACGGAAGGTTACATTTGGTTGCCCAAAAGAAAGCCAAACCAGCCGTGACCCGACACTCAAAAAATAGATGGTCAATAGAGTTAGGCACCTCCTCACAGAAGGGCCAAAAAGTAGTATCAATCTTGCCATAAGAGAGGAGGAAAGCTTAGGTGGGAAGCCTATGCTTGGCGACAAGCCAAAGGTGAAATTGGTACCTGGGTGTAATGGCATTGCTCCAAATGAAACGATGCCATAAAACTCGGGGCTTCTTCCTCCTAAAGGCCTCCCACGCTATGGCCACCGTGAACCCCCGCCGAATTATCCTTCCAGCAAAAGCAATCTTGGTTAAGAGAGAGGGAGGGGAGGGGAATCTCCCACGACTCCAACACCGACCTTAAAGCCTGCCCATCCTCCGCATAAAGGTCTGCAACTGAAGTCTCTCTAGAAAGGCCAGAGTTATAGATTAACACATCCGAGAAAACCCAATTCAGCGGGCCCTTAGGATGCCAGTTATCAAACCAAAGTGACGTGGAAAGGCCATCCCCAATTCTCCACCAGAAATTGAGCCGGACTTCTACTCTAAGTTGTAAAATTTTCCTCTAGGCCCAAGAGCAACAAGTCGGCTTCTTAACCACCCAGAAGTTCTTCCTTTTAAGGAATGTGGAGTGGATCCACTTGCACCAAAGCGACTTTAAGTTCTACTTTAATGACCTATGACTACTAAAGTTCTATCTTTGTAAATTGCTAGTTTCTTGTCTAAGGATTGATGAGTATGATTCTGTGTTTTTTACTATCCCAAACTGTAGGATTTGGATGCGGTTGAGGCGCTCATTCGAGGGCTGGTCTTGTTCCAAGGAAGATGTCTGATGGTGAGATTGATTTTTTTTTGCCAGAATACTTCAATTTGACTAATGATGGATTGTCTTTACAGCTAATAGCCATCTTTTCACCTTGATTTGCAGGTTAGTCATGATGAGCATCCAATATCTGGAAGCATGGACAAGCTTTGGGTGGTTTCTCAAGGCAAGGTGGCGCCTTTCTGTGGGAATTTCCAGGATCATAATAAGATACTTCAGTCCTCGTCGAATCAGGTGAGTTTAGTTCTTGTCATCAGCCAAGAGTGGTTCAATGAGATCACATCACATTACCTTATAAAACATAAAATGAGGCTTTGTTACATAGAGAAAGCCAAAAAGGATGAAGACAGGATTGCTGTTGATATACATGATGTACTCACAGTAACATTGGCCCTCGTTTGTCATATTGATTGGGGCTCATGGAAGGACAAGTCTTAAGTTTTTAACATTGAATATGCAGTATCACTTGCCAATAGGTTAAAAAGTTGTACTTTTGACTCAAAGTACAGAATTACTTTTAGTGACTATATTGTAGGAGCCACAAAATACAATGTGAATTTCTGTATGTGAATTGGTTAGATAATATCCTTTTAACATTTACAGGTCAATATTCAAAATAAGAAACTCTCTTTCTTCCCATAACAGTTATTGTATAGATGAAAGAATAAATTTAAAACAGAGGTTTGAATATGTGAATGAAACAACTAAATTTTGAATGAATTATGTTGGCCGAAACCCATTTAAAAACTGATTACCTGGTCAAAGAATAAAGTTTATCTTTCTTCTATTCAAATTCCCACTCCATCTCTTGATAAAGGTAGCTTTAACCACCAAAAAAGAAAAAATAATCGTGATTTCATTGTTTAGAGAGGCAACAGTTAGATCAAATTGATTTTTGTTGGACTTTACTGTGATACCATGAAAGGTTCCATTTGTCAGCCTAAAGGAGATAGTGGAACTCCAGTCTCTGGTTCATTTTGAAAGCTAGAAAATGAAATTTATTGGATTGTTAATTGATGGAAATTGCCGTAGTATCTTCTCTTCTCAATCAGCTCGTCCCACATCAAGATTTGACATGCCTTACCCGCTGTGACAGATTGTTTGTGGTTGCTTGTTCCAAGGACAGAGGCAATGTTGCTATTCTTAAGCAGCAATATGGATGGAATAAAACCGCTAATGAGGTCATTATCGTCGTAGAAGCTTATTGAACTCTAAGGGATCGGAGGCCTACCCTGCTGATCAAGTCGTGAGAGACATCAGTAGGAAGTTTGGTTTTGTGCTCTTCGACAGCTCTTCTAAAACCCCTTTTCTGGCCTGTGTGAGTAACAATAATGTTCATTGGTTTCATTCTGGGATATCGCTCTCAATCTCTCCCTCCACCTGTGATCTATATCTAATCCTTTCTGTCCTCTGAATCATTCAGGATTTTATGGCGGTTTTCCTTCCTTCTAGGGAATTGATTCTGGAGGCAGTGTTGTTCGCTCAGATGATGCAGAAGTCGTGAAGATGGGCTTTGGGAAGTCTTTCGCACCATTTCCTAAAGGTAATTATTTTTTCAGTTTGTTGATGCGGCTCCACTGGAATTTGGTCCATGCATTGCAATCTGAAAAATAAGGATGGATGAGCTCTGCTGATATTAAGCAAAGTTCAGAGGAGAATGTTATGTTGTTGGGTAACAGCATTTTGGAAAAATTGGTTTCGAACATAAATTTATAATCTAAGGTTAAAATGGTGTTCTTTACCTGTATCCATGTATTGAAATGTGCCTTTTCACGTACAATGTTGCTCTTCCAATGATTTTTGAGTGTCGAATCGTTCACCTGTTAACGTTGCCTTCTTTTCCAACTCAGGATGCTTCTTTACTAGCTCTAAATGTTTGAGGAGTTGCGAGCATGCACCGATTGAGGTGAAGCCAGTTCCTAGGGTGAATAGCTTGGGCTGAGTACAAAGCGCTACATTTGAAGTGGTGCAGAGACTAAGTGTTGGATAAATTCTCTTCAGATATTTTGAAGTCGACAAAACATTTCCATCGGGCCTAGTCTCGAAGACTTGCAGACTCTACTGGCAAAGTCTGAAGACCAAAGTCTGACGATATCAAGACTCAAGTTTCAAAGTCTACTCTCATGGACAGTTTCCAGACCGACAAGTTAAAATTTCTATTCTGATCTTATCTAATATGGTTTTGACTCCAACGGCTAAGGAATATCTTTCGACTGGAATCAGCACTACAAGATCTTATATTCATATCGGAATAAATCTAGATCCTCTAAGATTCGCAACTTATATTTGGAAAGTTCTACTTATGGAAACCAAGATCCTGATTGTATGGGCGAGCAGGATTGATAGGCTATCTACACTTACCTTAAAGTACTTGAGATCCCTCTAAATTGATTTTGTCCAACGGGTTGATTGAAAGAACTTTGGAATGTGACAATGGTAATGAAGGCATGAAGAAGTATATAAGAGAGACGCTCAAGTTGTTGAAGGGTGCCAGATAGAAGAATTCCAAAGTCTAAATCTCCTTCTTAGTTTGTGATCTTATTCTTCGAGCAATACATGTAATCAAAAGAGAGACTGAAGTGTGGCGAAACCTTGAGGAAGTGTAGTAGAGTCTCTACACTGTAGAATCAAGGGCGTAAGATTGTAAATACTCTTTTTGATTCTTAGTGAAATCCAGCCAGAAGGACTGTCCATGCGGGAGAGTGGACGTAGGCTTGGTCTAAGTCGAACCACTATAAATCTGGAGTTTTGATTCTCTATCCCTAATATCTTTACCTTTCGTTACTTTCATTTGCAGCGATTATTGTTTTTAATTCCTTAATCTCTTTTATAAGAAATTGCTAATACAGTCGGTTAAATTTATAAAATCGCCTTAGTCACCTATTCACCCCCCTCTAGGTGCTAATTCTAGTCCTAACAATTGGTATCGAGCTTGTGTACTCGTTTATAAGAAGTGTCTTTACTTCGAGTAAAAGATCTATGGCTAATATGTTGCCCTACGGGGTTGGTTGAAGGTCAAAGCAATACCAGACCTCCATACTTTGATGGAAAAGACTACAGCATATGGAAAAACAAGATAAAAGCATTCCTAAGATCGAAAGATCCTTTGGAGTGGGAAGTGGTAGATAAAGGAATCATTCCTGCTGCTACATCAGAATCAGAGAGAGGAAAATAAGTTGATGGTCCTATCGAGATGACTCAAGAAGAAATAACCAAGAGACAGACTCTTGACACTAAAGCCATTTATTCATTATATTGTGCTTTATCCCCTACTGATTATAACAGAATATCTTATTGTGATACAGCGAAAGAAGTCTGGGATAGGCTTCACATTACCTATGAAGGGATTGATCGAGTGAAAGAAACAAGGATTAATATTCTTTTGGGACAATATGAAGTCTTTAAGATGAGATTAGGAGAATCAATAACTGACATGTTTAGTCGTTTTACTGAAATTGTGAATGGTCTTGAATATCAGGGACATCCAATCTCAGGACATATGAAGGTCAACAAACTTCTACGTGGACTCTCTAAAGACTGGAATTACATAAAAACTTCAATAAGAGAGACACAAAGGATTGCTCCACTCTCTGTAGACGAACTGGTTGGAACTCTTCAGTCTTACAAAGTAGAGCACACTAACGAAGAAGAAGATTCAAAAGGTAAGAAATCTATTGCCTTAAAATCTAATGATTATTTTGATGTTACAGACTCTGAGGAAGATCTAGATGACGAAGAACTAGCACTCATGATAAAGAGATTCAGAAAGTTGAACAGAAAGGGAAGAAAATTTAATTGGAAGAAACAAAGCTCACAAAGGTTTAAAAAAAAAAAATCAATAGAGGAAGATGATTCTAATAAAGAAGTGACTTGCTTTGAATGCAAGAAAAGGACACATCGGACCCTAACCGTCTTCTGTTAAAGAAAAGAAAAGGAAAGACCGAGAAATACGGGAAGGCACTCAAAGCGAGAGACTTGGAGTGATACCGAATGTGAAGAAAGTGATGATGATTATGCCAATATCTGTTTGATGGCAAAATCTGATTGATTCTGCACCTTGATACAGAGATATAGACTCGGATAGTGAGCTTGAGGTTAGTAATCTAAAATTCTTATCAAAGTTTCTAAATATATTGATGAACTTTGTCTTAGTCTAAAACCTCTCTTAAGAGGATCTCCAAATTAAAAATGGAGAATTCTACATTGAAGCAATAGGAAAAACTTTGGAAAGAGAAGTTTGAAAAGTTGGAAAAGAACTTTACTATCTTGAAAGAAAACTCAGACTCAGTTTCCAAAGAAAATAATTTTTTGAAGAATGATATTTCTAATATATCAAAAAGATTTTAAAATGGTTCTGAAAAATTGGATAAGATTCTTTCGATACAAAGACCCTACTTTGATAAGTTAGGTCTTGGTATGACCTCTGAAACAATTCCACTAATTGATTTCCCAAAGGTAAAGGAAAGAATCAAACAAAGACCAACCATAATTGTTTATAAAATCATTTCCAGAAAGTCTTTGTAAAACTTATTGGCAGAAATGCTTTGAAATGTTCTAAGTGTCAAAGCTCAGAACATTTTGAGAAAGAATATCATTTGGTTTGGAGACCTGTTAAAAGGAGTTGGGCAAAAACTGTGTATTGCTCTAACTCTTCTAGACCCAAAATGATGTGGGTACCAAAGAAAGCTTGAATTCTTTTTAATTGCAGGTCACTATCAAAAGGAAGATTAAATGGTAACTAGATAGTGACTGCTCAAGACATATGACAGGAGACTCAAGCTGCTTCATAAAACTTGACTAGATAGATGGAGGAAAAGTTTCTTTTGGTGGTAACAACAAAGGAAGAATTACTGGTTGTGGAACAGTAAAGATTGGAAGTCTGTCAATTAAGAATGTTTCCTTAGTTGAATGATTAAATTACAACTTGCTTAGCATAAGCCAATTGTGTGATACTGGATTCAAGATCAATTTACAGGAAGGAACGTGCTCAGGAATCAGTAAAGACTTTACTCAATCTTTTACTTGACGAAGACATAGAAATATCTATCTTCTGGATGTGAATCATGAAAGATCATAATGCTTAATATCAATACAAGATGAAGCTAATCTATGGCACAAAAAGCTATGCCATACCAATATGAAGCAAATCACCAAGATCTCCTCCAAGAAACTTGTTCGAGGATTGCCTATTCTCAATTACTTAAAGTCGATCCTTGCACACCATGCGTACTAGGTAAACGAAATTAGAAACTCTTACAAACCAATAAGTAAAGTTTCCACTAATCGTGTACTGCAGCTTTTGCATATGGACTTATTTGGACCTACTAGAACGTAAAGCATTGGTGGAAAAATGTTCTGCCTAGTAATAGTGGATGATTATTCACGATTTACTTGGGTCTACTTTCTTGCAAGTAAGTCTAAAACTTTCTCTCACTTTTCAAAATTTGCTAAAAAGGTGCAGAATGAGAAAGGTCACACAATTTCAAGCATTCGTACAGACCATGGAGGTGAGTTTGAAAATCAAGACTTTACTAAATTCTGTGATAAATCTGGTTTTTAGCACAAATTTTCCTCTCCATACACACCCGGAACGGAATGGGGTTGTGGAAAGGAAGAATAGGTTTTTACAAGAAATGGCAAGAACTCTTTTAATTGAAAGTAATATTTCTTCAAGATTTTGGGCTGAAGCTGTTTCAACTGCCTGCTATATTATTAACAGAGTGTTCTTAAGGCAAATTCTTAAGAAAACTACACAACTAACTTACCAGTCCTGCTTAAAAAAATTTCTGGATATCCACTTCTTTTTGTTTAATTAATCCACACAAAATTTGTATTCAACATGTTCATGGATCTCCATACACCATCAAGTATACTTTTGTGAGCACTTTGTGCTTAAATCAGGTCTCCACCTATCTATATGTAGACTCAATATCGACTTAGCTTCACTTTCGGTAGGTACGGGGCCTTAAACAACTTGCGACGCGCTGCTCACCTTTGCCTTTCCAAAATATCAACCAAATTGTGGCTAAATGAGCTAGAACATCCCCACCCGCAGGTTTCTTTGGGTCCGATATGAACACAAAGATCAGCCTAGATCATCTACGATGAAACAAATAAATCAAAGAGTCATCAAAAATCATCTTTTTCCTTAACTCAAGGATCACAGAAGCGCAATGGTGCGATTTGAATGTCGTGTAACATAAACAAAAGCCAGATTGCTCATGTAAGAAAGTTCAACAAAGTTCTTTTAATTATCAAAAGAAAATTATTGTGAACTCAATGGAGATGATGTTGGGTAATTAGTTTTCAAATATTGTGACTAGATTTCTTCTTGGGCTCATAAAAACCATGGTATCCACAAACTGTTGACCTTAAACCCATCTGCTATTATGTGTAGTTAAAAACATATTGCAGTGGATAATTTTATTTTATTTTCTTTATGACGAAACATAGTGATTGATAAATTTCATTTCATTTGAGGTTATTCGAAATGACATTGAATAATTTTCTTTTGGTTACATCTCTTATGAAGTCCTATGACCTTTCAATGACATGCCATGCTCGATTAAGTTCCTAAGAGAATATAAGGCTGTATTATTTGCATTCAATTGGTTAAACATAAATAGAAGAAGCAGAAAGGATACTTCGGCCTTACCCTTATGATATATTTTGCATTTGATACACAAAGATGACATTGTAGTTGACAAATCTTTTGGGTCACCATCACAGGTTAGAGAAAGTATCTCATGTCATTCATGAATGGTTTGTTGTAGAGCACATGAAACTTAGGGACAAGCTATGACAAGGGTGACAAAGTGTCCATTGCGAGAGAAAGGAAATGAACAAGTGCTTGGGAGCTCATTATATGCCTCTTGCGGTCAATACGATGACTAACATCAAATTGCAGATTAACAAAAAAAAGCACTTCGCCTGCCTTCTTGGTTGGAGAGACTCCTTCAGTCCTTCGCATCGGTGATGCCTCTTGGTGTTATCTGAAAAACATGTGTTTGTCAAGTCCAACATATATGGAATATCTCAGTCTCATCTTTGTCGCGACCTCTTTTTTTTCAGCACCCGATCGGGTCGGGTGCCTTGCAGAGGCTAATGGTTTGGCTAAATTTATTAGGCCCGGACTCTCCCAAGTCCACAAATTCACGACTTTAATAGTCTAAGTATTTAACCTGTAAGTTAATTTTTAAAACGGAGTCGCCACTAATCAATTTGAGGTGGGTTGATTAGAAACCCATGCGAAGTATTGGGAGAAATACTCGCTCTTGCACAACCAGAGAAATTAAGATCGGGGACTTGATTACACCGATTAATTACTAATGCCCTTTTGGTACCTAATCTTGTTTAAATCCACGAGGCTTTTTGGATGTTTTAGGGATTTTCCATGCATTTTTTGGGAGGAAAAACATTTTTGGGTCTTTTTCTTTTTCTTTTTTTGGACATAAAAAGGACTTTTTGGATTTTTATTTTTGTTTTTAGAAAATATAAGTCTTTTTGGCTTTTTTTGAATTTTTGGCATTTTTGGAAAATATGGAATTTTTTTATTTTTTTATTTTTGGAAAATAAAATATTTTTTTTAATGTTTTTTTCGAAAATAAAACATTTTTGACTTTTTTTGAAAATTTTTGAAAATAAATTATTATTTTTTATTAAAATAGTAGAAAAGCCGACTGGCCCAATCGGGTTCGCGAGGATTGGGTCCGACCAGCCGGTGACCCGAACGCAAACGGGCCCACTTAGTAGGCCCGATTTTTTTTATATTTAAAATATATTTTTATATTTTTATTTTATTTTTATTTTTATTAAAACATTATTACCCTCTTTTTTTAATTTCAAAATGAGACTCGAGTCGGATCCGACCCGGTCAACCACCCAAAACCCCCAACAACCGTGAAACCCTAGGGCGCCGGATCTCACGCCCGACCCAACGACCCGGGCGACCCGATTTTCGCCCCTCAACTCGCGAAACCCTACCCGCACAATGGCCGAGGATCCGACTCGTCTTCGACCCGGCATCTCTTCGCGAGGCGGGCCGCTCAAACCCTAGGGTTCGGCGATTCGCAATGATGACAACGAGCGGCTCGCTTGGGTTCTCGGGGAAGGCGGAGCGATAGCAAAAGGACGGGTCCCCACCTAACATCAACGGATCGGCTGAGTCGCCGGTGGTGGAGCAAAGCAAAACAACAATCGCGACCGGTGGCGATGGCGGGTCTTCAAATTCGCGAGATCCGAAGTGGCGATGGCGTCGAGCACGACTCGAGGCGGTGTCGGGGGTGCGACGAAGGCTGAATCGACCCTAGATCTCGAGCCCCGACCGACCCTTGCTCTCTAGAATCTACTTGCTCGGCCTCTTCCGCCTCCGTGTTTGCGGATCCGGTTCGCTCGTTGCCGGCCTCCCCGAAGTCTCGGAGGGAGGTCGTTTAAGCTCACGACCCACTTCCTCTCTCGCGCTCTTCGGTCTCCCCGAAGTCTCTCGGGAGAAGGTTTCCAAGCTTGCGATGCCCTTTGACGGAGGTTGTGCCCTCCTATTTATAGGCGAGAGGTCAGTCGGCGACGGGGACTCGGACGCCGGTCTTTGGCTTGCCGACCGGACTCCGCGGCCGAACCGCGTCTCATCTCAGCATTAAGCGCACATTGAAGGCGCATGCATGTCGTCCACTCCTTCGGGCCTACCTCCGTCCCTCTCGCCATAGGCTCGTCCTTCGCGCGCCGGCCGTCGCGCGTGATGCGTAGAGGGCAAATGAGGAAGAAGAAGACAGGAGGAAGAAGAAGAGAGGAGGGGCCGGGCCAAGGCCGAAGAAATAGAGGGTGGGCCTTGGGCTGCGAGGAAAAGAAGAGGAGGGGCTGCTTCTTTTTTTGTTTTATTTTGTTTTTTTGTTTATTATTCAAAAAAAGAAAACCTAATTAATTTATTAAAAAAGGAAATTTAGGCATCAATTGCCCCTCTTGAAGGTGAGCTTACAGAGGTTGCATTCAAAGACAAACCAATGCCTAAATTTTATCCATACATGCGTAGCAGATTATATGTTGTTTGGGACCTATTATCCTATGCAAAAAGAGCAATATAACATTGCATATACTAAGACAGATAAGAAGATACCTGTAGTTACTTACTGGGAGTGAGTGAGATAGGGTGTGAACCCCGAGTTTGGCAAGTATCAAGGTGTCATCTTACCTTTCTTCGGCCACCTTGACGGGAAATTGCTCTTCTAGGACCCGAACCATTCTTCGGTTGCCTATTAGAGCAATCAGTAGTTTGTCTCGGACCCGAACCTTTCTTCGGTCGCCGTGACGGGAAATTGCTTCTCAAGACTCGAACATTCTTCGGTCTGTTAAAACAATCAATAATTTGTCTAGGACCCGAACCTTTCCTCGGTCGCCTTGACAGGAAATTGCTTTTCCAGGACCGGAACCATTCTTCGGTCACCTGTTAAAGCAATCAGTGGTTTGTCTCAGACCTGAACCTGGCTTCAGTTGCTATGACGGGAGATGCGTCGACCTTTCTCAGGGCATCTATTTGTGGGTGTCTGATTTGTATCGAGGACACCAGTTGGTACCCGACCTTTCTCGTGAGATGCGCCGATCTTTCTCAGGGCATCGATTTGTGGGGTGTCTGATCTCATTCAATGACACCAGTTGGTACCCGACTTTTCTCGAGAGATGCACCGACTTTTCTCAGGGCATTGATTTGTGGGGTACCTGATCTCAGTCAAGGACACCAGTTGGTACTCAACCTTTCTCGGGAGATGCACCGACCTTTCTCGGGCATCAATTTGTTGAAGATACCTAGACATTCACAAGCATTGAAAGGGTACTTGGATATTCACAAGTACTAACCTGGAGGATATCTGGGCCTTTGCAGGCGTCGAAGGGGTACTTGGATGAACACAAGTACAAACTTTTAGAGGATACCTGGATGTTCGCAGATATCGAAAGGGTACATATATGATCACAAGTACTAGATGCTGGAAAATACCTGATTGCTTGTAAGTGTCGAAAGAGTACTTGGATGTTAACAAGTACGGACTTTGAAGGATGCCTGAACGTTCGCAGACATTGAAGAGGTACTTGGATGATCACAAGTACGAATTTCTAATGAATACCTGGCAGACAGAATATCGAGGATGGGTCTCGCATATTCGTGGAGGTCTCTCACCTCCTAATAAGGGGAATATCGAGGACGTACCTTGCATATTCATGAAGGTCTCTCACCTCCTGGAAATTGGGGAATATCGAGGACGTACCTTGGATATTTGTGAAGGTTTCTCACCTCCTGGTATAGGGAATATCGAGGACGTACCTCGCATATTCATGAAGGTCTCTCACCTCCTGATATGGGGAATATCGAGGACGTACCTTGGATATTCGTGAAGGTCTCTCACCTCCTGGTATAGGGAATATCGAGGATGTACCTCGCATATTCATGAAGGTCTCTCACCTCCTGGAAATTGAGGAATATCGAGGAAGTACCTCGCATATTCATGAAGGTCTCTCACCTCCCGTAATGTAGCACGAAGCTTACCCGAATGGCCGCAGGCACATAGGTGTACAAAGTATAGGAATATTTGGATGAACGCAAATATTTAATGATATGATCAGGGACCACTCAACTGGTCCAAGTGTAAGAAAGCATACCTAGGTGATCGCAGGCGCATAATGTGGTGGAATACTTGAGTAGCTGCTAGTATTCAATGGCGTAATTTTGAGGACAACTCGGATAAGTCGAGTGTCATGGAAATGGAGTATTCGAATGGTGGTCGATACTCAAAGATAAGAGGATATTTTGACAGTCATGAGTATCCAAATTTTCAAGACAACTCGAAGAGGTCGAGTGTCAAGGGAGCACCTGAGTAACGGCGGGCACTTGAAAACGGGGAGATGCTTGGACAATCACAAATATCAATACTTAGGGATAACTCGCACAGGTCGAGTGTCGATAAGAGGGAGTATCTGGCAAATGGTGGGTACTCAAAGACAATGGGATACTTAGACCGTTGCAAGCACACAAATTCAAGGGATGACTCGAATAGGTCGAGTGACAAGAAGAGAGTACCTGGACAGTGGTAGGTACTTTAAGACAAATGGGGATAGGGATATACTTACCTAGCAATATCTCTGATTACTGAGAGTATGTTTGCTATTTACACAATATGCAGACATGTACACAATGATTGTATATGCTGTAAATTCATAAATTCAAATGTGATTTATGCATGACAATTTTGTCAGTTTTGTATCATTTGAATTCCACTGGGGAAAATTTTGAAAGACAACCCTCATTTAGAATGTAGATGTCTTGAGCATGCCAGATGAGGGACTTTCAGTCTGAAAGGATTTTTCACTCACTCTCATGGAAAGGCTGTTTTATCCTGACCATTAATGTAGGATTTATAAGGATCACACTTCTCACTTTGTCATCATGTCGGCGGGGGTCAGAGTATTCTCGCAAGTGGTACGACTTTACCAATGTGAGAGGCCTTTGTTGAAATTGTGATAAAAACTTGGTCAGTAGCTCATCAAAGGGGATCATCAAGGTTGAAGCCGATGGACGAAAATGTTGCACGATTATCTCCGGGTTTACAAGTCAGGAACCCTACGAAAAGAGATAGAGTAATATTGCTCGTACTTCTCGAGCGATGCTTATGTACATATGAAATCCTACGTTAATTGAAGTGCCCCTAGTCTGAAGAGACTTTTTACAATGGGAATATAATGTAAACTCGGCTCACATGTAGAAGGGTGAGAGTTGGTGACTGTCTCGGCATTCGTCACTGGTCTTTCTTCTTACTGTCAAATGGAGATTTTACAACAGCAACTTTTTCTTGGCTGTATTTTTGACTGGGGCATTGGCCTTGCTTTTACCAGGCACACTGCTTTTTTATGCCCCTACTTTTATTCCAGTTCCTCATTTATGGGCATTGACCTTGCTTTTACCAAATACACTGCTTTTTTATGCCCCTGCTTTTTCATTTTTATTGCTTGAGGAACTGGTCTAGACAAGTTCAAGCAAACACCTTGGTTAGACTATTGAGTCTTATCTTTTGTTGGCGCTTCGATTATGGCTCGGGTGGCAATAATCTCTACTTTGTCTCAATGTGAGGGTAAAATTACAGACTCACTTGGGTTGTACAATGTATACAAATGCATAGAAAATGAATTGCTCTTCATCATTCTAAGACACTTAAATTAACGCGAGTGTTCACATGCAATAAAAACACCCGAAGATTGATGCAAGTGCGAGCAAGAAAATTTCTATCTCTTTTCTCACCTTGTGACGCTGATTTGCCTTGTCTTTGACATGTTCCAATGTGGGGTGATTCTTGATGAGAGAAGCTTCACTAGTGTATGGGGCTCAAAAGGGGGTGAGCAATGAAATGCCTCTCACTATTTTGGTTATCGTACCATTCGCGAGAGAACTCTTTACCCTACAGTCATGGAATTTTCTGCACTCATCTCACAAGTGTATAGATGGGGGATTGTGTGTAGGATATGGCTTGCCTGCCATCATTCTGACGCGCCTCATCATGCTCAATCAATCTTGTATTCTTCACTTAGCTGTCTATTCTAGTAATCCTCAATGGAATCAGTGATTTAGACAGACAAAATCATTATGCAAAAATCCATTTGGAGAAGACATGCAGCATTTTTTTGTTTTGTATGAGAGAGTTTGTACTCTCAAAACAAATTAATGATTTTTACTCAAGAGACCCTATTGACAACTTTAGGGTGTTTACTTGGTGAAATTGTATTTACAAATGTGTTGAATTTTGAATATCAAAGAGTTATTCATAAAGGGGTGTCAATGGATTGTCCTAATTAAGTAGGGAAATGACACAAGAAAGATCAGCTGGGGTTAGGGATCTGATCATTGGTTTGACGGGCCTTTTGTTTTTACCCCTGCAGAAGAGAAGATGTGGAAATAGATCAATTAGTAGGGCCAAGATCACACGTGATTTGAGGCACGAAGGTTTCTATCACTTGCTTTGGTGATACTTGGGACACCATTTGGCTTGGGAAAGCTTATCATGGTCGACATGCCTCTCATTGATTTATTTTCTGCATCTTTGACAATCAGTGATCCCCACTAGTCTGCGAGATGTTTGAATAGACCTAAGTACGAGGAGGATATGAATTCCTATAATTTTCACTCCGTTAGGTCATTTGCTCTCTTGTAATTTGTAGGTGCAAGAGAAGCAATTTTTTTTTTTTTTGGAGGCTAACTGTCACGTCGGGGATTCGAATCTCCGACTTCAGACCATTTTGCTTCTTCCCGGGTAGCACTCAGCTAGAGGTGCGATAATGTCCGCGGGGCGCTTCTTTTTCATTTGACCGAACCGGCTCTTGGACGACACGTCCTTTCATACCAAGCTAGGTAAATCGATATGGGCTACTTGGTTTGTCCAAATTAACCACTAAGCTTGTTTCTTGAATCTTATGCTTCTTGTCAAATAGGAGAAAATATATCAAAAGTGAATTCAGATACTAGGAGTATTGGAAACGATACCAAATTACTTTTCCCTAGAGTTTATATTTGCTGACTCCTAGGGATATTTGAGTGTCAATGACGGCCTTTTATCTTTGACATGGTTCAATGTCTCTTTTGATTGGCCCTCCTCATTTGTGGCCATGTATACATGATTGCTGGTCGTTGATTCATCTTCAACGTCTTCCTTCTGTGGAATTTTTCTTCTGTCTTTGACTATAGCTGCATTGAGCAACAAGTCACGTACCTCAAGCTTCTATGGAATTTGAGATGGACAATCAAAAACCTCAAGTTTTCTGATGGCAATTATTTTTGAAGAATACGTGTACGGAACACGGAGTGAAGCTTCAAACTCTAGAGTCACTATCCGGAGTGGGGGCTATAAATCGCCTTGACTGTCTGGATTTTCTCCCTATTGACAATAATGAATTCAAAGGAAGAGAAGAAATTTCTTCCTTGTGCTTCTTGGCTTGTCGAAGCTGGAAATCCTTTAAATGAAACTGTAATGTCTAATTGTTCAGGCATGTCGAGGGGAGGAGATATTTGCTTCGTCTTGAGAAGGAGTTGGATAGGAGTGAGGTGGAGTGCAGGCTCCTGAGGACGGCTTGCAAAAATGGGAAGGTCGAAAGCAGCATGGGGAGGTTATCCCGCCTCGAGTTACCATGATGTGCATGCTTCGAGTTTGACCGTATGCCTATGCCTATTACCTCCTATCTTTCGTTTCACATGTACACGAAGAGAGGGACATCATTTTCAAAATTATGTTCGGGAATAAGACTTACATTCTTTGAAACAAGATGATCCTTTTTGTTTGCCCTCGCTTCCTTGAAATGGTGTCTTGAATTTGGTCTGTTCACACGATGTGCCGTTTCAAATGCCTTACGTTACACTAAGTCAAAAGGGATGATATTCTGATACATAAAGTGAGAGAGTCAGAAAGACAAATGAAAGCTTTTGGTGATGAAATGTTTTTTATTTTCAGAATATGTCTTCGGGGGAGAAAAAGCATGAGGAAGCCCAGCCCTCAGTATTCTCCTTGGATGACATTTTCTTTTCATGGTTGGATAGCATCACTGGACTGGTTTGGAATACCGCCTCATGCTCTCAAAACAAAATATTATAACCGTACATTAAAGTACTGGAATGAAAAATACAACAAAGTAGCACACTAGATAAGAAACATAAAAATAAGCAAAACTAATGAAAACTTCTATGAAAAGGAGCGTTTTGATAGTGCGGTCTTGAAGTCAAGCGTCTTTGAATTCCTCGCCTCCGATGGGCTCGAAGTATTCGCATGCGATGACTATTTCATTGAAGCTACGGAAGTGTAACCCATGCGGCCAAAAGCGTGTTCGTGGAGCAAAGCTTCTATGAACTGCTTTATCAATTCTTCTTCGGCCAGTTGAGGGTGGGTTTGCATCATAAAAGCCTTCCACCTCCCTGCATATGCTCGGAAATCCTCCATTGGTCTTCTTCCGAAGTGGGCCAAACTCTCACAAGGCAGTTCAATTCCAATCTGGTTTTGGTATTGATGCAAGAATGTGGAAGACGGCTCATTCTAATCCTTTATGAGGTAAATACTTGTTGTGATGAACCATTGCAATGCAGACCCCGTAATAATTTATTGGAATGCCTGAGTTGTGAATGACATCGGGCCATAGTACTGACTCATTTCAGTGTGAAGATATTGCAAATGTGCCACGGGGCAAGTTGTGTCGTTATACTTGCAGAGATTAGGTATCCACACTTCGCTGGGGGTCATAATCATATGAGGGCAAGACGGGCCTGATATGTCTTGGTTAGGCCACTGGTTTTCCCACTACATATTCGTTGTAGTGGTGAATTTTTCTATTTCAGGAAAGTTAGACTCTACCGAGATTACCCCATTGCTTTCTTCTAGGTCAAAATTTCCGAATGAGGATGAAGTATTGAAGCTATCCTCATGGTCAGAGGACGAGCTTAGTAGTTCGTTAGGATCGTAGCGGATAAAGATGTACGTTTCCTCTTCTGACGGGCCTTCATCCCCGGGTGAGAGTAGGAAATAGTTATACGATGAGTCGTCAGTTTCATTGAAATAACGCTGGAAGTCCTTGGGATTGTATTCTAGGGACGGGAAGTCTTCAGGGTTGTACTCTAGGGGATGATAGCCTTCAAAGCTGTATTCTTGGGAATGCTCGAAGCTTTGGTGTGGTGGCTCGTCGGCAGATGCTGAATTGATCTGCTTAGGCTTTCTTTTCTTGACTTCTAGTCCAGACCTTTTGAGTAAGGCCCTTCGTTTTGCCAGCTCGATTCTATCAAGGGAAGTGAGAGACATTAGAGTTTCACTGTCTGATTCACTTTCCAGGTTGATAGGGGTTGGTATTCTTTGAACCCTAGCTCTTGCGGTAAGTTTGGGGAGCTGTCACCATCGTGTCTGGTCTTGAACAGGCTCCTTGTCTTTGATCTCGTACATAGGTTCCTTGCCTTTTCGAGTGGGAAACTTTTCAATAATATGATGTTGCTCGATCGTCCATTTATCATGCAAGGCTTCATTGACATCTTCTTCTCCTATCTCGACAATCGACGGCTCCTCGTGCTGCAGGATCATCGGTTCTTTGTAGGGTAAGGCGATGTCAGGACTAATGTCAATATTATATTCTTGGTGGAAAACATGGATTAGTTCCCTCCAGGTTTTAAGGGGACTAATCTTCCTGACAAAGTACCATCGCAAGGCGGGGCCGATGAGGTTTGATTGGTATGATTGAATTATCCTTTGGACCAGGTAGGCACATAAGTAGGTCTACGGGGCGGAAGGTATCGGCATACCTTTCGCATTCGGGCGTTACGAGCTCTTCGGGGATCTTAAAACTGGCGTAATTAGGCGAGTCGATGGGATTATGCTCTGCGGCTCTCAACTTTTTCATGATCTTTTCAAGCCGTTTATCTTGTTGGTCATTATCGGCGATTTGCGGGTGCGGGAGTGTGCTTAAACCAGTTATGGAGTTGGGTTTAGCTTGAGTGGATTACATTTGCCTTGAGAGTTGTCGAAGGACAATGGACATCTGTCCTACGCCATCTTCAATGTTGGTGAGGCGATTTTGTACATCATTCTGATCGGGTCCTATCACGTGAGGCCATTCGCGGGTGGGCGATAGTTGACGATTCATAATTACAGTGTTGCAAAAATCATGAATGAGCACGAAAGTAAATAAAGATTGACCCATGGCAATGGTCTAAGCGCTTTTATTTATCAAAGAGGATTTTATAGACCACGAGACTTCGACATTTAAAACTCGAAATTAAAATGACGAGAAGGAAATACTATGTATTAAACAAAAGTCCCTAAATAGTGGGACGGAATTTTCACGATATCAACACTAAGGGACACATGATTGCTATTTTATATGCGACGATGAGCCTTGTTCTCGCGCGATGCTTGCTTTCTTGGAGCTCACGAGACATGTATCAACCCATTCCCAAATCCCCTTGCATAAGTTACGCTTGCTCATGCTTGGCTGATCTCGGCCCCGGTGAGGGATCAATGGCTTCCACTTTGTCGGGATATGATGGTTGTGGATGTAGGACTCGGGCGTGATGGGCCTTTTCTGTCCCTCAAGCCCTTCAAGTATCACAATTCTTTTGCGATGGCATCTGCTCCATGTTTCCTCGATAATGTCAATCTCGAATGTGTATTCACGACTTTGATGGGTGAAAAGGGGTGGATGGGCCTTCCTCTTGAAAGGCGGTGGGATTTCTTGAAGGGCTCCATACTGTTGCGCCACCCAATATGGGAAATAAGAAATGGCGCTGGTGAAACCAAGCTACGGAATTGGATGGCGGCGTCTATAAGCAAAGTAAGCTCTCTTTTTATGGAATCAACCAAAGCACACCATTGGAACACCTCGGGAGCTGGGTTTCTTAGAAAGTTTATCAATTTAAACGGCTTTGGTTAGGAATGTATGGTCCTAAAACCATAAATTTCTGTAATGGATTTTCGAAATCATTTATTTCAGACGATCGCATGAAGCATCGAAATTCGCTTAGGTGAGAAAAGAACTAGACTTGTAAAATTTCCGGGAGACCCGCATGACCTTTCCGTGTTTTCTTTAAAACGATTGAGGGACAAGAATGTTTCAGCTAAAATCATGTTGACATAATTTTGCCCCCTTGAGATCGATCAACCATCCATGCCAACTTTGGACTTATGACATTTCTTTGATGGGGAAAATGATGAACCCAAAAAAGGCCAATAGGAAAATCTCGCTTTTCTTGGTCATGGGTTGATTTTCAAAACAGGCAGATCAAAAATGCTAGGGGCGGGTATTATGATTGTTTTCAAGAATTTGTCTCATAACATGGACTTCGGTTCTTAAAAGTCGTGCTAACCCACGCAATGGGATAACGCATTGACGGCCTAACAAGCTTTTTCTCGAGAGGCACTCTAGTGATGATCTTGTATTCTTCAGTCGGGTTTAGTTCGAACCCACCAAACATAAAAGTAGTCGTCTTCGGGCACCAGAAATGTGCCATGGCTTGTATGACTTCGAGATGAACACGGACTTGGATCAACAATAGAAGATGACCGACTTTGGCTTTTATGTGCTCTTAGGCATATTGGTCCAATTGACCCCACCACCTAAAGAGCTCTGCCTTGGGAGTGGGAATAAGCTGAATGTCATCTTCTCCTATCGCATATAAACTGAGACTCGAAAAAACCTACCCGAAATTGCCATGGGCCAATAAAAAAGACTGAGTAAAAGTAAATAAATTACTTTGCTTTTAAAAAATGGCAAGTACAAAGACATGCACATGAGCTGTGTGGCTCGATTTTTAACTGAGAAGGCTTGTTGAAATTAAAATGGTATCCGCCCGTCGCAGTCTCGCGTTAACAGCATACTCTCCTAACCTCGGCTAGAGAAATTCGGGGAAAAGAAAGGCAACCTCTACATCGCAGTCTCGCGTTCAAAGTCGTATCTTTCTTGACACCATTCTAAATATCCTATGGCGGCCCAGGTCTGACGGTCGGGTTGTGTGTGCCATGTGTAGTGTTAAAACAGTAAAACATGCACAATAATTTATAATCACAAGATAATCTATTTTAAGCAAAAATAAATTCCTAAGCTACTGACCTGCATAAAAAAAACCTAAGTCAGTAAAGGAATTAAACAAGACAAAAAGGCATAAATCCTCAAAGTCCCCAGCGGAGTCGCCAAGGCATGCGATCTCTTTTTTAGGCGCCCGATCGGGTCGGGCGCCTTGTGGAGGCTAATGGTTTGGCTAAATTTATTAGGCCCGGACTCTCCCAAGTCCACAAATTCACGACTTTAATAGTCTAAGTATTTAACACTTTTTGTAAGTTAATTTTTAAAAAACGGAGTCGCCACTAATCAATTTGAGGTGGGTTGATTGGAAACCCATGCGAAGTATTGGGAGAAATACTCGCTCTTGCACAACCAGAGAAATTAGGATCGGGGACTTGATTACAGTTAATCACTAATGTCATTTCGGTACCTAATCTTGTTTAAACCACGAGGCTTTTTGGATGTTTTAGGGATTTTCCATGCATTTTGGGGAGGAAAAACATTTTTGGGTCTTTTTCTTTTTCTTTTTTTGACATAAAAAGGACTTTTTGGATTTTTTTTTTTTTTTTTGGTTTTCAGAAAGTATAAGTCTTTTTGGCTTTTTTTTTTTTTTTGAATTTTTGGCATTTTTGGAAAATATGGAATTTTTTTGATTTTTTTTTTATTTTTGGAAAATATAATATTTTTTAATGTTTTTTTCGAAAATAAAACATTTTTTTTTTTTTTGGGAAAATAAAATATTTTTTTACTATTTTTGATGTTTTTCGAAAATAAAACATTTTTGACTTTTTGAAATTTTTTGAAAATAAATTATTATTTTTATTAAAATAATAGAAAATCCGACCCGGGTCGAGTCCGCGGGTTAGGTCCGGCCGGGTCGGTGACCGAAACACGCGAGACAGGCCTGCGATTTTTTTTTTTTTTTTTTTTGATTTAAATATTTTATTTATTTATTTATTTATTTATTTTTATTAAAACATTATTACCCTCTTTTTGTAATTTCAAAATGAGACCACAGTCGGATCCGACCCGGTCAACCACCCAAAACCCCCCAACGACCGTGAAACCCTAGGGCGCCGGATCTCACGCCTGACCCGACGACCCGACGACCCAATTTCCGCCCCTTAACTCGTGAAACCCTACCCGCACAATGGCCCGATCCGACCCGTCTTCGACCCGGCATCTCTTTCGCGGCGAGGTGCTCGGAACCCTAGGGTTCGACGATTCGCGACGATGACAATGGGCGGCTCGCTTGGGTTCTTGGGGGAAGGTGGAGCGGCGACACAAAGGACGGGTCCCCACCGACGTCAACGAATCGGGCCGGAGTCGCCGGTGGCGGAAAGGCAAAGCAACGGTTGCGGCGACGGTGGCGACGGCGGGTCTTCGGCCGCAAATCTAAAGTGGCGATGGCGTCGGGCACGACTCAAGGCGGTGTCGGGGGGGTGCGACGGAGCTGAATCGACCCTAGATCTGAGCCCTAACCAACCCCTGCTCTCTGGAATCTACTTGCTCAGCCTCTTCCGCCCTCTGATGTTCGTGGATCTGGGTTCACTCGCTGCCGGCCTCCCCCGAAGTCTCTCGGAGGGAGGTCGTTTAAGCTCACGACCCACTTCCTCTCTCCCGCGCTCTTCGGTCTCCCCCCGAAGTCTCTCAGGAGAAGGTTTCCAAGCTTGCGATGCCCTTTGACGGAGGTTGTGCCCTCCTATTTATAGGCGAGGAGGTCCGGTCAACGGAGGGACCCGGACGCCGGTCTTTGGCTTGCTGACCGGACTCCCGTGGCCGAACCGGCGTCTCATCTCAACATTAAAGGCGCATGCGTGTCGTCCACTCCTTCGGCGGCCTACCTCTGTCCTCTCGCCATAGGCTCGTCCTTCGCGGGTCGCCGGCCGTCGAGTGTGATGCGCGGGCGAATGAGGAAGAAGAAGACGGGGAGGAAGAAGAAGAGAGGAGGGGCCGGGCCAAGGCTGAAGAAATAGAGGGCTGGGCCTTGGGCCTGCGAGGAAAAGAAGAGGAGGGGGCTGCTTCTTTTTTTGTTTTATTTTGTTTATTTTGTTTTTTTGTTTATTATTCCGAAAAAAGAAAACCTAATTAATTAATTAAAAAAGGAAATTTAGGCGTCAACAATCTTATTGACAAATGAGCTCTTCTTAAATTTTTTGATTAAATTAAGTGATGGTCTTGATAGATGTGCATCATCTACATAACAGACACACTAAAAATAACATACCGGTCCCTGCGAGGAAAATTCTCAATAGCTACTTCTTTTGTTTAATTCCTCTGGACAAAATTCGTATTCAACATGTTCATGGATCTCAGGCAACATCAAGTATAAAGTGAGTATCATGCTTAAATCAGGTCTCCACCTATCCCTATTTAGACTAATTATCGACTTTCTCACAGATTTTGATCTAGACTTCCAGATATTTTACTTGGTCTCTGCAGCATGGTCTGAAAATTTTCAACGCAGTATATAACTAGAGGAAGATCTGCAGTATGGCATCATCAATGGTTGGGTATTTTATTTCCATAGCACAGGCAGCGCATGTAAGTATACTACAAGTATACTGCTCAAATTCTAGTCTCCACCTATCCATATATAGAATTAGTATCAACTTTCTCTCCCATTGATATTAGATTTCTAGAAATTTCGTTTAATGTCTGCAGTGTAATCTGGTAAATTTCAATAAAGTGTATAGCTAGACGAAGATGCAGACAAAAGGGATATAGCTTGTGCTTTAGGTAGGTCTGGGGCTTTGAACACCTTGCAAACCCACTGCTCACCTTTGCCATTCGTAAACATCAACCTAATTGTGGTTGCATGACCCAGAACATGCCCACCTGCATGCTTCTTTGATGCCACTGAAACAAAGAAATCAAAGAAAAAGTCGTCAAAAAATTATCTTTTTGCTTAACTCATGGACAGCAGCTACCGTATGCGTCACTAGTTTACACCAAATAGCTGGTTCTTGAGATTTACGAGAACTAGTATGAGCTTAGTGTAGTCACCAAATTGCTATTTTTCAGTGTGCAACCATCAAAGAGCTAAATTGGATAAGATCCTTTAAACGATGCATGATTAGGTGGGAGAAATGAGATGTGATGCGGTACCTTGATTGGTCATGTACACTGCCACATTAAATTCCTCGGCTATCTTAAGTAAGCGTGAGAGCATTTGTGCCAATGTTTGCTGCAATTGGAAATCTATTAGTGTCAAACTAGATGAGCTGAAAATTTGCAACTTGCATGATTTGATGGTTTCGGAATCGACCTGACGCCCTGCAAGTTCTCCCCTTCCATTATATTCCACTCGAAAGAGAGCGATCACTGAATCCACAATCTGAAAGATATTACTCAGCTAAGGTCAACCATCGACACCTTACAAAATGTGTGCAGTTTGATTCTTGAGCACTGTCTTACCAGGAACCTAAATGGTTCTTCAGACACTTTGGCGGCCAAACTGAGAAGGAAGTTGTACTGATGCTCAGAAGTAGAGGCACGGGCATAAATGATCTTCAAATTCATGGAAAGACTAGATTACAGCAAGTACATTAGCCAGAAAAGAAGGAAGACTTGCCACCAGTGTAGAAAGCATTGCTTCCATTACGTGCGACGGCACCAGGATCCATGCCAAATCTTTCAGCTATTTGTACAATTCAATCATGGCAACTGCAGGTGTACCAAGTTAAGAAAGTGCATATGCACTTACATGGACATAAGCCGAGTATGAAACAAAAGCAGCTTTGTTGAGGTCAAGGAAATGACCAACAGATTATAATAGGATACAAAGTTTTTCTGTGGCGAGGTATGCTACCTTGCCATTTGCCCCCTCCCACGTGAGTTGGCAGCTGTTAAAATTGTTAGGATCGTGGAATCCACAAACCATAAGATATCATCTCATGGAATGGGATCAGCTTTAATGAAGAGTGATGGAAAGAAGGGAAAATAATGTTGTAGGATTTGCATATATAGTAGAGTACTTCAAGCATCCTATTCAACTGATGATCAACCCAAGTCAAGTCTGACAATGACTAAGGCTTCTGATTGGTTATGACCTAGTACGCTCTCCTGGCCTTTTTCCTACTTGGTTTGAACCACTATAAATTGTGTGTTCCAGTATGCTGATTGCCGTTTACAGAAGATGAGAGTGCCAAACTTCCAGAATCACCTAATAAACACGTTCCGATGCCAATATTAACCACAGCTTTATTCTTTACTAGAAATTCAATCATTCTCTTGCTATTTATGTTGTTCATCTAGGAAACATAACATGAAATAGAAGTTAACGACGAAAACCTAACATGCAATTCTGACCAACCTGAGTAGTCACAAACAGGGTATGTGCAAGCTGTGTTTTCCCAGACCTGAAGTGACGTTAGCAGCATTTTCTGAGAAAGCCAACTAACAAAAGCAACTAAAAGTTCATCAAGGGTAACGTTATTGGACTGTGCTTGTCACCGAGATACGCCAAATGCTTCTGTAATTGCCTGAGTTTCAGTACCACCTGTTTAACATTGCAGATCCAGGGAAAGCTGTTTTTGTTGAAACGCATGAAGAATAATATACACAATCTACAAAGAAAGTCCATTACAGCCTAAAAGCTCATTGAGGGCTTGGCTTCCAGTTGTGCTGCAAAGAACCGACCTGCTCTGGAAAAAACAAAGACATTGAAAGTGCTTTGTGCTGTGAGATAAGTAGTGTTTAGAGCAAGTGCAGTTTTCTACAGTCGATATGCTAATTTGCAGGCTTTATTTCAAGGGTCAATGACTCATTCAGGTCTTCCGAACCATTTTTAGCTCGAAATTTGCCGAATTAAGGACTTACTCTGAGCATAACTTGCTCTGAGCATAGATTCAATTCCCGTAATAAAACGAGAATTCTGATGAACACAAAGAGAAGTTATTGTGAGATGCATATAGAAGTTGCAATTGATTACAGCGCCATCTCAAGATAAGAAGAAATTAAGCTCTAACCGCTATCTATGCCGTAAATACATGGATAATAGATGTACCGATGGTGCAATTACTATGTGACGTAACATAACAAAGGCCAAATTGCTCTTGTATGATTTAGAAGACATACGTCAAAGAGGTGAATTAGACGTATCATATTCAAGTAGTGGCGGAAATTACTTCTCGTCATTTAAGGAAAGAAAATTAAACTATCGTATGCACAGAAAATCACGACAAGTTCAAGAGGAAGTCGAATGGAAACTCAGAATCATTCTTGGCAATCACATCACGAAAAGGAAATGAATTGAAATTTGTGGAGCTCACGAACTCACTTGAGAGCTGAAATGAAGGGGTTTCTAGTCTACTGAGTCACAGGCTCCAGCCTTAACATGAACAGCTTTTCCATCATCCTGCATATGCTCTTAGTTGGACATTTCACTTTTTTCCCCTGATGATTTACCTTCAAATCTTTCGCTACGATTTTCTCTTACCCCTGGCGCTTCTTGTTCAAAAGAATCAAGAATAGAAGGAATTCCTTTAAATAACATATTCATTCCATCGTCTGACCCACGTAGCTTTCCATCCTTTACCTTGAGCTTCTTGGCAAGCTTCCTTTCCAATTCCAGATCCTCCTCCGCAGATATATCAGCTTTCCGCATTACACGCTCGAGATACTGTTCGATCTTAGTCTTTGATTTTCTCTTCACATTATTCTTCACTTTGCTGGATTTCAGCGAACCAGAATTGTCCTCCAATGAAGACTCGAGCTTAACCATCGCGTTAAACTAAGTTTTCTGGTGAATGTAGAATGTCAGGACAAAAGCATTTCCTAGATCATCACTGACAATCTAGCGTTCCAACAGATATTATTGATGAATTTAGCTTAGGATATTCGTTATTAATCCAGCCACGTCACGAATACACGGGAAAAAAGACATCCGGTGGACGGCACGTAACATAACGAAGGCTGAATTGCTCTTGGATGATCAGAAGACAAAAACTAAAAACTATCGTGCGCGCGCAGAAAATCGCGACAAGTTCGAGAGAAAGGCCGAGATGTAAAAACGCCGATGGATTCACGGTGATGTTCCAGGAAAATCGAGCTAAACTGAGCAACCGAAACCGAAATCAAGCTCATGCACTTAGCAGTATTCAGAGTCACTTAACATCGACATTCAAAGAGATATACAGTCAACTTGAGAACAGAGACCAGAAGATCACGATGATCAACTTCGGAATCAAACGACGCACCGAAACATCAACGAGAAAACGAAAGCGATGAGATGAACAGAGAGCAGTTGCCTACGCTCTTGTTTTGCCCCGACTTACGTTCATCGATCGCTTCGAGCAGGTCTTCTTCGTCGATCGTGAAACTCAAAAGCATCTTCGACGGTGATGGAGTGCGACGGTCGGCCATGGAGTTCGATCGCAAATCGGAGGGAATCTATATAGATATAGAGGCGGGAAGTGGGGAAGAATGGCTATTGGCTTTTTCTTTTCTTTTCTTTTCTTTTTTCTCTTTTTTTTTTTTTTAAAAGAAAAAGAGGTTTGATGGAGTTTTGTTATTATAAATTGAGCTTTAATGGATCTGATAAATTCTTAAAATCTTTTTAAATCCACTCTTAAAGAGGATGAGAGAAAATTGGGTATGACTTTTTTTTTTTTTTAATTTCAGAATGAATAATTTAATTCGATTTGGCTTAATTTTGTACTCACCTTCGTCTCGCTTGGTTTATAATTTTCTCAAATTGGACCGCATAAATTTCTTCTTAGAAAAGGAAAATAATCAATCTGCATAGTGGTCAATTCTTGGTTTAATTGCATTGGGCTCAAACTCCGCACTCATCGCTCATAAAATCATGAAAATATCAATCAACAATTAAGCTTATTCACAATGATCAACCCAAGACCGAGTCCGACTATGATTAAGGCTTTTACTCGGTTGTGACATAGTACAAACTAGTACAAACTCTTCTGGCCTTTTTCCTGCTTGGTTTGAGCCACTGTACATGCGTTCCAGTATACTGACTGCAGATTACAGAAAATGAGAGTGCCATACTCCTAGAATCACCTAATACACACATCATGATGCCAAGATCACCCACATCTTTATACTCCATAGAAATTCAATCATTATGTTACTATTTGGCATTTTTCATCAGAAAAAAAAGACAAATGCAACAGAAGTTCAAGACAGAAACCTAATATCCAATTCAGACCAACCCGAGAAGTAACGCATGGGGTACATGCAAGCTGTGTTTTCCCAGACCTGAAGTGACGTCAGCAGCATTTTTCTGAGAAAGCTAATTAACAAAAGCAACAAAAAGTTCATCAAAGGTAACGTTGTTGGACCGTGATTTTCACCCAGGTTCGCCAAATGCTTCCGTAATTGCCGGAGTTTCAATACCACCTGTAAAGATTGCCAAACCGGTGAAATTTGTTTTCGTTGAAATGCATGGAGAAAAAAAGACACGCAGTCTGCAAAAGAAAGTCTGTTACCGCCTAAAAGCTTATTGAGGGCTTGGCTTCCAGTAGTCGATTCTCTCCACATTATTCTTCACTTTGCTGGATTTGAGCGAATCAGAATCGTCCTTCAACGAAGACTCGAGCTCAACCATCGTGTTAAACTCTATGTTTTCTGGTGAATGTAGAATGACAGGACAAAAGCATTTCCTAAATGATCAATGAAAATCTAGCGTTCCAACAGTCTTTATTGATGAATTAAGCTTGGGACATTCGTTATTAATCCAGCTATGTCACGAATACATGGAAAATAAGACGTACGATGGTGCAATTCCAAGGTCACGTAACATAAGGAAGGCTGGAATTGCTCTTATATGGTCAGGAGACAAAAACTGAAAAGTGAAAACCACTGCACGCGCAGGAATTCACAGCAAGTTCGAGAGAAAGCTCGAGATGTAAATCACGATAATCACAGCCATAGCTTCGTCGAACCATTTGCATCTCAATTTTAACTTTCGGAACACGGATCAGAAAATCACGATCATCATCTCAGAATCAAAGGATGCACCAAAACGCATTACGAAAACGCATTATGAACGGAGAGGAGTTGCCTACACTCTGTTTTGCTGTAACTCACGTTTGTTTGTCGATCGTTTCGAGCAGGTCTTCTGCTCCGTCGTCGACGTCCTCTCGTTCCACGATGTTCTGCTCTTTGGCTCCGAACATCAACGAGCGAACACGAGACGAAACTCAGAATCATCATCACCGGCGATCACGCCACGGAAAGGACATGAGGTGAAATCAAGCGGAGCTTCGTGAAACTCACTTGAGAGACAAAAGCATCTTCGACGACGATGGAATTTCGCTCTGCGCAGGAGGAGAAACTCTTGAATTTTTTTTTGCAAATTTTGGAAACGATCTGAAATTGGAGGGAATCTTATATATATATATACAGAGAGGCGGGAAGCGGGGGGGAATGGCTCTCGGCTTATTTTTCTTTTTTCTCTTTTAAGAAAAAGAGGTTTGACTTATTTATTTCACATTAAATAACTCAGTTTTTTTTTTTTTTTAGCTTGGTTTTATATTTATCTTAATCCTGCTCGGCTTATAATTTTCTTAAATTGGACTGAATTAATTTCTTCTTAAAAAAGGAAAAGAATCAATTCATATTGTGGTCAATACTTGGTTTAGTCGCATTATGTTCAAACTGCACGCTTATTGCTCACAGAATTAAGAAAATATCAATGACCACCAGCAAGAGAGTGCAAGATAGGAACAAGCACAAGAGGGTCCATGATCTCGAAATTGCCACTGAGAAGCAAAAGTGGTGTCAAAGGAGTTGGTTTTGATGGAAATGTTGAAAAAGGAACCCGAGATGATAATCCCTGTGAGATCGCTGGATCTATAGCCAAGCAAACGGTATAGTGGATTTTATTCGGAAGTCACCAAAACTGTTTTGAGTTGTGTAAGGATCAGAAGGAGGTATTGTGGTTTGGAATTAACTAAAGAAGCTGAAGACTTGTTAGAGGAAGAGGAGAGATTGATTAGGGGACATTCTGGCATGGCTGTTGAATACGTGACTAGGATGTTGATGATGTCGGTCGATAAATGGCTTCCTCTGGACAAAATTGCTCATTTCAGGAGAGAGTCTGGTTTGCCAGCTGATTTTAGGAGCAAGTGGATACACGAGTATCCGCAGCACTTCAAAGTGGTTAAATCTCCAGATGAAGTTGATTGCCTCGAGCTCATAGAGTGGAATCCTGCTTGGGCTATCACAGAGTTGGAGAAGCCCATATTGGGGGTATCAGAATTTGCCTTTTCATACTCCAGGGTTGCTTTCCCTATCTCTCCCCTTGAAGTTTCCTGCCAGTTACAAGAAGGTGTGTAGCTATGAAGGGAAGATTGAGCACTTTCAGAAAAGGTCTTACTTGACTCCTTACGCTGATGCATGTGGCCTTCAAGCTGGATTGAAAGAATTCAATAAGAGATCCATTGCAGCAATGCACGAGTTACTTAGCTTCACAATGGAAAAGAGGTTGGTAACCAATCACCTCACGCACTTTCGACAAGAATTTGTGATGCCTCAGAAGTTGATGAGACTCCTGTTGAAGCATTATGGCGTTTTCTATGTCTCTGAGAGGGGAAAGAGGTTTAGCGTGTTCTTCAGAGGAGTTTATGAAGGTGCGGAGCTTATCCAGAAATGTCTGCTCGTTATTTGGAAGGAAAAAGTCCTAAGCCTTATTGGTTATACGGGGAAGAAGAAAAAGATGGAAACTTTTATGGACTCATCAGATATGGAAGATAATGATTTTCTAGAGGGTAGCTCTGAGGATGGAGGCATTGCTTTGTAGCTCAACCAAATAGAAGCCATCAGTGAATTGGAGGATATTGCAGTTGGAGATAGCTCCTTAATGGATATACATGAAATTGACAATAAATACAAGCCTCATGATTCATTTTAAGGTCATATGTTCTTATTCGAGTTGTCAAGATAACTTGCTTTCCAGTCTTCTTCTTCACGAGTTCAAAGATTCGAGTTTTTGTACAGATTTAATTAGACAAACTCTGCTTACATCTATAAACCAAGTTAATTAATAGTGGACCGATCCATCTCATCCCTTGTTAGTCCTAAAAATTGCCACTGGAACTCCTAAAATCAATGATTCAGAAAGAATGTGCAGATAATGCTTTTGGCAACTCTCAGCTCGCCTTGATGCCAGCAAGGTCATCATAAGCAGTCTATTTACAATGACTGGTTCATTCTCAGTTATTGGTCTGACTTAATGAGTGCAGCTGTACTAATCTGCTATTCTGAAGATGAACTTGCCACCCTGCATTTGAATCTCAATTGTTGGGTCAAAGAGATGATTGGGTAGTAGCCATCATGGAGAACACAGCCTCAGCTGCTATGATGATTGACATTCTCTCTCTTGTTGTTACAAATTAGATGCCGAGCTCACCCTGCAGTAATGCCTTGTTCATCACTGTGCATGGATATTCAGGTCCACAATGTCTATGACTGCCTTCTGCAACAAACCTTCATTTGTTTTCTATCCGATTGCCTGTTTCATAGTGTCAAAGAGATAATTATTTTCTATATTATTAAAAGATGAAAATGGTTACAAATATATGTGCTCATATGTGCTTAACCCTAATTATAACTAAGTTACTATTTTACCCTTATTACTCAAAATATTTCTCAACACTCCCCCTCAAGTTGGGATATAGATATCAAATAAACCCAACTTGTTACATAAGACACTCACTCTATTCCCCCCGTAGAGATTTTGTAAAAATATCCGCGAGTTGATCCTCCGACTTTGTGTGTTGCAAAATAATCTCGCCTTTCTGAACTTTTTCTCGCACAAAATGACAATCAACCTCAATGTGCTTAGTTCGCTCATGGAAGACTAGATTAGATGCAATATGAATAGCGGATTGATTATCACAATATAGCATTGATGGATTTGACGGTGACATTCCAATCTCTGATAGTAACATTTTCAACCATAGTAATTCACTTGTCACATGTGCCATAGCACGATATTCAGCTTCAGCACTTGATCGGGAAACTACATGTTGTTTCTTGCTTTTCCATGCAACTAAATTACCCCCAAGAAACACACAATAGCCTGAAGTAGATCTCCTATCCACAGGACATCCAGCCCAGTCAGCATCAGAAAAGCCTGCAGTGTTTAGATGACCATAATTCTTGAACTGTAATCCTTTACCTGGCGCTCCCTTCAAATATTTGACGATTCGAAGTACAACATCCCAATGAGTGGTACGAGGAGAACTCATGAATTGACTTACTACACTAACCGCAAAGGATATATTAGGTCTCGTGATAGTAAGATAGTTTAACTTATCAACTAACCTTCGATACTTTGCTGGATCATGTAATAATTCTCCATGTTCTGCATCAAGTTTCATATTGGGATCCATAGGGGTATTGACTGGCTTTACTCCAAGAAATCCAACTTCACCAAGGATGTCCAGTACATACTTTCGTTGCGATAAATTGATACCAGCATGTGAATAGGATACTTCAATACCAAGAAAGTATCGAAGACGTCCCAGATCTTTAGTACTGAATTCTTTATGCAGAAATTGCTTAATTTTTGAATACCACTTGAATCACTGCCAGTAATGATAATATCATCCACATATACAACTAGAAGGATACAGCCAGTCGAAGACACGGAGTTGAAAACTGAATGATCTACCTGACACCGCTTTAATCCAAATTTGATAACCGTATCACCAAATCTACCAAACCAAGCACGAGGAGATTGTTTAAGTCCATACAAAGCTTTGTGTAAACGACATACCATATTCTCCCCCTGAGCAATAAACCCAGGTGGTTGCTCCATGTAGACCTCCTCAGCCAGATCACAATGTAAAAAGGCATTTTTCACATCCAATTGATGAAGGATCCAGCCAAATTGCACAGCCAATGAAATAAAAACACGGACAGAAGGAATTTTGGCCACAGGAGAGTAGGTGTCATTATAGTCGACACCATAAGTTTGAGTATATCCCTTCGCAACTAACCGTGCCTTCAATCGATCAAGAGTACCATCCGGGTGAACTTTAACAGTGAAAACCCAACGACAACCAACGGGTTGCTTATCAGTAGGTAAGGAAGTATGCTCCCAAGTTTTGTTCTGAATTAGTGCCTCCATTTCATCTTCCATGGCACGACGCCAACCCGGATGAGCAAGAGCTTCAGCAACACTACTAGGCACAGAAATAGAAGACAACGACGAGACAAAGGCAGAGAAGGTAGGAGATAAACGATCATATGACAAAAACCGGGAAATAGGATGACGCGTACGAACACAATCGTAAAAGACCGAAATAGGGAGAATAACGATCAATAGGACGACCAACACAAGAATGTGTACATTTTCGAGATGCAATGGGCGGATCAGGATCAGAGGCTGGCACTGCAACTGATGAGGGAACCGATGAATCAGATGCTGATGAAGGCTGTACTGTCATAGTTGGAATGGTACTTCGTCGATGATAGGTGCGATCGGCAAATTGAAATGTGCTGGAGGTAGCTGGGGAGATAGAAGGCAGTGGAAGCATTGGTAGGACACAATCATCACTATCACCATGTGTCTGTGGAACATTCTGAGAAGGAAAATATGACTGATCTTCAAAGAACGTCACATCTATAGACACGAACATACGACGACGACTAGGACAATAACATTTGTATCCCTTCTGAGTTCGAGAGTATCCCACAAAGACACATTTTTCAGCACGAGGATCCAGTTTATCAAGACCTGTAGTAAGATTATGTACAAAACAAACACACCCAAAAACTCGAAGAGGTAAGGAAAAGAGAGGACGATTTGGATGTAAAAGTGAGAATGGTGTCTTCCTTTGAAGAACTGAAGTGGGAAGCCTATTAATTAAATAACACGCCGTAAGAACAGCATGACCCCAAAAGTGTTTAGGTAGATGCATATGAAACATGAGGCAATGGGCGACATCAAGAAGATGGCGATTTTTACGTTCAGCTACTCCATTTTGTTGTGGAGTGTATGAGCAGGACGTTTGATGAATAATACCATGAGATGCTAGAAAGGGTTGGAAACCAGAAGTTGTAGCAAGGTATTCTCTAACATTATCTGATCGTAAATGTTTGACATGAGATATTATATTGATTCAACACCTCAAAATAGAACAATTGAAAGCAATGAAAAATCTACGTACGATCTTTTATTAAGAATAACCAAGTCATTCGGGAAAAATCATCCACGAATGTAACAAAATATTTGAATCCAAAGACATCGACACACACGACATGGACCCCATACATCCGAGTGAACCAACTCAAATGGACTAGACACACGACTACGCATACGGGAAGGAAAAGAAGCTCTATGATGTTTACCAAACCGACAAGCTTCACCTTTGAAAGGAACTCACGGACTTAGACTCGGGAAATAGACGTCGAAGTAGGTTTGGTGGTGGATGACCAGCACGACAATGCATCCGATATACATCGGTGGATGTTTGTTTCACGAGCCGCGCGCTAATACCTTCTTATCAAGGTAGTACAGGCCATTTGATTCATGTCCCCCACCAATCATCTCCCAAATTCTCGGATCCTGAAAAACACAATGAGAAGATGAAAAAGTCACGGAACAATTTAGTTCTTTGGTCAATGAGCTAACAAAAATCAAATTATAAGGAGATTTTGATAGGTGAAGGACAGATGATAAAGAAAGAGAGGGACTTAAATGAGCAACTCCCATACCAACACTCCGAGACTGTGAACCATTTGCTAATGTAACTGAATTTGATAATGAAGAAGATGTAGAGTGAAAAGAAGACAATAGGTTAGAGTTACCAGTCATGTGATTGGTAGCTCCAGAGTCTATAACCCAAGAATCAAGCGATGTACACAACAAACACGATGAACTACCTTTAGAGGTTTGTGCCAAAGTTGCAGTAGGAGTTGAAGATCCTGTCACTTGTTGGGAGCGAACCAATGTATCATATTCAGCACGGGTTAATGTAACTGGGTCACCTGTCTTAGGAACTTGAGTTGAACTTGGTGGAGCCATTGAGGGAGGACTAAGAGAATCCTCAACTCTGCATAAGCAGCAAGAGGTGGTTTGAGCTTTGGATGAAGTGTATAGCAATAAGCTTCTGTATGTCCAGCTCTTTGACAATGATGACAATAGCGGGAACCACGATTATTCCAAGAATTAATCGTACCACGAGTCCTAACTCCTCCTTCACGGCCTCCACGACTTCCACCATGAACAACACCACGTCCACGGCCTTGATAACCACGACCTCCACGTCCACTAGAACCACGAGAAAGCATAGCACCAATCTCCATCTTTGGCATGGAAGAACTCTTCTCAAGAATTGTAGAATGGAGAGCCTGGGAGAAGACTTCATCTACTGTGGGAAGAGAACTCTGAGATGTAATATGCTGATGAAGAGATGAATACTCAGGTCCCAATGACTTGAGATATAATATTACCCTCAAATCCTCTTGGTGTTTAGCCAGAACATCTGGATCGTTCGAGGCAAGGAGATAAGTATCCAATCGTTGGCAAAGAGTGGTGAACCGAGCATAATGATCAGACAAGGATTGGTCTCCACGCTGAATATCAAATAACTTTTCCCACGTGTCACATACTCGCATCATATTATTTTGCCCCGAATAGAGTAATGCGCACTTATCCCAAACTGCTTTAGCAAAGTCGCATTGAATAAAGTGAGGACTAACCTTAGGGTCCATGCTATTCCATAATAGAGTTCGAATCATCGCATCTCCTGCAATCCAATCGGCGGCTCTACTCATGTCAAACGGTATTGTAGACGTGAGATAGTTCAGTTGTTTGGTGGCAGTAAGATAGACTTCGACTGCTTTAGACCAGGATGGATAATTAGTTCCATCTAACTTGACCGATGTTAATTGAAAATGACCAAAAGGAGATCCAGAAGTCAATCCAGAGGTCGCCATTAGTGAATAAAGAATGATTGAGCCCAAGAAAGGAACTTCACGATTGTGAATGCTGATTCCAATAATTCACGCAAATACACAAAAAAGAATTCCGAAAAGAAAGGCTTCAATCAAATCACCAAAGCACCAGTATACTTATTCTCAATATCCCCATTGATTCAATGCAACATAACAGCAACTCTATCCTCTGTAATAACTATCAAATTTATATTCCACAATGGCCACTTCTAAAATTTTGTGCAGTACAAATAATAAAGTGGGTTACTATTCAACCACCATAAAATAACCCATCATTTGCCGCTTCTAAAAGCTTTTCTGTACTCCACAGCCAGCACAGAACTTTAAAAGTAATAATTAAGATATTATAAAGAATCCACCATTCACTGTACACGTCTAAACCTCAGGAAGGAAGACGCGATGCACCAATCTCTTCTGCTTTTCTCCTCCTCCTCACTGTGCAATCTGAAAATCTGAAGGTCGTGGATTCAATCCACGCTCACCGCACCAAACACACCAACTTCCCAGCTTCCAACAACATCAATTTCCCAAAAAAAAAGAGACAAAAGAAAGCGAATTTACTTGATCTGGCTACTGATCGGGGATTCCAGGGCAGCAAATCCAAGAACCCTCCTGCGTCATCAACCACACGGACCAGCTCCCGAAGATGGATCTCGAGCTTACAGCGGCATTGGCGCTAGGGTTTCGCGAAATCGAGGTTCAAGCTTCACAATTTCAGAAGTTACGCCAACACGAACGAGCTGCGAGCGCGAGCAAGCCGCGTGAGTAGCACGCAAGAGTCACGCAAGCAGCGCAAACCGCGAGCGTGATCAAGCTGTGTAAGCCACAAGCGCGATCAACCCACGCGAGCAACCGGTGCGAACGGCGCAAGCCGCACGAAGAAGTGAGAGGGACACTCGAGTGGCAGGAGGTTTCGACGGTGAGCGGCGGCGATAGCCAACTATTCCGGCGAGTCGACGGCAGCGAGTGGCTGCTCCGTCGTCTAGGGTTCCGACCAACCTCGCTCTGATACCATGTCAAAGAGATAATTATTTTCTATATTATTAAAAGATGAAAAGGGTTACAAATATATATGCTCATATGTGCTTAACCCTAATTATAACTAAGTTACTATTTTACCCTTATTACTCAAAATATTTCTCAACACATAGGTCTTGTAATTTCTATTTAAATTCTCCGTGAATCTATGGCACACTCCTGTTTTTGGGTTCTACTAGAGAACTTCCTTTTGTTGGATTTTAGAACCCAACATCAAATAGTAAGTAGTTTTTATTACTCCTTGTTTATGTTGGGCTGTGTTCATGGTTGATTCACTTCAATAGCTTACTGTTTCGTTGTGAAGAAAGAAATACAAGAGCTTTTGAAAATAGCAAGACTGGTTTTTTTATTTATTTGAATGATAGATGGCTTTCCACGGCTTTTGGTTGTGTGACAACGACATTACTAATGTGCATTCTTTCTTATACCTGTGGCACCCCCAAAACCTGATAGGGTCGCCACAGATACTATGCAAAAGAAAACAAGACAAAAACATATTATACAGCGATAGAAGAAAGATTCAGGTCGACGCTTAGGCGTAAAATTTTTTCTTTCTTTTCCTTTCGAAAAGGCTTTAAGGGTTTTGCGCAACTCAAAGCGGAAATAAGAGGCGAATCTCACCAACACTTCGCTTCCCTCACGACAGCACAATGCACACCAACTATTTTTGATTGAACGAAAGCACGAGGCCGAACCACTTTTATTTACATATATATTTACGAAGGGTAACACGGGTCGGTACAAAAAGGTAGGCCAAGACTCATCTATGCTCGGCCTTCAACCTCAAAAAGAGACACACGACCCTCAAAAATACGACGTGTAACGATCTCCCTTCGGACTACTCGTGTCGACCATCCAAAAAGTTGCTAACCCCAACTCCACGTGCGCAGGCCGTCACACCCATCCCGGTGCGTCAGGCGGTAGGGGTGGCAGCATCCCCATCATGACACCGTCGCGGCAGATGTGAACAGAGATGTACGCCTGGATGACTGGGCCTCCAGATAGACCCACGTCATAAGATACGATCGCACGCACACGGATAAAAGTCAGTCCCGGCAGGGTGGGACAGTCTATCTCGGTCAGCTCGACCTCCATGTCAGATGGAAGGCTGTAAAACACTCCCTGCGTAACGACAGGGAGAGGCATCGTACTAATCTGAAATGTTGGTCCCCGAAGGGGTGAGTACAACCACTCAACAAGTAAAGAGATCTAATCAACACTCAATGCATTTAAACAATACGAATAATTTCAATACACATGTCCTTCATGCATTGTAGTGTACTTACCTCGAAGCCATGTACATGCCATCATACCTCATCATCAAAATCATAATACACATGCATGTCATCATCATGCCATAGTACACATGCATGTCATCATCATACCATATGATCCATACATGTCATCATACCTCATCATCAAAATCATAATACACATGCATGTCATCACCATGCCATAGTACACATGCATGTCATCATCATACCATAGTACACATGCATGTCATCATCATGCCATAGTACACATGCATGATTAAATTCTCACTTGGAATTCTCAATTGATCATCACATCACCCTTCCTCGGGATCATCCATCCCATACTTTACACTCGCACCCTATTCGGGCCTTGCGAAAAACCTCCAGAATTATGCCAATCATGGCCACCGGGCATCCGGCACCCCCGCATCCCGGGCATCTCGCATCCCAACCGGCATCACGAGGCATCCCCTCGGGCAAAGACCTCCGAGGCTTCCGGCACCCATCTCATTCCGAGCATCCTGATACTCCCAGGGTCATCCGGCCATGTATCTCTATACATTCCGGCCATTAACATCCTCCCCCGACAATTTCCATGAATCACGTTGCCAATTATGTCTCAATTCATCATGCAATAGATGTAATGGCAAGACAAGATCATCTTTGTTCTTATACATGTATCATCAAGCAATTACACATACATGCAATAGATGCATCCCCCTTAGCAATTAGGTTCACATGCCACTCAAAACAATGTACTTGCCAATTGCATTTAGAATTTATTTAAATCCCAATTTAATTCTACTTTGCAATTAATTAATTAATTAATCACAAAAATCACAAATTCATGAAATCAAAACACATAATATTTTAATGCCATAAAATAGAGATTTTTCCACAGAAAATGCATGGCCAATCAATTTCTACACAATAAACAATATTTCCACAATTTCCGTATAGAATTTCGGATAAGGGCAGAACGCACAGTTTTCTAAGTAATCAATTAAAATACCCATACGACCTCAGAAAATTATGAAATTTCACCAGGTTATAGTTAAGACATTTAACTAGACTTTTCATGAAGTAACCTAGGCCAAATTCATTATAGATAAATTTTTATATATCCACGAAGCTTCTGGTCAGGTTACCGAAACGCCTAGGATACTTTGTCCGAAATATGGAGATTTGACCCACCTACACTTCTTCGTTTTCTCTGAAATTTGGATATGTTATACTTCTAAGGATACCCTACAACTTTCATGAAGGAACGTAGGCAAAAATACCAAAGGAAGACCTCCAAATGGTTCCACAAAGTCTCGGGTATCCCACATCGCGACACCAGATTCATCATCCTCAAGATCAGGTTGGTTTCCTAAGCTATACTTGTTCATTTTACTTCAAATTTGAGTATGTTCATCCTTAAGATGTTCTCTACAAGTCTCATGAAGAAGTCGAAGAGAGATTCATAGTAAAAATCAACATGCAAGCACAAATCCACCACAAGGTCAGAAAAACAGTTCCAGATCTAGGGTCTCCGAAAGATGAGGCTTTGACCCCTTAAATCTCCATCATTTTTCACGAAAGTTTAGTATGTTATAGTTCAAGGTGTTATCTACAACTTTCATGAAGAGATCCAAGCCAAAATCGAACTCCAAACATACATGAAAGCCCTCACAAGTTTCTGACTTCAGTGATCCGTGCGAAAAGAGCATGCATCTTCAAGAACAAACCACCCTAGCTCCGTTTTCGAGCATTCAAGACAACAAAATAGCCTAACCAACATACAAAAACACACATGCAAAGGGATGATGGACCCTAAACTTGCCTCAAACGCAAGGAGAAACGGCGGCAAGGCGGTGGATGGACGGCGGCGTGCAGCGGGACGGACGGCTCCCCCTCTTCCTCGCGAGCCTCCTCTCCTCTTCCCTTTCTCTCTTTCTCCCTTTCTCTCCTTCTCTCTCTCTCTCTCGCACGACACCCCCTCCCCCATCCGGCCACTCTTCCCTTTTGATTTCCCCAAAGGCAATGATTGCCTTGCCTCACCAAGAGCCAATGCATGGAAGGCCCCTTGCCACTTGGCAAAGCCCCATGCAATGGGCTTGGGCTTGGGCTTGGGCCCTCTTGGGCCTACTTGGAAGAAGTGGGCCGGCCACTTCCTCCTCTCCCTTGGGCCGGCGACAGCCCACTTGTGGGCCTTAATGGGCCTGCCACTTGGCCCATTAGGGTCCACCCTTGGGCCTAAGGCCCAATCCAACCTCCTATTTCCAATTTAATTGCAATAAAATTATTAATTACCCCTAACTAAAATCCTATAACATTTTACTTATGACAAACGTGGCAAAACATAATTTATACTTATTAAATACCTTAGGTTTAAATTAAAAACACAAGGCACAAAGCACAAAGCCTTAAGAAAGAACTAAGGCTAAAACACAAACCAATAGGTAAATTCATTACCTATTAAAAGCTCTAGGGCACCTTAGGACTTGCCCTTAATTTCTAGGATGCCACAATACCTCATAGCATGAACTACGTTTATCATTTGTTACATGGGCTAGCATCTGCTTGACGCCATTGTGCAGTAAATTTCCTTTGCTTATCAAAAGAAAATTCTTAGCAAACTCACTTTGGAGATGATACTAAGTAACTTGCTTCCAAATGTTGTGACTAGTTTACTTCTCATGCTCATAAAAATCATGATATCCAAAAACTGCAGGTGACAAATCAAATTGCTACTGTGTAGCTAAATATATTGCACTGCATCATTTTCTAGTTTTTTGCTTTATAACAAAATCCAATGGTTGATAAGATTTCATTTCTTTTGATTGGGGAGATTAGATCTCTTCTTAAGCCTGACAAAGTCCTACGACCTCTCGATAGCATGCCATGCTCGATAAAGTTCCTAATAGCATATAACGTTCCTAAGAGTGGTAGATGTTAACTTTTTTTCCCTCTTGACTAAGATTTATTAGCATCTTAAATTGAAGTTTGTGCAATGCCAAAGCAAAGACTTACCATTGAATATGAAATTTTTAAGGGAAAGGTCAAGCATTAGTCATAGCTCCAACTAGAGCAACGACAGGAGTAATGTACCATGGAAGTTGAGCATCAACCTCATTTGGAGCAGTACGAAGAATTTCCAGGTCTAATATAATCAAGGAGAAAGAGGAGCATCAACGTTTATTAGTTATAATCACTTAGCTATCATCTTTCATTCTATGGCAAAAGTATTACGTCAATTACAACTCAATACATATAAGATGGCCATTATCTACTTGTTTTAAGAAGGGATAGGAACTTGGCACCAATGTTTTCAACTTAGGCCAGTCGGAGAACCAGTTAGGTTGCTAGTTTACAGTCCTAACGATTGGACTAGGAGTGAATTAGTGATTGTGTCCGGAGCAAACGATTATAGATATGTAATGATGTCTATTGCCCATGAACACATGAATTGTTTGGCCTTGGTGGTAAAGTAAAATGCCGGTGATCCGTGGAATTGAGTACTTGAGTCCCTCCATGTGCAACAGTAGCCAAAAGCCCAGTTCTATACCCGTGGGATTCTAAAACTAGGCAAATCCAATTTTGAAAATCGGTACATTTTCAAATTGGTTCAAACTGATTTAGGCCAAACTACACATACTTTTTGAGTTTTGGGTGAATAGATGAAAGGGAAAGCAATGGGATTGGCCAAGAAAAAGGGGCAGGAATGGTTTATGATCGAATGATTGCAGAAAATATAAAGGAAATCAACATTGAGAACGTTATAGTCTCCAAATGGGCTTGACATATAGCCACTAAAATCTTTTTGCAATGGCTTAAAATTGACAAAACTATTTAATATTCTCTTTCACATGAATATCACGTAAAAAAAAAAGATAAATTATTGGATAATGACACACACATATCCAAATTATTACCCTTTTTTTAATCATACCAAAATTTTATTTCATTCAGTCAATTACCTCAATTTTCCGAATATAGGTTAAGTCCTCTATTAAATCACTAACAAAAAATGTTGATATCATACTAATGTTGTTAAATAGTCGTTAATTGCCCACATTAGTGTTTTCTACGATAACTTGATATGCTGCCACATCGGCCGAGATATATAAGATGCTACGATTATCTAAGTCAATATTTTTTCTTTCCACATTACTCAATATGCGAGGTGAGCGAATCATGTAACCAAAATCATATGACATGATGATTCATTTAGTGAATGCCTCAAATTGTATCAAATTTGAAAAAGTGAGATACTTGATTGAAAAAAGAAAAGTTTAGGTACTCTATTGTAAAACAAGCGAAAGTTTTGATAATTTCGATGTCATTATCCTCAACTTATGACCCACTCTAAGAAAAACATCTCAAGAAAAATATTGTCTACGAAGGTCATTGTAACTTATAAGGTGGCAAAGTTGGAAATAGTCACCAAAGTGACAGTGCTAATGGCAACAACACGCCGTGGCTGTGCTTCAATGGTGCTCTATCTTGCCCCTTTCCTTCTTTATTTCCTTTTTTAACTTTTTTGCTCTTTCTTCTTGTCAGTTTTTCTCTTTGCTTTTTTCTTTTCATTTGTTGAACTCAAATTTGAAAAGATACAGTAGAGATTAATGAATAAAAAATCCCAAAATGAAAAGAATTGGAGGAAAATTATGGTATTGTTAATTTTAAGCAAGACTTGTAGCGCCTAAAAATTCTATTGGTAATGGCAAGAAAGACATACAAAGTCTTGGTCTTCTTGGCATCTATTGAAGTTTCTTTCCCACTAACATACAAACGTGCAAAAGTCTTGGTCTTCTTGGAATCTATTAAAGTTTCTTTCCCGCCATCAAAAGAGGTGCACAATCAAATGACGTGCACAGTATTGGTCTTCTTGGAATATATTAGTTTCTTTCCCGCCATCACTCTCTCACTTTTGCTTCACTTTCCACAAAAAAAGAAAATGACATCTTTGGTTGGTGAAAGTCCTTGTTTGAAAATGATATTTTTAGTAGGTGAAAGTCCTTATCTTCCCGGACTTTATGGTTCTCTCTTCATTTGCTCATCTTCACTTTGCAATACAATAGAGATTAATGAATGAAAAAATCCCAAAATGATTAAACCCGAAAAGAATTGGAGGAAAATTATGGCATTGTTAATTTTAAGCAAGACTTGTAGTGCCTAGAAATTCTATTGGTAACAGCAAGAAAGACATACAAAGTCTTTGTCTTCTTGGCATTTATTGAAGTTTCTTTCCCACTAACATACAAACATGCAAAAGTCTTGGTCTTCTTGGAATATATTAAAGTTTCTTTCCCACTAACATACAAACGTGTAAAAGTCTTGGTCTTCTTGGAATCTATTAAAGAAAAAAAGAAAAAATTAATAAGTGAGTAAACATCTTGTTTATGAAATCCAAAGTTCATTTGAATTTGATTCCAATTAATGAGGTCCTTTAATTATGAAATCTAAAATATGAAATTTACTAGTGTCCATATCCGATATTTCCATATCACATTGATTAAGAATAAGGAATTAGCATAAAATGAGCAGTTTTTATGGTCTCATAAGTTGGTATACTTGAACGAAATATGAGTGCCTACATTAAAAAATAATAATAAATAAAATAAATTGACAAATGCACTAATCTAATTTGGTACATGGAGGCCTCAACTGCAAGCACTATCAATTTTCCGTCTTTCTTTTTTCACAAAATAAAAAATTATGGAATCCGTGAAGTTATTGACTATTAAAAGAGAAAAAAAATACAATACTGACCATAATGTGGTGAAAAGCACCAAAATTAAATGGAAGATGAAGTATTTCAATACTGTTGAAATATGTGTATAACTTTACAACTATCATTAACAATCGCCTTGTGTGTCTATATATATATATACATATATATATATATATATATATATATCTTGGCACATATATATGATTTGATGGCACCTCATTTCAAGCATTTGGGATCTGGCTGAATAAGGAAAAGAGAAAGACAATCAGAGGAGGCGCTTATTCAATTTTACATACGTGTAGTTGAAGCAAACCCTTCATAAAAGAAACGTCATCAATTTCATTATGTATCTATGACTTCCAAAAATATTCAAATTGACTTAAATAAAACCATATCGTGAGGTGCTTAAATTTCTTACCTATGAACTGGCAATCAAGTATCTAGAGTTTTTTTCATTCAATCAATTATCTTGACATTTCGGATGTGGGTCAATGCGAGACCTCCATTGAATCGTGAATGAAAAATGTTTATATGACATCAATGCTATTAAGTAGTCGTTAACTGCTTATATTGGGCTGCAATATATTCTTTGTGGTATCAATTTGTCGCGACCTCTTTTTTTCGTCGCCCGATCAGCATGGCGACGCCTGCTGAGCCTAATGGCTCGACTAAGTTTATTAAACTCTCCCAAGTCCACCAATTCACTACTTTTAATAGTATAAGTTTTTAACCCGTAAGTTAATTTTTTAAAACGGAGTCGCAACTAATCAATTTGGGGTGGGTTGATTAAACCCATGCAAAATATTGGGAGAAATATTCTCATGCGTTAAACTGCAGAAATTAGGATCGGGGGGCACTGATTACACTAATAAATCACTAACGCCCTTTCTGTACCTAACATTGTTTAAACCCCGGCTTTTGACGCTTTTGAGGGATTTTCCATGCATTTTTGGGACGAAAAACATTTTTTGTCTTTTTCTAATTTTTTGGACATAAAATGGATTTTTTTTTGGATTTTTTTGGTATTCTTGGAAAAATACAAGTCTTTTTTGGCTTTTTTGGTATTCTTTGGAAAAATACAAGTTTTGATTTTTTATTTTTTTTTCGGAAAATAAATACTTTTTAATATTTTTTTTTTGAAAATAAAGTATTTATTGATTTTTCTTGATTTTTCTGGAAAATAAAATATTTTTATATTTTTTTAATATTTTCTTTTTTGGAAATTAAAATATTTTTTTAATATTTTTTGAAAATATATTTTTTTGATTTTGATTTTTTGAAAATAAATTATTTATTTATTTAAAAATATTATTTAAAATAAAAATAAAAATAAAAAGCCGATCGCGAGTACGGGCCCGCAACTCGAGCCCGACTGATTTTTTTTGCCTTCTTTTCTTTTTTTTTCTTTTGGTTTACAAAACGGCGCCGCTTTGGGGAGGGGAAATCGCAAACCCTACCCGTTTCCCACGACTTGTCCGACCCAACAACTCGGGTCGCGACCCAGAAAAAAATCGGGAACCCTAGGGTTCCCGATTCGTGGCGTTGAGGAGGATGAGGGGCGGATCGATGCGGCGACGGTGGCGGCGACGGTGGTGATTGCGAGGGGGGGGGATGGCGACGGCGGCGACAGCTACCTGGCAATGGTGCGACGAGGGCGGCGACGGCGGCGATACCCACGATCTCTCCCTCCCTCTCTCTCTCTCTCTCTCTCTTTGCTTCTTCCTCCGGCGAAGCCCGGATTTGTGGCCGTTCGACCTCGGACCTCCCCTGAAGTCTCTCAATGGGTTGTCCGAGGTTGGCAAGCCCCAAATCTGGCTCTCCCTCCCTCGATCTCTCGGTGCCCTTCGTCGACGGAGATGGAGGGCCTATTTATAGGTCGAGGGGCGGCCGGTCGACGGAGGTGGATCGCCGGTTTCCACGGCCTTCGCCGACCGAACCGGCTTCCCATCCGACGCCAACCCCCGCACCGTCCTTATCCGACGCCCCGTCTCTCGCTCCACGTGCGTTGTCGTCCGGCCACCCTTCCCGACGTGTCGCGCCTCCGCGCGTGAGTTGCGAGAGGCGCGAGGAAAGGGACGATCGGAAGGGGGCCTAGCCGCGCGCTTGGGCCGTGGAGCCCATAGGGGGAGCTGCTTTTCTTTTTTTTGCTTTTGTTTTGCTTTCGCTTTTGTTGTTTATTTTTATTTTTTATTTTTTATTTTTTATTCGAAAACTTAATTAATAAAACCTAAATAAAATTAAGGACAACAAACGCCTTCTCATGCTCGCAGAGGC